>CM062216.1:15095000-16330000 GCA_031216445.1 Lateolabrax maculatus | reverse complement strand
GACCATTTATCAGGGAGTTATTCATATCTTCAGCTCTTCCACGATGCCCTGCCAAAGTGCTGCAGACTTATAATGGTTCTTAGCCAGTAAACACAGGTGTCAGGAAACAGCCAGTTGGAGCATGACCCTATAAATGTTAAAAGACATTTGACCTCCACATGAAAAATGTCTGGCCCTGGTGGCTGACCAGCTGGTGGACATAACCCCAACCCTAAGAGACACAGGCCAGTCAAAACTCTGGCCTGACTGAAAAAAATACAAGTTCAGGTTTTTACTTTAACTTCTACAGCTTCTGTAGCTGTAGCACAGCCCCCAGTGAGGACAAAAACACAGTTTATCCCTCACAGCAAAGGAAATGAGTCAGGACACAGTTAATGAATGTCACAGGGCAGTGACTCAATATGTGGTAAGAGCCCTACACAATATGAGTTACAGTAGAATCTCCATGGTTTAGGTATGATACTGAGCGAAAGAGTACATCATTTTTAAACTAAGATGTCTTAATTTCCCACTAAAACAATCTACCTAAGCTATAGATTAAACAAGATTTGATCAAATGCAACCAAACCCCATCCCTATACCTATACATGACATAATGTAATTGTCCTACCATCACACAGCAGGGAGCCTAAAGTGGAACAGTTTTCAGTGACAATAACTATATCACTAGCTGTGTTAACATGGACCCTAATATTCCACTAATAATCTGAATAATAGCCCAATCAGAATAAAAATGCTTCATGTAACCACCTCAATCGAAAAAAAGACAGGCCGTATCTGAAGTAATTCTCATTGGGTTGATCCGTTCAATAGGAAAATATTAGCATCCAATAACTGTGTAAACACTTATTCAGATTGTTTCACTCTAGTTGGAATAAATGTATTCTTTCAGCGCATGTTTGCCCCAAGTGTAGGTAACGGTGACATGATGCTGAATAAATATCAGGAAATACCAGCCAGCCAATGTTAGCCACATGTTTGTAACAGCATGGCTTTCTATTCCAACTTATTTGTTGTGAAGTGAAAAGGGTCTGTGAATTTTTAATAGACGTGGGTGAATTTTAGTTTCCCAACTTGTAATGTAACGTGTTTTTTTTTGGCTTGTGATGCCATCACTGTCAGTCAAATCTGATCAAACCACACAGTCCTGATGAAGCAGATAAGCTCTGTTTTTGAGTGTTAAACTCTAAATAACAAGTGAGGAAACTTATTAAGTCAGTCTTTTGTTGCCAAGAAATATTCAAGATTTGAAACCATATTTGGTTTGTAAACCACCTCTCACAATGTTTTACACATAAACAGCATCTGCCATACATCACTGACTTAATTATCCCTCAGCTCTACTTTCTAAAAGGTTTTCCCCTGTATCAGGTCCAGTTATGGGATGGCATGGATAATGTGTTTCCTTAGAGTATGTAAGAAAGCAAAATTAATTTTAGAAATGGGAAAGCAGCGAATGACTCATTGGGCTTGCTGTGATCCTGTTTTCAATTACAGGCACTACAGAACCATTTTTTTTCTTGCTTCCAGCACTATCGGATTACTTTGTTTTTTGTAAATATGGCCAGCAGTCTCCTATACCACAAAGTATTTTGGAGGGGAGAAAAGAGGAGAAACAAGAACAAGGAGGAGAAAGGAGCGTGGAGTCAAAGTATCAGGAAAAGATGTAGTAGAGGTCGGAGAAGGCAGGAGAGTGGGGATAAGAATGAGATAAAGAGGAGAAGCAAAAAGGAAGAGGACTATTGAGTAGGGGGAGGTAAAAAAGATAAGGTCAGATAAAAAGAGGACAGAGGAGGGAGTGTGGAATGGAGGAGGAGGGGAGGAAAAAGGACTGTATGGAGAATAGCGTTTGTGATTTATTCCACTTTTGGCCATTCCTCACTAACTACACACAGACCTCCAAAACATGGATGTAAATACAGTTCAAATACAGTTCCAAAGGCAATGAAACTATGAAGAAGTATACGGAACAATGTGACAGTGTCGTCTATGTTTAGTGTAGATGTGGTCAAAACCACTGAGCCATGGTTCAGCTGTCAAGGGTGTTGATCTTGACAGCGTGGCGAGTAGGTCACAGGTCATGTTCCCAGTTTAGGTTGGAAAAGAACTGGGCTGAGGTTAGTCCCCTTATGACAAACCAGTGGTTTGACCTTCTGTACAAACTGGCTTGAATCACAAGAGAGGAATCCAGAGAAAGAAAAGGACTGGAAACTTAGACCGAGAGAAATTCATACTTAAAAGAGTGATTCACTCACTGAATCCTTAAATTAACTAAATTAAACAGTTTTATTACACTTACAGGACGAGACCATCACAATGAGTCAAACAATAGTTTATACATATTATTAAGGATGGGCTACATTTTTTAATTATAATTGTAATCTTTTATAAAAATTGAAAATCATGATCCACAGTTGTATTGTTATTGTTTGTCATCATCAATACTACCAATCAACTACCATGTCAGATTTTTTCAAGAGCGAAAAAACATGAGTCCTGAAAGAAGAAATCTAATCACATAGCCCTAATTGCAAATAGTAAACATGAATTGCAGTATCTAGCCACAAACGTTTAACAGTACTTGTGAGCTCTGAAGTATGCCAGGAACATAAAAATTGTGCAAAATAGTATAATCTTCAAGGAGGCCTACTTTCTTCCATGGCTTTCACAGAGAAATCATTTTGAAAGTAGAGTTTCAGTGGCTGCGTGTAACAAAGCTCCACCACTATGCACAGTCCCTCCAAGTGGGGAGGCAGATTGAATGCATGCAGTTTATGTCAAGTCATTCCCCTATCTGTTTGGAGCTCCATGTCAAACACACATTAGTGGAATAATCCACTAAATGTGTCATTTGCATCTTTGCTCTGGTCTAAAATCTTTTTATGGGCCCCCCTTTAAAAACATCTGCTCCCCTTGTCCATTATTTACATTCCCAGACAGGACAAAGGAGGTTTGCAGTCTAGTCACATCTTAACATGGCTACGTTTTGCTTCTTCAGAAGTGTGTGGGCGGCTGCAAATCTCATTCAATGTGATAAAATCAAAAAGGTTTCTGTGAAGCCTTTCCAACGATTCCTGGATTGTATTTTTACTGTTGATTTTCCCTAAGAGGAGGATATTGTACAAACACAACTGAGAAAAAACTACACTGAACTGGGGTTCCAAGCAGCCCTGCAGCACAGAATCAATTAGATACCCACGACCACAAGGGTTTGGGACAGACCGAGGAGAGGGATATAAACACGCATGTACACACACCCAAACACTTTTTCCCACCCTCTGACAGTGAATCCCTTAATAAAAAGGGGAAATTGGAGTGGTGGCAGTGCAAATATGGTCTGTTGTGTTATTAAAGTCAGAGTGTTTGTGCAGCAAGGCCCAGTTCCCAGAGTCCTCATCGTTCAGCTCTCTGGAGAAATGTGCCCTTTGACCCCTGCAGGGTCCAACTCGCTCATCCTGTCACCTGGCACTGGACACTGTGTGTGTGTGCATCTGTGTGTCCGATAAGTGAATGCTTTCTACCATTCATTACATGTGTGCTTTATGACTTGAGTGCAATACACAGTATTTTGTATGCATGTTTGTGTGAGGCTCCATAACTATCTGTCACTTCCTCACAGATACAAACCAATGCAACTCTATTCTCAGTTTCTGTCTTCATACAATCTTAATACTTTGAGTCTACTTAACCCATGTTGTATCCATATCAGTGCAAGAAAATTCAGCAGGAAGTGTTACTTTGCAGACAGTTGAGAAAGTTTGTAAATTGCAGTAATGACAGTAGAAGCCCACAGGTTTGTCTGAACACATTCCTCTGGCAGTCTAGTCTCTACACTGCGGTGGTGCACAAGAGAGCTGTTGTCTTTCTAGGCACTTCAACTGCCTCTGACACAGAACAGCTTATAAGAAAAAGGTTATTCAACTGCAACAAAATGCATTTTGCAAGGTTTAATCCATAAATTATGAAAAAGAAGAGAGCTTAACCTTATAAACTAACTTACCAATCATAGGATGATTTATTTGATTTCTACCTCAACATCTACATTTAAGTGAAGCAATCTAACTGCAATACTACATTCTGTACATCAAATTTTATTGCAATTGAATTCAAGCCTTATAAAACAATATTCTAGCCCAAAGTAACTGCTAAATATTAACCCCAAGTATGTTTACACAAAAGCTAAATGAATCAGGAAGTTGCCAATTGGAAGGCTGACAGCAAGCTAGGGTCCACAGCGCCAGGGGGCTCAGAAAATGACCTGTGTCCTCACACATACCACACTCACATCAGGGACAGGCAGAACAAGTCAAACTCACATAAAACAAGATTTACACATGAAGTTGTGTGTCGATATGCAGCAGTACGTGGAATAAAAATCAGCAAAAATCCTTTTTTTTGTGAATATCAGTATATTAAAATACTTTCCCTGTATAAATATATACATTTCCACATCTCATATGACTCACAGGTGAGCTGTCTGTAGAGCTCATGGCAGGTGCAGTCATAAAACCACTCATGGTAATGTGATAAGGCCCACAGTTGTTATTAAAATCAGTATGATAATGTCGCTCTTCCCCATACTGTATCTAAACTAAAAGCTGTGGTACTTTAACGCTTGGTTGACTTTAACTAACTAAAATGTGCATTAAGTCATTCTAAGAGGTCAACTTTCTTTCAGTGTTGAGACGGGAAGGCTTAAGGTCTCCAAGGGCACCAACAAAGTGTTTCCGTGTAGGTGTGAATGTGCACAAACACACGTCCATCATTCTATCAACAACACTACCAGTGGGAGTCTTTAGGCTCTTTGACATACTCCACAATCTGTGTGTGTGTGTGATATACAGCCTGTCACTCTAGTTGTCTCCAGGCCTCAGGAGCAGTATTTATGGACTGTAACTGACCCACATACAAAGCTCTACAGTACAATAGCAGACAATACCTTCACAAGACCCAACTACTGACTATGATCATTTGCTAGGTCCCAATATAAGATTTCCTGTATTAACAGTTGACCAAGTAGTAGACTCCCTTTTTCCATCAGTTCACATTTCCTACCATTTTACTGCATGAAATGCTGTTTAAATATGAGTCAATTATTATGGCTTCCTCATCACTGATAATTCACCTTTGAAATCTTCAGCATCAGTATCATAAACGTCTTTGATGTCTGACTTTCACACCGCAGCACATAAGGTAGGTGTGTACTACTACCTCTTCATAACGTATTACAGTCCTTGTTGTTTGATAGAGGACATGCTCTATTTTTAAAACTCTACACTTAAGACTACACTTAAAATAGTTATTATAATATGTCTTGACTTACAGCTGATTTATACTTGACAGATGAGGGACAGTAAAGATTCAAAGTCTGCATGCCACAGGTTTTAAAAGTACAGTGGCAACAAAAACAAAAAGCATGTTATGCCTCTCATTTTACAACCCTTTCTTATAAATGAACACATGAACGCATCCGCACACTATAAAATTCAAACTTGCTATTCTGAGAATGTACAGCATGTCAAGCTTGTTGAGTTGAAACCTTATCAATTTTAAATTACAGAGCTCCGGTTACATTCATGAAATATTTTGCATTTCAAAGCCATGATGCTGAATTCCACAACAGATGCATAATCTTACTGTACTGACCTATTGGCTGACTCACAACATACAAAGAAAAACAAGACACAGAAGGTAATGATGACCTTTTCAGTGTTCCATCAAACACTGGTAAAAGGCCACTGTCTGTTCTCGCCTGGCAATGCACAGGGGCCACAACAGAGCTCCTTTCAACAGCTTTGTGTGTGTCAAAGTGTGTGTGTGCATGCTTGTGAGACAAAACAGAGGCGGGTGACTCTCTAAAAAGGTGAAGGGTGGTTGCTGTTTTCCATCGGTTTGGTATTATCAGAGAGCAATGCCTTGTATTCCTCAGGTCAACCCTAGACAACAAATGCTGGATGATATAATGTTGAGGCTCAGCTTTGATCAAACTGCTGCCACATCGCCAGTTAGCCAAGAGCTCACACAATCAATCAATAAAACACAGACAAAAAGACTAATGAGAAAAGCAGACATGACAAAAAAAATAAAAAATTCCAGGAGAAATTTAAGATGAATGGGTTGAATGAAACCGCTCAAACGAAACAAAAAAAGAGACTGTCCTTTGATTTTGGTTAAAATTTGATACGTAGTGTTTCCCACTGGAAAGGAATAACGACTACTTTCCACCGATTACCAACTAAGAGGAATCCTTTACTGTTCTTTCCGAAGCAGAAACTAAACTAAATGATTCCCTTCCGCACTACTAACCACATGTGTAGAGCTAACCTTTCACTTTGCTGCACACACACACACACACACACACACACACACACACACACACACACACTTCTGAGTGCTACGTAACCTGGTAATGGATCAGTGTCAGAAAGAGCAGAACACGTCCCATGTGTGGACAATGTCAGCAGAGAGAAAACATGAAGAAAAAGAAAAGTTAATTTTTACAAAGTAGGGGCTGAAGCATGATGGAATATCCCTCTGTGTATGTGTGCTATGCAAAGACAGACTGATTACAAAGCTTGCCACAGAGCAGACACACACAACATTTAGGGGATGAAAGACAGAGGGAATGCAAAAACCTGAACAATAGTAATTACGCACAAACACGAATACACACACACACACACACACACACACACACACACACACACACGTAAATGGAAAACTTGAGTGCAATAACTGAAATGTTTCTCTGCAAAACCTGAATTAAGCTTTTTTTTGCAGCTAACATATTAACACAGCCACTATGCAGGCAAGCATATTAAACCTGACACTGAACTGTTAAAAACAAGAGTAACATTCAGACACACATAAACAGCTGGGCTTCTGAGTCAAGTATAGAAGGCATGCAGAGATATTTATCAAGTAACGTATGTGGAAACAAATGAACAAATATCTTATTCCTGGGAAGAGGAGAAACATGCAAAAGAAAAAAAACAATAAAAAAAAAAAAAGTACTTCGTCTACTTCCAAGATCTTTCTTACAAACAAACACATCACACACATACGCACCCACGTACACACACACTCTCCAGGTATGCAAAACACTCACCGTGTGTGAAGTGTGTGTATGTGTGTATGAGTCGTCCCCTGCCAAAGTGCAGCGCTCCAGTGAGAGGCCAAACTCTGCTGCGGCAGCTCCCTGCCTGCCCCTCCCTCCCATGCCCGTCATGTGACTCAGCACACAAGACAACAAGACACGCCCACTTCCTTCAAATAACCCCTCCCCCCCGACATAGTAAAAAAAAAAAAAAAAAGACACCCTTCCAACCTGTATGCACTAAAACGAAAACTTTGAAGCAGAGATCACTTAGGACTATGAAAAAGCAGCAGTTTAAAGATTGCGTAAGGGGAACAAATAAATTACTTTCACATAGAGAAGCTTGGTTATAAGTGTGTTCGGGAGAGAAAAGCAGAGACTGTGTGTGCATATATCTAAACTGAGGTTGACTGCTGCCTTTGGGAAAGCTGAATGTCCCTCTCCTGGGATAATTTACAACCCTAATTACCTTGCCTGACCCTCTCATCTGCTCCTTGGTCTCTGCATTCATAACATCCCACTCATTCCTCTCACAAAGACCTGAGACATCACATCAAACAACTGAATTCCCTTTGCCATTACATCTGTTGGTGCTCTGATCAACTTTGCTTTTAGTTTTCAAGATACTAACAAACACTGTGGTGCCTAGCAACTTTGAGATATTAGTATCATCCATGAATCAGGTTAAAAAATACATACTGTATGATGCAATATCTCAGTTTCAAAATACAACTTGCATTTTTCAGACTGTTTTTGATAAAGCCATCCAATTTAGGCATTTTTATGTGCTGCAGAATGAACAGAAGATATATAGACATGTGTTCTTTCTCAAAAGGAGAAAATGTTGAAAAAGATGGGGGTCGAGGTTTTACATAATTCCACAGCAACAGTGAATAACCCGGAAATAACATCCTCACAAACACATTTCCAATCAACAAAAAACATTACCAGCATGATGTCAAACAGTATTTTGATCATCACTTGAAAGCCGTTTTTAATTACAGAGCTGACACAGCAATGTCTGAGGATGAAGTCAATTATAATCTTTTAAAAAGCAGAGCAGTACGTAACAGTTTTACAACATTAATATATAATGTTTTAGAGGCAAACCCAAAGATAAGAATGACAGTATAAAGCATATTAAAACTCAAAAGTGCCTCAACAGTTGCAGATTTTTTTGTTAAATAGTCAGAAAAACAACCTTCACTTATTTTTTAAAACCTGAGAGCAAACCAATTACTTTGGCTGATTACTATTCTTATGGGGTATGTATATTTGTGTGATTAAAGGGGAGAGGAAACAGCTGTCTCCAGCCTCACAGGAAGTGTAATTATACACCAATGCAGGGGCTTGAGTGCAACCTTACAGCCACATGAGCAGACACATGGCAGCACCTGCATTCCTCGAGATGAAGAGTCTGAAAAAACAGGCACAACAGGCTTGAAAGATTAATTTATTTCAGTTCATTACACAGACTTAACCTGCCAAGATAAACCTTTCTCCCAACACCAGTGGCACCTCAGTGTTGAAGTGCAGAATATTGCGTCCATCTAACCAATCTGAAGCATTGTTAAGGGCCTTCAAAATTCTGCAGAATAACACCATACTCAGTATATAAACATACAAGATACAAAACCCTAGCACACACATACACACAAACACAGATGGCCTTGTAAGTGTCAAAACCAGGTCTTACCAAATAAGGAGTTAAAATAAACCCCTTGTTATACTTAGTTTTACAATGTGGGAAACAGTATATTTTCCCCAAACTAAGGGCCCCGTCTTCTCTCTTTTCATCTCCCTCTCTCTGGAACTCCACTTTATCGCCCAATAAAAACTGGAGATACTGAAATGTAGATAAAACTGACGGGAGTTACAAGAGGGTTTAGAAGCTACTAGAGTGTGTTTGCTGGTCTCTGCTAGTTAGGCTTAAATATACACAAGCATCATGTTAATCCTCCCATACATCTTCACATAGATAAAGCGATCCACAGTGTGGTGAACTGAACGAGGCAAACAAATGCTCTTTGCCTTTAAATACAAAGAGTCTAACACTATGTTGCCCCTGTCGCCACTGACACCCAACATACCCCAATTCACTGCAGGCTTTACTGTAGCTCAGTCTGTGTCGATTCTAAAACTATGAAAGCTGATCCGTGACTTTACAGATGTTATTAATAGTTTAAAAGCAGATAAATTATTTCCATTCCCTCCCCTTCAAAACTTCTTAAAAGACGTTGACTTCTGAATGAACCCTGCACGAATGCAGAGCGAGCCAACCATCATTTGTTTGATCCAACATAACTTGGCATGCTCCTTTGTTACAGAGTTGCTGTCCTGCTGGGGACATGGCCTTCTCAGATAAAAACATCTTCCTTTTGATGGGATGGAGTGACCGAAAACCAATGGCAGGGGCTGATGTTTCTGGGCCGTGCTGAGCCAAGATGGTGTCATGTATTGGCAGGCGGAGTATAGGGCTGCCTGGCTGACCCCTGACAGTGTTTCTTGCAGCTGTCCAAGGTCTTTCATAACACAGAAACATGATGAATAGAAGCAGCATGACTCACTGGGTGCACTATATTAAATGCATCACTCAATAGTCTTTTTCCTCCACAGAAAGTGTGCAGAGTGAAGTGTCTGCTATGTTAGAACATTTGTGAGCATAATATAATTGTGTCAAAGGGGACGCAGGGAGAAAACTTGTGCCGCACAAGTTTGCTAAATTAGCATACAGTGGGTTGCAGTGCTTTGGGAGGATGGAAGGATGGAGTTAAGTTTGCAAATCCTGCTTCAATTCTGCCATTCAACAGAGTACAAATTAATTTATCTAAAAATAACCTATGTCTATGAATTTCACTGAATTGTCAGTATCTTTAGCTGCACTGTTGAACAGCACATGTTGAGGTTTCTAATAAATACAGAAACGAAAGAGTGCGTCGTTATACGGCATCGTTTGTATGATGCTCTTGTGCTGTCCATGTGATAGATGTGGGTGGTGACCACAGAGAGCTAAATGTTTCCTTTGTGTGTTTTCTGACTCTCTCTGCCTTTCCCAAAGGGAATACCAAAGCCTCCATACAGGATATCAAGAGATTGGTCTCAGTGTTTAGCAATGTGTGTGTGTGTGTGTGTGTGTGTGTGTGTGTGTGTGTGTGTGTGTGTGTGTGTGTTTATGGAGGTGTCACATGAATCCACTTTTCTTGGAAAAGCGGAAGTACTTTCTTGGTTTAGATGATTCAAAGTAAACAAAAAACAAACATTGCAAACAGCTTCTGCAACCTCCCAACTGCTCCCCACACTGAACCATACCATGTGCTGCATGTATACAAACACAGCGCAAGACAGATGATCTGCCTTTTGGTGCGTTTCTAAATGTAAACTATAATGAGCTTCAAAAGAAGCACTGATGCAAAACTTTTACAAGCTCCAGGCTTGATACCTTCCAGGTGTGTGAGACCAGCTACCTGTGTGATAGCATCTCCTGCTGGTTGCTGGTTGAGTTGCAGCAGTGTAAACAGTTGAACAGGGCTATTTAACATCATAGTTACACAACTTTAAATATTCCTCATTCTACGGACAATCACAGGAGAGGCACTGATAGAGTTAAGCATACTATTATTATCTGGTGGTACAAGCCTTGAAGAAAAAATTTGTATTGGTCCAACATTGTTTTCACTGCTTATATTTAGCATTCTGTGATGTAGTAATAATTTTATCGGCTTTGAACTATTTTGCACAAGAAATTGTACTAAGACTCTTAAAATATCACCCTTTATGGATGCAAAAATATTGGACAAATCAGTAATAACCTTTAGAAAACTGGGTGTCCTGGTGACCTAGTGGTCTAAAACCACTACATCCTCGGTTCAAATCCGGCTGGGGATCTTTTGTTGCAGGTCTTCCTCATCTCTCAACTCACGTTTCTGGTCCAATAAAGGCAAAACACCAAATTCAACACAATTTTGAGGCCAATATTAGCATTAAGGAGAAATACAACTCTGACAATAATATACCAGCCTTTCCATCCTAAATCTGCTGATAAAATTCCCAGATGACTCTCTTTACAGAATAAAAACTGTAACTAAAAATCTGCTTTTTGCGTTCTACAGGCACATGACAAAGACTGAAAGGGAGCACTACTTCTCTTAAATACAGAAGGAAGTTTAATCTAACCAGCTGTATTAACAAACTTCCTGTAACCACCAGCACATAGGGTGACTTTGCTTTTTCTTGGACTGCTGTTGTTTATTGTGATCCAGGAAGAGTAGTCCTTAAACCAACACAACAACAGATCAAAAGAAAAAACAACAGACCGTCACACACCAACAGACCACAAAATAGACAAAATCATTGAGGTGATGATGAAGGCAGCAGGACTTATAAGTTGGGAACAAAGAGAGAAGAGAGAATCAGGCAAAACCCCAAAACCCCAGAACCCCTGAACGATGACCAGGCATTGCTCTGTTTACTTTGTTTTACCTTCATATGTTTGTTTGTTTGTTTGTTTGTACACACACACACACACACACACACACACACACACACACCCCGTTTACAGGCAATTTGAGTTTACAAATTTATTAAAAAATAGAGTAATTTATGCAAACAATATATACAGAAATAAATGAACAAAAAAAGTCCAATGTATGAAAATGCTTGTAATTATTCTTTTATATCTTGTTATTTGTCTTTATATTTCCACATGTATTTATTATTTTATTTATTTCTCTTTATATTTACACAATATTTTCTCATTATTTTACAGATTTATTATTTTATGGTACTCCAATGACGCCATATAAATAACGTATGTACTGCAATTTGCATCTGTGATGAGTGAATACTGGTTAATAATAAGCCAGACACTACTAAAAATTTCCTTGTTCTTCACCCTGCAGTCCAAAGGACACACTGTCAAACTTGGATCTGAATAGGATAGTTTCCATCCAGTGTCCAAAATGATTCCTTTACAGAATAATTTCTACAGGTATGATTGGTAAACCCCAAAAAACAGTTAGTACTACTTTTCTTAAATATAGAAAGAAGTTTAACCAGTTAATTTACAGCACAACGATAACTACCTGCTGTGACGCAAACGCAGGAAGGATCAGGTCAAAGAGATCAGATACTTGACGGCAGCAGATTAACGCAGGTGAGCTCTCTCTCATTTTCTGATCACTAGCTTTTGATTTGCTATGGCTCCATTTCACATGAATTTTGTACTAAAGAGACTAACTCTGGAAGATACTGATACCGATTTGATTAACTCAGGCTGCTGAAGCATATTAACTTTTTATAAACTTTGGAACACGTGTGTAGTTTTAAATTATCCAAATCGATGGTCTAAGTGTAGAAGGTGTCACATACTGTGCAGATTATAAAGCCCCAAATGTGTGATTTGTGATACTGGGCTGTATAAACAAATTGTCTTGGTTGACTTGACTTGACTTGAAGAGCATTAAGACAGACATCACAACTTATCCACTACTGTAGGTGTTGTAGCAGCAGTATGGATGAATAATGCCAGAAATAACTTTTTAAATGTCTATACAGGATGATGAAGATATCAGGAAGACTCATGAGTTACTATGTAGCTCTGTTCCTTGCTGTGACCTCCGTGTCAGCTACAAAAAGTCTCCGTTCAATCAGCGCTTTGAAGAAAATCAACTTTGGCCCATCTGTGCCCAAACACAGTCTTGTGCTGCTCCACTGGTTTGCCAACACAATTTACATCGACAATACCAATGTCATATGGCTGACCTTTGACCCAAACAGTGGAGATTATGGCTCACATCATTATGGCAACTATGAGGGGCTGTTGAACCCACTCCCTTGGGGATACCAATACTACACTGTTGGGAATCTATATCAAGACACATCCATGCCACTTCCATCTTATGTTCTCCATACCCTTACAGAGTATTTCGGAGGAAACAGGGACAGGATCATAATCAGAGTCAGGGAGCACAACACAAGACGGCGAGCTTTGCAGAGGATAGACCAAGTGTATATCACACAGCATTATGAGACTTCTGGGACAACTTATGATCCAGCTCATACCTACCAGATCACTATTCACCTCTTAAGACAGATCAGAGAATTTTCTGTGGGAGAAAACCAACAAACACTGTCATATCTCAGAAACCGCTTTGGAAGTAACGCTGATGATTCCCACATCAGAAACACATGGGGGGATCTTGCTTGCCTTGGATTGCTGGTGTTTATTGTGATTGAGGAAAAGTACTCCTCTAACCAACACAACAACAGACCAAAAAACAACAGACCAAAAAACAGACAAAATAGTTGGGGCGATGATGCTTTGGAGAACGGCATTATGAGGGAAGAAATGAGGAGAAGCAATCTCACTAGATATTGTCAAAACCAAAGTGAGACGGTAGTGTTTTTCAAGGACGATGAGGAATGTAATTACAAAACCTCCAAACCCCTGAATAGCAGCCAGAGTTTGTTCTGTTATATTCTTTGTTTTGCCATCATATATTTAATTTTATTGTGTACTATATTACTCTTTTTGTAAATGTTGTTCAGTTAAAAATGGCATATAGGCCCAGTATGACATGCTTGTGATGAAAGGCCAAATACTTCAAATCACCCTTCTCAAACGGTGTGCTATGAAGGGCTGAATATTCAGGGTTTCAGTCCTAGTTTCAGTCCTACCCAGATAGTTCATTCAAGTTTATTCAGACTATAGGACCAGAGTAAAAAAGTAAAAGTAAAAAAACATCATTGATCAGCACATCTTTCTCACCAAGAGAATAATTTTAATTTAATATTTTAATGGACAGGCATTTTGTTCCTGCCAACTACTTTCCTACTGTTTTTTATTTTGTCATCAGACGTATGGATCTTAAGTTATCAGAGAAACAAGCTGCACAAACAGCTCAGCTTGTAGCCCCGTCGGACATCATGTGTCTGCTGAAGAGCGTCGGAAAAACACAGATTTTTTATGTGAAACTGCTATATTTTAATTACTGGGTCTGTTTGTTTTGGAGTGGAAGAGACCTCGGCTCCCAGTAAAAACCTCATGAACAATGAAAACTGAAGGAATCCTGACTTAAAAGATAAAACACCAATGTTGGTTGTTTAACAATGAAGACAACAACTCCTATGATCCCATGCTACCTCATGATGTCATCAAATGCTACCAAATCTGTAAAGCCATTGTATTTTTATTTCACCTGTCATATGCGTGTTTGCTTGTAAGGTTATACTTAATGGAAAGTCATCCTTTTTCTGAACTAAACTAGGTGTAGCACTCTAAGGTTTGATATACATTTGACTGACAAAACAGGCATATACAGTATAAGGCTATACTATTTGCACTACTAGTCCTATTAAAAGTAATAGAGACCTTTCATCCAAAGGAAGTAGTGTTATAAATGATTAAAAGTTTACCATATTCACTTTAAATACTTATAGGTAAAAAGAACACAGCCTTAAAAATGTGTGATAGACTTCAGCTCATGTTGTTATGCAAAAGCAGCAGCACAGTATAGTCAAATAGTGAAAGAGAACTAGAATTACAAATCTGACTATAATATACTTGCCAATATTTCCCCATAAATTTGGAGACCAACAGACGTGAGACAGATATGTACTGGGATAGGACAGCAAATATTAAACGGTGACCATCAATAGAAATTACAACAAAACGTCAATAAAAATGAATAAAGCAAAGTAGCCAAACGTACATAAAAATGCAGCCTATAAAACATGTATGTACAGGACTGCAATTTCAAATTGATCTGTGATATATAGATTTAAGTGAATACTGGCCAGGAAGTACTACAAATCTCTTAGTTCCTTATCCTGCAGTCCACAAACTCGCTGTCAAACAAACATTTCTACAGGCACATGACTGGTAAACCCCATCAAACACTGAAAGGGAGAACTATTTTTTTTTTCTGAATACAGAAGGAACTTTCATCTAACCAGCTGTATTGTGTAACTTCCTGCTACGACCAGATACCAGTTTCATTTACAGTGAAACGGTAACTGCCTGCTCTCACACAAACACAGAATAGATCACATTCCTGAAGGCAGAAAACTAACACTGGTGAGCTCTCTTATTTTCTGATTGCTATTTTTTGATTTACCATGGCACTATTTCACATTATTGGTGAAGAATATAACTCCAGTCTCCAGAATATATCTCCAGCTCAACAAAGAAACCCTGTTTACTGAAACAGAAAGAGGGAATTTTGTACTAAAAAGACTGCAACTTTGGAAGATATTCACTTGATTTAATTAACTCAGGCTTCTGAAGCCTCATATTAACTTTAGATAACTTTGGAATACATTTTTGCACAGAACAAGGACTGTGGATTTTGTACCCCATCTCATACAATTTACAGTGCATTAGCATTCCTAATTCTTACTGACCATTGTTTTAAGACAGACCTGAAAAATTGACATCCTATCCGTTAGTTGTAAGAATGAACTATTCATTAAAATAAAGTCAGATATTATAAAATGTATTTATCAAATCATGAGAATGTACTGTATGGATGAATGTGAGGAATAATTGTTTTAAATGTCTACACAGGATGATGAAGATGTCAGGAAGAATCACAAGTTGCTGTGTAGCTCTGTTGCTTGCCCTGACCTCGGTGTCGGCAATACAAAGGCTCAATTCAATCAATGATTTGAAGTAAATCAACTTTGGCCCATCTGTGCCCAAACACAGTCTTGTGCTGCTCCACTGGTTTGCCAACACAGTTGAGATCGACAATAATGATGTCATATGGCTGACCTTTGACCCAAACAGTGGAGATTACGGCTCACATCATTATGGCAACTATGAGAGGCAGTTGGACCCACTGCCACGGGGATACCAATACTACACTGTTGGGAATCTATATCAAGACATGCCCGTTCCATTTCCACGTTATGTTCTCCATCCCCCTAGAGAGTATATCGGAGGAAACAGGGACAGGATCATAATCAGAGTCAGGGAGCAGAACACAAGACGGCGAGCTTTGCAGAGGATAGACCAAGTGTATATCACACAGCATTATGAGACTTCTGGGACAACTTATGATCCAGCTCATACCTACCAGATCACTCCTAACCTCTTAAGACAGATCAGGGAGTTTTCTGTGGGAGAAAACCAACACACACTGTCGTATCTCAGAAACCGCTTTGGAAGTAACGCTGATGATTCCCACATCAGAAACACATGGGGGGACCTTGCTTGCCTTGGACTGCTGTTGTTTATTGTGATTGAGGAAAAGTACTCCTCTAACCAACACAACAGTCTTATCTTATTTCTTCTGTTTTTATTTATTGCTTTTTTTTTCATTTTGCAAATATATAACAAGAAATGAGGGACAGCAATGTTCCTAGATATTGTCTAAACTAAGGTGTGATCGTAGTGCTCATAACTTATACGTGATATATACAATCAACTGAGAGAATCCGTCAGTGGTGTGTGGAGCCAGGACAGTGACTTTAGAGTTTGGCATGGAAAACAAAACCTGAACTGAAAAAGGAAACACTGGCAATTAATTATTCTAAAAAGTTGTATTAACACTGAAAAAAGTTCCACTTAAAAATAAAACAAAGGCATTAAAAAATAAAAATCCAATAAGGAATTGAAAAAGGCATGTTCATATATCGACCATGCACTTACCATCCTTTTTTTGATATTTTTTTGCATTCTGATTTTTGAATGACAATTAGATTTTTTTTCTTCATGGCAGTCTTTTTTCACTAACATTTTCTATTTTTGATGCTCACAGTTTCGAAGCAGTGACAGTGGTTTCAGTTTCAATTCTCATGGAGGAAAGGAGATGGTCCTCACTCCAAAGTTACAACACCTCAGCACCCCTGAGGTTTTTCTGTTTATTTTTTTGTTTTGTTTTGCCCCCATATGTTTGATTGTATTGTGTACTATATTAGCTTGGAGGTGATCAGTAAATTAAGGTGGTGTACTGTTTGCTTGGACTGAAAACCTGCAGACTTTGACCCCCATGGAAACATTTGTAAATATCTTAGAATAACATTTTGATGGACTTTACCTGCCTAGAAAAGTTACAAAAAAAAGTAAAAAAAAAGTAAAAAAAAAACAGGATGGCAGTTTAAAGTTTAAAGCAGAAATTAATTTTTACTACAAAAATATTGGAAGAGAGCAAAATGTACTTTATTTTATATCATAATGCACTGCTGTGGCATGATCATAAAGCACCAGGTTTCATTTATACAACGTTATGCTCCAGAAAGCCTTATCTATTAATAATGACTAACTGCTGATTCATTCTGTTTCTGATATAGATGAAGAGTTGTAAATTGCTCTGATGATTAAATGAAACAGATAAGTTAAAGGCTCTAAAGTCTGTTGAGGACAGACTTCACTGATAATGTATTAGCTTTAAAAAACAAGAGTGTACTTCAATTATGGTATTATTTCTGTAGTGTTGTAAATTGTGTGTGTTTATTAAACAATTTATCAGTCAGACTCATGTAAGTGTTTTAATTTTAAGTTCAAGGAAATTGGATGAGCACAAGTTGGATGTGAAAAATCAGGAAAGTCAAATATTATTTTTTACTGTTTGTTTTGTAATGTTTTTTTTAATTCTTAAACTGGCATTTCCTGATTCAACAGATTTGGGGGCTGATACAGAAAAATGCTGCCCATAAGTACTGTATGTAGTTCGATTTGAAATTGGTCTGTGTTAAGAGAATACCGGTTAATAATAAGCCAGAAACTACTATAAATCTCCTAGTATCTCATGCTGCACAGGCAAATTTCCATCCTAAACCTGCTCATAAAATTCCCAGGTGACTCTCGGAATAATTTCTCTCTTTACAGAATAATACCACTAAAAACCCCTAATAAGAAAAACAAAAAACGTTTGGATTTCTACAGGCACATGATTGGTAAACTGCGACAAACACTAAAAGGAAGTACTACTTTTCTTAAATACAGAAGGAAGTTTAATCTAACCAGCTGTTTATCAAACTTTTCGCAACCACAAGATATGCTTGTTCTGCCAGTTTCATCTACAGGGAAACTGTAACTACCTGCTGTCACACAAACACAGAAGAGATCAGATCATACAGATCAGATATTTGACGGCAGCAGACTAACGCAGGTGAGCTCTCTTATTTTTTGATCGCTAGCTATACTATGGCTCTATTTCACATGACTGGTGAAGCATTTAACTCAAGTTTTCTTTGTGAGTGTTCTCTCCTCTCTCACAAAGAGGGAATTGCATACAAAAAAGACTGTGACTTTGTAAGAGTTTTGATTAACTCAGGCTGCTGAAGCCTCATATTAACTACTGATAAACATTGGAATAAATTTTTGCACAGAACAAAGACGGTCAATTTTGTTCCTCATCTCTTACATTGGAATCTTTATTATGTTTACAATCCGTCTATAGTTTTGTCATACTGATTGTCCATACTGTAATATTACTATGCTGGGCGATATCTATAGCATGGGAGAAGGGTTTCTTCTTCTTCTTTTTTCCCCTGTTAAAGTGTTTTGTTTTTTTGTGTGTAGTGTTCCATTATCAAGTGACTAAGGATAGAGGGTGTCGTATACTGTACAGACTGTGAAGTTCCTTGAGGCAAATTTGTGATTTGTGATATTGGGCTCTAAATAAAAGATTGACTTGATTTCTAGGGAATGGGATCCCTATTTTGGCCTAACTCTTACAGACTTGAGAAGTTAACATCCTATCCATTAGGTATTAGAATGACCTATTTGTCAAAACAAAAACAGATTTTTCAAACCATGGAAATGATTTGATGCATCTCTAGTTACAAATCCATGTTTGGATTGAGAATGTACTGTATGGGTGAATAATGTGAGCAATAATTGTTTTAAATGTCTATACAGGATGATGAAGATGTCAGGAAGAATCACAAGTTGTTGTGTAGCTCTGCTCCTTGCTGTGACCTCGGTGTCGGCAATACAAAGGCTCAATTCAATCAATGATTTGAAGAAAATCAACTTTGGCCCATCTGTGCCCAAACACAGTCTTGTGCTGCTCCACTGGTTTGCCAACACAGTTGAGATCGACAATAATAATGTCATATGGCTGACCTTTGACCCAAACAGTGGACATTATGGCTCACATCATTATGGCAACTATGAGGATCTGTTGGACCCACTGCCACGGGGAAATGTCAGATACCGGTACTACACTATTGGCAATCTAAATCAAGGCACATCCATGCCACTTCCATCTTATGTTCTCCAACCTCCAAGAGAGTATGTGGGAGGAAACAGAGACAGGATCATAATCAGAGTCAGGGAGCAGAACACAGGATGGCAAGCTTTGCAGAGGATAGACCAAGTGTATATCACACAGCATTATGAGACTTCTGAAGGTCAGGGGACAATTTATGATCCAGCTCATACCTACCAGATCACTACTAACCTCTTAAGACAGATCAGGGAGTTTTCTGTGGGAGAAAACCAACACA
Organism: Lateolabrax maculatus; assembly: GCA_031216445.1. Lineage (NCBI taxonomy): Eukaryota > Metazoa > Chordata > Actinopteri > Acropomatiformes > Lateolabracidae > Lateolabrax > Lateolabrax maculatus. The sequence continues at coordinate 16,310,451 of CM062216.1, read as the reverse complement.
CACTGTCGTATCTCAGAAACCGCTTTGGAAGTAACGCTGTTGATTTGCACATCAGAAACACATGGGGGGACCTTGCTTGCCTTGGACTGCTGTTGTTTATTGTGATCCAGGAAAAGTATTCCTCTAACCAACACAACAACAGACCGGGAAACAACAGCAGACCGGAAAACAACAGCAGACCGGAAAACAACAACAACAGACCGGAAAACAGACAAAGTCATTGTGGTGATAATCCTTTAAAGACCTGCTGTTATGTTTTTTGGGCTCTTTTAATTACATTATTAATTATTTTTTTGTGCATTTTTTTTGCAACTAGAACTAGAACTTAAACAAGAAATGAGAGAGAGTAATGTTCCTAGATACTGTCTAAACCAAGGTGTGACTGTATTGCTTTTCAAGGATGATGAGGACGACAAAGCCAGCAGGACGCATAAATTAATTGGGAACAAAGAATCAGGCAGTTAAGTGTGGAGCCAGGACAGTGACTTTAGATTTTGGCCCTGAAAATAAAATTCGGCATTGAAAACAAAACCTGAACTGAAAAAGGAAACACTGGCATTGAAACACTTGTATTTGAAAAAGTTGTATTTGCGCTGACACTGACAGTTTCTATTCAGTGATGTTGATTTTCAGTTTCAACTTTCTGTCAACGGCTTGGGTTTGAGGGGAGATATATATTGCAATGTCTATATCCGCTTCTAACAAAAAAAAAATGTATTTTTTAATAAACTTTACAAATGGACTTGTGTGTCGCGGTTGTGTTATTGATATGTATCCATCTCTATCTATCTTCAAATGTATGCTTAATCTGCTAAATGCAAGTTAAACAGGCCTCCCGGAGCAGCTGAGGATGTTTAAAGTCTCAAACTCAAGCAACAAACAGATTGTGCGCTAAAATTTAGGTGTGGCATGAAGGCGTGTGAAAAGTGTCAATTGTGGGAGTCTCACAGTCAATGCATGAGAGCTGCAAGCCCTGTGGTAAGGAGATATACAAGAGGAGCGCCTCCATCTCTTGCTACGAGCACCTACCAGGGACCAGGGCTCATGGTGGAATTATAAAATTGATTTTTCAAACCATGGAAATCATCATTTGATGCATCTCTAGTTACAAATCCATGTATGGATTGAGAATGTATTGTATAGATGAATATTGTGAGCAATAATCGTTTAAATATCTATAAAGGATGATGAAGATATCAGGAAGACTCATGAGTTACTATGTAGCTCTGTTCCTTGCTGTGACCTCTGTGTCAGCGGCAAAAAGTCTCCGTTCAATCAGCGCTTTGAAGGAAATCAACTTTGGCCCATCTGTGCCCAAACACAGTCTTGTGCTGCTCCACTGGTTTGCCAACACAGTCGAGATCGACAATAATAATGTCATATGGCTGACCTTTGACCCAAACAGTGGAGATTATGGCTCACATCATTATAGCAACTATAAGGGGCTGTTGAACCCACTCCCTTGGGGATACCAATACTACACTGTTGGGAATCTATATCAAGACACATCCATGCCACTTCCATCTTATGTTCTCCATCTGACAATAATATACCTGCCAATATTTCCCTCAAATTTGGTGATCATGAGTAAATATTAAACAGTGACCTTCAACGGAAATAACAGCAACACTAAAATGAAAACTTGAATTAAAAAAGTACCCAAACATACAGAAAAATGCTGCCCATAAGTACTGTAGTAGTTCGATTTGAAATTGGTCTGTGTTAAGAGAATACCGGTTAATAATAAGCAGAAACTACTATAAATCTCCTAGTATCTCACGCTGCACAGGCAAATTTCCATCCTAAACCTGCTCATAAAATTCCCAGGTGACTCTCGGAATGATTTCTCTCTTTACAGAATAATACCACTAAAAACCCCTAATAAGAAAAACAAAAAACGTTTGGATTTCTACAGGCACATGATTGGTAAACTGCGACAAACACTGAAAGGAAGTACTACTTTTCTTAAATACAGAAGGAAGTTTAATCTAACCAGCTGTTTATCAAACTTTTCGGAACCACCAGATATGCTTGTTCTGCCAGTTTCATTTACAGGGAAACTGTAACTACCTGCTGTCACACAAACACAGAAGAGATCAGATCATACAGATCAGATATTTGACGGCAGCAGACTAACGCAGGTGAGCTCTCTCATTTTTTGATCGCTAGCTATACTATGGCTCTATTTCACATGACTGGTGAAGCATTTAACTCAAGTTTTCTTTGTAAGTGTTCTCTCCTCTCTCACAAAGAGGGACTTGCATACTAAAAAGACTGTGACTTTGTAAGAGTTTTGATTAACTCAGGCTGCTGAAGCCTCATATTAACTACTGATAAATGTTGGAATAAATTTTTGCACAGAACAAAGACTGTCGATTTTGTTCCTCATCTCTTACATTGGAATCTTTATTATGTTTACAATCCGTCTATAGTTTTGTCATTTTGATTGTCCATACTGTAATATTACTATGCTGGGCGATATCTATAGCATGGGAGAGGGGTTTCTTCTTCTTCTTTTTTCCCGTTAAACTGTTTTGTTTTTTTGTGTGTAGTGTTCCATTATCGAGTGACTAAGGATAGAGGGTGTCGTATACTGTACAGATTGTGAAGCTCCTTGAGGCAAATTTGTGATTTGTGATATTGGGCTCTAAATAAAAGATTGACTTGATTTGAAGGGAATGGGATCCCTATTTTGGCCTAACTCTTACAGACTTGAGAAGTTAACATCCTATCCATTAGGTATTAGAATGACCTATTTGTCAAAAAAAAAACAGTTATTATAAAATTGATTTTTCAAACCATGGAAATCATTTGATGCATCTCTAGTTACAAGTCCATGTATGGATTGAGAATGTACTGTATGGGTGAATAATGTGAGCAATAATTGTTTTAAATGTCTACACAGGATGATGAAGATGTCAGGAAGAATCACAAGTTGTTGTGTAGCTCTGCTCCTTGCTGTGACCTCGGTGTCGGCAATACAAAGGCTCAATTCAATCAATGATTTGAAGAAAATCAACTTTGGCCCATCTGTGCCCAAACACAGTCTTGTGCTGCTCCACTGGTTTGCCAACACAGTTGAGATCGACAATAATGATGTCATATGGCTGACCTTTGACCCAAACAGTGGAGATTACGGCTCACATCATTATGGCAACTATGAGAGGCAGTTGGACCCACTGCCACGGGGATACCAATACTACACTGTTGGGAATCTAAATCAAGGCACATCCATGCCACTTCCATCTTATGTTCTCCAACCTCCAAGAGAGTATCTTGGAGGAAACAGGGACAGGATCATAATCAGAGTCAGGGAGCAGAACACAGGATGGCGAGTTTTGCAGATGATAGACCAAGTGTATATCACACAGCATTATGAGACTTATGGGACAACTTATGATCCAGCTCATACCTACCAGATCACTACTAACCTCTTAAGACAGATCAGGGAGTTTTCTGTGGGAGAAAACCAACACACACTGTCGTATCTCAGAAACCGCTTTGGAAGTAACGCTGTTGATTCCCACATCAGAAACACATGGGGATATCTTGCTTGCCTTGGACTGCTGTTGTTTATTGTGATTGAGGAAAAGTACTGGTCCAACCAACACAACAACAGACCGGGAAACAGACAAAATCATCGTGGTGATAATCCTTTAAAGACCTGCTGTTATGTTTTTTGGGCTCTTTTAATTACATTATTAATTATTTTTTTGTGCATTTTTTTTGCAAATAGAACTAGAACTTAAACAAGAAATGAGAGAGAGTAATGTTCCTAGATACTGTCTAAACCAAGGTGTGACTGTATTGCTTTTCAAGGATGATGAGGACGACAAAGCCAGCAGGACGCATAAATTGATTGGGAACAAAGAATCAGGCAGTTAAGTGTGGAGCCAGGACAGTGACTTTAGATTTTGGCCCTGAAAATAAAATTCGGCATTGAAAACAAAACCTGAACTGAAAAAGGAAACACTGGCATTGAAACACTTGTATTTGAAAAAGTTGTATTTGCGCTGACACTGACAGTTTCTATTAAGTGATGTTGATTTTCAGTTTCAACTTTCTGTCAACGGCTTGGGTTTGAGGGGAGATATAAATTGCAATGTCTATATCCGCTTCTAACAAAAAAAAAAAAAAAAATGTATTTTTCAATAAACTTTACAAATGGACTTGTGTGTCGCGGTTGTGTTATTGATATGTATCCATCTCTATCTATCTTCAAATGTATGCTTAATCTGCTAAATGCAAGTTAAACAGGCCTCCCGGAGCAGCTGAGGATGTTTAAAGTCTCAAACTCAAACAACAAACAGATTTATCAATATCCTGGCAGGACGCTCATTTTCAGGTTGTGATGGGCGACTACAGGGGCCTGCTTTGTTGTTTGATAAATTGATGAAGTGCACCCCTTCACCAGAACGCATAGCGAACAGATCAAACTCTGTTTCCAAAAACCCTTTATCAGACTAAATTATATAATATCAGACTTCTCTTGTAGATTAGTCATGGAAAACTGAGAACTGTGTGAGTTTTTCTATTGCACATGTTCACATTGCAGTGTTGATGCAGTAATGTATTTTACTTATGGTTTTGTATTCTTTCTGTTAAAAATTGTGATTGTGTACATTTACTAAACTATAATTTATAAATAAGTGTGTAATGATTTAAAAGCACAGCCAGGTAGCTCAGTGCCAAACCATGCAGGGCCTTAAAAGTCAAGGTAAAAATTTGAATCAATCAAATCTAAAACAGACAGGCAGCCAGTGAAGGGAAGCTAAAGATAGGGTAGATATGATCTTGCTTTTGTGATCTGGTTCAAAGTCTGGCAGCTGTGTTTTAGACATCCTGAAGCCTTGTTATCATGTTTTGGCCAAGGGATGTAAACATGACATTACAATAATCCAAACGAAAAGTGATAAAAGCGTGAACAACTCTTTGAAGATCATTAAAAGTAAATGTAGTAACTGTAATGTAGTAAAAACTGTAGTAACTTGCGGCTTTATCAGCACGCACAGACCACTTGGACACACCTTTATAACTGACACATTATCAGTTATACATTTGTTTGTCACTGTGCGCTAAAATTTAGGTGTGGCATGAAGGCGTGTGAAAAGTGTCAATTGTGGGAGTCTCACAGTCAATGCATGAGAGCTGCAAGCCCTGTGGTAAGGAGATATACAAGAGGAGCGCCTCCATCTCTTGCTACGAGCACCTACCAGGGACCAGGGCTCATGGTGGAATAGTGATGTATCCATGAACTTCTCAGCTTCCTGGATCTGGTAGAGCGATCAGATTCGAGGAGACGGGTGCAGCTGACATAACCAACACAATGGACGTGAGTGGAGTCATGGATTATAGATGGGATGACTAGGGATGGGACGCACAGAAAAGGCATCAAGCAGCGAAACTTTCCAACAGCACAACAAGCGGATCATGGATAAAGAAACGCTTTTTTCCTTATGTTAGTAACACCAGTTATTGAATTTGGGCGGACAAGAGCATATCAACCAGTAGGGTACAGCCCTAGTTTAAATCCAGCTGGGGATTTTTTGTTAAAAAGGTCATCCTCATCGCTGAACCCATCATTTTTGGGACACTCTACTGTGTAGGCATACTGTCCAATAAGGGCAAAATGCCAAATTCACCGAATTTTTATGGCTGAAACTGTAAATATTTTTGTGTGTAGTGTTCCATTATCGAGTGACTAAGGATAGAGGGTGTCGTATACTGTACAGATTGTGAAGGTCCTTGAGGCAAATTTGTGATTTGTGATATTGGGCTCTAAATAAAAGATTGACTTGATTTGAAGGGAATGGGATCCCTATTTTGGCCTAACTCTTACAGACTTGAGAAGTTAACATCCTATCCATTAGGTATTAGAATGACCTATTTGTCAAAACAAAAATAGATATTATAAAATTGATTTTTCAAACCATGGAAATCATCATTTGATGCATCTCTAGTTACAAATCCATGTATGGATTGAGAATGTATTGTATAGATGAATATTGTGAGCAATAATCGTTTAAATATCTATACAGGATGATGAAGATATCGGGAAGACTCATGAGTTACTATGTAGCTCTGTTCCTTGCTGTGACCTCTGTGTCAGCGGCAAAAAGTCTCCGTTCAATCAGCGCTTTGAAGGAAATCAACTTTGGCCCATCTGTGCCCAAACACAGTCTTGTGCTGCTCCACTGGTTTGCCAACACAGTCGAGATCGACAATAATAATGTCATATGGCTGACCTTTGACCCAAACAGTGGAGATTATGGCTCACATCATTATAGCAACTATAAGGAGCTGTTGAACCAACTCCCTCGGGGACACCAATACTACACTGTTGGGAATCTATATCAAAACACATCTATGCCACTTCCATCTTATGTTCTCCATCTGACAATAATATACCTGCCAATATTTCCCTCAAATTTGGTGATCATGAGTAAATATTAAACAGTGACCTTCAACGGAAATAACAGCAACACTAAAATGAAAACTTGAATTAAAAAAGTACCCAAACATACAGAAAAATGCTGCCCATAAGTACTGTAGTAGTTCGATTTGAAATTGGTCTGTGTTAAGAGAATACCGGTTAATAATAAGCAGAAACTACTATAAATCTCCTAGTATCTCACGCTGCACAGGCAAATTTCCATCCTAAACCTGCTCATAAAATTCCCAGGTGACTCTCGGAATGATTTCTCTCTTTACAGAATAATACCACTAAAAACCCCTAATAAGAAAAACAAAAAATGTTTGGATTTCTACAGGCACATGATTGGTAAACTGCGACAAACACTGAAAGGAAGTACTACTTTTCTTAAATACAGAAGGAAGTTTAATCTAACCAGCTGTTTATCAAACTTTTCGCAACCACAAGATATGCTTGTTCTGCCAGTTTCATTTACAGGGAAACTGTAACTACCTGCTGTCACACAAACACAGAAGAGATCAGATCATACAGATCCGATATTTGACGGCAGCAGACTAACGCAGGTGAGCTCTCTTATTTTCTGATCGCTAGCTATACTATGACTCTATTTCACATGACTGGTGAAGCATTTAACTCAAGTTTTCTTTGTGAGTGTTCTCTCCTCTCTCACAAAGAGGGAATTGCATACAAAAAAGACTGTGACTTTGTAAGAGTTTTGATTAACTCAGGCTGATGAAGCCTCATATTAACTACTGATAAACATTGGAATACATTTTTGCACAGAACAAAGACTGTCAATTTTGTTCCTCATCTCTTACATTGGAATCTTTATTAGGTTTACAATCCGTCTATAGTTTTGTCATTCTGATTGTCTATACTGTAATATTACTATGTTGGGCGATATCTATAGCATGGGAGAAGGGTTTCTTCTTCTTCTTTTTTCCCCTGTTAAAGTGTTTTGTTTTATTGTGTGTAGTGTTCCATTATCAAGTGACTAAGGATAGAGGGTGTCGTATACTGTACAGACTGTGAAGTTCCTTGAGGCAAATTTGTGATTTGTGATATTGGGCTCTAAATAAAAGATTGACTTGATTTGAAGGGAATGGGATCCCTATTTTGGCCTAACTCTTACAGACTTGAGAAGTTAACATCCTATCCATTAGGTGTTAGAATGACCTATTTGTCAAAACAAAAACAGATTTTTCAAACCATGGAAATGATTTGATGCATCTCTAGTTACAAATCCATGTATGGATTGAGAATGTACTGTATGGGTGAATAATGTGAGCAATAATTGTTTTAAATGTCTATACAGGATGATGAAGATGTCAGGAAGAATCACAAGTTGCTGTGTAGCTCTGCTCCTTGCTGTGACCTCGGTGTCGGCAATACAAAGGCTCAATTCAATCAATGATTTGAAGAAAATCAACTTTGGCCCATCTGTGCCCAAACACAGTCTTGTGCTGCTCCACTGGTTTGCCAACACAGTTGAGATCGACAATAATAATGTCATATGGCTGACCTTTGACCCAAACAGTGGACATTATGGCTCACATCATTATGGCAACTATGAGGATCTGTTGGACCCACTGCCTCGGGGAAATGTCAGATACCGGTACTACACTATTGGCAATCTAAATCAAGGCACATCCATGCCACTTCCATCTTATGTTCTCCAACCTCCAAGAGAGTATGTGGGAGGAAACAGGGACAGGATCATAATCAGAGTCAGGGAGCAGAACACAGGATGGCAAGCTTTGCAGAGGATAGACCAAGTGTATATCACACAGCATTATGAGACTTCTGAAGGTCAGGGGACAGTTTATGATCCAGCTCATACCTACCAGATCACTACTAACCTCTTAAGACAGATCAGGGAGTTTTCTGTGGGAGAAAACCAACACACATTGTTGTATCTCCGAAACCACTTTGGAAGTAACGCTGTTGATTTGCACATCAGAAACACATGGGGGGACCTTGCTTGCCTTGGACTGCTGTTGTTTATTGTGATCCAGGAAAAGTACTCCTCTAACCAACACAACAACAGACCGGGAAACAACAGCAGACCGGAAAACAACAGCAGACCGGAAAACAACAGCAGACCGGAAAACAACAGCAGACCGGAAAACAACAACAGACCGGAAAACAACAACAGACCAGAAAACAGACAAAATCATTGTGGTGATAATCCTTTAAAGACCTGCTGTTATGTTTTTTGGGCTCTTTTAATTACATTATTAATTATTTTTTTGTGCATTTTTTTTGCAACTAGAACTAGAACTTAAACAAGAAATGAGAGAGAGTAATGTTCCTAGATACTGTCTAAACCAAGGTGTGACTGTATTGCTTTTCAAGGATGATGAGGACGACAAAGCCAGCAGGACGCATAAATTGATTGGGAACAAAGAATCAGGCAGTTAAGTGTGGAGCCAGGACAGTGACTTTAGATTTTGGCCCTGAAAATAAAATTCGGCATTGAAAACAAAACCTGAACTGAAAAAGGAAACACTGGCATTGAAACACTTGTATTTGAAAAAGTTGTATTTGCGCTGACACTGACAGTTTCTATTACGTGATGTTGATTTTCAGTTTCAACTTTCTGTCAACGGCTTGGGTTTGAGGGGAGATATATATTGCAATGTCTATATCCGCTTCTAACAAAAAAAAAAATGTATTTTTTAATAAACTTTACAAATGGACTTGTGTGTCGCAGTTGTGTTATTGATATGTATCCATCTCTATCTATCTTCAAATGTATGCTTAATCTGCTAAATGCAAGTTAAACAGGCCTCCCGGAGCAGCTGAGGATGTTTAAAGTCTCAAACTCAAGCAACAAACAGATTTATCAATATCCTGGCAGGACGCTCATTTTCAGGTTGTGATGGGCGACTACAGGGGCCTGCTTTGTTGTTTGATAAATTGATGACGTGCACCCCTTCACCAGAACGCATAGCGAACAGATCAAACTCTGTTTCCAAAAACCCTTTATCAGACTAAATTATATAATATCAGACTTCTCTTGTAGATTAGTCATGGAAAACTGAGAACTGTGTGAGTTTTTCTATTGCACATGTTCACATTGCAGTGTTGATGCAGTAATGTATTTTACTTATGGTTTTGTATTCTTTCTGTTGAAAATTGTGATTGTGTACATTTACTAAACTATAATTTATAAATAAGTGTGTAATGATTTAAAAGCACAGCCAGGTAGCTCAGTGCCAAACCATGCAGGGCCTTAAAAGTCAAGGTAAAAATTTGAATCAATCAAATCTAAAACGGACAGGCAGCCAGTGAAGGGAAGCTAAAGATAGGGTAGATATGATCTTGCTTTTGTGATCTGGTTCAAAGTCTGGCAGCTGTGTTTTAGACATCCTGAAGCCTTGTTATCATGTTTTGGCCAAGGGATGTAAACATGACATTACAATAATCCAAACGAAAAGTGATAAAAGCGTGAACAACTCTTTGAAGATCATTAAAAGTAATGAAATATCTAATTTGCGCATTATTTCTCAAATGGAAAAAACATGATTGAGCTAGCCTTGGTCTGTAATTGCTATGGACAGAGGGATCAGAACCAGGTTTTACTATCTACACTATCTAGAACCTGTAACAGGAATTTGGTAGGTATTGTGTCCAGTGGACTTGATGGTGTCGTGTGTCACGGTATTAATTAATTCTTAGATGGTAATTTCCTAAATGGTATTTTTTCTTAAAAACACACCAAGTATTCAGTTGAGGACAGCATAATTCAATATAAAGAATTGGGGGGTATAATTTTCTATTCAATGTCTTCAATCTTGTTTAAAGTGAGAAACAGATAAATGGCCCAAAATAGTTAAATTCAAACACTGGAACATTTTGAACTTGAGTTTATGTACACTTCTGATCTGTATGAGCTGTACAGTATGTGAATCCCATCTGTATTACAGGGTTTGTATGGGAGTATAGAGGGTCCCCCCTACAGAAGAGGCTTTGCTTTAAATCTAGTGCATTTTGTTGTAACTTCTTGTGACAGGCAAGATGTCTGAGGGCGATGCGTTATTAATTTGCGGCTTTATCAGCACGCACAGACCACTTGGACACACCTTTATAACTGACACATTATCAGTTATACATTTGTTTGTCACTGAGCGCTAAAATTTAGGTGTGGCATGAAGGCGTGTGAAAAGTGTCAATTGTGGGAGTCTCACAGTCAATGCATGAGAGCTGCAAGCCCTGTGGTAAGGAGATATACAAGAGGAGCGCCTCCATCTCTTGCTACGAGCACCTACCAGGGACCAGGGCTCATGGTGGAATGGTGATGTGTCCATGAACTTCTCAGCTTCCTGGATCTGGTAGAGCGATCAGATTTGAGGAGACGGGTGCAGCTGACATAGCCAACACAATGGACGTGAGTGGAGTCATGGATTATAGATGGGATGACTAGGGATGGGACGCACAGAAAAGGCATCAAGCAGCGAAACTTTCCAACAGCACAACAAGCGGATCATGGATAAAGAAACGCTTTTTTCCTTATGTTAGTAACACCAGTTATTGAATTTGGGCGAGCATATCAACCAGTAGGGTACAGCCCTAGTTTAAATCCAGCTGGGGATTTTTTGTTAAAAAGGTCATCCTCATCGCTGAACTCATCATTTTTGGGACACTCTACTTTGTAGGCATACTGTCCATTAAGGGCAAAATGCCAAATTCACCGAATTTTTATGGCTGAAACTGTAAATATTTTTGTGTGTAGTGTTCCATTATCGAGTGACTAAGGATAGAGGGTGTCGTATACTGTACAGATTGTGAAGCTCCTTGAGGCAAATTTGTGATTTGTGATATTGGGCTCTAAATAAAAGATTGACTTGATTTGAAGGGAATGGGATCCCTATTTTGGCCTAACTCTTACAGACTTGAGAAGTTAACATCCTATCCATTAGGTATTAGAATGACCTATTTGTCAAAACAAAAATAGATATTATAAAATTGATTTTTCAAACCATGGAAATCATCATTTGATGCATCTCTAGTTACAAATCCATGTATGGATTGAGAATGTACTGTATAGATGAATATTGTGAGCAATAATCGTTTAAATATCTATACAGGATGATGAAGATATCGGGAAGACTCATGAGTTACTATGTAGCTCTGTTCCTTGCTGTGACCTCTGTGTCAGCGGCAAAAAGTCTCCGTTCAATCAGCGCTTTGAAGGAAATCAACTTTGGCCCATCTGTGCCCAAACACAGTCTTGTGCTGCTCCACTGGTTTGCCAACACAGTCGAGATCGACAATAATAATGTCATATGGCTGACCTTTGACCCAAACAGTGGAGATTATGGCTCACATCATTATAGCAACTATAAGGGGCTGTTGAACCAACTCCCTTGGGGATACCAATACTACACTGTTGGGAATCTATATCAAGACACATCCATGCCACTTCCATCTTATGTTCTCCATCTGACAATAATATACCTGCCAATATTTCCCTCAAATTTGGTGATCATGAGTAAATATTAAACAGTGACCTTCAACGGAAATAACAGCAACACTAAAATGAAAACTTGAATTAAAAAAGTACCCAAACATACAGAAAAATGCTGCCCATAAGTACTGTATGTAGTTCGATTTGAAATTGGTCTGTGTTAAGAGAATACTGGTTAATAATAAGCAGAAACTACTATAAATCTCCTAGTATCTCACGCTGCACAGGCAAATTTCCATCCTAAACCTGCTCATAAAATTCCCAGGTGACTCTCGGAATGATTTCTCTCTTTACAGAATAATACCACTAAAAACCCCTAATAAGAAAAACAAAAAATGTTTGGATTTCTACAGGCACATGATTGGTAAACTGCGACAAACACTGAAAGGAAGTACTACTTTTCTTAAATACAGAAGGAAGTTTAATCTAACCAGCTGTTTATCAAACTTTTCGGAACCACAAGATATGCTTGTTCTGCCAGTTTCATCTACAGGGAAACTGTAACTACCTGCTGTCACACAAACACAGAAGAGATCAGATCATACAGATCCGATATTTGACGGCAGCAGACTAACGCAGGTGAGCTCTCTTATTTTCTGATCGCTAGCTATACTATGACTCTATTTCACATGACTGGTGAAGCGTTTAACTCAAGTTTTCTTTGTGAGTGTTCTCTCCTCTCTCACAAAGAGGGAATTGCATACAAAAAAGACTGTGACTTTGTAAGAGTTTTGATTAACTCAGGCTGATGAAGCCTCATATTAACTACTGATAAACGTTGGAATACATTTTTGCACAGAACAAAGACTGTCAATTTTGTTCCTCATCTCTTACATTGGAATCTTTATTATGTTTACAATCCGTCTATAGTTTTGTCATACTGATTGTCTATACTGTAATATTACTATGTTGGGCGATATCTATAGCATGGGAGAGGGGTTTCTTCTTCTTCTTTTTTCCCCTGTTAAAGTGTTTTGTTTTTTTGTGTGTAGTGTTCCATTATTGAGTGACTAAGGATAGAGGGTGTCGAATACTGTACAGATTGTGAAGCTCCTTGAGGCAAATTTGTGATTTGTGATATTGGGCTCTAAATAAAAGATTGACTTGATTTGAAGGGAATGGGATCCCTATTTTGGCCTAACTCTTACAGACTTGAGAAGTTAACATCCTATCCATTAGGTATTAGAATGACCTATTTGTCAAAACAAAAATAGATATTATAAAATTGATTTTTCAAACCATGGAAATCATTTGATACATCTCTAGTTACAAGTCCATGTATGGATTGAGAATGTACTGTATGGGTGAATAATGTGAGCAATAATTGTTTTAAATGTCTATACAGGATGATGAAGATGTCAGGAAGAATCACAAGTTGCTGTGTAGCTCTGCTCCTTGCTGTGACCTCGGTGTCGGCAATACAAAGGCTCAATTCAATCAATGATTTGAAGAAAATCAACTTTGGCCCATCTGTGCCCAAACACAGTCTTGTGCTGCTCCACTGGTTTGCCAATACAGTTGAGATCGACAATAATGATGTCATATGGCTGACCTTTGACCCAAACAGTGGAGATTACGGCTCACATCATTATGGCAACTATGAAAGGCAGTTGGACCCACTGCCATGGGGACACCAATACTACACTGTTGGGAATCTAAATCAAGACACATCCATGCCACTTCCATCTTATGTTCTCCAACCTCCAAGAGAGTATCTTGGAGGAAACAGGGACAGGATCATAATCAGAGTCAGGGAGCAGAACACAGGATGGCGAGTTTTGCAGATGATAGACCAAGTGTATATCACACAGCATTATGAGACTTATGGGACAACTTATGATCCAGCTCATACCTACCAGATCACTACTAACCTCTTAAGACAGATCAGGGAGTTTTCTGTGGGAGAAAACCAACACACACTGTCGTATCTCAGAAACCGCTTTGGAAGTAACGCTGATGATTCCCACATCAGAAACACATGGGGATATCTTGCTTGCCTTGGACTGCTGTTGTTTATTGTGATTGAGGAAAAGTACTGGTCCAACCAACACAACAACAGACCGGGAAACAGACAAAATCATCGTGGTGATAATCCTTTAAATACCTGCTGTTATGTTTTTTGGGCTCTTTTAATTACATTATTAATTCTTTTTTTGTGCATTTTTTTTGCAAATAGAACTAGAACTTAAACAAGAAATGAGAGAGAGTAATGTTCCTAGATACTGTCTAAACCAAGGTGTGACTGTATTGCTTTTCAAGGATGATGAGGACGACAAAGCCAGCAGGACGCATAAATTGATTGGGAACAAAGAATCAGGCAGTTAAGTGTGGAGCCAGGACAGTGACTTTAGATTTTGGCCCTGAAAATAAAATTCGGCATTGAAAACAAAACCTGAACTGAAAAAGGAAACACTGGCATTGAAACACTTGTATTTGAAAAAGTTGTATTTGCGCTGACACTGACAGTTTCTATTCAGTGATGTTGATTTTCAGTTTCAACTTTCTGTCAACGGCTTGGGTTTGAGGGGAGATATATATTGCAATGTCTATATCCACTTCTAACAAAAAAAAAAAAAAAATGTATTTTTCAATAAACTTTACAAATGGACTTGTGTGTCGCGGTTGTGTTATTGATATGTATCCATCTCTATCTATCTTCAAATGTATGCTTAATCTGCTAAATGCAAGTTAAACAGGCCTCCCGGAGCAGCTGAGGATGTTTAAAGTCTCAAACTCAAGCAACAAACAGATTTATCAATATCCTGGCAGGACGCTCATTTTCAGGTTGTGATGGGCGACTACAGGGGCCTGCTTTGTTGTTTGATAAATTGATGAAGTGCACCCCTTCACCAGAACGCATAGCGAACAGATCAAACTCTGTTTCCAAAAACCCTTTATCAGACTAAATTATATAATATCAGACTTCTCTTGTAGATTAGTCATGGAAAACTGAGAACTGTGTGAGTTTTTCTATTGCACATGTTCACATTGCAGTGTTGATGCAGTAATGTATTTTACTTATGGTTTTGTATTCTTTCTGTTGAAAATTGTGATTGTGTACATTTACTAAACTATAATTTATAAATAAGTGTGTAATGATTTAAAAGCACAGCCAGGTAGCTCAGTGCCAAACCATGCAGGGCCTTAAAAGTCAAGGTAAAAATTTGAATCAATCAAATCTAAAACGGACAGGCAGCCAGTGAAGGGAAGCTAAAAATAGGGTAGATATGATCTTGCTTTTGTGATCTGGTTCAAAGTCTGGCAGCTGTGTTTTAGACATCCTGAAGCCTTGTTATCATGTTTTGGCCAAGGGATGTAAACATGACATTACAATAATCCAAACGAAAAGTGATAAAAGCGTGAACAACTCTTTGAAGATCATTGAAAGTAAATGTAGTAACTGTAATGTAGTAAAAACTGTAGTAATTTGCGGCTTTATCAGCACGCACAGACCACTTGGACACACCTTTATAACTGACACATTATCAGTTATACATTTGTTTGTCACTGAGCGCTAAAATTAAGGTGTGGCACGAAGGCGTGTGAAAAGTGTCAATTGTGGGAGTCTCACAGTCAATGCATGAGAGCTGCAAGCCCTGTGGTAAGGAGATATACAAGAGGAGCGCCTCCATCTCTTGCTACGAGCACCTACCAGGGACCAGGGCTCATGGTGGAATAGTGATGTATCCATGAACTTCTCAGCTTCCTGGATCTGGTAGAGCGATCAGATTCGAGGAGACGGGTGCAGCTGACATAACCAACACAATGGACGTGAGTGGAGTCATGGATTATAGATGGGATGACTAGGGATGGGACGCACAGAAAAGGCATCAAGCAGCGAAACTTTCCAACAGCACAACAAGCGGATCATGGATAAAGAAACGCTTTTTTCCTTATGTTAGTAACACCAGTTATTGAATTAGGCGGACATGAGCATATCAACCAGTAGGGTACAGCCCTAGTTTAAATCCAGCTGGGGATTTTTTGTTAAAAAGGTCATCCTCATCGCTGAACCCATCATTTTTGGGACACTCTACTGTGTAGGCATACTGTCCAATAAGGGGAAAATGCCAAATTCACCGAAGTTTTATGGCTGAAACTGTAAATAAAAATAATTACCTGTTTGCATTTCTACAGGCACATGACTGGTAAACACCACAATCACTAAAAGGGAGTACTACTTTTATTTTCTTGAATACAACAGGAAGTTTTATCTACCCAGCTTTATTATGAAACCACCAGTAAGGCTTGTTTCGTCAGTTTCATTTACAGTGAAACAGAAACTCCCTGCTCTTACACAAACACAGAGAACAGATCAGCTCAAACAGATCCGATAACTGACGGCAGCAGGCTAATGCAGGTGAGCTCTCTAATTTTCTGATTGCTAGTTTTTGATTTACCATTTAACTATTCACTATTTCACATTATTGGGTATAGTATTTGCTGTAACTTGATGCATATCTAGTTACAAATCCATGTATGGAATGAAAATGTATTGTATAGATGAATATTGTGAGCAATAATCGTTTAAATATCTATACAGGATGATGAAGATATCCGGAAGACTCATGAGTTACTATGTAGCTCTGTTCCTTGCTGTGACCTCCGTGTCAGCTACAAAAAGTCTCCGTTCAATCAGCGCTTTGAAGAAAATCGACTTTGGCCCATCTGTGCCCAAACACAGTCTTGTGCTGCTCCACTGGTTTGCCAACACAGTCGAGATCGACAATAATAATGTCATATGGCTGACCTTTGACCCAAACAGTGGAGATTATGGCTCACATCATTATGGCAACTACGAGGGGCTGTTGAACCCACTCCCTTGGGGATACCAATACTACACTGTTGGGAATCTATATCAAGACACATCCATGCCACTTCCATCTTATGTTCTCCATACCCTTACAGAGTATCTCGGAGGAAACAGGGACAGGATCATAATCAGAGTCAGGGAGCAGAACACAGGACAGCAAACTTTGCGGAGGATAGACCAAGTGTATATCACACAGCATTATGAGACTTCTGAAGGTCAGGGGACAATTTATGATCCAGCTCATACCTACCAGATCACTATTCACCTCTTAAGACAGATCAGAGAATTTTCTGTGGGAGAAAACCAACAAACACTGTCATATCTCAGAAACCGCTTTGGAAGTAATGCTGATGATTCCCACATCAGAAACACATGGGGGGATCTTGCTTGCCTTGGATTGCTGGTGTTTATTGTGATTGAGGAAAGGTATTCCTCTAACCAACGAAACAACAGACCAAATAACCACAGACCGGCAAACAGACAAAATAGTCGAGGTGATGTTGAGACTGTAGTGTTCATCAGTGACGATGAAGACCACAGAAACACCTCAGAACCCCCGAATAGGGGTTGCCAAAGGTTGTTCCCTGTTATTTGTTTGCTATTTTTAGCCATATGTGTAATTATATTTTGGATTATATATAGTTTTTTGTGAAAGTTGTTCAGTTTCAATTGAGGTAAAGGCTGGGTATGAAATGCATGGATAAAAGGCCAAATACTTTAAATCATCCATCTCAGACTGTGTGCTATGAAGCGCTTAACGTCTTAAGGGTTTCAGTCCTACCCAGTCTTTCAACTTTATTCAGACTGTAGGAACAGAGTAAAAACTATCAGTGATCAGCAGATCTCCCTCACCAAGACAGGAGGAGGTGATCAGTGAATTAATGTTGTGTAATGATTGCTTGGACATGCAGACTTTGACTTGCATGGCAACTTTTGAGAAATCTGTTGTAAATAACTTGGAAAAACATTTGAAATAAAAAAATAAATATAAAAAAATGCAGTAAAAGATCAAAACGAGGATGACAGTTTTACATTTTATTTCACCAAGAAGGGAGGTCAAAGGGGTTGCATTTGACCAAAAGCACATCTGAACATTTTGAGATTTACTGTATAGCTCTATTTACAAAACTGCAGTTAACTTTAGAAAACAAGAGTGTATTTAACATATGGTTTTGTATTCTTTCTGTAGTGTTGAAAATTGTATGTGTTTATTAAACTATGATATATCAGTCAGAATCATGTCAGTGTTTTTGTTCAAGTTCAAGGAAACTGGGTGAGCGCAAGTTTGACAACTTTAACTATTCCTCATTCTACAGGATCACAGTAGAGTGGCCTTCAATGGATATCGCAACAACACTACCATGAAAATTTGAATTAAGAATAATAGCAAAACATACTTTTCTGCACTGCACGAAATACATGTTTGCCATACTTCTTGTATGCTTTACCAGTCAGTCCCATGATTAGTGTTTATTTTAAGTTCAAGGAAAGTGGATGAGCACAACTTACATGTGACACATCATGAAGACAGGTGAGTGTCTGTGTTTTTTAACAGCATGCATGCTTCATGCAAAACACACACCCACACACAGATTAATGATTCATCAGGCTATTTCTATCCCTTGTGGCATGCAGAAGTACTTGTTTCTAGTCAAGTCCCAGGCAGGCCTATCAAAAGGTCTTTATGTTTCTGTGAAAGGAATGAATTCTGTTTTAATGTGGTGAAACTAGGATAGCACTCAGCAGGCCAGCACAAGACCCAACAGATCATAAGATAATGAGTCATCATTAAACACTGTTGCAGACTCAGCTCTAAGAAAATAGTAATCAAAAGGTTCCCCTCAAGAGTGTGGAGCCCAGAACCAACTGTTAATGACAAACAGGCACTGCTGTTTGTTAGGAAAAAACTGACACATTCAATACATACACGTTTTGTTTGATAACCAGGTCAATGTGAGGAAGAATGGTAGTCAGCAGAAAACATCTTATTCCTGAAGTGAAACTAGTCAATTAATGACATTTGTGTGCTGAAAAGGTTTCTTTTAATCCAGTTCACTCTATGAGCATTCTGGGACATACAGTGAACCTAAACACATCTGGATATTTGGTTATGCCTACTCCAGTTCCACGTAGGGAAGGTAATTTATCTTAGAAGCGTTGTTTGTCATACAGTCGAAATTGTCTTTACATCCCAACAACAATCAATAAATGAAATGTTCTGACAGGAAAAGGAAGGGAGGCCTGAAGAGTTTGGTGGGATTTTTTCATTTATTACTAAAATTTTGTTTCTCTTGCTGGTTTCTCCAAAGTCACCTACCCCAGATTTAATTCAACTAAGGTAACTGGGTAAATTTGTGTACAGAAAAGTTACAAAAATGAGAGTTAAGGCTGCATAGAAGTAAACTATAAGCAGCTTTTTTTATGCACTTCCAGTGCTTAATAGTACTACAAGACCGCTTTATACAGTATTTGACATAATATGCACTGGCTCCAGTGCGTTTTATATCTAAATGCAAATAAAATAATTCCATAACATAATATTATATCTGATCAATCAATCATTGTGCTTGTTGTTGCTTACATACAGTAGTTTTGGTCACTTGAGCTGGTTTAATACCATGTTAAATCTAACATAGACTGAAAGAAAAACAACAAACAGGTCTGCTTTGATGTGTTGGCTACAGGAAGTGGTGAGAAAATTAAATATGAACCAAGTTCAGTTTTAAGAGGTATTAGATGCCAAAGCAATGCACAACTTTGAAAAATTAAAACGTAAGAAAAATGTTGTTCCATTGTCTCGATGCTTGTGGTGTAAAACAGTAAAATTAGCACAATGCTACATGATACACACTACAAGGTATTCTACCAGGATGATGTTGCATTGCACTGCAGCAAAAGTTCAGCCAGGATCAAATCTTTTGCTTGAGATCCCTGTGTCCTCCCCACCGAGCCAATGCAGCGTTCTCACTGAAATGAGTAAGGAACCTGTTTTGTTATAAACATTGTTCTATTGTAGTAATACATATAAACAATGCACTTCTTCACCTTATGTAAAGCATTTTGAATTGCCTTTGTGTGAAAGGCTCTTCACCCTGCCTTCTCTTACCATAATGAACTCTGACCACAGGACTTGCCATGCCTAAGAAAATAACTGAAAATACATTATCTTGAAATAAATAAATAAAATCAAAACTATCCCTTTAATTTCAACTGAAGATCACAACCAGTCAGGGATGCATACTGCTCATCTCTGTTGTCCTTATTTAAAGTTAGCCAAGTTTATGCATTCAAAGTAAAAGGGCCTTTTACCAGATACAATATGTATAACGTATTTAATATGTATCACAGTGGCCAAGACGAAATAAATCGAGGGCAAGGCATCAGATAGGAAACTAAGATGAGCAGTGTACAGAATTAATGAATGTGTGTGTCCGTCTGTAAACATGAGATCACATCCTGTTGAAGCTCCACAAGAATGGAAACAGCTGCTCAACCTTATAGCCGAAAAAAAAAATCAGCTTCAACGGAACATGTCATCGCAGCACCTTGAACTCTACGACAGCCGCCACACAATCAACCAGCTTATGGCTTATCAGCATGTTCATCAGTCACTCTCCCCTGGGAGAGACGTTCTTAACCTTGTCATCTGTATAAGGATGAGTGTATGTATTGAGCCTCGAAGAGCCTTCAAGCTATGATCTAATAGGCCAAATGGGCTACATAAAAGCACACCGCCAGTGTCCAACCGGATACAGTGCTGACACAAGCAGCAACAAAAGTAAACAACAATATAAACTGAAAACATTCCTAGTTTTCCCCTTCTAAAAAATACAAAATATTTATGTAAAAATAATTACTTAAAAAAAGAACTTGCCTGAATCTGTTCTGTGTGTACTTGTTGAGGAAATGGAAAGTAAACTGTAGTTTTGGGCATGTCTTCAAGGCAGTGTGGTCTGTCGGTTTAGTTTTTCTCCCAAATGACTGGAGGTTAAAGTGAGCTTTTCTCATTTTGTTTTCTCCCTGCAGACAGGCCTTTATAGGAAATCACACACTCTTTCACGCACACTTTGTCTTTTTCCATTTTTCTCCCTCTTCCCTTCTGCCCACTGACCCTTCTCTCTCTCTCCCGTCTGCTCCTCGCAAGTTTTCTTTTTAGCAGGGCCTCCCTCCCTGTACAAGCACAGCTGAGCAGGAAGGTGGTAATGTGAGCCAAATGTGGTAGAAGTTGAGACTTAATCCTCTCACCTTTCCTCACTTATTTCCTTTCAACTGATACAAGGCCACATTTCAGATATCCAGCATGCATATTTGCTGCCCGATTAACCAATGCTGTGGAAACTGTAGGAAAGAGATATCTTCACCAAGAGGCAGAAGTTAAATTAAATCCCTAGTTGTGTGCATAGGAAGTGCAGTGAATAGAAAGAGACACAGACAGGCAACACACACTGCATAAAAAGTGGAAATTGGAGGCTTTCTATTTTTATGTAGAATGTTTTATGACCTCCAGATTTGGAATGTATCACCTCACAGCCGCCTACGCCTGGATACTACTCAACCAGTGAGAGGAAACCATGAGCACAGCTGTCTCCAGATAACAGTGCTACACACACACACACACACACACACACACACACACACACACACACACACACACACACACACAGTATAAAGATGAGTCGCTCTTATAGGATAACAGTTAGGGAAGAAATCAGCACAGATAGCCTGCAAGAAAAGTATAGATTCCAGCACAAATAAACACAAATTTTCCCACCATAGTCGGAGGCCCACAGCCCTGCTAATGGGCCCTAAAGGCTGCAATTCCTTACACCTCACGATAACAAAGCAACAGATGATGAATAAACACACTGACAATTTAGTTATTCATAGAACTTAACCAGTAGTTAAACATACAGTTTGTCCTGAGGGTGGCGCTGCAAAAAAAGGGTAATGGGCCAACCTTAAATATAAGGTGTGATCCACTGAGGAAGATGAATATCCACGGCATATTTCATAGAAATACCTGGCTGTGCACTGAGGTGTTGCTCCAGAGTTAGGTCAGTTAGGTCAAAGGTAATCTAAGGATATCTTGACTCTTGACCAACCCTGCCATCATTACACCCTGCTAGATTTTTGGCAAGAAAGCAAAATAAATACAAATGTCTCCATCAAATCATAAGGCTTTCTTGTGGGATGAGTGGATTAAACACATAAAATTCAACAGCCTTGTTCTTCCCCTCTTGACCTAGTCTGCCTGAGAGTTTAGTCCAACAGAACAATGACTCACCAGTATGCGGTATCTTACCCCAGTTATGTGGCACTTCTTGATGTTTCACCTCAGTAAAACCACTACAAGTTACAAAAACATCTGATACTCCGTTTGAGCTTGGCATCATCTCCGTACCACATATCTGGGAGGTTAGTCAGCAATAGCTAAAAACAACTCTGCATTGTCGGGATTAAGGATAGATTTTGCATTCATTTACATCATGTTATTAAAACAACAAGTATAGTAGTGATTTATAACTTCTTATGTTAGAAGGCTAAAAGCCTTCTAAGACTGAACAGACACACATCAGTAGTTACTAAACTTGCTGTGTCACAAGTGTCTTAATAAGGACTGATTAAACTGCATAAAAAAGGAAATAAAACCTCCTCTTTAGAAATGAGAAAATGCACCTAAATGACACACACAAAAACTTTACAGTAATTTTAACCAGTCGCTGATTCAAGTTCAAGAGAGCTGGGCTATTCAGTTGTTTGCCTGTATGAGTTCTTTTTTAACTGCTGCCCTGGGAGCAGCCCTGGGATTCTCATCATCACCCTCACTGACCTACATTTATAGTCAGTCTAGACGGACAAGCTCACAAGGACTCATGCTTGTGCTCTTTATGGTTGGTATTGTTGCTTTATAGCTGCTTCCTAGGTGGAATAAAAAGCAGAAAATGTGGATAAATACAAAATAGTCTTTAAGGGTTAAGATTTGGGTCATACTAAATTAAAAAAATCAACATGAATTAGACAGTGTTCAGTGTGTGATCGTGAGAAATATACTGTATGTGAATCAAGGTAGAAATATCTCATGTTTGATGCACGAGTCTGTGTGTGTGCATCTTTAAGTGACTCAAGGAGGCTGTATGAGTTTGTTGCAAGATGAGGTTAAAATGTCGTAAACAGAAAAGTTTACGCCTGCTGTAAAAATTTAACAGCAACATGGAAAATCAATGATCAGAGGATTTCATCACATGGTATTTGCTGCCAAACTGTTGCAAGTTATTGGACTTAGAAAGATAGCCTGTGCTGAAGCCAGTTACAACCAAAACGAGGACAGTCAAGTGGCACTTGAATCAAAAACACATATAGACTGTACGAGTAAACAGGCTAAAATCCTTAAGCAGTTCACTTGGACAAACATAGTTTACCCTGGCCAACTATTTTACACACTGGTTTAGAAAAAGATGCTGAACCGAGCAGTTACTCACTGTCTGTTGGTCGGGCTGCGGGCGGCAGCTCTGTGACAGGTGACTGCACCCTCTCCACCCTTGGCTCAGCCAGGGAAGGCAGGGGAGCACTAGGTGCAGGAGGTGGGTGGTTGTTGTTCTCCACTGCACTGCCTGGCACCAAACCGTCTGGCTGTCTGAGGACAGGCATCTCTGGCCTCCTGGAGGCCCCCTCGACAGGGCTGAGGGTCGGGGACGGGGGCTCTGCTCTTCGCTGAGGGGGCTCAGGGATCCTTGAGACTGGGGCTGAGGACAGCTGGGCGTCCATCCTCCTGGGTGGGGCGGGAGGCTCATGGGGCCGCGTCATGCTGAGCTCTGCCCGCCTGTTTGTGGCGCTGGAGTTGGAGGAGCTGTCCAGGGGAGTACTCCGACTGCTCAGGCTGACCTCAGGCCGCTTGAGACCAAAGCGGGCAATGCCAGCACTGGGTGAGTTGTCAATCTGCTTAGAGGAGACCTCAATCGAGATTTCTGTGCGGCGGGAAGAGGCTGTGTCGGGGTTACGGCCCCCGGATAACTCAATGCGCCTCATGCCGGTCTTTGGGGAACGTGGATTGGAGGACTCGGAGGGGGGAGATCTGGACGAGGAGTAGTCAGAGTTGCGAGAGCTCAGGTCGTAGCTCCGCTGGCTGGATGTGGAGGAGGTGGACGAGCGGAGGGGGTTGGTGGTCCGACGAGACAGGGGCGAAGGGTGAGTGGTGGAATCCGTTTCCTCCACCTCAAACGACCGTTTCAGCGCTGGAAAACACAGAACATTTGTGGTTAGACAACAAACAGAAGAATCTCTTGGCCCATACAGGCGCTTCTACCGGCTTGAGTTGCAGCACCAGCATCTATATGATATTTTACTTTATTCATTATTAATGCATCTGATGCAGTTTTTATTTTTGTGACTTTTTATTCGGTGAAACAAAGCAGCGACTGCTTTTTCATTCAGTGGTGGCATTGTACAGAGCGTTTTGGACCTGACAGAAAGTCACTGATTCTCCGTAAAAAACACTAAAAAAAAAACCAGCACCGGTATCTTTGCAGGCCAGGGATTTCTAGGCTTCTTCATTGGGTTGATGCGATCATTTCATCAGAGAAGGAAGACAAAAAAATGAACACTTGCTTGATTCAACAAAGTAAAATAGTGTGTGTGGGAGCAGTCAGCAACAACGCGCTATGAACGGATTAAATGCTGGTATGAAAATGATGTGGCTCCATTGAAAGCGGCTCAAAACACGCCTGCAAACAACAACTTCAGCACAGAGAGCTCCCCTCGTTTCACACACTAAACAAACTCCACCGAACATTAACTTACTCTTACCGGATTTCACACGCTTCACGTATCTCGACAGCATGGCGCTTGTAATTTCTAATCAACTCGACGGAGATATTCCCTTTATTCTCACCAAATTGGTCTTTTATAATATTGTACAAACACGCATCTACCGCAGAAAGACAAAAAAAAGTTAAATAAAATAAAGGCCTCTAATTGACTGAAGGGATCACGTAATTTGACGGGCACGTTCTTCCTGACGTGTTACGTCGTCCCGGCGTCCCGCGCACACCTGTCCAGGTGAGGACCGCCGGACACTGACAGGAGCTGCTCACTGTGTGTGTTAGTGACCGGGTCAAACACTGCGCTCACCGCCTTAAATGTTGTTCAGCCCTGAGCGTTTCGTTAATATGCAGTATAATTATTAGTAAATTCAAAAATGCGGCCTGTGCCAGTGCTGTTTTGATAGCGGACAGTATGGCCTGTTTTGTTCTTTTGGCTTTGAATGTTGTCAGCTCACAGTAAGTTGATATACTGTTGCTTTGAAGAGGACTAGGATTAGTCTGAAAAGTAGACTCAATTTAGATTTTAAAGGATTTATAGTGCCTTAAAGTGGTAGCACGTTCACCTTTCTTTCATATTAACGGTCTGAAAACACTAGCCACACCAACCAGGACTCTTCCTCCATATCGATTTAATGTGCCAATGTTCCATCACCGCTTTAGTTTGATGAAGGCTTATTTGATAAATGCTTTTTCTCTGGCCGTGGCGAGCTCCATGTCAGATGTGAGGGCGACACCTGGCACACCTCAGCTCGGGCCGAGCCTGCACAGGCGTCAGGTCAGCTTCAAGGCTGATGAGACAGCATGGGAGAAGACCCCTTCCTGGAATCCACTGTTTTCAAATTTTTGAAATGTTTCATTGTCTGATATCGGAGGGTCTACTGAGAAGCAGGTAGCTGAGGGTTCACTGTGAAATACTGGCTAAACTGGGTAGGATTAACCTTTCAAATGTTCCTTTGTAAAATTGATTATAAATGTAGAAAATATTGGGTCAGTCTTTGTTTTTCTTGTCACCTTCACTGCGATGATGGCAATAACAGGACAGCCATTAATTACAAATTTAAATTACAGGTCAGCAATCCCACTCCTTATCAGCAATCCCTACACAACTAAGGGTTCTCCAATGCTGATAATTTGAACAGAACCTCCTTTATGTACCTTGAATGAGCATACTATAAGTCACTCACAATAATTCCTTCTGTATCTGCAGCCATGTTGTATCCCACTCTTTCTGAACACACATTCACTTAAACTGCATACTGAATAATCAGTACTATATATGACATGTATCATCTATACTATTGCACTTTTCCCTTGGTATGTGAGGCCCTTGTGTAACGTGTCCTCAAATGTTTGGGGGATGGTTTGTCAGAATACCATAAAAATAAATTCCTGTGTGTTAACTGTTAGTGGCAATTTTGGCACTTCTTCATTGCAACGTTAAGAATTAAATTAGAAAGGGAGACAATGAAACGAAAACATTGTGACTTAGATTCAAACTCTGATTGTATATGCACGTATAGTTGTATGCATCTCCTCCATCACAGATCGTTCCATCTGTCTCTGACAAGCTCTTTGTGTTGTCTCATGGAAAAATTTAATTTCATTTGAGAAAACTGCATTTGAAATGTTCCTGGAAGACAGGGTCACACATTGTCAGTGTCCTCAGTTCTTCTTTGAATATAAGAAATAAGCACAGGAATGGCACATTAGTCACAATGAAGTCAAATGTCAAATTCATTGGATGCAGTGGCTTAAAGGCTTGAAATATCTTAAGAGAAAGATAGGAATTCCTTGCCAATAGGGACAGGAAGTGAATGGATCAGCTAATTTACTGTAGCTATTCCTAATGAACATTACTTGCACCGTTTATGGATGTGTGATGCTCAACTTTTAAGGGCAAGAGCTTGAGCAGTGAACAGCAAAAGCATTTTCAAAGTGCCACAGACCACTTAAAACTGTGTTTAACTGTGATTTTGATATAATGACCTGTTTGCCTTGAATTGTGTTAACTGTGTGGTGTGTGCCTGCTCTGTGGTGACAGAAGAGCCCAACACAGTAAAGTCCTCACAGACACAGTGGAGACAGAGGCCCTGTCAGTTATGTTTCTACTCTCTCTCTCTCTGTATGTGTGAGTGTTTAAACACAGCTGTAGAGTAAAGCAAACACAGCCGGGTCTGCCCTGGTTGGAGACAAACTCTCTGCCTGAGTTAACGTCATATACCACACTGCATCCTGGGATTTCTGCTTGTCCTTTTGAATGAAGGTAGATGGGGAGGTCACACATTAATATCGCTCTTTGTGTATTAATGTGAACAAGATGGCACCGTCTCAGTCGCTGTCAATGTGCCTGAATGTTTATGCATAACTACGTACAGCAGTGTATTTGTGTTGGAATGGCAGCGAGTGTGTGCAGGTTGTGATTTTTTTTTCTTTTTTTTAGGGGTTAAAGCTGTATGAGTGTGTGTGCTTTTGTGTGTGTGTGTGTGTGTGTGTGTGTGTGCATGTGATAGCCTATCGAGGACAAAACCATTTGATGTCTCCGAGTTGCTGCATGCTGCTGCTGCTCAGAGGTGATAGCAGTGATCACAGCCCTTCCAACCAAGCTCAGATAGTACTAATGACCATTAATGTGAACCAAATGTCAACATTAGTCCTCTTTCCCTCTCTTTACCTCTCATTTGGCCTGGAATTTAAAACCAAATCTGCTTTGAAGATTTTTGAACCCCATTCATTTTAGACTTCATTCTAAGTGATATCCCGTAAACTTGCTAGTGGACTAAACTGCCAAATAAGGAAGACATTGCAGTCGAGCATGATGTTTTTCAACTAAAAAGCACTCACTGAAAAATGGTTAAAGTGCCAGAAAATCACATGATGATGCTACTCTGTTCTCCAGTGTAGCATGTACTGGCTGACTACCACATGGACATTCTCTATGCCTCTCTGAGCATGACAGTAGATGAGTTGGACGGGTCAACAAGATGTAGTACTGCCTTTTGTCTTCAGTATAAGCAAGAATTTTGAAACTGCTTACTAAACTAAATTGGTTTCAAAGAGCTACACAGTACAATCTCCAAACTGAGACTACAGTCAATCAGCCATCATATATATATATATATATATATATATATATATATATATATATATATACATATATATATATATATATATATATATATACATATATATATATATATATATATATATATATATATATATATATATATATATCTATAAGCTATTAGCTATACTTAATATTCTGGTTTATTGCACTTCAAGTCATAATCCATAAGCCTTTATGAAGTGAAAGTCATTTTACAATATAGCCAGTTTGACATCTGGACTGAAGTCGCTCACGCTCATACACTGTTTGAAAAAACGTTCTGCCAGTTACCACAGTAGCCTAAAAGGGCTCTGCGTGTCAAAATGTGCTTTGGACCAATGGAAAAGGAGTATTTGGCCCGTAAATACAGTCTTAAAGCCCAACTCTCTTTCCCGGAGGTGTCTATT
Source organism: Lateolabrax maculatus (assembly GCA_031216445.1). Lineage (NCBI taxonomy): Eukaryota > Metazoa > Chordata > Actinopteri > Acropomatiformes > Lateolabracidae > Lateolabrax > Lateolabrax maculatus. The sequence continues at coordinate 16,282,405 of CM062216.1, read as the reverse complement.
ACAGTTGTCAAACACACTTTCCATTCCCTGCAGAAAAAAAAAAAAGAAGAAAAAATCACTTTCTTCTCAGTTTACAAAAGAAAATCTTTCATCACAGGCTAGTTGTTTTTAGCCATAGCACGGAGCCTGTGGATAACTCTGGGGTCTTGCCTGGGGTTGGCGTCGGTGCAGTTTCGCTCCACGTGGCCAACAGGGAGAAAAACAGCGAGGAGTAGCTTTAAGGCCTAACAAAGACCTGCTGTGTTTGCTCTACCTCAGACTGACCCTTGGTGCTTCCCAGCAGCTCCAATGATGCTGGCGTCACTCGCAGGAAACCTGTCCTAGCTGGTGAATGTAGAGCGCCCTGATAAATGCTGATAAGGATGGAGACTCCTGAGGACGGCTATCATCGGGCCTCCGTCAGAAGACACTTCCTCCCTCTACCACACGCAAGCTCTATCAATGAGGCTCCTTGTGGTGTTTTGTCACAAGACTAGGTTGAAATGGCTAAGATCAATAACACATTAACCCCATACTTCTGTTCTTATGTATACCAGTGCTCCTTAATAGCACAGTTTCAGTGCATCATGCGTTACAGAGCCTCAGCTGACTTCACAGAGTTCCTGAAAAAATCCAAAACCGCAGCTAAGTGGCAGTTGCCTTGTAATAACAGTTTTCATTTTGAAAGGCGTTTGAGATCCTACCATGATGCTACCATGATCCCTCGTCACAGTTCTCACTGTATCTCATCACTGACTGTTAAAACTTGTGCTACAGTGATAGGTGGGTTGGTGAGCGCCATGCAGGCCAGGCCCCATGCCGATCGGTCAAAGGAGACCCAGTTCTATGTGCTCAGATCTGCTCCTCCACTGCCTACCGCAACATTTTCACCCACCACAGAAATATACTCCTGTGGAATTTCCTCTCACAGGACCAGTGAATGCCCTTCACATGCAGCTGGTGGCAGTGGCAGCTTTTCAGTACCATTGCTTGAAATAGGAATCAACATAAGCCAGATATCTGGTTCATATCTTTTTCATGGTATATGAAACTACTTAATGTCTGACTAATATAGATATTTTTCATTTGAGAAACACAAGAGGCTGTTTGCAAGGCAATAGACCTCTCTCAAGGAGGCGGAGCTGTAAAAGATGACACTACATGAATGTGTGAGTTCATTCTGCTGAGCGGAAGGCCGAATGGCCCGGTCAATGATCTCTGTCAGTTTGTGAGGGTGAAGTCAGAGCTGAGGTCATCAACCTCAGAGGAAAGAAAATCCTGTCTAATGCCTCTCTCAGCTTCTCACTGGCGTCACAAGTGACATGATAGAGTGGATCACACGCAACACTGTTACAAGTGAAAAATGTCCTCTTCCTACTTTCATTCACAGATTTGCTGTATAGATTACAGTGGCAGTGGCTTGCATAAATTAGTGTCACATTCTATGAATAAAATTATCCATGTTTTCTGTGGCGCTTTTTAAGAGCAAACTTTTTTTTTTTTAAATGCAGCCATTGAAAATGTTGATCTCTTGTTTTGTTGATCAAAATAAACAGACTTTCAGTCGTATACTGTACAATGCATGGCCTTTTTGCCTGATCTTCCTCTTTCACACAAGTAGTCCAAATACTAGAAAATCTTATAACTGTAACCTGATTTACACATAATCCAACTAGAATTCAAGTGAGACTATGTTTTTTCTTGCTGAACAGTGGCGGATGTGGCCACGTAAATGCTTAAAGGTAGTGCAAAAATAGCTAAAATAGAAAAGAGGCATTAAGTCAGTAAACTGACTCAGTAATCATTAGCCACCAGACCAAGTAAGGCTGTGGCAGCAAAAAGCCCTGAGTGTACTGCATTATGTTTTATTACTTCTAAATTCAACATTAACATTAGTTGTCATGAAAACTTGTTAACTAAAAAATAAACTAAAAGTACAAACGCTGTTTTGTTGGAGGATGTCTCCAACAAAACAGGAGTGACGTTTACTTGATTATGATATGGCCACAGTGAAAGGTCAGTTTGAACATCCTGTTGACTGCAGAATACCCTGTAATTACTTTCAAAAGTAGTTAAATATTTACTACATATTATTTAAAGTATGACTGAAATTTTTTAATAATTTCTAATGTAGTGAAAGTGGAGGGTTTTTTTTCATTTTAGAATGTGTTTTTTTTTAAGGCACATAACGTAGCTACTCTATCACTGTAAGACAAGTACTTAAAATTATTTACTTTCCAACCCCGATTCTTATCGACTTGTCGGCTCATAGGACCCACACCCCTGCTGCGTCTGTGCCAAGCTGTACTCACTGAGCCACACAGGGCCATGCATCGTGGTGCATGGTGGTGACACCAAGGTTACCACACACTCATCACAACCAGGGGCAACACACACCACTGACAATCACAACAGTAGCCCATTCTGCTGGTGTTACACATGAGCGAGAGATGTCTGAAATCATGAATTCGGGCCACATGGTTAAAGCACACTTTTTTGCCCCTGTTGCCTCTTTTCTGAAAGCCACTTATCTTTCTGCTCTGTTGCACCGTGTAAGCCAGCGGTGTAAAGGCCTAAAGACGGGGAGAGAGGGAGAGGGAGGCAGAGAGATTCACCATACATACCACAAGCAAACTGGTGTTGACAGAGGGGCAGCTCCGGACAAGTGTGGATGCGTTCCTAATGGCTATGTGTTTGTGAGAGACAGGAGACGGATAGTCAGACAGACAGACAGGTTGGGGGAGAGGTGTCGGCCTGTCAACTCCCACCCACTCTACTCGCATCCACCAGCAGCCAGGCCAAGGGGAGAGTGGCTGAGGATGGACGAGCTGCTGAGAGAGGAAAAGGGGAAGCACGGCCGTAGGATGAGGAGGTGGAGGTGGTGGAGGAGGAGGAGGAGGAGTGGGAGGAGAGGGATGACATGGGGAATCTGTGGGCCAGGGGCAGAGAGATGAAAAGGAAGAGGAGAAGAAGGAACAGAGGGGGGGAGGTGTGCCAGGTGTTCCCCTCACAGCCGTATGGTCAGTTGCTGTCTCCTGAGTGCTCAACATAAATGTATACACACGCTCATGCGGCCTCTCTATCGTGCAGGTTGTTCTAAAGAGAGGCTAAATCAGCTGCGCACTTTGTTCTGAAGGCGCTCATTGACACATGTCAGACTAGGATACATACATTGCATCCATAACAAACACACATGCATCTCAACAAAAGTTAAACAGCAGTAAAAAGCAACACTTGTAGCACGATTTCCCTTTCAAAACACCACAGCTCACCGCAGATGTCAACGAGCCCTTCACACTCTCCATTTTTCCAGATCCGCTCGGTTCCAATCAAACATGTGGAAACTATCTATAGTGTCCTCATGGCAGGGTTAAAGAGTGCCTCACTCCACAGAGTGCCAAGAAGGAGAGAAGCAGGGGAGCAGCAGAGCTCAAGAGAGAAAGAAACTAACCTTCAAAGTCTGATATGATCCCTTCCAAGTGAGCGTTGACAGTGGAATCAGACATTTTGGGCGTGTGTGTGTGTGTGTGTGCGCGCGGGTGTGTATAATGTTAGAGAGAGGGAGCAAGGTTCCCTTTCCCCAGCAAGGAAAAGTCTTCCAGGGGTGCAGTCCCGCTTTTAAACAAATCCCAAATTAGGAGCCCGTGTATAAGAGAGAGGAGGGGAGGGAAAAAAAGTTGAGCAGCTCACTGATCCAAACCCTCTCTCTATCTCTCCGCTCTTTCTTAAAGCAGCAACTTATTTTTCTCTTCTCCTCCTTCTCAACTTCCAGTGCTTGAAATGAGCGAGCGATGACAACCCCCCACCCTCCCTCTCTCTAGCTCACTGTCTGCCCTCCCCCCTTTTTCCTTCCCTCCATACCTCCCTCCCCTTCTGCAGCCGTCCTCAGACTGGTTCCTTTCTGTGGAATCTCTCATTTTTTACTGGGCTGGTCAAATTATACGCATGCTACATTCAAACACACTTCCTGTAGGCTCAATCACATGACCAACACACTCTGGGCATCAGATGAAACAGACAGATAGCTATCACTGAGATTTTTTTAAAGCCTTACTCTGTTGACTATGCCAACATCAGCATCCTATAAGCACATAAATCCCATAAGTCAAACAGAAAAAATACACATCTCCTTTCAAACATATCCTATAGTGGATGGAGCTAAACGTTGCAGTAGATAGATAAATAAATCCAGAGTGGAGACAGAATCATAGTATGGACAAATATGGTCAAGACAGGCTCACGCAGGCGGTTAGTAGATCGTCTGACATGCTCATTCGCTCTGGACGCAAACATCAATAAATAAGTAGGCTAATGACTTAATGACCATGTGAATGAGCCCCTGTGTGTGGGGGCGGAGGGGGAGGGTGGACAGGGGCGTTGGTCAGTGTGTGCGTGTGCTTGTGTGTGTGGCAGTTGGGAGAAGTCTGCATCTGTATGTGTGTATGTTGTCCAATGAATGCATGTAAAGAATGCATCATAACAGTTGAGCATATTCTTAACTCGTGTACTGGGTTGTCTTGGTAAAGATGGGGACGCACAAGCACTTCTTGCTTCCAAAACAATTCTGACAAAAACATGATAACTGCTGTCTCACAGTAACCTTTAGTGTTAAGTCACTTCTCACCCCCTGAGTTAACCAGCAGTCCAACACACTGTCTCCGACAGTGAGACGTTGCCCTGGGGCAACTAAAGCGTATTCAACATTTACCGGCCACAGGCCTTGGCAATGAACCACTGCTGCTGGCCTCTTTGCCAAAATTAACCATTTAGTAGTTACAGTAAGTGCTGTAGTAGTAGTGGTAGTGCGTGTGACTGTGTGTGTGTGTGTGTGTGTGTGTGTGTGTGTGTGTGTACTCTTGTACAACTATCTTTGTGAAAACCAGTTTGAGTTTTACCATGGGAGTGAGGACATTTTTGGAAAGTGGAGATATTTTGGCTGGTCCTCACTTTCTGAGACAGCTTCAGCGGGCTGCTTGAGGGTTAAGACTTGGTTTTAGGGTTCAGGTTAGAATTAAGTTTAGATTAAGGTTAAGGTAAGGGTTGGGGTCAGGCATTTAATTTTGATGGTTAAGGTTAGGGTAAGGGGCTAGGGAATGCATTATGTCAATGAATGTCCTCACAAGTATAGCTGTACAAACGTGTGTGTGTGTGTGTGTGTGTGTGTGTGTGTGTGTGTGTTAGATAAGATAAGGTAAATCTTTATTGATCCCCAGCAGGGAAATTCTACTAAAATACGAAAAGAATACAAAATAAAATAGAAACTATATAAGAGCATCTGGAGACAAAATTACAAGGTAAAGTGACAGTGGTGTGATTAATAGCAGCATAGTCAACAAATCTATGTAAACAGTGTTCACCAGACTAATATATGATATGTATAAGTAATAGTACCTAGTTTGTATTATGATAAAGATGTAACAGGAGTATAATATAGAATAATGCTCACTGGATAGAGCACCTACCATTAAGGCTAAGTCCTTATCGCAGCGGCCAGGGTTCGAGTCCGACCCCCGGCCCTTTGCTGCAGGTCATCTCTCCTCTCTCTCTCTATCTCTCTGACTTTCCTCCCTCGATCAATATCCAATAAAGCCAAAAATGAATCTTTAAACAAAAAAAGAATAAAATGCAAAGTCTCTTACAAAGCTCCACGAATTGAAATGTCCATGGAATGAAAAATGCCTCAAGAGAGATGATAGAAATTAGAGAGATATGGGGAATGGATTTAAGCTGTAATAAATTATTCAGGCTGTAAAGTGACAGAAAAAAATCCCTAATAGTTGTTGTCCCATGTGGAATTTATCAAAAGTGTTTGGGACTGAAATCTTTTATGTCTGGCAATCTCATTGCCAATTTGTTGCTTACATTGGAATCCAAGTTTGCGTTTTTTGTTGTTTTAGGCATGTTTACCGATTATAAGCACAGATGTGCGCGAGCACAAACACACACTAATGCACAGATTTAGAAACAAATATGAGGCTTTACTGTACCAAAAACACCAATCTGAGATTAATCTTACACAACATATCTCCGTTGAGCCATGCAAAGTATGTGACCCCCGATATGTGAGAGAAAAGTCTCTAATCGTCAATGAATATTTCTGGCTTACATGAAAACTGGACCTGTGCCCTGAAGAGCATACTTCAAGTTTGTTTCCTTGAGTATGAACCTCACAATAGCTGTGTCACTTTCTCCAGCAGGGGTCAATGTTGCTCCTATAAATAAAACATGTCACTATAGGCAACAGTGTTAGTGGTAGCAGTCTCACTAGTAAACAGTAACATGATCTGGAGACAGATAAAGATGGAGACATGGGGAGAATCCTGCTCTGGACACACCCTCATCCCACGCAGTGTGTCCTGGCCAACACATGTGTGTCAGATTCCTCCACTCCCTGGCACACACTCATATTCAGACACACACTGAATTGCATGTGCACACACAGACACCAAGTATTGGTACAACAGATGCATGCAAAAATACAAACATGCACAGACCTCAGGAAGAAGCACATGCATGCACTTGGACCAGCACCCAACCCTTTTACTAAAACACACACATAGAAAAGCACACTTCCTTCCCCTGTGTATCCTTGCAAGCCCCTGCAAGCCCAGACAGTGCTAATCCAATCTGCTGTAACAACTGTCACACTGGGAGAAGACTAGAATGTTTTTCGCCCAGATCTGTAAAGAACTTCATTCATATCATAGCAGTCTGAAAACAGTTTTTATCTTCCATTAGTATAACATATGCCTTGGATACAGTGTGTAATGGCCTAAATGAAAGGTTATACAAGGTCATGTTGATTCCATATAAGAGCACTGATTCCTTCTTAGGGTGTGAAATCCATTTCACTGACTTTAAAGTACTGCAGTAGGCCAAACAGTAAACATACGCATTAGTAACCAAAGAATGAGATCATAATGAGGAGATAGAGATGTATCTGTAGGATTTTCTGATTCTATAATTAGTTTTGACAATGGCGTATAACTGTTGCTTAAAAAAAGTGATGATTCACGAACTAACGTCCGCTAATGAATATCTTGGGGCTTCAGTCTTCCTGTACATTGGAGTCAGTAATATATTTGAATAGATAGATAGCTGCTGGTGTTAAATTTTACTGAAGCATACAGATGAAGAGAGACAGAGACAGCCGCCTACTGCTTAAAGAAACCCAGACCACCACCACTTCCCTCCTCAGAGCTGAAAAATGAGAGGCGCAGAGTGGGAGGAGAAGAGGCTGACTTCTATAAACGGATGCCAGGCCGGCGTGGCAGTTGCTAAGGCAATGCCAGTGCAACAGCAGGTTTACAAATGTCAGTGGTCGAGCTGCACATACACAAACAGGCATGCGCACACACAAAGACTCCAACAGGTCCACATACCTCGGCGCCAGTCTGCCCCATCCACTGCGGTCTGGCCTGTGCCAATGGACAGACGTCCTGCGATTTCTGGAATCTGAGATGCAGCTCCAAGAAACACTTCAATGGTAACCAAACTCGCACAGGGCAGTGGGATGCAACAATACACCTGAACTGTTTATTTATGTCAAATGCAACCACCCACAATAATAAAAAACAACCTTATATGAATAGATACAGTTGAAAATCTAACTGTTTCTGCAGATTGAATAAATCTGTTTTAATCAACAGATAAGTGGCAGATGGAAAAAATATCTTGGAAGAAATAAGACTCAATAATTGTGTCAATACTAATCTATCAAATTAAAACACTTAGCTGGAAAGTTTATAAAAATAGGTTTTTAGGAAGTGATTTAAAATACTGAATTGATGTTAAGTTCTTATTAAAAAAGTATGTGATTGTGAACAATTTAATAACATTATACCAGTGGAAAGTTGTGTGTTATAGGAAATGCAAGTATGACCAGCACATGCCTGTTTTCTATTCTGAGAAATGTAGAGTGTTTGATCAGGTCATGTCAGGTTTAGACAGTCATTGTTATTTCAAACATTACGAGTATCAGCTCCAGAGGAAACCCCAACTTCCTGCTGAGTTCATCCTAAAACAACAAAAACCTGGTTGGCCTCGATGCAGACAACTCACCCATGAGTCAGGCTCTATCAAAAAAGCCATCTGGAAGAGGTAAATTCTGTGCCTGCTGTGTGTTGGTGAGTGCGTCCATTGCTCGCATTGATTGCGTGCGTTCATTTGTACGTGTGTATATTTTGGATGTGACTAGCTAGTTACAGCGGCTCTGTTTTCATGGCAACCCCCATAATAAAAGCTTTACCTGGCTCAGGACTTCAGAGGGGAGAGGGAGAGAGGAGATGGACAAGACATGAAGGAGAGGAGGGGAAAGGTGGGAGAAGGTGTGCCAGTTCTCTGCCCAGGCAGAGAGCAAAAAAAGATACCCCCCATGGCTTTAATGGAAACTAGGAAGCAGGAAGATTTCTCCCTGCTGTGTGTGGGAAAGAAAGAAAGACAAAAACAGAGAAATACAGAAAGAGAGTGGCATTTGCATGACTAATGGAATTAGCAGCACTGGTAGTATAAACATAACCAGAAAAGTGCCTGGCTTTCAGTACAGTACAGTACAGTATAGCACTGTGCTTTCAGCTAAATGTTGGAATGAATGGAAAGGAAAAAGCACTGCAGTAAGGATCCCTGACAGTCTATTTTGTTTTTAAAAAAAAGTTTGCAGACAAAAGAAAACTCAACACTTGCACGGCTGATTGTGATCAATGTACAAATACAGTTACCCAACGTAAGAGTCTGCATTATTTGGTAAATTGTAAATCGTAAAGATATGTAGCAGCAGGTCAGATAGTTTCACAATATTATACACACACACACACACACACACACACACACACACAGACACACACACACACACACACAAAAACCCCTTGCGTGGCCCCAGAGCTCACATGGTGAAGTAGCTTCGTCTAAAGTATATGCACAGCTGTAGTGACAGCAGCTGCCCTTAACCAAATGTTAAACAGCAGCACCCAGCCAGGCTCTGCTAACTTTAATCAAATACTGCACCTGTTGGAAACATGGCTCCACTGCACTGCATCTACATACACACACACGCACACACACACACACACACACTGGCATACCCCCTCAATTACTTTTGCTCAGTGGTTTTCTTTGCAGTGAGCGGTGCCTGTGCATGTGAGTGAGTGTATCGACTGTCTGCACACATGCTGCTGCCTGCACGTGTGTGTTCCCTCACGCATTGGATGGAATGGTTTGGTAAATAGAGAGAGCAGCTGTCCTCCATCAGAAGGGACTCTCAATAGGCCTCTCTCTCGCTCTCTCTCTCTCTGTCTCTCTCTGTCTCTCTCTCTTTCTTTCTCCCACCTCCACCCTCGGCTCCATCTCTCCAATGGGTAATAACACTGTTTAGTACGTCAACAGGCCAGCATTGTGATCGCCATCCTCGTTGCTCCCGCTGCGGCTGCACTCACATATTGTTCTGCTCAGAGGGTTGCCATGGCAACTCACCCAACACACTAAACACCAATTGCATTGTACCAGGAAGCAACATGGCCGCGATTTTCTTAAAATCTTTTCTAAAATGTCTCCTTAAACCTATAGAGGGTGATATTCAAACAAGTAGACTGAGACAAAGAAAACAATACAGAAAACATCAAAATCAACGATTGTTGCCTCGTGTGAGTGTTCTCAGGTGAGAGAGACTGACGTAAAAAGAGTGAAGAATTTTGGATTACTCAACTCAGTACCTCCATCTAGTGGGGGAAGTGTATATTACATAGCAGACAACTTTTAGCACTGCTTCAAGATGACATCTTTCACTGAATTCATTAAAGGGGTTGTATGAGGGTCAACTGAGGATAACTGGGGCTACTCTATAAGTCATGAGTCTGACATTTCAGTCCGAGGTGACTGTGGCTGTGTCATAAAGACTTTAATAAAGCATCATCAGCTGACCTCGCTGTGACTGGAATGAATGGGACACGTCACAATCTGTGTGGCTGACGGGCAGTTTCCGTTGAGAGCATCATCACTGTTGATTCATGTGGGAAGAAAACACAGGAAACAAAGGGAGCCTTTAACATTAGTGAGAAGTGAATTGAATTGATTTGGGGCGAGGCAGATGAGAGGTACTCATGATATTGTCCAGCTAACACTTGTATTCTATTTAAATAAAATATGATTACATGTGAGCAAATGTAAGCCAATAGATCACAAGTGATTGATTGGATTGATGCATTTACTTTGCCTTTAATGGCATTGATACTTTGCCATGAGTTGTACACACACACACACACACACACACACACACACACACACACACACACACACATAGAGGACACAGCCTCAAGACTTCAGCCTTTGGCTTTTACACTTTAGACATACTCGGACACACTTCCTGTTTGTGTGCACACACGCACATGCAACAACATGCCACTGACCCAAAAGCACACAAACATGCACACACACACACACACACACACACACAAATACACACTAGAAAGTACGAAATACATAAATACTCCAGTGAACATTCACTCAAAACAGAAATGTACACAAAGTGTGTCCTGCTGAAGCCGTTACAGCTCCCTCGAGGAAGCACCTGGAGACAAGGGGCCACAATAAGAGAGAAAAAGAGGGAGGGTGAGACCTCCATCACACACACACACACTTGTCAATGGTCTCACCTACATCCAGATTTCACACACCGTGTAGGTGCCATAAGCTATGCTAGGTCACAATCACGCAACCATACATGCACACAAAGGCACATGCTGCTGCAGCGCTTCACCTTCCACTCCAAGTTTTTTTTCATGCCTTTTTAACAACACTAACTCTCATAAAAATACCATTAAGAAGCAGACAGCATTACCTCACTAATGACTTTAGCATAATGTACAACACACACACACACACCCACACAGACAAACTCTTATCAATTCAATATGAATATTGTTTACAGCATCCAAGGGGGAAAAACAACGTCAAAGGAGTAAAAAAAGTAAGGATTTTTATTTGCAAAGTTGGCTTACTCTTTGCTAGAGGACTGAAGCAGGGCTTTTCTCTATCCTGTTAGCTAAAGGAGGGACTGACTGATGGCCGAAGTGGGATCACAGCCACAAGGGACAAGAGTAGTACTGTTCAAACAGAGCTCTTTCCTGTTTTCACACCAAAGAAGAATGGGAGAATGCAGATGGAGAAAAAAAGAGAGAGAGAAATGTCTAAGAAGTAAGTGCTGTTTCTGTGTCACTTCACCACAGAATCAGCCTTTCAGAAAAGTTTTTTTTCCTGCAATTTTCCTGAACTTTCATGCCGTGGACGTGAAAATGAAAACGTGTAAAGACAGGCGGACAGAGACGGCAATGGAAAAGAAGTGGCGACAGAGCAACAACCTGGGAAGACAAAAACATTAAACTGGAAACAATGGGGCCGAGGGGATGGAGATGGAGCGCACAAACAGACACAGAAAAAAATGCCTGCAAACATAACAGGCACGGAACAGATAACGACAGATAAACCAAAACAGGTCCGCTAAGCTGCTACACAAACCCTGCAGAGTTCCCAGCTCCAGCTCCAAACCCCAAAGAAAACATGCAGTCAGCAAACAGGACAGAATGAGAGAGTGGAAAATACCATAGAGGGGAAAATAGAGGCAGGCTCTTACAGAATAGACACTCGATCACAGTAAAAACGCTGATTGAAGAACCTTAAACTACAATTTGTTTTCCATTCAGAATAGAAGCATGAACCCATCTGGGCTGACAGTTTCCGGAGAGTTTGTCTTACCTGAGAATTTGTCCCCCTCCATAACCAGATCACTCCCTCCACAGCCACATGTAGTGTCTGCTCATTGACTCCACTCTCTCTCTCTCTCTCTCTCTCTCTCTCTCTCACTCTGTCTTTTTTTGGACTTCCCTTCCCTTCCTCCCTCTTTCCCTCCCTCCTTGCCTCTGTTCCTCTTCCTCCTCTTCTTACTCTCTCTTTCCTTTTGGGCTCTCTGTTCTCCCTCCCTCTCCCTTGTTTGATTCCTTCAGTGTGTCTAGCTAATGAATTCGGAATTACGACATCCCCATGTGCTGATCATATGTTGCATTCAACGCTCTCTCTTTCCCTGTCTTTCTCTTGCTTTCTCCGTCTTTCTTTCTCTTTCTCCCTCTTTCCTCTGATGAGACCAAAAGACTGAAGCAGCATTGTATCTTGAAAATAGAAACCATTAGCTCCACCATGTGACATGGCCAGGCTCCTTACAGACTAAAATAACCCACTGGACTTGCAAACTCTTCCATCAGCTAACTTATAATGGTCCTTGTGAGTGTGTGTCTGTGTGTGTGTGTGTGTGTGTGTGTGTGTGCGTGCGCGCGCTGTGGCGTTGATTAATATGATACCAACAGCAATCTTGTCAAGTTGGAGTGAAAGACATTCCCTGAACTACGTCTACACTTCCTCATAATGAATCGGATACAGCTCTGCCTTTGTAAATGTGTGGAAGGATGATAGCCTGTTGAAATAATACTGACATGCAAAAACAATACAGGGTGGAAGCACGAGGGGAACTCTATCAAAACACCTAAAAATGTTTTCAAGGGTTAATACAGGAGGGGCAATGTATGGAGAGGAAAAATGAAAGCCTGAGCGATTATTCCAGACAGAGAAAGAAAAAGGACTAGTGAGTGTGTGTATGTGTTACATGACCCGTCTCTGTGTTCAGGAAACTCAGATGACCTCTGACATTTGGCACGTCCCTAACACTGCGCCAGGGGTCAGAGGTCACATGGCAAGCGTCTGAGCTCTGATAGAGAGATCAAACAGACATGTCAGTCTGAAGTCTTGTGCAACACACTCTGCTCCATTGACCTTGCGTATTGCATGTTGACCTGTGTTTATAGCGTTTGTGTATTCAGGATAGCATTTAGTGCGTGGCTGTGGGTGCTTATTTTTCATTTATATATAGTCGTATTAACTCTTTAATGAAAGCCAGTTGCCTATTTTTGATGCATTTGGTCATGAAATGAAGAAAATGTGTGCATTGGCGGCCCCAAATGGCCAAAACATGTAACTCTGATGGCTTGCAAGTTGCCACAAGTAAAGAGCACACAGTTTACAAACCTTGCAGGAGGTGTGGGGAACGATTAACATACAACTCTAAAGTAATTAGGACAAATTAGGTTCACGGTCTTGATAGCTAAACACTGGAAATGTAAAGTTATCAACCAAAGCTGTGAGGTTTCAATTAAGGCGGTATGATGTTCTTCACTAGTTCTTCAATTGGCAGTTCTTTTAGATCTAAGACAATAAGATGAACATATTTTAACATAAAATCTTGCTTATGGCGGATTAAAAAAAAATTTTAAAATCAAAAACACCAAATCTTTAGTTTATAGAGATGAAGTGAGAGTAAACATAAGTATAGCTTGCAGAGTCCTTATTAAATGTAACAATAGTAATCATTTTAATATTATTTCATCACTGTTGGATAAAACAACACCTCAGATTGTGAACAGCACTAATTCTGTATGTGTTCAATAGAGCAGGATCTGCTGACTGCCAGATGGGAATTAACCACACACAGATCAACAATAGGGACAGTGTTGGATTGACCTGTGTGTGTAAATCTAGTGTGTGTGTGTGTGTGTGTGTGTGTGTTGTGTGTTGTGTGTACATGAGTTGAGGTTACAGTAAAGCACCCTCTCAAACAGCCTGCTGGCTCATAAATCTGCCCCGTTGGCAGATGTTTTGTATGGGGCATCTCCCTCCAAATGCCAATGGGCAGACACACACACACATTCACCCACATACGCACGCAAGCCCTGTGGTGACTGCATCAATGTCAGGGAGGTCTGCTGATAAACTGACAAAGAGGGCCTTATCCTAAACCTGTATGCACTTATGCATATCTGCATATGTATGTCTATCTGTTTACTTCTTGCCTGTCTGTCACTCAAATCTAACAATACAATTCCTCTTGTGTCTACGTTTGCAACCCAAAATGTCTTCTTGCTTTTCACTTAATCTTTTTTTTCAAGTGTACACTGACACAAACACACAGCCAAAAATACTTTCCAGATCATCTGTGTGGACAAACATACATATACACAGGCACAACCATCAAGCACTGTCAGAGTGTTTGCTGTCTCTTCGCTGGTCAGCTGTCTGTAGGATGAATACACATCCTGGGGCCAATGATGTGTATTTGTATATAGCACTGCCCACGCGCAGATCACAAATGGTGCCAGCATCCCGTTACACAAGTGATTGTCATCCGCAAATTGAAGATATATTTGTGAGTCCTATAGAGTCCTCTTGCATTTCCGTTAAAGGTGTCAAAATAAACAGGAAAGGAAATTAATTCTTATGTTGCAAGTCACAGCTTGTATGCTGCAAATTTCTGCTCTGCATGACACACTGCCCCATCACTGTGAGTTTGTGCCTTCCCATATAGTCTATAATCTGTTTTTGCAAATCTAGTGGTTGTTTGTGGTTGTGTGTGCTTCAGTCCCCCTCCTCTCTGCTATCTCCCTCCTCTCTATGTGCTGATGCTGCACATGGCCCTTAGCTCTTCCGACTGGTAGACGATGTCTCAGTGGTGAGCCACAGCCACAGCTTCAGCATGCATGCCAATACTGTGTATTATCCACAAACACACACACACACACCACCCACACACGCATGTTTGTACATCTATACTTGTGAGGACATTCATTGACATAATGCATTGCCAAACCCTTACCCTAACCTGAACCTAAACTTAATTCTAACCTGAACCTTAACTCCAAGTCAAACAGCCCTTTGAAGGTCTTTCTTAAAGTGAGGGATGGCAAAAATGTCTTCACTTTCCAAAAGTGTCCTCACTCCCATGCTCTAAAACTCAAATTGGTTCTCACAAAGATAGATGTACAAGTGCACACACACACACACACACACCCACACTCTCTCTGTCTCACGTGTGGATGCATAAACACAACAGTGCACAAATGACACAATTGTAGGTTTGCATCTACTTGTTTTTTTCACATTTTGAAATATCAAATCAAAAACCATGAAGGGAAAAGTAATAAAAGACTTAAAAGTATTGAAAAAAAAAGGTTTATTAGAATATTTAATAGAATATTGAATATATAATAATATTATTAAATATTGCAAAAAATGTTTTTACGCTAAGCTGACAATGAAGGTGATCTGTTTTCATTTCCACCCCTGCTTTCACTTTTCTACAATACTCCAACATTGGCGCGTTGCTGTTGCCCATAATGCCTCTCCTGCACCAGGAGCCAAAAAAAGAAAACAGAAAAACTTGCAAAAAACAAAAACCTTAAAAACACAAAGTAGCAGAAGAAGCAGCATAGAAATGTCATGATATACCAGGATGACAGAAGAACTACGGTTGCTGTTTAATTTTGTAATCTTGTTAGGTCTTCTGTGATAGTTAACATGAACACAAACTCATTTTACAAAAATTGTATTCTCTTTTGATGGCTATTTGGCAATTTTGCTTAAACTTTCCTAAACATCTTGAACTACAGACAAGACAGAAGCACACATTTATGCATACACACACACACACACACACACACACACACACACATATACAGACATGGAAACAGTCGCTCAGACAGCAGCATGTGCACCAAGACACAAATTTGTTCTTTGTAGGTCTCTCTGCAATCCCTCTGTCTCTAAAACTGCTTTTATCACTGCGTCTGTGATCTGCTGTTTACCTGCTATCAGCTGTTGTCTGGACAGGAAACAGTCCCTGCTCTGCTCTCAGTGTTACCACAGGCCTCTGCTGAAGGTCAGTGACAGTGAATTATGTAATCCTTAACAGGAATAGTGAGTAATTAAATGGAAGCTGGAAAAGGCAGTGACCAAAGTTGGATGGATGACAGATACGTAGACATGGATCCATCAGGGACGGTCCTGCACATATATGGATGCAATAAATGTATGTTGTATGTATGTTGTTAAGTTGTACTAGGAATGCATGTAATGAATGAATGGATGAAAGGACGAATTGACAGATGTATTTATAGATAAAAATAAAAAAGGGGTGCAGTCTACTTACTGGGACTGGTGATGCCAGATCCTTCTCTTTCTGTTCTCCTCGCCCGAGCACTGGCTGATCTCACTGTAGTAAGGACAGAAGGACAAAAGGAAAAATGAATACAATCTCCTGGAAAGTTAAGAGAACTGTACTAGGAAGTGTGTCTGCTCCCTGACACTAGTGGAATATCCAGGTAATCTCTCATTGATCCGGTCTGGTGTGTGTGTGTGTATGTGTGTGTCTGCGTGTGTTTAGTTCTGCCCAATCACCTGCCATGGCATGAGTGGGGAATGAGCCAAACTTGTACATGTGACTGTATGCTTCAGTTTTTCAAGGGTTTTAACTTAATTGTGCTATTCTTGATGTTTTTTAAATCCATGTGTTTAGAAATTCATTCATTTCATAATGTTTCATGTGAAAGAAGAGTAGATAAAACTAGATCAGCCTCCTATTTGACTGATACAATCTATTTATCAACAACAGTAATTGATGCTGACAATAGCTTGATAAAACAGTTAAGTGATTAGCTTAACTCTTCCTGGGACAGGTGATAACAATAAGATGCTGCATCTGTCTTAGATCAACCACATAAGTATTATTTTCCTTTTCCCACTTCCCTCGCCCTCTGTTCCTCCCCTGCATCAGCCCAGTCAGGTAAGTTCATCCGGTGGTTGGTGAGTCAGCTGTCCCATCCTGTTGTTAAGTTCTTAGAAATACTTCCTACCACAGATCAGTACAAAGACAGATGGTGTGAGGGATAGTGGAGTGAATGTGCTGCTGTATGACTAGAAGACATGAGTAAAACTTCTGTAATGTGTGTTTGTGTGTGTGTGTGTGTGTGTGTGTGTGTGTGTGTGTGTGTGTTTGTGTGTGAGAGAGAGAGACAGAGAGAGAGAGAGTGAGACAGAGTTTGAGGTTGTTCACCTTTTGAGAGAAGAAAATAAATAAATGAAACCACTGTACATGGTGATAAAATCTGCAGCAATTGCTTCTCCCTGTATCTGCTTATCTATAGAAACTCTTTTAGTATTTCAAATGTCCCCCTCTCTGTCTCTCTATGTCTGCTCCAGAGACAAAAGAAGATCAGTATCCTAGTAAGTCTGCCACTACAAGACCCTCAAAATAGACGGTTTGTGTAGCAGGTGAGGCCAAACGAATCAAAAATGATTTTATTGCGCTGCATCTTGAGGGTGAAAAAGACGAGGTTCAGTAAAGCTGCCAATAAGCTTCATCAGAACACTTGTCAGCTGGTCAAATAGAAATAAATAACTTTCTGAAACAATGACCCAACATTCACACCGACTTCATGCCATGATTGGCCAGCTGCACACAGGTGATAGGAGCCAAGGTTTGAACTACTCCTCAAGCTCTCTTTTTACATTCCTAACACAACTATTTATGTCACTTTTCATTTGTACAACATGACACTATGAATGTCTTGTAGGAAATGCCGTTTGAAAGTTTGCTTCATTATCCCCATATTTAAACAATATTGTGTCTCCCACCTCTCCATGGCTTTTCAGTTCACCTCCGGGCATCGCCGTGCAGAACAATTATAAACATTTTTGCAGAATGTCACGGCAGAGCAGATCCATGCTACTTCAAATGAGAACTTTTCTAAATGTACAAATATTATGAAAATGACTGATAATCAATGAATGATTTATTTGATATGGGATTTGCTGTAATACTCTGATACCTGCAACAATCCTATTTGTTCTTATTAATCAACATCATCATCACCTGCTGTTATAGGTTAGACAGCAGAGTTGTGGTAATATGATACAGTCATATTATTCCCCCCAGGTAACACAGTTGTATCAAGCATAACTTTGTACTTTTCAAAAGTTACATAACAGATAATGCTATTACATGCAATTGACAGAATAATATACAGAACACATTTAATTAAAACATACCATTATGTCTACTTAAGCAAAATAACTTTTTAATTAGCTCATTCCTACTTTCCTGGCATGGTCAGCAGGAGGGAAGACTGTGAATAAAATTGGCAGAGGAGGCTGGATGCTTTGATAAGTTGAAATACTCTCTTTATTTTTAATTTATGTCATGTAAAGATAAGAATATTGCAGTAAGATTAAGCAGTCAGTGTGCATGTGTCCAGGTCATAATAACCTGTCAACAACAGCACACTCAACAAAGCACCTTGTCGAAGGAGTGAAACAAAAAACGTGTGTGTCAAACTAATGGCAAAAGTCCACGTTCCGCTGTGGAAAATGAGATAGAATGTCTGAATTCCTGTAAAACAGGTTAAGATCAATTTTCAACCAACAGTGCAGCAAATAACCCAGATTTAACTTCAGAGATTTACATACATTTCATTCGTTTTCTTTAGGTAGATCTGACTCCAAATTTCCGAATTAACATAAACAGTAAACGCTAATCTGAAGATGATGTAAATGTCAGTAACAACTGCTTCTGGTTTCATCTGCGATTCAGAGAGGAATTATTGACTCATTTTTTTAGGTTTTTCTAAATCACTAACTGGGTGTTCATACTGTCAAGGGTGCAATAGTCATGAATCAATCCTTTTCCTTGCTTTAAGTGCAAATTATTAATTCTCCATGAGCCATGTGATAACACCATTGACCTATTATGTGAGTGTGTAAATATCTACGTGTGTTTTAGAGCTTTAAGTTTATGGAAAAATGACAGAACAAACAAGAGCTAGCCAAATCTTTCAAGCCTTGCAGCCAAAAAGCATGCCTGTACCTATTTACTCTTTTAGCTGGGAATACAGCTTGAGAGATGTGAGGTGAACACACTCACACACACACACACACACACACACACACCCACACCCTTATAACACAAAGTGTTTCAAACAGACCAAGTAAAGTTTACCATTGCAACAAAGTAACAGCCACAGAAGCCACAACGTTGTGTTGATAAGATGATATTTGGCATTGTAGTGATATAATTCAACATAGCTGTGTGGTTTAAAGTGAGGGCAAAGTACTGACAGACAAAGCAAACATGCATTAGCCAATCGCAGTGAGCTACAATACAAACTAAAGGAGTGACACCTGCAAAGTTAAACTGTATGTTAGCACAAAGGTGCGTATGTGTGTGTGTGTGTGTGTGTGTGTCTATGTGCAGAGTCTGTGGCTGTACTCACCTGCTCAGTCTTGTCTGGCGCAGCAAAAAAACACACACATACACACACACCGCACATATCGCTGCTTGAACAGGTATCATAAAAATCTCCCAACACTGTGATTCATGTCTTTTTTCTCTTTCAAGGGGATTTGGAATCTTCTGAGGTCATATTTGTCTTATGACACTGTTTTGTACAACAGAGGTCATTACACACACACATGATACATGAAAAGAATGGAACCAGTGTTTATGTTAATGGTAAAAACCTACTTTGAGCAGTGCCGCAAGTCATACTGTGGACTGGAGTAATGGCTGCCTTTGTATTTTCTATAGGCTTTAACTCATTGATGTCAATTGCACAGCTTGGTGAAGACAGGTTAGTGTGTGTGTGTGTGTGCGTGTAACATGACCGGTCAAGTGCATGGCTAGGCCTTGACAAACATGTCAACTGATTAGTTATTGGTCTCAGATGACTAGAGAAGGTAAACAGAGGGCAGAGGGTGCAGCACTTTAACGTACTTGAAACACAAGAGCATACAACACACACGAATGAAAGCCTGCAAACAGATACACATACAAGGGTGGAGTGATTTGCAAAACATACACTATAATGCATGCTCTGTCTCTTTCACACACACAACTACCTGAGATTTTTGTGTTTGCAAAAGGAGGGCAAAGGAGGTGAAGGATGTTTACCCTCCTTCTTCCTTCCCTTTTACCCTGTCATCTTTTACTTCCACCTTTCTGTTTAAGGCTGGGTAGTGTTTTGATTAAAACATTAATCAACTGTGTGGCAGATATTTGTTGAAGAACAGCTACAACATTGTTATGGAAGAGGTAGTTTTTTCTTTAAAATGTAATAATAAATGGTGTCATTCTGCCTACAGGTATAAAGCTATCGTCACTAAACGTATCAACTGTTTAACACACTTGTTTGACACACCGTCTGCTATCACTTTAACTTGGCTTTTTGGTGGGTTTAAATAAAGTATTAAGCTTTGTAACTTTGTTGAATTAAACTGAGAAATTGTGTGGTAGTATGGTTGGTTGATATGACGATATATTTTATGAAATCATATAATTTGATTAATTCACTGGACTTACCAGAAACAAACATTCCTGTCCTGGTTACTCTACCAATTTACAATTTGATATGTAGGCTATCAATATCGCAATTTCTATTTCTGTAGAAAAACATGAATATTCATTAAAACTTACATGAGATCAACAACGGTGTGCTTAATATTCAAATTCAAAATTCAAATATAATAATAAAGTGAGGGTTTTCCTTTTTTAATTAAAGACACAGTGAAATAAAAAATACATTAATTAAGTTCTGATCCTGTGTCCCTGTGTTTTTTGTTAATTTACTCATATGAATTAATATCTATTGTTTTGGTTTTTGTCATATATCATAATTTATCCATATATCAAGTCAAATTGCTCATCCACCTGTTCCATTGTGTTTTTATGGGCCTCATTACACATGTTAAGAGTACACTGCAAACACAGCGTTTCACAACTCAGCCTGTGAAAGAGCTAAGAGCAGATGGACGGACTGAAAGACAGAGAGTGAGTGAAAAAAAGAAGGAAAGCAAGACAGACTGAATGGCTAGACAGCCATTTTTCAAGATCGTTTTTACAGCCCAGATAAGGCCTTTACCTGGAAGCATTCTTAATGAGTAAGTACCTCATCGAACACACCCACACACACACAGACGGACTCTTGTGGTCACACATATAGTCGAGGAAAGACATTGGCCATGACCCTGAACTGCACTCCTCCCAAATGAATAGCTGTTGTTCTGTCGCCAAAGGTATGAACTGGCAACACCTTTTCCTACCTCTGCACTTTCAACACAAACCTATTCCTCACTCACCACGATCGCTGAAAACCAACACTGCTTTTCCAAACACATAGTCACCTCTCTGTACTCTTCACAATGGAGGAGCCCAAATCATATTATATAAAAGTGTTTTAAGCCAGGGTTAGACAGGATACAATGGCAGTCTATAAAACAATACTGGTGTGGCAGATAAGGATCGGCCTTCCTTCTTGTGAGGCTGTTAACACCCATAGAGTCAGTTAAATAGTCAATAGAGCTTTATGGGTTGAAATTCCCCCAGGAAACATGTAGTTACTGTATGTCACAGGTGAACAACTGAGCAAGGAAGCGGCTATATATGTGTGGGAGGGAGGATGGAAATTAACAACTAAACAAAATGGAAATTAACAACTAAACAAAGCAACTCCATCGTAACACTGAAGCAATAAGCATAGTAGCATGAGTAATGCATATTCTTGTACATATGCATGTGTTTGTATATGGGCATGCATGAAAACTCTGGCCTACGTATAAAAAAATATACCTTGGCTAAAAAGGTGATCAAACTTAAACTGAAACTGAAGTGTTAGTTCAGCCAGTGCAGATAATGTTAATTCAACTCCCAGTCTTTGCTAGAAATGAGATCTAGACTTTGCACACTGCCAACAACAAGGCTCAAATGCAGCTTACACGCATTATCTCGCTAATTCAGGATTACTATCTTCAATCCAATATGGTCTCTGAATAGATATGAATCACTAACACTTAAACAGATTGCTAGTTGCAATAAAATATTTATTCATGTCATGACAGGACAAGGTTGCTACTGCCAAACAGTGCAGTTGCTGTTTCTTGTGTGGGCTCTCCGATCTGTGGCCTAAAGAGTACACTTCTTATGGACTTTCTTCCTTCAAGATTATTGGTAAAATCTTTCTAACTGAGTGTATAATTTAATCAACTGACAATGCACTGACCTTGAGTTTAAGGACACTTGTAAGTTTAAAGTATTTCAATTAATACAGCTATTTCAATTGGGGAAATATATATATGTAGGCTATATATATATACATACTGTATATGTACTTTATCACTGCATTACCCACATGGCACACATGTTCCACCACACTTCAGAACCACTCTTAGCCTGCTATTATCTTTTTACAGGCTCTCCTCTGGCCTCAGGCCTACAGTACAGGCAGTCTGTTGTATCAGTTGACACCCCCAGCAGCAGCAGCCAGCATCACAGAGCTGCATTCTTGGCTGCAGATAATAAACACAGAGCGGAGTGGACACTTCAGAGCAGGCTCCACACGGCTGAGAGGGGAGGACCATACGCAGCAGAGACAAGACTCATAGGTCTCCTGCAATCACGGGAACTCCACATTCCAGAGTATCAATGACACTGTGTTGCAAACACTATAGAGTAAAGTGTAGTACAAAGTGATTGAGTAATTGATAAGTTTAATGCATTTGAGCCCAGTACACAACCAGCTAGATTTGTGATTAATACCGTAGCCTACCTAAGACAAATGGCCAAAGTCACCGTTCACTAAGCCACGGCTCTTTAGTTACCGCTACACCTGTCCATCTTTATATTCTCATTATAAAGTTTACAATGAAAACGAACGAGGGGCAGATTTACCAGTCAAATTCCTGGTAAGTTTTGAAACAATTGGTCTTTGATTTCAGTTTTCTCATTTCTTGCCGGCGCCCACATTTTATCAGGTTAAGTTAACTCTATGGTTGAAAACTCTGGTTAACTTTTAAATTTCCAGATGACCCTGTGAAGTTAAATATGCACTTGATGGCTAAATAGATGATATTTTACTAAAAGACTGAAGCTAAATCTGCATGTCCCAGACAAAGTGTCAGCACCATAATCTATGTAGAGGACTTGGAAATAAAGGCAGCATTGTTCTTGAACTGCAGTTTAAAGCTAGTTAGTACCAGTATTATAAGTATGATATAGTAAGTAAATAAGTAAAAGAATGATGGAAAAATGTAACATTTCATTCTAACATAACTAGGCTACATCTGTTCAGCTGCTTAGCTCAGGCTACACACTTTGACAAGCAAGACAGGTAAAATGTATGTTTACTGTTTGTATGTTTCACTTTTAACGTTACGAGAAAAAGGTTTTTAGGATGAGGACTAACCAATATGTTTGTCGAACAAAACGGTATCTCAGATATCACGTTTTTAATCCATCCCTTACACTTATGCTGTTGTATTTTAGAACTGTTGAGAATACAGGTAAATGTTGAAGGAAACAATGTCACAGTTTTATTTAACTGAAAATACACCACCAAATCAAACCATTTGAAATCCACATTTTGATGTTTTGATCGCCGTTCATTCATTGCCAGTCTGACGTGACTCCATCTAGTCAACTGATGTGTTCTTCGCTCTCACACTTGACTTCTGATGCTGGTATGTCCCCAAAGTCAAACCTGTTGCTCCATGGCACCACTATTTTAGATCATAGGAACCGGAGTACTGTACGTGCATGTCCACATGTTCTAATACCTTATTAGTCCATTATTCACAGGCTTCTAGGAAGCCAAATTGAGGGTTACACCATTCTCGGCATGCTCTGCTAGATGACAGGGCAAATATGTCTCAACACAGTTTATAGCTTGACTTTTAAGTTACCATCTAACAATAGCTTTAGGCTCCGAATCAAAGCCTCGCTGACTCTCCAGTATAAACAGGCTAAAAGCTGTAATGCAGCGCGGAGTGAGGCATTTGTCATACAGGTACAAGTAGATTTGGTGTAGAATTGTGCTTGTGTGTATTGTGTTTTTTGAGTAGGACATAAAAACACATACCAGGAGGAGTGTACTTGGAAAATAATGACTTTATGTGTGTGTGTGTGTGTGTTGGAGAGGGCTGTTAGTCATACAGGTTACTCATTGATCCAGACGACCGGAGGGAGTGGTGTGCAAGGCAGGGATTGGCTCCATGAGCAGGGTTCAGCTGCAAGGGGTTGCATGAGTGAACACAGGCACACACACACACACACACACACACACACACACACACACACACACACACACCCACACATAAACACACACACACATTCATATGTACAACCCCCACAAAACAACATATACACACATTTCTATACATAAGGAAAATAACTCAGATTTCAGATGTGGAAGATACATAATAATTCTGTGTGTGTGTGTGTGTGTGTGTGTCTGTTTTTGCGTACAAAACATACACACACATGCTGACACACAGGCCGACCTTCCTCTCTCAAAGTCACCCCTCCACCCATCTGATGCTTGTCTAAACACCCCTACATGTTAGAGAGGAGGCGTTTCACAACACACACACACACACACACACACGCTCATCAGGCTACACACACACACTTTGTTATTAGACAATTCCCTCTGCGGAGCTCTGACAAAGAATGTGACAGCTCCACACACGTCGCACAGCAGAGGGAGAACACACACACACACACACACATACAGGAGGAGGAGGAGAGGTGGCATGACCCAACATGCGTTTGGCTCCGACGGAAAGCTGTCAGACGCTCCATCGCACAAAGACTCTGGGAAGAGGAGCCGGGAAAGCCGGCATTCCGCGGGATAGGGTTGTGTACACTGAACTGAGCCGGAGCTTAGAGGGAGAGAGAGGGGGGGTGGGAGGGCAAGGAGGCTCAGAAGAAGATGGAAGTGATAGTAAGCAGTGTCGGAAAGACAGGGGGAAGAGGGGAATGAGAAGGGAAGAGTCGGAGGAGAAGATGGCCAAAGGAAGCAGGGAAGAAGGAGACGGAGAGATGTCACAAGTATCAGTCAGGACAGATAGAGTAGAGATGCATTGTTTGTGGGTGACAAAGCAACCCTAGTGGTTAGTGAGACTATCCTTCAAACGAACACCCTTGGTTCAAGCCTCAAGGCAGCAAACATTTGTCTGCTGAGGTGTCTTTGAGCAGCATCATCACACTTTACCTGCACAATCAGTGTAGTCACGATATAGTTCTTCAGAGATCTTTGATGAGCTGCAAGCTGTCAAATACCCAGTTGCGATAACCTCTGTGTCTTATAAGATACTGTTTCACAATAACCACAATCAAATCCAGCCAGTCCCAGAATAAACTGAACCAATAGGCCTGTGCAGATTTGATGCAGATGCGTAAATCAAGTCATTCTTCAGGGTATTAGTGGGGAGGAGTGAAGGAACTGCACCATAAAACTGCCAATCAAAACAGATTAACAATCTACTGTCTCATGATTGGAGTAAACAGTACACTTAAACCAACTATAAATGAATCCTGCACAACCTGTGTGCACTCCAAGTTTTCTGTTTGAGTGTCATGATTAAAAAAAATAAAATAAAAAATAAAAAAACACCAGCAGCATGCAGGCCACAAGTGGTAAGGTAGATTAAATGTTCTTCTTTTTATTTTTAAGAGCATGAAAGGAAACCACATTTTGCCTGAAGACTTTGAAGAAGGAGCTCAGCTCTCTGTGTAAGGCATCATCTGGCCTTTGGAGTCCAAACCAGCAAGAAATGTTTCACAACCACACCCACAGATCCATGTGTGGGCCTTTTTTTTTGCAAACGGGATATTCAAAAGAAGAGTGGTTGGAAATGTTCAAATTGTGGAGGAGCAGTGATGAGACACGTACTCATCGTTGATGCTGTTAAACACTTACCTAAAATTATGTGTTTCAAGCTCATGCAGCACACACCCATACTATGCAAGTTGGAGCATTTCCCTTTAATCAGTCTACAACTACAAATTGATGATATCTCATAAGAACACACACCAACCAATAACCATTTTCCCGTTATCTGAAAGCAACGCGCTTACCTGGATATGAAAATTTCTTCATGGTTGTAGATGCTTCTTCTCAGCCTGTTAAAGTATGAAAATCTTAGCGGTTGATGAGTCGCTCCCGTGTCTCAGCGTGCGTCAAGGGGGACGTTTGCATCCGCAACTTTTCCAGGTCGCTTTCTTTTTGTGCGCTCCTCTCTTTCACACTGCCACTTCCTGACGCTCCTAGACTTTCCGAACGCACCTGCGCGCAGGTAAATTCTTTCAGCTTTCTTACTGAACTTCTTAAACTTGCTCCCGTCTTAATTCCCAAACGCGAAACCACTTGGGGAGGCAGCCTGCTGGGAGTGGATCACAGTCACACCTGCGCTCCTGACGCACGCCCCGTCCAGGAGCGGGAGTGGTTAACTGTACAGTAACTGTGGGGGCTTTCAGCTCAGAGGTGGAATAAAGGCAGGCTTCAGTAATACCTGGTGAGGAGCTGTGGTCTGAGGAGAACTGGAGCAGAGGAATGAACTGGACAGCCCCGCAATCCTGACATTCAGCAATGCTCGGGTCTGGTCTGTTGCGCAACATTTAAAGCCTGTGTGAACGTTAACTCATCCGACAGATCATCATCACATATCATAATCATCCTTAAGATGAATTAGACACATCGAAAATAACTCAACAGGGAATCCCTCTCTGTGTGTGCATACCATACACAAAAGTGTGTATTATGTTACTATGTAAGCTGGCTTGTGTGTGTGTGTGTGTGTGTGTGTGTGTGTGTGTGTGTGTGTGCTTGGCAGTGCCTTGTTTTAAGTATAAACTTTGTAGCTGGGAGGGGGCACGTGTTGAGTTAGCCCACATCCATTCAAATGTTCAGCTGCGCTCGCGGCCTTTAACCTTTATAAATTCCGCATGTCAAACTGTGGCAACCTGCTTCATGTTCATATGACCTGAATTCAAATCCTGCCACAACCTGCTGCAGTACCAAGCTGCAGAGACCTCTTGTGGCTGATGGTTTTCCTCTTCCTCTCAGCACTCTGATCTCCGGCCAGTCGTGTGGCATTTACAGTTCTGAACCCTGGATTATTCATTCAGTCAGAAAAATGCTAGAATGAATGACACACTAATTGACAGAAAGTTAACTGAAAGCATGTTCAGGTGTGTCCCTCGAGATAATTCCGAAATCAGAACATCCCATCATTCTTTGCAGTCTCATCAGTGGGCATGGACTTACGCAGGCATTCACGTTTAACTCACTGACAAATGATTGGCAAGTGCTTTCCCTCATTACAACGTTAACATGAACAAGCGACTTCATGAACGCGTCACTTACCGAGTGCTTCTTGTTTCTTATTCACCAAAAATAACCTTTGAAATCAGATTCTTAGGCTTGTTTGTCAGTAGCTTCATTAACTAAGGACTTGCTGATGTTTGACACAGTGTTGATACTGACATTTTAAAGAAACAAAAACCACAAAAGCCCTGATAACTGTGGGTGGACCTGTAAGAGTCATAAAGTCTGACTCAGTAAAGCTATTTGTCATACCAGACCTGTTCTGTTGAACTAAGCAAGTGTGGGTTTAGTTGTTTTTCATTTGTAAATAGTTTGCTTTTTTTTTCTTTTTGGTCACATGATCTCGGTTTAAAATTTAAGTTTGCAAGGAATATGGCACAAAAAGATCAATTGAGTCATCTCTGTTCTCAGAAACTAGATGAATGTGCATGTTCGGCATTGACCAGAGTTCGTGCAAGTATTTGTTTCTCACTGTGAAAGGCTGACGAAGCTCTGTTATGCTGAAGATCGGAGGCTTTAGGTTCACTGAATCCCTCTGAGGACAAATTAATTATTTCAAAAGCCATTCTCAATGATCACACTCATTTGAAGCATTTCAATCCTCTGCCTAAGTAGTTACTGAATGGTTGGATAAGCATAAAAAAGTAACATTGTGAATAAGAAAATTAGAACAATATCAGGCCACCTTTAAAATGTCTTTAATTTAAAGCTTAGGTCACCACAGCAAAAAGACCATGCTTAGTCAGTTTCCTTTGTGTTCTGTAGTGCCTGGGACACCCTGGATCACAACATCAGGAGACATGATTCACTGCTTGCCAGCAGCAGCCAGAAACCTCAGCAGGCCCTTCTGCAGGAATGGGATAATATCCCATAACTGCTGATTCAGAGGCTGTGTGTCTCTGTGTTCCAGATGTATCAAACAGTGCTGCAAGAAGCGGCCACATAACTGTAGGACTCAAGTGAGTGTGCTTATTGCAACTCATGGAACAGCTCCAAATGATGGAATCTGCGGTCTGACATGGTGTCATATCCCTGTAGCAGAGTGAGGGTCCCAAACATTTGTAGCATTCATGCAGAGGAGAATTAAGTCCAATGTTCAGTGGAGACACTTTGACCCAGATTCAATCTGTGCTGCATCTGCACAATCAAAACCATACTGTTAACCAACCATTGTGACAGGAAAGTTGCATAATATTGTTGATCAAAAAAGCAAGCTACTGGCATGCCATAATATTGTATATGTAAATAAATAAATGTAGCAACATACTTAGTGTTAATGAAGCCACACTCATCATGATTGCAACCCAGCTACTAACACTGACACCAAGTCCTCTTATTTTAATATCCGTGGAAAGGTTGTGTAGGTTTTGTATAGGGAGGCTTGACCCTCAGAATGGCTGCTGTAACTTCCACATGTACAAGATGCGGGTATCATCATCAGCAATAGCAACTCAAGCGTTTAAGTAAGGGGAAAGAGTTATTTAATGAATCTTAAAACTCCAGTGGGGTTTTTACAGAAAAAGGAGTGCTAACTTTGGTGGACCAGGTTTAAGGCTGCAGATTTGTTTGCACTTTCAGTTCCTGATTTCTATTCTGAAGCAACATTTGAATTTATGTCAAATTTATTCAAAGCCAAACAATTTCTCTCAGATATAGCTATGAAGATTTATATATATATATATATATAATTCTGTGGATCTATTCTTATTGAAAACAAGTTTCAAGCAACACATCCTGAAAGTACAAATGAACTATGTTAAATTTACTTTAAAAGCTGACTTGGGCCTCTGACCTATGCTATAGAACATGCTGTAACCACATCCTGTTGCTGTTCTAGTTAAATCACCTCACAAGTTTTAAGAAGAAAACATCTGCATCATACCCAACATTACATTACTCAACATTATCTGGCTTTTATAGAAAACAATCAGATAGAGTTTGAAACCAGATACTTTGGATCAAAACCCCTTTTCACCCAACACCTGCCTACACCTCTAAAAGCACCTTAATGTCACAATTTCCGCTCTTACCTCTGTTACAGAAAAAAGCTTCTGATGAATTCTTAGTTTAAAAAAAGTTTTAAAAAAACATTCAATAACATATTTTGCTACTCTACCTTCGATCAACAGCACCTGTGTGTGTAGATTATCAAACCTTATACTGAGGCCCCTCCGAGGTTATGTTAAAATAGATTGTCTGTACATGAGGCTTCAAAGCAAAATGGCATTTCCTCTGGTTTTGTCACAGCACCTATTGGCAGGGTAAAACTGTGTCACCTTATCATGTTTTACAGTGTTATACAGTATTTTTGTACCTCAAGTTCTAATGTAACTTATGATTTTGTGTTTCCTGTTACAAGTTAAGACAAGTATGTAAACTGCCACATTGCACAACCACTGCACTTGTGCAAAACTTTATCTGGATTAATACAAATTTGTGGATAAAACGGGACATTTGCTGAGCTAAAAAAGCAACCTTAAGTAACTGTGACACTGTGGTGTAGACGTTCTTGGCTTCTTGCGCTTCTCGCACGTGTTGTCTTTCTTCAAAGAGGGTCTCAATTTCTGTTTTTTTGGCTACCACTCACTCACCTGAAAGCACAGTTTCCAATCCTTGCTGGACTTTTTACAAGTAGCCCCCCACACAGACACACACAACAACTTGCATACTTGCACCACTTTAACCCACATAAAAGCGTAAACACACACTTCACACTTGACTATTTAGACCGATCTTTGCTGCTAAATGAAGGAAACAAAAGTCACAGCCTGTGACCACATAGGAACTGTGCACAAGTAAACATTCTCTTGCACGCTGCTACGAGATGACACTTTTTTTCCCCCAGTGTGACATTTTACTGTTGACTCATATAGTGTAGCTGGGCCCTGAATTGGGACGCAACTTGTCTTAACTTAGTGTGTGAACTCTTCCTTGATTTATAGTGTTTGAAGATGCAGTGTTTGCATTAGTGAACACATGCACTAGGCTCGACCTGGCACTGGCAATAAATGATTGTGCTGTTTTTCAAAAGGTTGTTTCTTCTTGTGTGGTTCCATGGGACTATACACTTCACATTTAAAAATTGTATTTTTATTTTTGTTTTATTTAATTTAAAAAACAATTCACTGATTTATCCTGTGTTATGATAAAAGAATAGTGTCTCAGACATGATGGAGTTGGTTTCACCACAGTGAAAAATGGACTGATTTGATGTGGGATGTTGGTGGTTGAATCTGTATGAACCACAGACTAGTTGCAAAATAAAAAATGAATAATGAAAACAAGGTTATATCATAGCTTGGTCGTCACTGTGACAGTTTCTCTTTTACAGTAAGGCAGTGTTAGTGCAAGTTTACAGTAAGACTCGGGGTTGTTTCCGACTTATGTGTTTCAGTAGTTGCAGTTTTCCTACCCAAAATTTTAAAACTTAATTTCTCAAACTTTCAGACATCTCTCCCTAATTTTTTTCTTTAGTTAACATCGTGAAATTAGCTTGCCTCCATCACTTTCAGGCGGTATTCCAAATGAAAATACTTTTCTGTTGAACGTGGTATTTTCTTTTCACTTATTTTGACTTGAATTAAAAAAATGTACAATATAAAATTTAAATGTGAACTGATTTCAGATAATTTCATTCCTTTTTGTTTTGTTTTATGTGTTGTGTGTCATCATGGTTTGGTGGTGGTGTCACAAAACCTCTGGAGGGTTAATCAGTGAGCATTCTGGTATTGTGAAAATAAATTTCACCAACCATAAGAAAAAAATTTTTTTTATTTCAATAATAATTTTATTTCACATGGCTATTAATCCCACAAATGTATTTTATTTGTGTAAAATTACAGTTATTATTACTATATATAGTATATAATAATATAATATGGTATTACAGTACAATACATAGTATCTATACTACATGGCATTCAAATTAAGCCTTACTTTAGTAATACAATGAATCATCTTCAAAATTTGTATTAACTTTGTACAGAACTATAAAAAAAATTCCGAAAATTAAAGAAGACGTATTTACATTAGAAGTACATCTCATGGTCACGTGACAGGGCCATGTCAGGGTACAGTGCAGTTTTTTTTTTTGTTTTTTTTGCCACTGAAATACAAAACAAACTGACATTTGTGCTTCTCTACGTCCACTGAATGGAGTTGTGTTATGTATTTTCATTACATTTCATACATTCTGCCAAACAGTATGGCAGTGCAGGTGTTCTCATATTGTACCTTTTAACAATTCATGGATCTAATTGTCTTCATTGTCTTTTAATGACACACACGAGCCCTGAAGAGATGTCAGACTACATTGGAGAACATGCTGAGTTGCTACATAATTTCCCATGCATCACTTGCACCTCAGTGGTGAAGAGATGGAGTTTCAGGTTGGACATCTTTAGCGTCTGAGTGTTCCACGCATGTCCTCATAAACATCATTGGTGGTGGCGCGCCTTGGTTTCACTGTGGTCTGCAAACTCTTGGTCTGGTAACAACAGATATTATTGTCAACAAGTGAGATGTAGGGGAATTGAACATTAAGTAATAGGATTATTATTCAATGTATTTTTTGCAACTTGTCTTTTGCGAGGCTTCAGTCAGTTTCTTTTTCTAAGGTCATAGTTTATCATTGCAATTTAACAAGTATAGAAATATTCAAACCATATTCAAACATTTGTGGTCAGGTGTGTTTTAAAACCTGACAATGTCAAATGCATTTAAATGTAAACTGACACTGATTTTTTTTTTTCCATTTGTATCACCATATATCATCATTTATATATATATATATATATATATATATATATATATATATATATATATATATATACATATATACACACATACATATATACACATATGCACACATATACATACATACATACACACACACATATATATATATATATACACATACATATAAAAGTTTGAAAGTGACAATGACAATACAAAATGAATTCCACAAATTATTTTACTATGTTTGCTTGTACTAAAACTTGTACTGTTTGCATAACAGGAACATGGAAAAAGCCCCAGGGATTCCATCAAGGCTTTTTGAGTCATAGCAAAAATAAAATCAAATAAAGAAACACACACAGACACCTACAAACACACACACACATACACACACACTAAAACACATAAGTACCTTGAGGATGATTAATATCAGGAAGCCCGTGATGATAATGCCAATCAGCACAGCAGCAGAGATCAAAACAGACACCAGGACCAGATTCTTGTCCGATGACTCACAATGCTGCGCTGTATCCGCTGTACTTGCTGTACCTGCTGTACCTGCTATATCTGTGTGTTTATGAGAGACTCAAGATGTAAAAGCTTTAATGTTTTCCTTATTTTCCTCACCACCATAATGTTATTGTCTGTGACATCGGAATTGTTTTGGGATTTTTCTTTTGTACATTGCTTAAGTGACTTTCCATTTTCTGTGAAATTTTTTTAATTTTCCGATACAATATTGCTTTGGAGAATTTACAAATACACCACTCAAAATCATACAAAATCATAGCAGTATGTATAATCCGTGGCTTTACTTCCTGGACTGAATACAGGTCTGTTAATGCTTGAATTATTTTATGCCTGTCACGTTTGAAATAGTTACATCAGTAGGCTACTGTAACAATGCATCCAGTGGAATGATGATGAAGTTGAATTGTAAGGACTAAAGGTTGTGAGATAATATAGAAATTGATGAGGCTTACCCGTCACCACCAGGAGCACAGACCCTGTGCCTTTTGTGATTTCTTGTTTAATGGCCTTCGCGTTATACCATTTGTGCTCGCACCAGTACGGTCCTATGTCATCAGAGGTCAAGTTTTTGATGAGAAAGTCCATGTTGGGTAATATTCCATTTAACTGAATTCTGCCTGTGAATTGTTTGCCAATGCTTATTTTTCCTGAGCTTTTTTCTTTGACCAAAACGAAGTCCTCACCGAGTCCCATCTTCAAATGCAGGAACTCTCGCTCTGCTTTGTCTGTTCGAGGAAATCTGCACTGGATAGTGATGGATTCTCCAGAATTTTTCCATACCACTCCACTGCTTCCTACATAGATAGACACAAAAACTTGCATTCACTTTCATCTCACTTTACATTTGATAAAACTTTATGAATTCATCCTGCTTTAAATTAATTGCATATATTTGACATGTAATCAGTCTTACCTGGGCCACTCAGGGCTGTGCAGGAGAGACAAATGATGGTTATGAGCTTCAACCACACGGCAGACATGCTGGCAGTGACTGTCATACAAGGCTCAATTCTAACGGTTCAGTAGGAAATGTATTTGTGTATTCACCCACATTACCCAATAGGATCACTAACAGCAACACATGACCTACATCTAAGTGTCTGATGTGGGCGAGGAGGTGACAGAGTTTTCAGGAAGACTGCGTAGGTACATTGTAATGTGAGATTCACAGAGTCTTTAAAAACAACTTTTCTCTGAGGTCGAAGCACTTGTAAAGGAAGTGAAGATGAACATCAAACTGTTCTTACCCTTCTCTAAAGCATTAGGCAAGATTCTGTCATGGCTTGATATGTTTCGAGAGCTTGCACTAGTGCAACTGCAGTGTTAGCAGACGGGGAAAGGAGCCTGTTTTGCAGCACAGTGCCCGTTAGTGGCAGAAAAACAAACAAATGTCTGAGAATAACCAGAATGCTTTAAAACCAAAAGATCTAGATCTATGGTAAAAAGAAGAGCTTTAATTAATCTTACACAGGCTGTGTATCGATAAATAGGACTGTACGATATACTCTGTATTTTAAAGAAGCGTATCTACTGAGTAGATACCCTCATATACAGAAATGGTCTACAGAGAAAAAAAGTAGCACGGTCATCACAGATCTGATAAAGCTCCACATTACATTAATTACAACATACATATTTGTTAAATCTTTAGGCATTATACATGTAATCAGTCTTACCTGGGCCACTCTGGGCTGTGCAGGAGAGAAAAAGGACGGCTATGAGCTTCAACCACACAGCAGACATGCTGAAGTGACCGTAACACAAGTTTCAAATGATATATAAATCCTTAACAGGCAGGGTAATAAAATGTTTTTGCTGACCCCTCAGGGTTCTTGACCGCAAGGCAACATGTGGCCCTCATGTGAGAACAACATGAAGTGAAACTAAATTGTGAAATCCAGACAATTTATATATAGTAGGCCTACATACACACATGTGAGCTCGGCAGCTCTTATTTGAGCTACTGAATGCAATAAAAATATAAACACATGACATATCACCTTCACGTGCAAGTGAAGTTCAACACTATGTAACCGTAAGACTGGTTGCTTGGGGTGCCAGTTAGGTCAGCGCCGAACAATATTTTTGTCAGGTTTGTGATATTTTTAAGTTAGTCAACTGCACACAGGACCCAAGCATAGAGCACAATAAACACATAAACACAGCACTCACTTCTCGAACCCTCCAAAGCACATCGCCAAAAGCAAAACGTTTAGTATAGACCACCAAACAATAAAACACCACAATCTCTCTCTCTCCTTTTTATTTTTATTTTTATAGTTTTTTTAGTACAAGCAGACGACAAATTAGACAAGTTGACAGACATGGGCACAACAAAACACACAGACATTTGCTGGACAGTACGTCTTTCTGGTCGTGTCATGGTTTGGCAGTGCCTCCTGTTTTCCCGTGTTTCCCCTCTTGCCCTGTGTCTCTTGTTTTTCCCTTGTCTGTCTGTGTCCTTTTGTGCCTCCAGAATCCATCCTCTCCGGTTCCCCAGCCTCAGCCTGCATCATCAGCTCATCCATCACACCCTGCTCTGCCCGCCCTGCTTTGCTCACGCTGGTCATCCACCATCGTCCTCTTACCCTCAGCCTCCCCGGCTCCATCTCAGCCCCTCGCCACTCTTATTACCCCCCTGTCCGGGCAATAAATATCGGACTACATCTCCTCCCTTTGTCTGTCTGCATTTGGGTCCTACCTACTAATCCCACGACAAATGCAAGGATGATGAGGAGAGAGAAATACATAGAAAAGTAAATAAATAATACAGATGTTAACTGAGTTAATAAAGGGAAAGATCAATTCAAAGTAAGAAAAAATTAAATAATATGATACTGATTGCTACCACCTTCACAACAACAAACAGATCTCTAAATGCAAATGTAATAGTAACTCACACGCAGGCAAAAACAATACACACAGAACGGTTCCTCCCAGAAAAACCCCAAATCCAGTCTGTGTTTCCCTCCCCACATCAGTAAAACTAAATAATATTCTTTCCAGTTGAGTTCAGTTGAAACCAACAGTTCAGTTCAGTTCATTTAAAAAACAATAAGGAAAAAATAACAAGTACCGAAACCAAAAGATATTTCTCATGGCTTTTATTGGAGTGCCAGAGAGTCAGTAGCAGAATAACTCCAAGGTCCAGCTCCACACGGGTTTGTCTGAAACGCAGATTTAAGTGAAAGAGAAACAAAGAAGACGGACGCCAACCTTCTGCTCTGACAGGACGATATCTTATTACTTCCTCACAGCACTGCGCCAACCTGGATTTACGCATGGTTACCCTTTTAAAAGAAGGTGAATGACTGGATCGGATATGTCTGTGACAGGGCTGGGGTGTGTGATGTATCCACATATGACAGACACATAGCAGATCTCTACAACTAGACTGTTCTTCTATAGACCTCTCTACAGCCTCAGGCACGAGGAAAGACAATTACAATTGGTTGATGTGTTTTTCAGGGCTTGCACTACAGGGACAGGGTGTCCAAGTATTCCACACTGAAAGTAGGTCAAAAGTTTAGTTTCAGTAGAGGGTGGAAGGCCTCTGTTTTACAGTGTTTGCATTGCCCTCTAGTGGCACAAGAACAAACATGTCTGCCATTGATTCCAGATGAAATATAGTTATACTAAATAGAGCAGGATTTATACAGGATATAGGGGTAACACTTTACTTAAAACCACATTGCTGACTCAGTACATCTCCAGGTATGAAACGAAACAAAACTCAGTTATTTGAAAACATACCCCCATGCCCATTTTATATACTGAGATTTCTTCTTCCACCCCAATAAAATGGATTGAAATTTGTTATTGGTGCTCACAGCATTAAAAATTACATTTAAAATATTCAACAGCAACATGTCTTTAAATAAACAATGTCAGCAATGAACACAATCTAATATCTCCACCCATGAGCCTCGTTGTAAACCAAAACCTAAGATAAAATTTGTGTAAAGAAGGTCCCCCTCTGAATATGTCTTTGGAAACCCATTTCCTCAATGGTTATGAGAGCACACTGAAAACAATGAAAACCATGAAATCCCACGGACTGTAAAATTCAGTCAGTAATATGATCAGCCTATCTCTCAATTACTCATGTAGAGTATGAAGTGATGAAGACCAGAATACTTTTTATATCAATATACATTAAAATAAGATATCCTACTATATATTCACAACAGCAAAATCACAGTCATAACGTAATGCTGACATGGTTTTACAGGACTATAAATAAGATGATTACCATTGTAGTTTGAAGCTGAAATTACATTTTAAAAAAATCCATTAACCTGTCACTGTCCTGAGAGAATTGTAAATTCAACATCAATAACATCAATAAAAGCTTTTACAGTCTTTGGAGATAAATTCAAAAACTACACCCACCCCCTGCTCTCTCTGCCTCCCTCTGGGACCGAATAAAAAAGGTCCCTGTCCATCCCAGCGCTCCTCCCTCCATCAATTCCCCTCCTCCAGTCTCATCATGTTAAGAAGGTACAATTTGAGCTGGGGCAGACACTGCAAGGAGGGCTTTTATGCTCCTTTTGTTGCTACGGAAACGGCCCTGTCCATTTGCCAACCAGTGCTTCCTGTTTAGGGCTTCTGGTGGGTGGGAGGCGTTGTATTTTTGAGACTGGAAGATAATCAGGAGGCTCTGTCTCTGGTCACAGAGAGGACAGGAAGACAAGAAATAGCACATAGGGAGATCATTTATCTAATGATTTTATTTTTTCTTAATACAAACAACAGAATTACTTTCAGGAGAGAAAAATGAGACCCTGCTGTCGTCTGCATGGTGTTAGGATACTATGCAGCATATTTATAGTGTATTTCCTATGACAGTTCTCCCTCTCCTGCCTAGAGTAGTTGCTGAGTCATTGCAGTGTGACTGAATGGGAGTATGGATTGACTGATTGCTTGGCATGTCACTCAGAGATGACTCACCTCATTTCCCCAAGTTGTTTCCACACTCACAAATCGTTTTCCTCTTGAGAGATCTCCCAGAACACACATGGCCTCATCTGGAGTGCACATGGTGTAATGGCCCTGTCAATACATTGAAGTTGCAAATGAGCAAGGATGCTTACACATTCATCACAGACATCAATTAAATGACTTGGCATATGGCTGTGGGGGAGGAAAATGGTAATCTCCTGTCTTTTAAGAAAGATTAGTAGGATGATCAAGGGGGATAGACAAGAGAGTCTTTTTCTAATGTGGTTCTTCTGATAAGCTGTTGACCAGGACAAAAGAGCAAACTGCAGTGCAAAAAATACAACTGTACACCAAACATTTTTTACTCAAAATGAACACTGGGTATCATTATTCGCTAGTTTTTCATATTGTTGCATATTTCCAAAGGTCATATGTGCATCAGAAAAAATATTGAGGAAAGCACCAGGGATCCAGGCTGACTCTGTGTCTTAAAGTGTAATAAAAGGCACAGGATTTTCCCTGTGGGTACAGCACTTACTGAAAACAAGCCTTCATTGACTGCACTTAAGCATCCTGGCATTTCTCCAGGGCAGGAAGTTCTTTTCCTGCTCTTAAGTGACCTCTGCATGCCTTTCACAGCAGATGAGGGCTCAAACACACCGCCGTGCCACAGCACTCTTCACGGGCTGCTCCGGGTTTGGCTCTGAAGGAGCTCAAGTTGTAGCTCAGGAGGCAACAAGAAATGTCAGTGAAACTACTCTGAAAGCTTTTATTCAGGTCTTCCTTTTGATTGACACCTTTGTGGCTGGCATGCAGACACATGGAGCAAGCACAATAAGGTGGAAAAATACTGTTTGGTTCAGCCCAAAGTGCACAGCATGAAGACATGCAGAAAAATACTAAACTCATATGCTCAAGTTATCCATTTCTGTCATTCCCTGTTATTTCTAAAGAGTGTGTTATCACTGCTAAAAGATGAGCTCCCCTCTAGGCCCCTTCAGCTTCATAGTAAGAGGCTTACAAAGAATCATTGAGTCAAAAAATACATCACCATTCAAATAAAAGTCATGGAGTAAAGACAAGACTTTAAATCCAGGCGAATGTAGGGTCATATATAATCAGCAGTGGTGGAAAAAGTATTCAGATCCTTTACTTAAGTAAAACTACTAAGACTTTAAGACACTATTTTTCGTTTGTAGGCATACAACAAAATTATGTTTGGTAAATCTCAGAAACCAGCAGCAATAACAAATCAAGACATAAACAAGATAAACAAACCACATAAGATATAAAATGCTGAGGTAGCATCCTCTGGAAACCACACTGGAAAAGCACTGCATTAAAAATGTTACGTAAAAGTAAGTCAAATCAAATTTAAGTTTTATTGTCACATAAACACATACACACTAGGTAAGTGCAGTGAAATTGTTGTGTGCCTAGCTCCAGAACAAATATAACAAATAGATAAACAGAGTAGAATGGATCCAACAATAGAATAGAAAATGAATGAAATAAGAATAGATTAAATAAGTAAAAATGAAACAGTGAAACAAAATAGTCTGATTTTCAATGTTGAGGATGAGTTTCAGAGAGATGAAACAATTTGACGAGTGTAAAATATTATATTCAATGTAAGGGATGGTGATGACATCAGTTTGACAGGTGGATGAATTATGAATTATGGATTATAAATGATGTGGGTTTAATAAGGAAAATGTACTTTAAAAGTATTAAAAGTAAAAGCATTTAATGCAGTAAACAACCCTTGTGAATGTTATACTCCTATATCATTAGAGTATCATGCATTAATGTAAAAACATTTTTGCATTTGATTTGTAGTTGGTTGAGGTGGAGCTATTTTTTTTAACAATGATTATTTAATCGATTGATTATTGATTCTTCTGGTTTGTAAAGATCCTGAAAATAGTGAGAAATGCTGTCACAGTTACCCAGAGCCCAAAGTGACGCTTGTTTTATCCAACCAAACGTCCAAACCTCACAATTATTAAAAATAACATATAATAATTAAAATAATAAAAAGGAAAAGCAGCAATTCCCCACATTTGAAAGGCTATCTCTCACTGGCAGTATACAATATGAGTTATATACTGTACATTATTATACCAACTATAGGTAAACATAACTCAAATAAATTACTAATAAAGCGTCCTTCCACAAGTGCCTTGTTGAAATAAAATACTGGATGTTGCATAGCTCCCCCCCCCCCCCCCCCGCAGGCAGAACTCAAATCTTGGCAAACGTAGGTGAACTAGCAACCTATGTTAAATCCTCAGCCAGAAATCTTGGTGTAACTTTTGATCAGGACTTGTGTTTCAAACCCCATGTAAAGAAAATTGTTCAATCATGTTTTTATCACTTGAGAAATAAAGCCAAAGTTAAGTCTTTTATCTCTGCCACAGATC
This sequence comes from Lateolabrax maculatus, assembly GCA_031216445.1. Lineage (NCBI taxonomy): Eukaryota > Metazoa > Chordata > Actinopteri > Acropomatiformes > Lateolabracidae > Lateolabrax > Lateolabrax maculatus. The sequence goes on along the minus strand of CM062216.1, from coordinate 16,242,774 downwards.
TGGAGAAACTCATCCATGCTTTTATTTCCTCTCGCCTCGGCTATTGTAACTCCCTATATACCTGTCTCAGTCAGAAATCAATCCACCGCCTACAGTTGGTTCAAAAGGCTGCAACTCGGCTCTTAATCAAAAAAATGTGACCATATCACCCCTGTTTTAGCAACCTTGCACTGGCTGCTTATCTATTTTAGGATTCAGTTTAAAATTCTTTCAATTACTTTTAAGGCCAGGCATGGGATGGCCCCTCTATAATCCATATTTTTCTGAGCTTTTACCCCACTATGAGCCAGGACGCAGACTGAGATCCTCTAGTAGGGCGCTGAAAACCAAAGGAGACAGGGCCATTGCTGTCAGAGCCCCTAAGAACAATCTGCCAGAGGAGATCAGGCTGGCAGAGTCAGTTCCCCTTTTTATGTCACTCCTTAAGACATATTTCTTTTTTCTTTTCTTTTTTCCCCTTCTATGGGTGATTTATATTGACTGTTGTGAAGCACTTTGTTACCTGTATTGAAAAGTGCTATACAAATAAAGCTATTATAATTAATGTTATTATTAAATGTGCCTTTTGTACATCAATAAGTGCAGGAGAACAACTGTCTTCTCCAAATACGTTAGTCCTTAATTAACTTCCATTAATGAATTAGTCACATCATTGTATAGAAAGCATCCTCCAAATTGGTTGGTTACTTTTTTGTCAAAAAAAAATCTGTCTATAGCCATTATATGAGAAACAAAAATACAACCATCAGGTGGTGGTAAAGAATGATGGATGTACTGTATGTTCCTAAAGGTGCTTAAAAAGGCATGTCACTTCAGACTACGACAAGTATTTCCAAATAAAGCCATGTTTGAGGAGTGCTGTTAACAGTAATGTTTCAAAAGTAACATTACATCTAGCGTGAGTCACTTCACCTTTTGAATCTGACTTTTGTTTTAAAGATCCTAAGATTCTCAACAAAATGCAACACTCATCTGAAATCCTAAACACTGTAAAGAGAGCCAAATATCCAGCGTATGACGTCATGAAAAGATAATGCAGTTTCTCTTTTGGCAGAATCGGAGGGCGCTTTCATGATTACTTTGGCTGGGCAGATTTCCAGACACAGAGCCTGTCTCCGCTCTCAACGGCCACAGTCTTCAGACTCCACCTCACTGTACATAAATAAAATTCAGCTGTGTGTTGAGCCATTTATGCACATGGAAACTGAAAAGCAGAATCAACACCATCATTGATTTTATGCCTACATTCTTATGTGCCTTTTTCTACATTACTTTATGTACTCCACTTCTGAATTGCAATATTAACTTCACTAACACATGATCAAATTTTCCCACAATACTTTTACATGACTATTAATACATACAAAAGAAAATAAAAAAAAAAAGAATCAGCCACAGGAAATTCATATCAATCTTTATTGTATTTAGAAATCCACGCATCAAATCTTTTTTATTATTTTTTCCTTTACCATTTACAACAGGGAAGAATGAGGGACAAGCTAAACTTCATGCCTTTCCCAGCAGGCGCGATGCACTACAGGATGGGCTGAAATGGAAGGGGGGCAGAGAGATACATAAAGTGCTTTTGTCAACAGTTTTCTTCTTTTAATAGAAAAAAGGATCAAAACAAAAGGTTTGAGGGTGGAAGGAGAGGACGCGCGGGTCCATGGACGTGACTGCATGAGTGCAAGTGAAGAAAGTGAAGGATGGTAGAAGGTGACAGGTTCATGAAGAGGAAGAGAGTGGTGGGGGTATTTATCTTTAAAAAATAAAAAAAGCGTTCGAATGAAAAAAAAAACAAAAGAAGTGGTCTCAACCCAGGATGAGGCTGGACTTGCCACCAGGTGGGTTTCTTCGGCCGCCCGAGGCGGTGCTGGCACCTCCCGACGGGGCGGAGGGCTCTGGTATGTCCTTCTGCTGCTCTTGCTCCTCTTGCTCCACGTCGTCAGGACACTCTGCTGATGCGACAAAAAGACAACACATTCAACCAAAAGCATGTACCAGTGGCTGATAATTACCTTTAAATCAGTATAATACATCAATTTACAATATAATACATTAAAATGTGGGATTTAAAAGTAGCTTAACCACACCAAATTGTGAATTCAGCTAAAGTCAAAAGCTGAGATGGCAGTAATTGCTACTCAGCAAATCTAGGCTTGTTACGTTTTAGCAGGTTTAGCTGCTGCCGTATTTTTGTGGGACAACAAACTAAATCACTAGGATGTTAGTTCTTCAAAACTGATAGCTTGGGTTTACTGAAGAAAATCAGCTTCAGCAAAAGCTAGCTGTGGTTTTTTCATTTATCTGGGTTTAGCTGTCCTGCTTTGTCTCTGGTTTTAGTTCGGTTTTGTAGTGACTGCAAATTTGTCATGCATTTTTCTTTGAAATAATCCATTTCAAAGAAAACTATGATTCTTATGTTAAAACAAATGTCAGCAATTCAGGTTCTGGTCATAATAAAATGTTCACTTAAAATGTAGTCATTGTTTTTTGGTTTTGAAGGCTAGAGTAATTTAGTGGAGTTTGTCGGTTCTGTAATAACATCAGTGCTGAAGCATTGGGCTCTTGTTGTCCATTAGTGCCTGAATTACTGTAGAATGTGCAAATTCAAAGGGACATTTCTACTTAAAGGTCACATATAAAGGGCAACACTTTATTTTTTCACTAATTTTAAAATCTTTTTTAGGCAGAATGGACACTCAAATATCCTCGACTTGACAGGGCTGCCGTGACAACTGCATTAATTATAGGTTTGTACGACTGGTGCCACAGATCAACCTCTGGTCAATGTGGATACAAAAGCTCATATATTTAAACTCTCTTGACCAGATTAACTAAGGCTTTTGTGCGAAAAACCTGCAGTTCCTTCAACTCGCCACTTGAGGCTAGCTCCATAAGCAAGTAAATCCCCATGTTAAAATGCTCAACTATGCAACAGAAATAAACATGTTTACATCCGGGAACAAAAACAAAAAAAAAAAAAAAAGTTTTTTTTTTGGTCCCAATAGCTAAATTCCCTGTTCATGACAATTGTATGTGGGTTGAATTTTTTGATAAATCACCTGTTTAAATTATATAAAGGCTTAATGTTATGCATATTAAGGCCATGCATTTAACTTAAATTCTTTCTAATGGCCAGCAGGGGCTAACTCTACTGGCTTCAAAAAACCAAGATGGTGACGGCAAAAATAGGCTTTAAAACAAATTGATGACATCACAGTGGTTTTGTCCACTTCTGTTAGACAGTCTATGGTTTAGTACCAGTTGGAGTCCGGAAGCTGACTGTGTAATGAGCTTCTGTCTTAGTAAATTAGATGCAGAATACACACAGATTGCAATAGCAAGCTCAAACAAAACTGCACTGCACTTTTGCACAACACCATTTTCTTATGAAATCCAGCCCTGTGTGTGAGCAAGACAACCCACACCCCTGTCTACACCAGAGGGCCCACCCCTGACTGCCCTACTTTCTGTGGGATATGCTTGTTTCAAAGAAATATGTGAAGAAAGGCTGAAATCCTCAATATTTTTTGATGAACATGAAACATTAATACACAGATATAACACACAAAGTGCACACACATTCCAGTCATTTTCAAAAGCAGGACAAATAAGTGAGCTTTGATTACTAAATGTTCATAGAGATGTGTGGTCAAACCCTCAATTATCTGATGAGCCAGCCACTCTCTTACAAACATGCACCTGGAGGTTAATAAAAAGCCTTTCATACTAAGTTAAGCCTGCCATCAAAGAACAGCTGCTTGACTACAGACCATCAAGCCATCCTGACAGGGAAAAACCACATCAAAGAGATCATGTGATGTTGACTTAGAAAAGGGAGAACATGTATACTGTAAAAAAATAAAAAAGTTTTGGTATGCTGGCAACATATGGGACAAGACCAATCATCAGAATCTGATTTTTTAGAGTCAGAGAGAGTGGATTACCTGATCTGTCATAGTGTACCATGAAGCTATTCACTGAATAATCTAAGTCATGCACTGCTGTTTAGACATAGCTAGAGTGTGACAGAAACTTAAAAGCCTCTTTATAAATAGCTCAAGAGTTCAGGATACTTACCATCAACTGCTTGTTCTTGGCCATTTTCAACCTACAATGAAAAGAGAAGACAAGGGTATCAGATATCATAACTGAACCAAAGTGACCTTTTCACCTGTATATAACAATGTCTTCCTCCATTCCTATATTTGAATCGTATTACTTCTACTTTGTGGCACAGTTCCCCAAGCAGAGAATCTGGATGCCATTTTATAAAAATCACTGCTGGTGGATATGCCAGATCCTCTGCTGAATTTTCTTGGTGTGAGAAGAAGTGTCCTTATTTATACCACAAAGCCAAAAGAAATTATTATTCATCCAGAAGGTAATTGTTCAAATAGAAGCTTCTGTGCCATTGCCAGCTAATTACCAACGATTAATGACACCACTACAGAGCATTCAGACCCTTGAGAGATATATTTATTTTTTTTCCTGGTAGGTAAGTCATGGCCTTATTTACCAGGCAGACCCTTGCGCTCTCATTATATCTCGTAACAGATATCCTGTTTCACTGTTACTTTAGACCTCAGTTAAATTGCTCAATTAGAAATAAATCTGCCCATGTCAGGCAGTGAGCGTTGGCACATTCCCAGAATAAAAATTAATCCTCCACAGGGATTACAAATGTCAGTGGAGAAAATCTATCAAACAATATCCTGGGTCAGTTTCAAATAGATGGATAGAGTCATTCATCCCCCAGTGAATTTTTCCACTGCACTGTTTAGAATTATACCTAATCTATGACTGTGTGCTTTTCAGCCCCAAACGAGGCTTTGGCTCTGTTTTGGAAACAGTGCCTGTCAGACTAAATGAAAGGTACCTCTTGTCTCTGGTTCCAGACCATGGCGGCCCCAGAGTTGTGGATGGTGGTCAGTTCCGGCTGAGGGTTTTTGGGGAAGAGAAGAGGCTGCTGGCACCTCCTAAGCGGGGCAGAGGGCTCCCCGCACAGGGTTCCTGTGGGTGCCCCAGCTGGGAAGGTAAGAGACAGATGGACAGACGCGACTGAGCACACTGTAATACACTAGCTGTCATGCCTATTTTATTATCATTTTCCTTTCAGCCAATAGATTTTATTGAAGCTAGACAGGAAACACAAGAGACAAATGGCAAAACATGACTCAGGCTCAGGCAGCAGAGTCATACCATATGGACAGTAATCCAATTAGCCACAAAGCCACCCCAGACCCCAATGTTTTTAAACCATGAGGCAACCATGCTCACCACAAGATTCATCTTCGCAGATTTGACAAAACATCAGCTTTATGAGGGAATTTGACTGAAATAACATGAGACAAAATCACTGAGAACCAACAGGAAACATCACAAAATCCGCTTGGGCGTCTGAAATCAGACCCAGAAATGCAGTGGAACACTCCCAGGCAGACAACCTGAATGCCAAAACTCACATAACCCTGTAGCGCCTGCATTCTGCTTTAGCAGAAAGAGCATTAAACCCAGTGTTTGGCCCACTGAGGGTAAGCAGGCTGTGCTAACCAAAGCCACATAAGGTAACAGCCCAGCTCTAGCCCAGAGGGCCAGGGAGGAGACAGACTGTCTTTGTCATGAGGGGAACAACGGCTGCTGAAGAAGCGGAGGAGTGGCCATTGTTGTTAATGGAGTGAAGTGAATCAGCACTGCTGAGAACCTCTGTCACTCGACAAGAGTTCCTTCATTACAGGCTCCACGTTTCAGAGTCTGATCAATTCTCTGGACAGTGAAAAACAAATAGCAAATGGAAGAGGATTAGACTAGATTCATGGACTAGACAGTGATGTCATTAAATTATCATCACTACAACACTACAGCTTTCCACTTAACCTTATAGATCTCCTGGGTGTATGATATAAATCTATGATAACACTGACCTCACTGATCAACAAGCTTGGAGACAGGAACAGCAATCATGCTGCTGCTGGTAGTCTTGGCTTCCTCTCTGATTACAGAGTGCTCCTCTTGTGGCTACAAGCTGAGGGCACTTGAACAAACCAACAGCTCTGGTATCTGAAAACCCCTAAAATCCTAACCAACAACCTGCCAAAGACCGTATGCTTTATGAATAACAATATGCTTATGTGTCGCCATAAACATATCAACACATTCCTACAGTTGAACTGACACAACACAGTCACTACACCTAAAGACTGCCCTAACAAAGAACACAAATACATATTTGCAATACAAATCACAAAAAACATGTACTCCCTTACTCCTTGTGGTCATGGCCATGAATGCCATCACCTTGCTGTGAACAGTTCTCATTAGAAACACTTTTTGTAGAAGAAATAGTCCCCATGAAAACTGTTCACAGTGACGTCTACGGACTATCCAGAGTAAGCAGGACATTATCGTGACATTGTCTGAATTCTGAATGACCACAAGCTACAACATAAGCCCTGCATACAGTCTAAGGACACGTTTGTTGACCTTGAAAATCAGCCGTCAAGCTTTCCCGATGGCCCAGTGGTCTAAGATGCACACTAGTTAAATGTAACATCTGTACTTCAAATCCATGATGGGACCATTGTAGCATTCCCCACCTCTCCATATGTTTCCTTTAACTCTAAATTCAGAAAAAGGCTAAATGCAGAGACGTATTTTCCAAGCTGTTAGTGTACACAATGTTGCAAGAGAATGTCTTCTTATAACAAGGCTATACCAAGGGTGAAGCATGGATACGTTCTGCAGGACAGTATTCACAACAAAGTGCACATTGTTCATTGACATGTATTGAGCATATATAAAGTTGTATTTAAAAATGTATCTACACAGGACGGTTTGCCAAAACAAACAAAACTGTTAATCTAAACTAGGAGTTCATACTCAGGTCAAACAGATCACACAATGCTGATAAAACCTGTTGAAGTAATAAACCTTGCTCATTCAGGCAGAAATAAATATCCTCATCCAGTTGCAGAGACCCAAGTGAAACAATGCAAGCAGGAAAAGGCTTTACAGTCAGCAGCTGCTGGCTGTGTGGGTCAGACGCTGAAGTAATGATTTTAGGGTAAATTCTTCATTGTCCACACACCCAGAAAATTTGATACACCGTGTAAACAGTTTTCTACAAAATGGCCAGTGTGAAAACATGTGATTCTGGGCTTGAGAGTAACTTCACAGGCCTGAGCTGAAATGGAATCCTACTGCTGACGACATGAATTTTCCTCTTTATGCACTTAATCAAATCTTTGAGTTTTAACCAAACACTAACTAGCTGGGTAAAAATGCAATCCTTAATTACAAGCAATAAAGATAATGCATAACAAAGAGTGAATCGTGTTTGGCTAAAGCTTTACCTGGATTATTATAAACATACTGACAGGCACAATAATGTCAGACTACATTAATTTTTCATTCAAGCCTCTGTGTCTGCATATTTGCAGTGACCTTGACAACTCAAAGCCATTTACAGGTCTCATATCCCCTGCAGCTGCAGTTGTCTGCCTCTCCTTATGTACTCAAAATAAAACTTCCCTCGTCTATACAAGGCCACACATTTCACCAACTGACACATTTCTAACTGACCTATTTCTTTCCATTGAGGGCTGATCCTCATTCCCATTTAACAAAGCTTCGCTTCAAATTACCCTTATCCCAGTACTCCAGGGCTTTTTGGCTATTACACTTGTGGGATGTTCTTTCTGACAACCTAAATGGAAAAATACTAAATAACACTCCAGTTTGTATCTTTTCCTAGCTCAAGTTAGAAGAATTAATTCCATGGTGCTTTTTGCTTACTTAAGGTTTCTTGTAGTTCTGTCTAGTTTTGCAAGATTGAACTTGCCCAGACATAAGCGCTTATACGCCCTATTGGTACAAAACTCAAACCACTATTAATGTTACCTTGTAAATTAAAACCCTATTGTTTTTATCAATTTGACACTGGCATTGTAACATGAAAAATGAACTAAGATAGGTTAGAGTAATGTGAGGATTGAGTTACTGGGAGGGTTGTTCCTCCGATGAGCATGGGGATCCTCAGGTTCTCCAAAGATGCTGGAGGCCATCTTGCTCTTGCGCTGGGGGGTCGAGTTGTCGTCTGGGCCGAGGGAGAAGCTGGAGTCCCCGCCTGGCGGTCGTAGTACCCTGAAGAGCAACAAATGACGATGATGATAATGTCATTTGACTGACATCCTGCTACCATGCTCCCATCGCACACTCTTTAAGCCAAACTAAAACCCAGTGGCCTTCGTGTCACATGCCACTGATCAGCTGCACAGTGCAGGAAAAAAAAAAAAAAATCAATAGTCAAATATAACATGAGGACGCCTCGGGCTACTTACAGCCTTCTCCCTGCTCCACCCTAACCCTTTCATACACATACTGCACACAAAGAAACAAACACAGGCTACCAGCAAGGTCTCTGCTCTCTAAGCCCCGGCTGTCAGCCTGTCAGACAGACAGTCACAATCTCTGCCCGGCAGCTGACTCCAGTCGCATATAATCACAGAGTTAGCTGGCTAGCTCCTGCCTCTCCTCAGCACAGATTCCTTTGCCGTGACACACGAGGGGCTGGTGTCAGTTCCTGGTAACATTGTTATTCCATTATCAAATGAGTAAATCAAATGTAATGCCCTCCTTTGGGTCACTAGTCCACAATAAAGGTGAAAAGTCTGGAGGTCCACAGCTAATATAGGTCACCTAATAAATAGACTGTTCCAGAACAACCAGAAAACTTGCGCGCAGACCAATGCATGGTAAACAAAGCCTAACAACGCCGACAATCCTTCCATCACAAGCCGAACAAAAGGAACCCGATAATGAGAGGGGAAACTGTTTTTTCCTTGCCGTGCCTTAGGACAGTTTGGGTGGACGACAAAAACTGATGTGTTTGCAGAGCCCCTGCTGGACCCCTCCCTCTTTTTTTCCAGCAAACTCTCTCCTCTCCTCAGAGTCCCCGAAGCCACCAGCTGACACACTAAGCAGCTGTCCAAGGGCCAGGCGGGCAGATGGAGTCCAAAAAACCACTTGGCCCTAAAGCACAACTACAAAGAACGCAACCAGAGGAGGAAAATCCACGGCGTGGACTGCACCGGCGTGAATTTTTCTCAATCAATTCTCGCTACCGCACACCAGTGTCCGTCACACTTGGCTGTGACAGTAATGCCTAAACCAGACTTCACCTCCCGGCCAGAGGGGATGAGCTCATGCTTTCCACACGGATTGCGATGGGGGGAAAGCTTTTAGCCGCCTGGCAGCCGACCCCACCCTAGATTGAAACTGCAAATAATATAAATGAAATGGCATTAATATTTAGAAGCTGAAGGGGCAGCTTCAGACAGGTGGAGCCGGGGCAGATGCAGCCGAGCTCCAGAGCTAAAGATGGCACGTCTGATAAGGCAGGGTGGGAGGCTTTTGATGGCCTACTAAGATTTTTCAGCTCAATTCTGCTCAAGTTGCTGCTGCACGGATCCCCTTCGGTCGGCCGGCAGCAGAAATGACGGGCAGCTCGCAAAAGGCGCTTTAAGGAGCAAAAGCTAAGAGCTAAGGGGGGAGATTTACAGGCTTAGCCAGCTCAAAGCCCCCACCCAAGCCCCCGCATCATCAGAAAACAGCATGCGACTTCAAAACGCTTAATGACCGGCCGAGATTTGACGTGCTCACACACACACACACACACACAAAGGCTAATAGTACTAGTTCTCCTCAAAATCTGGCTTATACGCCCCCAAAATCATGCCGCATTACTGAGGCAGCAGTGATTTAAAGTCGTTTTCTTTGCATTGTTTTCACTGCAAAAAGGGGGGGCAGACGTGCATCCAGACGAGACGCATCACTTACTGGAAAGCCATGACTGCGTGCTCGGAGGATGAGTGGCCCTCTTAAAAGGTGTTTGGCCATACATATAAAGATTTAACAGATGTAATGCGTCAGACGCGGACGGACATTATATCAGAGTTTCTCTTTGAACTTCCCACGAGCCATATCAGTGATAATGACATGTGCAGACCCCTGTCTCGTCTGGGATTCTTCCTGCGATCAATCACATATTTGGACTCCTGAGCTGCACCCTTTGGTCCTCTCCGGGAAAAAAAAAAAAAACAGCCACAAAATCCACACTTAACAGACAGACTATGGACGTAAAGGAGCAGCACATTTGGAAATGACCGCAGGACAGAAGCTGTCTGTCCCTTCAACTACAGAAAGTTATTTAGTAGTCGACCACAGCCAGTCGACTGCTAACGTTAGGCAGCTTTGACCATTTCTCCCAAGAAAAAAAATAAAAATAAAAATAGATGGAAAACATCTACTAATTCACTTTCTGAGTTCCTCCCTTTTTCTTTTTAAACCCCGCACGTTAATTATTCCGCAAAGCTCAGGGAGGCCAACCTAACTAACTTAGTGTGGCTAAAGGCTACATGGTGCATCAGTCATCCGATAAGATTAACTTAATTGGCAAGACTATGTGACAGTTCAGCTAAATCCAGAAAAAATCCCTCGCCAGCCAGCTAGTGTTGGGCAGCAGGCAAACGCAGGACAAATAAAAAAAGAAAAAAAAAAAAGAGGCGTTTGCTAGCCGAGAGGCTCGCCCGCATCCCACTTCTTTTGTTCCTCCGCGAAAAGCTTTTTCAGCTCCTTTTACCTGGAACTGCTCTTAGCGCCGGGCTCCATTCCCTTAAAGGTGGTTGTCGTCGTCATCTTCAGGGAGTCCTTCGACGTCTCGGGAGCAACGGACGGTCAGCGAGAAAAAGTAATGGAGAAAAAAAAAAAAAGCGAGAGACAGAGAGAGAGAGAGAGAGAGAAGAGTCGTCCTCCTTCCCCGCAGAGATGCGACAGGATGCAGGCTCCACCCGACACTGAAAAACATAACGAGGAGCAGATCCGCTGGTTCTGCGGTGCCAGCCCACCGGGTCCAGCCCACCAGCGCTCGGCCCGCTCTGATTGGACAGAACGTCACAGAACGCGTCGCTCATTGGACAGAACCTCACAGAACGCGTCGCTCATTGGACAGAACCTCGGGGCTCTGCGCTCCTGTTGGCGGCAGGTCTCGGCTTCATGTCAGCGGTCAGACAGTTGAGTCCACATCGCTGAGGGCTTTTTTTTTTTTTTGTCCTCTTCTGCTATCTGATCTAATAGCGTGGATCATGGCAATCTGCGGAAGGTTTTCCAACTGCATCAAGGGTAAAGAAAATCCCACCATCAGCTGGATCTTGGGGTTTACCTTCATCCTTAACAGAAAATTAGGCAACAAAATGATCTGATTTTGTCATAATTCTTTAAATGTATTTCGTATTGGTTGTATTTCAGCCCTGAAGTGGGTCCAAACAATCACACTGGAATGCCAGACAAAATTAGTGGAAGTTTGGAAAAAAAGACAATAGCTTTATTTTAACAGGCTTCTCAATAGACAATACAGATGTTTAGTTAACTGAAACATCTCGTCAGGCTTCCCAAAATTTGAAGCTTGGCCTAGTCAAATGATTAATCAAAACATTCTCTACACATCCACTACTATATAAAAATGTATAAAATCAAATATATTTTCTGATGATAACAGAAAACGACAATGACAATCCGGCCCCATTCCCAAACCGGGTATACTGCTCGCTAAGTGGTAGCCAGTCCCAAAATAGTACACTGTCAGAACAGACGTCCTGGACACTGACCAAGCCTAGCCCAACAACGTTTGATCAGGAAAGTCAGTTTTATTAATTCTCACTCTTATCACCAGTCCTATCTGCTTAGAAGATGCCCTTCAAATTGGGAAGGGAAGTCCTTAACCTTTACCAAAATACAGCATGAACAAACAAAACCTGAATTCAGGGTGATCTGGATGTGGTTTATGTACAAAAACAGAAAGGCAAGAATGAAAATACTATACAGCAGTTATGTGTTGCAGAGAAATGACAACTTCTTCTGCATGGAATTCTGTTGAGACAATAGGACAAGTTGCAAAGAAGCAGCTGCTGTGTATAACAGGCTGGGAAGGTTGGTTGTGTTAAGGAGGAAAATGGTGATGCATGTGGTTAATTAAATCAGGCCTCCCGTCTGTTGTTGAAACACGTCAATTGTATCTTCATCTTCCATTTCCAACTGTTAAGAGAAGAAAAAAGTAATTTAAAAATGTGTCACATGACATACAGTTACATGGCATGTGCCCCAAGGCTGACACTATGCTCTGTACAAACTCAAATGTGTAGTTTGCAAAATGTAACCATTGTGACCAAAACTAAACATGGAATTTGAGTTTGATGGCTGCAGCGTGCATAGACAAGCTTGCACAGCATTGCAATAAAATGCAATAACATGCAAGTTGTGTCTACTCCAGCCATTAATTGCAGCAAGTATATTGACACTTGTCATTTTCCACGCAAGTTCGAGATCACAGCAACTAATTTTGTTTGGTGTGTTCTCACAGCCTGAGGCATGTACATGCTCCCCATGTTAACATGTCCTCAACTTGCACATAGACCTGCTGTGTGTCTGGTTTCCGCCTACAGACTTTCAGACCACACACTGTGGGGTGATCTCCTGTATATTTAACTTTTTGATGGTTTTGTTACATCTGTGAGTGCCTGTATATCCTCAATTACATTTATCAAGATGTTTTCAGACACTGGACAGATTTTGAGTTGTGTGTGCACTGTAATTACATAATTTCCATCATGTATTTAACATTGTAGAGGTTAAAAAGGGGAATACCAAAACATTTTAAGAACACTCTCCAGTATGTTTTGGGTAGCTAAACTCATTGTTTCAAGACTCCACACTTACCTGTGATGGTGTGTCTGTCTCATTTATTGGCTGTCCATCAAATCTGAACCTGATTTGCCTCATCGACAGTCCCTGAAGAGACAAACGCATACAAGCTTTGTAAATCAGGCCTGAACCACTTCATTTGTCCACACAAAGAACCCCATTATCCCCATTCTTCTCCATACATTGTTAAACAGACAGTACTAACCAGGTGACTTTTACCACTGCTTTGAAGCAGCCTAACAGAGGGAATTAATGATGGTTCACACAAATAAATCACATGTTCAAGAGAACAACAGTGTAAAGGGAAGGTTTGCAGCTTAAGTAAAGATTCTCATATGGTGTCAGTAGCCGTGACTGCTATTTGAGATTCTCTGCAAGGTAAATGCATAAAACCACTAAGTCTCTGATTTCCTGTTGGGATATGTTGTGTACTTCATAGTTACTTGCTGTTACAAACAGCACAATTTTACATTTTCATGAAAATGTCTATTCTAAAAGAATATATATATTATATTTATAGTATTTGAAAGCAATTATTGCCTTGTTTAAGGTATTTCTGCTGAAGTTTAAGGGTCATGGAAAAATGATGAATGAAATGTTATACTGTCTCTTGTAGTAAAACATAAACAAAGGAGTAATGAAAAACATCTGCTCCCACTGTAGTTTTAAAAATGAGCTGCATGTCAAACATGTCTCTTTTGCCCTGCAGGTAGTCCAACAAATAGACAATGTTGGCATTCAGTTCCCATTCTTCATTCCCATGCTCATTTTACTTTTAGATAGCGAGGAATGTCAGAGGTTGCATGCAAAATATTCTCTTCTTAACTTTTAGGTATAGATTCTTCAGAATGCAAATGTTATCTTCAAACCTCAGCATCATTTTTGTATTCAGAACTGTACAGTTTTAAAAACTGAACTGGCACTCCCGATGTTAACTTATTACAATAAGTCACCATTCTTGCATCACATTATAGCAAGTAGCCTGGTGAAAGACAACATAAGTGACTTAGTTTATAAGTCCTGATGGAAAAGATGAGATATATTTTGTGAATAACATGTGGAATCACAGACAAAATTATATGGTTTAGTTTGGGGAATTGCGAGAGAAGAAAAGCCTTAAACTGTGTTCTGCTATTAAGAGAAGATTTGCATTGACTCTAACCCTAACTGCATTTAAACAGGAAGAGAAGAGCTGTATAGCAGTGCTGGATCAAAGCTAATAAACAACGAACAATAACTCTTTAGGAAAGAATGAGTGAAAACATGACCATGATGAATAACTCTTTAATGAGCGTCATCTGGCTTTTATTTTAGGTTTGACCCTTAGGCATACAGCAGTGTCTTTAGATGGCTTGTATGTTATGTGTCTGTTGGATACAACCTTGATTCCTCCAACATACTGAACTGTGACCCTACAATTAAGAAAATGTGGGTGCTGTCAACAAAAAGTTTTCATGTCAATTAAAAACCACAGTTAAAACTTTTTGATCACATAATGTATGTGGTAAATGGCACTTTTGAATTGTTTTTATTTATTTGAGGTTAACACTACGCTAAGTCACTAAGTGCAGGTATGATAGTGTGAAGGGGCTGGCAATGACTCTTATCATGGCCTCTTTTTTTGTCTTATTAAACATGTACATACTTAAAAGCTGTTGCTTTGAACCATCAAGTAATTCCATTAATTATTTCCATATGCTGTTAATCCAGCATAATTTAGCATCATAGCTCTTCTGCGCCTTGCTTCACACTGTCTATACAGTTGGAAAGAGACTACTCTAGTAAATGGATAAATATTCCACTCAGATAGGCCTTTTTAAGTGCAGACATTTCGATAACATGTCATCGTAGGAAAAGCTTAGGTGTAATTAATAACTTTAATAATGACTTAATTACATTCTGGTGTGCCAGGGCCCTAGTGTTGTGCGTGCTGACTCATAGGCATGGCTCACTGGGACACTTACATGGAAGGGAGTCGTCGTTAATGTTAGTTGAACCTCTGCTTTTCTGACAAGTCAAAATGTTGTGCACTGCATGCCGTGAAAAAGGTTTATAAACAGTTTGGTTCAGTTTAGAAACAGCAGGAGTTTTGTTTAAAATGGACATGAGGGACAGTGTCATTTACCCAACACATTGCTCCTAAAAACCAAAACAGAGTGGATGTATTACATGCAGTGGGTGTGAGTAATAGTGGCAGTGCTAGACCTTTTCACTCCAAAAAGATTAAAAAGATAGAGGTGGCACTTCCTGTCTAAATAGTACAGGCAATGCACCCTCAAAACTACAGCTCCATTAATGGCAAATTCAGATAAATTCCAACTATTTTCTAGAATACTACATTGCTTTTTTCCTTTAGAGATTCAGTGGTGGTTGATACAATCAGATTCAAGCTTAACAGCTTAATAATAAAGGAAAAAGAGACTGTAAGATATTTTACTTACTTAAAATGCTTACTTTTTTGTTAACCTTTTTCTTAGGGGCTAAAACTAAGGTCAACATCACAAAAAGCACACAGATTCATTACAGATAATACTTAAGTCACCAAGTGTCCAAATACACAAGAGAACACTCAATGACCTCTACACATGTTAAGGAAAATGATAATGGCTGTATGTGCTGACAAAGTACATGCACTGCAATAGCTCTGTGCCACCCAGTTTGGGAACCACTGGCTTAGGAAATAAACTTGTAACATTGTTCCAAATGTTCACAATCAATCAGTGATGGCGATATTGTGCCATGCCCACCTGTCTCTCGCAGTACGCTTTCATGAGTTTGATGAGCGGCGTGTGTCTTTTGATCTTAAACTGCACTACAGATCCATCCTGACCTGCTACCTTCAGGTTTATGTGTTCGTTATTTTCTGTCTTGACTGCTTCCTGGGGGATAAAGTCAGACAGAAAAAAACAGTTAACATCAGCATGCAGGGAAACAAAGCTGGAATAATTAACTTATATAATTAGCTGATTAATCACAAACAAAAAAAAATCACTGGCAAGCTCTCTTTCACGCTCTCTATACAAATAAAAATAAGTACATTTTATCAACCACAATAACAGTTTTGTGGTTACAACTTCACAGATGTAAATAACCTCTTGTAACTGATTAAGGACAACTGTCATTATTATTGACATTTTACAGCTTAAACTACACTAAATGAGTAATTGCTTAATAAGTAAGAGGAAGCAGCCACAGTAGACTGGTTTGATGAAGAGCTACAGATAACAAGTGTTTACTCCACTGTGGGTGAACCTCACCTCCAACATGACATTAGGCAGTATGAGTATACATACTGTGAGGCTTAAAAAAACCCATAGAAGATTTTGCAACAGAGTTTACACACATGCATTAGTACCTCTGCCTTGACTTATAAACTGTTGCAAACAATATCGAATATACAAGATTTCTGCATCAACCTGATGAAATAATTAATTAACTGGGCTAGGCAAAGTTGGTCACAGCCTGATATGACCACAGATATACCAAGATAAAAAGAAAATACTGTATTTTTAGTGGCATATGCCCATTTCTACTGGTACACCACTGCTGAGTGCACACACACAGACAGACAGACAGACAGACAGGTAAATTGAGGCATGCACTGAGGATGACACCAGCTGGTTGCTTGAGATCAAGCAGAAAGCGATGTGCGCGCCTGTGGATGCGCGTTCACAAACCTTCCGGTCTATCAAAGTAGGTATAGCTGGTAGTTGAAATTTAGCTCTCAACTTTAACAAGATAAAACATAACATGTGAAAATGCCCGTTTTTTTTTCTCGTGCCCTGTGCCACATATGCGGTGGAATAAACTGGTATGTTGATATAATGTGGAGACACTCACCTTTGGTTTTTCATCAGCCATGGTCACTCTTTTGGCGCTTCTCTATGCTGCCACACAAAGACTACGAGTACGCGCACGTACTCGTTCCCGTTTAAATTATTCGACCCGAACGTGCGCGGCCACGAGCCGGTGCGCGTCCACAGCACCGGGCTGTGAATGGCTACAGGTAGTCACGAGGGTGAAAGCGCAGTCTGGGCATGGGCGGGAGAGTCCCGGTGCGCGTTAAAGAGACATTCAGCAACACATGAACGCGCACAGAGATGTTTTTCCTTTTGTTGTCAGGTTTGTAGAGGAACGTTTATCCCACCACACACACCTCAACACCCTGCTGGTCTCTCATCAGTGCTGCGTGGCTCCGGCACCATCATCATACAGTACATTACACATACTGGGAATGCAGTACTTGCACTTTTTGTGTTTCTTTTTTTCTTTAACCCTATAAATCCAAGCGGCCATCTTGTTTTTTCTGTCTGGTGATGAAGAAGAACTAAAACTATCATAAATTAATACTTTTACATGTAAAGGAACTCTTTATTCGTCATTAAGTCATAACAAAACACTGATTCTTAACAGATTCCAGCAAAATTATGTGTATACTTTGATTGTACATGGATAACAGAAAAAACAAAACCCATATTTTGATTACATCCCTTTTCTACTTAAACCTGCCTCCCCAGCGCTTTTTGACGATCTATATTGAAGTATTTATTACATTTTTTTGTAAACTGTCTGTATTTCTGGACATTAACCAAACCAAGAGCCAAACACAGCAGATGGAAAAACAGGCAGCAAGAAGGGCAGCCTGTCCCTGACGTCATCACCCATGCGCCGTAGGGGCTTTCGAATGAATGACCGAGGCGCGTAAGCAGCACCGCACCTGTAGTTCATGGCGTGAAGTGTTCACATCTGAATAGTTAGTAATTTTGTATTTTATTGTATTGATAACGCTGTTCCCTGATGGAGGAGGTGGACGTTGAGCCGGCAATCACCGTAAGTAACCGCTGTGGCTCAGTTTGCTCCGCTTTCTCCAAACTGAGTAGCATTGCTAACAAGGTAGCTAAGTGTATAGCAGCAGCATAAAAAAAATACACAGAAAGTCCCAAAACGTGTGTCAAAGACAACACATTGGAGGTGAATAAAACATCTTAAAACATGTCGAAAGTGTACAATGCTAGAAGACCAGTTAGAAAGTATTCTCACTTCATTGTTGTTTTATTAAATTATTAGTGTACTTGAAATTATGAGCAGAGTAACGGAACGGTTTAAGTTAATGCAAAGTTAGACTGCAAAAAAGCTTGAATGAAAAAAAAACTTGAGGCGATATTTAGTTTGACCTCTTTTACTGGATATATCAGTATAATTGTATCTCTTCTCTACATGCAGAGCATTCCTGTGGCTACTGATGGGAAGCATCTGGGATTTGCATGGGGACCTGGTGATATCCTTGCATATGAAACACTTTACAAAACATCAGGTATGTGCAGAAAAGCCCGTCTCTAAGTATTCACACTCTCTTCTCCCTCTTGCCTAATGTCACTTTTTTTGTACCTCCTTCTGTCCTGTATTTTCAGGTGCTACAGGATCAAGCAGCTCCTTCATCCATGAAGTCAGGAAAGATGAGGACATATATTCCCCCATTTTACGCAAACTCTTCAATGAGTCACATCACATCTTTGTTGGCCTGCAGACAATTAGAGAGGACCTGCCCAGCAAGAACAAAAAACCCCAGTAAGTCCACCTCTCTTCCTGTGCATGTCACTGTGTTGATTTTCAGTGACATAAACCTTTGTTACAAAAGTATATGAAGCACCCACACAAATGATTGCATGTCATGATTTGACTCTGTCTTGCTCCTTAGATTTGTCAGCATCAGTAAAAACTATAGATCTGTGATTCGAGCTTGTATGGAGGAGCTTCAACAAGTTGCAGGTCAAGATTTTTAAATATAATTTTGATATTTTAGTCTTCGGTGTAGTCACTCATGAATAATCAAATTTACCCTTTTCTCTCTTCTGCAGTTTCTACAAAAGATACAGGGTTGGCCACGCAATATGGAAATCAGGTATGTACTACCACTGTATGTGTACATGTGCCACAACATACAGAGACATTACATCCATATGTGAAAAGTAGACTAATGCATATACAGGTTGCTATCTGTGTATTCATTTCTTAATAGAGCTAGGCAACAATTGAGTGTTACCATTTATTTTCCTTTAGAAGAATGGTATAGTGATGATATTGTTACACAGAGTTATGTGGTATAATTTGTGTGCTAATGCAGAGGAATGCACATTCAGTTTTGACAGAAATATACTTTTGGATTATTTTTGTTATTTTGTTTCCATTGACACGGTACTTACCTCAACCTCTGTTTTGGTTTGACAGGTGTCCATTCTGTTGGCCATAGAACTGATCTGGAATCTGTGTGAAGTGCTGTTCATTGATGCTGCTCCTGGTTAGACTTTGTCTTTGTGCTTGTATTTAATCTCAGTCTTTATCATTCTAATACATTTTACAACTTGGCTTTGAGACCTTGAAAGCACCCACACAAACAAGTCAAACAAGTGTGTGTGTGTGTGTGTGTGTGTGTGTGTCCTCAGCGGGTTCCCTGTTGCTTCACCTGCTGGACTGGGTAAGGTTACACAAGGCTGATGTGGATGAGAAGGCCAGAGAAGTGCTGCAAAGCGAGAGCCCTGCTGAGCACCATGACTACTGGGATGTGGTAGGTGCAGCACATGCACAAGTTATGCCTTTGGAAACTATTAAAGCTATATGCTGCACACCTATGTCTAATTTTGAGCAGAAGTGTTATCTGTTACAAAACCACCCTGCAGACTGATCTTCAGCATTTAACTCTTCATTTGTATTTTGGCTTACAAAGAACGCAGTGTGAAATCTCAGTGATCACATGTTTTGTGTCTGGGCTGTGCAGGTGGTGAGTTATGTGCTACAGGGCAGGTTGGAAGAAGCCAGACAGATGCTGGTGAAACAGGCCACGCTACAGCCTGCTGCAAGGAACATGTACAAGCTGATGGACACTCTGCTCAGCAAGATGCCCTTCTACAATGTAAGAACCCTAACTATCTTATCCCAATAACTTATCTTATTGTGTCGCTTGCCAATATGATCTTGCTGCATTTCTGTTATTTTATATTTTTGATAGCCATAATTAGTTCACACATGGTTTGATCTCAGCTGGAAATCAAATTACTTTTATTTGTCAAGTGAGAAAGAAGCACAAATAATTTACTAGTCTAGTCAGTGCCGAATTATTACAAGCCAGTTTCAAATACACACAAGACGGGAGAATTTTTCTGTCAGACCTTGAGCCGAATTTGTGGAGCAATCACACATATGCTATCCTGGGAACCAGATGAATTTGTGAGCTGGTGTTTTTTCACAAGTAACACCTTAATTTACAATCCAATACAGCAGTAGACACCTCACTTAACACCCTCAAAAATCAGTCAATTTTTTTGCAGTGCTGCTCTTTTATATACCATTATGTTGCACAGGTATTTGTTACTGTGTGAACCACAACCTTTAATGGTGTAATGGAGTCATTGGAATAAGGGATGTCCTCAACTGATTAGAAAGACATATTGTAAAAAATCTCTTGTCTATGTCAAGTTGCCTTTGACTTTGACATCCATCAGATTCTTTGTTTATTTTAACTTAACCTATGTTATGATTAAGCATGTATACAATTGTAAACCTGTTTTTGAAATTCTTCCTCAAATATTTAATAAGCATAATATGTGGCGGAATTAGCAGTTTCCATGAAGATCCACACGATAGTGTTTGTTAGTGAGCAGTCACAGAAACACGTTGTGAGTGTATCCGATTGCATTTACTCTTCTGTATTTTGCTCGTGCTGGGGATAAAAAGACTGTTAAAAAAAATAATACTCCTATCTATGATGATCCTTCAGCTTGGTGGCACTCAGACACTGACAGAGTTTGATGTGAAGTGGAGACACTGGCATGCGGAGGTGGACCGCTGCCTGCAGGACAACTCGTTTGCCAGCAACCAACACCTGGAACTCATCTGCAAGGTCAGTGACCCTTTGTCCTTAGTGGCTCTGCCTGTTGTCCATCTACTTCTTGATATACAGAATAGCATGTAAAATTATATTGGTTGTATACTTTCTATGCAATGGGAAGTCCTATTTAAGTAATGTATGTTTTGTTGTTATCCATGGATCTGTGCACCTATATTTTCAATGTATATTACTGTGCATTTATTGCACTGTGTGAGTTTATTCAACATCTTTTCCCACCGTTTTTTCACTCAATTTTAGATCCTAGTCGGGGATGAAGACATTTTGTTGGAGCACAGGGAACTGCTGGGCACCTGGTACCACTTTCTGGTCACTAGACTGCTCTTCTGCCACCCCACAGTCAAACCCACTGAGTTACACTACTATGCACAGGTACAATACACTAACTGCTGCTGCAGCGCAGCATGTATACTCACTGCTACTGCATTCTTGTTATTTACTGTGTTTGTGTGCTGCAGTCATGCATGACCATGTTTCTGGACTCGAGAAGCGTCCCAGAGCCCCTGGACAGCATCTTACTTGCTGCCTTTGAGTTTGACATCCATCAGGTCATCAAGGACTGCAGGTAACACGCAGGATTACATCCATCTATACGTACATATATACAGTACATACAAGCCACATATGTGTTTATTCCTACTGTCTATAAACGTAAACACTTTCAACACACTATTTCCTAATTTCTTCACCATGTCTCTCGTCAGCATTGCTCTCAACAACTGGTGGTTTGTGGCCCATTTGACAGATCTATTGGATCATTGCAAACTCCTCCAGTCTCACAATCTACAGTAAGAACACTGTTTCGCTGCATTGCATACACACTTAATCTGGAAATAACTGAATTGCACACTTTATTCCTCTAACATTTACCATGTGATTCCTGTGTGTGTGTGTGTGTGTGTGTGTGCGTTCAGCTTTGGCTCCAACTTGAGAGAGTTTCTCCTGTTAGAATATGCTTCTGGTCTCTTCACTCATCACAGGTATGGTTAACTAAGGCTCAGTATGCTAATTATACTTATGGTATGAAAGTTCTGTTTATTAGTGTATTTAATTCCTTTAAAGGTTTAGATTTACACAAAGTATGAATAGTTGTTCAGTTTTGAGCTTCAAATGATGATTATTATGTGATTATAATATAATGTTTTTATGTTTTACTCTCACTTACCCTCTAATTTATTAACTTAATTCAGTGCCCTAAAATATGTCAGCACAGTTGAAACATGAGCCAGCTGAGATGTTGCAGTTAGCCTCTACAAATGCCTCATCTTATAGGATGTTTGTGTGTGTTTGTGTAAAGTCTGTGGCAGTTGGCCGTGGACTACTTTGACCACTGCCCAGAGTTTGGCCGTGTCTACCTGGAGCTGCAGATTGAGCGTGTTCCTTTAGACACTGAGCGCAAAGCACTCAAGGTGCTCAGGATCTGTGAGCAGAGGCAAATGTCAGAGCAAGGTAGCACTTCCTTATTCTCTAGTATCCACCTGTCTTACACAAACACAGACATTAATATCACCATGTTTTTTTTCCCACAATGCAGTAGGGACTTAAACATCCAATTTCTTGTCCCCATTCAGTGCGGAGTATCTGTAAGATCATGGCTATGCGGGCCCTGAGGAACAACAGACTGGGCTCTGCTCTCTCCTGGAGCATCAGGGCCAAAGATGCTGCCTTTGCCACCCTCATTTCAGAGAGGTTAGTTCCCTTAACAACACACTTACTTCTCAAGATGTTTTTTAACACAGTGGCTGTGCTGGAACTTTTAGTACAATAATCTTCAAAGAACCCTGGCACTGACAAAGGCCTTTTTAAACTTTTTGTCTTTTTTCTCCTAAACACCATTTCCAACGTGAACTCTGAAGAGCAACTTTTTGCAGACATTTTTGAAATTTTATTTTAACTTTATTCTGTAATATCAAACATGGAAGCTCTTGTATCCTGCTTAAACTTAGAGTTAAGATAGATTTTGTGATATGTTTCTTGAGTTGATCAAACCTAAAGACAACAAAAGGCTTCTTCTTGCCGTTGCTTTATGTCTGTTGGATCTGGCCATTATTGAGTGGATATCATGTATTCTGGGGAGGCCTTTTACACAACAGAAAGAAAGTAGTGTGAAGAATTACATGTGGTTGATTTTAAAACAAATCAAGCATTGTGTTCTATTTGAACCCCTCAGATCAATTGCAGCCAGCTCGTCTCCACGTGTAAGCACTTTGTTGTGAAATTGTTAAAAAGTATCTGTTTATGTGTGCATCAGGTTCTTACAGGATTACTGTGCCAGAGGGACCTTCTCCGATTTGGACCTCATAGACAACTTGGGTCCGGCAATGCTGCTCAGCGACAGGCTTACCTTCCTTGGTATGAACGATGAATGCACACACACACACACACACACACACACAGTGCAGCACTGCTCAGCACGTGACTCAGCAACTGTAGTGCTCTCACAAGTTAAATTCACACATTAAGTGAGGGAACATTAAGTCAGGGCAGATTGTCTCCTGGACAGCTTCCCGTATAGTCCCTCTTAGGTTGTCACATGAGACTCACACACAGAGATATAAATAAAGCTATGTACTGCTTAATGCAATAGCATGTGACAGCTAGTTTTACTGGAAGAATATCAGGAAAACAGAGGAACTATTTAAAAAAAACATTTTAAGTTTAGATACAATTACAGTACATTTAAACAAATGGCTTTTCTATAAATTGTGATTTATTGTAAACTCTATTAAACACTGTCAGAAAATAGATCTCTATATTTATAAAGGAAATATACAGATTCATGATTCAAAGTGTTTGCCAGGTGTTTCATTGATAAAAAGACACATACACAAGTCCTTGTTTGATGGGTATCAGTGATGTGTAAAGCACAGTGGAGGAGCAGTGACAAAAAACGGTAGTAAAAGCAGATAAATTGTAACTAAGATTCAATTTGTGCAGATGAAAGGTAACAGGATACAAAGTTATCAAAGTGCGCTATTATGCCATGTGATAACTGTCAGCATGAGTTCGGCAGTAATTAGAAGTATTAACATGGGCCAGAGTTGCAGTCTGAAAATGTTGCTCTCTTTTCATTCCAAGGGAAGTACCGTGAGTTCCACAAGCTGTACGGAGAGAAGCGCTTCAGTGACGCAGCTAAACTGCTCCTCTCCCTCATGACGGCCAAGATCGCCCCCCGAAGCTTCTGGATGACTCTGCTGACTGACGCCCTGCCGCTGCTGGAGCAGAAAGAGGTCATTCACCACAAAGTGTTCACTATACTGTGGACTTTTTTATCACTATAAGCAAGATATTGGTTCAGTATAGATATATAACCACATCACATTCAAATATCAAATTGATATTAATATTTTGCTGCAGGTACAATAAAACTGCTGTTTCATATTAAGTTCCCTGCTATGTTTTAGAATGTTATTATTTTTTCTTTAGACAAACTGATATATGTATCTGCCTATTTATTTTTGGATTCATCATTTGGTCTATAAAACATCAGAAAAGAGTGAAAATGTCCATTACAATGATTTAGGGATGTTAGTCAGACTTTTTGTCCGACTAACAGTCCAAAAACCAAAGATATAACCAAAGATATTCAGTTTACTGTCACAGAAGATTAATAAAACTAGAAAATACTCATATTTCAGAAGTTGGAACCAGAGAATATTTGGCATTTTTACTTGACATAAAAAAAATACTGATTATATCAACATACAGTAGTTGCAGATTCATTTTGACTATTAATTAATAGACTAATCATTGCAGCTTTATACTAAATTATAGCCCGATATTTTTGATGGGCATTTATTGAAGAGTTTAGTATAGACATACATCCATGTAATGTTTTAATAGTTGGGGTAAGACTGATGAAAAATACATTTTCAGTGTGATCAGATTTTAGTTGCACTATTGATTGATTTTAGAAAAAGTCACTCCAAATAAAACAGCACATGGTTTTAGTTTAGTTTAGTTTTTTAGTCTGTCTACTGCAGCACCTGATTTACAGCAGATTCCTGCCCTGGAATTGTTAGTCATTTGACGGTATAAGAGAAATCTGTGCATTGCTCTCTATACTTCAGTGCATGTCTGTGACTGGGTAATTAACATGTGTCCAATTATCAATTACTGGTATCAAGACTAAATGGATCATGCTTTTGTTTTGCATTCTTATGTCAAAATATATTTTATAAAGTATACTTAAGGCTGTTGCACTAAACAGAAATAAACTAAATTGTTGAGTTTTGTCATGGTGCAATGCTTGCAAAGAAGTTAGTCTGAGGAATGTTTTAACTAAAAGGTGGCTTTGTTTGTTTAATTTGTAGGTGATCTTCTCAGCAGACCAGACCCATGAGCTGATGTTCTGTTTGGAGGAGCTCACCACCTCACTGAACACCACAGCTCCCAGCACAGACCGGTCCATGCAGGTATGCATCTTCTCAAACAGCCTGCCTGCCAGCCAGCCAGCCAGCCAGCCAGCTAGTGTATTAATGTTCATTTTTTTGGTTGAATCCAATACACTTCTTATTCGAGTGCATTTGTCATTTCAGGATGAAGACATAGAGCTGACCAAAGTGGAGCTGCTGAGACTCGCTCTAGCCAGGAACCTGGCTATGGCTATAGTCAAAGAGGGAACTGTGGAAACATGAATGGTTACATTGAATAAGGAAGCTCTTCTTTTGCATTTTTTGTATTGTATATAAAATTCAAGTAATCAAATGTGCTCTTTGATAATAAAACACTTTTCATGATGTACAATGTTTTAGAATCTGACTTTTAGCAATCCTGTATTTGATGAGTTAAAAAAAACCTCAGAATATCAGACAACCATTGAAAGAAATATTTATTTTTTCATGCAGCGAACACATGGCACATCATACAGTATGTACAGGCCTAACACTCTCTCAAAATCTACACGTCACATTTTCACATAACTTGTCATACAACAAACGATAGGTACATTACATTACATACTATGTACAGTACAGGCACACTTCTGTACATCCCACATCACGACGAGTTGAGGACTACCAGAGACGGGACCTAAGGGAGGATTGGGCGGACTGATTTATGAACATTTACTCACAGCACAGTTCCACTCTATCCCACTGCTGCACACTGCAAAGTGATCTGCCTGGTGACAGATTACCCTTTCAAACTACCAAATTTTTCAAACAAGTTTTTCAGTTCACATTTTCTAGGTTCAGTAATGCACTGAAATACTATAAGAGAAAACAATAAATGTGACAAAAACAGTCCCAATACTGACACTGGTAAAAGAGTAAACATCTTTAAATACAGAACAAAAATGTAGTTACCCACTGCTAAAATCATGACTGAAATGCTGACAATCTGGGCAAATCACCTTTCCTTTATTTTTAAAAGAAAAAAAAACTAATCACATGAAATAAAACCAGTTGGACTCCGCAGACTCAAGTCATAACGGCATATTCATAATTAAAATTTCAAAGTGCAGTTTGTTGCCTTTACAACACAAAATTCAACATTATTGGTCCACTAATCCAATTTTGTTTCAATACCATCAACCTTTTAAACACCACGACTGTCTTACTTGCCAGTGTATATCTTTAGTTTGTTAGCTATCTGAATAAAAGTATACAAGCACTGTATGAATAAAACTTTAGTGTAGAGCTGGTAGCTTCTTGCTGCCAGTAATAACCATGGCCAAATAGATGAACTATAAGGAATGTAAAGCTGTAAGGTAGAGTGCAGTTTAATTTCCCCACCTTCCCCTCCTTTCTCTCTGGGATGGATGTGAATACACACCCCTTCATGGAGTATGAACCGGTCTGTCCCTGCTGAGTGGTAGCAGACCTGCACACTGTTATAGATGACCCCATGTCTCTTGTGGGGGGAAGTGATCGACCTCTCCAACCTCGTTGCACATGCGGTCTCCTAGTGTGAAAGCCAGCTTATAGCGCAGACGCACCTTCTCCTGTGAGGACACACACAAAGAACTTTTCTCCACCTGACCGCCAAGTACAACAGAACGTTGTGTGGCTCAGAAATGATTTGTGGTTTGTGTGTTTGTGTCTTAAATTGATACTACGTCACGTACCTTTGTTGGATTGGCCAGCAACATGATCTGGGTAATGGAGGCTGGAGGTAGGATAGGGTTAAATGGTGCCAGTTCTGTGTCTGACGGAGGCTGCAGCTTCACCTTCATTGACTGGAGGAGGATGAACAGAAGAGTCATTAAAGTTATTAAATAATAAATTCACTTTTTTCATGTATATTTTTGTGTTTCCACAGATAGTGTTTCCCTGCTGATGGTGGATCCCAGGTGGAACTTGAACCTATGGCACCTTAAACTCCTGGGCCACCAGGGCACCCTGCTCTATTAGTACTACACGTTCCATGTTAAGTTAAATTTAAAAAAAAAAAAGTGAAATATTTAAGCTATCATGTAAACACATATGTATGTAAAAATGGTGTGACAAAGTTTGTGTATAGCATGGATCAAGTCGTGCTGATCCTTGTATAGTTCTTAATCACAACTACTGTCTACTGTCACAGATTTTGCACGTGATAAATATGGGAGAAAAGAAGCTGTATATCTACTGCACTACTACAGTGTACTGTATATTTACCTTGGGGACAGCAGCTTGCAGTACCACATTGTGAACAGGCAGGGGTGCTGTATTGAGCATGGACACCACCATTACTAACACATCAGGCCTGCTGGGGGGACAGTCGGATGCAAAGTTGAGGAGCATGCGAACACCGTCCTTATCGTAGGCCGTCACAGGCAGCACTTTACCTGAGGACAAACAGGGCACAGACGATCAGTAACAAGTGGACACGAGCTATCCAAAGAGTCTACATCCAGCTTATGTATGTTTCTTTAATTTTTGTAATCATTTGTAATTCCGTTAACCAGTCAAGCCCATCATTCCTTGCTCCCTCCCTCATCTCTCCTGTCCTTACTCGGTCTGATGGCCTCCAGAGAGACGTGCACATTGGTCAGAGAGATGTCTGTGGCTCTGGCCGGGCTGCCGTGGAGGGGAGGGTGGCAGGGGGACAGAGAGCGGAACAGCGGGCTGCCTGGGGCCGAGCCCAGGCTCTGGGCCTTTGCATGGGACAGAGCAGGAGAGCCGTGCATTGTACTCTGGAGAAGAGAGGGGGAGGCAGGAGGGCCCTTCCCATGTACGAGGGAGGGTGCTGCTGCAGGCATCCCAAAGCTGCTTCCTCTGGCCGTCATCTGGCTGGGCAAACTGAAAATGACACTTGATGGATCGCTATGGGGTCTTAAAGTGCTGTAGACGGGTCAAATAAAAGCACCAACATCAATTCAAAAAGGTCTGTTATGTAAACTTTGTACACAAAATAGATGCTCAGACTTATTTAAGTTTAAATGATAAGAGAAAATGCTATTTAAATATACTGTGTTTGCTATTATACAAATTGTTAGAAAATACTGATTTCCAATTAAGTGGGGAGAAATACACTGTAGATGACTCTGTACCTCTTGTGATCTGAAAAGTCCATCATGGCCAGGTCTTGCAGGTTCTGGAGACTGTGTATGGCAGCAGCTGGTTCAGGTGGGGGCACCACTGGACCTGAACAAGCTACACTGCCAAACATATCCACACTTGAAGCTGGAGCCTGCGGATGAGATGTGCAGACAAGATAATTCACCCATTTCCCATTACACACTGAATAATAAGCTGTTATCTGGTTCAAGTTGCAACTATTTTAGATGTACCTGCATGGAAGTCCACTGATTGGACAACTCATTCAACATTGGCTTTGATTGGCTGCTCAGAGAGGTAGGGGGGTCGTTCAGTCCTGAAAGAAAGTGCATTTGTATTAAAGGAGAAAAAAATCTATTCTAATCTGTTATATGTTTGACTATATTTTTTTAGCTGGGAGTCCTTGTTTTCTATTCAGTATTTTCACAAACCACATCAAGGAAATTGCTACATTAAAGCAATAGTTTGACATTTTGAGAAATACTTTTCTTCACCTTCTGGGGATGTTAAATGAGAAGGCTGATACCATTCTCATGTCTGTCCATTAAATATAAGGCTACAGCTAGGAGGTGGTTAACTTAGTTTAGCCTAAGTACTCGAAAAAGGGGGAAACAGTGTCTGAAGTAAAAATCCACATACCAGCACTTCTAAATCTCACTAATTAACACATTAGGTCTTGTTTGTTTAATGCATACAAAAACTGGAGTGTAACAAACATCTGCCAGGCAAGCAGTCCAGGAAATTATTACTCTGGATTTAACAAACAAGATATCACGTGTTTTTTAGTGAGCTTTAAAGGTGCTGGTAGGTCGATTTTGATACCACTGGACAGAGCCAGGAGCCAAGCATTTTTTTTTTGCCCCAAAATTAAAATTGTTGCTTTAATTCAATAAATCACAATGGGAATATAACTACCGAGAGACAGCAGCTCGTCATCAAGAAGTGAGAGTGCAGTCGAGGCCTTGTCGAAAGTGTGGTGACACGGGCTGCTGTTCTGACTGCCATGGGAGCCGGCCAGGCGTTTGGGAGGAGGAGGAAGGACAGGGATGGGGGAAGCCGTGAGACTGGTGGAGACAGGATTTGAGAATTGGGAGGGAGGGGCGGCAGGTTGAGGGGGGCTCGGAGTGTCAAGGCCGGCGAGGTCGATCAGTGTATCTGTGGTGTCTGTTGAGTGACAACGAGAAGGTTGATTGCAGCAGCTGAATTAATTGCACAATGGCAGGAAATGTGGAGCATAAAGCCACCACGTAAAATGCAAAAAACATGTGCGTAATTATAAAAGGCCTCTCACCACTCTCACTGTGACCAGCTGTAGATCGAGACTCTTCCCTGTCCCCGTTGATGGGCTGCCCCTCAACAATCTTCTTATAGGAGTTGATGACCCTGGAGAGGTCATCGCTGGCCTGCAGTATGTCACCTGAGGAGTCAAAGGTCAGAGGTTACAGATTATACAAAATGAAATGATCTAAATGGGAAGACATTCAGAGCATCTTCCGAGAGAGAGAAAATACCAAACCTAAACTGGTGTCATTGTCCTCTGTCTCAGTGGCCATTTTGAAAGCGGCACGCCTCAGCTTGTCACACCGCTCATAGAGTTCCTAAGAGGAAATACAAAGGAGGTGCTGTACTGTTCAAACGCAGTTGTCACACCAGCTGGTGTGCACTGGTGTTGTTGGCATTTCAGTAGCTACTTAAATCAGTTTAGTGACTTAGAAATATTACAATGCAAACATATGCAATAACTTTACATGGTCAAATAAAAACACTGGATCCAAACAATATCTAAATCTAAATTCTACAAAACACTATAAAATTACTAAACAACATGGTCATGTTCGAATATTTTACAGAAGCCAGAACAGAAGAAGGATACTTCAGCCAAATAAAAATGCAATCCTAAAATGTTTAACTTCCCCAAATCATGTTGGGCTGTAGAGTGCACAGAGAATAGTAATTGTTTACCATTCTGACTGCCTTTGATTGCATTATTGCAAATTGCACTTAAGGGGAAAGAGATGACAGTACTTCTGTGCTAGTTGTGTGTGTCTGTGTGTGCGGATACCTTAATGATCTCCCTGTCTGAGTCAGTGGAGCTGTCTCTGTTGTAATTAGACAGCATTTCCGTCAGCAACTTGACATTGATGTCCACCTCCTCCAGTGTGTGTATACGCTTTGTGACCTTCTGCACCCGTGCCTCATCCTGACAAAAACAGCAAGACACAACGTACTGTATGCTACACATATAAAGGGTATATGTCATAATGAAAAATAATATAGTAATATCACCTTGGCATAAAACAGCAGAGCAAATAAAAGCAGTGCAAGAGCAGCTTGTGAGTACATTTTAAATTAATTTGATGGAATTTCAGGAAGCCATACAGTTCTGACATGTCTCACCTCTTTCACCATGTTTTTGATTAATCTGTTGGCTTCCTGGAGGTCTTCTGGATTTTTACTCCGGAGAAGCTCAGCAAGCAGCTAAACACACACACACACATACACACACACACACACACACCACTTTTATTTTGTAATAGTAGAAATGGATAATTTACTAATACATTTTGATGACGATGGCCTTTCATGGAAATGTATTTCATTAAGAACCAAACATTAGTTATTTAGAGAGGAGCTATGTCTCTTACTTCACATTTAAACAGCCTGTTTGAAACACAGCAATACAGAACAGATTTTGTTTTCACCTTGCCCATGTCCTCGTTGTCAAACACCGGATGTTTAGGTCGTGTCGGAGGAGAAGGAATCAGAGTCCTGTCCAGCGGTAACTCCGGGTCACGTGTCACGAGCCCTGATGAAGAGCGTGAGGACTGGATGAAAAAGCTTCCTTTGAGACGGATGTCTTTTCACATGCAATTATGTTAATCATCTCAACACACCCTGTCTTCTCAGCGTCTGGTAGGCTTCACCGATCTTGGCTTCATTTGGAAAAGCCACTGTCCAGCTGTACAGCATCTCTACAATCTTCAGCTTCACCTTCTCAGGTGCACTGTCACCCATGTACTGGGAACAAGAGGTGATTAAAACGAGGCTGGATAGAGGACAGCATACTTTTCATTAGTGTGAATTATAAACGTATTTGGAGACTGCTCACCTTTGGAGACACAACTTTAATCAGCTCATTCAAAAATCTGTATTTTCCGACTTCATTATGAAACCTTCTCCCGCAGTTCTTCATACATGCCTCCAATACCTGAACACAAAATCGTCACACAAAAGATTCAATCACAGAAGGTTAAGCCACAGTGTCGAGAAAAAGGGTGCCTGTCGACATTTAGGTGGAGTATTTCTTACTGTCAGAGCCTGAAGAGCTTCCCATTCTTGCGGTGAGTGGATTTTGTGGACGAGCAGCGTTACAGCTATCTGAGGACTGCAAGAAGAAATCCCAGATTTTTGAATTTTTCGGAGGCGACAACATTTCCCAAAAAATAGTTTGCGAATACATCACACACATACCCTTCCAGTTCCTTGTTGATCTGATCACAGAAGCCTATGATGTACTCCCAGTCCTCCTGCCTGTTTGTTGGATGGGTGGCTTTGTCTGTTAAGAGGAGAAAAAAAACAAAAAACATTTACACTCACTTAACCCATGTGTCTGAGGAGCATTTTTGCTGTGCAACGTACACCCCGAAAGCACCTCGCATCCTGCTGGGAACATGTCACCCTCCCAGCCTTGTGATCAACACAACAATGCAGTAACTGTTATCATTCTTCCTCTTTGTGATTGCTGATGCAGTGATCATTGTATTGGCAGTGCAGCTCCTCCACGGCTCAGACGAACCCCCCCCTCCCCCCTCCCTTGACAGCTGCAAGCATTAACCTGTACGGAAGGGACGACTATCTTGTAGAGCTTCAGCGATCCCCGCGCACACTGAGCTGTCAGGGGGTAGCTGTGAGCCGGACAGTGTGTTTGAAGGCTCTCCACCCATCCTGCTCATGAGGCAGACAGGGGGGACTGTCACCCAGGAGCCTCTGCCGGCGGAGAGTCGGCGCCCTGACAGCTCCGGCGCGGCCGGGTCCACTGCCCTGTCGCCCGGAGCAACGTGCCGAGCTAATGACACACATCGTTTAATTCACAAAAACGGGATTAATCACTCACTGAGCCAAGATTCAAGCGACTCCCCTTCCTGGTACGCCATAGCACTGCAGACATCGCGCGATATTACCAGCGTGTGCGCGAGAGTACAACGTTTTTTTTTTTTTTTTTTTTTTTTCGCAACTATTATGAAAAACAAAATAAACACAGTGGTTGCTATTATTAAAAAAAAAACCTTGTTTTGCCTTAGTATTAAAATTAAAATCTAAAATAAAACATTTTTTAATTCTTTTTTTTTTTAATCAGGAGACACTAAGCTGGGGTCCTAACGGTCCTAACTGACACTCACGTTTCCAAGATGGCCGCGTCCCTGTCAGGATTGTTAAAACCTTGGACACCAAGGTAATTATAACTTTTTTAAAGACACAAACAGCTAACAGGTGGGGTTATCGGTCTATTTAATGTTCTGGGCTATGGGCACATTTTTCCTGTAACTCAGAATCCAAACGATAATGTAATTTACGTGTTTGCATTAGCATTAGCATTATGTTAAACATCAGCCCCTGTAAGATCAATAATACAGATAGATAGATCAATATGATTAAATATCCCTTAAAAGGTTAACCAACCCGAATCTATAGTAGCAAGGCTGCGATGAAATGTTATGTTCATTAGTATCGATCCTATTTAATCAATCAATCAATCAATTGATAATTTACTCAATTAAGTGTCTTAAATAATTAGAAAACTTATTCCCATCACACGTTAACAGAACAGAGAGAAATGTCACCAGTTGGCTGCAACTAACGATCATTTTCATCATCAATTGATCGGGTGAATTGTTTAATCTATGAAACGTCACTAAACAGCAAAACATTTCCGTCATAACTTTACAAAACCTAGAGGGATATCTTCAGTTTTTATTGTTTTGTTTGACCAACAGGACAAAACCCAAAGTTATTAAATGTGTAATGATATTAAACAGGGAAACTGTCTGTGTCGTTTCATTAAAAACGTTTGGATTTGATTAATAACGCTATTAAATATCTATAAGACAAAATTTTATCAATTAGGACTGAAACTAACGATTATTTTATCGATTCATGTCCCAATTTTTTTCTCAGTCAATGACTCAATCATCTTAAATTGTCAAAAAATAAAGTGTAAGTGAATCTTTGGCACTTTATGATCACTGCTGAATTGTTGCTGATTAATTTTGCTATAGATCCTGTCCTCACACACACAAACTCTGGAGTAATTTGGGAGCCTGCCCTCTCTTGTGTCCTCTGTTTGCAGAGTGTTCCTGGTGAGATGGAGCAGATACAACCCTTACTATCTGGAGCCGGAGGTCAGTAAGGAGGCCTACAGCATACCTGAGTCAGAGCTGAGTGCTGAGGAGAAGGAGCAGCGGGAGCTCAAAGCACTCAGACCCATCAAGGCAGCGACCAGTGGAGTCACCAGCTCCGTGTTCAGCGACCCAAACTTCAGGTAGAAAAGAGAACGCACATCCCAGCTCACTGCAGGAAGGATGTCACATGTTGAGCATCCCAGAGTTCACGTCAGGTGACCATTGTTTGTCTTTGCTTTTCAGTAAATTCATCAACATGATGATGGAACATGGAAACAAGGTTTTGGCCCGAGAGATCCTGGCACAGGTGAGAAAGCAAATACTGTTCACGGTCTCAAAGAGATGCACAAAGATTTGATGTTTGTCAAATAGTATACAAATTACCCCCGTTTCTCTTTCTGCTTCCAGACTATGGAGAACATCAAGAGAAAACAAGTGGAGAAGTACCACAAAGCTCCAGAGGGGAAGAAAGAAGAGATCGAGTGTAACCCCTACACCATTTTCCACCAGGCTCTGGAGAACTGTAAGCCTGTCGTCGGGCTGGCCAGCATACAGAAAGGTGGAAAGTACTACCAGGTCAGCGATGAGGGAGACCAATGCTCTTCTGATGTTGAACTTGTTCCAACAAAACATAAACATAAAGTCTAATTATGTTCTGTTTGGTCTCCAACCCCACCCAGGTGCCCATCCCTCTGACGGACAACCGACGCCGCTACCTCGCCATGAAATGGATGATCTCAGAGTGCCGGGACAACAAACACAGACGTATGCACATGTATGAGAAACTTTCCCAGGAACTGCTGGCAGCCTCTACGAAGGAGGGCAACGTTATCAAGAAGAAGTATGAGCTGCACAAGATGGCTGAAGCCAACCGAGCCTACGCCCACTACCGCTGGTGGTAGAAACCACTCAGGACTGAAACACTGTTAAAATCAAATGTTTCTTCGGATTGGCAGACTGGACGGACGTTGTGTTGGCCACAAAGGGTCATGGATCTATTCAGTGACACATTTTGTAAATAGTGAACACAGTGAAAATCCTTTTGGTGGAAGGACTGCACTGTAAAAAGTGCTGTAGAGCCACAGTGAATATAAAGGGTAACATGGATTGTTTGTATTGAGAAACTGCATTGTGTACAATAAACAGTCATGCTCAATTGTATTAATTCAAACACAATAAACACATAAAACAGAATTAAGGAAAAACTTTTATTAGAACAAATAAATTTACATTAAATGTACAACCAATCATAAAAAATGGAATTGAGTAATGTAAAAATGTTGTAACAGTGTAATAAAATATATAAACATATTGCAGTCAGTATTGTGCACTGTCATTAAGACCTAGTTAGTCCTAATTTCTTTCGGATCCATTAAATACATCATTAAATGTATTTTGCCTCAAGTTGTCTTATCAACTTGGTCTGGATGTGGCGACAGTATTATAAAAGATTTGCGTTTAAAATACTTATACTCAAATCTTCAAATAAAACTAGAAAGAAAAAGATGGGCTGGGCTAAATTCTTTTAATTTCTAATACTGGAGGATTGTTTCTCTGAATCGATCAGAGGTTGATTTGTCTGACTGCTGTGAAAGCCAATTTTATATTAAGCTTTACTTATTTACATATTATTACAGGTACAGCTTTTCAAAATAACGACACTTCAAAGAGATGTAATATTTTAACCACATGACATTTGTTTTCTGCTTGTGTCCGTCTGATTCCAAGGCACAGCTTTGGTTCAAGACTTTAAAGCCGTCACTGTGTATCAACAAAAGGTAACAAAAAGTTAAACTGAGCTCAGCTACAGTGTTGCTAGTGCTGGTGGAATCTAAATTCAAAAGGGAAAATACTTCTTTACTAGTTTTATAAAATCATAACTGACCTGCCTATATGTGAAGGGAGGAAAACCTACTCATCCACCTCCAGCACCTCAACTACAAATTCAGAGCTCAGGCTTTGTCACGTCCCCTGTGTTGGTTGATGCTGTTCTTGGTATATTGGCACGACTTGTTTAACAAATGGAACTTGCAAATCCAAAATCAATTATCGGATTTATCTATAGAAACACAGTTAAAATATGAACTGTAACCAATGTCTTGGTCTTTCTATTATAAATTGAGCTGTAAAAAATAAATAAAAGAAGATCCCTGAATTAAGACACAATGCTTCATCTGACAAAACGGCCTCACATAAGATGTAATGAAACAGTAACACAGGAATCCTACAGGACAAATTAGGCAGAAAAATTCCTCTGAACTGCAACTTTTAGTAAAATTTCAATTCGATGCTAAACTATTAAACTAAATAAGTAAAATATTAATTTTCAATTAAATTAAAAAGTTGGTCACAACAATAAAAAGTAAAGCAAACACCAAATTGGCTTGCATCTGACTGGAATGTCTGTTCCAAGCCCTTTGGATTTGGTAAAAATAAGTTGGACTTTGAAACTATTTTTCTCAAAACAGGAATGCCTGCAAGATAAAATAAAAAAACAACATAAAAAAATATTAGATCAGTTTCTTTAGCTGTAATCAAACTTCAAACAAAGTGTACCTGAATGTGGCTAAACCTCGTAACTTAACTTCAACTCCTTGTGAACTATTGCACATTCCACATCCACGGCACCATGTCTCAGTAATATTATCAAACGCAGAGAACAATCCAGCAAAATCAAAGTATGCTTACAGTTTCGGAGCCACTATCTTCACAAAACCCTCCGCTGATTATCAGGAGGATGTCGCCGTCTGTCATGAAATTGCTGGTTTTTTAAATCAGTGGTGACTAAGGAGAGGTATCCAAGGTGCTTGAAGGCTGGCACCTTGCAAAACAGCTGCTCAGCACCCTTTGTCCTTGTCCAATCCTAGTCAGCAATTTCACTGTAGTAGTACT
The DNA here is from genome assembly GCA_031216445.1 of Lateolabrax maculatus. Classification (NCBI taxonomy): domain Eukaryota; kingdom Metazoa; phylum Chordata; class Actinopteri; order Acropomatiformes; family Lateolabracidae; genus Lateolabrax; species Lateolabrax maculatus. The sequence continues at coordinate 16,206,340 of CM062216.1, read as the reverse complement.
TGTGGGCGGTGCTGCTGAGCATCCAGCCTCCAGCCCTGAACTCCAGGATCTCCAGCAGCAGCAGACGGGCCATGGAGGTCAGGCCCTCCTGGAGCAGGAAGCCGTCCCGCAGCAGGAAGAACAGCTCGTCCATCCGCTGGCTGTTCACCTTCTCCAGCTGCTCTCCGATGCGGTGCAGCTGCAGCACCAGGCAGTCCACCTGCAGAGGGAGGTGGAGGAGGTGTCAGTGACTCTATTAAGTCTAGTTTCTTTGGTGTATTTCATCTTAAAAGCCATTTTTTTGGCATGTACATTTAAAAAAAAAAAACTATGTTCTTTCTCACCTCTTCCTCATTCATTAGAGCATCTGGTTGGGCCAGCCTTATCAGACAGTCAAACACAGGATGGACCAGAGCCACCATTGGCATGTTGTTCACCTACATGAAGACACACATGGAGAGTGCCAGACTAAAACTTTTGTAAAGGCAACTGTGTAAAGTCCCTGACTATAATTTCACACAAGTGAAGCACTGACTGTCACCATAAAAGAGATGACCTGTGGAAAATGACAATGGCCATTATTTAGGATGAAACCTGAGTCAAGCTCCAGGGGATGTGAAAGTGAACTGGGGCCAGACCTTCCAGGCTCATTTTCCCACCACTGACATACTAAACACTTATATTACCACATTATATAAGCAAGATGTTGCATTTAGGCAGCAACAAGAGAGGCACGTGAACAGCGGTTGCGGAGGAAATGTACACTGAACACAAGACGTAGGGTGACAGCTAAAAGAAAATACCTAAAATCACGCCGTTTTGCTGCTGCTTTTTCTTTCTTTTTCCCCCTTTCTCTCTTCTTTTCTGCAGTCCGATATAAAATCGTTAAAATGCTGCTTAAATGAGCGCATAATAATAATATTGTTTTAGTATATAATAGTTATAATGGTATACTATGTAACAGCACATAAAATGTATAAAGTATATCATTGGATATACCGCACACACACAAACACACACACACACACACACACACACACACACACGGGCCATTCTTCTGCATTGAGTACTTTTACTTTGATTCTAAGCATTTTTCCTGATAATACTATATACTTTTACTTAATATTTCTTTTTTTTTCTATTTTTATTAAATTAAATTTTATAGGTGCAAAAACAAAACAGTAGTGATGGGTTCAGTGATGGTAGAAACCGGAACAAATTAACCAAGGACATAAATAAAACAGAACAAACAAAGAAAACCTATGCTGATGCTTTGATGCATAGTAATTTAACCATGCCGCTCTGTCTCCATGATAACCTTACCTTGAGGTAGTCGAAGATGTTACAGATGAACGTGACGTAGCATACCCACTCCTGCAGCGAGCGCCCCCTGGTTTCCTCTCGGTCCTTGAATTCCTGCTGGAGCCGGTTCAACAAGTTCCTCCTGAACACATTTCCATTGGTTTGCTTGGCCTCGGCCTGCACGAGACCAAGGGAGGTCAGATAGAAGGTGGAGTACGGACAAAAGGTCAGGAAACAGAGTGGTGTAGGTAAGCTGGCTTAAGAGCCTCCTTTTGCTCGAGTGCAAACTACCCATTAGGCATTAATAAGATAAGAGGATTAAGAATTTGGTCAAAGAGAATCAATCAGATGTCCTGCTCTTGTTTTTAAATCCCCCCCTGCCTCAGTGCTGCTCAGCGTATTGATCACACTAACTAACATGGACAACAGCTACAGTTAAATGGTGACGAGCAAAGCAGCCCATCAAACTGCAAACAGTATGAACCTGCACGATGGTGTAGCAGATGCGTCCTGCCTCTTTGCTGAACACCTGGTCCTTTAAAGACTGATCCATGATGATGTTTGACACCTTCTCCAGGTTCACCGAACTTGGATCTGAAAAAAACATTTACAAAGAGACTGTCTGAGATGCTGAAACCAGTAATAATTTGGTAATGAAGGGCACAGTAAGGAGCTCACCTTTCAAGGCTGTTTTCAGCAACATCTGTGTGTCCAGGTCAAATGACTGGATCCTGTAGTCATCAGTGGAGTTTTCCATTATAAGATGGTAGCACCCAAGTTACACCTGAGAGCTGTCAGGCTGCGAAGATCAGACAATACTTTTACTGCATTGAAGAGTGATCGGAATTTGACAGGCGCTTTCAGAAACTTTCTTCACAAGCCTGGGCACAAAATGCACCACGGACACAGACCAGAGAACAATCTGTGGGACAACAATAAGCGCGAAATCCTGTACTGTCATCAAAGCGGCTGCTGCCCACAGCTCATTCACTGAGGGATTACATGATGGGCCAGCTGAGGTCAACCAGGAGGTCAGCGGACAAACCAAATCATCAGATTCAACACAACAGCGAGGTTCAAACAACGGAGGCGTTAAAAACATTTATCCACACACCCATCACAAGGAACCGGCGCTAACGTTACATCTGACTACCGCCGAGTTCACGACAGCAAACGTGGCGCAAACACAGGGTTTTTTCTCTCTTTTGGTCAACACAAGAATAATTCACGTTAAAGTGAAATAACGTCAATATTGAAGGAGCTAGCTGACGTTAGCGTCAAGTTTCACACCGAGCCTACATTTACCTTACAACCGCCCGCTAAAAGAAACTGTTTAACGGGAAATACACTTCGAGTTGGCAGGAAAAAACAGATTAAATCAGCTACTTACATTCCCAAAATAATGTTTCCTAATATTTTACGCCACTTCTCCGGGCTGCTCATACCACTTGGACGTAAGCAGACGCTGCTGGACGCGGCCCTTCAAAGCTGAAGCACCGGGGCGGGACGGACAAACCCGCGCCGCGCTTCACCTCGCCAGAGATAACGTAACACCGGACGACACGGAGGCTCTTTGTGTCCGTTTCCACCGTAACGTCCCTATTCCCGAAGCCGAAACGCTTATCTGCGCTTCTGCCTAATTTGAAACTTTTATTTTGAATGTCAATACCGGAAGTAGTAGTAACGGAAAAGAGGGTAATCGTGGGTGTATAACTGTAATACCGAGAGTACAGCGCCCCCTGTGGTCACGGTGCAGAACTACAACACTGTCAAATGTAAAAAAACTTTATTTTGAATTTATAACCGGAAGTGCTACTCTGATATTGGTGGTGAAGTTCTTCGCTTTGAGTTTTAATACACGATTTAAGTTTGCCGCGTGAAAGCTGAGGCTGAATTAAATTTACTGCAAGATTAACAACGTCTCCTTCAAACATATGTAGTCATTATTTAAATATCCATTCAAACATTATTTTACATTGACAATTATCCATACATTATTAACTTTTTCTGTGTTACACCGTTGTGTCAGTCAACATGTGTATTTTTAATAGTCTGCCCCCTTGTGGTCACAGTGAGGAACTACAGCTGCATCCGCGTCAAGCTAGAAATACTTACTTCCGTTCACACATTCAAAATAAAATAAAATCTTAATTTTTTTTTAATTCATTTTTTAATCGCAAAACGCAGTAATAACAACATAACAAACGATATCAGAAATATGCCAGTGGTTTAATGGTAAGTAAAACTTTAAATACAGAAATAATAAAAAACAAAAAAGGTTCATCAGTTCAACCAGCTATCTTATGAAATGTGAATGTATTAATAGTTTTTTAATTTTAGGGGCTTTTTAGTAGGTAGAGTGCTGAATGTGCTGAAAATTAGCAGGGCAGGTGGTGGTGGTGTTTTTTCCGGCGTGTTTGAAATGAGTGATCGTGATTATTTTGTCACGATATCTCCGCTTTGAAAGGTGGAGTCGCTCCATGTGACCCGGAAGTAATAACCAGCAGTTGTGTGTGTGTGCAGTGCAAACCTGTGCTCACCCTGTCAGTGTTGAATCGCACGTGCCGGGGATCAGTACAGTGTCTGCAGTTGTATTGATGAAGGACTCACTGTGAGGTGAGTGTGTCCGCCTCGGTGCAAAGTAAACAGCTGCCCTGTTGTTGTTAGCTTAGCTTAGCTCGTCCCAAGGTCCCCCTGCATGTCCTCTGCATGTTGTCACTGTGACTGTAACTGGCAATAAGAGCGTTTCACGGCTGTTGTCAGTGCCAGTATTATATTGTAATCTTGACAGTTTGATTTCTAATAGATATTGGTGCTCTGACGATGTTTTAGGGTTAACGACAGTTCCTTAAATGTCCCATCGAGGAAGATGAGCCACAAACTTCTGCACGGACTCTGCAGAAAGCATGAATCAGTCAGGCTGTTAATATGGTGTCATAGATGCAGCTACAGGCCACCACAGGTTAACACAAGCCAGGTTCAGGAGGCTGCTTTTTTATATTTTCAAACTAAACACATAGTTAACCCAAGTATCTGTGTTTTACTGTAACTCTCTACTTCTGCTCTACATTTCAAAGGCATCTGTCTTACTCCTGAGCTCTACCATGACTTGCTACAACATTAAAATGCTGCTTACAAGTTAATGCATCTGTAATAATAATCCAATAACATAATATATAATATAACACTCTGGAAGGGGCCATTCTGCATCTTCTCTAGTGGAGAAGCCAGATTGTAATATGTGATTTACATTACTATTGTTTGATATGCATATATATCCATAGTTGTTCTTTAAACTTGAAAAAAAAATGCATAGTTTTAATTAAGATAACATTACATATAATACAAAGTATTCCTAACTTCTGTCTGCAGTGTTAACAGGAACCTGAGGCAGTGGAGACATGGTGGGCTATGACCCCGGGGCTCAGGGTGCAGCCTTCGCCCCAGAGGAGGCGGCCCTGGCTGGGTCGGCTGCTGGGATGGTCACCCGAGCCCTCATCAGCCCTTTTGACGTGCTTAAAATCAGATTTCAGGTGAGAATCTGTCTGTTGCTCAGGACTCATCGCTGCGACGACCAAAGCTCAGCGAGGATTCATGCTGATTTCTGAGATATTTGAATCAAAGCAAAATACAGTGCCTCAGCTGTGTGTTTGGCTTCCACGCTCTTTACTCTCTTAATGTCACATTTGAGTAACTGAACTATCTTGGAAAAACTGTGTTCATCAGTGTTTCTTTTCCCCACAGCTGCAGATTGAGCGTGTGTCTTCACAGAAGCGGGAGGGGAAGTACTGGGGATTATTTCAGGCATCCCGCTGCATTCACTCGGAGGAGGGACTCTCTGCTTTTTGGAAGGGCCACACCCCTGCACAGCTCCTCTCCATCTGCTTCGGAGCTGTCCAGGTAGAGCCTGTAAACTGCATGCATACACACACACACACACACACACACACACACACACACACACACAAAAACTCTGAAAAATATCTTAATAACATGAAGACCTGTATTTGAATGTATGTGTGCTTTGCAGTTTGCCAGTTTTGAGTTTATGACTGAGGTGGTTCACAAGACAACGCCGTATGACAGCCAGACAGCAGGAGTTCACTTTGTGTGTGGCGGCTTGGCTGCCTGCTCTGCTACAGTGGTCTGCCAGCCTCTGGACACACTGCGGACACGCTTTGCAGCTCAGGGAGAACCCAAGGTGTAGTACCTGCTGCTTCTAATATGCTGTTGCTGTTAGTTTTAGATAGTAGTAGTGATTTTATTGGAAAAACTGTCAGTCCCCGTTCAGACAGAAATTTCAAAGCACTGTGAGTGTGAATGGGGAGAAACAGAGATCTGATCACTGACTGCAATGAAAATGTTGGCGGGAATACACTGGGTTTCCCCGGATCCTTTGAATCTCTCTGGTTGCCCATCTCCAACACTAACAACACCTTTTCTCTACATTGGGCTGCACCCTGTTTTTCTGCATTGTTTAAAAAAATCTTTGATTCCTTACCCTTACCAAAGATGGAAACTAAGAAGCTCAGTTTGAAATCAAAACAATGCAAACGCATATTACAAAAAAATCTTTTTTTGCACCAAATAAGATAAAATAAAGCGTCAGACCCACAGATTGTGACATGTAGTCCTGATCATCATTTGGGCATATACTTATCCTTTATTGACAGCAACTAAATTCTGTTGCTTTTGTTGTTGATAGATGATAGTTTTTGTTGTTGATAGACAGAAAATAATGATTTTCAAACTAATTCAATGTCTGCGATTCAAATTACTGGAAAATCATTATTTAAATTTTTAAATTTTTTAAAATTTTCTCCCACTCCCCATATCCCCACGTTGTCTTTGCGCTTCATCTGTCTTCTCAGGTGTACACGAACCTGCGACATGCTGTGTCCACAATGTGCCGCTCAGAGGGAGTTCTGACCTTTTACCGCGGCCTGTCTCCAACACTGATGGCAGTGTTTCCTTACGCTGGGCTGCAGTTCTTCTCCTACAATGTCTTTAAAAAAATGTTGGCTCCGCCGCCCAAAGCCGGAAATTCAGGAGGTCAGTGGAGATCAAACTCGTTGTTGGCATTTATTACGCCACATTACATTTATTACACCACATTACGCACACACACACACACAGTTTGAAGTGTTGTTGACTTTTTATGTCCCCCTTCAAGGAAACCTGAGAAGCCTGGTCTGTGGCAGTGGAGCTGGAATCATCAGCAAAACAATCACATACCCCTTTGACCTCTTCAAGAAGAGGCTGCAGGTGGGGGGCTTTGAGGCAGCCAGAGCTCACTTTGGACAGGTAAGCTCCTCTACAACATGTTTCACATTTCTGGACGACAAATTTAGGATCCAATGTATTACATCTTGTTTCTCACGTGCAGGTGCGGCGTTATAGAGGCCTGGTGGACTGCATGGTTCAGATAGCCAGAGAGGAGGGCGTCCGAGGCTTCTTCAAAGGCCTCTCACCCAGCCTTGTGAAGGCTGCGTTGTCAACAGGCTTCACCTTCTTTTGGTATGAATTCTTCCTCAATGCCATGCGTAACCTCAGGGAGAGACGGAGAACAAACGACCTCACCAAAGACCTAGAGGAAAGATAATGATGGAAAAAAAAGTAACAATGACACAATCACGCACATCGGGAACAGACTCATGCCGCCTTCTTTATTCGCACTTCACAAATGTATCAACTGGGTCAATGTTCAATGGTGGTTTCTATTGTGTTTACATGTAAGGATGGGAAAACAGAACCTCATTTTATTTGTTTTTGTGCTGTCATTACACTTCTAAATATGTATTTCATGTTTTAGTCTGGGTTTCTAAAGTTTATAGATGCTTGCTTTTAAAAGATAAATGTCATGAAATATTTTATGTTTAAACTGAACTTTGCACATTTTAAGCTCTGAATTTTATTAAAGGGTCATAACTTTGTCATTGGAAGAGGAGTATTTAGCAGAATTTGCTTTAATTGTGTAGTCGTATGTGTATAGGCAAAAACATGAACACTCAGGTGAGTGGGATATTTATTGTATCATGTACTGTGGTTGGCAAAACAGCATCCTGTTGACAGTACGCCAAAACACTGCTAATTAAGAGTTATTTTGTCCTGTTAAACTCTCAAAGGTGGCTGTGGTTGTGCCTACATGTCTGTCCAACACTGTTATATTTTTAAAATAAAAATTTTTACAAAGATACAAGTTCTGTGTGGTGTTTTGCCAAGAGGATGCATGAAGGTTTGTAAATCACTAACAGCAGCCCATGGATTAATACTGCTATGTGTGAGTACTAGTGTCCTTTTTAAAGTAAAGGTCTGTGCAAGCATTTTGTCATACAGCACATTATTTACTAAACAGTAGTATTTAATGTTTACAGTGTCCACCAGAGGTGTGGACTTGAGTCGCACGACCTCGACTTCAGTCAGACTCGTATCTGGTTTAAAATGGTCTTTTCACATTGCAGCAGCATTTCAATAAAAGTGCATTATGACTTTTAGGACTTGAAACTTAAAGTTTAGGACTTGTGACTTGCCTTCACTTACCTGTATTGACCTGGAACTGGAGACTTCATTATTTATATTTGTGCAAAAACAAATATTTTTAGTTAATGTTTGAGTGTTGTACATCCGTAGGGATGGTGCTTCTATTCTGAAAAATTATTTACAGAGGTCTTATAATTTTGAGCAAATACAACTTTGGGCTCCAGCGTGTTTAGTTAAAAGAAATGTGGTTTATTTTAAATTTTAAATTAGGTATTATCACATTTTCTAAATGAAAGCAAATTAATAATGGAGTTGCAAGAAATAACAGGGCTTTAATGTTAGCATTACACTGTTGTTATGTAATTTGATTATTGCATTTATTCAAGATCAGTATAAATATGAAGTTAAATAGAGTAAAATACATCTGATATGCAATTGTGCACTCTGTGTTAGTCCTTCCCTTTGCATATCTTTATATACTAGTACAAACACTTTTGGCTTCTGAACTATCTTAGCTTATGTGTTTATTCGCTCTGACTGATTGTGTTTGATTCCATTCAAATAAATGGTATTAACAAAGACTCCTCACACAATTATGGATACAACAGGATTTAATTTAATTTACTGAATACAAAACCCATCAACAGAGACTATATAGTGAATACAGTTGAAATGAATAAAGCAGCAAAACAACATGCAAACCACATCACCAGTCTGTAAAAACACAGCATCAAGTATGAGGCTGAGATAACAAAGATAACATAGAGAACATTTCATTCACAAATATTGAGAGGCAGCCTCTGAAGTCAAAATCATGCAAGTACAGAAGTCGTTTACAGACATTGTGGCTGGCAGAACTCACTATAATAAACAAACATTTAAAGAAGATAGAGAGTCCCGTCCTTTAATACACAAGAGCAATTTCACAGAAGCATCATCACTGGATAAGATATTCTCTTTGAAGTACTGACATTTTATCGGTTAACTATTGTTTCATACAGTATATACACGAATACATAATCATCTTAGACCTGACTGTGAAAATACTCAACTGATACAGCGGTCGGAAAGAATCTCCCAACCACATAAATAGATACGTCAAAACACAAGCTCCGGTTAACAAAGCCAGAGACTCTGATGCTTAAAGGTAAAGCAGAAATAATAACAAGTTCTGTACATGTAAAGTTTATGTGCAGTGACTGAATATCATATACATATCTTGTCAACACACCCTGAGCTTGGATGAAAGCAAGTGATTCTCTGTGGGATGAAACTTTTTTTCCAGGAATGTACGCTACACTCAGTCTGACTAATTGGACTCCATACTGTCTGATGCATGGTGCTGCTGTCGGCTTTTGTTAGACTCTCAATTGGATGCACTTTACCATTACACCTCGCAGGACTTTTTGCTGTGGAGATCAGGCTGCCTGTTTGTACCTGTAAAGGCAATCTGAGAGCTGTTGGCTTTTCTGTAACACTGGCGAGTCTGCTGAGGGGGCTGGGATCACCAGGACAGTGAAAAGTCTCCTTCACTTCAGCTGGCTGAGGGGGCTTTGTGGGATGTGCTGGGCAGGCATCCTCCACAGGTCGAGGGCGTTCACCAGTGGGACCGCCCCGCTCTCATTCTGGCTGTGGACTGGAGTTCCAGGAGAAAAAGCTGGGGAGTTTGAAGATCGAATCCCTGCGGCCCGGATCCGGCAGGGTCAAGGTCTCCGGAGCTGACTTCTTCCTGGGACGCTCCTTTGGCACTGATAGGAACTCGGGGGCTTCTGTGGAGAGGGGAGTGGACGGGGCGCTGTTGGGGCCGCTGCGGGCGCTGGATGGCAGGGGGGTCTCTGAGATGGAGATGGCAGGGGGGAAGGAGCCAATCTTCAGGTTGGTGGCTTCTTGTGTGGCACGCTCGTACTCTCTGACTTCCTCCATGGTCATGTCTGTTAGGATGGAGGCATTACATACTTAGAAAGAGTGATGGGACTGTTTTGTTTGTGATAATGACAAAGTCGGTTCATAATTAAATTCTATAGAAGGCAGTGAAACATTGTCCAATGTTTTATGATTAACATAGAAATGGTTGCTTGCTCAGGAAATTAAGTGGACGTTGGCTAGGGTTATACCTAATTAAACAGTCCAATTAATATTATATCATGTAAAGTAATGAGATGATAGAGATAGAACTACGGCCACATGATGACATGACACAACATAGCTAAGTGTAGACATTCATCAATGTCTATATGTCTGTTCTTAGCCAGTTCACAGGATGTCCTAGAACAGTGATTCCAAACCAGGATTTAAAATTTGACCAAAGCACCCAAACATTGACAGTTTATCTTTGTGAACAAAATATTATACAATATACACTTCTATATAATTAATAGTGAACATCCAGTTTATAATTGATTCATAAGAACATATTTGGAGCATGACGGGTGGTGCTGCATGATTAAGGGGAACTTGAGTTCATTGACAGGGCTGCGGGGTACATCAGACAAAAAAGGTTGGGAAACACTGTCTTGGGAAAACTAAATCAAAGGCACCTGGACCTACTGTTTGTCTTTAAGATGCTTTTGACACTTATTTAAGAAAGAGTCTCTGATTTTACATAGATTATTCTGACATCTCTGTAAAATCCTACATAAGCCTGGGGATTCTTCAAACAGAAAGCTGCTTAGCATCAAACAGTTGTGAGTGCAAAGATCAGAGAAGGTTTCTACTGTGTTGTTCAAAACCAATACCCATCACATGGCTGAATATATTTTTGTATGTGTGCTTGTGATTAAGTACATGTTTACATCTGTGCTTCTGTTATTGCAGTGGCTTGTACAAAGATAACAATTAAAAAAATTTCTAAAAGGTCGCCTGTAGCACAGTGGTTAAAAAGCAAATTAAAATAATAATGGTTGAGATGAGACATGAAATTAATCAGAAAAGTAGTTGAAAAAAACTTCCATAAAAATGGACACGTCGGATTTGAACATAAATGCATATGATGTTGGTTCTTCTTCCTTGTTCAATTTTACCTTAAACAAGTGAGTAGTGTGCACTGTGCATTCTGTGCAGTATACAACAGTGTGGTGGAAATGAAAAACATGGGTAAACCACTAACTCAGTTTCTGACAATCTCAAGTCAAAATACCACATAGTCTGTATTTATAAAACAAGCTGTTATTTGTTTGAGAGATAATAATAAATCAAATTTGAGTGGTAGTTCTTTTCAGTGTACTCAAAGATGCTTTAGAACATTAACATGGCCATGCTAGACCCTTTAAAGACATAATCTCAATAGCTGTATCAGTTTTCCATGAGGTCTATGCTGAATTTGAGTCATAACGATTGGGCTAAAACTTTTAACTCACTTCTTGGTATACTGATTTTAAGCGAATTCACGCTTACGATCCTGTACATCTATTTGTCTGTATGGCCTTTAACAAACATGATCAGGGCTTTGCCACTTTATCAAACTGCAATCTTGAGATGAGTCAGTGTCCACACACAAAACTAACCCGTGTTTCATTAGCACTGCCACTGCAATCTCTAATAAACTTACCAATCCACTCATCCACCCAGGCAAACGCCTGTCTGTGTCCTAAAAGAAGGACATCTCGAATCACCTAAGCAGAATTCGAAGAAAGAGAAGAAAAGGAGGCAAGATAACAGAGGAAGAAAGGTAAAAAGGGACAGAAGCAGGGATAAAGTTCAAGGAGACAGGATGTGAGTCAGAATGAGTTTACTCTGAAGGCTGTAGAGAGTTTTTAAAACATTTTGAAGTTCTAAATGTTTCCGTTCACCCCTGGAGGAATGTGATTAATATGAGTCACTCCCGGTGTTACCATGTGAGTAATGGCCCTGCCTGTGTGTGAGTGTGTGCCTCGGGCAAGGAGAGGACAGGGACAGTTCACCTTAGGGACAGATGCTGTAGAGGGCTGGGCAAAATGGATTTGGGAAATAGGAGATATGAAGTTTAAACTCTGTAGCCAAGGGAAATGGAGGTGGTGCAGGGCAATCTGTAGGATGTGAACAGGGCAGGTACTGGCGATAATGGCCGACTGATTTGGTTCATGGCCAACTGGTTGTGTGTCCCAGAGAAGAAAATGAAACACCTCTGGCACTGACACCAATCTACACGAGTCAAAATGTTTGACTCAGAAGGCATCTACAATTTGTCCCCACAAAAAATATATAATTTTTTACCTTGTGTACAAACTGCTCCACACGGGTTTGCAGGCCCCAGACTTCAAACTTGACTGTGACCAGTTTGTAGGAGCACATAATGGGGTCTTGGTTGTTGATCCATCCTTCTTGCAGGAGGCCTCGGTTAGTCTTCTTCGACTTAAAATACAGCAGATCCTACGAGGCCATGAGACACCAGATCAGAAAATTAAGAAGTTCTTCCTCAGGAGAAAAACAAATCTTATGTCATTATTTCTCTCAAGATTTTGCATGAGCGTGTCTGCAAAAAAGGAAGACCAAAAATCCTCTTAACGTATTAGTTAATAGCTTTTCAACCAATATCTAATTAAAATGTTGTTTCCCATCATTTATCTCTGCCTTTCTCTCTGTCTCACACACATACACACACTCACACTTTTCCTCCTCCCTCCTTATAGGACAGAATCACCTGCATTAATTACAAGCCTCATGCAGAGTACAGCCAGGCTGCACAGCAGGAGTCCCTAATCACAAACTTTACGTGCATGAATCACTGCTCCCTGGAGACTAATTATGCTGTAGTGCTCATTTGTTTTAGGGTCATGAGTCTGACTGTTAGTGTGTTTTTCAGTGATATGTAACTTTCTGCATCCCTGCTGGGAAAACAGTTGCAGTGGAGGTGGAAGTGCTGCAGTTGTCTGGACATAAAACGTGTACTTTGGCAGACAGAGGGAAAAGATGAGAAATGCTAATAAGAACTTATCCTTTTTAAAATATTTTTGAATAAAATACCGTCAACTAATTGTCAAGATTTTCTGATTTTCTGTTCAAAATTATATTTCGCTGTTTGTAAAATACAATCAAGTATTATCACTACTACCTGTTGCTGTCAAATTTTGATTTGAAAAGAATGCTGGAAGTGGATTTTGTTTCCTCTGGACAGATCCGGGCTAGCTGTTTCTACCTGTTACCAGTGTTTGTGCTAAGCTAAGCTAACTGGCTGCTGGCTGTAACTTCATATTTAGCGTACAGACATGAGAGAGGTATTGATCTACTCACCTAACTCTTGGAAATAAAACAAATAAGCATATTTCCCAAAATGTGGAAATATTCTGTTGATATCCATAGATGATAAATAGATAAATATCCTTCCTTTTAAATTTGTTCAGCACTTTCAGCTGTGTTTTGTGTTTTGAAGATGCTATATAAATGAAACGTATTTTTATCATTATTTATTTTTATTTTTATTTTTTATTAATGAGCCAGGAAAAAGTATGAAACAAGTATGACTGTAACCATTGTCTTTATACGTATAAGAAAACTGGTAGTTATGTCAGTAAAGCGAAAAAAACAAAACCATCTCTTTTTAAAATCAAATTATATTTACATCAGCCATGTGACATCCACTTTTAGCTCTTGTTGGCATCTCTGTGCTATTCTTAGCTCTGAGTGGATACAAGCAGAATACCATAAAGCCAGGTGGGAGGTGTGTACATGTGTGCAAGTGGGAGTGTCAATAATAAAACACTTCTGCAGTGACATCATGACCCCTTTTGATTATTAAAAGCTCAGCTTTTTATTGCCATCACACTCAGATAGATGGGCACACACACACACATACAAATGTCAAATCACCGCAGCTAATGCCCATCACCTCCCCCACCCACAAACATGCATTTCCATCACTCTGAGGAGGCAGATGGCCAGCTGGTGGTCAAAAATGAGCTGGTGCTGCGGGACAAAGATAACACACTATTCTGATTATCTGCTCACACGCATCCTTTCTCTTCATTCCTCATTTGTTGACTTCTCTCCTCCCCCCTTGTTCCTCTGTTCATCTCCATACTCTCTCCTATATCCTCTCCTTTTCAGCCTTCTTCCCCCCGCCCCCCCCCCCACCCTTTATCTCTGCCATGTGTGCCATGTATTCGTTCACTCTGTGCTCCTCTACACACATACAAACATAAACAGTGTATCCTGAGGTCAGTGACATGACTCCCCTCACCTCTGACTCCTTGTAGTGGCGCTCGGGGATCTCATCATACACGATGTCCACGAAACACACCTCTGTTTCCTCGTCTCTGGTCTCGCTGCCAAAGATCTGAGGAACAGGGAACAGTTCAATATGTAAGGAGGACAGATAAATCAATAGTGCCCTTTAGGGTTTGACAAATGTTGTGGGATGTGTGCTGTGATTTCCCCTGTCACTTGTTACGGCAATGATGGGGCAGCCTCCCACACACTGGAAGTGTTAAAAAAGATTTTCAGTGAAAGGAAGAAAGATTATTAAATATTTCACAGGAAATCAGAGGTTCAAAGAGGTTAGGGGGTTTGACAGTAAGATCATTTTGTATTTGTCTTAAAAGTACAGAGCACAAATGACCATGATGAACGCCTTCCTTCCTTCTGGCTTACCCTCAGACAATTCACTAAACAAACTGTGAGGTCAATGTGACTCACACAGTCAGTGATACACTGTGTGGTGAGTGATTTCTACCTGTGTCTGACTCACACAGGAACAACAAAGCAATGTCGGCTAGTTATCCGCTCCTTTCAGAGCCATTTCACTACTCCTGCATCACAGAGAGCGGATCATACCTCATACATACTTTAAACTTTTATACAGGTGTAGCCGAAGGGAGAAAGGCCAGAGAGAGAGAGAGAGAGATAAAAAGGTTATTACAAGAGATGAGGGAGAATAATAGAGGAAGAAAAAATAAAGACTGTACAAATGGTGGGGTAAGTGTAAACCTGAGAGCGGAAGGAGCAAACACTTTCTTGTGCACTCACTTCTACAACACCCCCACTTACTACGATCAGTCAAATGTGATATTATGACTGTGTCTGTGACACCATCGTACTTGGTTTGCAACTCCTATGAGCCGCCACTATGTGGAGCTGAGGTCATTTGTTTTCAGCTACAGTATGGATTGAGGCAGTATTGCATAAGCTTCAGATTTGCCCCTACTGCCACCTAAGTGGTAGTGAAGGAGAGGTGGACAGCAAGCTTTTAAAAGTGATGAAACTCACAAAAACCAAGAGTAGCTTGTCATGTTGCTGTAGGAGAAGGTCAACATTTACTTTCCCTTATACAGTAGTTTTCTTCAAATCTTTTTGTTGCTATCTTTTTTACTTTTGACTATAATTGTTTGTTATTAATATGCGTCTGTGCTGTATCAAAGTGCAATAATGTCTCAAAACTTTCAAGCCAATAACATTCATTAAATTGGACTGAATTGAATAAGTGGTTCTGTAATGTCTGTGACTTTTAGCTGTTGATTGCGGTGTAGTTAGAGAACCAGGGCAGGTGGTGACGTGTTTAAGATTTCTTTATGTTTTTGCTATTGATGTTCTGCCTGAACTGCAGCTAATTGCCATAATTTTTTCACAAAGATCGCCCTTTTATGTCACAGGAAGGTTTTAATGAAAAAGAAATCAGTTATCATTGTAAGATATAAGCCGTGTGTGAGTGAAAAAGAGATAAGTACTACTTTGTCACTTATGTCAATGAGGGCAGATTGATTTGAACATAAATAACTCAACTATCTACAGGATTGAGAACATAGTAGAATGAGTGGTAATCCTCTTCACATCATTCACTTAATTAAAAAACTGGCACAATGAGACAAAGAGACAAAGAGAATTCACCAGTTCTGATTTAAAGCTTTGAAGCAAGAAGATCGGTAAGAATACGGAAAGAAAACAATGAGGCAATAAAACAGACAGACAGGGAAATGCTTAAAAAAGCCATGCTGAGATCCCCTCTTTCTTTGTCAGATCTACCCACACTATACGCTCCGACCCACCCCATGACACCGTGAGCTCTACTCACATTATCATTGCTCCCTTTGTTGTCCTCGTACTTGGTCTCTATGTGGATGGAAAACTTGGGTAGGAAAGAGCACTGGAGGGGTATAGAAAAAGACAAGACAGTGAGAAATTGATACGCACAGTGATTACTTTGTCAGTTGATAATTACATAGCTGAGGTAGAAGAAGGTGGAACATCTCTGTCAACTGATCCACAAAATGAGATGTGAGACCCATTTTGTGTCTCTAAGTCTGTGCTTTATTGCCCAAACCAGATGAATAATAATGATTATTCTCTCACAGTGTAGATTTACGGCACATGCTCCCTTTCTTCATGAGCACTGCACACACACACACACACACACTTTATTGCCTTTGGCCATGTTGACTGCCGTTCATCAGCTCTCAAACACTAAACTTTGATTAGATTAATGCTTAACACTTACAATTATTATGCATTCAAAGATTGGAATACTTGTGCTCGTATGTGTGTTTATGTATGGACAGCAGAACAAAGACAGCAGGACGGATGAGGAAAGAGCTATAGGGCTTGATGCTGGGAGCTCATGGTGATGCATAGGTGAATCCATAGGTGTGTACGTGTGTGTGTGGGGGAGATAGAGAGAGAGGAAAAGACAGAAAGAAAGAGGGGGGTTAGGGCATTCTGAGTGTAATTATTGTGCACAGTGCAGTAAGTCAGTGCCGTCTAGTCAGCCTTACTGGCCTTTTGAGTCTTAGAAGGAGGCAACAACAAAAGTGTGTGTGCATGTGATAGACGGAAGGCAGAGGATGAACACATAAGCCTTCCTCCTGCAGAAGACAATGTCATTCACAGAAGACTGACTGAGCTTTTATCTGACATCATAATTGTCTTTTTATTATTCATTTCCTCAGCATATTCCCTGTTGTCCAGGAATAAACCTCATAATACAGTATGCAGCATTTTCATGGATTTATGCACTCACACACTTCATGCAGCGTGTGTTGTGCTCATGCTGTGGTTACATGCCTGAGATATGTTTCTTGAGCGTTCACTCTTTAATTTCCTTTAATCTCTTATCATTTACTTTTGCTTTTCCTACAACAATTGACCAATAAAATTACTATCAACATCTCATGCTGACACTAATAGAAACAAAACTAAGACTAAAGCCACGCTGTGCAGTTGTACTAACACAGAACTAAGGTTGGCGTGATAAAAAGTTTTACAATAACAAAGCAGGTATTATGTTTTTTAGCTAATTAGCTCAAAACACAAAGTACTGCTGAGGCTGATGGGAATGTCATTAGTTTTGAAGGTATTTGGTCATAAATAAAAGTATTAGACAAATTAAAATTTTGACCTGATGATGGCGCTAGTTGAAAAGTCAGATCACCACCAAGTGCCATCAATGTTTTTACAAATTCTCATAACGATCCATCTAGTAGTTGTTGAGCGTATCATATGACTTTGTAACATGACAAGCCTTTTTGAATAACAAAGCCATTGTTATTGCCACTACCAATCATTATCCTCATTTTTTGCACCACCACCAGTCCCATGAGGCAGCTTAATTACACAAGCACCATCAACACAGGCTATAAATAGCTTATAAGTGGAGCTCTGTCTTGTTCGAGACCCTTTATCTAAATCGTGATACTTGCTGATTTGAGAATTCTGTGGCTTTGTACACCTACAGCATATTTTTCCAAGAAAGGGAGACTCCTTTTCAGCAACACTCATATTCTTAAGATTGTTAAGTCAGAAAAAGTTGCTCATTTACTTTCCTATCAGCTGGCATGACCTTCCTCTAAAATCCAGATGTTCCATGTTCCTGTACAGTCTCAGGGGAAAAGATCAGCCTGCTGCTGATTTTATTTGTGCTTTATTGATGTTTCCTTTCTACCTTAGACATATGGAGGGCAAGCAAATGTTCCTCTGTCCCAGAGCAAATCATTAGTTGTTTTTTTCAGTGACAGTCAATTAACTAGTTATTCCTCTTGAGAGCTGTGGGGTTTCTTAATGTTTTTAAACGGTAACTGTCTTGATTAGTTGATAGTGCGGATTGGTACAGCAGGGATGCAGGTGTTGTATCAGACAATTGGTGAAGAAAGTGAAACTCTTACAAGTTGATTTTACATTTCAACCTTCATCTATGGTCAAGAGCTGTACAGTAATAAATTAAATAATTTTATTTCAGATACAAGTGGCCAAAATAAGATTCCCTTGCAGGGTATCTGGGTTCACCCTAAGGACAGAGGGAGGAGTTTATATATCCAGAAGAAGCTCAGAGTAAAACTGCCGATTCTTTGTATAAAAAGAGTCAGTTGATCAGGAGTTTGATCAGAATTCACCCTGGATGCCTCGCTGCAGAGGTATTCCTGGCCGACCCACAGCACACTAAGGATTATACAAGAAATACAGCTGTTTCTGAGCTGTTTTATGTGATGACAATAGCAGGTTACACTGGGTTTTTGACTGATGTGAAATTACATGTGTGTGGCAAAGATGGATGTAATTAAATGTCACTGCATGGAAAATGCTAAAAATCTGAGGCAAGATGTTGTTTGGATTAAACTTAATTTGCTGCAGCACAATCTGATGAATAAAGGTCAGAATAATATAGGCAATGTAACAAACACTTGAAGTCTCTCTCTCTCTCTCTCTCCCTCTCTTGCTCTCTCTCTCTCTCTGTCTAAGTCAGACATAAACACAAAAAAACACACACCAACACATAAAACCCATGAAACAAAACTTTCACAATATATTTCCCATGAAAGTGATGTAAGGTACAGACATTCTATGTTACAAGAAAAACAAGCAAGACAGGTGTAAATTATATATTATATACAATATTTGCGTAATTTAAGAGATTAAGATACATTAAAAAAAAACATTTTCAAAAGGCAGTCACCAATTATATACTCATATCCTGATACTAATATTTTTGCAATGCATTATATGTGACTTAATTCTCATAGAGTTTATGAACTCCTGAGATGTATCAGGACGTACAGTATTAAATTGAATGTAAACACACAGCAACATGAACACATTTGCCATCATTCATCATTCACTGCCAAAAAGCCAACATTTCCAAGACAGAGAAAATAATTAAAAGAAGCTAACATGATATTGGAGCTAGTGTATTGCATGAGATTGTATTGCATTCGTTGATGCACAGCTAATACACATACAGATGTGCACAGCGTGACAGATGGTGTGGCAAGACATTTGCTTCGGTTCAAGTGACCATGAATTCCTGCTGGAGACTGGATTTTTTTTTTTTAGAAAAGGCACCTGGCACACATTTGAGATCGTCAGCCAGCAGCATCCAGGAGCTGTAGCCACTCTCACCTTTAACCTCCACCGCAAAGATTTACATGTCAGCTTTGTCAGCAAGTGTTTTCTTTTATGTGTGATTTTGTGTGCGAATGTGCATGGGTGCAGACACACGGAAACTACTCACCGTGTACTCTGTCCATGTTCCCAGCAGAGGCCATCAGTATAATGGACAGAAATAGTAGATGTGTGATGGGGTAGATGGGTACAAGACAAGAAACGGATGATACAATATGAGAGAGATAAGAAGAGAATAGAGGAAAAAACATAATTTAGTTCAGAATGGAAAAAGGACCATTAAGCCTCAGCAATAGCACTTCAGTCTGAGCAAAAGCAGATGAGAGGAGCCCATTTTGTTATGACAAAGTCCCATTTATTAAATCTGTGACACTATTTCTATATATGCATAGTCGTATTAAGGGCATATTAAGTCATATGTGTCACATAGACATACTGTACGTGAGCTGCACGTCCCTGTGCACCTGTTACCGTGTTGTTTTTACACGTTGCAGTGTGCACAATTCTTGAAAGTTCACCCTTACCATGAAGCAATGTCATATCTGCAGACTGGTGATAGATTATTACCCATCAGTATTTTTTTGTGATTTTTGTGGCATTTAGTTGTTTGTTTTTTTACAATTAGTAACACGCATTTGTCAATACTGAGCTCACTTTTCAAATACTCTACATGCAGTCAGCACAACAGAAGTCATTGTGGACTAAACTGTGGATCATCATTTCATTGCTTCGACTCAAAATGCATTCAATGACCCCATCTTTCAAAATTCATGAACTGTTTTCTCACTCAAACTTAACCACCACCAAAACTCTGAGTAGTTAAACTCCATTTTGTACATTTACATGCCATTGTAAAAAACGTTTTTAACTGTTAATTTACATGAACTCGTGTAGAAAAATATGATGTGAGAAACTGTAAAAAGATGATGCATATTGTTATGCTACTGGTTGCTAGTGTTTTTTAGGTCATTGCGTAATGAGTGCTACTGTGGAGGGACAAATGTTGTTAGTGTTCAGGTACATGATTTGATTCTGACATGTGTATGAAGTGTTTTGGTTGCATTTGTGCTTTTGGATGTGAGATTAACTGTTGTGCCGAGCTGCTGGTAAAGACAGTTTTGAAAAAGGGAACTCAATACAGAGAAATATGTGTTACCAATTGTAACATACTGTAAAGCAGTTCTGCTTCTGCTAAAAGTTTGCTACACTTTCAAAAGTGATCGACAGACTGTAATGATGGCACTTCAAATGAAACACTTTACAGGAGTCCTGCTATACAACATATTTAGGATGACTAAAGAAAAACCTCTAAACAGCTGTCTGGCACATTCACAAACACTGACACCATCTTTGTGTCAGCGTCATTGTGGAACCTTCAAACCTGAAGGATATTGCATCCTGGCACTGTCAAATGATAGAAACATCAATTAAAGTGTCAGGTGTAGTCAATGTGCCACAGCAACATGTGACATTGTAAAATGCCTATGAAAAGCTGCTGATAACAGGTGCAGTCATGTCTTATGTAATACATCACTCAAACTTTTGACACAGAGGTGGTGTTTTTGGTGTTGCAAAACACGAGTAGTACATTAAAATGCATATAAACATAGGGTTCATGTCCAAACATGTTCCGTTGTCAGACACAAACTACAATGAAAAAGCACATTGTGTGGGGGGTTTAAACATGTGTTCATGTTCAGCCTTACACTTCAGTCTTTATCTTTCACTTAAACCTGCCTGTTCTCTCCCTATCACTCCCACCATCCCTCCTGACCTCTGTCTCTCCATCCCCTCTGCTCATTGTGGATTGTTGGATAGAGTATTGCTTCCATATCATTTTGCCCTCCCAATGATCCCACATAATGGCTGCCAGCAGGTGACCGTAGTCATGTTTGTAAAGGGCTGCACAAAATGGGATTGTGTGTGACTGTGAATGTTGTTCTAATACAAATCAGCAGAAAGTCATTTCTATTACAGAGAGAGAAATCCCTATTAACAGAGACAGTTGTTGTCTCCTTTTTAAACCAATGCTATTTCTGTTCCATAATATAATGTTCTGTAGGTAAAAATGGCGGTGCAAATGTGCATGTAGATACATACTATTATACACGATGTGTACTGTATACAGGACATTGTAGATAAAAGCAAGGGTGTGTAATTAAAGCATTACCTGTGATAGTGTACGGGTAATAGTTCCAAGCCTTCTCTGTTACATAGAAGATTTTAGGGACCACTGCTCTGGCCCAACTGGGTAGCTTGCTGAAATACAGAGAAAGAGGAGTGGATGGATTTGTAAATTGAAGGAGAAGAAGAATAAAAAAGGGCAGAAAAGTTAGAGGACTGGTGAAACAATTAGCTTGTGTGCTGTACTGTCAAAGTAGTTCTCTCTTAAAGTTGCTCCACTCTTTTACTTGGCCTTATCACCCAGAATAGGGCAATGACAAGCATCCAGCTGCGTGGAGCCCTAATGGAGGCCATACAAGGCAGCCATTATGGCTCTGGGGTAGTTGATTACACTGATTACACCCTGCTCCCTGCAGTGGACCATGATAGATACAGAGAGGGACACAGAGGGTGGAAGGTAGAGAGAACTAGCTATTACTCAGCACAAATTGATTCAAAATGCTGACAGTTGCAGCCGAGTAGCCAAGCACCTTATTGGGCATCCAATCAAAATGCAAACGATTAGTGAGGAAGGGGAACAACAGGAACCAGACCTGGGTTAGCTGGAGGGAAATTGCAAAGCCGCAGATTTGAAAAATGCATGAATTCACAAGTGAAAAGAGCAGAACTTTGATACTTTTATATTGGGAACAGTAAGTACTGATTGGCAAAAGAGAAGAAAAGAAATGTGTGCAGGCTGTCTCGGTACACTGGAACCCAAATCACAGTTGGTCCAGATTTCTGAATATCAGCCAATCAAGCAAGGCAAATAAAACCATAATTGGACACAAAACCATTATTAAGTTGTACCAAATTTCACTTTCAGGATAATTCTCTTTTAAACCATCTATTGATTACTGATTATTTTAAGTCCCATATTACCACCCTCTCCCCTTTTTATTCTTTGTCTAGCAGCTGTAATTTGATGTGGAGATTATACTGAGAGTCTGTATGGACCAATGGGACATGAGAGAGACAGTTCCCTTTGGTCTGTCTCCAATTCTCCAATGGACTGTCAAACAGCCAGGGGAGTGTCCAGACACAGCAGACTGGTCACATGTCCTCACACTGCCTTAACTACAAGCCACACATGCACAGACTGCAGCTATAACATGGTAACAGGTGGTTCGTGGGTGGAGAGAGGCAGGCGTGATGTCCAACAGCGACTGCTCAAATAATCCATCACTTACACTGACCTCATCTCTTTCTGCCCACATGCACAGTAACATAAACACATGCACACACACACACACACACACACACACACACACACACACACACACACACACACACACACACACACTGAACCTTCCTCTCCTCTGAGTTTGTCAATGACACTTCACATTGCCCAAAGGCCCACTTACTTGTCACTTTGGACCACAAAACCTCAGCCTCTGCCTCTCACTTTGGTATTCTATAATCTGAGTGGCCCAGTTGTCTGTGACAGTATTCTGATTCTGCTCACTGTGGACTTCATCTCATATCGGTCATCTTATCACACCAAAATAAGTAGACACGGAAATGAAATTCTGCCGAAATACTGTGAGACAAATACTGTTCTTTAGTTAGAGCATTCAAGAACTAGATGAGTGGAATGGGGCAAGAGCAACAAAGGGCCCATTACCTTAAGGATAGGTTATTGCTATATACCCCTGTTACACAATAATTAGTTAGCACCTAAAATGGCCAAATAGATTTTAAAACCTCTTTTATGTCATAGTTTCTTCTTCTGATTTGATACTAAACTGTAAAAAACCTTTGTTCATTTAGGTGGTGCTTTGGTTCAGTTGTCCACATCCTCAAGCAAGACACAGAATCCATACCAGCTCAAGTGCACCGCAGCTGACCCTGTGCTCCAATCTATCTATGGAAATCGATAGTTTCAAATTACATTACTTTGATAAGAATTGGCTGAGTTGATGGATTTGTGCTCCTGCCAAGTGTTTTGTGTGGATTTATTGAACTCATTGACAGGGCAATGATAGGCCTACAGTATATGACTGGCAACGAGCTGACTGAATTATTGCTGTAGAAGTAAGTCATGCACGGATTGATAAATAAAAAATAAATTGAAAATTTTGAGGTCTGTATGATTATGATTTCTGAAGACTGTTTACATACGGTACACTCAGTGTCCACTTTATTAGGTACACCTGTACAGAGTTATGCAATGTAATACAGCTGTTCTGCTATAAAGTCTACTTTGATGATGCCTATAATGTTAATAACTAGATGGTACAGGTGTTCCTAACAAAGCAGCCAATGTATAATATATCAGCAATATATTTCAATTGTCTCAAAGCTTTACAATTCTTCTCCAACTCATCCATTGTTTTTGTCTACATCTCATCCTTTGCCATCTTTATGGATTTAATAAGGGAAATCAATAAGGTACTGAGCCAGGCTTTCACCTGGATTCACCTCAGCAGTGTACTCAATGAAAAGTCCAAGTGTCCGTAATACTGTGTACAAATGTACAGACTATTTTTTTCCGCTGTAATGCTGAACAGAATTCTTTTTCCAGGTGTGTGATGATTTGAGGGCCATTCAGAGCACATTTACAAATGAGAGTTATGAGACCACACCTCAGACTGCACACAGCAGTTCAATTCAATTGTAATCCACATAACCGAAAAGCATAAACTCAATTTCACGCTTATCAAGTTTAACAAAGCACAGGGCCAGCCTCTGAGCAGGGAAATCTGCTCAGAGAGTGATGAAAAGGGACACCTAACTACATTTTATCTGGAATCTGCATATGTTATGATTAAGATGTCCTTTATGTGACTGCATATGCTCAGCTATTTATTTTAATAAGACAGCCTACAGACATGACCCGATGGCTAATCGATGTCTTAACACCAAGGATTGTGGCAACAATGAGTGTCAGTGACTGCTATGAAGTGAAAAACTGCACATCATGTCTTTATTTGTCAAATCCCTCCTAAAAGCTTTATCAGCCGCAGCTTTATAAACGGTGACATACGACACAATGCTGAGGATTATTAGTGTGAGGATAATTATTAGAATGAATATAAAGTCTTCTGCAGAGTATGTGGGCTTTGACATTTCTCTGGAGCAAGACAATCAAAGACAAGTTTGTCCTTTTGGGGTCAAGATCAATGGAGTATTATATAAAACACACATCTTTACACACATCTTAAATAATGTAGTCACACTCACTTGTTGAGGTAGATTCGTTTCTCGGTGAACTGGCCCGAGCCGTGCTCGGGGTCCTCATACGGCTCATTCTGGACCACCTCCACCCCCTCCCCACGTTCACTTTGTTCATGGCTGTGTTTACTGATCATATACAGCTGGCCAATCCGGTACTGAAAGACAGGCAGGAGACAAACAAACACAGAAGCCTGATATTAGATCAATTGTTTTATTAAATCTAGTCAGACAATTAATTTAGGAGGAGGAGGTCATCCTGACATATTAACGTTGTTATAGCAACAAACGAGTACAGTTCTGATGAGGCAACTTTAACTGGAAATATCCTCCAGCTTGAACTCACAACTGACTCAACAGTATAATTTAATAGCAGCCGTAAAAATAAACGCAGAAAGGAAAATACCAGGATTACTGCACTCACTGCATGGTCCTGACACCTGGGGACAGTCGCCATAGTGAAAGAAAGCTGGTGGATTAGGAGCTGTCTGCAGCATAGTGACAAAGGCCTCATATCAGGTCAGGACCAAACAGCACAACAATAGTAACAGCAGCAGCAGTAACCAGTTAGGTGACCCTATCCCACGGCCCCTTGTGACACATCAGTCAACACCCACATCTTTCACTCATCACTGAGTGACCCACTTGGCCCAATGACAATGTCACTTTTGGTCGCCTTGACAGGCTGGACTGGGGCGTCACATGGAAACTATTTTCCATACATTTAGAAAACGACAAGCGTTGGAGTGAGACTGCTCCAGGACAGAGATTTCCGACTGCTTGTGGGCCTATTTCCGGGCCGGGGAAATCGATCTGGCCCTGATGGTGACTTATGCCACTCTGCTGGAATGCCAAGTGTTCATGTAGGACTCAACCGCCACACACACACACACACACACACACACACACACCCACACACACACACACACACACACACACACACACATACACTGAGCTCCAACCAAGGATAGCTGTGTTAAGCTAATGGAAAAAAGGACAAGGACTGCCTGGGATCTTGACTTGTGACTCT
Organism: Lateolabrax maculatus; assembly: GCA_031216445.1. Classification (NCBI taxonomy): domain Eukaryota; kingdom Metazoa; phylum Chordata; class Actinopteri; order Acropomatiformes; family Lateolabracidae; genus Lateolabrax; species Lateolabrax maculatus. Next base: position 16,180,914 of record CM062216.1, on the reverse strand, counting down.
ACATCCAGCCACAAAAAGCAAGGAATGGAGGGAAGAGAAACGTGATAGTGTAGTGGAAAAAAGGCAGAGCCAGTGTGTACCAGTAAACAAGCTCAGGATGTAAGTTCTTATATCACAATGTCAAATTTTTCCATCTGTCGACCATGCAAGAAAAGCAAGCGGCTGACAGAGTATTCCCAGCTGGAATGTTGATGGTGGTGTGTTTCTGGCTGAACAGCTGTTGGAGTCTGGCATAATTTTTCCACTGCAATGACACAGTCACAGGCTGGGCATAATAGAAGAGGAAACTGTATTTAGTCACACACAAACACACATGACAGACATGCAAAGCACACTGACAGTGACTCTGGAGTTCTTCTCGCTCTACAAAGCAATTCAGAGCCAATTAACTCAGTGTTTTGGTTTTATGGCCCTCAACATTTGGTTCAGTCTCACCAGTCATATTCATGGGAAGCAGGCAGCTATTTTGAGCAAAAAAGATCTAAAAATGTACTGAACGATGCCTGATACCAGACTGACAAAGTTAGGGACTAGCTGGTGAACATAGTGGAGCATTTAGCTTCTAAAGAGCCAAATATTTCCCAGGATTTGGTGGAAACCGAAACACAATAAAATGATAATGGATATTGAACTTACATTTGTCAGGGGGACACAAAGACACTACATTAATACTAATGTTGCTCTGTGTCTGTTGGATGTGTAAATAAGCCACTGTTTGCTAATACGATTTCAACTTAATAGGGTGATAATATGTCAGACTTGTGTTTACAGTTTTAGAAAAACTGCTACAGGCCAACAGGTGGGTAATGTTGGGTTCACTGAGTATAAAATCAATGTTATCTGTGTAAAACTGTAATAGTATTAAATATGTATGGAGGAGCTGTTCAAGGGGAATAGTCTCAAAAACAACATCAGTCATCAAAACAACTAAAACCCATCTTTGTTACTGTGTTTGCAAAAAGTGAGTTCGTTTTTTCAAAGGTGAAGTAACTGCTCCTTGGAATTCATTGCAACGTTACAGTATTATTTGTCAAATATTTCAGACAATCTGTATTTTTTATATAATGTAAATATCATTAGGGGTGTGAGAGATGCAAAGTGGGGGAGTTCATGACATTCAGACAGCTAGAAGCAGAAGGAGGAGAGTTTCGCCCAGATCAATAATTACATTTCCAGAGATTCCTGTTTGGGCAAAACAAAGATGAGAGACGGCTGAGAAGCATACATACAATAAATCTCCCTGTTAGATGAAAAGCATCAAGGCATAGTACCCACTTGAGATGACCTCTGAGTGTGACTGGGATCACACTGATGGCAAGCAACATTAATGTATTACCATTAAGCACCATCTTTCCTGTTTCCCTCGGCTCATTCAAGGTTCAGACATATTGTGTAAATGCACCAGTCGTTGCAATGTTTTTCCAACATGCCATTGTATTCAGCCCTTGTCTGTTGTCTACCTGAGAGCTTTGGTTGATGAATGAGAGGCTGTTTTCATTGTTGTCTTTGGAAATCTTTCTCTATTGATTTGGATAGATAATTATCTCTTATTATCTGTCTTTCTCTCCAAAGACAGTAAAACCATTGGTCAGGATCAAGGGCTGACAGACAGGAGAAAAGATGCATCTCAACCTCGGCTGTAGTGTTTTTGCTTCTGTCTGTCATTTGATTTATGTACCTTCTTACACATTCAAATTTCTCTGTTTCATTCTTCCTTGTTTTTTTGCCCTCACCCTACCTTTTGTTTCAACCTTACCTTTTGTGAACTCCTCTTTTTGCTGTCTGCCTCCAAACTTTGCAACTAGCTCATTATGTTGTATCTGTTAAAGCCAGGAGTTGGAGAGCTCAAATACCACTTTTCAGAGCTGACCGAGGTCAAATAATGAAACAATAAACACACTGATATTGGTCCCTCCACGTTTTTCAATCCCTTTGTGAAACTCTTCTCTTTTCACACCACAAATTTAAAAGTATTAAGTAATACAGACTTGAAGAGGAGCTATTGTGCACACCAAATCTCAACAACTCATCAGACTGACCCTTGTGGCAAGCTTGATTTAACTCCTGAGGAAGTTCTGTAGTACAAACATAAACTTACTACATTCAAGAATAAAACAAAAAGGCGCATGAACGTATCCAAACGACCCTCGTGCAGCCTGCAGAGTCATAATTCCAACTTCACCCTCCATTAGTAAGCAAACAATTATTCCCATAAACAAGTGGATGATACAAATGTAACAACATCACATGACAATATCAGTTCAACAAGGCAATGGCAGCAATGTGCTGGTTACATTTTAATGTAGTCCCCCACACATAAGAATTAATGACACACATTTAGATCTTTGGCAATTGAAAGTGATTTCCCCAATAAATGCATTCATATGCATATTGAAGATGAAAGCATTGAGCCTCTACTGTGATCAAACTCTCTGGGATGCTTTTTGCCTTTCTGGTTCTCTGTTCTAACACAACAGCAGGTGGTAGGGAACTGTGGTCATTGTGCTACAGCCAAGGACTGTGTTAGTGTAAGTGTAAGATAAGAATCCTGACAGAGCACACACACACACACATACACACACACACATACATCCGCTCATAAGACAACACTGGGCACAAAGCTATCATGTAATTAAAACTCAACCATAGACAGAGTAATTACTGCTTTCTAAGCACTCTGTATTCTTGGATAAATTACTGTGCTCCTTTTGAAATAAATAGCTGCTGCATTTGGATGTCCATTTTAAGGCTGTACATGTGCTTATTTGTATGTGAATGAGAGAGATGGAGAGAGAGAGAGATCTGTAGACGATCAGGCAGATCATCCTTAATCTAACGCAGTACTCACACAAAGGCGATCAATAAAGTCTCACATTATTCATTAATTACATTTATTAGCCCGCTTCATATGACAGTCCTTATTTAATCACATATATGTGAAGTGTTCTATTCCTTAGCAGTAATTTGATTGACAGCATGCACTATTAGTACCTGGAGTTCAACATACAATATGTGTAAAACAAGATGCTCATAATTACATAGTTTCATAATTTGTTTGGTTAAATCCATCCGTATTTGTTTATTGCATCTGCACATATGGGGCATGAATTATTCGAACATCAGTGGGCGCACATAGTTATAAACACCCTGCCTCTCAGCAGATGCACACAAACAGTGGCCAAATGAAACTGAAAATTGCCTAAATGTAAATAGAGACATATTTATTTATGCTGGCAAGGGTTGATCCTTATATATTAAACCATATGCTAACAAACATATTCCAGAACTTGGACCACAAATAGGCCTACATTCACTACGTGGCATGAATAACACTGCAGCAGCGAAAGAATATTTAAAAACACATTCAATGTGTCAGCTTAAAACAATATAATATATATAAGTTATTTCTACTCAGCCTTCCCTAACTTCACATCTTGTTCCCTTGTACCTACATAATCTAACCATAATCACATTAATCTAAACTCATACTCATACTCATAGGGTTACGATATCATTATAAAACGATCATTTTGATTTATATATATGATTTAGTTTTTCTCACTGTGTGACTACTTGTTATTTTCAAAACATACTGTATTTGTAATGATCCATATATAAAATAAACAGATGAACTTATTTGAGTTATCTTTTATAAATACACAACTTGCATATAGTCTGGCTGTTGTCCAGGTGCCTTTCCCTTCAACTTCATAGAAACCAAAATGCTTCCATACACTAGCTTTTAAACCACAGGGTCCTGGTTAGATTGTATCCACATCATGATCCACATCAGGCCCAATCAGTACTGTGCATGTGCTACTCTAAGAAAGTAGAGCCATTGAGAAACACAGGGAGTGAAAAATCAACTAAACTATCGGTTCATCACATATCGCAGATCCTTAAGAGAGTAAACCTGTGCTCTAGAAAAACATTGCTGTTGACAACACATGCAGAAAAATGTCAAAACCAAGAGTAAAGTAAAAACATTTTAAAATGGACAATTTAAGTACAATAATATCCAATCACAGCCAGGCTGCTTTTACTGTGTCTAAGCATTTTAAATTGACTACAGAACTGACTTGGCACGTCCAAAGGAACATGAAAAAGGAGACTCAGAAGTTGATGGGACTCAGTGTCAAATATAAAGAAAACATTCCTGAAGCAAGTGATTTAAAACAGCTTACTGTCTGACTTCATGAACCAACTCAAGTCGAAATCAGACAACAGAGATCTGAAGGGATGCCAGCTGAGCTTGTTAAGGCGCAGAACTTGAGTGCAGCTTCAGCTCTGCTTCAACTGTTGTTTCAGCTTAGTGACAATTGCATGTATATGCAAGGCAAGTTTTCCAGATAACTCAAGGTTATCAAAGCAAGGAGCCAATTACAGATTAGAAGTTGCAACTGCTTACTCAGCAGTGATCTAATGAAATTATAATCAAAGATAAATGTCCTAAAATGAGGAGTGAGTTTCAAAAGGTGTTTGGACATTTTCTTTCATGATATTTCTCAGTCAAGGATAACCTGCCAGAGATGTTGTAATGTAGTAACACAGGCTAATATATTCAGCTGAACTTAATCAAGACAATGAGTCAGTCAGAGAGAGGCAAGAGGCACCGACACAAATGCAAATATTCTTGTACTTACAAGGACATTGAAATCAATTTCCTAGCCCTTTTCCCTAACCGTCAACAATTCTAAGCTGAGTTCTTTCTCCCAACATAATAGTAATTCTAACCTTCACTCAGATGAGGTTACCTCACTTCGCAAAAATTCTGTCAGTCCCCAGTTCTAAAACTTTTTTTTCACAAGGACTAAAGTACAACACACACGCACACACACACACACACACATACACACACTGCTGTTTCAGCAGAAACGCGGGCATGCTGGTGAGAGCGAGTGCATATGACTGACCGCATTTGCTGCATTCATGCTGATTCAGCAAAATCTGAAGGTGAGTGTTAACTCCTTGTAATGGTTTGATAAATTCACATGCCATAGCAGTGTTTTTCACGCAGGCAATGTAGGAGGATGCCAACTGGGGACCCAGTGTGTTTTGGTAGTTCAACCCCAGTGTGGACAATTGCCTTTCCTAATTTGATGGCCTTACTCAAGAACTCAGTCAGTCAGTCCAACAGCCAAGAGCGATCGAGAGGTCTGACAGCAAGATAACCTACAGTGTCAGTGCCTTTTTCAATATGAATTCTTATTTTCTAGACTCTGTAGAGTCAACATCTGTTACTGGAATTAATTATGCAAAAGATGTTTTATCATATTGGACACTTGAGAAAAATGCCATAGCAAGTCCTCTTACAAAAGATATTGTCAATGTCATTCGTCAATGTAGTTTAATTTCAAAAAGACACTTAAGTCTGAAAAAAATGGATGGAACAGACATCATACTAGCTTATACTGTAGTTTAATAATTGTTTACCAATCTTTTAGGGAAAATTGAAAGGTGGTCAAAAACACCTTTTGTAGTGTCATAAAATCACCCATTACTGGACCTACATGCACTTCCTGACATATCATATACTGTATAACTCTCACTTGTTAATGCATTATTGCCTCCAATACAATGGAGATGAATGGAATTTCATTTGTTTTGCTCAAATGAGCATCACTGGGTGAAATTCATTTGGAATTTAGTAGTGGCAACAAATAAAATATAGTGCCCAACTACTATTAGGAACGTTTTGAAGTGGTAATGACACCAGCCCTGATACACACTAAGAGATCTTCTTGGAGCCACTTGCCAGGAGCAAAAGAGCGCATTACATAAACTATGTCAAAGACGTGTAGAGCGGATTATTAATACTGATGGCTGGAGGTGGGAGAGCGCACTTTCCTGTTGTGCTTCCTTCTCTACCCCTTTCTCACTCTCTTCTTCTCCACCCGTCTTCTCATCCTGCATCGCTGCAGTGTCCAAGGTCACTGAACCAAAGATTACATAACGCCAAGATCACTCACTACAGATCACTTATCACTTCACTATGCATCATCTTTACTCCCTACCTGGTTGCACAGTGGGTGGCCTACTGAAGCAATGTGTTTATATGCATACATGTAACAGCAGAGAAAATGGGTGAGGAGAGAGGGATGGGAGAGGACTGGATAGAGATGACAAGCAGAAATAAGAGAGAAAAAAAAAGGCAATGCTGCTGAAGAAAGATGTTCAGGAAACTGACAGACTGTTGAGCCATTACGTAAGAGGATTTGATTGAGGACAGCTGTAACTCTCATGCTCTCCCCACTACTCCTGTTCCTCTTACCATTTATATGATGCATGTCACTTTCTCTTTCAATCTTTTCTCTGCTGACAGTCTTTTACTTTGCAATACTAACCCTTTCCCTCTTCTTAGTTTTTCTCATTTCCTCCCCTCTCTGTCTTTGCCTCTTGCCTCCACGAGCCAGGTTTGAGACCATCATTATGTCAGCCATCATTCTGATGCTATAGTGACTGAAAGCATTGCATTCCTTTTACCAGAACACAACTCCTTATTTCAAAACCCACAATAATACCTTTGACAACATGTCAGGACTAACTACACATTAGACCTCGACTGGGTTGGCAGTGACAGCAGTATACTATATAATCATGTTGCTTATAAGGACTCACTGATGTGAGACAAATACCTGCATAACACAATGAAATATTGTTGGATCATAGTGTTTCTTTATGTGGTTGTTTATTGGCAATTTAAGTCATGTCTGATGATTTGCTTTCACACTTGTGGCCTGCTGTAACCATTGTGCATGTTTATGCATTCGTGTGTCAGATGTCATCTAATAGAGGAATTTGCTCTCAAGTTTGAACAAAGTCTTCGTCAAAGGAATATTATGGCTGTTCGATTTTAACTCATGGCTGTAGGGAAGGCAATGTCTGTACAGGCAATGTCTGTAAGTCGGTCGATCAGTTGGGCCACAACTTTGATCCAGACTAAAATATCTCAGCAATGGTTTGGATGGTTTGATTTGCCATGCCAGCTGTACTCAGTGCTAATTGTGTTCAGTGCTAATTAGAAAATACTAAGATAGTGAACACAGTAAACATTATACCTGCTAAATATCAGCATGTTAGCATTGTCATTCTGAGCATGTTAGAATGATGATACAATTTAACTCGAAAAACCACTGTGCCTAAACAGTCTCAAAGAGACTTTGAAGCCAATGTGGAAGTGCCTTCAACCTGCATTCTCTCAAGCGGTCACTGGTTGCAAAAAGAAGTCAGATAGTATAAAAGTCAATGAGAAAAAGACCCTACTTCTCACTTGATTTATTACCTCAGTAAACATTTCCCTAATTAGTTAATGGTCTCAATCGCTAGTTTCAAGTCTTCTTCAGTACAGCATGATGTTAATTTAGAGTTTAGAGTAAAATAGACAAGGGCAGGGCTACCGTGTGATTGCCAAGTCGTTTCTGTGGCGAACGCCAATCAGGTTAGAGGCAGCGCTACTCTATCGTCAGACTAACGTCACTTCTGGTTCCGAAAAAAAAAAACAAGATGGCAATGGCAAAACTACTGAACTTGCGGCTTCGAAATGGCCGTTCACAAACCAATGGGTGACGTCACGGAGGCTATATCCACTTCAGTGCCTTTTTTGGCATTTGGTATATGATGTTTAACTAATGAAATCCTGTGATGCTGATTCACATGATATACTGAGATCCTAAAGTGCAGGTAGTGTAGAGGATGAGATTCACAGGGTACTGACTGAAATAGTAATAAAGAGCAGTCAGAGAGAGACACAAGCAGAGATAAAGAAAAGTGAGTCGTAACTTGAATGAATAAATGCTGCATGATGCCAAAAGATTTTGGTTCACCGTCATATATTGATGCTGGATTTAATCCATACAGCTACAGTACACACAAAAGCACATGATGGACATGTTGTGAGTCAATCTCACATAGCAAATAGAGCAATTTAATTGAGAACAAACGTAAATAATGATTTTACTTTGCTATCAGGACTTTTATATCAAGCTTAATTTAAAGTCAGTAAAGTCAGCCAGCTCACAGGTAGATGCTAAGGTGCGATATACATTAGCTGCAATGCTGATTTTTGATTGATTTATGTCAGAAATATAATATGCATGTGTGGGCACACACTCAAACACTGTGTTTCAACTCATTTTGGAGCTGTAGTGATGTGCGGCTGACTGCAACTTAATCATTTACTCTACCAGCAATACACAATATTCTTAATTTAATTAATCCTGCTTTCAATTTTTTACCTCCACTTTTTCAAAGACATAAGCCTTTAGCAAGAACCAGGTGATTTTTTTCACAGGCCTCGTTCAGTTGGTTGATAAACAAGTCCCCCTCTGTGTTACATAAGCCTTGTGTCCCTGTTGTTCCACTCTGGAGTGTTTTGGTACAACTTGAATTTCAGGTTGCTTTGGGAAAACCATCTCATTTATTATGCAAAGAGAGAGCACAGTGCACTTCTTACAGCCCTACTGAGATAACAAAATATAAGAAAAAGTGAGCATGACAAACAGAGCAAAGGAGGAAGAATGAGCGAGAAAAAGAGTTACCGTAAGTGTCATCTTGGTTTGGTCTTGCATACTTTATCAGCATCTACTTCCTACCTCATATTTTCTCTGCCTTAATGATGCCTACTGTGACCTAGGAAAGTTGGCTTACATACATGAAGAAGCGACTGCAAAAAAAGAGCATGCCAATCATACTAAGTATAAATTTGATTAGCTCATGTGCTGGGAAATTGCTTTGGTTCCTGCAATCCTTTACATTGCAGAACATCATCCGAGCAGTGCAGGTGCAATAAGGATAGGGAGGCCTACAACTCAGCACAGGGCAGTCTTTAAGACAACCGAAGATGGTTGTGGAGCTATAATACATAATATATTTTTCAACTACATCTACACTTTTCATTAATTTAACTTATGTAATGGAGTGCAATTAGTATATTTAGTATTCACGACAGTATTTTTTCTACAAAACAGCTATGTTGCAAGTACATTCCTCATGACTTTGTAACCAATCCTTTGAGAGGATGTCATGTTCTTTAAAGTGGAAACATAACTTTTCAACTTTTCCCCCGTGACACCCCCCTAGAAGTGGATAACTGCTCATTTTAGAAAGGCCACTGCAAAAAAACATGTTCCTTGTTTCTAGTTGACCAAGATGGAGGGCCGGGCATGTCAGGCCTGGCCTCTCCAGATTCGGCAAATTAGTTAAATCTGCCTATTTGTTCACTCAAAACAGTCTTGTGTACACATCATACAACCGAGAGACTTTTGGACACAGTCCAAAAGTCTCTCGGTTGCAATTCTGACAACTTTATTGATCTCATTCCAGAGATCGCCAAGATAACAGAGGCTACCAACCCAGTTCTACTGCAGTGCTGGAATTTCCCACAGGTACAGTACATGCAGCACAGAGTAGACTGGATTAAGTACCTGCAGCAGAAACACAGCAGCAACAATGTACAAATCGCTTTGAATGTAATGGTCAGTCGTCATTCTTTTAAATACATTAGCATACCGATCTGTAATATACTGCATATTTATAAGCTTGGGAAACATGGGCAACAATAATGATTTGGCTATCCAAAACAAGAGCTCCATTTGTCTGCAAAGTCTGCAGAGTAGACTTTGTTATCGTCCAGTATCATACCGAGTTGACACAGACAGAGACAGTACATACATCAATCCAGCAGCAACTGTCCTTGTTACTATTATACAGTACTAACATATGTATCCAAAGATTTACAAACAAAATCTCCTGTCATTTTGGTCAAATTCTTTCAGATTTATAATCCTGCTCACTCTCTATAGGATTAAGTTTAATATTACTTTAAAAACTGCACAGGAACAATAAAACAAACAAAAAACCATAGTAAACTAATAGTGCATTAAGTTAATAGTACATAGTATCTTGCCGTCTGTGTTTGTTTTTGTTGTAGCTCTCTAGTTCTCTGTGGTTAGCTTCTTCTGTGTTCACAGCTGTGTTGGATCTTCCTCATACTTACCTACCTTCCTACCCCCACCAGTTTACAACTGGGCAGAATGAAAAGAAACTGTTATGTTATGTATAAATGTTGACAACAGTAGTAATATTGTGTAATAATATTGTTAAGTTAATGTCTCATTCTTTTTCATAGTAATTCATATTGGTTCCCTGTAACCTGGCAGGCTATTATTTTAACCACTTGGGAGAATGTGAAAATAACCAGTCAGATAAACAGATTTAATTTAATACACAATCTGCTTTTATTTTGTGACTGTATTCATACAGTTGAGAAAGTTGACATACAGCATACAGAATACATGTCAGTTTTACTATTTCCATACATCTTGTTGCAAATACTGTTGCCAGCTGTTTTCACTGGCTAGCGACCACCACCACACTGCAAGCACAAATAAAACCACCACCCCACCCTTTTTTATACATACTGTATGTTATTCAGTTCAAGCTACACTGTCCAGTGGCCTAATGCACAAGCTGTAAAGCACCACCCACCAACACAGCCATCACCCAGTAGTGACTATGACGAGAATGACTGAACTAAAACTTGAGATACACAGAATTGCGTCTGTCCACTATCATTTTTCAGTGTCATATTCAGGCAGGGGTGGAAGGTATGTGCCAACAATAGTGCCAACTAAGTCACCCCAGCTGCAGGGAGGTGTTCCACAGGAATCGACACTCGTCCTGTTAAAATGAGGATAAGAGCAATTTATCACAGTGGCAAATGCTTAACACTGTAGCAAAGTTAATAACATTTACAGTAAATTGACTTTACAACTATTCATTTTCTCTTATATTTTCACCTTGGTAAACAGTAAAGTATGCATTAGACTTTCTCTTGTAGTAGATGAATCCAGAGCTCAAAATAACAAGACCAAGCATCAGACTGCACAGTCCCACAACAATTTTATTCCGTTCTGGCTCAGGAAGGGAAGGGTCTAAAAGAATGAGAAAACAATGCTTTAATTTAATAATCTTACATATTCTTACAATAAAATACAATTAGCATTACAGTGACAAACTTACCCCAGACCTGAAGCACAGGTTCAGAGAGGGTGACGTGTTTGACCATGCAGGTCATTTTTTCTCCTGGGGTCGGGATATACTCCAGGTAGGAATGGATCTGGTAGTACCAGTCCCCATCAGACAGCACTTCAGAGTAAGTGACAGGTGAGGTCACTTCCTGGCCGTTCAGCAACCACGTCATTTGAATTTGTTTAGGATAAAAATTATAGGCACTGCACACAAGCATGGCCGGGTGCTTCACTGAATTCAGCTTGATGGTGGGTATAGATGAAAGATTTCCTGTAAAAATCAAGTTGATGTTTAATATTTACGATTAGAAAAAAACATCTTACTTATCAAAGAAGGAAAAAAACAGGTGTATATATCAACATTAAATTATGGCTCAATTCCATTAATTGTCCCAGTAAGCCATAGCAGTGGGTGAGCATGCACAATACCAGAGCCCTGGAACTGGCTCATCTAGACAGAATGCAGCCATCATTTTTGTTATTAATTCCACCAATATTTTTCCTGTTTTTACAAGTCAAAACGCCTTCTGTGAAAAGGGTCTATGTGCATACCAAGAGCCCCTCAAAATCCATTTAGAACAATTGATTTAAAGTAATCTTAAGAAAAAATGTTCCTACCCAGTTTTTGGATGAAGTCTATGCTGTCTGTACACAATAGATTTTTTTCAAATGCTCTCTGTAGTGCATCATAGGGATCTGCATTCCAATTTTTTGCCGCTTCAACTGAATAGGCTGTGAATCCAATCCAGTTGCCTCTTGTGCTGTTGTACTGCATCCTTAATTTCTCGTTAAAACGGCTAGTCAGGATATACTCTGTATCTTCCAAATCTGTACCCTTGAATGTACAACATGCATTGATTTGTACATAATCATCATCTGAGAAAACTGTAATAAAAAGAAATGAGTAATGTATTAATGTCAAATGAATTACTATAACATCACAAAAACTTCAATGATGCATTCAAGCAGACGAGTAATGAAACTCACCTGAGCTGAAAACAGAGAGAACCACCCAAAAAATAAAATAATAAATGTGCATGTTGTCCCACGAGTAGGGAACTACAGGAACAAAGCTTCTCTGATGTGCAGCATTTATGTGTTCACAGATACTCGGAAATAAACGCAGGTACACTGACATGTCAACAAAATGAAAGAATGCACCCGCCCTTTTGCTCAGTTGACACTCCCTCTGTCCATTACAATAATGATAGTGATAGTATTACTGATTATTAGTTAATCCTGATTAGTCTTACTGATTATAATAACTATTGCTAATTTATGTTTGAATTGTTTTCTCAAAAAACTGTTACACAGTTTAGGGAAAGCAGTTCTTTGTTTGAAGGATCTTTTAACTATTACAAAATAGAGTTAACAAAAAGAAAAAACATTGTGCAATGGTTGTGAGCAGGCATTTCCACACTTTAGGAAACTCATAATCTGCGAGACTACTGTGGTTGGAGACCAAACTTCGTAAACAAAATATTTTGATAGTTTGATTGTACTGGAAAGTGGTAGAGGAAGGTCAGAGAAGGGGAAATCTGTTATTGGTGACATAAATCAGTTTTACTTAACTTTGATCAATTATGGATCAGACAGGCTTAGTTGATTAATTCCCATAAACAAGGAAATAAATAAAAATCAGGGCAGCAGAAATAAAAGCAATAATATTTTTTCACGATCATCAAGGACGGAATGGACTTTAGAGAGAATTTTAGAGTTTTTGGCAAAGGCTTAACATAAGTGGACAGCTAACTAAGACTTTTGGTGAAGGTGATTTCAGGGAATGGACAAAAACGGAGACTCTTATTTAGCAGGAGGACATTACATGTCATCCAACAGTAGATATGCTTGAGATAAAGGGCTGCACCTGTTGGTTTGCATAGTGTATTACTACAAACATTTTCCAAAATATCTTTTAGTTTGTTAGTCCTTGTTTATTTTCATGCCAATACAGTTTGTACAAACACAATCAATCAATCACAGTGAACATCACTGTAATTTGCCTTTATTTTTTCTCAAAGATACATTATTGTCTTAAGGCAGACTCTGACTTCTTTGAAAACTCTTTCTTGATAGTGCACCTGATTCTTGGTCAGATTCTTTTTGGGATACTCCAACACAAAGGACTTAATGGCCTCCAAACGGACTTATTTCATACAAGAAATTACCAAGTTCATATTCATCTTCTCTTTTACTGTCTTCTAACATTAGTACTTGCTTGTTGGTCTTAAGAGTCAAATTTAAAAAAACATACTCATTAATGCGAAACCTTTAGCAGTTAAAATCTTTTTAGTGGTGAATCTGCATTAAAAGGACTGCATATACTGTAGACTCAAAGGTATGACTTTAGATAATAGAGCCTTACCTCACAGCACATGCTAGTTGAGGTGGACGATAAGTTGTCAGTCCTCATTATAAGATGGTCATTCATGCATAATACATGTTTCATACAGTCCTACAGTCAAAGCTCAAAGACTCAGTCACAATAAGGTACATTTATTATGAGTTCTACATAGTAAAGAATACTGACGAATAAATGAAAAACAAAAAAAAAACAAACCTGGATTATGTATTTTGTCACACAAAACAGCACAGAAGAGAAACTTACAGATATGCAAGTAATTCAGCTTGATTCATTATATTTCCTTTTCTAAAAGGTATTTTGGGCATTTTTACTCGATAGTGGACAGTTGAGAGGTGTCAGGAAACAAGGCAGGAGAGAAAGGGAGAATGACATGAAACAAATGTTGCTGTCCGGAAACAAACCAGGGGCAATGTGATCACAATGCTGTATATGGTATACATCTTTACCACTAGGTCACCAGGATGCGTTTAAATTGGTTTCCTTTCACAAAGAAGAAAGTTCCTGCAACAACTCCAAGCAGTCCAAGGCTCAGGCCAAGTCCACAAAAGACAGTTGGACCAATACTAACCTCATTCATGTTGACCTCTGGGGGGGACAGGAGAAAAATATTTGTAGTGTGAAGTTAAAAACCCAAACCTTAAAGTCATTTCAGAATTGACTGATTTCTACATTTCTATCAGACCAGTCAAGATAATTATAAGATACTACATAATATTAAGCTTCTTTGCTCTCACCCCAAAACTTGGTCAGAGGCTCATCTAGTGACTCATGTTCCACAGTGCAGCCGTAGACGTCTCCTTCCTTTGGGACGAAGTTCAGGTTGGAGAAAACATGAAACGTCCCATCAGAGTTGGGTAAGCATTTGTTGAAAGGATCATCTACTTCTACTTCTATATCATTCTTGGTCCACTTTATGTTGATGGAAGGAGGGAAGAAATGGTTGATGAAGCAGATGAGAGTATTCTCTTCCTCTTTTATCACTTCATCTCTGGGGTAGACCATAATTTCTGGTGCCTCTGAGGGTTAAATCAACACATGATTTAGTGTCCTTTCAATTTTCTATATTTTTGTAAAAAATACAACTGTGCTGAATTTATACAGTGTCTTAAAAGTAGACAGTGAAAGAAACATCAGCATGTTGAGTTTCTGTTACCTTTAGGCTTTGTTGTAGCTGACTTGTCTGGTTTCCATCTGAGCAACTCCCCCTTGCATATAGCTCGGTAATATACTGCATATTTGTAAGCCTGGGGAACATGTACAAATGTAGGGATTTTGCTATCCCAAACAAGAAGCCCTTTTTTAAAGTCTGCATAGTAGACTTCATCATCATCCAGTGTCACAGATAAGTGAGTATCACTTGAGTCAAAGCATCCGTAGGTGTGACAAAGTTCTTCACGTCCTAGAAAAATGCAACAATCCGTACATCAATTCAGCAACAACTGTTTATGCTATTGTATATATTACAAAGAAATTCATAAAAAGTTTGCAAATAAACTTGTAAATGTGTTATTTTGGTTTAAGAAGCAAAATGAACAGTTATAGGGGGAAAGCCATACTTACTTTGAGCATAGATGCAAATTGCTCCTGAGAAAAAAAGTATTATTTTGAAGTACATATCTTCTAGTCTGTATGTATTTAACTGTGCTGTCATAGCGCTCTTGTTCTCTGTCGTTAGTTTCTAGAAAAATGAGACTGGTCGGCTGAGAAGGCTGGCTGTGTTACTGCAGGTGCAACCTTTCCTCATACCTACAAATTCAGATATATCTAAACACATGATGTTTTTGTGTTTGGTCTCTTCCTCATGGCAGCTCTTCACATCCTCATTGTTTTACAGTCCATTTGGCAGGTTAATACATCAGAGCAGTTTCCTCCTTCAGAACAGAGATAAACCCAGTCAAGATCATATTTCATTTATTTCAATGTTTCTATATTTCTTTCTTTGTGTCCACTGAACATGGCTCCAGTTAATCAGATAATAAATGTGATGACAATGTGTTATTATGATGTATTATACTTTTGATTTAGACCAAGTTTTATTTATGTCTCAGATCAATGTGAAAGTGAAAGCAGTTTTTCTCCTACATTTAAAATAATCTCAACTCTCAACACACCGTCTACAGAATCAACTATTCAATGATCATGATAAATAATTTGTATTATTATTAAGGCCTAGCCATGCAGCCTTCTTGTATTAAAGTGTGGCTGTGAACCATATAAGACTGAATGAAACAGCAATGTACTGTATGGCCTGGCTTATAATGTGCAATCTGCATGGTAATGACAAAAGATGGGTGCTGTCCTTCAGGCTGGCACGGGAAGCACCCAGGGGAGAAAACTACACAGTATGGGTGCAGCTCAGGTAGGTGAACTGAAATTAGAGTCATCTGTATCTATGTTTATTGGAAATTATTCCATATTAAAGAAGATGTGTTTGCATGCCCTGTCCTGCTCACAGTGCACACACACACCTGCAGGATGTTCAAATGCAAACAATTACAAGTGAATCAGCAGCACTCAGAATTTAATTAGACCCTTATTAGATTAATTTGGACGCTTGATGAATTAAAACTGATCGGAGAGGAGAGTGGAGATGAACTGATAGACAAACTGAGCCTTCATTGTATGGATCTGTATTAAGTAAGAATAAGTGCGTGTGTGCCTGAGGTATGTCAGGGTTTCCAACTTTGGGTACCTGGCTGGAGTGAGATTTTGATACCATGGGCATAATCACGCATACGTGCACTTAATCACGTGCACATATTTGGACTCAATTCACCGACAGGGGTTTAAAACCAAGTAGTTTTGCTGCCTAAACCTAAGCAAACTGCGACTGAAAACAGAAAATAATAAGTCACATAAGTCTTCAAATAATAATTTTTGGATCCAGACAACACTCAAACTCCAGTCTCCTGTGTGAAATCCCTTTGCTTGACCCATTCGTCCACCATAACCTCCAGCTCGCAGAGTGTTTTTTGCTCGCTATTTATACTACATCACCCGACATCCTAAAGGCTTTCTGGCAGAAAGCAAAGGTTGGCTTGCAGCTTGAACGTCGGGCTCCCGGCTGTGAGCTTGAGCATCTGTCCAATCAGCACGCAGATGAGCATCGCGCACCAATCACAGACTCATTTAAGGGCCTATACACATTGAATCTGGGGTTACAGTACGTAAACAATGTTCGCTTTATTTAACCATTACAATGCCAGAAAGACTTTGGCCAAAATACGTTACACCTGTTCATCCCTGTAATACGCTACCCTGATAATGGAAATTGTTGATCATAAGACCTTTAAGAAATTCAGGTTAAATGTAGAAAGTCGACTGTATAGTGAATGAAACATGCTCCCATGTTTCGTGGATACAAAAATGTACATCAGTTAGGCTTACGCCACAACAGCTGCAGAAAGGTTACAGATTCACTCACATGATCTTCACAGGCAGTCAGCCAATTATATTTTACTATGAGAGCAGTGACATCTGTGCCCGCAATAGCTGTCAAACATATGAATAGGGTAGGCTTCCAAACAATCATGTATGTCAATTTAATGCCTCCAAAATTGACATAAACTAATGTGTGTATGCATGTAGG
The DNA here is from genome assembly GCA_031216445.1 of Lateolabrax maculatus. Lineage (NCBI taxonomy): Eukaryota > Metazoa > Chordata > Actinopteri > Acropomatiformes > Lateolabracidae > Lateolabrax > Lateolabrax maculatus. The sequence continues at coordinate 16,163,933 of CM062216.1, read as the reverse complement.
AATACAAACAACTGTGTGCAAATGCATGTTCGGGACACACTGACTTTCACCTTATAAGCACAGAAAGATTTTGGACACAAGGTCACCGTGTGTTATGTTTGTCTAGTGAGAAATGACAGTGATACATGAAATTTGAGGCAAAGATCAATTTGCAAAATATAACAACAAAAGGGTGCTGAAAACAGCTCCTGGAAAAGTCACATCACTGCAATTAAATAGCAATTTGGAGAACAGAGAATAACTCCAGATCACTGGGGTCTGCTGACAAAAACAACAGACGTCAGAAAGAGAGAGAAGAGGATCCATGCTGCTGGCCACCTGCACCTATGGCACTAACTAGCTGCCCAGGAACGTTGAGTCAGAGAAACCCGGCAGGATCAAAAAAAACAAAAAACAATATTGTGACAGAAAGTGTACAAACGGAGGGATATACAATGTGAGGAATGCCATAATCACCTCATGTTCCACAAATTTGATTCCTTGTAAGTGGGTGGTTTAAAAATTAATTTGTCATGTAAAAGCTTGCCTGAATTACTTTCCAACCTTTTTTTAGTTTGTAATTCACGAGCACTCTCTGAGTGATGCAGCTTTGTCACAAGAACCATCTTTGAATAGGTGACATTTATTAGTTTATGGAGTTAAACAGAAAGGTTGCTTTATTTTGTTTCAGTACAAAAACACTTCAGACAATAGTGCCCAGCACTTGCTGCAGGTTTGCTCAAGGTGCTAAATTTGAGGAACATCATGCTTTATCTGATCATTTTATTTAGAAAAAGTTGTAAATACTTTAGTTAGTATTCTAATCAGGCTGATAACTTTCGGAATACAAAAACAGGCCCACGATCCTCTTGATGGGAATGTCGTCCTTCTATGATCATGTGTTTCTTAAAGATATTGGACACAGTTTTTTGAGTCACTCAGAAAGGGAGAGAAATGTTTTTCTTAGAATGGATTTCTGATGCTGTCTGATGTGTGTGCCTGTCTAATTTCTATGCAGGTGTTAAAATACAGAAAAGGCAGTAACACAGAGACAAGCACACCAGGACTTCCAAAGTCCTGGTAGACGCACATAAATGCACACATACTCAGACCATCTGGTGTGGTTGGATAAGGCTCCATTGCCGTGCTGAAGCACTGAACTTCTTTCTACGTAGTCAGTGGCCCACTTTCAACAACTGTTCGCCAGATTTTCAGGTCTTCCAAACACATTAAAAATCATTAAAGGTGCGTGAATATTTTAATTAAAACACCTTAATATGAGATGGCAATTAATGTTATTAATTGTCTGCAGTTTAGCAAACTCTCTTCCTCTGTTCTTTCTCAGGAAAACCAAAGGGCTGTGTGGGTTAATTGGATTCAAATCTACACACACACACACACACACACACACACACACACACACACACACACACACACACTCCTCACCCCTATACAGACGGCCACTTCATCATGAAAGAGATTTCTAATCAGTTATGAGCTGCTGTTGTTCCTATAGCAACCAGGGACACTTGTACCTGTTTATTCTAGTATGCACACTGTATGTGGGTGTACGCACAGACAATCTGTGCATACACTCACGTACCATAAATAGGTACGGACATACATTTGTGTGTGTTAGTATGTGTGTGTGTGTGTGTTTGTGTGTGTCCCCTGATATGCTGTATCTACTCTTAAGGCTTCACAATTTACACAGGGCCGTTTTACTGTGAAGTTTGACACGCTGATAAAGCTAATGGTACAAGCAGAGAGAGTTATACGTTACATGTTACTGGTATTGCGTCTTGGTGATGACCAGGTTGGGAGCTGATTACGTTTATGCAAATGGAGCATTGGAGTGGACGTCTCCTAATTACCCTTTGAAAGTAAACCATTTCAAAGGATCAGATGATAATTCTGCGGCTCATTGACTGAATAGGTCAAATCTCTTGCTTTGATTTGCTAAAGGAAACATTTGGATTGGTGGCACACACACTTGTTCCCCACACCCACCAGAATAAGAGTGATACAATGATTAGTGTCTGCATCTGTGTGAATTCCCAGAATGGGAGAAAATATTGGGCAAATGCAGATCTGAGAGTCGAAATTTAAATCTACATTTTTCATGTTTGCAATCTTAAAAACTTGTAAAGTGGGAATTATGCTTCTCCAGGCTGCACTTAAGAAAACATACACGGGTGTTCTCCGGACCCCTTCACATGTGTATTTCTTGTACAGATTGGGGGTGTAACATATGTGTAAACTAGGAAACAGTGTCACGTTTAGCAAACCACAATGTAAAGAAAACAAAGACATCGGAAGGGAAACGGAAATCAATTTCTCCCCAGTGAAAGTGGAACACACGTGAAAGAATTTGAATTTATCAACACAAATAGACAGGACAATGACAAGATGGACAATGATATTAAGGGCACTTAAGAGTAATTTATTTTCCTTTGATCTGCTAGATAAGCACTTGTGGCTGAAATGCTGCAATGTACTCTCAAACTCTGGAAAAAAAAAACGTGATCGACCAGCATCATGTTAATAGATGAGGGGAGTGAAGTTACACTTTTAGTTTGACTAACGTTATGCGGTGTGTGCTGGCTGTTTGTTGACGTTAGCGAACGCCATTTCTAGGCAAGACACTTGGGAGCTCACATAAACATAGCAACCTTTGGATTTTCCTGGAAAAACTGTCCCAAGTCCTTTAAATAGAAATCAATCCACAGGCTCATTTTTTAAGCTGCATTACAATCTGCTCACACATTGGAAACACAACGCGATGAATACATGTAAACGTTACATACAGCACTTTTAAGATTAATGTTTTGTTGCATTTTTAGTTCCATAGCAACTGCCTTGGGGGAATCTGTGTCATTTTGAATATAGCAAATTACTGATCCACATCACTCCCAAAGATCATATAATTAGTCTGATCACATACTGTATACCATCCATCACCGATCAGAGTGCACAATGCGTCCAGATACATTGTGATCATATTATAATGTGGCATGCCCAGCTGCTCCCCTTCTCGTGCTGCATCTTTCCTAACACCTGTCCCATAACTCTACTGACACATTCACAGTGTGTCAGCACAGCTTCTATTCTCAGTAGCCATTGTTTCTCCTTGTTTAGACAGGATGTTGACAGTAAGTAAGGTTTAGGGAGACAGGAAGAGAGAGGTGGGGTACGGGGAGAAATGGAGGGACAGGCGATTCAGAGTTTCCTGTTCTAATGAGGTGAATGATGTTAGCTTCCCATTAAACTGGTGGGAGTGCAGCCTGCTCTGTGGCACACACAAACACATGCATGCATTTTTCACACCAGTGTTGTAGTCACCAAACATTCAAATGTAATCGAACTTGCAAACATCTCAAGTCATTGGTACTTGAGTCCAAGCAAGTTTGACATGCTTAAGTTCAATTCATTTTCAACAAATTTAAAAAAAATAGTTACACTCAACTCCTTTGTCCTTCACCTGTCTAAATCCAAATTATGTTCAATTCAAACCAAATTCAAACAATTAATAAATGAATTAATAAAACTTTTTTTTCGACACCAAGTTAACATCTTTAATAAATTTCAACATTTTTTTTTATGTCTGCAGGGTTCCCAGGTGTAAATTAGGGGGTCAGAGACACTGGTCCTCCAAACTTTCATCTTCAAATTCGAAAGATGTTGTCTTTGAATGTCTTCAAATTCCAGTGAAAACATTTTTTCATAATGTTAATCAGCCTCTATTAGGCTTAAAACAGCCTTGGCATCTTCAATATCTCTAATTCAAAAACATTAAATCAGTGATGAAGTTTTAGCCTCAGTGGGCCCTTAAAGAACCAACTCTCAGGTGCTCCTAACCGAGATGGAAGAACTACACCTCATCAGCAGAGATAAAGATTTGTGTTTATTACTGTTACCATGACAACAAAGGTCCCTTAACCTTAGCAAACAGTAATTTAAACCCAAACCTCAATGTTTCCCTAGCCTTAACAAAGTACTTATTTTAACACAAACCATAATCTTTCCCTCAACCTAACCAAGGCGTATTCTTCCACACTGATTTGTAACGGTTCTGTAAGGCACAGACACATGATGTCGTCCTGCCCTTAGGGGCGTCACTGTTGTTATAGAGGGCATGGACAAAAGATATATTCTGTTGTTTAAATTAGACAACATTTTACTATTTTTTGTACTAGTGTTATGTGTTAGTATATGTTGTAATGTGCAGTATTATTAGCAAGACTTAAGATTCCTATTTATAAGGTAAATGTTAATGAAAGAAATGTCCTGAGTTTATCCAGGTACAAGCAAAGTGAGCAGAGCTGATCTGAGTTAAAATATCCTAACTTTGCCTCTATTTCAGCATTCTGCTGGTGCACATCCAACTAGATACTGCAAAATAAATAATATATCAATGAGGCGGCTATCCCTTGGAATGAAAGTAATGTACCCAGGTTCTTAGGAAATGTCAGAACAATATTTAAGTGTGTCTGCGGTGTGTATGTGCGTGCAAGAGACCATTAAAGATGTGTCACTGCTTTTTCTAACCCCACAGGGCCTCTGTTTGAAGCTCAGTGCTGCAACGTGTGGAGTATCAAACACAATGCCAGAGGCCGCAGTAACAGGGCACCACAGATGTCAAGCTTTGGTATGACATGGGATGTTACTGGCTGAGATTTAAATTCATTTTCAAGTAAATGTATCAGAGATTAACTGAGATTGGATAAGAAAGAGCCATCTTTCATTGGCTGCAAAAACTACACTTTTTGCTGTGTTTTTTCAGTGTGTGCCGCAACCCAAAGACAATTTGAGGTTCTTAAAGCTCTAAATAATTTGTCCAATTTCAAGGCTCCTGCTCTGGGAGCTGTGTGTGTGTGTTTAAGGCTGCTTGATTGTGTTTCTAAACCCTTTCATTGAATTGCTGTGCTCTGTATGTCCAGATGCATTTAAATGAATAAACACACATTATGTGTACTGTTTTCTAGTCAGTATTAAAGGCTATTCCATGACTAACTGGGCATAATCACATTTAGCCCAGACATAGGCTCTCTATCCCCCCTCAGGACACTATAATGTTTCACCTGCCCACTAGTCACCCCGGTTCTCACAACCTCCAGTCACCTGACCAACTGTTCCTGCACAACTGCTCTTAATTTAGTCCTTAGCTCTCTACTATAAATAGAAAACTGCTGACCTTGGATGTTTACTAGATCATTAATGTTACTATGTAGCCATTGCAGTTGGGCCATTTCTGCCTGCTTGTCTGTCCCAGCACGTAAACTTGCCAGGCCTTCTCAGTAAATTGGAGTCAGATTTCACTTATCACGTGACGAGAGTGAGGAGAGTTTATGGACAAGACAAGTTAGTTATGTTTAATATAAGCGAGTTTGTCATTGCACTGTTTAATTGTTTATTGTTACCCTCTTCATTAAAAAAATATTCTTCTAGGCATTTGTTTTGTTCAAATTAAAGGGAAGATCTAAAGGTCTAACATTACAGATCAAAATAAGAGTTCTACAGATATTGTAGCAACGGCCCACATTTCCCATCATGCTTAGCGCTGGACTGAGTACCAAATTTAACTTTGCCAAACCCCAACTGCAAGGATCAGTGCTAAATGCTATGCTTTTTATTCCACTGGACCACAGGAATTGATAACCATGCGAGTAACAGCCAAAGTCGCCCTATACTTGCTGCTTGTCACGGTTAAAACAACCATTTACAGCCAAGTCAGAAAAGAAAACGGTGTCATTGCCTTTAATATCTGTAGTGTTCTCTTTAGTTGTCTAGTTGAAAAACCTTGGAATCTGAAGAGTAAAAAGTCTGCAGCTTAAAATGTGAACAGCGAGAAAGAAAGAGAAAACATAGAGACAGATTTTCAAGAAGAGTGAGACAGACCAAAAATATAAACACAGCATATGCAGACATCAAGAACATGGAAGTTTATTCGAGCTCTCACTCTGCTGTATAACATCTCTATGGTGACTTGCCACTGCTTCACTAATCCAGTGCACCAAAATCTGAATCCTCCCAGTCCTCCATCTCATCAGAAGATCACCAAAACACACAAACACAAACACAGTGATGTGGCCCATTCCAATTATCATTTAGAAGACAGAAGACAAACCATACTAATTGCCTTCATTTGCCCATTGTTCCCCAAAAGATTATCCCTGTCGACCACAGTCTAATGCACTGATAAATACAATGCCAATGTTGCAGGATCCCAAAATAATACATTGCAGGGAAAAACAGCAGGTGTTAGACACAGAAGAAAGGTTATCAGCTGGAGAAGCACAGGAAATTGTCTTTAATACAGAAGCCATAATCTGAGACAAAGTTTGTGAGTGCAACATCAAAAATACCTCCAGGGTTTCAATTATCCGCACAGTGGGTGCTGTCCTATGAGCCAGCAGGCAGCAATTCAAGAAATGTTATGCAGATAAATAACCAAACATACTGCAGGTAGAGAACTGACTGATCAGTACAGAATCTGATAAATAGCTTAAATGCTAGTGCTGACTAAAAGTGGAACCAAGCTCCATTTTAATGACTTAAGGGTCTGATTTGAACTACTACCTTCAGTAAACAATGATGGCAAACAGACATTTCTCCTGTCTTTTAACAGAGCAAAGATGATGTTCTTGTTCCCTTCAGCCACTGCTCCAAAGCTCATTACTCAGGAGCTGATCAAGCAAGCGGTGAGAGTAATTCAACTGCTGCTCAGGTGCAGAAAAGACACTCACTGTTCTTTAACCAGTGAATGGTTAATTAATTGCAGAGGAAATTGCATGGTAATTGATGAAGCAGTGAAAGCTCTGCTCAGTGTAGCCTGAAAATGAACATCAGAATGAATCTTCCATAGCTGTACAGTATGTGAAATTTGTTTTAATGGCTACTGAAGATATCATTAGACAATAATCTGGCGTAGTCATTTATCCCAATGGGGAAATTCATTTGCAGTGTACTAGCTTTGAGGCATATTAGAAAAAGATACGTGGAATAAAAATAATCAAATAGAAGCAACTAAAACAGAGGAGAACACTTTACAACAGACATATTCAACTCTATATTGGAAGTTACAACATAAAAAGGGTTCTAACAGGAGAAGTAAACCAAACTAGATAGGATAAGTTTAATGAATTTTCTTTTAAGTAAGACTTAAATTAATAGTTCAGCATTTAAGGAAACATGCCTATTTGCCTTCTTGCATGGAGCTAGCCGCTCAAAACAATTACAGTGGCCAAAACAAAATCACGCTGACTTAGGCCCTGATCAGACAAAACGTGAGGCGCACCACGCTGCTTTTTTTGTTGAAGCCTGCAATTTAAGAAAAGCAGCTTGCTACGTCTTTTTTTTATGTTGCTAGGCAACCACAGAATCACTTGTCCTTAGCCTGGTCATTATTCTGCTCACAGCTCACTTTCTATTTGTTTGGATAGTTAGTTATTTAGTAGGTTAGTTAGCTTGTTACTTTACAGAATGAAAAAAAGAAAAATGACAGGTAGAGGGCACTTTAGTACGCCGGACACAGGGAAACGGAGGTCCGTGTGGGTACACATGCTCCTCAGAAAGAGGAGAAATCATGGGGAGTACCACCAGCTGGCTTTCCGATTGTACAATCGAAAGATACGCTGATGACGTTGGCATTGTTGTTGATGTTTTGCGTTGGAAACACAAGTCATTCAGGACGCTCCTGCAAAAAACTGAGCAACGCAGAAGCACCGAGCAAAAAACTAAGCTCTCATTGAAAAAAATTACAACAAGCCGCCCGGGGCTGCTAAAAAGTGTTCTGTCTGATCAGGGCCTTAGGCAGACAGTTACCTAAAGCAATCAATGACCTTCTCAAGACACCTGCATTCTCTCTGCCTCTCTCTATTACTCTTTCTCTCTCCCTGGCTCATCCTTTGACATCAGGCAGATCATTTGAGTAAGTACGTTTCCCTCCATCTGGTATGTGAGAGCCAAGCCACTGTCTGGCTGAGCTACGAGCTCCTCAGGGAACAACGAAGGAACAGGCTTCTCTTTAGTCAGAGCGGAGAGTCTCCACTCTGGGGATGTAAACAAGACCTTGGGTCTGGGCCTAGACATACAGTGGGGCATCTCAGTATGCAGGGACACAAACAAACAAACATATGGAAACCCCCAGAGACTGACCTTACACTGACTGACTGATGTCACCTTAATCAAAACAGATTTCTCTCATGCTGCAGTAGAACATAAGCAGATTCCATGGAGGGTGCTTAGTATTATCAGAGCAAGCACTACTTCATGCAAGAATACAGAGATCATGCGAGTGACAGACTTGTACATCTATATCTAGTCCATACATAATACAATTTTTTAGGATTTACACATTTTTCATTATTTTTAAAAATTCTTAGCTTGTTGGTTTCAAACTCAAAACCCAGCTTTTTTTGACTTACAAGGACATGCAAGGCATTTGAAAGACTGTTTTCTGGCAGATTTTTGTTTTCTTCCTGTGGCTACTGAATGGAATGATCACAAATAATGTTAATATTTGGGTTTGTGTATATCCTATGTTTACATTGTGACAGATACATCCCCTGATTTGTTTTCTCAGTAGCACTTCAACTTAATCGCCATTCGAAGATGAGAGTCTCCTGAAGGGCCCGTTGAAGATTGTTGGTGATAAAATCCTTTAGCTGTCTAGTCATGTCCTTGTGCAACAAAGCTGTCCACTTTACTAACAGACTCATATTGTTGCCTGTTGCCCTCATGCTGCAATGCCATTCGAGGAGATTCTGATTCGTGACTCTTACGATGTGTTGTGTAAGCAATGCATACAGTGTAACCAGGACACCAAAGCACTGAGTTACTTATCACGCATTCCAGTTTTCACAGTACAGTATGTAATTTGCACCAATCCAGATGAAAGCACAACTGAAAGATACTGAACGCTTCAAAATGTAATTTGCTGCTGCTGCTGCCTTTAATTAGGAAAGAGCAGTAAATGGTTTTCTATGTACTTTATGTTTGCTTTAGAAAATAAGTTTTCTATCTGCAGCCAAGTCTTGTCATTTCCAGTTGTACTGTTGGTGACTATGAGTTATATGCCTTTGTGTGTGCTGGCATGTACTTACATGCGGCAAAAGATTAATAGATTACAAATTTGTCATCTGTCATTTGTCAAGTCAATGACAGCTCAATAGATTACGTTGGGCCCCATTATTATCAACAGATGTGATAGCCTTTAGCTGGCCACAGAGGACAACAGTGTCTTCCATCATCACCACTGGTGCAAAGCACAGGAGAAGAGCCAGTCAGCCTCAGGACAAGATGTGATAAAGCAGCATCCCAGTAATTATAAACATGAAGCTCACAGAAACTACTTAAGGGTCCAAAGCAGGACAATCAAGCAAGATAAGGATCAGTGGATATCAGGAGAGGCTGTTCAACTCAACTCTCTGATTAAAAGTACAGATGGCTCAAATTTCATCCTCAACCAACCAAAAAATACAACAAGGGGCTTGGCTTGACTGCAGTGAACAAATATGCCTTCAAAAACAGAACAGCTGACTAAGATACAATTTAATGGTAGTGACTCTATGAACCACTATGGTAACACACTTCAGAAGTGCACTGCCTCCCTGCTAGCAGAAGCTCACGTCACATCATAAACTGGGTTAAATGATGTGTAAAACCTGTGCGACACAGATGGGACATCTGTTGTTTAGGTTCAACCCCGTGGAAACCCTGGAATGAATCATCTGAATACTGGTTAAACACACAAATGTGGTACACCTCTTATAACATATAATAACCACCATGGCATGAAAACAGTAGAAGGAGGAGAGGCAGGAGAAGGCACAAGCAAAATGAAATACACAAGTCACAACTGAGCTGAGCACAGAACATCCAAGAAATATTGTAACTTAAAATGTCAAAGCACAGCAGCATTACTCGATCGTGAAGCTGTTTCTGTGTCACTGTGACACCGAGGGGAACTTCAGCCAGCAGATGCATCTCACCCCTCAGCCTTTCTTTCACCCTACCCATCTCCAAACACAAACACTATGTGTGAATGTGTCTCTACAAAGGACACACAGTAAAATGTGCATTAAATCAGAATTTTAGTCATCTAGCTCTGAGAAAGAGTGGATATAGAAAGCATGCAGCAGTTGCATAAGCATCAATTCCTGCAACCAAAAGTAAAACAAAGGTAACAGCCCTTGAGTCCTTATATTATGTGACCATGGAATAATAAGATGCAGAGTTGGGTTTGGAAAATAAGGAACAGAATAAGAGCTGTGAACAGAGGGAGAATTTACATCTACACATATTACTCACAAGGCATACAATCACAATCCAAACACTCAAATTAAAATAGATGTGTCCCTTCACTACTTATATTAATCAACCTCTGCTGCTGCTGCCTACAATCGCACGACTTCTCTTGAAAGGAACAGTGGGCTAAAAGGGCGACAACAGCAGCTCCACCCGGTGGTGGCTGCCTTACCGCACCTCGGTTGCAGGAGCTCATTCTGTCCTTTGGTGCAAAATGATAAAGCGCATCACTGGACAACTTTGCAATACTCGGCTCCACAGTGGAAACTACAGTGGATCCAACCTAACGCGCCGATCTGCAACTCTGCGGCTGTTTGCCACGGATTAGTGGTGGAGGAGTAGGCAACGAGCGGACAGGGCTGCGTGCAAAACATCACAAACAAAGAAAAAAAAAAGAAAAAGAAAAAAGAAAAAAGAAACTTCGCTTACCTCCTCCACTGTGAGAGGCATGCAGATGCGGTACTCCTTCATCAACATAGTCCTTGCGCAACGGAGACGGCAACACGGAGGAAGATGCGGCTGGTCAGAAGTACAAGAAGGGTCCGCGAGGGCTACAGTAACGCTGCTGCAAAATCAGAAGTGACCAGTGGTTCTAAGCTGCAGCGACGGCATCAATTTTGCAAACCCCCGCCCCCCAACACCGGACAGCGCCTTCGGTGCAGAAAGTGCACAGAAATCACACCAAAACTCCAAAAACAAGTCGCCTCGAGCAGCAGCCGCAGCTTCAGGCGGATTCCTGCGGCCGCTCGCGTCCCGGACAAGTGGGGTTGAGTCTTTTTTTTTTTTTTTTTTTCTCCCCGTCGCCCCGTGGCTCTCGAGCTCTCCGTGTAACCGTGTGCGCTCGGATGCGTCTATCAGCGCGTCTCCGGCTCCAATGAGTTCTCCCGGCAGCTCGGTCCAGGGATGCGCAGCCGTGCGGAGCAGCTGCGTCAAGTGAGCGGCAGAGAGAGAGAGAGAGAGAGAGAGACGCGGCATCGTACAGGAAATAAACAAGATTTGACCGCCACTGTAAAAGCACCACTGTAAGAAATAAAAAAACAATGCGACCACGGGTCTGCTGGATAAGTAGTAGTAAAAGTGCTTTATAGTTCATTAGTCGGGATGTTTTTGAGCAGCTGTCGATTGATTCGATTCAATATCGGCGTTTGCATCGCACATGCAATTCAGTGCGATTTTATTGTTGAATTCGTGATCGGAAGTCAGGCAAAGAGCTTCAGGATCTCAAGGATTTCAGCTCACAAAAACAGAATGACAACCTGCGTGAAAACAGTAAAAAGCGAATCGAGTTTGAACCATTCATCAAGGATATTGTGGCAACTATCTTGCAAAACCTTGGTAGAAGTAAACTGATGAAATGCAACAACAATATGCAGCATTGCATAACTGCTTCATAGTTATACAACCGATTTCTGATTATTTTATTTCTCTCTTTTTGGTATCATCAATTAAACAACAATCCCTTTATTTAGATTATGAGAACCACAAAAGGTTTGTATATAGTATATATAGAAAACATATCATATAGAAGGTATATAATAATACATATAGAGGGTATATATCATTAGGTCTTCTCCCCCATGCTGTTCTCCTCTTAGCACAATGCTTCTGACCACAGACTTTATCGAGTCTCTGGTTCTGATCTGGGACTGAATGTATAGAGCTGCCCTTGGTTCTGAACTGGAGCTGGCCGTGGTTCTGAATTCTTGCCCCGATTAAAAGCTGCCTGAGTAAAAGTTTTTCACATAGTAAAGATATTTTTGCCTCTCATGTCTCTAAATACATTTCAGCACCACTTTCTAACAGGTCATCTTTAAAAAGGGTTAACAAATGGCTTTGTTGATGGTTAATACATTATTATTTAATGCTCTATAGATCAGTTATAAACCACACAAGTACAACTTTTCTGTTGCCAGGTTGGGAAGGCTGAGTCATTAATATTCATACAACAACTCATTAATAGTCGGTCATGAGTTTCTCTCTTACAAATAAGGAAGAAAGACAACTAATTATAAATGTTAATAACTCATTAACATTGTTTATTACAATAATTAATTTCTAAAGTTATACATTTTGTTGTTTTTGTTGTATAAATGAATTCTGGTCCAGGAGTTTTTCTGCTCTTTTTGAAAAGGTTAGAAGTCAAACTCTCCATTGGAGGAAACCTTCTGATTAATTAAAGAGCAAAAAAAGACAAAAACAAGTGTCCTTGCAGAGGTGCATAAATACCAGCAACAACCTGGCACCCCAAAACTTGTTCATATTGATGGCTTATAGGCTAACTGATATTTAAAACATTGATAAATGATTTAAAACCATTGATAAAGCCATTGGTTGCAACTAAACCAATTATAAAGGGTGCCTTATTATATTGCAATTGGAAGGAGCAGCTACGCATTGGTATTACTATGTCATGTATCCATCCTTCACCCTTTTACAATGTTCTTCTATCATGCCAAGATACTCTTGGCTGTGTTCAAGGTAATGTTTTTTATTTATTCCATTTTGTCTTCAGGTGTGGGTATGTTGTTTGTTTCTTTCAGTCTTTTCTTTTCTGGAAGTGCTGTCAGTATCTGGTGACAACTTTTGAGCATAATGTTAAACTAAGGTTACCTAGCAACCTCAGACATTGTTGAAACTGTGACCCGTCTGTCTGCTCGGTTCAAACTCCGTTACTAATAAGTTAATCTGATATAAATGTATGAGATGAAAATGTACTAATGCTGTACACTACTGGACACCAGGATCTGTCTTTGTTTTGTTTCAGAGGAAGGTCAGAGGTCGGGCTCATGAAGGACCTGCAGCTGGTGACCAGGAGCTCACTGCTTCAGTTTTTTGGTGGTAATGGTAACAAACATATCATATGACTTACTCAACTTTTATATGAAGTTTTGTTACACAAAGGGCATTTCAAAAACGTCTTCAACATCATAAACGGAGCAGAAAAATATAACACGCAGTACTCTTTTCAAAGGACAGATGTCACCAGAGAGCTTCATTTCAGATCAGAGTAGCTGGGAAGAAAGGTGTTTGTATGACATAAATTATGTCTTTAATTTGTTTTAAAAGCATCACACTTATAAGGGGTGGAAGGAGCATTTTTTTATTTTGAATTTTTTTAAATTCTGCATTCACATTTTCTCTGATTTTCTATGGTTTTGACTCTATTTTTGCCATCCACAATGTAACTCTGAAACCAAAATCTCTCTCTCTGTGTCTCTATCTGATCGATAAACCTTTTGTATATGAAAAAAGTTTGCAAGTAATGGGTATACTTAATAAATTGGCCACAGAGTATGAATTAACTACAGTTTATGGTATTAACATAGATCATTTTTAGTGTCTTAGGCCGCATTTGCCAAAAAGATTGAAAATCCTGAAAAATCTTTGCACATTTCTGGTATTGTACAATGTTATTGTGCAAAGTGTTTTTAGTGTGCTCAATGTTGTTTGCTAACAAAATGATTTTTCACACTTGATTTTCATACCAGCAGTACTTTGAAAGGCTTGTTCTTCTTCCTTTCAGGTCATGACAACTGGATTAAGAACAATTCAAACTAACACTTGGCTTAGCTTTGCATAAATCAGCAGCAGCGGGCTGTCAGTGTTGTGGCTCATGGGTTTCAGAGTTGGTGAAATAAACCTTTCCATCTGTGTTGTAAAAAAAAGGGAAGGAAACCGAACTTCTCATGTCTCAACTCAAGAGGGTGCACTCGCATTTGCTGTGTAGACAGTGCAAGGGCACTAGCACAGACATAGAATCAGATTTATGTGGACAGTAATTTTTTGTAATTTAAAGCAAAGACAAATCAAGTAAACATTGTGCTGAGCAGCTGAAAACAGTTAATGATTATGTAATATTAATATATACATGCTTGAATACTAAAGAAAATTTTGTCCTGTATATGGTCACAACACATGCACTTACTTTACTACAGATGTATGCAGTGCGCACATACACACACATACTCACACCAACATCACAGATTCATTCAAGGGCCAAACAGTTGACTCTGATTGACGGGTGACGCACACTGTTTTAAAGTTACAGTCTGAAATCTCTCAGCGTACTGTTCTCCAACTGAATTTATTCTATACCCAGAGAACAAAAGCAATTTTCTTGTCAGAGTTGCCACAAGACATTATGCTAAGCTGCTTGTAGTGTCAAGCTGATGACACCTTCTACAGTTAGGCAGACACATATATCTGCGCACACAAACATACACACACACGAAAATCTATTTATTCCAGCTGGTATAAGAGTGTCGGCAGAGAGGAGAAACTGTTGCTAAGAGACCTGGCTTCCTCGCCTCTTGCCGCTCAACATCATTAGTTGGCCTTTACTGTCACTTTCCTAACCTCTCAGCCCAGTCAGTCCACTATTACTGTTGAGAAAGGTGCTTATTTATCAGCTTGTTCAATAGCCGGGGTCAGGCTGGAGCCAAAATTAATAAGGGGTTTATTGGCGCCATCGGTCTGTGGAAAAAAAACACTGGTGTAGATGGGCGTCACAGGCCAGCTTAATGATTGCATTACATTCAGGTGAATATACTGGGAGGGGATCTGGGGAGGACGGAGGCAGATGTCTTTTCAATTCATTTGGCTTAACAGTGAATTTCTTGCCACCCCAGTATGGCACAATTTATTCCATGTACAATTCAACAAGGAGCTGCTGCTTTTCAAAATTGGGCTATTCTGTGCGCACATTAAAGATTTTGGTTTAACAAACTCAAAACTATGACTTCTTTGATCCTCCTATTGCTTGGTGGAAAATGTGTCCGTGGGTTGTTCTGCTTTTCATCTTATTCTGCTCTTGCTAAGAATACATTAGAGGACACTTAAAATCCTGACGGTGGAACACACACTTATAGGGCCTAAAAAATAATTTTTCGATCAGCTTTTTTATCTATGACTGAGATGGTTGTACAAAAACAAATGTAAAATTATGCCAAAGTTAGATAAGTTTTGGTATAGAATTTCACAGAAGAAATTTCTGTATATCTGTTTTTCCTTGTGCTCTTCTCACTGGTGTGAAGTCATACTTTATATGACAATGACCCCAATGAATTCCACACAATGAGGTATACAGATTCTAAATTTGGGAAAAGAGAGTACTAGTATTGGATATAAGAATTAGTATTGGCAGGGTAAAAGTGTGAGTCATTCATATAGTCAGTCATATGAATCGGGCAAGAGCTGAACAAAAATTGGGAGAGGAAACAAACGTATGCGAGTGATGTTGAAGGACTGTTAGCTGCGAAAGAGAGAAAGAGTTACCACATGAGAGAGGTGGAAAGCGCGTGAGCGAGAAGGCTTTACCGCGCGAGAGAGTCCGAGTTATTCTGCCACAGAGAGGATGAGTTACGGCATGAGAGAGGTTTGAAGGTGCGCAACAGGATGAGTTTCCACGCGAGAGAGGTTGATGGGGGTGCACTCTAATCGGGCTACCCCCTAGTTAAAAATAAACAAATCACCTTCTGCAAACAATCTACAACCAACTCCAGTACATATTATTTCAACACACTCCTTCTAAGGTGTGTGCTGTCAAATTATCACTAGAGTTGAAAGATGACATTAACAGTGACACTGACAGCAATTTGAAGAGGGATTTTATGAGGTGAGGTGAAAGGTTTGTCTGCAGATAAATTGCTGTCTGTCTCCATTGCTACACTGGGACAAAAGCACTTCCTCCAGTAGCACCTGTTCCTTACTCCCTGAGGCCTGATGTTGACAGAAGTCTAAAAGCACTTGCACCTTGATTGGTATTTGGAAGAACATACATTCTGTTAAAATAGAGATTGAGGAATTTCTAATCAAAAGAACAAACATCTTCTTGTGATGAATAAAGCACAATAATTCTCTGTTTTTCCCCAGTGAAGTTGATAATGAAATCAACACCCAAGTTGGAAAGTTTTCTTAAAGTTGGATGTGTTGATTTACCATAAATACAGGAAGATTTTGGTGGGAAGGAGCAGTAGAGCACATGTTCATACTCATAAAGAAGAACCATCGACAACAGAAAGCCTTTTCTTACTTTTCCACATCTGCACTCATCCTTATCAATCATGCACATGCAACCTTTTAGAGCGGAGATTGACGCTTCGATGTCAAGACTGTTTCCATGGATACACTGAGATCCAAGCCACTTCTCATTCTCCCTAATGCTGGTCTAAAACCCAAACATGTTGGGAGTGATGGTGCTTTACCAAGATTTTTTTTTTTAACCAGTTTTTTAAATGAGGTACCCGTAATGTGTCTTCTTATCCAGGTAATTTCAGACTTCCCATTTCCCAATCTAGTGGGTCAGACAGCCATCTAGGTGTCATGCACATTTCATTTAGAGCAGAAGATTGTCTCTTGCATAATGTATAATGAATTCTGAACTTATTGCCAGTGGAGAGATATTGCTGTGAGAGCTGTGGCATCTTTTTTCATCTTGGGGCTCAGCTTGCATTTCTCCTCAAAGATTAAACGACAACCGCCCAATATCACAGCTATTAAGGTGTGATGTTTGAAGGGAGAAGATTGCACGTATGTCTATGTATGTGCATGTGTTTGTTTCCTGTGCATGTGTGTGTCCTTGTGTGTATGTGCACATACTATATGTGCTTGTGCACATGACTGTGTGTGCTAGAATTTCAGGTTTTTTACAGACGTAATGTTTTTGCTGTGTCACAGCGGCTGTGGTGCATTTTAGGGCTCCTGATCATCCCCTGCTCAGAGCCAAGCTGCTGCCTCCATGTCACTATGGAGACACTGGTTGCTATACATCAGCCAATCAGTGCAGAGTAAGAGATGTTCAAAAGTGTAAAGATACTCTGTGTTGTTTAGTGTATGCTCAGGAAGTTGTCGGTCTCTGTATGGGTCAGTTTGAGTCTCTTTCAGTCTTTGCCTTTTCTTCTCTGTTGATGGCTTGTAATTTTATGATGTTAAAGCAGAAAAGCAGCATGGACATGGAAAAATTCAAAACAATGTTCTCATTATTGTGGAAGAAGTTTTTGCTACCACTTGAATGGTTGAAGATGTTTTGTCGATGAAGGAATCTTTTAGAAAAAGTGCAGCCATCCACATTCTGTTGAATAAATAATGACTTACTTGGCATAGTTCAGTTAGAAGTTAAAATATACCTGATGGTTGGATTAAAACATATCTTGTCTCTGTCCTATTTTCAGATTCTCTCTAACCATCTCAGGTAAGTTGAATTTTCATGTACCTTAAAAGTGACTCAACCTTTTACTTAAATTTGCCTTACGTTTTACTCAAACATTTAATTTTGCAACGTGACTTTGGTTCAGCTTTTACCAACCATGCTAACTATTGTGTGCACAAGCGAATGCAGATAAACCAGAGCTTGAAGATCTTCCAGAATCATTAAAGTCGCCTGTTTGAGAAAAATGGTTTCTCAGTTAACTACAATGACAGACAAAGACAGGTGGATGTGACGAGAATCATCAGTGTTGGATTTAGTTTTGCCTGCCTGCCGAGAATTGCACAGCTAGACTGGACATTGACATGGTTTCTATGATGATCTGACGTCTTTAGTTTATGACCATTTAGAGGCATTAATGTTTTATTAGAATCATTAGAAACAGCATGATACAATTCGTCTGTCAATATTTCTGAGGGTAAACTCATTGGTGTTTGTAAATTAATTATATAGCTATAACTTACCTGATTACCCAAGTAGATTTTACTTTTTTATTAGTAGGTTGCAGCCGGTTGCAGCAGCATTGACAGACTTTTTTATTTATTTAAGAAAGAAAGACCCACTGTTTAATTAAAAAAAAAAGCTATTTTATGTTTTGTGTTTCTTTTTTCCCAGCTATACTGTAAACACACAAACTGTGACTTATAAGCCGAGGTAAAAAAAAACAAAACAAACATGTTTTTTGTGTACCTTTACACCCCTAGTAAATAACAATGGCAGAACAGCAGGAGGAAGCTGAACGAGAAATGAAAGAATCAAGGAAGATCTGGGGAGGAGAAAGGGGATGAAAAGGGATGACTGGGAACAGTTAAAACAAGTAAGGGTGTGAGGGAGAAAGAGATGGGAAAGGTGAGTTAATGATCCTTCAGATGAAGGCTAATGAGTTCATCCGAGAGGCTCTAAGGTGCTGTCTAGACCGTGATGAAAGTTAGACACACACACACACTCACACATACACAGACACAGCCCATACCACCCCTCCTCTTACTTCTCACCTGTGGAGTGGGAACAAAGACACACCATGAATTGATCAGTTCCTTCCTCCATTATTACTGATGTTAACAGCTTGTGTCTAGCTGTTCAGGCCTGGGCACAGACGACTACTGCTTTTTATTAACAGAATTCAGGTTGATGTTGTTGCACTAATGAGAAAATAAATATGTCTTTAACCCTGTATTGTATGCTTTGTTCCACTTCATTCATCTTCCTTCTGTATCTTTGCTCTTTAACTATGAGTGGTAGACCAGTGCACCTTAATCGTATTTCATTTCAAATGTATCTCTATCGCCTGGTCTGGTATTAATTGATTTACAAAGAAACACTGAGAGAATAACCCATTCTTCAGTCTTGCAAACAGATTTTCAAATGAGGAAATGTTTATTTTTTTAGCAATACACACCCAGGGTTCATATAACGGTGGGGATGAGAGGGGCCTGACCCCACTAACAAATTTAGATTATTGGGTGGTCTATGCCTTTAATGTTAGTCAGGCGCAGGCCTAGAGGATGCATGGTAGTAATACACCTGCCTACCTCTTTGGCATGTTGATAGTGTTTATGGTTCTGGTACGCATTGTGTGGATCTGTGTTTTAGCGGAAATGATGGCCTGCTGTGGTCGTGTGTAATTCGGTCTGACTTGCTCTGGAATACTTTGTTGGTGACCCCTGACTACAAAAGGTGTTGTGTGATACGTGTCCCATGAGCTGGTGTAATGGATTTGATTTTATCATCATCAACAGACTGCACACATTACATTAAACAAGCAAGACACTGTAAGGATTGTTGGACTTGAGTTCACTGAAGCATACACCTGCGCTGTACTGGGTTCCCTTTACGCCCTGGAGAAAAAGTTGACCCCCACGACTGTCACAATTGTGTAATTTGCCCTCTGTACACACCATTGAGCTACCCTCCACTTTCCAAATTGCCTCTGAAATTACATTTGCGCGTATGGAGTTGAGGTGAAAGGCAGGCAGTGATGGTGGTGGTTGGGTACACTGCAGCCATCTCCTCATTTTAAACGGTTTGTTGTCTTTGATAGCCAGGCTTGCTCACTCACTTCTGTCGGCCCCAAATGCAGCCGATTAATAATGTAGGAGCCTCGCTCCTCAGAGGAACACCAGTGATTGGGTGGAAATCTGGCTGTTGCTCTTCTGTGCCGTCCCAATTAAACATACTTTGTACACACAGACAGATACATACATACTTGCAGAAGTGAGAAAGTTAACACATGTGGTAGACACACACACACACACACACACACACACACTGCCCAGGCGCAGGCAAATGTGACTGTCAGTATCTGTGACATGTGTCGGTTTCTTCATGGACGTGCTCATCATTTGTGTCAGGTCCATCCAGTAGAAATAATGGGCTAAATAATGGCACAGAACATTTTTTTTTCATGTCTCCATGCATCACCCTTCAAATGACTAAGATAAAGCCAAAAATAAAGCATAACAGAACAAAAAAAGGTCTAAGAAGAAACTATATAGAATTTCTGAATATTGTTTTTCACAATATCTGCAATTGTAGTAGTATTACATTAAAAGTCCTGCTTTCAACTGTAGGTAAGTAAGTAAGTAAGTATTACCAGGAAACTGTATTTAAAATATTGGATAATTTCTACCTCTTTGGGCCTTGAACAATTATTCAAATAAAACCATTTCAGTTTACAGGGAAAATCACCCTTTGGTGGAATTGTTAACTATTCATAGACATCTGTAAACCTGTGTCAAGGGTTCCCAAGGTCCCTTTCTTTTGTATGGGGTTTTGTATTGTGTTTTACAAGCTAATGAGTTTTAAGGCCTCCGCGCCGGCGACAGCCATGGCCGGAGACAGCCATGGCCGGAGACATTATGTTTTTTAGGTTGTATGTCCATCCGTCCATCCCATCTGTCCGTCTCTTTCTCATGAACAGGATATCTCAGGAACGCGTTGAGGGAATTCCTTCAAATTTGGACTCAGGGATGTATTGATTAGAATTTGGTGGTCAAAGGTCAGAGGTCAATGTCACTGTGACCTCTGACAAAATACCACACAAATGTCTAACAGGATAAAATGATAAAGTTAAGACATTTTATATCCAAAAGTTTAAAGGTCAACTTCACTGTAACTGTTCTGCTAAAACACTTTTCATGCCATTATTCAATAACATAAGTCAGGAACAGAATGGAAGATTTTGACCACATTCACATTTGGTCAGATACTGAATTGGTGACACTGATCTTGTGTGCCCACTGTTAAACTGTGGTGATTGTATAGATCTTTTGTGCAGCCTGGTTGAAGATGTGTGTGAAGCGTCCACATTTTAGAATACAACTAAATGGAACTTATCACTGTATTAACCACAACTACTTTGTGGTCAATACATTTCGCCAAAAAATACACTTCTTTCAAAGTCTTCACTACATATGTTATATGAATCTGGACAGACATGGATGTTAACTGCAACTTGACTATTGGTGGAGGCATACAACCGTGGTGGTCATTCTAGTTTAATGTAAAATGAAACTTTAAGAATAACTACAGCAGTAGATGGATGAAGAGATGTAGTGCAGTAAAACTTACAATATTTACCTCTGAAATGTAGTGTAGTATTAGTATAAAGTAGCATAAAAGGAAATACTCAAGTGAAGTACCTCAGGATTGTACGGGAGTACAATACTTGAGTAACTAAGTACATTTGGTACATAATTACTTTCCATGTTTGTATACCTGTTTCAAGCTGTACTTCAGAACTAAATCTATTTTTCAGCTTGATGCATGTTGTGTAAATGTCACAACTCTAAATAGAAAAGCCATTTTATTGCCACCGATTAAAATAACTTGCTTTTCTTTTTAAATCACAAAATGTCATGGGTGTCTCCTTTCAAGGTTACAGAGTTAAGATTGTAGAAAACAGAGCAAGTGCTTAGACAGAACACCTTTAAGAGGCAGGAAAACAGATGGAATTAAATACATGTAAAATAAGGAGCTGGGCGACAAATACAGTACCCATAGCAGTGACGCACAAACCTGATGCAAATTAAGACAAAGTAAAAATAAAACCAGTGTCTTAACAAGATTGATCATAGGTGGGTGGACAACCAAGCAGGATAAAGCAACATGATGGAATAGTGAGCCAGCATTAATCTCATTCACATTTTCTTTGTCAGATATCATACAACTAATAACTTTTGCCAACCCTGAAACAGCTATGCATTTTATGGAAGAAAGGCCCTTTAGCCATGGTTGCCATGGCCCAGTCATGGAACCAGAGGAGGCTGTGGGACAGCTGATGTACATGAGGGGAGCATGTCAAGATGAATCAGTACAGAACATTAAGAGACTGGCACTTTCAGCTCTAGTAACAAACAGATCTGATCAACTAAAGGCACAGAGAAACTGTGTTGTGTTTGACCCTGAAAAAAGTTTAGTTTTGTCGGTGAACACCTGTCTGTGTGGGGAAGTATCTCTCCTACGCTCTCTCGTTCTCGTTCATTGGCACACAAACATGGAAATGAATGATGGCCAATATTTAATTTGAAAACTCCAACAGGCAATTTGAACATTCTCTTTAGAGAAATATGTACCATTGTGCCCTAGACCACAAAGCACAACAGTGTGATCTTGCTCGTCTCCCTCTATCCCTCTCTTCCTATCATTCTGTCTTTCATTCTCCTTATCTCATGGTCACCATGGTGACTACGCAGCGCATACTAAAAACCAGTATATACTGTATAATGAGAAAAATTAGAATTAAGATTGAAAAAACTTTGGCTGTACTTATGTGCTTTCCTCCCACGTTGCCTATGAGTGAGTCACAGGCCTGCATGATGGAGATGAGAGCTTTTACTGAACAAGTGAGAAAAATGGTCATTCTGCAAGAGTCATTCAAAGGTACAATTAGCAAACAGCATGGTACTGCAAACCTGAAATGGTGGCAGGATTGTGGGATTCTTTGTTTTCTTTGTTAGTTATGTCTCATTCTTATGTCTGTGACAAAACTACAAAGAGAGATGAAGAGTACAAGTGACACAAGAGTCACCCAAGAGCTGAGCCCCCATCGACGACCAAGACAAAATGGACAAAATGAAACTTCACTGCACATGAAGGAACTCACGGGGAAATTTTTCTATGCAATTTTCCAGTTGAATGAGACCTCAAGTTCTGATTTCTGTTCAAATTTCAGCACTGCCTTTGTTCAAATTTTGCACCTTTGTTGTTTAAATGCATTTCTTTGTGCAGGTGGTCTTAATTCCAACACACAAATTCGGGCTTGTTCTCACGTTTTGTCATGTTTGTTAATCACTTTTATTTTTTTTCTCTGCATCAGCATAATCTATTGTAATATAAGTTATATAACTGGAGTGAAGTAAATAGTACACTCCAAATTCAAAGAAGCCCAGACTGAGACAGGACAGTTATTTTTTTTTTCTGATGATATAATTCATTCAGAAAACAACTTGTATTATCAGAAGGTTTATAGGCAAACTAATATCAAGCTTCTGTTATTGTCCACTTCTTCTAAGACAATACCTGTTATTGCTGATATTTTCTTTAGAAGCAAAAGTAAAGTGAAAAAACAGGTACAACAACAAAATTAAAGACAGAAACTTAGACAAGGGGAAACAAAAACATTATGTCACGCTATTGCTGTTTGCCCAAACTCCTAACTAACACTTTTATAAAATACGTTGTCATTGCCGTGATTACCCACTGCTGGCTTTGTCTGTGTGAGTACTACTCATTTCTTCACGGCCTGTCTCTGCTCTTCACTTACATAATCGAAAAAAACATTATGGCAGTGCTCAAATCTATTATTCCACAAGGGCTGGACTGAATAACGCCTCCATGCTCATCATTCTTAACAATTGTTTCCTATGCGTGTGTGTTGTGTGTCTGTGTGTTTTGGGCAATTATTGCCTGACCTTTTCTTCCACCTCTCCTCCCTATTGATTGTGAAAACAGACTTGGATTAATAATTCACAAAAAACTGTGGGAGTTTTGACTACTCTTGTTGCCCATGGCAGCATGTTTGTGTGTGTGTGTGTGTGCGTGTGTGTGCATGCGTGTATGTGTCTATGTGTGTGTGTGGATAGTGAATAGTGACTATTTTGGGAAATACAGTTATTTGCTGTCTTGCTCAGATGAGAAAATTGATACCACTCTCATGTCTGTTAGGTCAGAACCAGAACAGGCAGTGGACACTCCACAAAGTTACAGATTGTCATTTTTACATGTTTTGTAGGGATTAAACAAATAAAATATCACATGGTAATTACCGAAGATTTTGTTAGCTTTGGACAGAGCCAGGCTGGCTGTTTCTTCTGACACCAGCTACATATTTACTGTGCAGACATGAGAGTGGTATCCATCTTTAGTACTTTATAATAAAGCCTGCAATTAACACTCTAATTTCCCCCAATTTACAGTGTAATTTTGTTTTATTAATCCGTATAAAATACTTCCTATTGGTACTTAGATATAAGTAAATCAGACTATGGGGAACAAAGGAGTAACAATTGGAAATTTTAGAGGAAAGGAGAGATACATTATGCTGTAAGTATTTTTGTAAATACTGGGTACCTACTAGGTACAGTACTGGTAAACAGAGATGAATGGTTGACGACAATGACATCCTGCTAATAAGTAATTATGTTATAACGTATTTCACAATTGTGATGTGCTATGAAAATGTTATATACTAAGGGTATGGTCACACATGTGCGAAAGCAGGCGAGCCAAAATTTGTATCTTGTTGAATGTGGGCAGTGCACGATATGTTTGTAGTCCATTTGAGTGGTTGTGGTTGTTGCTCACACATGAGCAGTTGTGATATCACATTAGTGGTTGTTGGTTTTGCAATGGGAAAATGTACACTGAAGACCAGAGAAAGATTCTGGCGTTGATGTTACAATTACCGGCTCGTTAAACGCAGCAACAATCAGTCTCCTCCATCCTAGCTCACTAAGAAAACTCAAGGCAATTACAGCCAAGTGGGGTCAACCACACACACTTCTTTGCTGCTGGTCGAGGCTGCAAAGTCGCCGGTAAAAGTTCACCAAGGTTGAACTAGATTATTAAGTTCTCCACTGCTCTCCTCTTTTTTTCCTTTAATTACACTGTAATTACAAGGTATGAGCTGTTCTCCCCCTTTACTCTTACACAATAACAACAAGGTGTATGGTCTAGAATATAAAAGTTTTTCTATGCAGTAGTTACCAAAACAAAATGTAAGATTATTTTCTTTGATTTCTTTTTCTTTTTTATCTTTGTCTTTGTATTCTTTTTCATGTTATTTCCCTCCAATATTTATATTATATTTCCTCCTCCAATAAAGAACGAGGTGAACGATGAGGATGAAAATAAGTCTCTTTTATCCATAAAAGAAAAAGGGAAAAAAATCATGGAAAATTTACTTTTCAGATATGATTTGCCAAACACTACTTCAAAATCATAATTATAGCCTTCTGCGTGATTAAGCATGGTGAATTGTTAAAAAGATATTTCACTGAAAATGTTTTATCACACGATCACAAGCTGCAGGCTTATAAGCTTGCTTTGACTTGGCACGCCATCTGCTATTCTTCTATTTATTTAGTTATGTAGGATTTAAAGTCATGCTTTAAGGGAAGTATTAGTTGGTCATTATGTTTAATTGATTTCTATATTTAAACGGGATTAAAACGTGTAAAAGATGTTAATAACAAGATATATATGCACAAACTTCAAGGACCTGGAGCCACAATAATGCTTTGGGGTGGGCTCAGGGCAGAGGGTACTTACATTTGTTAACTTGCGCTTGCAAAAATGTGCATCAATTACTGAGCCACATCATCTCCACCTTCAGCTTGGCCAAGTCAACTTGAGCTGGAAACAAAGAAACAAAACACACAAATGTCAAGGGTTATTTGTATATTTCTATTTCTGATTTTACATAAGCAATGGGAAAGCTAGAAACACCATTATTCTCTATTGTGAATGTTGCCAAGGCAGTTCACATGAATTAAATATCTGGTTCATGAGTTTGTGTGTGCATTTATTTATTTTGGTCTGGAAAACAGAAAACACAAACTCACCAGATCAGCATTGTTAAACTTAGCGGAAAAATCATTATTATACCATTTCCCACTTTTCTTACTAATTCATACTCCATCCAGCTACTTCAACCAAATTCAATCCAGCAGTCCAGTTTAGCACCAGCCTTTCAACAAACATTCAACTATTCCACATCTTTCACATCACATCTTTGTTGTTTTTTTGTCATTCTTGTTGTGTAAAGTGTTGTTTTTTGTTGTTTTTGTTGATTACAGTGTCGTTTTTTGTTGTTGTTGTTTATAGTTTTTAGTTGTTTTTGTTGTTTATAGTGTCGTTTTTGTCATTTTGTAATTTTTGTTGTTTATCGTGTCGTTTTTTGTTGTGTTTTTGTCGTTTTGTTGTTTACAGTGTTGTTTTCTGTTTTTGTTGTTTTTTTGTCGTTTTTGTTGTTTTTTGTCGTTTTTGTTGTTTATAGTGTCTTTTTTGTCGTGTTTTTGTCGTGTTTTTGTTTCATCGTTTTTGTTGTTTATAGTATAGTTTTTTGTTGTTTTTGTTTTTTTTGTTTTCGTCACTTCTTTGTCGTTTTTGTTGTTTATAATGTCGTTTTTTTGTCGTGTTTTTGTCGTTTAGTGTAGTTTTTTGTTCTTTATAGTGTCGTTTTTGTTTTTTGTTGTTTTTTGTCGTTTTTTGTTGTTTATAGTATCGTTTTTGTTGTCGTTTTTGTTGTTTGTTTTTGTTTTTGTTTTTTTGTTGTTTTAGTTGTTTTTTGTTGTATATAGTGTCATTTTTGTTGTTTTTTGTTGTTTATAGTGTCGTTTTTGTTGCTTTTTTGTCATTTATAGTGTCTTTTTTGTTGTTTGTTGTTTTTGTTCTTTTTTGTTGTTTAGTGTCATTTTTTGTCGTTTATTGTTCTTTATAGTGTTGTTTTTGGTCTTTACATTGTCGTGTTTTTGTTGTTTTTCTCATTTGTTGTTGTTGTTTATAATGTCGTTTTTGTTGTTTTTATTGTTTTTATTGTCGTGTTTGGGTTTTTTTGTCATTTTTTGATTGTTTTTTGTCGTTTTTTGTTGTTTATAGTGTCGTTCTTGTTGTCGTTTTTGTTTTTTGTCGACACTATAAAGAACAGAAAAAAACAACAAAAACGACACTATAAACAACAAAAATGACACTATAAACAACAAAAACGACACTATAAACGACAAAAACAATAAGTACACTATAAAGAACAAAAAACGACAAAAAACAACACTATAAACAACAAAAAAGACGAGAAAACAAAAAACGACACTATAAAGAACAAAAAACAACAAAAACGACACTATAAACAACAAAAATGACACTATAAACAACAAAAACGACAAAAAACGACACTATAAACAACAAAAAAAGACAAAAACGACAATATAAACAACAAAAACGACAAAAAACAACAAAAACGACACTATAAACAACAAAAATGACACTATAAACGACAAAAAAACAAAAACGACACTATAAAGAACAAAAAACAACAAAAAATCAACAAAAACGACAAAAAACAAAAACAACACTATAAACAACAAAAAACGACACTATAAACAACAAAAAACAACAAAAACAACAAAAACGACAAAAAACAACAAAAAATGACACTATAAACAACAAAAATAGACGAGAAAACAACAAAAACGACACTATAAACAACAAAAACGACACTATAAACAACAGAAAAACAACAAAAACGCCACTATAAACAACAAAAACGACACTATAAACAACAAAAAACAACAAAAACAACAAAAACGACAAAAAACAACAAAAAGTGACACTATAAACAACAAAAACGACAAAAAACAACAAAAAGTGACACTATAAACAACAAAAATAGACGAGAATACAACAAAAACGACACTATAAACAACAAAAACGACACTATAAACAACAGAAAAACAACAAAAACGCCACTATAAACAACAAAAACGACACTATAAAAAACAAAAAACAACAAAAAACAACAAAAAACAACAAAAATGGCAATATATACAACAAAAAACAACAAAAAAACAACAAAAAAGACAAAAAACAACAAAAAATGACACTATAAACAACAAAAATAGACGAGAAAACAACAAAAACGACACTATAAACAACAAAAACGACACTATAAACAACAAAAAACAACAAAAACGCCACTATAAACAACAAAAACGACAACAACAACGACAATATAAACAACAAAAACGACACTATAAACAACTAAAACGACACTATTTTTGTTATTTATAGTGTCCTTTTTTGTCATTTTTGTCGTTTATGTGTCGTTTTTTGTTCTTTATAGTGTCGTTTTTGTTTTTTGTTGTTTTTTGTCGTTTTTTGTTGTTTATAGTGTCGTTTTTGTTGTTTTTTTGTTTTTTATAGTGTCGTTTTTGTTGTTTATAGTGTCGTTTTTGTTGTTTGTTGTTGTTTTTTGTCGTTTATAGTGTCGTTTTTGTTGTTTTTTGTCATTTTTTTGTTGTTTATAGTGTCGTTTTTGTTGTTGTTTTTGTTGTTTTGTGTTAATAGTGTCGTTTTTGTTGTTTTTTTGTTTTTTATAGTGTCGTTTTTGTTGTTTATAGTGTCGTTTTTGTTGTTTGTTGTTATTTTGATGTTTATAGTGTCGTTTTTGTTGTCGTTTTTGTTGTTTATAGTTTCATTTTTGTTGTTTATAGTGTCGTTTTTGTTTTTTGTTGTTTTTGTCATTTTTTGGTTGTTTTTTATCGTTTTTTGTTGTTTATAGTGTCGTTTTTGTTGTTTTTTGTTCTTTATAGTGTCGTTTTTGTTGTTTTCTCGTCTTTTTTGTTGTTTATAGTGTCGTTTTTTGTCGTTTTTGTTGTTTATAGTGTCGTTTTTGTTGTTTTTTGTTTATAGTGTTGTTTTTGTTGTTTATAGTGTTTTTGTTTTTATAGTGTCGTTTTTGTTGTTTTTGTCATTTTTTGGTTGTTTTTTGTCGTTTTTTGTTCTTTATAGTGTCGTTTTTGTTGTTTGTTGTTGTTTTTTCTTGTTTATAGTGTCGTTTTTGTTGTTTTTTGTCATTTTTTGTCGTTTATAGTGTCGTTTTTGTTGTCGCTTTTGTTGTTTATAGTGTCATTTTTGTTGTTTATAGTGTCGTTTTTGTTGTTTTTTGTTGTTTATAGTGTCGTTTTTGTTTTTTTGTTGTTTTAGTTGTTTTTTGTTGTATATAGTGTCATTTTTGTTGTTTTGTTGTTTAGTGTCGTTTTTTGTCGTTTATTGTTCTTTATAGTGTTGTTTTTGGTCTTTACATTGTCGTGTTTTTGTTGTTTTTTTCATTTGTTGTTGTTGTTTATAATGTCGTTTTTGTTGTTTTTAATGTTTTTATTGTCGTTTTTGGGGTTTTTTGTCATTTTTTGGTTTTTTTTGTTGTTTTTTGTTCTTTATAGTGTCGTTTTTGTTGTTTGTTGTTGTTGTTTGTCGTTTTTTGTCGTTTTTTTGTTGTTTATAGTGTCGTTTTTGTTATTGTTTTTGTCGTTTATAGTGTTGTTTTTGTTGTTTGTTGTTGTTTTTGTCGTTTTTGTTTATAGTGTTGTTTTTTGTAGCTTTTTTCGTCGTTTTTGTTGAGTTTTTGTCATTTTTTTGTCGTTTTTTTTCGTTTATAGTCTCGTTTTTGGTCTTTTTTCGTCTTTTTGTCATTTTTGTTGATTTTTGTTGTTTAGAGTCTCGTTTTTTGTCATTTTGGTTGTTTATAGTGTTGTTTCTTGGTTGTTTTTTGTTTTTTTTGTTGATTCTTTGTTGTTTTTTTGTTGATTTTTTTCGTTTTTTGTTGTTTAAAGTGTCGTTTTTTGTCGTGCTATTTCTTTATAGTGTTGTTTTTTGTCGTTTTTGATATTTGTGTTGTCGTTTTTGTTATTTATAGTCTCGTTTTTTGTCTTTTTTTGTTCTTTATACTGTTGTTTTTGGTCATTTGTTGTTTTCGTTGTTGTTTTTTGTCGTTTTTTATAGTGTCGTTTCATGTTGTTTTTCTGTAGTTTTTTGTCTTATTGTTGTTTAGTGTCGTTTTTTGTCAGCAGTTGGTGGATGTGACAAAGACACACACAGACACACAGGATTTTTTTCAACTTTGTTTAAAACTTACTTAAAGCTTGTTTAACTTAAAGTTATAATGAAA
The DNA here is from genome assembly GCA_031216445.1 of Lateolabrax maculatus. NCBI lineage: Eukaryota > Metazoa > Chordata > Actinopteri > Acropomatiformes > Lateolabracidae > Lateolabrax > Lateolabrax maculatus. The sequence goes on along the minus strand of CM062216.1, from coordinate 16,134,279 downwards.
GTCAATGAGAAAAACATTCAAAACCACCCATCTTCAAAGTCTTCCAAATCCTTCATACTTTCACGTAGAAACGTCATTCCAACCTTAAAACATTCACAACACTTTGGACTTTCTGGAATAAATTCAACTTTTTCATATCATTCATACTTTTTACACAATCTCAATTTTGTGCTCAACTTCAGGAATCTAGTTTAGCGTCAGCCCTTCAGCTGAAGAAGAAATTGCCTTTTCTAGTTTATTATTATTATTTATTTATGGCATCTAGAAATTTGCATGGAATTTTTAAGCAAAACCCTGCAATTTAGTGTACAGAATTTCTTATGACCCAAAACTAGTGTCTACTGTCTTGCCCTGTTGTGCCCTTGTGATCTCCTACTGACTGGCCTTTCAGTTTCTTAGGATTCAGAGCTGGAAAAAAAAATCTGATATTGTCCATATGACAACAAACTAAGATTGGCTAAATCGACATTTGAAAATGATCACAGAGATGGAAAGAATCATCAACAATATATCAGACCCCCTCCCCCACACCGTCCGAAAATTTTTGTATCTTTCCAAAACCAACAATCAGACAATCATGCCCACTTTACATAGCATTTTGACAAGTGTGTGGAGGCAAGAAAGGATGCAGTATAATGGTAAAGAGATTTAGATTCAAACCAGGGACATCACAGCTGAAGGTCAGCAGCAACCCTTAGCCATGGAGGTGCCCTAGGTGCTCCATTCAAACATAAAACATGGGGCTGGTACTTTCAGATTTATCCACTTTGGACAGCATTTTAATTGTGAAAAACACAATTAACAACAACTGTATGTCAACTGTATGTCCACACTACTGGCGTAGTGTGGACATACAGTTGTCTAAAATGTCCGTACAGTCTGTCAGTATACAGAGCTATATAGCCTTACCTTTACCTGTAAAACACATATAAAAGGTGAGCAGACACAATAATTCAGATATGAAGTGAACATCCCACAGTGCAACAAGCATGGAATGTCTTCTTCATGTCAACTCCTACAGTTCTATAGAAACCAAATGTTACTTCAAGTTATTTGAATCTTGTGATCAAAATATTTACCTCAACTGATAATTCACTGTAATGGCCGTTTTTGTGTTCAGTTAACATTTGAAATCACTCCACAGTGACTCCACAGCTGCTTATTTTTAATTGAGAATTTAATTGTGGGCGTTTTCACTCTCTCACTTAATCAATCATGTTCTTACCATGTACTTCATGAGCTAATTATCTCTTAGTGGTCAAAGTTTAAAGCTGTTGTATCTTTATGCTTCCTTCAGCTGTCATTTCAGTCAAACCAAAGCGACCATCCTCCACCCCTTTTACCTCCAGTCATCACAGCCACCTCCAAAGAGTCCTTCCTTTGGCTCCCTTCATATTCAGTTCCAAAGGTCCAACCACCATGCTCATCAGAAGCCTGCTCTCATCCATCCAGTTTCAGCATTCCTGCATGTCATCATCATCATATATATTTGTTCATGTCATACTGATGGGGTCTAACCACCAAACACTACCTTTTATTATGATTCGCAGTAAAAGTAGTTGAACACTCTTTAAGCCTCTGGTGATTAAGTCTCTCCTGATTGAAATAGTATGTACAGATGAAGCACCAGGAGCATGTTGGCCTCTGCTCCGGTTTGGATTGCCTTATTACAGGTCTATCTCCTCTCAACAGTTACTACCGATCCAAGTCATTAGGCAGTGGAGTGCCTGCTTGAGAGAGCACTGGAGCAGAAAGATAGAGAGAGGGAGGGGAGGGGGGAGGAGGAGAGAAAAGACTGATAAAAAGAAGGTGGAGATGAACCAATGGCTCACTGTCACTTTCTGCAGAGGATAGGGTCAGTGAGAGAAAAAAGAAGGAAAGAGAGAAAAAAAAGAGGGGGAGAAAAGAGAAAAAGATTGAAGCAGACTCAGAAGATGGAAAACAACGAAATAGGGTGATTAATGAAGGAAACAGAGGGGGGGGCACAATCTGCTGCCAGACAATAGCCAAGAAACACAAAGAGTCTTACAGTCAAGTAAAGTCACACAGTCATACAGAAGCAGAGTGGAGAAGGAAAAAGAGTTAGGGTGAAAGTAGTACTTGAGTGTCAGTGTCACTGTCTCCCTGAGGTGAAAAGCTTAGTTCAGTAGACTACTGTAGATCAGCTATCTTGGTAAACACTGCTCTCTGTCTCTTTAGATTGGATTCACTGAAATCTTTTTGACCTAAAACTCAAGTAAGAACAGAAGTAGTTTTAATGGTATCAGTACTATCAAAATGATCAGTAAAATAATACCACCATGAATAATATCAGCAAAAGCAAGTTATCATTTACAATGAGAGAGAAAATGAAAATGCTGTATAAAGGAAAGTAAAAAAAAAGGGGGCTTATTCAGGGTATGTCCCAATTTCCTTTCATTGTTTCCTTTGCTGCTGGCAGGGCTTCACAGCTCTTTGGAGAATCACGTTTTCTTCTGTCGGTCACTCTCTAAGGCCAGCTTGTGTCCATCTGAAGTTTTTCCAAAATGCTATGTGTTTCTCTGTGTCTCTCTGTTGCTGCCATCACGCCAGCTTTATACCATGCCCTTCATTTCATTTCATTTAATGTTCTTTTATTTTTCTTCCCTGTTCAGCAGGCTTGCAGGAAATCTAACCTTATTTTGAATTTAAAACTTTTTGTCAGCTCATACACTCTCTTGGGGACTCAGCTGAATGGAAAATGCTTGTGCGGTGCTGCTGTGTGTAGAGAATAGTAACAGCTTTGACAGTACTCAGTCAGAGGTCAGGAAAGGGACTGACAGAGTTACATTCATAGTAGTGACTCGAAGGACTGGATGGCTCCTGCAAACGTCAGCTTTCCTCATCAACAAAGTGACACAAAGGTAAGACAAACCAGTGGCATTTGTGAGACTACACTTATCTGTGGGCACATGTCCAGAAGCATTTCTGATATAATTTCAATTAACAGTAAAATGTTTTCTTCTTCTTTTTTCTTCCGCTTCTACTTCTTTTCCTGTATTCAGCACTAATTTCAATGCACATTTTATAAATAGTACTAAAGATAAATCGGAGAGAAATAGGGGACAAACCAAAGTAAGATTCCATTTACATTCATAAACTAGTTAATGAAAATAAGGTACAGCCTTCTATTCTAAGCATTACAAACACTAAATATAATTTTAATTTTTAATGTTTTTCATAATGTGCAAATCTCACACTGTCTGTTTCCCTGCAGAGATCATTATGTGATGTATATTTCAATCTACTGTTATCCAATTTAATATCATCTAATATAATAAATAATAGGGCTAAGTACGATAATAGTATGGTTTCAAATTATACTTTCAGTTAATAATAAAATATTATGACCCGTTTGGTCTTTACTCAAACTACTGTGACCAAGAGAGGAGTGTGAGCATGTAGCACACGTGGGCTGTGTGGTTGTGTTTATTTCCATAAGCATACAATTTTTGTGTGTGTTATTTTAATTGGCATAAAATTAAACATGTTCACTCTTTCGCATGTATGGAAACAGGTATCGTGTCTGAGCAAACAATATGAAACAAAACCATGCAGGAATTCCAGGGATCATAATCAACGTAGGCGGCAAAGAATCTCGTGTACACTCTGCCCATGCTGTTCTCAGTGCTCTACGGTAAAGGTCTCATGAATTAATTAGGGAGCTTTGTGAACATGCTACATACTCTCCTGAAAAGCCATGACCTGCATTTCCAATAGGTTTGTCTCCCAATTCAACCACATTTTTTGGTTCCTGGACCGAAGTGAGTCTGTGAATGCGTGAGCAATGACACAAGGATAGTTGAATGTTTTGTAAAGAAAAGCCTTGAAAGACATTTTTATTTCCTAAATAAATGTGCATCCATTGACTTATTTCATCTAAAGGTAAACAAATGGCTGTAACCACGCTTTATTTTATATGTGTTAATAGAATCTCCACAGTAATGGAAGCAGAAGATATTGGTAGAAGACTGATGGATACAAGACAGATGTCATATCACAGTTGAATACTGATTTGTATTGTGCACAAGAAGTCATACCAACAACAAACAGCATGATTTATCTTTTTAGTGGCCAATTTTTATTTTAGTTCTGTTGAAAAAAGACAATCATGAACATATACTTAATCAGAGCATTTACAAATCTAAAATAAAATACAAATCAGGTGTATTTTTTACAAGAAATACTAAACTTTGACTGAGTCTTTTTTCACACACGTGGGCATTTTGTCTATGAAACTCATACAGATTTATTGTGTATATTGTATTAAACATATCACGCTTATTTTTAAGCTGTTCATTTAAATTACAGGTCAACAGCTGATTTCCTGTCCAGCTGAACATGATGGCAGGATTCACGTGATCATTGTAGATTATATAAAATAGTCAATAAAATGAAAAAAAAAAAACCTACAGGTATTGTTTTAATTTTCTAAAATACAAACCTGTACAATGACCACATAACTTTTGTGATTAGAGTAAGAAAAATGGAAATGTTCCTCTCAGATGGACCCCAGAGCTAAATGTTTTTCATTCCTTTATTGTGTTCCCCTGTGAAACAGCGTAATTTGTGGAACTTTAATTTCACTGCACCTGCACCAGCTGAATGACTTCAGGGCAAGAGTGACTCACTGAAAAATAACATGTAAGATACAAACAACAATATATGACTCTTGCGTAAAATCTACACAGGACAAAGAGCCAAATGAAAATTCCTGCTGTCAGATGAAACCTGATTTTTGTGTTGTTGCTGTTTTTACTGTACTAGAATTGAAAAGGTCACCAATGATTTACATATGAAATTCATTTTTTTAAAACACTTAAAGAAAGTCTGTACATTTGAATGTAGTTTTCATCTGACAGCAACAATATAGTTGTCTACAGATCAGAAAAATCTTTAATCAAAGGTACAATTTTACAATCATAGGCAAAACATAAATCCAAAAGTCTGTGTCACTTAGCCTATCCTAAATATTTTAACTTTAGGCATATATGGCCCCAAAAGAAAAGTAACATAATTTGAAACAGCATTGCAAAAAAAATATATAAGTGCCACAAATATCTTTATTTTTTCTAAATTCAAAAGAAATTCTCTATGGATGTTTATAATGTATTTTTTAAAGATATTCTTCATAACTCACAGTTATGTGGCAAAACTTCAATTGACCATTTGCTAAGCCACCTCCCCTTTAGTTGCTGTTCCTATGCTTATTTACTATTATAATGATTGCAGATTTACCAGATTTACCTAAAAAAAAAAATTATTTAATTTCACAATGTTCCGGCCCTTGATTTCATTTTTTTTTTCTGGCTAAAATGACATTTTAGCCTCGGTTTAGCATCGGTAGTTAGCTACCATTAGTTTCACACCATCTTCGACTGACTTTGTAATGTTTACAACGGATTCATTTCAAAGGGGAACTCTGTAAAGGGGTCTTAAATATGCAGTTTGTGGCTACATTCATGATATTGTGCTAAGCTATGCCAAGGCTAAAAAATCAGCATCCTTGCCAGTTGATCCATGTAGAAGACATGGAAATAAAGAAACAGTATTGTTTTTGTATTGCAGTGTACAGCTAGTTAGACGTAGTATTATAATTATATACACATCTCACATAACCTGCTCAGCTGCTTAGCTTACATACTTGGACAAGCAAGATGATAGGTTTATGCTTTATTATTCGTATGTTCAATGTTTCACTTTTGTTTCACTTTTAATGTTACAAGTCAAAAGGCTTTTAGGTTGAAAACGAACCAAAGCATTTGAAGGGTGCAACACTATCTATCAAAGTTAAAAAAAGAAACCACCATTGAAACTCTTTATTTACAGGGTGTGACTCTTACTACAGCCCCATTCAAACTGTTTCAACATGTGGAGAAATCTTTAGCTTGACAGACTTGCAGAACCTAGTTACTACTATGATTGGACAATTGCTGTTCAGGGTAGGGGTTTAGCGAACGGTCAATAATTTTCTAAACTATCTCTATATTTCTGTTGTTCTTTTAAATGCCCACTAGAAGCAGAGTACATTTGCTAAAGTATAAAGCATAAACCTGAGGCTCAGCAAACTCTTAAGGACAATATGAGAGCGCCTGGACTTAAGTCACCAGGGGTCGTGAACATTGACCTGAATTAAATGACTGATGTCAACAAGGGAGTGTCAGGCAAGTGGTCTCTTTTTAGACAATCAATGGCACAGATTGATTGTAGAAAGTCCTTAGAAAAAAGAAAAGACTGCAGTGATTATAACGATTCACTACTTTACTTTAAACAAATCATTACAGTGCAATGGCTCACCGTTTTTATCTGGTTTGGTGTGGTACAGCTTTGGTCCAGTCTTTTTTCTTATTTCTTTTTTTAAATCTTGCCTGGACTTTCGTATTCCTATCTAATTTGATTTATTAACTCTTAAGCTTTTTATTGTGTCCTGCCTGTTTGTTGTCATACTGTATTTTTTGTCTAGTGTAGTCGAGTATAAAACAGCTTCTGAAAATTATTTTGTTTTCATTAGAGTGACAGATATAGTAGGGTTGACTGCAGTCCAGATGTTGTCACATAAGCCACAAACGACCATCTACAATTTTACGTTATTTTTTTTAATGTCACGGCACAAAAGTATGGCATTCTTTGCACTGCAACATGTGTCAAAACCATTAAATGTGGCACATTTTAAGTCAAATACACTGACCCAGCTCTTGTCTAGTCAAGCATTAAAATGAAGTGTGTTTGCATGTTTTACTTAATTTACTAATAATTGTTTGTACTTCATCATTTTCCAAAGTATACCATAAGTCTCTAGATGATACTGTCTTGACTTCCAGGCAGCCACTGGTTGCAGTTAATTTAAAAAAAAAATGTAACCTTGCTTCAAACAGGTGATCTACCACAGTTGGCATTTAGTCGGCTTGTTTTTTTATTATAGGTACTTTTTTGTCACGTGGTAATGCAGTTACAAGCAGGGCCGTCTTGGTGTGTTCAGGTGTTTGTGGAAAGCTCCAACATTCATTTCCATTTATGAGATATGTCACAACACCAAACCCCAAACACAAATAATATGCACACATGGACCAAAAAAAAAGATGATTTGAGTTTGGCAAATTCTTGCTTTACAAAAGGTGCTGTTCGGCAGATGACTCTGAAGTCTCAGAAATACCTGTTTCCAACTGCTTTACCATGTGAAGATAACATGAACTTCATTGTTTTTGCTGTGGCTGGTCATCAATAACACGTCTCTCCAAGTTGATTTAGTATTTTACTAACATGAACTGAAATAAATGGACAAGGAAGGTGGGAAATCCGGCTACAGTAAAAAGAATGCTTTGGAAAATAGCTTGCAGTAATGATAAGTATGTGGCATTGGACAGGTAGTTAAAGGGCTATAAGATGCAAAACCACTTGAGTTTTTGTCATTTTAATCAGGCTTTCATATGTGCCTGTTGCGTCACCTGTGGCTAATCTAAGGTGTCAGGCTCAGCGTCCATGCAGGTCTCCCAGGGGTTACGTGGCATGTGTGGCATGGAGATGAGGAGCAGGGTACCTCCACTGAGGATGAGCAGGGTGAAGGAGGCACAGGCGCAAGTAAAGGACCAGGAGTAGTAGTATTCAATCCAGATGGTTTCATCGCTGTCGATCATACGCTTGACAGACTGGCGCATTACCTCGACAGAAATGATGATGCAAAGGCCTGCGGGGCAAAACAGAAAGACTGGGTTGCTGGAAAATGCAAATAACCCTTTACTTGCATTCATAGTAATTGTGTTGTCATAACTGTTTCATCAAATGCTATTACAGTTCCACATTTACTCTGAAAGATTGTCAGTTTTATTTTAACTTTGAGTCTGTATCAGTAAATGTGATGCTAGATGGGAGTTCACACGCATCAAAGTTAATTTATCACTTTTCAATATTTTGAAATGTCACCCCAGAGCTATATCAACTCTTGTGAATCACACAAAGCCTGATCTGTGTTTTACATTGTCCACCATATCTGACCTGCAAAGGCGAAGAACATCCCAGCAGGCCGGAGCAGGTAGTCACGCCCCTTCCCGAAAGAAAAGATGACACAGAGGGAGCCCAGGATCATGAAGAACAGACTGAAGATGGCAATGGCTGCTGCTGAGATATTGTACTCTGGGGAGAGGTAAAGAAAAGAGGAAAGAAATGAGTAAAGATGTGAAGGAGACAGTAAAAGGAAACAAGGAGGGAGAGAGAAGACAGAAAGAAAAACAGTGAGGAGAAGAGAACATGATGGCAGGAGGAGAGACAGCAAAGTGGCAACAATAAAAAATTGAGAGAGTGTGTAGGAACAGAAGGTTGCATTACCGTTTATATAGTAATTGTTTCAATATAGCACTCAGCCGACGTATGACACAGACAATTAGCCTTTAAATTAGCCTCACTTTTAAAAACAACAGTAATTTATCCAAACTGGCAATAATGCCATTTGCATGACAGATAAGATGCTGCAGGCTTATAACAAGATGATGAGAACATCTCTCTCTCTTCCCACCCGCCTCCCTTCCTGTTTGTTAGATAAAGATGATCTAGTCTCTCCGTTTCTCTAACACTCCAGCTGTGATAAAAATGATCCTTGGAGCATCCTATTCCTTTTCAGCGCCCTGACTGTGGAGTAACACCAGGTGTAAAATAACCTTACACTCAGTCTCTCCAGTGTAGGTCGGGCTCGTTCTGTGACTGAGGAATGGTGGTCTGTGTGATTATTTGTGAGTGTGTGTAAAAGTCTCTGTGAATGTTTTAATGCATTTCACCCCTTCACTTATGTTCCCTCAACCATCCAAATGTGATCATTTGTTTCTTGTATTTTATAAGTACTTTCTGCTGGTACAAATGAGCCTGACATGTTTGCCAGTGCTCTTCTCATTAAAGCTGTATCCCCCTTTAACACTGTTAATTGCCTGCCTTTATGAGTATCTAACACTGTGGTCCATTATGCTTGCTAATCAAAGGCTGAAAGGGTCAGTTAGCCAACATATAAGAAGAGGAGCTGTTTCCTGGAAATACGTTTACTTTGAAAATAGCAATCTTGCTAAACCAGGGAAGATGAGAAGATGAAAATCAGAGGATATTGGAACAGATTTCTTTCTTATCTGATATGAGGGATGGTGTGCATGTAACTGAGTTTGCATTCAAATGTTTCCTCGTTATATTGAAGAAGAAAAAAACGCAATCCAGGCGACATTAATATAAGGTAATTAGTGTAAGAAAGGAATAGGAGACCTGGTTTTGGTGTTGGTGTATTGTAAGGGGTCTTACATGTGACACACAGGCATTTCTTCACATGTTGTTCTTAGATTTGTGTAATATGGGTATGTGATATGTGAGTATATATCCATCTCTTCACAGACAGACCGGGATCTGTTGTAACATGTAGTCTGGATGGAAGTGTGCAGGCACCCACCTTTCTGGGTCTTGACTTCAAAAACTTCAGCTTCTTCCCCCGAGGTAAAGTGTTTGAAGTAGGAACAGTTTTTTGCTGTCGAGTAAGACAGGGAGAAAAGAGAAGACGATGAGAGGGAATAGGGTGAGAGAGTGATAGAAAGCAGGAGATTAAACATGAGAACACGTGGCTCCGGTTGTATCCATAGCCCTGTGTGTCTGCACTACCAATGGATGTAAACGTTACATCTCTCAATAGATCCCATTTCGAAAGCTAACAAATACACATAAATTGATTAATTCAGACCCACAGCTACTAAAAAAAGTGATATTGTATGTAATCTTTGTTTAGTTTAGCCTGGAATCCTTGCTCCTGCTAGCCTTGTACAACATTGTTTGTATTCAGTAGGTATTCAGTGCCTTTAGTAACTCACTTTCCAGCTGACAAAGTTATTCGATCAGTTCAGATCTTTATAAATCCTACGTCTCACATGTCTAGAAACTGCACAATTTTAACAAAAACTAATTTCAAGAATTAAAAAAGTACCAAAATTTTTAATTTTGGCCCAATATGTCAAAAAAAAGTTTAAATGCCATACTATATGACACTTCATTAATAAATTCCCATCAGAGCGTACAACATTTTACTCTTTTATGTTTTGAAATTACAATCTCATTAGTTTTAACGTATACACAGATAAATATTCTTCTCAATAATACCATCATGGTCACCATCATTTTGAACAATCCTAGCACTTTGGTTGAAAGACATGCTTTGTAATGAAGCTGCATATCTTTCTCATCTCTTAATTGGTAAAAAAATCAGCATACAAAACTGTTGCAGTTCCTCTTTGGCTGTTTGATCAGATGTACATTCAACACCGCCCCCAATTCACAGCAGTGTACTGTGACTTGCTGTCATCCTAAAATAAAAATGTCTTAAAGTCAAATCCTTCACTGTCCTCCAATATGACTGCGATTACTTCTCAGAAAAAGGTTCACACCCATTTCTACACAGGAATGATACATTTCTCCACTTTGCTTGCCCAAACTGTAGTCCTTTGACCACAATCTTCAATATAGCCCTATATGGAAAAACGATTCCTGGGTGCAGTCATTGCCCACACATCCATCTATCTATTTGCTGTCTCTAAGGGCAGCTGGGCTGAGAGGGAGGGGTGGAGGGGACATAAAGGCCAAGTGAGTATCCCCTCTTTCCTCCACTCACCATCCTTTCTTGCTGAGATTAAACCTATAAAGCAGACAGGTGCTCTCTCTGTCCACACAGAGATGGACAATGTCTGTGTGTGTGTGTGTGTGTGTGTGTGTGTGTGTGGACATACTATGTGTGCGTATGTGTGTACCAGGCAACAGAGGAGCTGTTTATTACCCAGGATGAGAAAGAATAACTAGAGGTAACCTAGCAACAGGCTGCTGCAGGTCTTGGCTAGTCCTATCTATTTATCCGTGTAAAGGCATATCAAGAGTGTGCATGCATGTTTATGCATGTGCACGTGTGTGTGTGTGTGTGTGTGTGTGTGTGAGTGAGGGGATGGACAGACTGATGGAGAACCAGAGGCGGGTTTACCTCTGGGACCAACCTAATCTGAGCTAATATGTATTTAGGTGTAAGATTTACTCCAGTCTCTATAAAGACTATTATCTGCCCACCACACAAAGACAAGACAGACCTTTGATTTACACAGACGAAGCTTCAAAAGACTGAGCCTCTAGCTATTTGCTTGATTCCAAGGAATTAGAAAGGATAATCTAGAGAGCGGTGAAAGAAAATGAGAGATAGAGTAATTTACTATTTGCTATGCCACACTTTCACTGGCTTTAGCTTTCATTTGCAGTCGTATTTCTGTCCACCTGGCGAATGTAAGTCCAATATTCACTCTCTTTTTTCTGGGTCTTTAGCTGCTACATGCTCCCCTATGTTTAGTGGGTTTCAGCTGAAAACAGATACCTGCTGCGACCGAAAACAACTCTACGAGAGCAGGTGAGAGGGAATTGAGAGTTACGGACCAGACAGCTAAACAATGAGCTGTAACTCACTGTAAAGCTCCGTAAAGACAAGCGGAGCTGCAGATTCGGGTGATAATTCTCTGTAGATTCATCGCTACAAGGGACCCTGTCGTTTGATACACTTGATACATTGTTATTGTATAAATATTGGTTATAGCCACTGTAAATGACACCTGTTGGTAGCAGACACCTGTTGTTTAATGACATCTGTTGTTTATCAGCCAGTTAGTGTAAGTAGTTAGTGTAGGTAATAGAAACTAATACAACTTAACACAAACTATATTCTCAACATAACCACATAACCATAGCACTACAGTATGTGATTTGTTTCCAACATTTCCATTCATTCCAAAAGGACAAAATGGTAAAAAGCTTTTATAGTGCAGGCAACAAATATAGGTCCCACTACAAAATCCTAAAGCAAATCAAGCTAAATGACAGGAACAGCTCAAAATGTCACCAAAATGTGCAGTCAGGAGAACAAATCTCTTCTTTCTGCTGTACTTTATCTTGGTGCTAAAACAGGGAGAAGACAGGAAGAGCGGCTGCACAGATGTGAGATTCATTCGTCTTTATGACGCATTATGCAGTGGAGTTTACTGTTTCTCTGTTGCTAAACAAACCAAGTGCATAAGCCCTTACATTCTGTTACGAAAGAAAGAGAATAAAACACACTGCCCAGAAATCTGGCTTTTATCCTAACTTTAGGTGATGGTAAACATTCACCGAGGAAGAGAACATCTGGGTGCACATAACTGACCTTGCAGTCTGCCTAATGGGGAGATTTAGTTCCGGGAGAAGAGTGATTACAACAAGGTATCGCCTGTCATTTTAGTTTTGCCTCTTTCCATTAAACTCTACTGCCACCTCCTCACTTTGATGTGCAGTTTCTTCTTTACCATTTCATTCCTCTCCATCCTCTCCTTTCCACCTTTCATTCGACCTGTCTCTCTCTTCCACCTCAACTTTTTGTTTCATTTTTCTTTCAGTTTAGAAATCTAGTGGTTTTCCTTTTTCCTTTAATAGTTGGTTTCTATGCTTGTGTACCTCTTTCCACCATTTCCCTTTTAACTGAATTATTACATTTCCATGTTTTTTTTTCTATAATGACAACTGCGCAGGCAATTTACATTTGCTTCTATATCTTTTGCAGGAGTGTTTTATAGGTGATGGATCGGGGGGCTGTTCTTTTTCTAGCCACGCAAAATGACCGACTAATTCTGGGTCAATGTGAACAGGATGGGTGGTGGTGGTGGTGGTATTTGAATGGCTATTCCACCAGGAGCTCTGAAAACTGGGACATAGCAGCACAGGAGAGTCCCCACAGCCCTTGTGAGCCTGTATGTGCATGTTTGTGTGTGTGTGTGTGTGTGTGGCCTTATCATTAAATTAATTTGTGTTTGACTATCATCGTCATAGTTAACACAAACTACGTCCTTGCATCGCATTCTTTAAGGGAGGGCAGCAGTTATCTCTGAATATGTATTTTCTCTTTCAGATTTACATAATGGAGAGTGATTCATTCAGATTTTGAACCTTATACATGTTTTTCTGAATGCCAAATCAACACCACACCTCCACAGTTTTGGCTCTGTACCCAAAGCAGGAACATGGCAGACTAGAGAAAAAAATGACTGTCTGTCTACAAAGTGAAAATGGTGTCTCAAGGTGACGTGGGTGCTTTTGAGGGTATGAATTGGGGGCACCAGCCAGGCATTATGTCACTGAGAGACCCAGAGGAAGGAACAATTTATTTGAAAGTGTAAGTGCTCCGGTGGTAATTTCTTTCCACTGTAGGACTAGGAAACGTGATGCTTGACCACTTGGACACCTCTCCCTGGATTCTTTGCGCACATTTGTGTAGGAATACACACGTGCACACAAAAGCCCCGTTTATGCTCTTTATTTCCCAACTGAGCAGCATGATGTGATCCATAAAGGGTTTGTTTGATTTTTACAGCACTCAAGCTGTCATGCATCATTTGTGGGAAGCTAATTTCAAAAGTCATTTGGGTTCACCGCTTTGCTGCTGTTGTTATGCAAGCCCTCCACAAAAGCAGTGTAATTGTGCCTATATGAAAAAGTGTTTGTGTACGCGCCTCTTGACAACTAACTCCCCCTCTGTTTGGGAAAATGCCAATGTGTGTTATTAAGTCCAATCACCGCTGCTTTCTTGGGTATACTGTTCATCAAGGATGTAATCTGTTACAGCACACTTTCGATCAACTCAGGGGTTTTTTCAACCATTGTGCCTTGCATATGTGCTAAACCCTCAATCTACAACGTGCATCAAATTGCCACTCCATTCGGCCAGCCACTCCATTCGGCTTTAAACTCAGTGGCCAGTTATTTTTGTAAACCCATCAAAAACTGTATTAGAGTTCCTTTTGACTTCATCCTACAACTTTCTATCGAGAGTAGATTGAAAATAGAGTGTATTTTGCACCACTGACGTGTTGCTAATTGAGTCAAAATTATCTAATTATTTAGATAATTTCATTGGACATCAGAACTGTCCAATGATATTGTAGGTTAAAATTACAGTTAAAATTAATTGGTCTTGTCATGAGGTGTTAATGTGGTTGCCTGAGGTTTGCTGACTACTTTAAAAAAGGACATTTGAATTTATCACATGTTAAACACTATTATACATGGGAAACACTAAGTGCGCACTAAGTCTGCAATCCAGTACATATTATTATGGAGAAAGCAAACGGCTGAAGCCAGAGAGTTTCTATAATCCTCACTGGTTTTACCCACTATCAAACTACACTAATCTGGCAGATTGACTAACTGGGTGCTAATAGAGAAAGCACCTGTTGAGAAGAAACCTGTAGACGGCTTATTTTTGGCCAGTGTGGAAGGACAATCAGCCTGCCTGCTTTGCCTGGTGAGGATGGTCCCTCAAACTCACTTTCTGAAAGTGGATAAGAAACCCGACCAATCAGCATCTCGCCCAACTGCGTGGTGTAGAAGACAAGCATAGAGGACTAGGACTAAGGACACACCACCACATTCACAGATCCATATCTGATGACAACAGGGCCGCAAATGGGGAAAGATGGGCTTGTATAACCAACACTATTAAGCCTGGTGTGGGAACAAATGGCAGAGCTGCATAGCCACACACCAAATTCCTAGACCTTTTCAGATAATATGAGTGTGACTCATGTTCCCTTTTGAGCCAAGTGTGGAAACACTACTGTGGTTGTGGGAACGTAGCCAAGGGGGTCTCTGATAAACAGCTGATATATCTTGCCGCACACTCTGACAGGTGGCAACAGATTAAAGGAGGGTGGAGCCCTGTGCATTGAGCTGAATTCCCTTTGTTGCAGGAAGGAAGACGGGTGATCCACCGACAACCTCAGTCTGTCAGATGGCTTCTCTCTAGTCATTCCTGTCCATGTTTCATATCACAGAAGAACTGGGGATTCTGCAAGGACATGACACTGTTTTACAGCTGCTGTCACATTGTGGAGGTTATAGCTGGATCGTTCATCATATTGGAGTTTTGAGCCTGTCGACTACGATATGCCTTTCATACAGTCCACAGAGATTGAGTTGTCCACAGGGGAAAAAAACTCCTAGTCTGAGATAGAAATTTCTGTCTCCATTTTACATCATGAAGGTGTTATGGAGTCCCTCGATGTCATCACATTTTTATGGCAGGTAGCTGTCTGTCAACCTCTCTACCAGCCCTAGCTTTCTGGTTCCTACAATATGCAATGCATAAAACATAGTACTGAAATCCCCTCACCTTCTTTGGACAGGACAGCAGGCCGTCTTCTAGCCTGGGAATCTGCGAGCTCATGTTTCATTTGCTCTGGCAGATACTTCTGGCCCCTCTCCCATTTAAACTGAATTCCCTGCCGATTTTGTGGGCTAACCAATCACAAGCGTTCATCTAGTAGGAGGCGGGTTTAATACGATGACTGACGGGGACGAGCATCATTCAGGTATCTTTGTAAATATCCAAGATGGCGGCTCCCGTTCAGCAGCCGGCTACAGCGGGAGTATTAAACGGACTGGACGGTAAAATTTCTCTAAAAGAAGAACAAACAACTGCACTTAAACTTTATGTTGATAAGACATATGTGTTTGCCGTACTTCTGACAGGACGTTTGGTCCAACAGGACAGCGTTTTGTCGCTCTGATTGGTTGTCTCCGCCCATCAATAACAACATCAAAAACAACAAAAATGAACTGAGAGGTTCCAGACTAATACACATTTGCTAATTAGTCTGGCAATGCCAGGCTAACCATCTTCTGTTGTAGACTGAAGACTCATCAGTTTAGACTGCACGTTGGCCGAACTCTTTATCTCTTATTGTTTCTAAATGTAGCACTTGAAGCCGTTCAGCTTATTTGATGAATTGTATGTACTTTTTTTATTTTTGCGAGTTTTGGGTTGTATTCACATGGTTGAATTCACTTATTGTAAGTCGCTTTGGATAAAAACATTGGCTGAATAAATATAATATGACACTGTAGGAGTGCGCCCCCTTTCCCAGTCAACAGAGGCATCCTTGCCTCTATCCACCCACGCAGACTTCAGTTTTCTTCCCAAATCACCTTCATCCCTCCTGAGTCTGTGAGGTATACTCTAACTTATGAGCTAGAGCGGGAAGCCACACTTCATTAAGGCTTGTTCTGATCCTGAGGTGCGGGAGCTGGAGACTAAGTCAAAGCTAGAGTCAGAGTGAAATCTGTCTGTTAGGCTGCAAGGCACGCACACACAGCCAGAGGCCAGCGAGACACTGTTTACCCCAGGGCTGGCTCTGTTAAAACGGAGCTTGTAATTGAAGCTACATGGCTATTTTGGAGAAGTAGGCTTTCAACTAAAATGCAGAATGCTTTTGATTTACTATTTTGGAATCTCTTACTGTATGCAATGCTATGCAAGGAGGGGAAAATACTTCCAAAACGGATTTATAGGTTGAATTCTGCACTGAGCAGCCTTACCCAACTTTAGTTTTTCTTTTTTATAGCCTGTAATTAAGTGAGTTTGCACACAAATTGGTGCATTTTAACATTGCACAAACCAAAGTTTATCAGGGTCATCAGGAAGTACTCCTTGAATTAGCTGCATTTCTTAGAAACTGCTCTCTAGGCAGTGCTTAATTTGCAGTCTTTTCAGTGACTTTCAGTGAAAATTATGATGGTTCAGTGACATGCTGCTGTTGTTACACATTCAGTCCAAACATACATCCATGTTTGTGTTTGTGTGAATATACATGCACACACATATGCACATGCCAACATATGCCTGTGAGCTGGGAGAAAAAAAAGAGATGGGGACAGACACATAGATGTTGGTGGAAGAAAAGGCTGACCAAAATTGCTCCTACATACAGACACTTCAGCTTTTGACTCCAAACCTCTCTTTTCCTTCCTTACTTCCACTGAGATTGTGGTTAAAATTGCTTTTTTAGATACCCAAGCAGCAATATTTGAGAGTTTGATGTCCCAGGATTTTGGGAAAAATCAAATGCTGTTTGCTTTGTCTGTTTCTGGTGCACATACAAGGATTATTGAAAATTGTGAAGTGATGGCAAAAACACGAGTTCTGCATAGCTGAAACCCACATATGTCAGAGTCAAGGCTTAATTCTAACTGTGATACAAGTGAGTAGATGGAAACTAGCAGACAGATCTGTTTACACAGATACATAATACAGAACTGAAGTACAAATATTTCTTTACAGGTTTCAATCCACTGACCATAACAAACAAACTCCTACCTGTGACATCCAGGAGAATTTTAAGCCAGGAGAGCTGTCAGTCAGCAACCACACAACAAATTCTCTTTGATAACAAATATAAATGTTTAGCCCTCAAATTTTACCTCTAAGTCAGAATATAGTAAGAATATATCAAAGAAGACATTTAAGTCACCACCAGTAAGGTCAAGAGGTTCCATACCTCCAGGTAAGCTGATGGGGCCGCAGCCTTTGCCCTGAGGGTCCTCCTCCACAATGAAGATGCTTTTCTTGCAGAGCCTCCAGAGGCCAAAGTGGGCTGCCTCGCAGGTAGCGTTGAGCTTCTCCACCCGGGGGCTTAACACAGCCCAGTGGTCAGTCACCACCGCCGCCAGCATCGACGACATGCCCACCAGAATCACCACAGACGTGATCTTGACCTTGGTCGCTTGCTCCTCAAACATGTTGCTGCTCGATGTGCGTGCAAAGCTGTGGTTGTGTGTGTGTGTGCGCGTGCCTGTGTTTGCGCGCGTGTTGGCTTGTGTGACGCGAGTGAGTGAAATGCTAGTGCGTGTGTGGTTGTGTATAGATAGAGTGTGTGTGATCGTGAAGACTGCATAAGACAGTCACGGTTGTCTTTGTCTTGCTTGTCTTCAGTTGCTGGACATCGGATGTCTCGAGAAGTTCCCGCGTCTTGTCTACAGCTTGACTACACTTCTGATGTCCTAGCCTCTCGCCTGCTCTCCTGTCCACAGCTCTTTCTTTCTCTTTCCCTGCCTTGTGCCTGGTGGTTGGTAAAAAGGGGCCAGATAACAGTGCCCTAGTTTCTACCTCTCTCCTCTATTCCTCTCCCTCCCTAGTTGCCTTTGGTGAGCTGAGGCCATTCAACTACGAGATGAAGATGTACTGGGAAGTGTTTACACCTTTTACACCTATTCTGATGTTGACGACAGTCAGGTCAAGATCAGACACTTTCATTCAATGTTTAGACAGAGTCTATTGATTGTGAGCGTTCCAGTTGATCAGTTCTAACTACAACATCAAATACAGCCTAATGAAAACCTCTGGCAAGTTTTGACAGAGCTATTCAATATTTGTCATTGCCATGCCATTTGCCAATGTTATCAATCTATCATTTATCTGAAACATTCTTTGTCACATCTCTTTTATATTCTTAATCAGTCCGATCCGTTTCCAGCTTCGTTGTCTCGGGCGCGGTGTGCCAGGGGACTCATGGGGGGAGATTTCCTTTATTAGTTGTCGTCTGAATGAGCTGATCTACTTACTCAGCCAATCAGCAGTTAAGCCTTGAGACAAGGGTCCCACCTGATGCCAGCAGCTGATCCAGATTCGCAAAGACAGAAAAAAAGGCTTTGACTTAAGACCATTAAAATGTGGCGTTCAGTTTATAGAAGTTTGAATATGCACAGTAAAGCGAGTTCTCGATTTTTAGAACATTATATATTCTTGTGTTTAATGAATTGGCCTTCTGAATGTTCATGAATATATATTAACTTTCATTTGAAGCATTTGGAGTAAGCTCTTAAAAAAGTCCTACAGTAAGCTGTGACATACTATATGCTGCACATGAATGTTTGATTCTATGTTTTCTTTTCTGTAAACCAACATTTTAAGACTTTTAATTTCATCTTTAATAATATACGAGATAATAATTTGATTTGTCACACAAAGGCTTCTGATAGCCTTAATAAAAAACTACATTACACAGATGGGGGACGGAAAAAAAACTATAAAAACCTGATACATCTCACAGGCACAATCAACCTTTTCCCTATGAAATACTTGAGTAAATGGGCACGCTTTTTATAAACCTCTGTGCCCCACTTTAGACAGGACTCTGGCCCATTTTCAGCCCTGACAACGCTCACACAGCTCTGGGTTTTCAACACACTAAATGGAAAGACATTAAAAGCAAGAGGTAAAGGGAAAGTCTTTCAGGAGAATGCAAGATACAGTGTTGAAACGTCTTTGTTCATGTGAGAGTGTAAAACAGAGAAAGAGAGTCTGGATTGTTTATGTATTTTGTACACCTAGTCATGTCTGTGTGTGCAAAAACGAGAGAACTGGAAACACCACAGCGAGTCTGATGTCTGACACTTTTTAAAAAATGAATGTAATGTGAGACAACTAAAGTGCTTTCTGTAAACACCATCAGTAGCTAACTGAACCAGGAAATTGATCATTAAAGATAAATCATCCCACTCACTAGCTTAAAAATAAGAAACCCCACTGTGGGGGTTGAGAGGAGATGAGAGACAGTTGTGTTCATTATCACGTTCCATCTGGATACATTTGCAGCAAAACTACCTTTTCTCCCAGGGGACAAGTCCCTTGCTGAGGCTGTGAGAGCGACCGCTTGTCTTTAAGTGTGTAATAATAGTGTCTTTCGGCACAGCTTCTCTCACTCGGTGACCCTCTGACCTGCTTCATTTGCTCGTGGTCCCCTGGTGACTGCGGAGAGACCAAACACCTCACAGCTGCAGTCTTCGAGCAACAGCCAGCAGTGTGGACGGCTGTGGTAGCATGTCACTGATGTTATGAGTGTGTCATACCGGAAAGAATCACCTCGTGTCACCCGAGCAGGGATGAGGAACACTGAAAACAGATGACAGCTTCTGGCAAGAAGGCATCTCTGACTCACCTGTGAGTGCCACTCGCTGGATTGTCAACATTACCAGAAATATCACTGGCAAGCTCTTGGTACCGGAGCTGTTAGAGCAATGACAGAAACATACAAAATCACATCTGCTGAAATCAGGATTGACACGTCTAAACTCAGCAGTGATTAACTTCAATTATGGCTGCCAGATTCTCTGTTAGAATTTTTATTCCAGGATGAAAAACAACGTTAACTGGTGGCTAATTTTACCCATAGCAGAATAGATTGCACAGCCTTCAGAGGGACCCGACTGTATTCATTTGCTAATGACAGGCAACATTACTCAAGCTAAATTAGATTATCCATGCCCCGAGGCAATTTCTATGAGGGTCATGTTAATATTCTTTTTTAAAACAACGGGATCAGTTACCATTCATGTTTGCCTCAGTGACGCTGTCTGCAGTCATTTGACCTGCTCACACAAAAGCTTTGGCCAATTGATCTACATGAAGCAGAGGATGGGTGATGTGGGACAGGGAATTGTGAGTTAATGAGCACACACTGAAGAAAAATGAAATTATGTGGAAATTACAAGGGGCTGATATAGCTGTTGTACTGCAACATCAGATATTACTATCAGAAGATAATTTCCCCAGATAGATAAACAACTCTGATTCCTCTTTTACCAAAATGAAATCTCCCCAGCATAATTACACACTTTACATTTTACACATATGTTTTTATTGTATGAGGCACACTATATCTCACTGCATACACTTGTCTAACTAGTGGTACTTGAAATATCCAGGTATGGGTGATTTTGAGCAATGCAAAACAGCAACTGCAATATAGGTGATATTCTACTATTCCTTGCAGGTGCATGTGACCAGATACTCCTTTGAAAAACAGGACCAAAAGAAAAAGAAGTTATTACTTTAATTTGGAGAAGCCTTCATTCTGCCTTAAGAAGTAAACACACTTTGACCTGGCAGAAACAGTTGAACCTCCGTTGAATAGCCTTTTTTCTCTGCCCAACAGCCATTCTTTACTTGAATCGGTTTATTTTATGATTCACACACATTGAGGAAAGAGAGGTTCACTCTTCCCCCTGATTGAATCAGCTTTGTGACTGTTGGGATAAAAAAAAGGGCTTCATTTTGTCATATGACATCTCTCTGATGGCTTTTTAACATTTTGATCTAAGAGCGCTGCCATCAGCACGATACTGACTGATTTATTTCTTTGAAAACAATGCGGAGACTCCGAGGCTGAAGTGGCTCATGGCTCATTCAGAGATGACAGTGATTCATCTTATGCAGCCGCACTGAAGAGGCATTCAGGACTCAGAGAAGGTCAGCCACAGAAATCTGAATGAAGCATTGCAATCACATGTCTTTAATGTAAATCAAGCTCCATTGAGATGAATGCTTATGTGTGTAATTATTTGGAATAAATCCTATACATTTCCTGAGCATCTGTATTTTTTATACATAGCTGGAGGGTTGTCCTATTACATTGCATTACATTAGCAGATGTGTGGACTTTTAACAGCGTGGCTCTTGGGATGGCAATGTCAGTCTGTTGGTCGGGCGATCCACCACTTCCTGACTGAAAAATCGAAACAACCATTTAACGAATTAAAATTAAATGTTGTGCAGGCATTCATGGCTCCCAGAAGATGAATCCTATTGTCTTCTTTGGTGATCCTTTTCCCATAGCGCCCCCGTAAGGTTGACATTTGTGATTTGGAGTAAAATGTCTCAATAACTACTGGATGGATTTCCATTTGGTGCACATATTCATGAAATTTGATAACTTCGTTAATCCCTTAACTTTTATTCTTTTTCATCATCAAGTCAAAATCTTAGTTTGTCCAAGACTTTGGTTTTTGGCCAAATACCTGCAAAACAAACAACATTCTCAGCCTCAGTTATAGTTTATGTTTAGTGCTAATTAACCAATGTTAGGACGCTATCCCACTATGGTGAATATGGTAAACATTATACCTGCTGAACATCAGCATGTTGATGTCAGCATCTACCTCTCTGTGCCTAATTACAGCCTCACAGTGCCTCTAACATGCAGACTCTTAAGTCTTTGTGAAAAGAAATCACCACTAAAGCACAACAATATAACCCTGATTTACTTTATTTGTCTATGTACAGTATGTTTTGGGTTGTAACTAATAAGTGATAATGAAAAAAAAACAATTAAAGTAAATTCATATAAATAAAAAGGCTTTTTTGACTGGAACACTAAAAGCAGGAAATACAGTATATTATAAATAAAACAAAGGCACTCTACTGTCTAATATCAAAAAATAAAAATTTGTTTACAGTAGGGATTATTATTCCAGTAAATTTGGTCTTCAGAAACATACTGTTGCATGGTAATTTTTTTTTTTATACACTGCAACAAGTGACTCAGTTTCTCTACCTGTGATTTTTTTTAATTCTCCTCCAATTAGCGCCTCCTATCTGAACGTCCTTACTCAAATTTTTATTATTAATTTCTTGAAAAAAGAATTGAGAATGTGCTTATTTCACAACAATAGTAAGCCATCAATATAAGCACATACAGTAAAGTACAGCTGCCACATACACAAGGAATATAAAATATAGTTTGGTCTTCTAAACATAGTTCACTGTACTTACTGTACTTCACCTCACAAAACAGAATATTCAGTGGATTAACTTTTCTGTCTGATAACAGCAAAACCAATGTGTGTTTACCTGAATATAAAATGGTAAATTGAATTTTATGACCAATGCCAGATTGCATCAAGGCATTATTATTGAGACATTGTTCAGTAAAATAATGCTTTGAATCCTCTGTTCATGTCTTTGCACATTCAATGTTGTTTTTTTTTTATCCTTTTTTGTTTTTTTTATTGTACTTTATATACAACTTTACAATACAAACAAACACATTTGGATTTTTTCCCCAAAACTGTAATATAAAAGTGTAAGATCTACACTCAGAATGAATCATACTAATGGCTTTCTTTTACATGAGCTCAGCCTGGTATATTAAGTGGTATCGCTAATGAAATATCAAACACACTACATACATCAAATACTTTTCTGTGGTTGAGTGAGCTCACTTGCCAAACCAGAACCAACTAAATAGCCCTAAGACTGAAAAAACCCACCCCAGCTGGTTCTTGGAGCAAGCTCAAGCAAACACTCACAGCATTTACTAAATACAGTAATGGCATTTTTTTTTTCTCAACTCACTTTCACCGGGTTCATCTTTATCACCGATCCATTTCCCAGCACTGCCACAAAGTAGGGAGTGGACTTCAAAGTGTTCAACCTGCCACAACAACACAGTATTTCCTGAGAGAACTGAAAGAAAGAGCAGTGATGGACGCGCAGGACGACAGTACACACACACGCGCGTCTGGTTATACAGCCAAATCCTTCAGGGACGCAGTTGCAGACAGCTCCCTCTGCTTCTGTCTGGATCCTCTGTTCGACAAGGGTGGTGGGGGGGAAGGCAACCAGATGGACTCACAGGCGGTGTGACAGACAGACAAACATTCTCCGTTTGGCTCTGATCCTTATCCATTCAACACTCTGGATGCCAGGGCTTCATTCAGAGCAAAAGGAAGTCCTGACCTGTGCTGTTTTCACAGTTCTGGGCACCCCCTTTTTGTCAGCTGCTCTTCTTTTGTGACAGGCACATACACAATGTCACATCCATCGGGAGTTGAGATAGAAGGATGTGCGGACTGATATGGAAGTGAATAAAAAAGGGCCGTTGAACAGAGGTGTTCCTGACATTTTGTTCCACTGACAAATGTCAGCGAAGAATAGGATTAAGGAAGAGACAGCGAGGGAGACAAAATCTTTCATATTGTTTGGAGGATTGCATGGTCGATTTGTACATCTGCTAAAAACATTCAAAACATTACAACTCAGCTAGTCAATCATTTGTAAAGACACTTACTCCCAAACCTCTCATAAAAAAAAGATGCATTAAAAATATTGAGAATTCGAGTTTGTTTAAAAGGCCATACATTATTACAAAGGACAGTGATAGAGATAGAGTCCCTGTTGTCTCTTTCAAACCTATGATTAGAGTATAAGGCAAGACCAAACTGGTTATGAGGACACAATACAAACATTCGAGAGAGGTCCACACTTAATAGCAATTGCACACACAAATGGAACACGTTCATGTTGAAGAGTACATTGCATTTAGCACCTCGTTAAATAATTTACAGGTAGAATACTGCTGATTGGCACATCTCAGCGCTTCACTTTCACTTTACTCACAATGTTTGGTGACCATTACACAGACATGGATTGTGATCCACACACTGCTCATTTAAGCATTTTGACAGTTGAAAGATAACACTAATTTCGCATCTGCTACAGCACAGACAATGTAGGCAACTCCAGTCTGCTTTGATGATCTCTAAAAGCAGATAAATGACTCTGACTGTTAATTGGCCCATCTTCTGTCCAGCTGTCCTCTTTTCTCCTCTGGTCTTTTAAAAAAAAAGGACAGTCAATCTGAAAACGGCGCCTTTAAGATGGCAGGCTATCAGAAGCACTCGAACTCCAACAGATAAGCCCACTGATTTCTCATAATTTCCTGTTCATCCACTTCGTCCACCAGCCCAGCAAAATGCCTCTCACACCGGTGTGGTCCTGCGATTCACCCCGTCCTTTAAATCATTGGGGAAGCAGTTATGGACCTGGAGGAACTCAGCAGCCGCCTCATGTTCAGGGCTGTAGGTGTTCTCTGTCACACTGTCCCTTGCCAAGGCGTACATGGACAGCTCGTCCAGGGGCCCACTGGAGGAGGGCGCCCCTTTCAGACCGACCACAGGCGAGTTCTCCCGGGATGCCTCCGTAGAATGAGAGCTGGCGTGCGACGTCCGCCGGCGGTAGCGGAAGCTCGGTATCCTCGAGTACGGGGAAGAGGAAGAGAGTGACCGGATGAACTCGCGCCGGGCCCTCCAGCGAACTTCCTTGTTTTTCTCAATGTAGATGTTGATGGCGAGGACAGCCACAGTTTCGGCCACAATGAAGGAGAGGGCGCCAAAGTAGAACGACCAGCCGTAGGAGTAAGTGTACTTCCTGTCATCGTCACGTTTATCACTGGGGTCTCCTGCATTGCTGGAGATGTAGACGATGATGCCAATTATGTTGCTCAGACCTGATAAACAAGAAACAGAAAGATAACAGAAACCTAAAATACAAACAAGAAAAAGGGATGGAGGCATGTTATGTATGATAGGATGAAATGATGTAAACAAACAGGTAGAGAGGAAAAGTAAAAAGGGGAAAGAAGATCTAAAAATGATCAATAATCCACGCCTTCACATGTAACAAAGATGAAACCCATGGACTCCCATTGTGTCAAGTTGTTCATCAGCCAATTATTGCAGGACTCTCATCACTACAAAGGGTCCTTAATGACCTTTGTCCTCATCACTTATGTTTGAGATATGTGATGAATGGAGATCCTGACCTTCTCCAGCGGGGAATGAAGTTCATCTTATGATTGCACTATCGATGAAGTACAATATGTGACCACAGGGGCCACATCAAGCTGCCCTTGTTCATTATAAAACCCCAGCCCTCACACGATTGCTCCTTGTTGGCGGCATGGTCGACAGTATAATCCTCCAGCTCACCTGCAGCTACAAAGAGAATGCCTGCGCTGAGGAGGACGTTGTTTGTCTTGTTGTAGACTCGCCCCACCCCGACACACAGCCCTCCCAGCATCAA
Organism: Lateolabrax maculatus; assembly: GCA_031216445.1. Taxonomy (NCBI): domain Eukaryota; kingdom Metazoa; phylum Chordata; class Actinopteri; order Acropomatiformes; family Lateolabracidae; genus Lateolabrax; species Lateolabrax maculatus. Next base: position 16,108,775 of record CM062216.1, on the reverse strand, counting down.
CAGGACGGTACTGAGGATGGGGAACACACTGGAGGCACGAACTATACCTACAGAGACGGAGGAGGGAGGATATGGCAAAGAGATCATTAATTGGGTTTAAGATAATAAATAATATTTGATTAGACAACAAAGAGGCCAGTTAGAAAAAGACACCAAAATACAACAATAAATAGATTAATAACAGATATGTTCAACAACACCGTTTTTAAAATGAAAAATGGACCCTTTTAAATAATTTGAATTTGAATTACCCTGTTGAGCCCTCATCTATCCGGTCCCACCTCTTCTCCCATCCATTTTTTAAAACTCCATTATCTTTTATACTTTGGGGCCTTGTTGTGACAAAGCTTTGCTAATCAGCTGTGGGATGTAACAAGAGCCCTCACTGCCTATCACCTCCCCAGAAATGAATCACTGTGCCATTTTATAAGTGTCCAAGGATGGATGAGCTTATTCAACTGTAAAGTTGACTAAGCCCTCCTGGTTAATGGACTGAGTTTGGACTTTGTCCAAAGCCTGAGAAGTCTTTTTTGTTCTTCCCCTGATATTAGGCATGTACTGAATTGGCCGTGCCTTTAACAAAGGTCCTTTGCTTATTGAATATCCCGAATTTTATATCAAACTAATCTCAATCTATGAATAAGCCTTGTTAAATACCTTGAAAAAAAAAACTTTGATAATAAAATAATAATAATAAGCCTTTTCTATGTTTGAGCTTCAAGTCAGCAACCACAGCATCTAGCTGTCTTTTGTGGGGTTGGAGCTAAACATTTGGGTCTTCATGAATTGAAGCTTTTTTCAGTCAAAATAGATACAGCTCCTTGCAGTAAAAGTAATTAATTGCTTTAAAATAATTTGCAAGAAAAGTGAGACATCCAAACAAACAAAAAAAAATTAATAGATAAAAAATAACATGGGTTGTGATCATAGTCTGATAAAGTAGTGCTTGTAAGCACTGAACATATTCAAAGCCTGTTTTAATGAATGCTGTGACATTTCTCTGAATTTTTCATGCCTTTGTTCTGCATTTTATCAATCTCTATATCAATAGTATTGTCTGTTTGGATACTGCTCTTAGAACCAAAGAATAAGACGTTGAAGGTCAGTGGACTTCCTGTATGCCCTTAAAAATAAAGGACCAACACTTTTAACAATGCCAGACAAAGAGGACGAGCGGGGAGCACATACGCAGCAGGTATTCAGAGCTGTCTGTGTCGTAGTCGTTATCGTCTGGGAAATGGTTGATTCTGTAACAGCTTCCTTGATTGATGCCTGCAGGACAAAGACAACCAGAAACAGTTTCCATATTAATGATGAATTATAGTCCACTGTACACATCAAAGCGCTCTAACAGTCTGTTATATGCAATGTGTAGTAGATGAAGACTGTTCAACCAACAACTAAGATCAAGAATATCCCGTTTTGAGGCAAGCTAAAGTTAAACTGGGTTTATTTGATGCTTGGGGATTAGACTCTTCACGTAAATCTATCAAACTTGGTTTCAGCTGGCTAAAGGATATGTGGGTGCCTACCCAGTGACCTGTTTTAGTTAAACTGTACCCACTGGAGTAAGACGCTCCTGTGCTATTGTCTCTGATAAAAGAGGAAGGAGTGGGAAGTCACTTCTCTGGTTATTTTTCATGTCTTAACAGTGATGCTTTTTGAGAAAGAAGAGACAACAAGACCAGCAGGAGGAAGATAGGGAAACACAGCCTTTCTGATGTAATTAAAATTTGTCTTCAATTCAACTGTTAACAATGAATACCACAGTAAGGCAAGTGCCATTTGTACTGTTTATTATGAGAACTTTAAAACTTAAAAAAAGCCTGTGTAGATTGTTGACAATGTTAAGCTTTTCACGTTGTTAATAAGCACTAATAAGCACAAACTGTGGTTTTTCATTTTGTTTCTTTCGGACTCTTCCTTATAGCTTTTGTTGGATCTATACATATAAAACACAAAAACAGCATATTCTCCAGGATTTTCCCTCTCCATGGTTTTCACGTCCAACCATAAATTAGACTTTGACCTAAATCAGACAAGATGTTGTTGTTGTTCATAACTCCCTGGGTCCACTGTGAATCCTGAAAAAATAAAGATCACAGCTCAATGCACACATATTGTAAGAGGAAAACCAATGTGAGAAGGGGCGGTTTGTGTTTCGAGGATCATACGCTATATGGTGGTAGGATTAAGATTGCATTGCCCGGAGGGATTTGATGGGTTGTGGTGCATGTCCAAATCCAGCTTAGGTGAATGGTTGAGTGCTAGAAGGAACAAGAAGCCTATTTGAACAAGAAAAGACCGTGTGCTGGAAGCTTTTAATGGTGAGTTACCATGGGAGAATGGAGTGGAGGATGAGAGAGGGAGAGATAGAGAAAGGTTAAAGCTGAGAGAAGCCTGTAGCTGTAATTGAGCCGGAGTATAAACAACACCTTGTCCAGGCAGAAAAGGGTTGGGGGTGGGGTTAATGGAAGTGCTCAGTGCAGTGGTGGTAATGCTGGGAGCTCTTTGGCTATTCATTCACCATTTGGGTTGTGAATACCCTCAATAACACTTTAGTTATTCGGCAAACAACACCCACAGGGTTTAAGGTGGGCTGGGCTGTGGCCTAATTTGCATGTTTTTACATGAGCATATATATGTTTTGGTGTGCATTATGTGTTCATGTGTGTATTTCTGCATTCGTCTGCATCCAAGAGTAGGGAAAGCAACTGATCATTCTCTAAGCTCCACCAACCTTAGGCCACGTTCAGACTGCAGGCAAAAGTGGCCCAAATCTTTTTTTGATCATATGTGACTCAGACTTTCATATGTGATCCTAAATCAGATACAGGTCTGATATTTTTTTCTCAGTCTAAACAGTCATATTGGAATTCATGCGACTTTTACGTCACTTGCCTGAACTGAGTGTCTTGACTTGACAGTCTTGTGGAGAGGCACTGACAGATGTAGTTAAAAGTAGCCCTAGCCTGGACATCCTGAATGAAATGGATGAAATCAGTTTCTGTGACACACTTCCGTACATAAGTAGCAGCCATTGCTCCATAAAAAGCCATAATTAAAAACGTATAAATGAAACTGTAAACGCTGATTTCAGTGGCCCCCGTTTTTACTCCCGTACGATGTTGCATGTGATGTCTTTGTTATTGTTCTTTTCCAATACAATACAACTTTGTTAATCCATAGGGGCAATTTTCTTTTTTTTTTTTTTTTTGGGGGGGGGGCATAAATAGAAACAGACAGAAAAACAAACATATCACAAACAGACAATTTACAGGCAGAGGAGTTGTTTGGGACTCTGTAAGGTTGAAAGTGCAATTGCTACTACTAAAGTCATAATAAATAATTCAAGTAGTCCACAAAGCAGATAGGCACTATCATATTTCATGTGCCAAGCTCCAGATAGAGCACAGAGTTGACTTTCAGTTCCTTGTTCACCAGACGGATGTCTTCTGGTATAAACAATGCTCTATCCCGGTTGGTAGAGCACCTGGGAAGGCATAGGCAGTGCCCAAGAGGGAGCTTCTGGAACCGAGGGTGTAGGGCATGGGTACTATCCCCCATGATGTCATGGGCCTTTCCTTGACCTTATTGAAGTATTGGCTTCTGTGTTTTGCTCAAACTTCAAGGTGTTATCAAAGATGGTACCAAGAATTGTATACTAATTCACAACATCGACTTCCTTGCTGTGTATGACCACTGGGTCTGACCTAGAAGGCTTCCTCCTAAAATCAATAACTATTTACTTGGACTTGGTGACGTCCAACTCTAGGAGTGAATTTTTCACACCACCTTATGAAATCATGGAGGGCGAGGCCATGTTCCTGTTCAGACCCTGAAAGGAGTGAGAGAAGTACCGTATCGTCAGCGAATTTGATTAGGTGACGGTTGGGATGGATGCTCTTGCAGTCATTAGTGTAGAGGATAAACAGGAGGGGGGATATGACACACCCTTGTGGTGAGCCTGTGCTGGTGTACAGTGTGTCTGATAAAGTGCCATTAGTAAGGACTTTAAAAATCCATAATCCATAAAATTAACATAAATTGAACTAAGTGACCAGTTTCTTGGTGAGGGTAACAGGCTGCGTGGTGTTAAAAGCAGAAGAAAAATCCATAAATAGGAACCTGGCAAGGGCTCCACTCTTCTCCAGATGACTGTGAATGGCGTCTAACAGGAACAGTTTGGCATCATTCACCTCCTTTCTAGTACGGTATCCAAACTGGAGAGAGTCTTGGAGGGCTTCTGTAGTAGACATGATGTGGGACTTGACAAGCTTCTCTTGGACCTTCATGACCAGAGATGTAAGAGCAATGGGCCTGTGGTCGTTAAGGGAGCAAGTCTTGTTGTTTGTGGGGATGGGGCTTATGTTTGTGGTTTTCCATGGCAGCGGGACCACCCTCTGATATAACTGCAGGAGGAGCGCATTTTGTGCATGCAGGTCAGTTAAGGGCCTTAACCAGTTCACACTGGAATCTGATATTGGCCAAACAAAAAAACAAAAAAAATCTGATCTGAGCCATAAATCCGAAATGAGCACTAAGGCCTGCAGTGTGAATGTAGCCTTAGTTACTGTTGATACCCCTTTCAAGCATTTGGTTCTTGCACAGGACATAATGCAGTTTACAATGGCACATTTACCACTTGAAATCTCAACTCTTTTCATATAAAGGTGGACAAAAGCAGGCTTCTCATTTCTGGCCGATGTTTATTTTGCTGTCGCTGGCAGAGTTATCAGCTGTATACTCTCCTGCTAATGAAGCTGATGTTAACTCAATGAGTCGGTTTAAAATGGCATCACCCTGCGGGTTGACTATTTTTCTAGTTGACTCGTATTAAAATAAAACGCAGGGGTAACAGGGTTCTGTAACATGCACTTGACAGCTACATACATAATATCCCGCTAAAAGACTGAGGTTAAAGCTACATGTGCCAGGCATCTAAATGAAGGATCAGCATTGCTCTTGTATTGCAGTGTAGATCGTAGTACTATAAGTATGAGAAGGAAACCGGCCATTTTTTCATGCAACCTGTAACCCCACAAACGAGTGAGTTAATAATGCGCTCCTTGCTCTTGGAATCGAGGCGTGGCTGCTACTAAGGTAATGAACTAGTTAGCTGGACATAATAACGAACGTTTCATCCATTTATTACACTTTTGCCATTGTGTTTTTGGGTTTTGGAAGAGATAAAAAAGGACAACACACTCCAGGCTTTGTCCATCCCTGTAAGTATCAAAGACTTTTACTTATTCCATGTCAAAAATACAGTCCCCTTTTCATCTCCAATGGCTTAACAGGCAGCAGTGATAAGACCTACCCTACAACCGTATAAATTTAAACCTTCCCATTAAATGACAGACAGACACCTGTCAACTCCAGTTCCCAGGTGCCGAAGGGTCAACTACCATCATTGTCTGTGCCACAGCTTTTAAGGGCACGCTTGCTTCCATTAACTAGGTCTGCTGCTTATTAAGGGACATCAAATTAATTAGCGTCAAATCAGTCGGTGGAAATGGAGCACAAGTTTCTGTGTCTAGTCACTGATGGAAAAAGGGGCTGTGGACTATTTTAAGCAGCGATATGAGACTTTCTGCGGTGTGAAAAATCACATCTGGCTCTTGTGGTAAGATCAAGAACAGTGAAGATAACTAAAATACAGACACCTTTGCTGTGCTGTTAATTAATGTGTAAACACTAAATCATAGTGCAGCATCAGGGCTTGTAGCAGATTTTATATGAGCATTCTTGTACAGGTGTGTGTTCGTCTTTTCTGTTAAACTGCAATGTCAAACTGCTTTTATACTCTTTTTAAACTGCACACAAAAACACAACATTCACTGTGAACCCAGAATGCTACTATTAATTTTCCCTTTATATTTTCTATCCTGTGCTCACGTCCAGACCACAGCAACTCCAGCCAGTCTGACGCCTCTGCCTTGTATTCTGTGTGTGAGTGTGTGTGATGGAGAATGGAAGAAATAAAAGACAATATTGAAACTGATTGGGAATCTGATTATAAGCAGAGGCCTCAAGGCTTGTGATTTATGAATGACAGTTATCAGCGTGTGCTTGTCTGTGAGTGTGTGTGTGTGTGTGTGTGTGTGTGTGTGTGTGTGCGTGCATGTACCCTTCATGAAATGAAACAAGTCCGAATACTGACTAGCTGGGAGGGAGGAGGGAAGAAGCAGAGATTGAAGAAGGTATAAGGAAATGAAATAACAAAAGCTCAGATAGCTGAGGAATGATGGGGAATGGAAAAAAGACTGGAGGCCGCTTTAAAGAGGGACTCAGTCAGAGGTGGAGAGCAGGGAATCAGCAAGAGAGAAGCAGGGAAGGGAGATAGAACGTTAAAGGTCAAAATGTGGATTGTTGCAATAAAGGTCGGAGGACAGTTGTGCAATGTAAAAGCTGTGAAACTGAATGAACAAGTAGACAAAGGGTTGGCCATCCAGACAGAAAGCTGGTTACACACATTTGTGTGAGGTGCTGGTGACAAACGAGGAAGTGTTTATCCACAAATTTTGTGTTGTGACAAATTGAGAATTAATCTTAGAAAGCCAATAGATTACACAGGCGTCTGACTGGAGTTGCAAAGCCCCATGCTGAGCATCTCCTCCCCTTCTCCATGGCAACCCTGTTCGTTTTTAATAAGCTCATTTACATAAACAATCTCCAAGGATGCTTTTGACATCTTCATTGTATTTTTGATACCCACCAAATAAGAGACGGTACCTCCCTGGAAAACTCCCTTCCCCTTCACAGATTCGCCACCACTTAACAATACATGACTGCGAACACCAGTGGACACACGCACACGTAAACACACAGACACGTGTACATACAAACACACACACACACATTGCATTGGGAGCAGCTGTCACAGCTGCCGTGCCACTGGCAACAGGATGATGCACATCGTCATTATTTTGAATTAACGTTGCTCAGCCAATAAGGGAGCAGCCTCAGTGGAATACACCAATAGCATTGTCTCATTCAGTCCAAGACTCGCTCACTCTGGTGTCTCGAGGAGTGCGGTATGTCATGACAAGGAGCTCCATGCGACACATGCCCCCACTTTTCACACTTCAATGGTTCTGTAAATAGATTAATGAATCAAAGGTGACTTTAATATTGCACTTCACTAGAGCCGTGTAACCTCCTGTAAGTGGGATACTTTCAGGAATGTTACACTTAACAGATCTACAGCAAAACGGAGTAGTAGCTCCCTGTTCTGCTTTTGCTTTTGTTCTTATTCTTGTTGCGTTTAGATCTGCGACGGAGAGTGTGAACACTGACAAGGAAGAGCGCTTTGGGGTTTAGGTGGGATGATTAGGTTTTATGAAGCTGTAAACAGATAGAGCACCGTTACTGGGGCTTGATATCAAATGCAGACAGGCACGCACAACTCACACAGACTTAGCAACACATACATTTATTACTTTGGAAGTGGGGAATGCCAAGACAGAATATAAAAGCATCTGTGTAATCAAACAAGCCCCTCCAATTTTTTTTCAGTCCAAGTGAGGATGAAAGAAAAGCAATTTGGTGAAGACATCAGTGATTCAGTGTTGATATGACTGACAGTTGGTTAATTAAATTGTCACAAGGCAGCAATTTCTTCAAACACAGCTCTGCTTGGGGTAGACTGTGCATGTGTATCCACGTTGTTGGAAGAAAACTGAGATATATATCGCCCCATGTAGTCTGTTGTGAAGGCTGTTATGCGTTGTCACTTGCTTATAAAAATGTACATATATAATAGATTCTCCACATGACGCTTAAAATTTTATTGTTTGAGCGCAGATTAAGACAAAATAGCTATTACATTACAGCCCATTGGTTCTCTTTTACTCATTTTATATTGTATATTTCCTATGTCATTGAAACCTGATATTGTCTTAAAACAATGAGGAACAAGATAAGTTTCACTTATGAATGATGTATAAAAATAGATTCTTGTTGTTTCTTATTTCTTGTCCCATTCTGTTACTTTCAAGTTTTATGTGTTTTTATTACAAAATTGCCAGGACAAATCCATGTCATATGTAAATGGAATATATTTTTTAAATAAAGGTGTTCTGATTGAAGATACTTTCCTTTATCCCAATCCATTTCCAATTTATCAAGTAGTAAGGTGTTCATCCCTAACAACACTATACTTTTTTACCAATTGCGGAACCAGTGTTGTCCCATTATATTAAATTCATCTTTATATAACTGTATGTTAGAAGAAAGTGACAAATTTCTGTGCCTACAATAGTTTGTCTTGGCCATTACCTCAAAGTCAGATGGATGGTAAAAGGGATGAAACATGTGAAAGTGATGAGGAATGTAAAAGTTTTGCTTTTTCTCAGAGAATTAGATGAGAAGATTGTTACAGCTCTCATGTCTGACCGGTAACTATGAAGCTACCACCACCAGCGTTAGCTTAGCACAAAGACAGAAAATAGGAGGAAAGGCTCCGTCAAAAGGTAATGAAATCTAATTAACTAACTAATTAACACATTATAACTTTACCATTGTACCATTATGTTCTGATAGATGGATTTTTTGTTACTTCTGGACAGAGAGAGGATAGCTTTTCTTTTTCGCTGTCTCCAGTTTTTTGTGCTATAACTAAGTAAGCGAGCTGCTGGCGATGGCTTCATATTTAGTGTGACGACATGAGAGCGGCATCAATTTTCTCATCTAACTCTCAGCAAGAATGTCAATAAGCGTATTTCCCAAAATGCCATAAATGTTCCCTTTAAGGTTACTTAATACCTATCAACATATCTTACTTTTGACACAAAGGAACTTTATTTTAAAAGATAAGAGAAATGAAATCCATCCAAAATTAAAAAGGGGCTTGGGGTTGGTGGGTATGAAGGGGGTGACAGAGGGTTCATTAAAAAAGTAGAATAGCAGAAGAGAAGCCATGAGGCAGATAAAATAGGAATTAAACCTATAAAGAGATTAAAAAAAGAGAGTGCACATCAAGCAGGGGAAAGGAGGACGGAGTGACTGAGGTGGAAGTTGTGGCCTGCTGGCTAATTGGTGCCCCCGCATGGCTTCTCGGTTGTCGTGTTTTAATTACAGACTTGGAGAGCATGGTGGGAATGGCAAAGTGACCCTCACCCCACCTCATCAGAACCCCTCCTCACAGACACACACTTCCACTGTCCCCCTAGAAAAACAGCTGCCTCGCCACTCATGCCAACCCACCGCCAGCTGGGATGTTTACTGTAAATATGTACCTGCTGATTGCATTAGTCAGACTCATTATAGTAGCTTACTTCTCAGAGTTGGCTCTGTGTCACGGTCACGCATGAGCAACAGCCTTGAATGTATTGCTGATTCTGATGCAAATTAGGCGCTCTCAGTGCTTCCCTGGCCTCACAATGTTCATATTGGGAAACAAACACAGGAGGAAAAAAGATCTAAAACAGCTGTCGAGAAAGGCAAAGGACTCCATAAATGAGGGTAGTGCTGACCTCACTGTAAAGTAGCCTCATTCGATATATCGCTCCCTGCTCAATTAAATGTCATGCTGCTGCTGAGGAAGAGGTAACGCTTGTTGAGCGAGCCGACTAAAAACATTAGAACACATTCATTACAGGGTTCTGAGGAGAGAAAAGGGTTGAAGAGTGCCGAACGGCTGCTCTGTGTGTTACAGCAACGTGTTGCCGCTGAGAGAAAGACATGTTGTCGCTGCAGTCTGTTCAACCAAACGGGGTGATGTTTTCCCCAGTAGCTGTGATACACACAGAGCCATCCCCATCAATAACCTGGTGTGTTTGTCATTATAACCAGAGGGGTGTGTGTGTGTGTGTGTGTGTGTGTTTGTGTGGGTGTGGGTGGGGGTTGTGTCTTTTCTTGTCTTCTCCTCTATACTTATGAGTCTCCATGACAACAGAGCCACCGTCCAGCATCTTGTAGTTTTAAGCAGAGGCACAGAAGTGTAACTATTAAACTATTAGCACTAGGGAGAATTATATGAAAGGCCGGCCTTTGTTTGTGTAAATTATGCTTTTAAAAAGAAGTCTCATTGCACAGAGCCGGTCTTTGCCCCAACCTCATCAACTTCAATTCAGTCTACTTTCATTATTTACTTCAAAGCACTGATGGGAAATCATGCTTGACATAATAGTTGGCTGGCATTTGTAATTTATTTTCACTTCTTAGGGTCAGCAGAATGTGAGTCTGTCCACATCACAGACAGGTACCCAGCCAAGCATGACTCTCAGTAAATTGCAAGTGTCATAACACACCAGGACGTTCTTCACATGTGTCTAAAGCGTCCATCTTCACCACAGGACAAGCCCAGAAACGGTTTAATCATTGATGACAGCTAAATATTTCCCTATATGTGGGCTCTGGTGACATTTAGTTTTGAAAACGTGAACGAAAACAAGCTGACAAGCCACAGAATAATCTGCAAACATTGAAAAGCACCTGATCTAACACCAAAACAGATTTTACGTAGGCAATAAAAGTATCCAAACAAAATAGGATTTTTTTCCCCTTTTCCGGGGACAAAGTGTAAAATATTCAGCAAGAAACATCTTAATGTATCAACAAAAAAGCCAATGCATAAAAGAACATTTTAGAATATGTTATTTAGAGTTAGGAGGTACCAGAAGAAAAAGTTTGTATTATGTATTTCCTTTCTCACAACACAACTGTATATTTTTAGATTGGCAATAATGCTTACACATTAAGAAATGTGTCACGTTAATAGCGCTGGAACACAATGTGCTGTCATTAGGGTGGACACCTCCTGTATGTAAATTTCTCTGTATCTCTGATGTGCCTGCCTCCCTGTAGCTCTGACCAAAGTCTTTTTTTTTTTATTCTGCAGTTTACTCAAGTTAAAATAATGTTTTGAGATAGAGTTTCGAAAGTCTCTATACAGATTGGCATGCACATTATAGGCTATATTCACACACACACACACACACACACACACATATATATATATATATATATATATATACAAAGACAAATATGTTTGGGATTGTTATATATGATGCCAGCAGTGCATTGGAAGAGACATTAAGTCAGTTTTGGTGTATTTTCCAAACGCCTGAAGTAAGATATGTGAGTTTTATTTCTTCCTTTAGCCAGACATTTATTTGCAGATGTTTGTGACATCTAGTCACATCGACTCATTCATTGATAGCCGAGGCGAGAAGTCAAGGGGTGGACGGAAGGCAGATTTGGTAAATGAATGAGTGTCTGTCTGCCCCTGAAGTAAGACGTCACTGCCAGCGCACCTTCTTTTCAAACATCAAACGCCTAAAATTATTCAGAAACACTTTCGGAGAGGATGAAAACATGAACCACGGGATGTTTGCCTCGCGTTCTATTTAAAAAACACAAACATGTTTTTCAATTTTTCTGGACATGACGTGAACTCATCTATTTTTGACTCCCCGGGCATGTTTCCATAGCAATTTCGGCGATGTTGCCGAGCAACAGCATCGGATACAAAGAAGACATGAATGAAAGTAGACTAACAGCGCGCACATTTCCTGGCAGCGACCGGCTGAAAAGTGAATGGGCTCCGACGCGCCGATTTGGCATCACGTCTTCTTTCAGACTGTCACACCGCCGTCACAATGCGATGTAACAGTTGGCAGGCGGCTCGAGCTGAGCGACCGGCGGGACAGCAGCCGGTTTGTTTCACCTTAATCTGCTACCTCAGCAGATCAGCGGCGTTGAAATTTCCCCCAACTGAACTATACGCGCTAAAAAGTTGTTCCAACTTTATGAAAATGATCTTGCCGTGTCCCCACATCCCGACGGAGACATTTGGCGTGCGTAAAGGGAGTGCGTCCCTTTGTGCGCACTGAGAAACAAAAAGACTCCTCCCCGGGAAAAGAGAGAATTCAAACTATTTGTTGCACGAAAGGAACTGTGCTGTTGTTAAATTGCCATGCATAGCCCTCAAATCTGTCAACAGCTTCCATGCGTTTTGAGCAGGCTTACCTTCGATACAGCAGATTCTCCACAGCCCGGAGTGGGTGAGATCTCCCTTCTTGGTTTTGGGCTGCGACTGGGTCTCGTCTGCGGAGGCATTGGTGCTGTTGCAGATGTACGCCCTCGAATAGAGCCAGTAGTCCGTGCCGATGGCGATGGTCATCAGGCTGAAGGCAGCGAATGCCCCCACGGTGGCCAGCAGCGTTTGAACCCCGCGGTCACACCAACCCATGGCGCTTCATACTAGTCCACGCTCTCACCGGTGCAACATGCCCTCACCAGAGCGCGTCAGGGCGCGGATCCTTCAGTCATGCTTTGTCTGGGTGCGTCCCCGCTCCCCGCTCCTCACCCGCCAGACGTGAAGCCCAGAGAAAACTGGAAGGAGGAGTGGGGGATATTGTCTGAAACGCTCACCCGACGCTCAAAACCAACTGGCTGCTGCCGTGGATGCGGCGGAACACCGGCTGTGTCCACTCCACGCCGGCTCCAAGCGCGCTGGACAGCAGGACAGCAACATCGTGCGCCGAATCAGAGCACTTTCTTTATTTCACTTTCCCCCTTTATCTTTTCCCCCAAAACTGTTTTTTTTTTTCTCTGTTCCTGCACAGACTGCGCCTCTGTTAAAACCCATTACCAAAGAGGACTACGTCAGTGGCTCTTAAGTGAGACCCCACCCTCACCAAATCTAACCAATGGAGGAGATGCGCTGTTGAATAAAGAGGGGAAAAACTCTCTGTGACAATACAATTTTCAGTTGGCTCACTAATGCGTTGAAAGAAAATGTGGAATATATTTATGGGGAAATATTAATTAGTCAAACAATCTGTCTCTCATCGGAAACATTTGGACACTCTCCACTTAATTCAGAAGCTATGAATATTACCAAATTCACAATCAGCTGTCACATGGGGGAAGGTGGGGGTGGGTAGTGGGGTGGGGTGGGGAAATAATGAGATGCTTTGACACAACGGTCCTTCTTTGTGGTGCACTAACGCCAAACAAACAATCCCCCACTGAACAGAGCATTAAAAAGCAATTAGATGCTTGGTGAGTGCCTGTCACCACCAAGAACACTGTAAATCACCCAGGTTCATGATATCTGGACTGTCACAGGAGGGCAGGATGATAGATGGAGAGACAGATAAATAGATACATAGATGTGATACAGACACTTGTTGCTCGGCATAGTAATGTGTGTTATACAGAGCGTGGTGATTCACATAATAATGTGGCATTTAAATTATCAGGGGAAAAAAGCATCTGGTTAGTGAGACATTAATAAAACATGTGAATAACTCACAAAATCTCCATTTCTCCGCACTGCTCACACTAACTCCTCCACTGCTTCTGACTTTGATCATCCAGCTGACAAATTGGTTTATTAAACATCCAAAATATACCATTCATGCCCATGTGAACACCAGATTAAAGACATCTTTGAGCCAGATGGAAGCCTTTCAAACCAGCAGGGAAATACTTTGACCTTGGATGGCTCCGACTGGCAAGGTGCCTCAGGCTTGATTTAAAAAAAAAAAAAAAAAACGTTATGGTAGCCTACAGCCGGTCTACTTTCTGTAGAAATCTGATCAGCAGACTTGTTAATTTTGCCCTGAAATCCATTTTAGAATAAGAACGGGCTAATTTTTGTTTGTCAACTAAGTGTGAATGTGTCACATTTATAGAAACAACCATAAAACTAACAATTCACAGATAACAGCTATCAACAACAGTCTTTAATTAACTATTCCTGCAAAGGTAAAAACAAGAAAAGCCCTCAGGATGGTGCATAACTTAATTGAAAGGTAATGGTGACAGAGGTTTTTGGGATATATTCCCTAACTCTACACCAATAGAATGTCATATTATATGGGCAAAGTAGTTTGAGCAGGAACAAAGACAGGTATGAGGTTAGGACAATTCTTCAGATTTGTTTTCATGTCTGGTTGCGTATGGAGCTGTTTCTACACTTCGGCTACTGTCTCCCAGTGAATCTGTCTCTCTTGCTTGCTAATTCTTATGAGTAGGTTAGTGCCTTTTTAGAGCCATGTTTCCAAATGCTGCCAGATGTCAATTTTAAGATGTAAGGTACTTCAGATCTGTAAAGATCCCCACCATACATATTTTAGGAAATAAGAAAATTCTCTGCTTGGAATAATAGTTTGTGTCTCATATGTTTTTTGTTTTTTTTTTTTCACAAAAAAAAGTTAAATTAGCCTACCTTGTTAAAAAAATTAAAATTACATCTACTGCTTCCCCTTATTGAAAAATACAAAATCGTAATGCAAATGTTGTTAGTTTCAAAAGTTTAACAACCAGGCTAAAGATATCCTACATCACTGTAAAGTCCATTCTCTGTGCATGTGCACAGGAGGCATCAAGTTTCCTGTGTAAATGACATACTCGACCAGGATTGGCTCCCAAACTAGTTGTGGTGTCACAAAATCCTGCAAGTATGTCCACCTGTTAACCTAAGTAACACTCAGCAAAACACTGGGGGACTTTAAACGCTGGGAAAATATTTCAGCTGTTTGAGGAGGTGTAGTGTAATTTCATTTAGTGAAAGAATCAGCCTGCAAAACCAGACAAAAACTATGTTTCAGAGTTTTGAAAATCAACTAAACTGTCTGTTTTTTTTTTAGCCTTTTATTATTCCAACTTTATGAATGATTATTAGCAATGGTAATCTGATACTTTCTTATTTGTTTCTTTAATATCTGCCCTGATTGTCGTTTAACCGGATGGTTTTGATACAGTGCATCAAACTAAGACGTGGTGAGGTCTTTACTTCCGCAGCCCTGAAGGTGGCGCCAACTCTCCGCGGCCCCCTGGAGGAAAAGGAAACGCTGGCTGACGTCCCTCCGCTAACGTGGCTGAGAGGCACAAGGTGCGGACAGTGACGTGCAGGTGCGAGCGGCGCGGCGCCCCGCTGTGCACGGCCAGCGCGGAGCGTGCGGGCCGCCAGTGCGCATGTGCCGGGGCAAACCGTGACGACGGCGTCTCATCCTTGTTCCTTTCCTGAGCAACATCTGAACAAAGGCCTGCCCCTTTTCATGAGGATTTCTCTACCGCCATCGTTACTTTACGTGTAATCACGATTACTAAATCGGATTACGATACTTTTATTATATTTCAAGGCGCAAATAACTGCAGGGATATTGTCCGAAATGGAAGTGGAGCAACAAGAAACCTGCGGCGAGATAAAATCGGCCATGCACACTTGGCGTTATCGCCACCATTTCACGTACAAGGCAGATCAAGGGAAAAATATCATCGTCCAGTGTAATCTATGTCTGCCGAGGGTTAATCTGCTGTCCACGTCGAAAACCTCAACATCAAACCTAAAGAAGCATTTAGACGTAAGTTCCAAGAAAGTAATGTCCCTGTCATGATCTGCCGTGCCCGCCAGGTTAATGTTTGAAAGAGTCAATGAATGAATAGCTATCCTCGTGATTAATAACGTTACATTGTAGCTGCATGATGATTACCAAGTCGTAGCGCTGCGGGCTCTTTTGTGTTCAACTTCGCCGAGCAAACTTGTCATTTTGCCATGCATGAGTGTCCCCGAAGTGTGGTTTTTTTCTTTTTTGTTTTTTTTTTTTTGAGTTCGCGGTTGAAGTTTGTGAAACTAACTCGGGGCACACCTTGAGCAGCCGACAACAAACCTGGCTGGTGTTTTGTCTTTCAGAGAACACACTTGGGCTGCGAAGCCAGGCCCGATGCCAAGAGGGGCAGGAAAAAAGAAGAGCACAATGGCGAGGAGAGTAGGCACTGCCAGCTCAAAAAACTTAAAGCCGAAATCATCTCCAAATGTATGACCCAGGCAAAGACTGATAGTCTCATTTTCAACTTCATTGTGGAAGATTGTCAGTCATTTTATGTGCTCGAGCAGCCTGGCTTCAGGAAGCTGATCGAGGGCTTAACTGAAGGGCTAAAGTCCATGGACAGGGTGACCTTGTTTACCAAGGTGGACCAGGGCTTTTCCAGGATGCGGGAGGACCTGATGGCGAAACTCAGCAACATCCAGTACGTGTGCACCACGGCTGACATCTGGACAGCCAACAACAGGAGCTTCTTCGGGATGACCTGTCACTGGATCGACACAGACTCTCTGGAGAGGAAATCTGCCGCTCTGGGGTTCGCGCGGCTGCAAGGCAGGATCACGTACGACACCATCGCCGGACGGATACATGACATCCACGTGGCCTATAACATAGAGAGCAAAGTTCAGACCACGGTCACCGACAACGGCAGCCCCTTCACGAGCGTGTTCAAGGAGTTTGCGGTGGACACCACGGAGAGTGACGACGACATTGGGTTCTTCGAGAACGTGAGCGCCGTCCTGGAGGGGGAGCCAGAGCAGGACATGCTCCTGTTCCTGCCCACCGTACAGCGCTGCGCGTCGCACACCCTGGAGCAGATTGTCACCGAGGACTTTTGGCAGGCCGTGTCGCAGGGGCCCATGTGCCAGCTACACTACAGCGCGATGGCCAAGGTGTACGCCATATGGAACAAGTGCCACCATCTCCAGGTGGGCATGGATGCGGCGGAGGAGATCGGGAAGATGGCGCTCGTCGTCCCTGCTGTCATACGCTGGAATGTGGAGTACTGCGCCGTGCAGAAGATCGTGTCCCTCACCGAGCGGGAGCTGACGGAGCTGTGCGCGCGCCTGGAGGTGCCACGCCTGCAGCCGGAGGAGATGGCCTTCCTGAAGGAGTACGTGACGGTTTTCCACCCGCTCGCTTTTGCACTTGAACTTTTCCAGGCGGAGCAGAAATGTTACCTGGGCCTGGTCATCCCCACCGTGCTCAGTCTGAAGAACAAGCTAAATGAGCAGAAGGACGCGGCGAATTACTTCGGCGACGTCATCAACGCCATTGTAGTGGCTGTTGATGTGCGGTTCCAGGAGCTGTTTGCCAGCACAGAAGCCAAGATTGCAACGGCGACGACGCCTCAGTTCCGCCTGTGGTGGATGGCTGCCTCCGAGAGGGAGGAGATGTGCACCCTGCTGGCCACAGAGGCGTCTCAGATAGATCCTTGTAACTTAACCGTGGCGAACACCAGCCGCAGTCTGTCCACCACAACCATTGAATCTGAAGACGATTTCTTCAGCTACGGGCCCGTGAAGCCTGCCATTCAGATCCAGCAACGGGGAGTGATGGATGAGATCCGCAAGTACCTTGAAGGAACGGGGAAGAGCCTCGAGTGCCTGCAGGACTTCCCCAGAATGAAGCAGCTTTTCCTAAAATACAACACCACCCTGCCATCCACGGCTCCCGTCCAGCGTCTCTTTAGTCAGAAAGGCAACCTGGTCACGTCACAGAGGAACTTTCTGACTGATGACTACTTTGAACGCATTCAGCTTTTAAGATACAACAGCAACGTGTGCACTTTGGTCACTGAGTGAATACATTCCCGGTGACTCTTTCTCTCTCTCTCTCTCTCTCTCTCAGCCTTTTAAATGATGCAGAATCAAACCATATTGTGCTAAAATCATTACAGAAGAACCCTGAGTGATATCTCATTTCAGACAATTTAGCCCAGATGTGTTTTCTGTTTTCTAATACTCCTCCCCCACCTGTTTTGATAGCCTATATCTCCTACTCCTGAATGGCCTAATGAAAATATCTAATTGACAATCATGGACAATGGCATTCAAGGACTGAATATACTGACAAAAGCATTGTTTTACCTGTGCTATTGTTGTGATTTGAAGTAGCCCCAGGGTTAAACTACAGTGATTTTGTCTTTCAGTTAAGCTCGTCTGTTTTTTCTACAGCTGTTCAATGAGAATGCATCTCCTGTCTGTATGTTTTATATCATATATAAAGAGACAAGGAAAGAGCCTTTTTTTCTTTTGTCTGTCTGGCCTTTTTTTTTTTAAATGAAAATCAATTGGAAGGCAAAAAGTAATTAGATTAATGATGGGATTAGATTGGCGCCTTATATGCCAGGGACCCAACTCCATCAAGGGATACAGATTTCTGTTTCAAAGAGGCCTGTGTTTGTGCATGAGGAAGACACAGAGCACACAAACGCTCAAATTCCAGTGCTGCAGAGTCCCATGTGTGTTTTTCACCATGCACCCAGATGTCAGTTAAGAGTTTTCGTCTCGTCAGCCAGCTGCCAGGAGACCAACTGGAGGCTGTCAGAGAATACAAACACACTCGTACACAGGCTCTGCCTGGACCCGAGCTGTCGAAACATGACACCTCTGAAGATGCAAAACCAACCCAGAGAGAGTATGAAAAGCCCTGGGATTTGCTTTTTCTTCTTTTTGACATCATTGCACGCGTGACTCCATATGTATATATTCCAGTGATCTGTTTTTTTCTATGACTTTACCTGCTGCAGCCAGAAAAACATTCACAGCAGTGGACTGTGAAAATCTATTCTGCTTGAGATACAGGGTATTGGGATTCTATTCAACAGCACATCAGCTGATAAGGAAAAAGCACAGCTTGGACAACTGATTGCAGAGAAAGAACACAGTAAATGTGTATATCTAAAGGATTGCTGCAGAAAACAGAATTGTCATGTTACAATAGAATACAACATAATACAATTTTAAATGAAAATTGCACAATGCAATAGGTTTAGGAAGTAAAGCCTAGTAAACTGATAAGAAATGGGGAACTGAAGTTTGGTGTAAGACAAAAAAGCTGTATAATTATCTTACATGTTTAAAAATTACTAACCGCTGGATGACTATATCACATTTGAAGTTAAACGTTTTCTTTACACATTACAGCTTTTGAAATAACTTCCTTGATTGTGTTTGAAGATAAGACCATTTATTCTTCATTTTCTTTGTTCTCTAGTTTTCATTAGTTTCTATATTACATTTAGTAAACTGTATTGGTCCATCTATTACAACATGTAAAGAAAGTGCCAAAATTATGCTTTTTGTACGGGATTTGTACTTGAGATTTTTAGTACTTAAATGTTGCTTGAAGAAAGGGTCTGGAACTACCTAATGTCACATTTAAAATTGGTACTTTAAGTGATATTGTTTCCGCTGGAATGCAAAAACCTCTTGCTTCCCAACAGCAGTTATGGGTGCAGTATACACGGCAACAATACTTCCAAAACAAACTCATTCAACCATCCACATATCAGAAATAAGGTGTTAATGAATTCAATCAGCATGTGCCTCCACACACGTACTTAATACGCTGCCTGCATGGCTTGTGCTACGTCTCTACGACCACTTGAGTACTAAAGAAAAGCATTAGTGAACACAAAAGTGTTGTGAGATGTTAAGACCGCGACTATCCTGTTGCCAAACATAACCTTTACCAGTGTTGTGGATACATAAGTTACAAGCACCAATCCTCCCAATGTCGACCACCTTGCTGGATGGCCTGCTGGTGTTAGTCCTTCATCTTTGCTTCAGTTTCTCTGTTCTCTAATACACAAGTTTGGTTTAAAACTGCAAACTTCAACATTTTCAGTAATAAAATGCAATGGCCGGATGAGGTGCAGCTCTGCGTGAGTCTGGATAGGATCAGCAGATGAATGAAGTTAAACATGACATGACAATGACATGACAATGACATGACAATCCTGCCACCTGTAGGTGCACTTCAGTAAATGTCACTTGAGACTTGTATTAAAGTGATCAAACAGTCAATTAAAACAGACCCCAGGCCCCAGTTACAAGTTTGATCCAAAGTGGAGTTTTAATGACTTCAGAAAAACAAACAGTAAAAAGTATTACTTTTGAAAACACCTAGTATTAGCTGTTGCCAAACATTAACACTCACATCTAGAACAGGATCTTTTTAGGCACAAAGTGGGTGGAAGGTGTACAGTGTGTGTTAGACTAACAATTTATGTCAGTACCTTTGATTTCATCTATCACCAAGCCCTTGTCTGTAGGTCCTCTCATGCTTCCTCCCTTGGAAAAAATAGCCTTAGAATATCTTTGTTATGCACAAGCAGAATGGGGGAGATAAATACTTAAGTTACCTAAACCGTCAAGCATATTACTTCTACCAAGTCTTTGTCACCTTAGTGATATACAACAGTAAGGAAGGAAGCATTTGGAGGTATTCCAGACACGGCTGGCATATCTTAATATTTTAATGCCCTTCTCTCACTTTGCTTGGGTAAGACACCCTTCTCGTGTCTGGTTCCGGGACAGCCCCAGTCATTGCAGAAGTAACTTGGCAGGGCTGAAGTGACCCAGGTTCTCACAGGACTTGATCCAGCGCTGGACATGAGTGGGAGCAGAGGGGGCCGAGCCACTTCGTAGCACGCAGCAGTAGCAGGCAATGTCAGCTAGGGAGAGCTCCGGTCCGGCCAGCCAGGGGTTGCGGCCCAGAGCGGAGTTGAGAGCCCGCAGAACGGTGGCCTGCTCCTTGGCACTGCCCTCTGCCAGCTGGAAGAAAGCAATGTCCACCCAGCTGTCCACCAGTGTGGCAAGAGCAGGGTCACTGGGGTAGGGAGCCAGCAGCTTGAAGAGGAAGCGCGCCACGTTGGCCTCACCCTCAATGGGACACATGTTCTGGACACTGAACTTCATCTGCAGTTTGGGGACTGAATGGGGCAAAAGATAAACTCATGGTAAACAAGGGCTCAAGCATTAACATCCAGATATTGTCAATATGCCAATTATTGATAATATGAATGCAACGCTTGTAATGGTTAGAAATAGCACTCCTAAAACACAGTGACACTTCACAAATCTGTAAGTGATTTTGTGTAATTTCAAAAGCTAAATATACTGGTCATGAAATGTACATGATCTATTCCACAGTAAAAAGCCTTTATTTTCCCAATAGGTGATTTAGTTGTTTTTCTCTTATGGTTTTTGTAACATTAAAAGGTTGCAACACCGTAAAATAACTGAGCCCCTTCTATAAAGGCTTTATGTCTGATTACAGTTAATTATTGTTTGTTGTAATTAGTTTGGCAGGGTGAAAGGTGTTGTAATTAGTTTTATAATCTTAGAAAAAACAACTAGCAAACCACCTACACACTTTCACAAGAAATCACATCCAAATTGCGGTTGTTTATCAAGACTGTGTGGCAGCAACATATACTATATTGTCCCTTCTATTTTGATTTAATACCAGCTCTGTGCATGTTAATTGTTGCACAGCAGTGCAACAATGTCTTTGTTGCTCTCCCTAGAACAATATTTTTTATCCTCTCTTCCACCTCACTTTCAGTCTTCCTACACTCCCCGTAACACATACTGCCTCACCATCTTTCCATATGAGGGTGAAGCCCAGCTGGAACATCTGGCGGGCATAGCTGTCTGCATGGCGTGGACCGAGGCAGGACAGGAGCCGCTGTGGCACGTTGGTAACTGAGGAGTGGACGTGGACGGTGGAGAGCACCCGAAAGCGCTGACACAGCAGGCTGTGGAGCACCAGCAGGGTCACGGGTGGCTGTGCCGGGTTGGCGTTTATGACGATATCACGGAGAGCACCGAGGTCCTAGTGACAAAAACAAGATAAAAAGGAGGTAAACAGGTGCAGCCTCCACAAAAACTAACTATTACAACATTTGTCTACTATGACAAGGCCAATAAAGCCTGCACAGACAGGCTGTTATCAGTCCACACCCTCATATTTGCCAGCTCCTGAGAAATTCCAATATGAGCCGGTTGTGCATGTTTGCGTAGTATTTATAGCTTCTAATGACAGGCAGTTATGATGGGTGTGATCAGACTGCTCCTGCCACAGAGAAAATGTAGTCAAAGTATGTCAGCTGGAAGAAATACAAGCATACGGTCAGTTCACGGTTCATGTAGGATAAAATCTAGCATCACTAATAAAGACTGTCTCCAGTTATGATGATGCCTGGGTGTAGAGCACACTAGTATTATTCCCAGTTTCTCACCTTGCCCAGTAATGTGTCCAGGTCTGTGACGCCTTTGAAGGTTGTAGAGCTAGGGCTTTGGGTGGAGAGGCTGCTGCTGACTGTCAGGTCCAGATCGGCATCTGGGGTGGTCACCGTCTTGGCCAGACCCTCCACAGCCGCTTTCAGCTCATACAGTTTTCTCATGATCTCATCCTGCCGGGCCTCCAGAGCTTTGACTGCTGGGTCCACCTCGCCATTCTGGGGAGACGAGAGAATTGCTCAGTTTTGCTGAAACCACAATTGGGAATTTGAAGGTGTAAGCATTTACAGTTTTAACAATTTGAGCAAAATCCTGCAGCAGTTTTTGCAAGCGGGGTGTAAACTGGTGTCCCCACACATAACTGTCCTTCCACAGATAACACTGAGGCAGTATTGAGAACATATTTAACATATTGTCAGTCTTGAGATAAATCCTAACAGTATACACACATAAGAGAAAAATCAAAGACTCATTAAGAGATTTTAAAGACTAGACTTTAGGTCAATCAGCTTCAGACTTGTACCATCAGATCTTGTCTACCCCAGATTGAAGTCAACACTGTGCTGCAGTGGTGGTGGAAGTATCCAGATACTTAAGTATAAGTAACAATATCACAACACACTGTAATAATACTCCATTACAGGTAAAAGTCCTGCACTGAACTATTATATATTGTGATGCATTTACGTGTTAAATATCATTTCACTGTTGTAGTTGGACAAGCTGGAGCGAATCTTAACACTTTTGTGTACTCTTGCATAGTTTAACATATAAGGATGCATCATATTTTATAAACTCATTAAGCTGTGTGTGGAAAATCTAGTAACTAGTAAATATTGCTATCGGGTGAATTTAGTGAAATAAAAAGTACAATATATACCTCTAAAATGCAGTGGAGCAGAAGTATAACGTTACATGACATAGAAATACTTAAATCAGAATCAGAATCGGGTTTATTGCCAGGTAGGTTTTCACATATAAAGTAAAAGTACCCATAAAACTGTATTTAAGTGCAGTATTTAAGTACAACTAGTTACACTCCATCACTGCACAGCTGGAGGAAGGACCTCCTATGTACAGTCATCCCATCATGACATGCACTCTGATATTTATTTATCACGATAAACGTGAGGGTGGAGACGAGCTCCTCTGACAGTGTCACCACCTTACATCGTTTAATAATCTTGAAAAGGTCGCAGGGAGCGCGGAGACGTGCAGGGCTCGTTGCATCAGCCAGAGGGGGAGCCGGCTAACCAGCTACATGCTAACACAGCGTGTGTCGATGCGGCAGAAAAAAGAAACTGAAACGAGCTGCGGGGAACAACGACAGCGGAGATACACGCTTACTAGATAAAGAAAAAAAAAAAAAGAGATAATTGTACCGTGTCGGAGTGAAATTGATCGAGGGTTACCTGAAGCGCGTGCTGAGAGGTGCAGCAGCCGTCCCCCTGCTGCGCGTGGACATTGGGTAACTTGTACATGCAGGTGGGCAGGTCGGTCTCTATGTGACCCCCGCAGATGGGCTTTACCTGGTACATGGGCATGGTGGAGGACTGCCGGGGACACGAAACTGTTAAAAACTAAAAAAAAAAATCACGGGCACAGAGGTCTTCTTCTTCTTCTTCTTCTTCTTCTTCTTCTTCTTCTTCTTCTTCTGCGGTGGCTCCCGGTGACACAGGAAGGAGGCCGCGGTGACGTCACGTCCGGTGCGGGCGTTCATTCATTGAAACGTGAGCACACGTGGTCCCCGCGCTCTGTGGATAACTAATCGTTTATGATTAGGGGGGGGGGTAGGTGGGTTTTTTATATGTATTTGTTTTGATAGCCGCACAGTGGTGCTACAGTCATCGTGCAGGGTCACAATCACGTTACGCGCCACCACATTTACCATGTGCGTGTGTTGTGCAGGGAATGCACTAGAGGACGCCACGGTATCATTTCACGTCTTCGCAAGTGCGGTGTAGGAGGTCAGCAGTCAGCAGAGGAGTCGGTCATGCTTTTATGAACTTCTGAACCAGTGATGGAAGAAGTATTTAGCAAAAGTGGGTACTAATACCACATTGTGAAAATATTCCACTACAAGTAAACTGAATGATATGACTGCACTGTGGTGAAGCGCATCAGTGCTGGTGTTAATATTGACATTTCAAATTTATAAAAATCTGCATCTCATGGGTTGAAAATGACTCCACACGCCATCTACTGTTTTAAATCAGCCCTGAACCTTGCAGGCAAATGCTGATAAAGATTTGACCAATGGGGACAAACGTTTCCCACAAAAAAAAACCCAGAAATGTTCTCTGGTCAGGGGATGTCACTGAGGCAGCTCCTTGCCCATTTTCTTTTTTAGCATTTTTCAAAATGATGCAGTGGGTGGAGTTAGGCTCAGACCTGGGGGTGAAATTACACAATATAACACTAAGTTAAAGCATGTAGGTATAATCAGGAAAATGTACTTGAAAAGTAAAAGTACTCATAGTCCCCATCAGTGTTCTACTATTATATGTGAGTGTGTGTTGCATTTTACCTCTATAGATGTTTATGGTTACAATATTTGCCTCTGAGATGTAGTGGAGTAATAGCATAAAGCTGCATACAATGGAAATACTTATTGGAAATTGCTTAATTACAAATACCTCAAATTTGTACTTAAGTACAATACTTGAGTAAATGTACCATGAATTCCATCACTGAACTTATCCATAACTAAACTAAAACAGACTGATTAACTGATGATGGTGCAAACTAAGGTTTATCTTAATATAAGAAGCTGTGAAATAATTTTATATACATTAAGTTGCTTTAACATTTCTATTGTCTGATCCTTGTTGATCAAAATGTACTTTTGCTTCTGTTTCGCTTTCAGTACAATTGACCAATGAAATTCAATCCAAGATTTCTTTGATATGAGAGAAAACGTGCTGTAAAATGAGCTTTGTAAAGTCCAATATTTTGACTAAATATAAGAAAACGTTTCAGTGCATTTAAATCATACATGTAGCCAACTTCCCAGATGTTAAAAAGTTGTCACTAAGTTGTTTTATGAGCAGGTATTTCATCACAGTTACAATTACTGTCGTGTTGTATTCCATGCCACTCATGTTGTCATTTCATATCCAGAAATGCAACAGGTCTTGTCATATCCATGGACATAATTCTATAAATTATTCCATAAATTATGGTAAAATCATCACCACATTTATTTGAATAATTCAAATTAAAGTGTGTTGTAAATATTTATGTATGTGTGTGGGCTTGAATGGGCACGCCAGTGTGTATGTGTGAGTATATACAAGCTTTGTGATATTGTGCTATCTCTCATCCTTATTTGTGCTATGTAGTCATCATTAGCACCTCAGCTTCAGGGAAGGAGTAGGAGGAATATTGGTTTGAGAAAAAAAAAACTTGTATTCAAGACATACATTTCTGTAGTCTACCATGGCAGAAAGGCTGCAGGAGAGTTTTGCACCTTCTGACTCATGCAGTCTGTCTGCTTTTTGTTTTCTTGTGTCTCGCCTGACGTCAACGTCTCTGTGATCTTTTGTGGCCAAATAGGTAAACACAGCATTTCAGACCTGACTGCACCAGTTCTACAGCGGTCAACCTGTTACACCAATCTAAACCATTTAGCTCAGAGTTAACAATCAAAAGTGATCTTTTGGCTCAATCAAACCTGGCAACACAGTCCTTCACCACGAAGCAATTGAAGAGGCCGTAACTTTGCCTGACACGGAGCTCTCCTTTGACATGTTCCCTTGCAGTCACCTTCTTCTCTGTCACCTCTCTGGCAAGGGAATCAGCTTAGTACTGTTTCACACCTGAGCCACATCCTCTCCTCTTCAGCTACAAGACACGCGGCAAGAGAGGTTTAATGAAAATGCGCAGTTGAGTCTGATGTTCCAACAGCTTGTTAACCCCTGAATAATTCACTGTTGGCTGAGGTCTGGCAAGAGGGAGGGAAGGAGGACCTGGCAGCTCTGCTGAGGTAATGGTGGGGTCTGATGGACAGACTAAGGCCGGAGCAGGAAACTGAGACTATGCAGGGAGCTGAAACCCGACAGTTCACGGCAGTTCTTTAAATCATGTTGGAACAAGGGACATGGAGTCTATCGAGCTGTAGATAGCGCGTGTGTAGGTTGTGGGGTGACAGAGGCCTTGTAGGTGACATCGTACTAAGATACGGGCTTGCTGGGTCACTGACACAGATAAACAGTGTGTGAACTGATACACGGCGATGAAAACTTTGCTTAGAGCCCCTCATTGCTTATGGTGCCTTGAAGTAATAGTTGGACACTTCGCTCTCTGGGAAACTGTTAGATGACAAGTTTGATACCACTCTATCTGTCCATTAAATGTAAGCTGGTTAGCTTAGTTTAGCACACAGACTGGAAACGGGGAAACATCTAGTCTGGACAATGTTGATACTCAAGGCTTTTTGGTGTAACATGTATTTGCGCAGCTACAAGGAGATCCATATTTGTCATATTACATGTAAAATAAACTATTAAAAGGCGAAAGAACATAAGAGGACAAACCAATGCAAATGCATTATGTGCAAAATAAAAATATGAAATTTACAGCAGTATAGTTTCAATGTTTGTACAGGAAAATGTCCATAAATTACATTTATGGGACACAGACATCTGTAAGTAATGTCTGAGTTTTGAATGCGCCATGGTTTTAATTCAAGCTTAGGAAAGTTCTTTTTAGCTGACTCTATGTAAAAACTCCAAAACTCCACCTAGACACAAACATTCTTTTGTCGTCCTCTCCAACCAGACAGTTGGCCTCCGTTATTCAGCTGGTGAAAGTAAGTTTGTCCTGGATGACTGTCGCCATCTTATCTGATTGTGCCTTCTCATTTGGAAAAGTCTGCAAAGTACCTGTCTACCTATCTCTACGACAGTCATTACTCAGTCATTACGCTTAGGACGTGTCAGCAGCTGCTCAGGGGTTTTAGTTCAAATTGCAAACTTGCATTAATGGACACAGCTCAATTTATATATGTGAAACCTACCAATTAGCGGATTTGTAAAGAATGGGCACAAGCCACGCTGGAAATAGATTTTTTGAGAAATCGCCTTCCACGAATGCCCTGTGTGCATCATGGCTGGCCATTGATATGTGCATGGCCTATCATTCATTAATGAAGGGAAGCTGCACGCAGACATCATAAGTAGAGGCTCAGAACTAATGCTTGTTGGAGAACAGAGGCAGTGCTGTCATCCCCTGCATTATGGATAGAGTTTCTGCACAGAGCTCACAAAGCCCATTCAGTCATCCCAACACGGCAGTTAAATCTTTTACGACGTTCCACCCTGTTCAGACTATCGGGTAGCAACATCTCTGATACCTCCGGGCTCCAAAAGACTGGGAATGAGTGAAAATATGACCAGTGTGTGTCGGAGCAGACATTGGATGCACAGAAGACGTCCAAATGGTCCAGCTTCCCATTACATTGTTTGCCTGAGCACTTCAGTTTGTTATCAGTTGAAGATGGGGTGCACATTAAAGTTTCACACAGACTTAATCAGTAAGGTGAGCCTGACACTCCTTTCTTGATATGAGTTTTTGGTGACAATGAAGCAAGGACATCAATAATTGAAGTGCCAAGCAGACAAGCAGGCTAGGCCTATGTGTTCATCCTAAAGCGCCCATCCAGATGTATTTTATGGTGCAATGTTAGCAGTCACACAAAATGTTTTGATACAAAAGTAAAAGTTAAGTAAAAGTTAAGGTGGGCTAAGTTTGCTTGCGTACTTAATAGTTAATACTTTGTCTGTTCCCTAGTGCTGCATCCTAACATTTCAAGGTCACTACTGCAGCTATTAGTTTTACTACTGCCGCTGCTTCTATGACATGTACTACTGAATTCAGCGTTGTAAACATTTTCATTAATTCCCTTAATTCTTAGAATACAAAAGTACAACCTCATTGGTCATTTACTATATATTTAATAGATAATAGGGTAAGGAATATTCATCTTTCCAAAATGTATTTATTTCTCATGGCATGACGTCTTCTTATTATCTCAGAAATGATATGTTGAAAGTACATGATTCACCATATTACTTGGATTTACCCTACTGCTTGAAAATACACAACAGAAAAAGATTGCTGTTAGACCATTTATTCCATCAGTAGAATAAAAAGTGCAAAGGTACTATTCTTTAAACTTGTATGTTACATCAAAATTATTGTTTTAGCTCTTGACAAATGATAGAGCTATCATATAAGGCCAGTATTGTGAAAAGAATATCAAGACCTCGCTCGTGTTCACTTTGCAGTCCAATAACTACTATTGTTTGTCATGTTTCTCACATTGTCGGCCCACCCGGACTGTTAGACATTATTGGCCTGTCAGAGTTGCGCTCTAAAGAGAAACAGAGCTACAGCCTCTCTCTCTCTCTCTTTCCCTCCCGCTGCCCTTGAGTCCAGGTAATCTGCTTGTCACATTATCTTGTACTGCTGTCCCACAGCAGCACATCCAGCAGTCAGTGTCGACCTGTTGGCTCACATTTCCTTCCTGTTTATCACTCGCCTCTCCTGACCCGCAGGGGTCACGGCTCCATTGTGTGTCCCCTGGCTTGTGTTACTGGCTTCCCCAACCTTGTCCCGCTTTCAGCCGTGTACCCCGCCCCCCTTCCCACTCCCATTATCGCTCCTCCACCCCATGTCTGGTCTGGAGGATCAGAAACTGATAACAGCAGATATTTATACATGATGATCTAATTAGTGCTGTGTCTGTCTGTGCATCTCCAGTGTTCTTGTCCTGGTAGACAACATTTTCTGTAAATGTATTTGATTAACATGCTGTAACATTTGTATATGAGTTTTATGGATTCAATTCATTCAAATTAAAATGAAATTCGTCAAAATTCTTTTGAACAAACCATGTAACCAATAAAGGGTTTTTTATTTATATATTATTATAATATCAACATTAATACTACTCCTATTTCTATACTTGGGAAGATTTCAATTCATTCATTTTTTTATTGTTGTTGTTTTGTTAAATTTCAGACTTATCCTTGAGTACACCACTATCTTAGCCAGCTGACACTGGTTGAGAGAGGCAGGGTCGCGATCACACCTACAGACAATTTAGATTCCCCAGTTAACCTAACCTGCATATCTCTGGGCTGTGGGAGGAAGCCGAAGAACATGCAAACGCCCTACAAGCGTTTGAACACAGAAACCTTCTTGCTGTGAGGCAACAGTGCTAACCACTCTCTAACTTTGTCTTTGCACATACTTTCACACACACAACTGTAACTTGCAGGATCTCAAAAGCTTGTTTCACTCTAATGAATGCTTGATTTTTTGTATTTTACTGTGAATGTCTCTGGCTTAAGTCTCATTGCAGCACTTTGCCAGATATTGCCAAATAATTTGGATTTGTCTTTTATTGAGGTATAGAAAATGACTTTGACTGATATGGTAACTAGTTTTAACATAGTAAATTGCGAATAAATCAGTATGGTTTCATCACATGTATATCATTGGGACATTTATGATATGAAAAAAACACACACATGCCTCATACAGGCAGTGTGGACTCAGTTGAAGAAGGAACACTCTGAAAATGTCTATCATTATCACAGCACAACATCTGAATCAAGCAGCAATAGGTATAACTACACATCCTGCACCTGTGACCACAACCTAATGGTAATGCCAGTGCATGCCCCATAGTTTTGAGTAGCAGGTGTCTGCTGTAATAGTCGGGTTCTTCCTGTAATATACAGGTAATTGAAATGACACTAAGGTGGAACCACTAGAAGAACATGTGGTACTCTGTATTTTGGCGCCTCTAGTGGGTGGGTGAATAGTGAGGTAGTTGTTAAATTTAATCCCATGAACCTTGTAAGTGCAGAGAATTAAAAAGTGTGTGCTATTTAAAGTCTCTTGCGGAGTGGTGAGATGGTCAATCTTCTGTCTGAGAATTTGGGTGAGCGTAATGAGGTGATTCTTCTTTAATATATCCTGAGCAAACTCTCCAGAGCTGTCAAGGAGACATTGGCAAGGGAGTACATTTAAGGCTAGCATTCTCAGCTATAGCATTCTGCAGAGTTTGCATCTCTTGCTGTGCATCACACACATACATACCCACTCACACTGATGCATAGTAACATCTATTTGATGTGCGTGTATTTATGTGCATATTTGGGATTATGTGTGTTTGCATGGATGGCTGTGTCTGAGCTCAGATTTGATTTTTGCAAATGCAGTGGGTTTCGTGTGTCAGCCTGTGTGTGTGTGTGTGTGTGTGTGTGTGTGTGTGTGTGTGTGTGTGTGTGTGTGTGTGTGTGTGTGTTAATGTTGCCCTAGCCTGAGCAGCACCAAGGTTCAGCTGGGTTTATTTACAAAGCTGAGGTCAGGTGTCACTCGATCCAGCCACGGTGACACTCAGGTGGTCATCAAGGTCACCTCCTCTGCTTTTTCCCTGCGCTAGCTCTGTGACTCTATAAACTCTCTCTAATACACACACACACACACACACAAACACACCTGTACTGTATATACACCTCACTCAGAAACCCTGTGTTTTCTGGACAGTCTCACTTCTCATATACCAGACCCCGTCTGAAATTCAGTCTCATTTACCGCTGTGTAAGATATGGGTAAGCGAAGATTTAAGGACACCACAGAACTGTAAAGACAATGGCGTGTGTTTGTTTTGTGCATAGGCACATTTGGATCAGGAAGTTCTAACGGTTAATTAGACCATCTTGTGCATATGAAACATTTCAACACTCCCTTGACTACCATATAGTATTTTTTTATTTTCTTGTCACACCACCCAGTGTCATTTCAAACCATAACTGAGTAGAAGACAAACAGAAACATCCAAAGATGTACACTTGAATAGAAATAATGAAAATAGGCACAGGAGTTGGATTTTATTATTTTATTTTCTCAGTAATTTGCTAAATTGTACATTTATCAGGGAAATACGGCTTTATGATCTGTCTAAAACATGAAAAACAAAAAAATCTAAAAACATGATGAGAATGTGTTTGTGGACCAGAGCAAGTCTTGCAAAATAAAAATAATCTAAATGTTTTATCTAACCAGATGGAAAATGATTGACTAAGACTAAGAGAGTCCTTGAAGCAATGGAATAGGGGCGGGGTGGGGGGTCAGATCGAGTTGGAGAGATGGAGTCCAGTTGTTTAGGACAACACCATGGCCTGGAACTCTGTGGAGAAAAGAAACGGCATTAGTAGGATGTGACATCTGGTTATTTACCTTGTCTGTCTCAAAATCAGAATCGGGTTTATTGCCATGTTGGTTTTCACATACAAGGAATTTGCTGTGGTGTATTGGTGCGTAACAATAAAACATAGAGGAATAAGAAAGTAGAAAGAGGAGCGAAGTAGTCTGACACCTGCCTCAACATAACTCTAAAATATGTGTATTTTATATTTAGTATACTTAGTATTTAGATATGAAACCATTAGAGAGAGGGCTGGCATCGTGATGCTAAATTTCAGTGCCACTGTTATGCTCTCAAGTTAAGAGCACGTCATTGACACAATTTCTCTGATTAATTAAAGCAATTCACAAATCTAAAATCACAAATGGTCTGTAGAAATATTGTGCCGGTGTCAGTTTTGAGTGCCTGCTGCATCTCCCCCTGTAACTCTCCGCCTCCCCTGTACTCTTCTAGGAATACAACACATTTTGTCAATCTGCATCTTAATGGAAAATGTGAAAAATTGTTCCCCAAGCATCATGGTTTTCTAATCACGCATGCACCCATGCATGCCTTGCATTATGTGTATATCTAATACATGTGGATCCTCTCACCATCTGCTCCAATCCGGCCGTCACTATCGTCATCAGCAGCACACAGGAAGCCCTTGGTCTCCTTGTCTGTCAGAACGCGAGCCCCAGGAGTAAACCTCTGGAGGAAAAACCTGGCATACACAGAGCCAAAACTTCAAGTTAGAGCTACTCCTCAGTAACAACTGGATATATAATAACCACAATGGCAGAAATCAGGAACTAACATTGAGGGATGGGTTTTCAACTCGACTGTCACTTATTGATTTAATTTCCTACAGTTGTCAGGTTTTTGTGCTGCTGTACAGTCAGAGAACACAACTTCTAGAGAATAGACAGTTTTCTTACAATGTTTACAATCGCTCATGTTAACAGTCCCTGTCCCAGTGTTCTTAAGACTTTTTGCATCTGTTATGTTTTGAGGGTGATAAATCTAAAGGTGTGTAATGACTGTGCTGCCAGTCCTGTGCCGATCCGTTTAGTGACTTTTTATGTCATACATTTCATGTCAGCCATGAAAAGTTAGATAAACTAATGATGGATGGGTATTCCCTTCACTGCATCCTTTCTCGTGTCAATATCATGGAAACTGAAATGTGATTATTTTCCATGAAGACATCTAATTTCCTCCCATTTGAGGGACCAGCAAATACAGCCGCTGGCCCTTTAGATCCTGGGCACACAAATAAGTCTGCGAACTGAGCGCTCACTCACTTGAGCTCTTCCTCCTCAATAAAACCACTGCCATCATTGTCCAGGATCCCAAAAACCTTCTTCACATCCTGGGGGCTCTTCTTGGTGAGGCCACACATTTGGAAAAACTTCTTGGGGCAGAAGGAGTCTGGTGCTGGAGTAGAGTATAGAACAGAGTCAGAAACAACACAAGGTAAATTTCAGTATTTAGCATCAGTGTAGTTTAGTTGTTTCACTGAACTAGAATTAAGGCAAAGTCCCTGTAATATCAGCAAATCCTCAAACAGTTTATGTCAATTTACATTGTGGAGACAAGATGACATGAGCTATAAGGTATTATCAAGTGTGATGTCAGTGACCCAAACTTCTGCCCAGCACATTGAGAGGCCAACTTTGACCTCCAGTGATAAAACTAACAGGATCAAATCTGGACTTGTGTCCAATTGATGCTCATAAAATCACTTAACAAAGCCTTAACCGTCTGCTCTATAGGTTAGACTGTACTTAACTCAGCACTATATGCATTTATGCATCTTTTCATGTAAACATTTCCAGTCTTCCAGTTGGCTATCAAGACTATCACGTAGAGACAACCATATTGTCTGAAGACTGCACAGGCTTCTAGGAAATACTGTAGGCTATAGAATAAAAATACATTAAAAAAATCTATCGAAAAGAGCTATAATGATATTGGTGGAAGACGATACCTTGGCAGTCCTTGATAGCACTGTCGATGGCATCAGCGCAAAGGATAGATGAGAGTGACATTGTATTGCTGTAGGAGGAACAACCATAGTGAATTATTAACATATATATAGCCAGGTACAGTAGCAAACACACTGATGGAGAGCAAAAAGGTGTCCAGGCTCAGACACTGAGAAGTTAGTGCTTAAGTCCTTAAATCTCAATAAGTTCCTATGAAAGCCAGAATGTGAAACTATATCTCTAGCACATGATAGAAATAGCTTTTCCGTTCCTGCTTTGTCTTTTGTCTTTTGTCCCTTTTACGCACGGACCCGTCGTCTAACCGAGCAGCTCCTGGAGCGCTCCAGGGTGCGCTGAAGGCACCGGAGCCAGAGAATCCGCCTCTACAAAAACCCCCTGTAAAAACCAAGAAAGAAAGAAAAAAAAAAAGGCAGAAGCGACCTCCCTGGACTCACACAGCCACTCACCGTGTTAAGGGGTTCTCTTCTCGTCCGGTCGGCGATCCAGCAGGTAGAGGTAAGGCTATGTGGTGACTGCTGTCTGTCAAGGCGGATTTATATAGGTCTGATTGCAGTGACAATGGGGATTGCTTGAGTTACCTGTCCGCGGATCAAATTCTGACTGCCCGCCCCTGATCCAATTTCTCGGCTAACTAATTAACCTTTACTATTTATAACGCCCAGGGACAGAGGGAGCGGGCCGTGGACATCTGTAACGCCCTTGTAAATAGCAAATTAAGTTAAAAAGCGCATTCTTCTTCCCAGCCACCACTCCCTCCTCTCGTGCCCGCACCCCCTCCCCCTCCTCCTCCTCCTCCTCTCACCTCTAGAATTATACAGTACAGTAAATGCAGGGAGGCTGTAATGTAACTGCAATATCTCTCTCTCCTTTTCTCCCTCTCTTGCTGTTTCTACCCCCCCATCCACCCCACCCCTACCCTTTCATGCAGATATCCTTTTACAGGCAGGAGTCCCAAAACAAGCACATCTGAGCGCACACTGCAAATATGCCCCCCCCCATCATTACATTTGAGGCGAGTTATGGGAAATTAAATGGGGGCTGACACTGAACCTTTCATGTCACATTCGTTGTAGTCTTGCAGAAGGACCGTGTGTGTGTGCGCGTCAGCCAAGAGGTCAGCCCACACACACAGCCACTGGGTGTCCGGCGCCCTGGCACTCAGAGGCGCTTCACCTGCCCAGTCTGGCTTGGACCTAAAACATCTATTTCCCTCAGTTAATCCGAAGCAGATTCGCAACAGATGGGGGGTTATTTCCTACCAAATCTAATATGAACCCCAAACACACATCGCTGCATGCCGCTGAATGTCAGGCTGCTTTACAACCTTCTCGCCCTTTCATACTGACGGGGGGGGGGTAGTCTCGCTGAATTGCTTTGTCAACTGTGCTGATTAAGGGTCACCCTCTGCTGTCGGTGTCCCGTCCAGCCTTGATGGTGATGATGATGCATAATGTGCAACGTCCCAGGTATTCACATGCGCGCCTAAATGGAGGCATAGCAGTCAGAGGTCACGCAGGGCTTCATCTCTACTGGAGTTTGATCATTCGGTCGCTTTATCTTCCAGTCCTCTGGAAGCCAGAGCTGCACACCGGACCTGTTGTCCGTCCAGTTTGTCCACCGCAAAACGACCAATTCAGGCTGTCTTTTCCGAGGGCATTCGTGGCCCCCAGTGGGTCTGACACACGGGCAACTTCAGGGGTCATTAAGCACAGTTCCTGGGAGAGTGTTCACTGCAGCAGCACACGGAAAAAGAAGGTTATTTCTCTCCGTGATGTAAGGTGAGTTGAAGGTGCATATGCAGTATAGCCTACAGCAGCAGTGTGTGTGTGTGTGTGTGTGGGGGGGGGGGGGGGGGACGATAGACATGCACAGCTAGAAAATGCTTTACGTGTTAATTCATTTCTAATCCGTGCACAGAAGGATAAACCACCAGGTCCCAAGTCCAGAGCGCCAATCATTACACCACCAAACCTCAACCGGTCACTGTCACCAACACATCTGAAACCTGAGCCTCCGGGATATCCTTGGACAGGCTATAACCAAAGGCAGGGTCACAGCAGCCCCCGGCCGGCTTCCTCGCATCACAAGTCAGCCGCTTTGTGCGCAGACACGGTCGGCTGTTGGCAGCGCTGCGCCCCTGCACGAGTCAGCTGGCAGCGGCCCGGCGCGGTGTCACCACATGTGCTAAAGATCCACTTAAACATTGTTTAAAGGCCAAACCATATTTCGTTATCAATCGGTGAAATAGCCCAGATTTTATTTCAT
The DNA here is from genome assembly GCA_031216445.1 of Lateolabrax maculatus. Classification (NCBI taxonomy): domain Eukaryota; kingdom Metazoa; phylum Chordata; class Actinopteri; order Acropomatiformes; family Lateolabracidae; genus Lateolabrax; species Lateolabrax maculatus. Next base: position 16,073,488 of record CM062216.1, on the reverse strand, counting down.
TGTATCTGTGTAGTTGTCTTGTAGGTGATGTGATTGAATTATGTTGAGCGACAAAAACAAAAACGGGGGTTTTGGGCACGGAGTTTACGCACAGCGAACGCACAGTAGCTTTTGGTCTCATTCTTCGGCAGCATCCTGGCGTCCTTCATTACTGAATAAAAAGCTTGTGTCTCCGGTGGTTTGTCATTGTGTCAACCTTTCCTAAACCTAATCCCGGTGCCAACGTGCTAATGGGGCCCCTCAACAAGTGATGTCTGATAGTCTAGCTGTGAGACAGTGAAGCTGGACTCCCGAGCAGCTGAAGAGAAACTCAATCATCTCCTCCAGACTGTGTGTGAAAAAGAGCCCGAGGACACCGGATCGAGAACAGTGGTGCGGCTTTACCCACACCGGTGCATGATGTCATGCGCCATGCTGATACCTCACAGACTATACTGTTACTGCGCGATCATTTATTCATTTACATTTGCCAGTGTTCTTTACGAGCCTCGAGCCTGGACGTATAGGATTGGACGAGATGAAGTCTCTCTAGCCTCTTTCAGTTACTGTTAGATCTTTAACATAGTATATGTTATGTTTAATAACTCTGCCAGACTCTCCCCGCCTTATTGCATCACTGCACAATGTTCATGTCTGCACGTCAGACTCATAATCAATATTACAATTATATTATATTATACATGTGATAAAATCACATCTATGATGATTAAATAGAGATGAAATGTCATTGCATTTCTTGGAGAATTTCATGTATTTGTATTAGTGATATTTCGTCCTACGTGTAGGCCTCTGTGAATACACTGGGGCCCCATAACTCGCCTGGATGCTTGAAGCGAGGGAATCAAATGTCCAAACTGTTGTCGTTTTCATTGCCGGATGATTTACTGGAACGTGTGTGTCTCTCCTCTATCCGGTGAGTCTGTAAATGGACATAACTCCATCTAGTGGCTGTAGGATGGAGCTGCACGACAGTACACAACCACGCACACACACACAAACACACACACAGAAAACACACACACACACGCACACACACTCAAACACACGCACGCACGCACGCACACACACACACAGAAACATACGCTAAGTGTGTCTGCGCATGTTTTATGTATATAGTCTATATTTAGTGTGTGTATGTGTGTGTGAGAGAGAAAGAGAAGTGCGTGTGACAGCACCAGTTTTCATTATAAGTGCCATTGTTTTGTTTGTCTTTTTCCTTTTATATGCTTTGGCAACACAGATGTAGTCTATTAATATGTCATGCCAATAAAGCAAATTGAAATTTAATTTGCTGAGTTGTGTTGCTGAGTTTGTAAGCTGTTGTTCATGACTCGAAATGATCCAAATCACACATAAAGAAACAGAAATCCCATGAGACCGTAGCAAAAGAATATTTATTCTTTTTTACCGTTTGTTCCTGGAAAGTGCATCATAGATTTTACAGTAAGCAAAATTCATATTTAAGACATGAACACAACCGAGCGACATTCACAATCATCATGTTTTGGACAGTGTGTTGCATAGGAGGAAACGTCTCTTCAGCAAATGTATAAAAATTATTTATATTCGGATGAAAATGGGGGAGGTCGACGTGGGCTTTGTTGTTCCATCAGAGCAGGTGTTGTTGGTCAGTTGCCATTTTATGACTTAACCATGGCAGCGAACTCTGCAGGGGAGACAAGAAAACAACACGCGGGTTGGACGTGTGTTCACCGGCAAATACAACCAGAGAAAGTCTGCGCGACAAACACTGCGTACCGTCAGCGCCAATCTTGCCGTCACCGTCGGAGTCACCGGCCTTGAGAAAAGTCTTGGTCTCGTCGGCGGTCAGTTCACGTGCACCTGCCTGGAAGTTCTGCAGGAACAGCCTGCGGACGGACACGGTCGGTGGTTAGTTCACGGACCGAAAAATGCACAATACACCAAAATACAGACGCGAGCATGCTCTCTGCAGAAGCTGGTCTGGTGTGAGGATCTGTGTGCTCGGTGTGTAGAAGCAGGTGTGCGTCTTACTTGAGCTCGTCCTCCTCAATGAAGCCGCTCTTGTCCTGGTCGATGATGAAGAAGGCCTTCTTGACGTCCTCGGGAGACTTGCCGGCCATACCGCATGCCTTAAAGAACTTCACGTGGTCGAATGTGCCGGCGCCTTTGCACCCTTCCAGGGCTGCAGTGATGTCCGCATCGCTCAGTACACCTGCGAAGGCCATTTTGATCTGCAGAAATAAAACAAAAAATAAAAAAAAAATAAACGATGATTATGCTTTAAAAATGCTTCACCTTCTATGCACACTAAGATCTAATGGAAACAACACGCATGTCAGTCTCTCCTGGTTGAAAGTGTTGGTTTTGTGTTAGGGACATTAATGCTTTGAAAATGTCTAACTGCCCGTAAAGTCAAATCACATCTATCTCTGACAGACAAAACTACCCCACCGACTACCTCTGGTACCAGCCACCAGAGGTCTCTACACAGTTCCTGAATCTACAACACGATCAGAGCGACGCACAGGATTGTATCGAGCCACGGTGGCGTGGCACTCACTTCCAGCTCAGATTGCTAAAGCATAAAATAAAGCAAGCTTTAAAAAACAAGTGGAGCAACACCCACATTTTCTATTTTATTTTATCTTATGTAGCCTATATGAATATGTTCTTAGATTTCACTCATGATGTATATTCAGTGCTTTTAAATCTAGTGCTTATTCATATATATATATATATATATATATATATATATATATATATATATATATATATACAGGCCTACATGCTTGTATAAAAAAAAGTAAAGTAGCCTAATATGTTTGCTGTATGTTTCGAGAAAGAATATTGTTAGTTATCCTTTTCTGACTTTTTGGTCGCTTTGTTCGTGTCTTATCTGTTGTCCTGCTTGTATGTGTCGTGTGGACCCCAGGAAGAGTCGCTGGTGTTCAGCATCAGCTAATGGGGATCCTAATAAAATCCTAAAGTAAGACATAGGCCTATTAAGGTCTATCCTATATCAAGGTCGGCTGTATTTTATAAGTCTATCTTTAAGAATAAGTAATGAATCGCATTTAATAAGATAGACAGTGAATATCGATCCCATTATCATTAAAACAACAGAGCACCACTCCACAATCTGCAGTTTGGGCTATGTCCAAAAAGAAACACAACCTATGATTAGAATTGGAATAGAAACGTTTCCGATTTCAAAGAGCATATTATTCAATCAGCTCTTCCCTGACTGGCATGTTTTATGTTTCCAGATGCCATTGGAGAGGCTGAGATTGACGCATGTTCCCTACTGCAACTCTACAGATGCTGACCAGTAATCCAAGTCTTCACGCAGCCGACGCTCCCCGCGAAACAAGAAAAAGAACAAAAAGAAAAAAAGAAACACAACCCGCATTCTGTCTTTAGATGCCGCATTGCAATGAAGTCCACATTCAAACGTTTAAAGAACCGGCTAAGGTTTTTTTTTTTCTCGAGGATGAGAGGATGCGGCTCTGCCCGCGTGGAGTCCCGGGTCTCTTTCATTCAAACTCACCTCTGGTGTCTCTGCTTTGTAGGGTACAGATGATACAGACAAGAGTCGAGTCGACTGCAGTGATCTTCCCGCTGCTCCCGGTGACCTTTTTATAGTTTCTCTCCATCGAAATCCGAGGCACAGGACAACTGACACCGCCGAGGAGGAGGGGGGGGCGGCGAAAAAAAAAAAAAACCCGTCCCGTAGCCAGTAAAGGGGTCTATTTTGAGTTTCACAAACGAAGACGCTTAAAAGGTGCGTTTGAAGAAGTCTTTAATGTCCCCCGGTGCTAAGAATAGGCCCGTGCACTGCTGAGGAGGACGAATTGGAAGTGCTGCTGGCAGCGCGCTGCCGTGTCCGGGAGAGTTAGAGCTGGCGTCAGTGGCGCTAATTGGTTGTTTTCCCTCTTTCTGTGTGACATTGTGGCTTGTCGCTGATTGAAGGCGCGGACGATTGTGTTCACAGAAATATACTTGAAGTCTACTTGGCGAGTTTTGGTTGGAAAGAGTCGTTTTGTCGTACTTATGAATTAGATTTATGTCTTGAAATGGTATAGGCAAGTATAGGCAACAAAAAAAAAAAAATAATAATTATAGTTCACCTTGTGAGAAATATATGTTTTTGCTGTTTAACATTGCCTGGCAGCCACAATGTGCCGCATGTGTCATATTGTGGTTGGTCAGTTTTAGCAGTCATAACAATTATGCTGCATCGAAATAGTAAAAAAAAATCCAAATTTCATTCAGTCCCATTTTGACTGGCATGTTTAAAAATGTTTGTATTATTGTCCAAATTAGTCAGTAGCGGACTGAATGATTCTTGGAAACATTTCTCTTCAATTGCTGAAAAAGCAAAAGACCCCTTTCTTTGTAAATCTGGTTACCATATGATAATAGTTTTGAAACTTCCAAAGTTTAAAAAAAAAGGAAGTTTTTGAATCATTTATCTTGACATTACTGTATAATGTCTCCACTTGTAATGCTGAGAACAGTTTTGACCTGTAGGGGACAGCACTGTCCTGTGGAGTAAGGGTGGGGAAACTGCTGTCACTTCACCTCTCTTTTTTGACCACTGGCTGATGGTAACAAGCTCGGGGGGGTCATCTGATAGGGTTGAGGGTTTAAATATTGCTGACCATTCATAATTTGCATTCATGGATAATTTGAATAATTAGTTAATAACCCCTCTGACAACTAAAGACCTGCATTTATGCGCCAGATTCAACTTGCTGAAAGGTTCTGCTGATACAACAGTGGCTGTTAATAGCTCTTGTGTTGCCACAGCACATCATCTAATTGACTACACAGCAGTTGGTGGAGAAAGAGCCCTTGGAACAGTCCAGCTAATTACACTATGTGTGACAGCTATCCATTGCAGACCTTCCTGGACCCAGGAAGTATGTGGGGGGCCATTCCTACTGTGTTTGCCAGCTTCCTGGCCTTGCCAGCTACACTGCCCTTTCCCATTAACCAATTATCAAAACAGTTCAATTGTCTCTCAGCACCCTCCGAGAATTCAAAATCCCTGGCAAGGTGGAAACTCATTTCATCCTTTGTGTAATAGTGGACCAATGCAAAGACGACTGACCTGAAGCATGTGACTTTACACCAAAAGAGTATTTATTCCTGGTTTTTCACTCTTCCTCAAAAGTGCAGATGGTGTTGTACAGTTTGCACAAGTCATTTTTCAAAACATATTACACATCAACATTAACAGTAAAATATGTGTTCCATGTTAAGAAATAATCCTGAGGCAACTCATAAATAAGGTATAAAAAATATTCTTTCAGCTGATGATTACTGAAGCTTGCAAGGAGTTCGCAGTTCCATGAAAAGAAGTGGATCTTGGTCAATGGAAATTTATGCCTTTACAAGGGAAGCAAACTCTGTGAAAGTAGAATAAAACTGCCATTAGTAGTGAACAAAATGTATTCAGATTGTTATGTCATCATTCTGGTATGATCAAGACTAATTGGACCCGGTCTCTGACCAAGACTTTGAGACTGTGCAGACTTTTTAATTAAATTGTAATGCAGATTAATTTAGAGTCCACCGATAACAGGCATCAGACTTAATTTTGTATATTTCTGCTGTGTTCTGCTACATTCAAATATATATAGGAAAATGTACTCTGCTCCACAAAGAACTCTTACCATCGACTCCGATCTTGCCATCACCATCACTGTCACCAGCAGCGAGGAAAGCCTTGGTCTCCTTGTCAGTGAGTGCTCTGGCAGTGGCAGAGAAGTTCTGCAGGAACAGCCTGACAGGTGGACATAACAGCAGGAGTTAAAATTATGAACATCTCAGACTCACTGTGCAGAATGAGTAAAAATATTCTCTGTTTTTGTGATTTTATGACAAAATGTCAACGAGGGATTTAGATGTATAAAGTCGTAAAATCTTCAGTTGTCATTAAACATGGCCTTTCTTTTTTTTTTTTTTTTTGTGCAGTATGTGTATAGTTTGACTCATTTCACCATTAAAGCCAGGCTAAAGCAAACAAAGGGGAAACAGTGCATCCAAGCCTTGTTTTTTCTTTTTTTTTTTATGAAACTAAAGTCACTTCAGATCTGGTGCATATTTTGGGCCACAGAGGTATTGCTTGCTTAAGTGTGCATTGCTTGAGTGTCTTACTTGAGCTCATCCTCCTCAATGAAGCCACTGTTGTCCTGGTCAATGATGGCGAAGGCCTTCTTGACATCTTCTGATGTCTTGCTGGCCAAGCCACATGCCTTGAAGAACGTCTTGTAGTTGAAGGAGTCAGCAGCTGAAACACATTTTAACACCATTAGCACCTGACAGTCTGCATAAGCACAACATAGGACTTCTGTGTTGATGTAATATGATAATTGTGACTGGCAGTTTATATAACACACTCTGAAACTGAAAGATAAGTACATTGTGATCTCAGCTAATTTGTACCAGTTGTTTTTTTTATAGATCAATTCATATATACAAATAATAATAATGAGGATGAAGAAATGAGTCCAGTGCATTTACTCTGTACTAGATTAAGATAGTGAAGCTCACCTGAGCAGCCATCCAGAGCTGCTTTGACTTCAGCATCAACAAGGACACCAGCGAAGGCCATTTTTTATTCTAAGAGAGGAAAGAAGACAAAGATCAGGGTTAATATAAGCATCACAAATCCAATACAGTAGTCACATTATTGTATTGCCAATATCCTTCTTTAAAGCAGTCAATTTTTAAATCCCGATCTTTTGCATCTGAGAGATGCACATACTCTGTGTGCCTTAGATACAGTGACTTCAGAGTGGTATGATCTTTAATGTTCTGTGTTTTCCTATTTAAATTAAACGTTTTTAAGTGATCATATATCAAACAGAGCCTCAGGCCAGTGGGTTTAAATTAGGCTACTCCTCCTCTACTTTCACAAGACAATTAAGTTCAGGCATTATTAACACTGTATTGGAAAGCATCAACAAACATAAAAATGCCAGTATTATTTATCATCCATTTTCAAAGTCACTTAATTATTTTGCTCACGATTAAACTTAAATCACTGCTTCAATTCGCAAAGCCTGCCGCTCAGCATCCTGTTTCATCCCTTTTCTCCCTGCGGGCTGAAGAGCTGCTCTTCGCCTCCTGATATCTGATCACACACAGGCCTGCCTCTGTTTATCCCAACGCTGCTACGATGATGCTCCCACTGAGAGGCCGACTCACGGAAACATGAATCACTGCCACAAATAAACAATGCAGCTGGGGAATGATGCCAAACGCGTCGATAGCTGTGGCTGTGATATATATATATATATATATTTTTTTTTTCTTTTCTTTTTCTCATCCGGTTAAAAAAGAGATCATGTATGTAAAACAGCGCAGTTATCATCCACAAACGTCGATCCCTTTGAAAATCAAATCGGCCACATTTTGGCCTCCTTTTTTTTTTTTCCTCCCTGATTGAATCGTCCCTTAGGTCCGTGCGGTTGGCCACGTTGGCTCCAGTTCTCCCTACAGTTGTAGTCCACGGGGGATCTCCTGGTCTGAATCCCTCTCCTCCCAGTGCAACCTGCCCGGGGTCAGTGTGGCCCTTGTGCCGGCTGCGCTTCCCCACTCACCTTTGAGTTGCGTTGAGGCGAGTGAAAACCAAGGCGGACTCGAGTGAATGCCCCAAGCGACGCGTCCTCGGTCTTATATATCCTTGAGCAACACCATTTACAGAGCTTTGAGTCTCAGTATCAAGTACCAAGATGCATGGGTTTCTAAAAAATGTGTCTAGTAGCCTCGTCCTATTTTTAGGCGAACAAATGAGGATGCTACCATGTGTGCGGAGGCCTATAGCTAGACGTGTGGAAACCCGAGCGGCCCGCTTCATGCGACAGGCTGCGCTCCTGATTTATGGCCGACACTCGGGGTCGCTGATTTCGATGAGGCGAGTTTCATCCGAGAGTATAAATGAAATGACCGGACGGTGCGTGAAGGGGGGATACAGCCACTCTAGGCCAGGGGTCGCGTCCCCTTTTTTGGTTTGTGAGAAAGAAAAAAAAAAAAAAAAAAACCACCCCGTAGAGCTTGATGATACATGAGCGAGCACCGGGGGAGTCAGGGGCCAATTTAAATCGTGTTCGCTTTCTTAGGTATCAGAGTGAGTATTTCATTCACAGCCTCCAACGTGGTTCATCACTCTGAACAGCAATGGCCTGTTATATACACCTATATATGGATGGGCTGATCTCCTTTATGTTATCACACTATTATAGAGATTATAAGAGTATAGCGACATGTTCCTCTGTGACTGGCTGATTGTTAGAATTTATATTTTGGCGTCAGTCAGATGTCCCCATATATAATGATAATGTGTATTGCCTGGTTGTATCCCGTATAGTTAGTGTTCTTCTCACTTTTTGTTATGAGTTCATTATAAATGATTGGATTTCATTGTAGGCCATCTGAGGTGTTGGAGTTGCGACACCGCCCTGCGATGGTCTCGGATGATAGATATGTGCGGACTCTGCTGTCTGGGCTATACCTAAAGCATAGGCCGCCCCGTCATTCCCATATCGTTCATCTGAGCTCCACACGCAGTCAGACGAGTTTCAAAGGAACCCAGTGTCCTAACAGGGTCAGGTCTTTGGGGCCTATATAAATATATACGAGTATACCTCCGGGTCCCTGTCCTTAGTAGGCAACGCACCAATCACTCAGACTATTTTCTTTGGGCGCCGTGGGATTGCCCGCGTGAACACGTGAACAAGTTTGCAATATGTTGACAACTGGTTTTACTCCGAGGCGCTTGCGTGGGCAATAAGGCAGCCCATTTTCTCACAGATGAATAACTTTATTAAGGTTACCCTTTTCTCAATGTCTTTGTCAGCCATGTGTGATTGATGGATGTGTTTTCATGGCCTATATGACCTCTTTATGAAATATAAGACCCTAGACTGTTAACCTTTAAGGTCATGTAAACCTTAATCAGACAAGACAGTAGCTCACCTCAGTCATCTTGGCTCCATAAGTGCTTTTGCATATTTAAGGTGGGTTTTTGTATCTGGTTCTGCAGGAATTCGAAGTCCGTCCAGCAGAAGGCAGTACTATTCCCAATATGGGGAATTTTGGAAGAATCCATGTGTCCTGAGATTTGAAGAGGGGGTCCCATCAATTTAAAATGCAAACGTTTGCCAATTTAGGCTAGAACAGAGGATTTTCTCAATATTGGTGAAATTGGACTCTTTACAATTTCCCCATCACCACAGGTTTTACCTTGGAGCAGTGAATTAGAATTAAGTTTTCCTTCCCATCAAAATTATTCCAGTGCCAGTCCACCAGGGCACTTCTATGAGTGTCAGTGGGATGACATAAGTAGTGTGTGGCTGAGTGGAGTGATTTCATGCGTGGTCCACTAAGAACCAGCATGCTCTTTTTATATTGCATGTCTCTGCAAGATCACTTTGTGAGTCTCTTATGATTTATCATACGTTCATCTTATCAGACCTCTCTAACTTTTCTTATAAATGTAATGAGCATAAGTGATCCAGGGACTTTATATTTTCGATGAAGTGAATTTAAACCCCTGAATACACTGAATGTCACTACAGTAGCTAAAGTCATGATGCATATACCCTGGCATGGAATGAAATGAATCACTTAATGCATTATCCAATACAGGCAGAAAGAGAGACAAAAAGACCAGAACACAGTGATATCACATCTTAAATACATTTATTAATCCATTCCAGTTACCTGATTAAAAACACACAACTAATATCCAGCTTTATTCTGTCCACCAAACATATGCTTATTATAACATCAACAAGAAGAGCAGCAGGCAGGTACAGAATCTCTGATGTTTCTGGTATTTGCATCAAACAATTTTGAAAGTCAGGATTTCCTAAGAAACCTGTTATTCAAAAAGGAAAGACGACCGTGGTCATGTACATTTTTTTCTCTTTATTTCAGGATATCACAGAACTCTGTGGGGGAGAAAAAGATTCAATCAGAATTAAGCACAACAGTGTTCTCCAGGCAAGAAGTCGGTGTCATACAACATTATGGTTAAGCAGGATGACTAAACAAACAACAAATTATTTTTTTGGCTTATTTGAGTGCATACTTTATCGTGTTTTTGTATGTGCTTTTTATAGACTGCAATTTCAGCACTAAGTAATGGACAGCTCCCCTGTGGCTACTTTTCTCATCTGCTGACAGCTTTGTCAGATGTTTTACATGCACCCACCTTCCATCCCAATCTTGCCATCACCATCTTTATCTCCTGCAGCCATCAGACTCTTGGTCTCAGCCAGAGTCAGCTCCCTCGCCCCCGGAGAGAAATTCTGTAGGAACAGTCTGATAGGGTGCACAAAAATGATCAAAGGTAAGTTCAGCATTGTATTATCATAGACTTGATTTTTTTTCTGATGGCATTTTATCTCCCTATAGGCTTTTCCCAGCTGTCATAACCTCCTCTCCATCAATCATTCACTAGTACTCCTCTCGTGTATTACTGAATTAATTCACAGCGGAAATGTATACATTGACCTCTGCCTGAGGGACTTACAACATAGGTGTAACACACATAGATGTAACACACGTGCACAAACACACCCTATCCTTACTTGAGCTCCTCTTCCTCAATGTATCCACTCTTGTCTTGGTCCAGAACTGTAAACACCTTTTTTCCATCTGCCTCAGATGAGCCAGTCAGTCCCACTTGTGCAAAGAATGACTTGAAGTTGAATGTGCCTGGAGCTACAAAAAGAGAGAGAGAGAGAGACGAAGAGAGCAGGAGAAAGAGACAACAGATGTGGGAGTGGGGGTCAATCAAAGAATGACAAGAAAGCAGGAATGGCGAGGGGCTGAATAGAGATGTCGCATTTACTCATTCGCTCAGATGACTTTCATTCTTCAACCAATGACATTTACCAATACATTATACACCCTGTAGCGCATCACTGTCTTATACGGTTATAGGCTATGTCATTATGCTATTGAAACAGTCAAAGCACACTGTATATTGCCCATGGGCCTAATGCAAACCTAAATGTTAAAAGTTTTATTTATCAAGCTGAACAGAGTGGAAATTCTGATCTAGGATGAGTTACCGTCAAGTGATTGAAAAAGATTTGCTGAATAAGACTTGCAGCTACAGTATGAGAAAGATTTACAGTCAGATTTAAAAATAAATAATCTTAATAAAGGAGGTGAATCCTACATTTTTTTTTATCCCCAACCCTAAGGTGATTTGTCTGCTATATCCACTTACCTTAGATATTTTAGTTTACGGTCACTTCTTTAAATTACCTCTTTTTATTGATACAAAATTAAGTACGGCTGACAAATTTATTTAAAATTTAAAGTTATTTTGCCAACAGGGGTTTTTTCTTGAAAAAGGGGCATATAAGCGCTGACATTTGATATTCATCGGAGCGGTTGAGCTACATCTGCCTTGTCATGTAGATGTAATTGCCATAGATAAATGATTAAAGGTTTCAGGATGTGGGGGCTGTATAGCTTGTGTAATTTAGTCTTCTCTGTGTGAATGCTCAACATAAACACTTTGGTATCTGGGTGGTAACTGCTCTCCTGCCACATGGCTGCCTGGTTACCTGCAGGCTCCCGGTCCCCACTGTGAACAACACATCGTACAGGTATTCCTTGTGGGAGTGGGTTTAGCAATGCCTGTCTCTCTCTTTCTCTCTCTCTCTCTCTGTCATATGAGAGAGGATGCATATTCACTTACTGTGAAGTACATGTTCTTGCGTTAACGATTAGATGCTTGAGAATCAAGTGTGTGTCTCCCTGCGTGCAAGTCCGTGTGTGTGCTGTCTGACTCACTTTGACAAGCCTGGACGGCAGCCTTGATGTCCTCGTCGCTTAGCATCCCTGCAAATGCCATGGTCCTCTGTAGCTGCCTGAGGGATGCAAACAAACTCAGAGGAAATGCGAAGTAACAGTAAATGAAACTGGTGCAGGTGTTTTCTGCTGACAGGTAACAGTGTCTGTCAGATACTAACAGCCTGAACTAGTGGATGGATTAAACATCATCCCTCTGTGGGTAGTCTTCAGGTACATCAGCACTGTCAAAAAACAGGGAGCTGAGTCGTACCTTTTATCAGTAGGGCTGTACCATTTTGACAGTAACGTACAACCATATGAAAAAATATATAATTATTGTTTTCTCAGAGAGAGAAATATATATATATGTTTCTCTCTCTGAGAAAACAATAAAATACTATATATATAATCATATGACATGATTTAAATGACGTGAATTGCCTGATGATCCAAGCCTTGTTTCACAAAATGAATAAATTTTCTTCTCCACAGAGAAAGTTGTTGCAACTTGAAGGAGCAAACACAAATAGGGTATAACATCCTACTTTTTTATCCCCTTGTCCTTTAAAGCAAAATGATTGAGATGCTCCATGCACAAACACACAGAGAACTGCCAGCTATTATCACACAAACATCGCTGTGCACATGAATTTGCAAAAAGCTTGGTACTCACGTGCTTCGGATGAGGTTTGCACTCTCTGAGCCTATGATGTGCAGATCTCTGCTTCTCTTGCTTTGTGCCTAAGCCACTAACACTCTCTCGCAGCTTCGTGATCCAGAGTGCAAGAAGCAACCTGACGTATCAAACCCAGGGAGAGTTCCCCACGCCACAGAATGCCTCCTCCTCCTTCATCAGTTAATCAGAGCAGATAATTTTCCCTCTCATATTGTTTTGCAAACATAAGAAACACATAAAATAGAATAAAAAATGACCTTCCAATGTTTTTACCAGTGCAAATTTTTAATGTAATCCTACTACTTCTTCTTTTAATGCTACTGCTAAAACAATAAGGAATAATTATATAAAATACAGAAGCAGGTGTACCCAGGAAATGCAAAACCTTTCAGTAGGTGAGACGGATGTGGTAAGTATCAAGTAGTATTGTCTGGTCATGTTAAAAACATGTAAAACAGTGTAAACAAACAAGGGAAATATGTGGGTTTGCCTTCTTAACAAGCATATGCAGAGCACTACACATATAAAATCTGTTGATATATTCTTTATTAAGGTTTAATCACACCTCATTAAAAGTGAATTATCACGCAATGGCTTGAAAGTAATGAGACAACATTATGTCAAAGGTATGGCTGTTTTTATTTGGGATAAATAACCTACGACAACTGGAATATTCAATATTTCCTGCATTTGTAGCTATTGTGATCAAAATAGTTACATTTTCATCATTAGCTTTGAGTATTTCATCACAGGAAATATTGAGTTTCCCAGTATATCTGATCTAATAGAGATATTCATAGGAAATCCCCAGAAAGAGAATGAAAGAAAAACAACAAGAAATAGATCGTGATGCTCACGCCAGCATCATTTCACCAGTGAACTTGCCCTGTCCCCCCTATCAAATTATACTGGGTACTTCATGGTTGGCCGTAAATCCAGAAATAAAGATTTAACACAGACAGGTCGTCATTCCTTATCAGCATCGCGTGCCTCACATGGTTGGCGAGTGACTGGATGTAAAAATCTTTCTTCGGCTTCGGTACAAAGCACTGGCTTTACATGACTGATAATAAAGCTCGACGCTCATTGGCCCTGAGTGTCTTCAACCTGCGGCATCCTTCCTCGTGATTGGCCGCGGTGCCTGTCAATCATCGGAAGCCTTACGCCTCAATCCGTGACGTGACGTCGAACAGGAACATGGCGCTCCGGAGCAGAGGTGTTTCATGACAGTCAGGGCTATTGATTAATCTCCTTTTGGCTGGGTTCAACGAAACAACATTACGGCACACACATTAAATATGACAGGCGTCGAGAGGTGATCGCTCCTTCTGTCTCCATGGGCGACGGGACACCAGATTTCGCGGTGGCGTTTGCCGTCGTCAGCTGAAACTGCTAGCACTGACGTGCTAGCCGAGGCTAGTTAGCGGGCTAACGATACACGGACCGAAATATGCTCGTTTGTGAAGCCTCCGCGGAGCTCAGAGTGCCCGTCAATGACTAAAAAACTCCAGCTGACACCGCATCAGCCGTTCACTGTGTAAGGACGACGATTCCCAGTAGCCAACGGTCGGTGAGCTGAGCCGGGAGGATGAGGAGCCGCCGCGGACGCGTTTCGTCGCTGGCCGGTGTGATTTTCCTGTCGGCGCTCTGGCTGTCCGAAGGTGCCCCTCTCCTGTCTCCTCACACACCAGGTGAGACGGCTGACGCGTAAAAAGCCCGGGCGATCGTTTGCCCTGCTCCCCGCACAGCTTCCTGTCCTGTCCGTCCGGCTGCTCGGCCAGCGGAGGTTTTTCTGTTAGGCCAGTCTTCGCTGGGGCTAATCCGCAGCTAAGGGCTAACAACACAACAACCTGGCTGCGCTTCCTGCTCGTCTGGGAGGTTTCTGCCGGTGTGAGGACACCTGAGTTTACAGTGTATCAATGCCACTGGTTTTATGTGAGCTGGTGTATTTTAGGACTCATAGCACACTGGTTAACCCAAACATTACACTTTCCCTCCACCAGAACCCAGAAAAATACTTAGTAACCTGGTGTGTTTTGATTCTGATTGACATTTAACCCAGATTAATCAATCTCCAGGTAGCAGTGATGTGTCTGGGTTAATATTGTACGGCCTGTTTTAACTGCAGGTACAGAGATGTTTAACCTTTCACTGGGCTTGGGTCAGTCATTGACATTTAACCAAGTTTATGGCAGGATGGACTGGATGTTGGCCTACCAGCATGGAAACACTGTTTCTTATTGTTTTGAGGTCAACTTTGAATAACCTCTGTAATGTTGATTACAGTGTCCTATCTCTTTTCCTACATCACGAGTTTTGTCACAAGTGTGATCATTTTATTATTATTACTATGATGAATGAAAGTGTATTCACGGACAAAAGCAGTTTGCTATATTGTCAAATGCCAGTGTGATTAAAAACACATGTTGATTTAGAGACTATTGCTCAGGACAGAATTAGAAATTAATAGTGGATCAACAGAAAATGATTTGACAATTTTCACAATTGTTTAATCATTTAAGTCATTTATCACGTTAAGAAATGAAAACATTAGGTGGCCGCAGCTTCTCAAATATTAGTATTATTTTGTTTTCTTAATTTCACCACATTGTTAATTAGGAATTTTGATTAATCAAAAAATAGTACACCAGTTCAAGTAGGTGAATCAGTTACAAAAATTGTAATTTGTTGCAACCCTAATGTTGTTGATGCCATAAATTGACTTAGAGACAACAAAATGGTTTTAATGTTTTCCCTCTCTTTTTGCAGCCAAGAGGTTCAGTAACCATGGCCTCTCTTGGAATAATATAACGCTCTTCCTCATGAGAGATGAAGGGACACATACATGAATATGCTGTAGTGAGGGTCGGTAATGTGTAACCATAATACATTCCAAGCTTATCAGCACCAGTCAATGATTAGCAACGTGTTGTTTGCTTGATCATAATACAGCATACAGGAAATTGATGTTGCAATATAAGAATGCTTTTTTATGCTTTTATTACATAGCAACCTGTTCTTTGCCCCACTTCCTCATGTTTAATTTTCCAGTTTGTAGAGATGTGGTACAGTAATACCTGATTGTTCAAAGTTTTTATTTAGGTTATGGATTGTGGGAGAGATGAAACGTAAAGGAATAATAACTGCAAAGTTGCAGTTGCAAAGCATGTCTTCAAGTGACATGTACTCTGTTTACGCACATCCAACATGGATAAAGGTAGATTGGTAGATAGGTAAGTTTTAAGTGTAGTAACAGCCAGGTGATAGTGGCATGTCTAGTCTGTAAGTCGAGGTGGACATGGGCCTTAACCTTCCACTACACTGCTCAGTGATACAAGGTTAATGGTTGGTTGTTTTTGCAAAACAAAAACCAGTTTTTGCACTGTGACAGTGTGTTACAAAAGAGAATGAATGCAGGTGTTTACTGGTCCATTTATAATGTTGTTGTTTTTTGTTTAACAGTTGAAACATTGCGGATTTATTTAAAATTGAAAATGACCGAAGGATAATCTTGAAAATATGGATCCTTACAAGGGCAGCCATAAGTATTGGCTGCTTCAGATCCTTGGCCTCTTCATTTGATTGATGAGGCTTAGTGCTTCCTATCTAAGCTGGCAGACAATTCTCAGCCTAACCCAAACATGTCTGCCAGACGATGCCATCTTTCATCCCGTATGTAACTAAAAGCACACACATCCACTGTTGTGCACATTGGTGGGTGAAAACCGCAAAAATGGGTCAGCTCCCCCTCTGTGTGAATGCCTACTGAAATATGCAGTGCAACCGAAATAAGACCTGGCAGCTCCCTGCCGTATTGGTCCCAAAAACCAGTTGAGTCATTTGTTGAGGCCTGCCAAGTCATAATAAGAACCCATGACTCAGATAAGGCCTAACTGAGGAGAACTGATCCCATGTAGAGCTGCCGTGACCCAGCTCCTGTTTTTTCTATCTAACTGCTGCTGCAGCCTCTCTGGGAGTCCTGCACTGCCTGGAACCCTGTTGCTCTGCTGAAACAGACGGGGTGTTGGTATGAAAAAAACTGCCTGCAATTAAAGCCAAATGTTTTTTCACAGGATTGTTGTAAGGGTCAAGCTTTGGCTTTAGTAAAGCCAAATGGAATTTTTCTCTGAATTATTGCTTCTGCCAATGACAGATACTCACTTGTGAGCTAGGGTTGGCCAATGAGATGATCTTGATCATTTTCACGATAACGATGATACATTTCTGAGATTTTTTGATAGTTATTCCTGAGTCTGTTTTCCTCTGCCTACAAAAACACTACACGGGGGAAAGTTAGAAGAGAAGCTCAGAAATTTCACCACTTTGTTACCACCACTGATATGTGGTCTAGTCGCACGTCTAAATAAGTAGTAATAATAATAATAAGTAAGGTTCACAATACACCATGTAGACAAGGAATGCAATCTCCAAAGCAAATGCTTTCAAACTGCACCTTTTCCAGATATTTTGCTTCTGACTGTAACAGGGCTATAGTCTTCGTTCATCATTAGCTCACTCTTGGTTTCATGATGGTGGAAATTCTTGCCAGTGTAGAATTATGAAACCTGTTTTTTGTATCAGGATGGTCTTATGATTGGCTTAGTGGGTGACCCTATTCAGGGGTTTCCCTGTCTCAGTGTGATGCTGTGGTGGTACCCACATGAGTGTGTTAGCGGGGGGAGTGGGCTGGTAAGCGACAAGGAAACAGTAAGGTAATACATGCAGTAGATATTGCTTCCTGTTGTAAATCTTTGTCCAAATGGAGATCAACTAAATTTAATTTATTAATGTATGCTAAACTACTGCCTGTGATTCTCACAGCAGATTTTGTGTTTATTTCTGCTTCACTGGAAGGCTTTTACTGCCTTTACTTTAGATTTAGCAGGGAAAGCCCAACCAGTGGGGTGTCTGCCTTTTGTTCACCTTCTGTGACCTTGTTTCTTCCCTCTGGCCAATGTTAATTCCTCTGGGTTGCGCTCCATAATCTTCCTCTCATTACGCTGTGGATGTGTTATTTGTTCTAGTGTGTCCTATCTGGAGACTATGTCAAGTGTTGATTGTGTAGTGTAACTTACACCAAGCTCAAATGAGTAAAAATATTGTGTAGTCTTTGGTTTTTATTGACGCATGTTAAGCAGATTTAGTCTGTTAGGTTTGGCTGCATCAGTTGTTGTCAGCTCTCCTGTTCCACGTACAACTGTACCACAAAGGAATTGTGTTTAACCTTCAGTAGCCCATATAAGACTCAGCAAGGCATATCACCTCCCTCTTGGTGTCGATGATAAATTGCAAGGTAGGAAACACTTCAATTTAACAGTTGTAAGTACACATCTGCATTTAGAGCTAAATCCACTGGGCCTGTGTCCTGACTATGGACCCATTTAATCTTTAATTCCTCCTCTCATACATATTTAACCACAGGCACTGTTTCTCTTTTGCAATCTTTAGCACAGAGGAGAGGTTTGTGGAAATAATCCTGTGGAAACAGCCACCATTTAGGGATGGGTAAAATATCAAGTGTTTCAGGTATTTCAAGTATTTACAGTTTGCTTCACATTAAATCTCTTTCGGCTTTTTCTAAAGGCTTAGTCACCGGTGGTGTCTTTTGCTGAGCATGATCTAGAGTTGCAATGGTACACTAATCTCAGATGTAGGAAAACAAAATTCACAGGTATGTACGTTTTGGGGGTCACGGTTCAGTATGTTTTCAGTGCAGTAGAGAAAACCTACAGCAAGAATTTTATTTTGATCATAAGTAAAGAGGCCAGATGAAGCAATCCTGTCTATTTTTGTCGGTGATAGCTTGGTGTACTGTGGTAGACATGAAATGAATCTCAATCTTGGCTGACACACTGGATCATATCTAATGTTCCCCGTGGAGATAAAGGGATTGCTGCTCATCTCATCAGCACTCTGACGGGCTGTGCTGTAGGGATACACAACTGTTCCATCTGATCAGACCTGACTTATAGTAAGATCATTGCTCAACCTGTTGTTAGACTGGCTTTCAGCCTTTACAAGTTCTTACCTCCGGTTATTTTTAAGGGAATAGTGTATTTGGTAATTGGGGAAGGCAGGACATGATGCCAGATTAATTAATTCAGTTTTTCACAAGACCTTTGTTACTGATGCTAGGGTGTGGCCGAAGTTACCACGCTGTCACCTTTTTTGGAGATCTGTCCACACTGAACTGCTAAAATTGTAAAAAAAAAAAAAAAAGAAATGGCTTACTTTGACAAACATCAACATTATGTGTTACAGCCATCGTCTGGTAAGGAGTGTGACGGATGCATCCCAGTTTTTTTGTGCGCAGTCAGCAGTTTGAACCCCTGTTCTGTCACATCCAACTCTTCATGTTTCAATAAGACACAACACACAGTTTACATGTTTTCATTGACATTCAGCTGACTTTCTATTTCTTTCGACATCTGCAGGCGTATAAAATAGATTTATCAAAAAGGGGTAGCTCAGGATAACAGTAATTCCTGTGCTGCTCCACTAAGAGCATTCATTTTTTTAAAATGTGATGTCTGTGAAATGAGTTTAACAACCTAACCACGAACGCAGATTAAAGATGGCCTGTATCGTGGGATAAGCTATCCAAAAAGATTTGGACGTGACAAAAAATCAGATGTTTTTTTTAACCCTGCAGGACCAGACTGTGTCCAATCAATCATGTGCATAACATGATACCATTTTCAGCTTGGTCCTATCTGGAAAAGTACAGTTTATATATTGACAAAATTATCAAAATGGAGAGGAAAATGTATATTTTTTTAGGCAGCTTAGTGTAGACATAATTTTGCTTTAGTCTGGTTTCGTATTTATTGCAAAGGGCTCAGACTGTTTGTGTTGCAGTCATACTCAAGTCTGATCTTTTTCTCCTGCATGTGTTGATGTGAGAACATGAGACAACTAGAAGTAGGTTTTTGTAGTCTGGATTTATTCAGCGCCTGCTTTCATCTGTCAGGAATTTGTAGCTGAGCAGAAGGAGACTCAGTAGGTGTTGATTCTCCCTCCAGCAGACAGGATGTACCTGACAAGCTACGACCAGTGGGAGACAGAATAAACACAGGAGGGATAATGGGAAGGAGTGTCTCACACAAATTCTCAGTATTCTTTCAGTACACACACACACACACATCCATGCTGAGATATGATGAAGTGGACTGAGATTATGTTTACATTTATTACAATGTGATATGACAGTGAAATTACAAAATCATAAATCAAAAGTGACCAGTACTCATATCTGTCAGCGAAGCTGTTAGAAATAAGCAGAGACATTTGGGACATGAGAAGACAAGGTGGACATGTGGTGAAAGAACATTGGTGACAGGCTCACACTTACCGTCAACAAAAGGTTGAGCTGTAGGCAGAATTACAATATGCACAACTGGCATCTTTTAACTACGTAGTCCGAACATGTGATCCATCTTTGTGAGCTTTCAATCCAAGGTGAAGACAATTTTTAGAGAAGGCTATCGGCGACACTTGCCGATTCAGCCTTTGTAGTTTTGGCTATAAACAATATAACTGAAATTAAATTTGATCCCTGACCTATTTAAAATCCCAATCTGGTATAAATATAGTTTTGTTGCCTACTACTAACAGTCCGTTTGTATTTCTGTTAAAGCACATTATTTATTAATATTACAGGAATACCCTACAAAGGTTGTAATAAATTGTGCTCCTAATAGTTAATGTGTTTTGTGTGTGAAGCAGTCTTCACAACAAATATGTTGGTTGCACTAAATTGGAAATCTTCAGCCGGGTGAGTGTTGGTCAGCATTGGTGTAGTGAGGGAGCAGCAGCCGAGCAGCGCAGTGGGTGGTTTGCAAAGCTGCTGTCAGCCCTGACACTCAAACTGCTGGACCAGCAGCATCCTCTCTGGCGCAGACCGACACCTGCTGTCACCACTGCTGCACCATCAGCTTATCAGCCAGTGGAAACCCCCCACAGCTGTCTCTCTGAATGGCTGATGAAGGATAGACGTTTGGTGTGGTCTGAAGAGTCACAATTATTGTCACGTCATGTTTACAGATATCGTAAACCTTAAAAAAAACAACACTATTTGAATCTTTATAAGATCAAAACTATTGGACACTAGTATGTCTTGCACAGTGTTTCAGCTTGGTATTTCTTCCCACTGCAGTGGAACTGCTAGTGAAAGAGAGCAGAAGCTCGAAGTTGCATTGTAAAAACACTGCAGTTTATTTTTGGTGTCAAGCTTAAATGTATCATGTGTTGTGGGTGGATTTAGAAAAAGAACAAGTACACCCGTGGTGTTCCTGTATTACACTTATGTCTACGCTCGTAAAAAGGCTGTCAGGTGCCTTCTTTTATTCGCTTCCAAATTAATTTTAGAGCACAGTAATACATGTGAATGATCCAGCATATTTTCCCTCTGTTTTTCTCATTTCAGGTGGAAGCACAGGGGACACGTTGTCAGTGTCTCTCTACCTGTCCCTGGTGGTGTCACTGACGGCGCTTGTGGCCTTGGTGGTGTTGTTAGTGAACTGTGTGACCTGCTGCAAGGAAAGGGAGATCAACTTCAAGGTGAGAGCCCTGGCAGGCAGGTAGCCAGACAGACACAGCTTCACCTTCTCCCATGTCGTCCATACCTAATGAATACAGAGTAGGGATGAATTGTAAAAGACAGTGTCTGTGAATTTAGTTTTGGTTGTGATAGGTATGCACTGTAGTGTTGCAGCAAATGGCAAGCCTGTCTTACCCATTTCTGTTGATGTAGGAGTTTGAGGACCACTTCGATGATGAGATCGACTTCACTCCCCCGGCAGAGGACACGCCCTCTATGCAGTCCCCAGCCGAGGTGTACACCCTCGCTGTGTCCCCTGTGGCCCTGCCTGGACCCCCACACCTCCAACCTCCTGTCCGCATCACAGGTCAGACACTTGCACACTCACAGACAAACAGATTTATATTGTGTGTCAAAATATGTTGTCTAAATTAATTGACACATTGATAATATTGTTGATTCACTGGATTTTTGTCATATTTATTTTTGTTGCTGTTGTTGTTTGTGATGCCATTTACTTCTGTTTTTGTCTTTTGGTGTCTACTTTTAGACTTCTAAACTTAAAATTCTAAATATACAGACTGTTTTAATTAATTAGTAAAAGTATTTTGCAAAAAATTATGGAAGGCTAATTGTCAAGTGCCTTTTATAGTACATGCTGTAAAAAACACATCCAAACAAACTTGCACTACCTGACATTATCCAAGTCTGTTTGGTCAAATCCCTATAAAACACATTTTCAGCAAAATGACACTGTAGTTTTCAGTTTGGTGATTTAAATAAACCAGACATTTTGGTGGACCTCTATAAGATCACCACACCTTAATGAGCAACATATGCTGCAGGTGAAACATCTTAAGTACAGTCTTAATTAACATTGTTTTGTGGTTGGTTTCACAGAGGGATCCACAGGCTTCCAGATAGCACGTCACAGTCTGAGTTACATACAAGAGATCGGCAATGGCTGGTTTGGCCAGGTAAGATTAATTTTCTGCAATATCCAAGTTTTACATCGTCCTAAAAAATGAAAACAGAAAATGTTTAGTTAAGCTAATATTTGGTGAAATACATTTATTCTATATGGCATTTAACTAGAGAGTGCTGAAGGTGGCTGCCTGCATCTTCTGTGACACAGGCTGGATATAAGCCCTGAATCTGTTATAATTGAAGGTTTATGCACATATTCTCTTCCCCTGGCGTTTTCTGCCACTCATCAGAAAGTGGACAACTAAGTATACATATTCTGCAAATAATAAGCCTGTCCAGTAGAATACTCTCCCCATATTTTTCAAATGAGATTGTTTTTCAACATTTTTCACTACAGTTGTTGGCAGCCCTTTACCTCTTAACATGGTAGATGTTGAGGCACACATGCTGTATGGTGTATGGCCTTTTCTCTGTAGATTGTTTAGTCTAAAGTATTGTCATTTATCAACAGGTCCTTCTAAGTGAAATCTATACAGATCCAGGTGGTGCAAGAGTGGTGGTGAAGGAGTTAAAGGCTAATGCAAGTGCCAAGGAGCAGAATGATTTCCTGCAGCAGGGGGATCCATACAGGTAAACATGTTTGTTTTTAAAAGATGATCTATAATTCAAATATTTAATATTTGATGGATTAATAATAGTATTTAATTTTTATTTCATATGGGAGGACAAGTGTACAGTACATGCCGACAAAAATATCTACATGACATCACTGTAATGTCAGCAGCACCCTCTACCTTTATCTCTTACACATTACATTAGACCTACAGTAATCTCCTCTCAAATCTTACAAATGTCATTTTAAGGTATTATTTTTAAGCTTATTGCAGTCCTTATTAATATCAGTTTTAACCGGCTTTGTGTTATTTTGTCTATACAGAGTGCTGCAGCACCCAAACATCCTCCAATGCCTGGGACAGTGTGTTGAGGCCATTCCCTTCTTACTTGTTTTTGAGTACTGTGAAATGGTGAGTGACAACATGTTCTACTAAATATTCAGTATTCCTTTATTGTTACATCCCTTTTATACAGGTATAAGCTAGTAAAAATCTTTGGTTACGGCCACTCGACACTTCAGCAATAATACAGTAACAATAAAAATACAATACATTCATAATATAAGTAATACAAATAATCTGTTGCGCAAATGTGCTTGGTTTGCATGTTTGTTTGTTTATGCAGAGCTACGTCTGAGTGCGTGTAAGTATTCGTTGTCACAGGCAACAGTTAGTGTCCATTGTTTATGAGCCTGGTTGTAATAAACTATAAATCTGCAATGTGTAATCTGTATAATTTGCAATACTGTGCAGGTGTTCATCCATTTAACATGCAGTCTTTGTGTACTAGTGTTGAGGGATTAAGAGATGGTTTATTTACTACCTGCTATTTCAGTACTTCTTCACTTAGAAGGCTTCATTAATAGAGAAATCTGATAACTAGCTCTTATCAGTCTATTCAACTCACAGATTGGCAGGGCAAGACCCCTAAAATGCTGTCCAGTAATCATACATAGTTGACCGGCCCTATCGACCATCTTGGCTGAAAGCCTACTGTCTCAAGCCCAAAGTAGCCCGTCTGTTCACCTTCACATATTGAAGTAACTCAGAGTCTGCCATGGCAGCTGATTTATTCACTGTTTCTCTATCTATCCTGGGTGGGCTGGGTGCTGACTGCTGGGAGCTCCCTCCCATCCCTCTTACTCTGCTCCCCTCCCCCTGCTGAAGTCGCATAACTAGTCTAAGCCTGGGACTTCTCACATTCCCACCTTACCCAGTAAAGCAACAGGCTCCATTTACGCTCCTCTGGTGTTAGGTCCACCAGTTGCTGTGTTTGTGCATTTTTATGGGTAGCACCTCGTACGTTTGAGACTGAGTTCAATGTAAAGTAAACCAAGCTGTTCTTAAAGAAACCTCTGTGCCCAGTGACCAATGCAAGAAGCCAAAAATGTGACTCTAAAAATATACGCAACCCTGATGTCTGTTTGATTTATCTTAATCGGACAAACTTTTACGATGATAGTACAGTAGCTTTTTTCACCTTGGGCTAAATGATTTATTTTTATTGAATAACCAAAAAAAAAAAAAAAAGAAAACCCTACACATTGTAATACAATCCAACCTGTAATAAATACTAACAGTCGGAGAGATGTTGATTAAACATTTGAGGCTGTAGTTTGGTGTAGTGTTAACATTAGATTAAAAGTGTTTCTAATTATGTGTCCCAAAAATAGTAGAAATGCTTTTTAAAATGTGACGGATGCCCATGTTGATGAACGTGCAGGAAATTGTCCAAATCTGCAGCTTCCCTCCACTTTAAGCTTTACACCAAGTTTTAGTTCATTGTTTAGTTGTCCGGGTAACTTATTGATTTGTTTCATCCTCTCCACTCTAATGTTTCCATTTTCAGCTGCACAAGGCAGCTGTGTGGGCAGCTGAAGAGCCAGATATTTCCCTCAAGAGTTGGTAGAGATCAAAAACAGAGCTAAAAGAGAGTTGAAATTGGACTTAAATTTGCCAGGTGGCCAGAACCACGATTCCAAATGAATCAAATCTTGCTCCTTAACTGCTGCATGTTTAAATAATAAACTGTTTGTTAACAAGTTTGCCATATCAACTTAAAAGGTGATGATATGTCAGTGTTGTGTTAATGACTTGTTCCACTGCCCCCAAGTGGTGAAAAAAAATAAAAAATCAGTTATTGCCATAAAATCATTTATTTTATTTCATTACTGACTAATCATTTACTCTATAAAATATCAAGAAGGACAGTGATCCATCATAACGAATGTCTTAATATTAGTTAGTCTGACCAACAGGTGAAAAACCAAGCATTAAATTTAGTAACTACAGCTTCAGAAATAACAGTTGAGTTAAAGCACTTGACAGAGTGTCAACAATATCTCACTCCGTGTACACTCTTGACTTTTCATCTCTGCACGAGTGTACTGTTGAATCACATGACCCTTCTCCTACTCTGGAAGTTATAAATTAGCTTGTGTGTGTGTGTGTGTGAGAGAGAGTGTATCAGGCTCAGGTGTGTCAGGACAGACAGGTCGAGCCACTTACTGCTTGATGCCAGGATATGGGATGTCCTTTTTGTGGTAACCACGAATGACCTGGCACAACCTGAGCCATAAAGTTTGAACTCACAGTTGATTTAGTGGGAAATGTCACATTCATCTGGTGAATATAAATCCGCATTTTATGTAACGTATTAGTGTTTGGCGTGCAAATGCGCAGTCTGCAACGTGGTAGAAAAGCATGTTAAGACGCATTTTATTTGCTGGCAGGAAAAAGGAAATGCTTTTCTGCTGTTTAGGTGACATAAATGCTTTGAGTAACTCCACCCCCACCTTGCTTTCCCATTTCTCTGACCTGGTAACGTGTCCAGCAGGGTGCAGTTTGGCTCATCTTGCCAGACATTGCATAACTTTGTTGGGCTGGCGTATTGTCAGCTGCCCAGGCCTGGCTGGTGTCCTGGCATTGTGGTCTTTCCCAGCCAGCTCTAGTAACATATCTGACAGGAGATGGAAATGAGTCAAGGTGAATGACTTATCACAAGTGTGCACAAGTCATTAGGGAAGATAACATGATGAAGACCAGGTCCTGTTTGTTGAAGGTGATAATGTGTGAGGGTAGCACAACTGAGTGATGTCTATGCTCGTTATCCCTTGCTGGATAAAGAGTTTTGAGGATCATGTATTACACAATATGTGTTTCCTTTCCTTCAGTATATACTGTACAGGTTGCATTTGCACTACTTGCACATGAAACTTCAAAATTAAAAAAAAATGTGTTGAACTTGCTTTCATGTTGAATAAAATAAAAGACAACTTGTTTGTGGCCTTGTTTGAAGCCTACTACTTCAGGCCTTGTCCGTCATCTCCTAGATGCCGAAACACGAAATGTGACACTGCAGCTGCGCAGTGGACAAGATGAATCCCAAAAAGCCAATATACTGTGACGTTCCCTCTGACAGCCTGGTGATTGATGGTGGTTTTTCCGTCCCGTATCACCCGTGCCGGGTATCCCTGACTCAAAGCATTTTAGACATCAAAATACATCAAGCAACTGGTGCAGGGTCCACAAAATGTCACATACCGTAGTGTGAGTGACAGACTCTAATGCATGGATCTCCTGCCTGGTGCCTGGCCAGGATGTTAGTTGGACCCTTCTCTGGTTCAGGGTCTCAGACATGAGCCAGCTGACTTTTGGCTTTCGAAAGTTGTTGATCTCCTTCATTTATTGCAGTCATAAAAGCATCAATCCTCCCTAAGTTAGATTTGATTTAACAAAGACTGTTGGTGGCTATGAAAAAACATTTTACATAAACAGGGCAACTGTGCTTAACCCTGGATTTCACATTACTGTCAATGGCTCACTTGCGCTGTTTAGCTTAAGTAAAGTAGCTTTTTTTTTTTTTTTTTTTTTTTTTTTACACATAACTCGATCATGTGGTGGCTGAGCCAGACATGAATATGTACACCGGGAACTTGGCACATTCTTGTTTATTCGTGGGTCAGACACAAGCCTTAATTGTTTTGGCCTTTCACGGTTAATGTTGTTTCATTAACAGCACTGGATCCGCCCCCTGAAACTCAGACCTAATCACCTGCTGCAGAGCCTTCACAAATAAAGACAGGCAGAGGGTGTCACTTACCATACATTGAATATAGCTCTTCTCTGAAATACTGCTTCTCAGAGCCGTGTGTTTTGTGTGGTAGTTTTTTCCGTGTGTATATGTGTGTGTGTGTGTATGCAGAGGTGAATGTGGTTGAAGCAAACCATTTTGCTTACGTAAGAGGACTGATCTAAGCTGCTCGTAGTGAGATAGCTCAGGGAAAAGTAAACCCTTTGTAAGCATACAGACACACAAACATAAACTTGCACACTCATTAACAAGAGCGGCTCGTATATTCTGTGACTCCTGTGTGTGTGCAATATGTTCTTAGGGGAGCTCTGTTCTGCTCGTTAATCAGGGGTCTTCTTTGCCTCAAGTATGTGGTGAAGAAAATCTCAATCTTTCACATTTTGTAAGTCAGAGTTAAATATACTGCACACATTGTAGTATGCTGACAGTTTCTCAACTCTTACTGTATATAGGCTGTTAAATGTGTGAATGATAACTACAGGTGTCCACAGAAATTCCCACCCGGCCCTGGGTTGTGAAACTACACAGCGGAGACACTTGTTGTATTTCAGATTTAGAGTCCCTCAGTGCTTGTGCAGTCACAAAGAGCCCTGTATGTAGGTTATCTGTATAAAGGTGAACTCCTTGTTCCAGATTAACTTTCTTATATTGACTTCTAACATCAGTGTGTTCAATCACACTGGTGAGCCAACATGCTACATTTAAACATAAGACCTAATATCACTCTCCAACAATGTGGGTTTGCCTGTGTATGTTTATTATGTTGGGGTGCAATTAATTAACTTGGAAGTGCCTTGTCCTGCTTCCCTCACAGGACACCTCGGTCTTTCCTCCGTTCCACTCATGAGCTCCGAAAGCCAACCAGACACAGGCACAGTTTATTTCACTGACCTGAGCTGGTCTCTTTTATTTATAAATCCCTGTGACACAACGTAGAGGTCCAATAAACAGCGTTACCCTTATTTGGTCCTCTCACACATCAGCAGTGAAAAGTGCTGAGGAGACAGGAACAGGAGGGTCTACTGCCACCTTGTGGCGGTCTCTGCACTATGCATTTAACTAGAATCCCTTGTTCTTCTTGTTCAATTCTTCCTATTGCTATAATATAGATAAGTTTCTTCTGTATTTGTTGAATGTTTATGTTTGATATTGATGAGCTTATGTATTAACAGTTGTGTTTTTTTTCTCTGTGTGTGTGTGTGTTTGCAGGGGGATTTGCGGGGATATCTGTCTCAGCAGGATTGGATGTTCAGAAATGCTGAGCTGCTGCAGCTGCAGAGGATGGCCTGTGAAATCGCTGCTGGTGTCACTCACCTTCACAAACACAACTTTCTGCACAGGTAGCATTTCAGAATTGCAACACTTAAGCAAGCTCACAGGTTTTAAACCCAACGAGCTACGCATTGTGTTTTTCAACACTTTGTCTGTCAGAGAATACAGCTGTTGTTTTGTGTAATGCTCACCATCCCAGGGATAGCTAGACACAAAAACATTGCGATTACATATTTTAATTGCAACCTCTACTCACAGATGCTTTACAGTTTTCACTGAGCCAACACTTTAATTTCTTAGATTAGTAGTTCTCAATCAAATGAACATTTAACATATATAACAATATACATTTCAGCATTTTAATATTGTATCCTGTCAACACATAAAATACTCGTAAGTATTGTTGTCCTAAATGCATGGATCAAGGCATACTAATAAAATGTTCATGGTATATGATTAATATATAGTAATTCTACTGGTTATGCAATGTTACTTGGTAAACATGTTGTCACAAACCTCGTAAAATATGATTGTAAAGACTTAGGTCAACTGTTAGTTTTACTTTAGTACTTGTACTTGTCCAACCAATCTCAGGAGTACCAGTGTTCTCCAAAAAAGGTGTGTACAGCAAGGAGGCTGCATTTCATTTTCATTTTTACCCCAGCGAGTACTGGATGTCTGGCTACGAGCAGCCAGTAGGGTAGAGGGGGTGTTGGGAACGTGTGGCTTGGGGTTAACATACGATGCTCAGCTCATCAGGTCTATTTTGCATGCTCAGAATAAGCTCAGAGGGTTCCAATTACACAGCTCCCATGCATTGCCAGAGTGTCAGCTGTCCTCTGCCAGAAGGATATGATGATTCTGCTCTTCGCATGTAAAAGGATAGCCTCATATTGGGCGTTGTGTTTTAATCCTTGTTACAACTCAAAGGGAGTTCTACAAGCCTCCCTCCATGTAGACTAAATTAATTTACCATTGTAAAAATATTTCTATGGCACTTTCGTTCAAAGGCCACAAAAAAAGAAATAAATGTTACACGCATTTACACAATCTGAGTGCAACCAGATGCTGGGAAAATTGAATAAGAGGTGGTTGATGGTGCAGCGCCACAGACACAAAACCCTTAGGGCAAATGCTGTGTGGGCTGATATCCAAAGCTGAAACCTCAGCTTTGCAATGTGAGGGTGAGAATGGTGCTGCAAAAGAGCAAAACACTGCACTGTGTGCCATGAATACATTCTCATTCAGAAACTGTGGAAGGAAGTTTCTTGGCATGGTTCAATAATTGCTCTACTTGTATTTTCTGTACTGCAAGGTTTGCTCTGTTTGAGATTTCCTGTTTTCTCATCGGAGTTTAGATTGTCATCATTATGACTCATACTTGTGAGTATTCATTGGGTTACTTCTACCAAGAACTTTCTTTCACCAGTTGTCTAAAGCTCGCATTTACCTTATGTGTAGTCAAATCCTATTTTTCACAAACACAAATTATTCAGGCTTAATTAATAGCATGTATCACAACTTACATGTTTTACAGAATGAGTCCGGATTATACCAGGACTCGTTCAGAACATCACATTATCACAGTATCGTGTAAATTTTATAGTATGTTTTGCCATTTCCCTGTTTGTTGATGTCACGATAGTTACTTTTGTTGGACGATATATTGTCCCATAAATGACAGCAAACCCTGTTTCTGTTCATTCGGCTTAGGCACTGTGAAAAAACGATTAGGCGCTGCGCCCAAGTCTCATGATGGTAGTGAAAACCCTGCTGTTTATGCTGGCATCATGTTGGCTAAAATGTTGGTGACATGCTTATGTAAACAAACACGCTTGTTAACACAACGGGCAAAATCTAGGTCAGCAAAAGTCGAGGTCATGCCCATATATCGTACGATAAGTCAATAACTAATTATTGTGACAGGCCTAATTAACAGTTCTTGGTCATAACGTTTTTGACCCCAGAGTTATTCAGAACTTGAAATGAGTAGCTGTTTTCATTTTGATCACAGATCAAATCAAGAGACTACTACTGGTGTCTGATGGTATAGGAGTGATCAGTGCCATGCCAATTATTAGCCTTGTAGGGTTAAGATGTTGGACCCATTCCCTTACTGCTGTGTTACTGTATGTTGGACCCTCAGCCAACAGCAGATGGCAGGGGACAGGGGGAGTTTAAAATAAATCACCATTTATCTTACGGAGGTTTCAGTGGGTCTGGCAGTAGCTGGGCCATGCACACACAAAAACACTGGTGTCAGCAGTGTTTGTCGTTAGATGGGTAAAAGGGACTTGGAACGTGTGCACAGGGAATGCCGCAGTGCCAAAGGAAAACCAAAGTTGTTTCTTCATTCAGTGTGAATTAACTACCATATGTCTGCTTAATGTGCTTAGAGAGCCTCAGAGCTTCTTACGCCCTTTCATGGCAGCCTTGCAGAGCCTGTGTTTCCCTCTAGAAACTATATCCTGCTGCTGTGTGCACGAGTCAGGAATAGCCCCTGTCTGAGTCTT
Organism: Lateolabrax maculatus; assembly: GCA_031216445.1. NCBI lineage: Eukaryota > Metazoa > Chordata > Actinopteri > Acropomatiformes > Lateolabracidae > Lateolabrax > Lateolabrax maculatus. Next base: position 16,043,049 of record CM062216.1, on the reverse strand, counting down.
GTTGCAAGGTGAAGAGCAGAGGCAAATGACAGAGGAGGAATTTCCTATAGTTGCCAAAGTCATTTGTGATCCTTGCCAGCCTCTCTTGCCCTTGATTCTTGTGAGGTAATCTTAGCCTTTAAGGTTAAGAACAGATGGTGGATTCCTTTTATCTTGATAAGATTGATTTTGTAGTCACTTCACCCTGGTCATTGCTTTAAGTTTGCTTTATAGACACAAATGACAACATACAGGCTAAAATTGAACAACTGGCAAGAACAAGCTTCAACTGAATAGTTTCATTCCAGGAATGATAACAAACTTGCCTGTGAGCTTCATAATAAGTGAATAATTTGGTAATTGTGAATCTGTAAAGTATCTAAACCTTTCCTATGTGTTATACTTATGTCTTTTCTCTATGCTCAGTGATTTGGCTCTGAGGAACTGTTACCTGACTGCAGATCTTACAGTTAAAGTGGGAGACTATGGAATTGGACCCTACAGATACAAAGTAAGCAGAAACCTTCATTTTAGATATGTTCTGCATAGAGATTTTGTTTTCATCATTGCTGTATGGAACTGCATATTCTTGTCAACACCAGGGGCTGGTTACACAAAGATACTGTACATTCGACTGGTTTATGGAATAAGACCAGTCGTAGTTTTACTTTTAAATACACAATCAAACCTTTTAGGGTATATCGATACTGATGAATGTGTGATATTATTTAAAATTGCTGGTCTAATACAGATAAGCAGTGATAATCCAGTGAGTTTGTTTTTTGTGGTCACTAATCTGAGGGAAGACGTGAGATTTTTTTATTTTTTTATTTTTTATTTTTTTTTTTACTGTAACTTGACGCGCGTGCAAATGTCCTTAGGCAGTTCTGTCGGCTACATTGCTTAAATACTGCTGATCCGTCAGTTTGGCTGTCTGAATTTAATACTCATAAGATAAGGTCAACCTCTGAATCTATTTCTGTGAAGAAAGGGAGATGCAAAATGAGGGTACACTTCCACAATGAGTGCTAATAAACAACCAAATTTCTCCTGTTGTAGAGTGCTTTTTAATGTGGTGCAAGTTTTTATTATTTGCAGTAGAAAGTCCTAGACAATGTACCGTTTTGTAAAGGTAAATACTTTGTGTGACCAAAATATTTTACAATGTTACTACAGGAGGATTACATCATCACAGAGGATGATGTGTTCGCACCTCTTCGCTGGTTGGCTCCTGAGCTGGTGGGCGAGCGCCATGGGGGTGTGATTACTATGGAGCAGACCAAGCCCAGCAATGTGTGGTAGGTACCAGATTGCAGTTCTTCAGTGACACTAGACGACATTTTTAACAACCCTTGACTCATTGTGACTGTGAGTGAACCTGAATCAAATTCAAATACATTTTGAGAGATTGAAGTTAACATCCTTATTTTAAGTATTAAAATCCATCAAGCTTTATACTGCCTTAACAGATATTCCAGGTATGTCATGCAATCAAATCAAAAATATACAAGTGAAGTTTTTGGAATAGGACTAAGTAAAGTGGGCCAGTAAATTGCTTTGCAGTACACCTCTGGCTCATTGCTGAGAAAACAAGCCTTTTCTGCTAATTCCAGAGCTTGTAAATTCCCCAAAGTCTGGATAATTTCCAGAAGAGGAGAAAAAGACACTGACACTGCACCAACTAAGCATCTCTCCACTCTGTACTGTCTTTTCAGCCCCTCCCTGACTTCATGACTCATTTCCCAAATGCTTTCTGGTCATAAATTGCAAAGTCACATAAGGTAGTTGTAGATGCAAGAGCCAGATTTCCCCCTGTATAAAAATATGTTGAGATTCAAAATATTCCCCTTGTAAAAATCTGTCATAGCTGCTTTGTGAATCATGTGACTTATTTGATTTACAATACTGTTTTTGTGTGTTTGGATATTAATAACAACTCACTTGATGAAGTTTTATGGTTTTTGGGTCAAGGGGTGAAGGTAATTTGCAGAACTTGGAGTGCGCAGGATACCTTCTGTCCTGCAGTAAATTCCAACCGCTATTTTATCCTTAATTGTCTGTAGGGCGTTGGGGGTCACATTGTGGGAGCTCTTTGAGAATACTGCTCAGCCGTACCCACATCTGTCTGACCGGGAGGTTCTCAATCATGTGATCAAGGAGCAACAAGTCAAACTTTTTAAGCCACAGCTGGAGCTTCCTTATTCTGACAGATGGTGAGTCTTTGGAATATGTTTATTATAACAAAGTACATATACATAGTATTGTAAAACAAAAATATATGTTTGTAGTAATGTTTTAATCAGGTTTTAAGTGATGAAGTTATTTGGCTTTTAAAAATATATCTTGTTTAAAAAGAGGTGTCTGGTTTCCCTGTAACTGCAGGTACGAGATCCTGCAGTTCTGCTGGCTGTCTCCAGACAAGCGGGCTACAGCAGAAGAGGTGCACCGTTTGCTTATCTACCTGCGTATGCAAGGCCAGAAGGACATAGAAGAAGATTTTGAGCAACGCTGGGATGCTCTCAAGCCTAACCCTTCCACACGGCAGACCACTGTTAGCCACTCCTCTTTCCCAATATTGGAACAGTTTGCTGATGATGCCCTGAGACAAGAGATTGATGAAGTTCTTACTGTTACTGAAACAAGCAAAGGCCTCAGCTTTGAGTATGTTTGGGAGGCAGCCAAGCACGACCACTATGATGGCAACCATGGACGTTCCAGCATGGACACTACGTTGAACTATCACAGCATGTTCTTTCCTGTTTCCAGTGAAGATATCCAGGCCCATTTCCCTGATACTGTAACCAGAGCAGCGGGCCCAGAAAGTGGTAAAACTCCTCCAGGAATTCCTGGGATTGTACCAGTTTTTGATGCACAAAAGCCATCTAATGGAAATGAATATTACATACAACTAGAAGAACAAGGGGAGAGCACCGTTGAGGAAGATGGGAACAGAGGGCGAGACTTGGACTTCAGTTCAGGCCGGCAAGACTTTGTTGTTCTTCAAGATGTTCGTTTGGATGAGTCTAGTACCGATGCTGATTTTTTCCACCAAAGTATTGACTCCAAGGATTCCTATTTACCAGACAGCCACATCTGGTCATCTCTTGAAAACGACAGTCCATACCACACCAACATTTTTACTGAAGGGGGATCCAAGCAAGATGACTCTCCTTCCTGGAGACAGAGTTTTATGGAACTTCCAGAGCGCAATGGGAACCCTTTCCATGAAGGCGCACCTTTAGAAGTCCAGGAGGTGGATACAGATAAAAGCTATGACGATTCTTTTTTAGGGGATTGTTCAGAAGCCCCTCATCTGGCAAATTCTGTGGAAGTGGAGGGGGAGAACACGGATATGAAGAGGCTTCTGAACACTGAAAAACTAGCTGAGAACTTCATGTTTCTCAAAGACCAGAGCCTGATGAAAGACGGATCTAGTTTCTCAAGTCCACAGGAGAATTTTCTTTCCCCTGGCATAGCCCACGAACCAGAAGCAACATTCAAAATGCGTTCTTGGGACAACCATGAGACTTTAGGCAGCTTAACCACAGCAGGCACCTTTTTACAACCTGCAGCAAGTAGCACATCCTCAAGACAGGAACTTTTAGACTCTCCAAGTACAAGCTTGGGGGAGTTATGTCAGTCTCCGGTAGAAAATGAAACACTGGTGCCTTTCATTACAGTGGTCACAGAAGATGACACAAGCAATCAGCTGCCAGTTAGAAATAGTTCTTCCACCGAAGACATCGGTCTGCTGCAATCTTCAGACAGATGTATAGACTCTGGTTTTGATTCTACCTCAGAGAGGTTTGAGATTATCATTAGTCAAACTGATGGCCACACTCCTGCATTCTCTGATAGTGCCACGATAGACTCATTGTGCACAGATGCCAAAATTCCCAGCCTTGAAGATGACCTTGGAACCTCAAAGGATAATGTTCAGCCCATAGAAGGTAAAATGCCTGAAAACCTGCAAGTCCAAGCATTGCTGTCAGACAACGGACACAGTGAAGACCTAACCAGTAACGATCTGTTGAGTGAACTAATTGAGGATGTGGATATAGAACTGGAAACCACTCTGTCTGACCACGAAGAATCCTTTACGGATACTAATGGGCATCCTCTTGTCAGATCTTCTCTGTTGGTCTCTGGGCCATCTTTGGACCAGATCAGCCAGGACAGTTTACTGGAAGACAGTATGTCCACCACTCTACCAACTATAGACAATTCAGCCGAGACACCAGACTCTTTAGACTCTCTCGACATCCACAGGCTAGGTGAACAAGGAGAAGAGCTAAATACTCAAGTAGTCCAACACAAACTCCAGCCTCCATACAAAATATCAGACAGTGGGTATGAGACTGAGAACCTGGAGTCTCCTGAGTGGAACTCTCAGCCTAATGTCGATGACAGTTCCCCCGTAAAAAACGGCACGAGTGTTGCCAAAGAAGAGGAGGAGACAGAAGAGCCCACAGCTGCAACAAATCTGGTTCCACCCGAAATCATCATCTCTGAAGTAGAGGGTGTGCTGGATACTCAGAGCGAGGATCCCAGTGAGGGCCAGCAACCAGAACATGTAGCTCCTGCTGAGGAGCCACTCATGGGCAGTAATTACAGAGACTCTGCCTACTTCTCAGACAATGAATCAGAACCAGAGAAGAAGTCTGAAGAAACAATGGCGGGAGGTTCTGGTGAAGTCACGTGGCTGAGGAACTCTACCGACCCGGTCAGCGAGGCTGCTGGAGGTCCAGCACTGGAGGTTAATGTGGAGAGAGAGGTTGATTCTTTATTTTCTCAGTATGAATCTTCTGTAGCTGCTGAAGCACAGGCCGATGAAGAAACACCCCACCTTCATGTTGGGGGCGTATTGGGGGCAGATTCGGATATCACAGAGGAATGTGAGAAGGAGTCAACCAACAGTCATAATGAAGATGGAGACAAACCAGAGGTGTTTAAGAACCTCACATCTCCTGATCAACCAGACCCATCTGAAGATCTAGAAATCCCAGCCTCACTTCCTTTGTCCACCCCACCAAAGCCTCCGCCAGAAAGCACAGGTCATGCTAAACTAACCAGGACCTACGCGAGTGATGGTCATAAAATAAAAGAGCCGGACATGGAGGGGCGTTACCTGGGGAGGCGGGACGGCTCAGGTTTAGATGGACAGGAGGATGGTGTAGATGCAGACGAGGAGGACGAGAACAGCGATGACTCTGATGATGACATCCGTGCGTACCAGCTGCACAGCTCCAGCTCAGAGAGCGAGGATGATACTGTGCACACAGTGCCAGTTATTGTCTCAGATGACAGCAGTGCAAAGAACCTGAAGAGCTTATTGAAACCCACCACACTGAACGTCGAGGCGTCATCTTCCCCATTTTCTGCGAGGTGCAATGCGGATAACTCCAGAAGAGCTGTGACTTTCTTCGACGATGTCACTGTCTACCTGTTTGACCAGGTAAAGTATTTTATTGTTTATTGTCAGAGTTATTGTAGGTGTAAGTAGTAAGACACTTTTGTATAGCCATTCTAATTAAAATCCAACTCATTCCAATTTAGGAGACCCCCACCAAGGAACTGGGTGACCACTCCTCAGGCTCAAACAGTCAGGCACCAGAGTTCAGAAGCCCAGTGCCCAGTGCCAGCTACCTGAACAGGTTCACCAATTCTGAAAGCTCCACAGACGAAGAAGGTAATGCCAAAACCCACCAAATGTATGCAGCTGCTAAAAAATTGCGTTTGCCGTTACGTGCCCTCACTCGTTCATTAAATCCTTACAGGTGGTGGATTTGAGTGGGATGATGACTTCTCCTCCCCTGCACCTGCCTTCCTGCCCAAGACGGATAAAGACCCTGTTTCAAAGACTATGTCCTCATCTGCAGCATCTCGTTTTTCCTCTCCGCCCCCTGCAGTAGGGCGCGTGCTGGAGCCCAGCTGGACCAGTTCCTCAAACTACTCCCGTTTCTCAATCTCACCGGCCAGCATCGCCAGCTTCTCCCTTACACATCTCACAGACTCTGACATCGAACAAGGAGGCAAGTTGAGAATACAGTCACAACAAAAAAACCTGTATATGTTTTTATACAGGCTTAAAGGAACAGTTGAACATTTTGGGAAATACTTATTTGCTTTCTTGCCATGAGTTAGATGAAAAGATCGATACCACGCTCCTCTCCGTACAGTAAAAATTAAGCTATGGCCAGCAGCAGGTTAGCTTTGCATGAGGCAACCTGACGATAATAACTCTTGGAAGTTGCTGCACCTGGCAAAGAAATAGTCCGTCATATAACCCCCTGCAAAGCCATGACATGTTGTTTTTATGCTTCATTTTCACAGATCCATCAAACGAGATATAACATGTTAATTAGTGCGCTTTAGAGGTGCTGGTTTGGCCTGTGGACAGAGCCAGGCGAACTTGGCCTGGCTTGGTATAGCTTCACATTTACCACATGGTATTGACTTCTTCTCTGTCATGAAAGCACATAAGCACATTTCCCAAAATGTCAAACTATTCCTTTAAAATTTGTTACATTTTATTGCACTATTAATCTCATCATATGCATTTCTTGGTGCAAATTATTACATTTCACTATTTATATAAATATACAGTATATGATATTCAGTATCCTAGTTATCTCCAATTACTACTATTAGCAGATTTTTCATGCTCATTGGGCTTTATAATAACATGAAATAGTCATGTTTGAGTAATAGTCATCAATCAGTTGAACACATGTTTAAACTCTCTTCATCCTCTTTTGTTCACCCCAGGAAGCAGTGAAGATGGAGAAAAGGACTAGTGTGATAAATGCAGGGACCATTTATCTTCACACTATGGAACAATGAACCTATATTCGCACTTTTTGGGAATGGAGAACGGCTGAATAAGGACAGATGACGCGGTTTGTGGGTAAAGCCGTGGATGCTTCTCTCAGGCAGAACTGTTCCTTACCTACATGGAGACGGCCATGAGAACAATGGCTGTAAACAGACTTTCAGCAAATAAGACAAGGCGCAGTCCCGGTCTGAGCCACATCACCTCTCCAGCTACATCAGTGTGTGTGATTTCAGTTCAGTGCAATTCCACTTTGGAGGAAGAAAAAAAAAAAAGTTTCTAAATGTTTGCTTTAAAGACTCATCAAACGCATTCCAGGTGTTTGGCTGCTTGTTTTTGTTGCGCGTCAAAGTGCACTCCTTTTCCAGGACTTTTGCATCACCAAAAAACAAAAAAAAAAAGACTTGACTTTTTTTGTTCTGAATTAAACACATTGGGCTGGCAAATGCATCACTACAGCCAAATAGGAATAAGCTCTTTAATTTCAGCAGATGTAAAACTGAAATTCAAAGTTTTTTTTCTAACATTGTTAATTTTGCTCTTTCATGTTGTGCGATTATTTCAGTGGTTGCCTTTTTTGGAAGAGTGATTTGTTTTCTCATAAACTCTTGTTGGGTGTTAATCACAATCTCCTAATTGGAGAGAAACTATTCTTAAAACTATAATTTTCTGTAGCAGCATTTGAATAAGAGAATTTGAAATTTAGGCCAGTGCCATCCATGCATAGGATGATTGGATAACTACCTTAACTAAAAATCCCTCATCTACTGAGGTGACACACTGTATGTTCATTTATTTATGTTTTAAAAGGAACATTTACAGTAAGTAGTTTCATGTTTTTGAAACATCTCAGAAAAGAATGGTTGGTGTTATTAGACAAGGATAGTCATCCTTAAAGAGTTGATCCAACTAAAAGACAGTTATGAGAAAAAACTTCAAATGAAGCATTACAAAATGACTAACTTGTTTTTATGCTCTGAAATGTGCAGGATGCTGCTCGGATGGTTATGTCCCAATTACATGACACTGGGTTTTATCACAGTGCCTGTGATGCTGTAAAAAATGAGCTGCACTTCTCCATTTGCTAGCACTACAAAATGTCAAATCACGTGTTCCGTGAGATTGTGTAAAAAGTGGGGGATTTTATTTTTAAATGTCAGAATGAAGAAATGTAATGAGCTGTTTGTAAACAAATGTGCAATGAATTTCATTAATTAGTTGAAATTTGTGTATGAGACCATAGGAAGACCTGGTGAACGTTTCAGCATTTTTTCAGTAATGTGCAGGGACTTAAAGCCTCACAAAAACACTACTAGAACAAAAAACACTGCTGCTTTTATCAACGTCAGTGTCATGAACAGAGTTGTCTGCCTTTTTTAAATTTGTGTCAAACTTAATTAACCTGTTCAGATGGCATTTTCCTCCTTAAGGGCCCCTTGTCCAGTTGCAATTTTGAGCATTTCATTATTGTATCTTATCGTTTGCAGGTCATACATCGTCTCCGTGGCTGTACAGGGTTTGTTGGGGATGCGATCCATTTCTGTATCAAATCATAATGCAAACAGTTATGGAGGTTTTCATGTACAGCTATAAAAAGAGTTCTTTAAAAAACTGTAGGTTATACAGTTACTGTATGGTTCTTTCCTTTTAATGACTCATACACCTAAAGACTTTGTCACAGACGACCTGATGAACAGCTATACATCATCTGTAGTAGATAATGTCCATCTCCCCCACCCCATACAGAAGGCACTGTACAGTATCTTAGACAATGTTAACCTCTGTTAAAAACCAGCAGCCTGTGCTTCAGTTAAACTTGAACATTTATTTAAGGAAATCTTGTTTTGTTTGACTACAGTATACATTTGCTTAATCTTGCACATTTGAGAAATGTAACTTAATGTTGATCTGTACTGACGTATGTAAATGTTAATTTTTTCTGTCTGTAAATGGGAAATTATGTAACTGAGTTATAGGTATGAGGTTTCATTTTGTAACTTAAAGCTGAGTTGATCAGAGGAACATATCACAGTCGTCGGCTAAAAGCAGTTAAATTAAGACACAAAAGCAGATGTGAATTCATTCTGTCCTTTAAACTTGTAGATTTTAAAAATATTTTTACTTCATATTTATCATGCTTAGTGTAATTGAATGAAATGTTTATAATTACACTGTTTAATATGAAAATAAATGCAAATGAACTTCTAATTAGGGTTTGTATCATATGTGACATTCTTCTGTACATAGAAAGGCTAAGTGTAGGGGTACGGTGCCTTGTCAGTCGTCCAGCAGGGAAGGAATGACACTTGGCTACAAAATCTGGCTCTTAGGATGTGGAACGTAATCACTGTGGTGGGAAGGTGCCAGAACTAGTCTGGGAGGTATCGTCTGGCTCTACACACAGCACCGGTTTTGAGGGTGTTTGATTCCAAAACAAATAAAAATACTACAGCATATACTGTACATACAATATTAAAAAAGACCTTTCAACCGATTCCCACGGGACTTTTTCAGTGAATAAAACTCGCTCAGGTGTAACACATGGTTGTATATTTGCCACAGATAGGTGTCCCAAAAGTCAAGAATAGGCCATTTTCGGCGCGTACCATCTACCACACCCCTCCTGAAATTATATCAGAACATAAAGCAAGATTTTTAAACTTTTATTTCACATTTCAATGCCCTTGTATGAAGAATGTCAAGTCATTGTGACATTCAGGCCTGCTGTGCAGTTTTAACAGTCTCTGTCATAGCAGTTCTGTGGATGGATATAATACTAGCAGGAAGGACTTTCCGTACTGCAGGCGGATAGAGAGGTACTATCTGGTAATGTAGACTGAATTTTCCAAATTTGTCTCTGGAGTCACTAGAGTAAGGAGCATTATACTTTCCTGAAGTGTGAAGATCTCAATTTTGCCAGGCCATCAATATCAGGAAGGCTTGTTGTAGCAATATGGGCGGAAAACACTCCATTGCAAACATATAATAGGCCAAAAAATATAGAGAAACACAATTCAACAAATGCATAATAAATAAATAAATAAATAACTGAAATCACATGCAAATGTATGACAGGCAAAAACAAACAAAAGATTCTAGAAACCAAGACAATTTAGGCTACAGTGGGATTGTCTGAAGACAATTTAAAGTTTATGCCCAAGCCTTAGCCCTTTATCAAAGTCCCACCCTCTTAGGTTTTCCCAGGATATTTTATATAAGAATAAAAGCTATTGCTAGATCCCAAAACACCCAGTAGCCTAGTAAGAGCAAACACATGCACTCACTTTTAAATTTGTATCGCACAAGACATCAAGATCCCCTCTCCTTAAATGCTTTTGTGCTCCCTTTTCTCTTGTGTCACCACTGCGACATGATTTCTGCCTGGGAAACAAGCCACGGAGTAACATTCATCCATCGATCAAGTGTCAAATCCAACCAAAATATACAGTATAAACTCAGTGTGATGATTGTGCAGTCCTTTTAGGCGAAGGGATATGGGCCTGTGGGAATGGTCTTAGGAGACAAATGTGGATCCAGGCACAAACAGGGCTGGGGCGGAGGAGGAGATGGGAGTGTGCTACACACCCACGGCGTTCCCGTTCTCTTGTGTCGGAGGCTGCGGGGGGAGCGGGCTGCGCGGGGGTCCAACAGGAGGAGGATGGGGGGCGCGAGGAGCCTCTGCTGAGTTCCCCCTCACACTGATGTGCTCCCATCCTCCCTAGAAGTAAAACACATACAAGTAACTGCCAATACTTAAAAAGTGACTGTAAAAAAAATGTCTGCAAGCGTGCACGCCTTTTATACAGAGATCTTCTCCTAACTATCTGCTAACTTCCTTGCAGGCTACTTAACTTGTGCACTAGAGGGCACTAACAAGGCCACAATAGAAGGGATACATGTTTTAAATTTAGAGCTAAATTAACGCTTTTTAGTTTATTTTAAATCAGTCCCACACACACCGTCCTGCTGCTGGGAATCCTCACTAGAGCACCAAAAGTATATTGTGTATGTATAAGTCCTCCACTGAAAATAGTCCCAAACAAATGCACTGTTTACTCCTGTTTGAGTAATGTTTGCTACAAACCACAGTGCCCGGCTGTTTGACATAATTACTAAGCTTCAAAAAAAAAGTTTTCAAAGATTTGTGGCTTCAGGAGGAAACAATAGGTTTGGGGTAGAAAAGTCAGAAAGTATTGAGAGACAGACTAACGCATTGTTGTTTTTGGTCATTTCATTGGTAGAAAAATACATATTTCTTTATAAGTATATCTTTCAAGCTTTATTTCCATCCCTTAAATGCCAACATTAAAAGCAAATATTATTTCATAATTCTGACATAAGCAATGCGCCTGTGCCCATTTGATGATCATTTACAATATAGATATAAGTATCTGTTTTTGTTTTCTTTTTCCTTTAATATTATTATCTCTTATTATCTGTCAATGTGAATGAGAGGGGATATACTTAATGATCATGGACTTACCCCTATACCATAGTCCCAGGACTGGCCCTTGGGTTGCATGGGTCCCACCCCCAGCCTGTGGCAGACAGCTCCAGTTGTCTCAGTAGGGAAACCTGGAACTCCATCTGCGATGATCCACACCTGCAGATAAAAACAGCACTGAGCCATTAATGGTTTATTATGAGATGTAGTTCACAGTCGGATCCCACAGTTATACCTGGTAAAACTTGTCTTTGGTGGGTAAATACAGTGTTCACAAAGTAACCTCAACTTGATTCCCTGGCCTGACTTCCTGTCTACTTGACAGAATGGAGGCTTTAGTAATACTGACCTGGTCCAGCGGTCCCACAGAAACCTTGGTGACGTTGTTCGAGATGAGCTCCCAGGCAGAGCCCTGAGGGTAGCTGGGGGTGAGGCCCTGTCTGTACCACAAGTTACCTATACGAAGACAAAAAGGGTTTACTTGAAGAGGCTTTGGTTCTAATAAAGTTTAAAAAAAAAAAAACAAGGTGTTTACTGCCACTCACTGTTTTCATCCACAGCAAAGACGGATGTCCGCCCAACAGACAGCTGTCTGAGCGTCTGTCTGAGGGGAGACGGGATATGGTACCAGCATTCTCCTGTAGAGGGACAAGAGCACTGGAAGTTTGGCTTTTTTTGCTCTATTACTGCCTGGTGCATGAATTCAAACAATAAAACCTTCATTGGCTTTTAATGCTGCACACAGGATAGGAATGTTGATGCATTGCAGATTTCTATTTGAAGATTGAGATCTTGCAGTTATGATATATTATAACACTATCTGAGTTTCGCATCTTCAACTGACCTGCAGGGTTTTGTGGGGAAACAGATCCTCTGTAGAACACAGCTCCGTCCTTGGCGATTGCCCAAACCTGGTTGGCTCCGCCGATAGAGATAGACTTGAAGGGCTGATCTGTGCCCACATGCAGCCAGGAGCTGCCCTGTGAGATCAAACACACTGGAGTCAGAGAGAAGTCTTAAATGCAAACTGACACTTCTCTTAAATCTAAGATTTAAGAATATTCAGCAGATCTAGAAATCTTCCCCGCTGCACTCACTGTAAATCTCTGTTGGTTAAGATCTAAAAGAAACTGTAAATGTTTATTGTCAGAATTTGTTTTTTTAGGGCGTTTCTCACCGCAGGATTTTGGTGGCTGACTCCCAGACGACACAGGACATCTCCCTTGTCACTGAGGGCCCAGACAGGGACCTGCTCCATCCTGCTCTGGGCCAGGCATGGCATCAGAGAGATGTCACTCAGAGCGATGGGTGGGACCTGCTGCCACGGACCTCTCAATGTAGTCTTACACTTCCTGTGTGCAGAACATGTGATTACTGTCATGCTGAAGAAACTGCAACCTAATAACCAAAACTGAAATGTGTGTTTGTTTACCTAGTCCATCTCCTGCGCCTAACAAAGTCTTTCATGGTTTTGTGGCCATGAAATGTCCTGCGGGAGAAAGATCAGTCAGACAAACGGCACAACTCCCCTACAATGTAGATTTTTCTTTTGAGACAACATCCTGACAAATAAGAGTAACATACACAGGGAAGTCTGCAGCGTACTGCCAGCCTTCTTTGTCCGTCCCTCCAGGGACGTTGTAGTCCACGGCCCACTCTGACACCTGAAACACAGTTTGGTGGTGGAGAAATAGCTGGTGATGTAATAAGAAGTTAAATGTGTGTGCAGGAGGAATTCTGAATTGATCCAGCCTACCCAGGACCACTGAGGGGAGGGCGGCTGTGTGTTGCCTTTGGTGCACTCCTTCAGTCCGCTGTCATCACTCCACATAGGGCGGTCTGTAGGAAGTCCTCTGGAGCCCCGAAAAAACAAAAAGTTTATGTTTTAGGAGTATTCAAAGACAGTCCTAAAACAGGCTTTTAAAGAGTACAACTACAAAGATCAAGATACACTGCAAAGACTTTATTAAACGTTGTAAAAGATTAAATGTTCCTACTTGTCTGTATATCCCGTCATAGGGTTCCATCTTTGATTCTCATACACATGAACACTCCTGACATCGGTCTGCTGGTGCATCTGAACTGCATCTCCTGCAGTAAACCCAAACACGGACACAAATGTAATGCTAGCAAATAAGTACTTCTACATTTGTGTGTATACATGTCTCTGCAGCTGCAACAGATGGTAGTCTTGAACCATGCTAAGCAATTGCACACAAAACTACAAAACTACAAGCTCTCAGCAAGAAGATTGTGATAAGCGCATTGATTTTCTCTATGTGTTTGCAAGTTAATTATTAACATTGACATAAATTTGACATTTGAAGTTATCAGCTTTGTAGTTTAGGATTATTTTCATTATAGATTATTTTACCAATTATACATTATGGAATAAGCATTTGTACGTGTATAAATATAAAACAAGATATATTCCCATCTCAATTACCAGAGTTAAAACTATATCTTAAAATTGCTCGTCTTTTAAGAGAATCTGAGCTTGAGAAGTTGTACCAGCGAATATTTTCCATGTTTAATTGAATAACTAAGCAATCGTTAAAATGGTCGCAGAAACATGTTATTTTGATCGAACAGAATTATTTCTACAGTAGTAATAAATACACGACAAACTGAGAAAAAAGTCTGGACCACTGAAAAACAAAAGGACCCCTCAAAGGTTTGTACATATCAATAACAAGGAGCCACGCCTAGATGTGTAGATGACATCGGAATTCTTTTTCAAATGTGGGAAACATATGGGCAGATGTCTACAGGGGGATTTACCCGGGGTGGGCTGTTTCCCATAGCACCCGCTGTAGACCCAGGCGGTACCGTCCCACCCGATGCCCCACACCAGCCCCAGACTGTTTGACTCTACACAGCGCAGGTGACCCGGGACTTGCCGCCAGAACCTGCAGCACCATACAGCGGAAGCACCCAGCGTTAGCCACATTATTGTTATCACACAGAGACAAAGTGGCGCCACACACAGTAGGACAGAGATTGACACATTAGCAGCACAAATAATACCCACTTCCACCATGCAGGGCAGTATGTAAGCATGTGAGTGACATGTTAACAGACACGTAGAAGAATTAAGACAATGTACACACAAAAAAGCTGATGGGAAACCATGTCAAGACTACCAGAAAGAGCGAATGATAACTAATAAAGCAGGCAGAGTCTACTATTTGGTATCAGTCTCACATGAGGTCACAGGCCAGTGTGTGTGCAGCTGCCTCCAGGGAGAAGGACGGCTCATGGACCATGATGTCTCCCTTTGAGGTTGTGGACCACAGGGCCTGCCTGGACGGGGGACCTGTGATCCCTCGACACTCACAGCAACAGTCAGACAACAGCCTCAACTAAACACATAGGACAGACCCGGAAACAACAGGGAATGTGATCAGCAATGGACTTTAGCAAGTAAAACGTACCAGTAAAGTAAAAGATGAAAAACCATGTTCTACACTACATTTTCACTTTAGTGTTTGCTGCATGCTCTGTTTGCTTAGACAATATTTCTTTTCTGTGTTTCTGTGTAACTGTTACCCAATCATTCATGTCCTTTTCAGTTTGTGCTGCCAGTATTAGAGGCCACCTCTGTTTGGTCCTTTGGGCTGTGTACACAGCAAAAGCATAGTGGCAGTCCCTGAGCACTGGAACCAGCGCCGTCACTTCATTTATAAACACATGAAGGTACTGAGACAAAGACACAAGAAAATGAGAATGAAGAAAGGGAACATAAGACAACTTGGAGTAGACAGTTCTGTCATGGCTGTGTCACTTGTCTCCTTCTGTGAGAATTTAACTGACCATAACTCAAACAGCAAGACCAACCTTTTTCTCATCATACTGCGTGTAGTAGACAAAGAAAATGCTGTCCTTCCTGCCGTCCGGCTTGGTGGACTGCTCGAGAGCGACACCCACATCCACCCATCGCTGAGGCTTCCAGTCTCTCCACCAGCGCAACGCACCTTTACGCACCCACACCGACTGGTGAGGAAAACAGAAGGATGTGACCACATGTAGACACAGACATAGAAAATCTGACAAGAGAGGGGGTTTACAGTATAATCAAGTATAATCAAGTATAATCATAATGAAGTGTCAAATACGAGCAAAGCCAGTCTTACGTTGCTTCTCTCCAGCGGTTTCTTGCTGATCTCCTCTCTGTGCTCCTGCGGCTGCTGCTGCTGCTGCCGCTCACTCCAGGCTGCTGACTGTACTGGGGTCAGTGACAGGGAGCTGGTGAGAGGTCCTGACAGACAGACGGACAGACAGACAGACAACCATAGAGATGACACATACAGTATATCTCTCTACCTGTACAAACCCAAACACACCACAAAGACACACAGTGTACAACAAACAACATAGATATACAGATATAAACTGACAATCAACTAAACATGAACAAATTGTGTGATGTGTTTTTTTTTTTACATTTGTAAATAATAGTCACATTTTTAATTGAGTTAATATATAAATCTTAAAAACACTGCATACTGGCAGTCCATATACCTGTGGGACTAAGCCAGCTGATCTGTGAACTTGCGTCCACATCGCAGCCTCCACCGGAGATCCAGGCCCACACCGGCCCCTCCTCTTCTCCAACACCATGAGAGGTCTCCAGAGTCCCCAGAGCATAGGTGGCAGCAGCACTGCAATCGCCCAGTGAGGGCGCCGCCGCCTGTGCACTTCGAGCTGCCTCTGCCCCCTCCAGATCCACGTTCATCCAGGGGACGTCATGTCCTGCCGCCTCGGGGGTCGGAAGTATCGGGGCTGGGGACGGCTCGGCGCTGTCTTCCTGCAGTGCCTCTGTGATGGACGGCTGGGGCGCGGAGGTTTTGTCGCGGTCTGAGACCAGGCTGTTAATGAAGCTGTCGCTGGCAGGGATGAATGGCTTGGGGGCATCCTGTTGGGAGGCTATGGGAGCGTCCTCTGTTTTCAGGGGAGGTGTAAGTGTGTCGGCACCCCCTAAAGGGACCACAGAGGGGGCTGCTGCCTCCAGGACTGGGGTGGCATTAGTGCGGTTTGGTGGGTCAGCAGGTCCTAACTCTGAGTCCGAGTCGGTGCAGCTCAATACTGAGCCTTGTGAAGCCTCAGTCAGCTGGCCAGTAAACTCACGCGGCTTCCTATTAAACAACAAAAACACATATGGACAGAACACAAAAGGGATGTGAGCTTGTAAGGTTAGAGTCATTACAAAATTAAAGAAAATTCAACCCGATTATTCATACAGACCTGGGTGGATTAACCTCTTTACTGTTGCCCCATTGGGCAGAAACAGGAATCCAGCCGTTCCCGCTTGGTTCAGCCGGGGTCACACCCATTCTGAAATATAGGCCGCGGTCCTCACCTACCGCCCACACCTGACAGAAAAAGAGAGATGAAAACAATGTAGGACAACAAAGGTGAGACACGATGATCGCAGGCTCACACCCTGTGTGATACCTGTTGTAACCATTCATATTTTTATTAATTGAGCCATTAAATACATCCAAACTCAATAAACACAAGAAGGAAATTCTGTAACAGCATGAAACACATCGAATAGGATAAATGTGGCAGAATCCTAATAAACAAGTAAAACTTTTATTTATTCTTCAAGGATGTACACGAGGCACTAGAAGGACACAGGCAACTGTTACTTTATAAGGCCATATACTGTAACACTGCCACCTGCCATCTCACACAAGCCACATCCATAATTGCAACCCTGAAATATGAAATATGGGATATGATGACGACGGCCTGGCCAGCTTCTAATTAGGGAGTCTCCCATATGTCAGGCCAGTAGGGATATAGTGGGGATATATAAGGCTGGGCCTGAGGTGCTACTGCTGGGACATTGGCTGGAACGGCTGGCTGTACTCATGTTACAGGGCAGCCGCGGGGCAGGACTAGAGGCTAGAGGTAGAAGGGCTTTGGGGGGGGGGGGGATGGGACACAGGGGTGAGAGACGGAAGGGGAGGAGGTGTGAGATGTGGGTTTGCAGCGCTAGCAAAGTCCTCAGCAGTGAGATACAGAGCGAAGCCTTTCTGACCCGACCTCGGCCCTGATCTGTCTCGTCCTGAAACCGGATCCAGAGGGTAAAGTGAATCGGTCAGAGGGGAAGCAGCTAGAGTGCAGAGGCTGGCTGGGCTGGAAGCAGCTACAGCAAAGTTTAAAAGGAATCAAAGAGGCTGGAAAAATTCTATTCTTAATAATAACATTTCATTGACCAAAAAAAAAAAAAAAAAAATCTAGTCTTTTTTATTCTAAAAACCCTCTTCAGTAGTTATAGCTACATTGTTGAATATACATTATATGAAGAAAAGTTCTATTAGTTATATAAACACAATTATATTATTCAGTTGCTATTTTCCAGTTGTCTTTTGAATTACGTAACAAGGCCATGGCTCTCATCAGAAATGTGTGATGATGACACTATCAGCAGAAATCTTTTAACCTGGTCATTGAGTCCCACATCCACCATCATCATCTCCCCTCCGATGCTGATCCAGCCGGAGCCACACGGGTTGTGGGAGTTCACGCCACGCCTGAACCACACCTTGAAACACGTGCACATAAACATAGCGACACATACACGTTACCGCCACACTGAACAATAGGGATTTAGAGATTTACACATGTGAGGAGTATTGATTCACCTTATAGTCTTTAGTGACCACCCAGACCACGCTGACTCCAACAGCCACGTGAAGCGTTTCAACCTCCTTTACTGGTGATTCCACCTCTATCCACGATGTGCCTGATGAAAGACGAAAATGTTGTGCGTTTACTGACACAGCGCAAAGTCCAGACCTCATCTGAGCAAGCTGTCGCCATTATTGTGGTAGTTCAAGTTGTGTTTTGTAAAATATATTGCCCATACAAAGCAAAAGCTAGCTTTAATGGCACCCGTTGTTCAAATGACGTATAACCTTTGAAAATTGTAAATAAGTATTGCTGCTGATAATCTTTGTAGGTCAGAATGGGTCTGGTTACTAAAAGTAAAAATACAATTTCAAGCAACCGAGCAGAAGAGATGGAAAGGTCATATCTCGACAAAAATCCCACAAACATAAAATAAACTACAATGAATGCTGACCAGTCGGGCTGTCCAGGCTGAGGCCAGTACGGACCAGCAGGTTCCCATCCCAGAGTAAAGCCCACAGCAGGTCTCCGGGGCCTGCCGATAACTGAGCCACCTCCTTGGGCACCTCAACTTCCTCCCAGCTGGTGCCCTCTGGGACCCGAGGGTGGATGCCTTCCCTGAACCACACCTGCAGGGTAAAGATAGTCATAACATCTGACTGGGTGGGACATAGTATAACATGCTCCTCGGCCTAAAATGATACAGCCATTACACAATAGATCATGCATATATATAAGCTAAATGCCAGTAAAAGCACAGTATTTAAAGTATAATGTTTTAAAAAACATTTGGTGTATTAAGGCAGAATTTAATCATTTCAAGAAGATATGAAAGTTTGACTGTGTAAATTATATGAAGTCATGCTGCCCTCTTGTGGCCAAAAATTTAAAGTGAACTGCACTTTCAGCAGGATGGCATCCTGTTGCTACTGTGATCCAAATTTACAGCATTCATTAAAATTTTTGTGCAAAAGAGTGTGTTTAGACCTATAAGTTGTATAAATGGAGTGTTCAACAGTGCTGTGCAGAGGTGGGAAAATACACAATACTGTGAACAAGAACAGGGTATATACAGCGTTGGATCAACTTTTCAGGAACCTTAACAATCTTTTTAAATTAATTTAATTGTTTTTTTAATAAGTCCAAGCGTTGCACATTCTCTTAACCACAATGGAGCATGCCATCCTCTACCTTGGGGTAAAAGCAAGGTGTACTTCACAAGCTCTAAAACCCTGGTCACATGACAGTAGACTGACCTGTCCTTGTTGGGTCACGCCCCAGAAGTAGGGATACCTTCCAGACTGGTCGCTCATCTCCCAACCACCGCAGCTTATGTCACAGAGGGGCAGAGGGGGCTTCTTGGGATTGTCCAGGGGGATCTGCAGAAAGACAGTGACTTTGCTTGAACCTCCGGTCCCACACAGTCTTTGACAAGGAAACTCACAGACTCTAAAATATATATCGTATAGTTTAACCAAAGAATGTCCAAACCTTCGCCCAGGTGCCTTGTGCTACGTATCTCCTGTAGCGGATCCACCGCCTGCGACGAACACAAGAGTTCCACTTCTTGTCCGGGGAGAAGTTGGCCGGGAAATCGACTGCATACTCCCAGCCCTGAAGAGAGACACAGACAGATCCTCACTAGAGTTGACGGTGGGCGATAAGACATTTTATACTTCACTGATCAAAATTAGATGGCAAGCAAGAATAAATTAGGCACTGTGTGTGTGTTCATGTGTTGGTTCTTACCCCAGTCTGGCTTGGTTCTCCTCCACAGCTTTGATCCACATACCAGTCTCCCTCCCACTCCCAGCTGCGGGAGGGCAGCTGAAAGCTGTGGAGCGGTTGAGGATTCATCCCGGTCACGTCGCTCCATGGCCAGCGGTCGGTGGGCAACAGTGTGTCGGTGAAGCTGTCCACTGGGTTCCACCTCTGAAAACACAGAGCAACAGCAGCGTAGCATTAACAACAAACGTTACAGCGGCTACACTGTGTACAAGGGTAAGAGCATGTACCTGGTTTTCATAGGTCTCCTCCCGGTAGCGAATGGAGGTCTCACTGGGCATTATGTTGAGGTAAACATGGTGGTCACAGCCGATGCCCCAGCAGCGCCCCTTCCCCGCAGTGACACGCTTCAGCTCCAGCAGCATGTCGTCTGCACGCTCCCACCGCTGGCCAGCTGTGGAAAGGCTGTACACCCTGCCATACACATCCACGGCCCATAGCAGCGTGATGGGCATGATGGGCCCCTGAACAGACACAGTAAGATAGCAATCATCTTTCCAAGCTGTCTGGCATTCGCTTTAAGACTCTCTGTACTTCAGCCTTATCGATGTCCTGAAGAAGTACGGCCATTAGTAAAGGCTTAATTAAATTCATCCTTGAAGAGGGACTTATTTTCCAACTCTGGTAGTTTGCATTAATCACCCGCCAGCTTTGCTTATATTACATTTTATATCCCATATTATATTATATTTCTAGATTAATACAGACAAACACTATGTATCCTTACTTAATCATATTATGTATTATTCTGGTGTACGTTGTTATAATAGATATCATTCTTGCCTTTTAATTTTGAGCTTTAATGCTTTTGCATAGTTTCTAGTTTTATTTCTACGCTTACTTTCCCTGGAGATCAACAAAGGCTGATTTGATCTTATCTTAATAAGAAAAAAGATTATAAATACATATGTGATGAAATGTGTCATGTCACCAGAATTCACTGGTTAAAATCAGAATTAATTTAGTTTGTTCCAACTTTCCTCTCAAAGTTTTGGACTCGAGTCTTGAACTCTGACTTAATTTTAGGTTTCTAACTTTATTCCTAAAATATTCCCTAAGATTTTTTAATTTTTTTTCTCTCAAAATCATGACATTAACCTTAGAAATTATCTTTCGAGAGACCACTAACAGTGTTTTAATTTGAAATTTGTGACCGGAAGTCTTATTTTTACCCTGGCCACCGCGCTTGACACTTGCTTTATGGACTGGCACTAATCCGCCACAGTATTGACAGTCAGTGTGCTCCTCGGCTACCGCTATTCACTCCAACAGGCCTTCACCAGGTCCACTTAAAAACAAATGCACAGTTATGTGACACCAGCCAGCAGCCTGAACTCCATTTTCTAACTGAAACGGACGGAACTACTTGCTATAAAGAAACACAACAGGGTAAACACACACGGCATAGTTTCTACAGGACCGCAGTTTTCCCAGAATAAAATGGGTGTAACCTGATGATCTGCAGGGGAGCTCTGTGCACCACACACGTGCACACAGTAAGCCCGGGCTCAAAACAGCAGCCTACCTGAATATTGGTATCTGATCCGCGGTCGTCAAGGGAATATCAACAGACGTGTCATGACATCAGGTGCAACAAGCCGACACCCGCCGCCGCCTCCTCCTGAAGGCCCACGCTGGGACACACTGGGAAAAAAAAAAAAAAACCCACGTTAAAAGCAGCAGCAGGAGGACTCGGAGCGTGCCATGCAGCGTGATAACACAGATAACTGATATGGAGTCGTATGCCCGCAAAGTCGCCCGTAAGCTGTTTACACCTGCGGGGTGCAGGCTGCAGGCTGATGACCCGCGGACGTGCTGCTGGGACACGCGAGGCCGTGTCACGAGCGACACACCTGCAGAGGGAGCGCGGGGTCACTCACGCACACTCCGGCGGTGGTCTTTATTCAATTCACATTCCGGACCCGGGGAACCGATCCGTGCAACTCGGGAGTCCACAACAGGAAATGGAGGAAGTGCCGCTGTGATTGGTCGAAGCTCCGAATCTCTCGCTCCCATTGGCTGAGCGCAGGAGACCCTGGTGTTTTTTTTTTTTTTTCCGACTGCCGCTGCTGATTGACGCGCACATTTTCAATTATTTATTCAGCGCCAAGTGAATTATTGAAGCGCAAAGGTTGGTGTTACTTGTTTGGCTGCAGTATGTTTAACGCAGGACAGGGCTGAGCCACCGTGGCCCGTACACTACAGCTGCACGGACAGCACCACGAACAGAGCAGCCTGACGACAGGGAAGGGTCGAGATGAGAAGAAAATTGCCAGAGCGGTGCTCGGAAACTTTCCTGAGTAACACTGATCAAGATGCTGACTTTCAGGGTGGGGACCTCGGACAGCTCCCTCAACCCCGGGGGTCCCCGGGTTCAGCACCCTGGACAGAGCTGGGGACACACTCTGGTGTTCAGATTATTATAGATGTCCAGGTGTAGACCAGGTGTAGACCAGGTGTAGACCAGGTGCCATGTTGGGGCGACAGTTCTCTCAGTTTTCCATTCCTGTCATCAGGTTCTTCCCCTCAACTTATTAGTATGACTTCTAATATATGTGGAGCCCTGCATTCAAAATGTTAAAGTACAGAATTGTTTATCAGATAAATGTAGGCTACTTATAGTATCAAAAGTGCTTACGTATTATTATATATGACATTATCAGATAATGTTAATGCTGATGCATCAATGGCTATGTATCATTTTATGTTGCAACTAGTTGAGGTGGAGCTGAACCTATTGCATAGTTTAGTCCAGTGGTTGTGGAGTCACAAGATGAATTTGAGGGGTCATGACATTTTCTCTTAGCCTATCTGGGCCTCAAACAGGCATTTAACCCTCCCGTTGCGATCCGGTCGATTTGGACCAATTTACAAGTTTTCTCTCTGAAAAATGTTTGTCTGATTGTTGTAAGGTTACATGACATGGTCAACACAGGGCATCTGAACAGATAATATGAATTTTTATTGGGTAATGAAATTTTGGGTGTTTCATTTAACTTTTGTACACCTGTGGTATTCCCGGTCAAAATGAGTGTCCATTAGAAATGAATGGGTGAGACTACAATTAGTGTATAAAATTGAATTCAGGCACATTCCCATTCATCAGATGGACACACTTCCTCTCCCAGACCCACATGCATGTGTGTTTGAGCACACACAAACACACATGCACACACACACACACACACGCACACACCTCACTTCCCTTGTTGGCTTCTATAGCAACTCTCAAAGGAACCTTTACCCATTATAATATTTCCCCTACGGGAACCTGACGGGAAACACACCTGTTGGCAAGTCTCACCAACAATCGCAGCATTGTTTCAATAACATATAAAACTTTTCTCGCAGCTCTGGTATATAAAGCCTTTTTGAGGCCTTATTGCTCACATTTAATTATGTGGCAGCACAAAGACCAAAGGATATACTGTATATGAGGCTCTTGGTCATATTTTTGATCACTGCATTAGAGGAGGAAGAAGCAGAAGTTACAGACAACACAGAATATGATGATGTTTAGTTTTGGGCCTATGTCCTTTCTTCACTAATAATCATTGGTCAGTTTTCTGCCACTGTCTAAAAAATTGTAATGGTTTCAAAATGTCCTTGTTAACTTTGACACAAAGTAGTAAAAAGCACAATGTTTCATCTGAGTATTTTTATAGTCAAAATAATCCACACATAATGCTTTTTTGACTCAAAAACGAATTGTATGAGCTAAATAACAAATAGAAGTTCAAAATGTGTAATGTTCACAAGAACTTAAGTTGATAAAAAGATGTAGCACAACATAAGGTGATAATATATATGTATTATTATGGATTTATAATCCGCTACAATGGTGCAGGAACACAGAATTAATTCACATGAAAAAAAAAAAAAAACACAACAGGAGGCTTAAACAAAACCACACTCAAAAAAGTGCCTGGTTGTTTCTGTAAACATACTGTTGGGCTGCTCATGCTGGGTCAAAGGGGTTTTAAGGGGTTTTAAGGGGTTTATTCGCAGCTAAACAGCTGGTTGGGTTACTTTGACCCAACTTTCTGGATCCATCTCTTTGAAGTTCGCACACTCAGTGGGCAGGATTTTATGGTAGGTTAACATGAATACTTTACAGCTTATATTTTAAGGAAGTTGTGATAACAGCATGATCTTAATATCATTTCACTGTAAAAAATACAATCTGGGATCATGGGAGGTGTAGTGGTTTTTATTCTGTGACATCTGTTAACTAGCAAGCAAATTCAACTTGGCCAGTACTAAATCTTTCATCTTGCATTGCCTTAATTCTTGAAATGTGGTTGGTTAAAAGTTGCATTTTAAATATGTTAAATTCATTGTGGTACTTTTTGATGAGTCTCGTCCTCTCCCTGTAGGTCAGGACTTTGGAGATCTTTATACAGAGAAAGAGGCGTCCACAATTAGTGATGACCAGCAGACATACGTGTGTGTGGAGTGGGTCATTTGTATTTTTTTGTAATGGTTTGAAAGACTTCATGCATAATATAATTTTTGGGCTGTAAAAATCTGTTCTATAATCTAGAAAAAAGTTTTTCAGTATTTGTTCTTTTTTTTTTTTTTTACAAAAAGAAGTGTAACTCATTTTGCCAAAAATGTGTACAATGTCATTAAATGCACATTTACAGTGACTTCTCTTTGTATAGTGTGTTTGTATGATTATGGGAAATTATTATAATTTACATAACCATAAGAATTGTTAGATAATTCTTTATATTATTGCCTATATTATCATTATCTTCATCATTATTATTTAATATAAAAGTTGCAAGGCAATGGGAAAATAATAACCCAGCTTATTGGTAAAATTTAACCCAGCAACAGAGTTAATTTATTTCATCCACTACATTGGGTCATATGAACAACCATTCTGAGTTTTATGGTAAAATGGTTTTATGGGTTTTTTTTGTTTGTTTGTTTTTTTTAACCCAGCAGTTTTATGAGTGCATCTGAGACGCTCAGACAACGTCTGAAACACGACAAGAGGCCCCCAGCCAGGCTGCTGAGTGTGCAGGAGGTCACATGCAGGAAAGGTTAGGCACCACTTCTTTAACTTCTAACAGCGAGTCGTGAAGGTATTTGAACGTCCCCTCGCCAAACCTGCAGCCTTATCATCTGATTAAATCTGAGCATGTAAATCCAACATTATGCAACACGTTACGGTCGGCCCACTCACAACCAGGACGGCAATTATGTAAGACACAGTTTAAACAGACACATGGGGTCTGAAAGAAAAAAAATAAAATGGACGCGGTGATCTAATAACCTAATGACTTTCGTGGCATTGCAGTGGCCCGCGTTGTGCGCACTGCCGTCGTTAAAAGCCGCCGGCGCTGCGGCTGCACCGGACAGCCTCTGCGTTTCCACGAGCTGTCGCTTTAAGAAGCCTCTCTGTGCGCAGAGGCGCTACAGCGGCTCATCACATGATTCTTCTCTTGTGACAATCCGGACCGAAAGGAAAAGCCTGCGCGACTTATAATAAAGGCGCTGCGATGACACGCCGCTGTTGTTTTGGCACCGACGGACCGGCTGCGAGGACGGAAATGGAGTTCAGTTAACCATCGCCGGACGGACTCAGCCCACTCCTGTCTTTCAAAAGGGTTCGGGAGGCGGGGGAAACACTTGGGAAATATTCGGGGTTTGTTGTTGCGCCGACGGGGGCGAAGTTGGCGCATGGAGAGGGACGAAGTTTCATTTTTGCGCAGCGTCTTTCCGGGGTCTCCTTTGTTTTTGTCGCCACTGCGCGTCCACCAGCGCCGCACGGCGACGCGGCCCGAGTGAAGCCGGAGAGTTGAGCTTTTTTTTTTTCGACCCCACTTCCACTTCTCCCCCACCTCCCCCCCCCCCCAGCGGCCGGGACAGCTCCGTCGAAAGGGGACGAGACGAGACTCGAGGACGCGGCGGCACCGTCGGCTGAGATGGTGGACAGCAAACCTCTGCTCCAGGACAGACCTCCCGCCTACACCACCGTCCCCGGGGCGTACGAGTACGGCCCGCAGCCGCACGGCTATGGCGCCATCCCCCCGCCGGCGCCCCCGCCCTACCCGTACCCGGACGGCCAAGGCGAGTAGCCCCCCGCATGTGTTGTGCGCACTTTTAGCACGTTTACCAGAAAGTGAAGCACCCGGACGGGAAGTGAGGTCTCACTTCCGTCTTCGTTTAAAGGGAGTGTTAATGGTCGCCTCCGCTTTGGCTCGGAGTCAGAGAGAGTCACAGATGTCGGGGGGGGGGGGCAGATTTACCTCCACCGTGTGGGACACTTTGAGTCAGAAACACATTTTCTTTTAAAAAGAGGAATAAGTTGCGGCCATCAGGTGCTCCGCAGGGTCGCGCATGCGCAGTGGGGCCATAGCGATGTCTTATTTATACTGACCAGATTTTGCATAAATTATAAACTCTGCGCCTTT
This sequence comes from Lateolabrax maculatus, assembly GCA_031216445.1. Lineage (NCBI taxonomy): Eukaryota > Metazoa > Chordata > Actinopteri > Acropomatiformes > Lateolabracidae > Lateolabrax > Lateolabrax maculatus. The sequence continues at coordinate 16,016,945 of CM062216.1, read as the reverse complement.
TTTTTTTTTTTTTTTTTTTTTAAGGTGGTGCAGCTCATCATCTGGTCAGTGTTTTTTTAAAGTAAGCAGCAGAGTGTGAAATGTCCATTCAGAGCACAGAAGTTGTGTCACCGTGGCCCCCCTGGCCTTGTACAGTATATGTCTGTGTTTTAAGTGAAGGCAGGCAGTCATCATCTGACTGGAAAATTGTATAAGAAGCGCTCAGCATGACCAGGAAGTTATGCTGTCTTCAAATGAAGTCTGCTTTCTCGTAATTGCGTGTTATTTCCTGTTTGTGGAGCCACGTGTCTCTGGTCTTCTCTGGAGATTAAAGTCGTCTGTTGCTGCAACTGAAAGGGGTTGCCAGTGTGGTTATGGTATCAAAGGTTACTTTGCCACGCACATATCACTGCAGATGTGCACAGGCGGTGATAAAATCAACATGGCCTGACAGTGTGAGTGAAATGAGCCAGTGAACTCAACACAGTCACTCTCTAATAAGCTCTGATTTTGTCAGTAGTCTATGACTTTCTCCCGACGGCTTTTATTTGTAGCAACTTGATTATAAGATGAGAGGGCTCTGATCTGTGTTTATTATTGAAAGGCATGATTGAACATTCCTGGTAACTATTAATCAGTCTTATTACCCATATAAATCAAGCTATCCTGAATATATGGCAGCTGAACACACAAAGTACCTTCTAACAAAGACATTTGCTTGTTCAAACTTGTTTTCATACCTGTGGATCAATTTCAGATTACTTCACTCTGGACTAAAGCTCTATTTAACTTGACTTTGAAATGGCAAATACCAACTTGCACAACCTGTAGTATCACTTCCTTTTATTGGATTGGTTCTGAAAGAAGTTTATTACCTTGTGCTCTGTTACTATCTACCTCAGTACTATCTGACTGTGTTCACACCTGTTCACAGTGCAGCCTCTGGGTCACATGGGTCACATTTATACTGAAATCCTCTGAATAATACTTCAAATTAAAAATCAAAACATGGTATGGTCGTATGTCTAGTTAGGAAAAATCATGTAACTATTTATAGTGAATTTCCACAATAACATGTATGTCATCTTTTTCTTTACACCACAGGATACCCATCAGCCCAAATGGGCCCTGCCGTATCCCAGCAGCCCTACACTGGGACTTACACCATCATACAGCCCTCTGTAGTGGTGGTGGGTGGCTGTCCTGCCTGCAGGTGAGAACACACACATACATATCAGAGTTTATATGATCATATGATGTCTAAGTGTCCTACGTACATCAGAACACTGATAAACTTGCACGTTTACAGTTTGTACACAAAAAGTAAATAATGGTGTGAATTACTGATAAGAGATTCTGGATGGTGTTCACAGTTGTTAATCCAGGGTGAAGACAGTAAAGCAACAATAGCCCACTAATGAATATGAACCACTGACCGTGAGGGGCTCTAGATTAGCACGTGGTTAAACATGAGTGTCTCATGCTCACTGTGACTAAACCCGTTTCTGAGCACAGCTCCCTTTTGAAGCTAAAATCATCCGTTTCTGTCCTTGTATCTTAATTTGTGCATTCGTGTGATTGCTCCTGCGGTGTGACCTAATGTTAAGGGGATATGACTTTCAGTTTTTGGAAGAAGGTTTTCCATTGGTTTCACTGCGCTTGAGTCAACGTCCTGTCAGTCAGATGATTTCAACATGTGACGGGGCTGGTTGGCCACATGGGGCCCAAAGGTGGCTGCAGGACACCAAATTGAAATCAGATGTACTCCCATCCACCGGTTGAATTTGAACAATGAAAAGCCTACTGTATATCTATTCCCGGAACTTAAGGAACCTGGTTGGGTAACTTTTAATTTCACAGCAATGCAGCAGGATTGTTTATTGTCACGAGAGGAATGACTAACCTGCAACCTTTTAGTTGAACTGAAAGTTAACATGGTTATTTATGTACTTGCTTAGAAACTTTTATGACTTGCTGTTTTTGAAAACTTACTGTAAAATGAAATTATATAGTTACAAAAAAGGGAACACACATCTGTCTTAAATGAGGTTGACTGACTTGACTTACTAATTAGCTAAGACTGCAGTGAAGGCCTGGGTATTTTCTATGAATACAGATTAGAAATCACAAAATTATAAATAACACCACGACAGCACTGGCGCAAATTCTTGTTATGATCTGGCTAATGTATTTGTTTGCTCTACAAAGCACTTTGTATCAACCCTGTGTTTCTCAAAGTACCCTAGACATGCTACTCCCTGACACTGTGTGATAACAGTAGACACACACACCACTATGTTGTGCATGTGTACAGTATGTAAAACATTCATACATTCATCATAATCTGCATTTGCATCGTGGCCATGTTTCCTCGGGCAATGAAAGCCACAGTTTCTGGCACCAGTGTACAAATAAGTTGTGCAAATGCAAACACAAATCCGTACAACATGGCACGGCAGCACATAGTTTGGTGTGGTGCCATGGTGGACCAAACAGACTTGTTTTAGGTCGCTTTAGTAAGGTTAAACACAGTTCATCGCTGCAGCAGAATCTAGTATTATCAGCGTAATTAAGATTATTTAAATTTAATCTACACCCCTAAAAATCCATAGTTATGTGACACTTTTTAGTAGCATCAGCAGTACGTGCTTTCCAAAGTACAAAGGAGGATCTAGGTTGATACATTGCATTTGTTAATTCCTTCTCGGGGCCTCCAGCAGATTTACTGACCACACTGGTTGGCGTGGTGCAGTCATGAGACCACGGTTAGCACTTTGTTTACCGTCACTCTGGGTTAAAGCTGCTCTGAGACTCCCCCCTCACAATAAGTTGCTTTATTTTTATGGTTTATTTTACAGATTCTTGTCAAAGTCAAAAACTAGATTTCTGGATTGTACTTTCTTTTCTCTAAAGATCTTTCAACCTTTTTTAAATAAAACTTAAAAATGGAAAATAGAAAACCACACATTTCTGAAAAATTTGCAAATTGTACTCTGTTCTTTTAGAATGAGGTCAGATTCAAAGTACGCAGTCTCTTCTTGATAGATGTTTACTGTGAAATGTCAAGACATGGGTCAGATTGGAGACGATAATAAAGAGAAACCACAGATAAGCATTCAGTAAACTGTTGTTAGAATGATGTTATCACTTACTGATCAGACCTCACTTTTGAAGATCCTTCAAAATATATCAGTGACTGGCTGCTATCTGTTACTCCAAATAGACCACGGCCATGGACAGATTATGAGACAACCCCTGGACACAGACCTGTAAAACGTCCCCCACCCCTCCTATATGAGAGAGAGACACAAAAAGTCTCTCTTTTCTCATTTGCATCTCCTTTGTGGTCATTTTGCTTCCGTTTGTGGTTGTTTGACTGTCCAACAAGAAACTTCCCTTTATAAAGTTCCCACAGTCACTTTATACAGAGGTTCTGTTCCAGGGGCCCTGGGCCTTTACCCACTACCCATCTAGAGAAATGTTTCCTGTCATTAAAATCCTGCATCACTATTTCTGTTTGGTCTGTGTTCCCTACTAATGCTTTCTGGTGTGTGTGTGTGTGTGTTGCAGAGTTGGTGTCCTGGAGGATGACTTCACTTGCCTGGGGATCCTGTGTGCCATCTTCTTCTTTCCCCTGGGTCTCCTCTTCTGCTTCGCACTGCGTCAGAGAAGGTGTCCCAACTGTGGCGCCACCTTCGGCTAGAGGGACCAAACTGCAGCTCACGCACCTGCTCATGCTCCCATGCAGACACACACGTCGACACACACACACGTAATCCAGCGTTTTTGTTTGTGTCTTTTATTTTGTTATCTTTTCTTAATATTGCACATTGCTGTTGCCATTATGTCATGTACAACAAATGATCAAGATGATATTACCATGAATTATGGAGTGAGTTTTCATTAGAGGAGCGTGTAGAAATCTATATTCATCTGCTAGTCGAGGATATATTCTAGCATATGTAAGTGTCCAGCTGTTGTCAGTGCCTTCACTACATGCTGAGTGATTCCATCAGTCATGTTTTCTTCAGTAGATTTAGCTCAGTTATCCAAGGATCTGAGCAGATTCCTTTTATGTTTCGTCAAACCAGAATTAACAGAGGCACGTGTGGTTTTTGTGCCTGAGTTTTCTTTTACTTTTTTCCTTTTTCTTTTGTCTTTGCTGGCACGCTGCATACATATTTTACAGTTAACATTGTGCTTAGTAACATTGTACTCACCACAGCATCCATGTAGATCACTGATATATTAGCCTTTTCTGGAAATGCTATCCTTTTTTTTGAGATGTTTTGTTCTGGCTCAGTGTGTCACATGGAATAACACATACAAACATGTTTTAAAAGACGACGTGTAAAGATCCGTGGACTGTCCCGGTGGAAACAACGGACTTGCCTCAGACAGAAAGCCTGCACCATTATGTCTGTTTTTGTTGATATAACTTCTTGGGGCCATATTTGCACTGACCGTTTGTTTGATGATTATTCTGCTGGGTTGTGCTTTTCCAGGGCCAATACAGACCTCAGGTACATACAATCTGAAAATGCCCTCGACATTATAACCTCAATCACTGTTTGACTTTGGACTCCTACATGATTTAAGAGGACTCTTAAAGCGCAGACTCCTCCTTTAATGTGTGGAGTTCCAGTTCAAGGAAGCATGCTGAGAGTAAAGGCTGAAGGAATCTCTCAATAATGTGTATAATCTCTGGATTTTTTATTTTAATACTCTATCCTGAGACAAGTCACCCTGCCCCATTCCTCTCAACCAGACAATCAATTGAGAATGTCTATGTCCCTGTATCTGCAGTATGTCCATGTCTACGTCTTCCATCACAGCAAGATGTTATATAACTGTCCATGGTAGAAGAGAAAGAAATATAACTGGGTGGGAGGGATTTAAAAAAAAAAATCTTGCTTTAGAAAACGCACTACGCACGCTCGTATGATTGAGGTTCTTACTTTTTATATATGAGTTACTGTAATTAAAAATGAATGCTACTTATGTTTTTGACTACTTTTGATTTTTTTTTATCTTTTTCAAATGAACATTACTCCCTGTAAATACACTTAAATATACTGTTACTTTTCATCAACAAAGGAATGAATAATAAGAACATTCAAACTGACGCTTTCTGTATACTATAACAAACAAAACAGCAAATTGAAGAAATACATTTTTATTTTTCATACAGCAAATTCTATTAAGGGCGTAATCTGAGCCAAAGACCAAAACAAGTGTACACACTGTGGTCTGAAAATGCCATGTGTAATGATGAAAGCAGAACTGATTGCACTGTCAAAGTGAAGATTGTCATAACTCATGTCCACAACTTGAAGAATGCAACAAGTACATGATATTTTTACAGTAGGTATGTATGTGTCATTAAGGCAGAAGTCCTGTCTCCACAATCATCTAGCTCTACAAAAAGTAAAGTTAGATGGCAAAAGACAATATTTATAGCATCTGTTGTACAAATGTATATACAAGAGAGGCTTCAGGATAAAGATCACTTGTGTGCCTTTTTGGATGCATCTCTTTGAATGTTTGCAATTTTCTCTCCTCACAGCATCAGTCAACATAATTCATAATTGCAACATTTTCATAAGGACCTTTAAAGCGAAATGCAAACGTCCTCTACAGTACATTCTTTTACTGTCCTATGGCAACAGAAAAGATTTCTAACAGTCATTTTGACGACGAACAAGCGACATCAACAGCATAAATACATTGCAGTATATTCTTTGCCCATTTTAAATGCATCAATTTCTCAAGTGCAGGTTAGAATGTGGTCATTGAAATATCACCACCACAAACAGAGGGACGAAAATAGACATGGAAAATATATCTTAAATATATGAACATCTGTTTGCACATGAAACGATCCCAAAATACTTCCATATGAGAGTGCAGCAGTAAGAAAGGGATTCAAATGGCATTTTATTTCTCAGTACTGGCCAAGTTTTGCCTGGTTTCACCCAGAAGAGGAGGAGGAGGGGGGGGGGGGGGGGGGAGCTGCTGGACAGTGAATGCAGGGCAGAGCTGCGCGTCCTGGGAGGATGACACAGGACGTTTGACGGAGAGGTTGTGGGAATCAGGAGGGGACGAGTGAGGAAGAGTGAGGAAGAGTGTGGAGAAAGGCCGGACGGATCAGATGACCGGAGCGGAGCGGTCGTTGGTGACGGTCGGACGTAGCCTGACTGTGGCGAATGGGTTCCCTCCCCTGTGAGAGAGAAGAAAGAAAGAGATGAGTGATGAGTGCGCGTCTGAGAGGAGAGAGAGAGAGAGAGATCATCTCGTTCGTGTTGTTGCAGGACTCACGCGAGGTAAGCGGGGGGAGGTCTGGAGACACCGTTGGGCTGCGCCTGTGGAGAGAAACGCAGGTTCACGATCACGAGGCTGCAACACACAACACTGACACGTGCGGTGTGATTTGCTCAATTAACGTCCATGTGATGTTTAGTATAACACACACACACACAAACACACACACACACAGGCATAGTTTCGGCTGCTGAAGGATCGGACACACTGGGTGAATGGATGGGCGTGGGAAATGCAGCGTGCTGTGTCGCATCACGGGACAGCGTGGGGAATCTGGACCTGCCGGAAATTCAAGTCTGATCCACAGTCAGCTGCCTGCAAGTCAGCGCCTCTGTGCACCGTGTGCAGGCCAGGGTTCACCGCTGAAGATGCGGATTTTGTTTTGTTCGGGACCGTAGCCATGTTTTAACAGAAATACGATTTTCGTTTGAAAGGTTATTTAATAATAAATAAAGCCAAGTGCTGACACGTGAAGCAATCGGACCCTGAAATAAAATAAATAACCTTGTGAGAGACAACAAAACAACAAGTGTGACTGGGAAATAGAAGAAAAAAAATCCTACACCTAATGCCTCACTGCACAAATATAAAGACATACAATCAAATATTCTCTTCTGCAAAAAAATATCTGTTGTTATGAAACACATCAGAAATCTTAACTTTATCTGAGGTTTGAACTTTGTCAGAAAATGTCCATTAATGAAGGAAAAGACAAAATGGCATCATAAATGTCATACATCTCAACTTACCCCAAACTATAGAGTTAACTACAGTACGGAGTGTAATAATGTCTATAATATAGGGAGTAATATATGACTAAATTAGGTAGTGATTTTTGACACAGCCACTGTTTTGTAAACTGCTTGTCAGCATAAGTGCTGAAGATACAACCTGCAGTACAACAGAGATTCCACAAGAGGTCAGAAGTGGATAGAGTGAGTGACTGATGTCTCCATCCAGTGTTTCAGTCTTGGCACAGTCCCTCTCACTGGGACCACTGTTATTTCCCACAGGACATAAAGAGTTTCACATCTGTCCTCTGTTTACAGATGTTTAGATTACAAATCATGGTCTGGTAAAGTGCACGTTTCTTTATTCACGTTAACAGTTCAAATTTGTTCTCCAAATAACACTCAGTGTCTTTCTACTTTTGTCAGGCCATGACTGTATTAATTCCTGAGTCGTTATCTATTCCTCAACACAAAGCACCAAACCAGTGAGGGTGCATTTTTTCTCCTGGTGCATTCCAGGGTAACCCCACCTCTCCAGGCCCTCCTGTCTCCTCTCCCCTTCCACCTCTCACCTTTCCTTCCTGGACAAACCTGCAACACTGAAAAAAGGCTTTGCTGATAGAGATTCCATCCGTTTGATGACACCAAGCAAGTGAAAATACTGCATGTGGAAATAGAACTGGGATACTACAGATGTTCTGATTTTGGCTTAATGTCCACTTCTATTTAGAGCACAGAGAGGATGATCAACCAATAAAAGAGAAAAAGACAACAACAAGAGGAGCAAAACAAACAAACAGTACTTTATACGGTACTATGTGAAAACGAAAGTGAAATCTTCTCTAACATCTTCTTTCGAGTTTATTACCTGAAAAGCACGAAAACTGATGCAGCACCCATGTCATACTGAAAACAATGTTCATGAAGCCACAAGTAGCTAACTAAACCAACACAGAGGCTCAGCCACCCACTCATACACTGAGCTGAACATAAACCAAAGTATTGTAGTCTACAGAAGCAGTAGAGAACTTTTTCCCACACACTAGTCTATTCTGGGATCTGTGTATGTCTGTGTTTTAAACAGAGTTGAAGCAGGGTTTTGTGACTCACTAGGGATGAATGGAGGATACATTTATTTACCCTGGAAAGGGAGGGGGGGACAAAGAGAGGGAGAGAGAGGTATGCATTGAATATGGAGAGGCAAGTGTGCAGATGTGGAGATAAACAGGCAAACAACGCTGAAGAAACTGAAAGAATGAAGAGAGCGCAACAAAGAGGGTGGGTATCGGGTTCACCCAGAGTGGAATTCCACCATAACGCCGAGTCAGTGGTGGAGAGATGTAGGCTGGAAGTAGACTGACAGGCCTGAGAGTGGATACACACACAACAACATGGAAATCATTAGCAATCCGTGGCCCTACTGCATGTGTGCCTGTGGCCCAAATGAGTGGTAAATAATACTGTAGAGGAAATAAAGAGAAAAGTGTAATTTGCCATCTGACCATTGAACCTCTTTCTGGGTCAAACAGCACAACCTACCAGAATAGCCACAATGGCCATTATGCTTGTGTGCTTGTCTGTGAGTTTGTTTCATTTGTGTAACATCACTGTTTTTGGATTCTTATCAGTGTATGTGTGTGTGTGTGTGTGTGTGTGTGTGTATATATACATATATATATAAATAAAATGGTTAAAAAAGTGCAATAATAAACAAATCTTAAGAAGTATACAAGTATATTATGTATACATAAATTAGATAGCCTTAGGGCAAAATTTAAAAATAAAACTTGATTTGACTTGCAAAACAGCATAATGACCATATCATCCAGTATGTCAGTTCGAGTCCATATGTAAGTTAAGGTCGCATTAAACTTCAGGAAATTAATGCAAACCAATGGCATGAACATTATATCAGTCTCTACTTGTAGTTGAGGTTAATCACTTGACTGGACACCAATTGTGGAGGAGATAGTGTGTGCTATTTTAAACATTTTGAATAGAACACCTTCATAAATGTGTGCATTCATCAAAAGAAATATACAGTATGCAAAGTCCAACATCTTCCATGCAATCTGGCTGAAAAGGTCTACTAGCAGACTAAAATAGCAGAGTTGATGTGATGTAGGACTGCAGGGGTTGTGTGTGTGATCGTACATACAGGGCAGGTGCATTTAGATTTATTCAGCACAGGAGGACAACAAAAGCTTTCAAAGAGGAAAACCGCAACTTTGGTTGATGCTTTGCATGGTATGCAAAAGAAACAACACTGAAAGAGTAATGACTATAACCAAGTTGGTATGGGAACTGGCTGAAATAATAATATTATATAATATAATAATAATAATAATTCTATGTTAACATTGCTGAGGACAACATCTGCTGCTGAGATACAGAAAGCGTCATTGGGGGTGCTGTGTGTGCACTGTTAGAGACTTCAGTTGTCCAAGTTCTATTCTCGTATCTATCCCAATGTTACAGCCTCTTACAGGAGACTCCAGGAGATTCATCATCAACCCACCGAGGATTACTATAATAGAGGCGATAGTCTTTACAGCAGTGCCCTGCTCAGCCCGTCTTCATCACCTACAACCATGTCAACATGGCAGTAGCCTGTCTTACAGGCTTTCTGTCTATCTTAATCTAAGGTGGATCTTCATGGTTAATTATGGATAGTCCAAGTAGAGTTAAAAATCCCTCCTTCTAGTTTCTATGACTGCTTATCCTGTTGCTTCTCCTGAGAGAGGCAGGATACACCCTGGTTACAGTAGATTGCCAGTTTATCACTGGGGCAACACATACAGAGAACCATGTTTCTACACACATTAACACCTATGGACAATTTAATGTTTCTAGTCCACCTTATTGGAGGTTTCTATACAAGTAAGCTAATGATTTTGTGTGCTTCTCAAAATTGATATATTTAGCATTTACATTTTTTTCTAGTAGACATATTAAGTGTGCTACCTCCTCTTGCAAAAAGAATATGAGACTTAAACCTAAGCCTTAAATCAGTATTGTTTGTACACCCAGAGAATGAAAATGCCCAGAACGTGCACGTGAGGTTTTACCTACAGCGTAACAGTGTTAAACTGTCCCTGAGTCCCAATAATTGATTTTTATTTTGTATGATACACTGAGAGTGTATCAGTGTGTGGTCAGATTTCCAAGGCAGACATGAAAAGCTCACCTGATACCACCCTCACACATACACATGCACACATGTCATCAGCAGTCAAGACAAGGCTGTACAGCTGAGGATACAGTAGCCACGCTGCAGTAGGTATCGGGTGAGACGCAGCCTCACATTGCCAGTTCTATCACGACACTACGGCAGCGCTGTGCCAGCGCAGCAGAAAGGTCTGGCAGAAGACAGCAGCTCAAATAGGCCTCAGCTGATTAAATTAAATTTTTTCGAACAATCATTTTTAAAGGCAGGGCTTAACTAGACTTCCTGGAACATTTTACACTTGGCTTAAACTCTTTCCAAAACTGGGAAAATGTGTGATGAATGCGCGTGAACCAAATCACCAGCCCACTGACTGACCGTATTGTGATCAGATGAGGAGGAGGAGGCTGCAGAGGGCGTGGGGGAGTGCTGGTGGTGGTTATGTGTTGCGATGTTATTGGTGGACGAGGCGTTGTTCTTGCGCTGCGGGGTGTCACAGTAGTCTGCTGGGGGGAGCACCATGGTCGCCTCGTCTGTCTCCGTGTCCTGATGGTGGAGGTTGACCACACTTCTACTGCGGTACGGGGCGGCAGACACACTGTAGAGGAGCAGGAGGAAGAGAAGGGGGTGGTATGAAAGATGAGGGGGGCGGGGTGGAGACAAAAAGACAAAAATAGAGCACAGATATATGATGGAAAAGAAAGGATGAAAGATGGAGTGGAATTAAAGGAGTTAGGAAGGGAGAAGAGGGAAAAAAACGGCCACTTAATCAAACTAATTACAGGACTTTGCATGAGTCTCTTGGCATGTGTGTGTGCTCCTGTATTTCTATCTTCATGGGCTCCCTCAGGGCTGTATCTTGGGTTTACGGTTACTGATAGAATTATACTGAGGTTAATCTTAATCATGGTCAGTAGAGGGTCCTCATAAGGACAAAAGGACAAGGATATATGTGTGTTATTGTGTCCCCCAGCACTAGTTACAGTTTAAAGTGTCTGTGTCCATGACTGGTAGCAGTTGGCTGGCAGCCTCTCTGTGGGAGGTGCAACACATTAAGATCTAATAAATTAATCCGACAGGGATTAGTCTCTTTGAAGAAAAGGCTGCAGTTGACTCTTTGAACTCTCTCTCTCTCTCTCTCTCTCATCAGAAGTCCAATTTTAGATTAATTTCAATTACTCAGATTTGAGGGTTGCACAATGTTTATATGAGCAAAAGATACCTCTACAAAAGTAGAATAATTCTACAAAAACTAATACATCACTGGCTTCATGAATGTCTTCTCCCTCACATTGCGTTATTTCATGTAACACAACATACAGAAAGGTTTCATATGGCTAAATGTTAGAGGAGACTGACAGCAGAATGTGACTTCAGCACAACAGGAATCAAAGGTTGAGGAACGGGAGAGTCCCCCACAGGATTAGAAAGGTTCTCACTCTAACAGGAGTAACTGGAGGAAACACTGCCAACAATACAGCTGGCTGCAACATGACACCTGCTGGTGTGTGTGTGTGTGTGTGTGTGTGTGCGTGCTAGCTGAAAGGTGGAGTCTCCTTACCTGTTGTTATTCACGAGTGGCTCGGAGAGTGCACGGCAGTAAGATGAAGGGAACCAGCCCCTCCTGCAAGACACAGACAAAGAGAGAGAAGCCAAGTTAGGGACGATTACATCTGTGGTCTATCCTACTGCCAGCCTCCCTATCAGCTCTCACTGCACTGAATCTGAAAGCTTCTCTAAATGATTAGTGAGGAGCACTGCTGCTCTGCCATCAACTCAATGACTTCCTCCGTCTACCGAAACAGACAGAAGGGATACAGAGACAGTTACAGACGTACTGGCAGAGAAGCTTCTTTTTCCCTTTCCTTTTTTGGATGTATGCTTATGCTAACTACTGTATGCTGGAATTCATCACAGTAAAGACATCCTGATGAATCGATGCCTCTGATTTGTAAAGAGATTATCAAAGGGTAGTGTACCGTTTAAAACGCCCTTTTCCTTTATTTTGATGGATTTTATCTTACCTAACAACAACTTCCCTGTTGGTTGGAGACTGATTATGTTCCATCTTTTCTAAGGTGCAAAGAAATCAATGACTTGAATGAATCAAGGATTTGTGGTCAAGGTCTTATCTCAAACACGCTGAGCTGACACATAAGTGTGTTTGCTTGGAACTTGAATGAATCCTTGTGCTGGTTTAATAAATGAATCAATGTTTCAGTGATACTTCAGAGATCTTTCAGGTTTCTAGTGACCTCAGTAAGGGAATTCAAGCAGCCAATTATTTCAACCCACACACACCAAAATAAACTTGACTTCTTTGTTGAGTTGAAAGACATAGTGAGATAAATGTGATGAAGCTGGTTAAATGATTCAATTAAATTAAGGTGACTTTGTTGTAACAGCTAGTCTGTATGACAAGCTCATACCAAGGACAATGTGTCATTGTGCTCTTAGGTCACAAGATTGTCCGTAATCAGTATGTAGCCAGTCAGCCTCTGCATCTATGTGGACAAATGTTAATATTTGCACATTTGGCCAGGAGAATGGTGTTTCCTTCGTGTAATCGTGATAAAAAGACTCCTACTGGAAAATACACCTCACTCAAACACACTCATACTAATAGCAGCTTTTATTTATTTAGGGAAGGGAACACATGCCCGTTTCCAGAACTAATGTTACTGCTGGCCACTGAACAGGTTCACTGAAACAACTTTGCTCAAGGACAACTCACTAGTACAGGTAGCTACTGTAGGGGTGTTTACTTTCCTCTAGGGACATTTTCTGGACAGGCCAGTAACACTCTAACAAGCCTGATTGGACAATGGAATCAAATGTACGTAGGGAAAGTGACCATGATAATAATACGCATAGTCACATTGTTTGATGATGTCAAATGTTCTGTGGTGTATTTATCAGCAGGGCATTTTTTGCTCACTGTGATTCAAATGTTTCTTTGCCATTCATTCCTCAGTCCATCAATAGTGTGTTGGTATCTGAATAAGTCTAAGTGTTGCCAGGCCTGTTGCCGGGATAGACAAAGGAAGAAAAGGGGAGAAACTCAGCGAGAGACCCTAATGCATCAAAGCCAAACCTCCTGCGGGACACAAAGGCTATCTTGTTAGATGCTGTGCTCTGATAAATATGATGATATACACTTTTTAAGCCTCTAGCCATTCTAGCTCACCCTGCTTGCAGCAATGAGGCAGCAAGACCAATGTTTTACTTTGCAGCAGCCTCACTTTTCAAAAGGAAATCAGAAATAATTCCTTTCTGCCCTTGATCAGTTTTTTTAGATACATTTGCCAGGTAATTTCCCTTGATAGTGATAAAGATCAAACCTGATGAATCATTAAAATTCAAAAACACCCTTCCAAGGGCTTCAGATCAAATCCCTGTTAAAAAAGTCAGACATCAGAGACCTGGAGAGAGCAGGCTTGGTTGGTGCCGCTGTCTGTGTGGGAGAGCAGGTGGTAACTTCTCTCTCTGCCTCACTCCAGTCTGCTATCGTACATCCCACCCTCAGGGCATACTTTACTTTGATTTCCTTATCAGTGAGTGTTCCAGCTCAGGCAGCACTCGTTGAGACTAGAGCTGTGTGCGTCGTGTACCTGGTCAGCATAACAATCAGGCGAGGGACCATCTGGCTAGTTAGGACAGCACAGTCCAGCTCATGTCAATCACCTGATTGGTAAGAGGACGGAGGAGCATGGCAAGCATGTTTAAAACAACTGACAATAAAGGCCATGATGAGGTCGCTGTTAATTATAGTAAATTTACAAATAAGGAGTTATTTCTTGCTAATATTCATTGAACCATAAGGTAACTGAGGTATATTGATTGTGAGCACATAAGTGTTGTGTATCACATCATGTCCTTATGTACAGTACAGCGTGTGCACATGCCTTCACTTCCTTGTGTAAATATAGTCTTTAATAACACATATATGTTCCAGAAAAATAACCCAGCCACTAGGGGATGCACAAGCCAGTGCGCTCTTAGTGCCAGTCCCAAGCCGGATAAATGGGGAGGGTCACGCCAGGAAGGGCATCCGCGGTAAAAAAACTATGCAAAATTAATTATGCGGAAAATCCGCTGTGGAGCAGCTAAAAAAAAAGATATGTTCCAGAAAAATGTGTGATTTCGACTCACCTTCCATTCTTCTCCAGTTCGCCGTACATCCACCCGTCTCTCTCGTCGGGGATGAGCAGGACGATGACGTCTCCCTCGTCAAAGCTGAGCAGTGTGCTGTTGTTGCCGGCAGCGTGCGGGAAGATGGTGCGCACACGTGGCTTCTTCACCATATTGAGGCCTGTGGCGACCGACACAGACCTGGCAAGATTGTTCTCCTCGCTGTTCCTGTGGTCTGTGAGGGAGGAAGGAAAAAAGGTAATGGTGAAGAATAACAGTGAGAATACAATAACACTAAGAATCTAAAGCCATGCTAAGGGCTCTAATCATTGTCTTTAAAAGCACATACTTAAAGGCACAACAGCACAGAGGAAGGTGCCAAATGAAAACCAGCGTCATATTCAATGTTATAATACCTGTGCTATTGGTAGTGGTGGTTACACTGGTAGTGTTGTTCTCCTGGGTGAACATGTTAGCCAGAGGACTGGTCTGAGCCTTCAGAGGTGGGGCTGGGGGAGCAGAGATGTTCTGCCACAACAACATTAATGATAACGTCAGCATGCAGGCAAATGTGTAGGTGTGAGGCCAGTACCGTTATTTACAGTATATTTGACTGTTTGAGTATATTAAACTAAATCATTGACAGAACACCCTCATCAAAAGCTAGACATAAACCTATAAACCATATTTAGCAAGATGCATACATTTACAATCTAATGAGAATACTAAGCTACATCATCTCAACAAATGTTTTAATACATGCATAATCTTGATTAAATTAGGTATATGATGTATTAATATCCAGTCCACATCTTAAAGAACACTATTCTCTCTTCATTAATATGCAAACCTAAACAGCATGTTGCTCTGATATCAAATCACATCATCTACTCACTAAGAGGAAAGTGTGGTGTAATTATTAGGTATCAATCTTCAGATATTGTTTTCTACCACACAAAAGAGAAAATGACAGGGAAAGAGAAACCTTGAAACAAGGCAGCAACATGTCTAGCACAAGAACATTTATTTGTCCCTCTAACCCTCCCATCATACCACGCTGTGCCGTGACGGGGTGGGAGAGGGCAGAGGTGTGATGGAGACAGGCGTGCGCAGTCCCTCGATCATCGACAAGACAGTCTCTGGCATGTCGGTGGCATTGTTGCACTGGTCCTGCCAGCTGCTCAGCTTTGCCGTCAGAATGTCTTTGGCCTGTCCAGCAGGCACAGACATATTTCAAGACATTAAAAAAAAAACACGACTAATCAGTAGAAACAGTGCACACGTTTTCATCACTATGGTAACACGATGCATTGAGAAATTGTTCTGGCTGGTGTTTTTATTACATTTAAAATTGCTGAAGGTTTTCTCCGGTATAAAAAAGGTATAAACTTCTTCAAGGTCAGAATTCTACAGTTAAAAATCTTGTAACCTATTTTGGATTTCTCTCGTCACTTGAAGCGCACATTAAGTCTAACATAAAGACAGCTTTTCACCACCGTTGCAACATAGCCAGAAAGGTATTTAGCAAAGGAAAAGCCATATTTGCTGCTTGATTCGAACATTACGAAGGGCAGGAGTGTCTTGTACCTTGTCATGGAAGGAAGCGATCTGGTACGAGAACAAGCAGTGTTTGTCCACCAGGAAACAGAAGCGTCTCTTCTCCTCTAGCAGAGCCTCCTTACAGCCGTCTGCGATGAACAACTGCATGTCCATTTGACGGCCTGTCAACGTTTCCAGGCACTGACAACAAACACACATACACATATACAATTTAATAATAATAATAATAATAATAATAATAATAATAATAATAATAATAATAATAATTATAATAATAAAATTAGTCAATTTGAATGGATCCAAAACCATTAATTTGTCTTTTGTTATCCACTGTTTCACAAACTAAATAGATCATCATATCTTATCTTTCAGGCCACTTGGTGTGCAGCCATCTAGTCCCTTTCACTGCTGATCTATACACACATGATGTGAAAGGAGCATGGTTCCTTTCTGACTATTCTAATCTCTCTTTTGCAGGGGAGGGGAGGTATCATTAGAGTAGACATTAGAGTAGAGTTTACTGTATTGACGGATTAGGTTGCATTTAGTGTTTAGTGAAAGGACAGAGCAACAGGACGAAGAGGGGACAGGGCACAGCAGTTGTAGGGAGGAGTATGTCTTATCTACACTGACAGCCTGGGATTATAAAAAGGTCAGGAGGCTACTGAAAGGATTTTAGACTAGTGTATGTGTGTGTTTGTGCATGTATGTGAAAGTGAGTGAACCTGTTTTTTCTGAAAATAATTAAATCTTTGAGCTTTGATTTTGTTTTAAATTGATCATCTTTATCATCTTGGTTTATTTGATATTATTTTGTGAACAAGGATCACCACAATGAAGCTTCAAACGGACTGATTTCCAGTTTGTTACTTTAGTAAGTGTATTGTATTACTGTGTATGCTATATTAATGAAGTGTTAATGTAGAATTATCACCAGGGCCCAACAGTCCATTTACTAATGTTATCAGCATATATCCCTTGTGTGGAAATCTGGCTCATACTATCCACTTGCATGGTTTTCTAACAACATAGAACAAACTTTTTTTAGTGAAACTAATTATTCAAATAACACATATAACTTTTTCTCAAAAAGAGTAATACACAAAACAGTCTGAAAAAAAATATCAGAGTAAGTGAACTTGTTCTAACATTGTCTTGTCCCTGATTCTTTTTAAAAGCTACACGTGAAATCCAAATCAACATCGTCATCCAACTGGCTGGAATTGGCGCGTCTGTAACGGCTGTTAATACAATGGCACACACCCTCTCTATTCAGCCATTACAGCCGTCCTCTTCAGAAAAAGCCTTTAATTGCAGAGGGCTTTATTTACCAGGAAGCTGTGGTGCAATGAGAAATATATTGCACATGGAAATGTGGAAGCCATTTGGTAGGAGAATGTTAGTTAATCCAACCCAATGAATGTAGAGTGTAACACAAGGGTATAAAAATAATGATGATAATAATAATCATTTAATTATTCAACTTTTTTTACAACTGTTCCTTTGGGTGTAAAATACCCAAAGTAAACATCCTTTCACAACTCATCACATTACTGTTAAATGTAATTGTATAAAAACGGTCAATAAGTGCAGTAATGATATATACTATGGGAAGATTTCCCTAATCTACCAGGGTAGTTATCTCTTTAGGCACAGGTGATATAATCCTTATCCAAACAGTACCATCTGTCTGCCTGAATGAGAATCTGTCTGTCTGTCTCTATGATGCCAGGAAGACCTTACATGAACCCGTCCATTAAGAGTTGTTGAAATCTCACTCAATACCTGATGAACAGGCTTACCTTTGTGGCTACACATCAATAAACAAGCAGATGCAAATTTATGAAGCAAACATAAACACCTACACAGTAACAACATAAATATCGCTCTCCAAGCTACTGCTGGACAGTAACGACAGTTTCCCCTTTATTTCTCTTTTCCTCCAGTGAACACACTGAAATCACCTGGGACATCCCATAGTCTCACGCTGCTGCTATAAGGGCAAGTTTTACTGCAGCATCATCAACTCACAGATACCAAATATCTGTAAATTACATAATGTAAAACACCAAAGTCAGATCCGTTTTATGAGAAACTTTACCATGTTATTGAAAACAAGTAAGCAAAATAAGTATACTCCTACTTTGTTGACTCCCAAACATTTGCCTCTGTTGTATATATGAAAAGACAGTGGTGTTTATGATAAAAACCTACTGACTGCATCAAATCCATTTCTACCAAACATCAATTTGCCATAAAACTTTGTTGGAAAATTGTATTTTGTGACGTGGAGTGCAAGGATGTGGTTTCAGCCTCACATTCTTCAAAATCTATATGAATGAATTCACTAGCAGTTACTTCTACTTACTTTGAAAAATAAAAAACATGCATACACCATTTCCAACATAAACTGGTATTTATGCAAGAAAAATGTGCTGTGAGAATGTGCGCACCTCATGCAGACAACAGAATGAATTTCATCACTCTTTTCATCAACATTTGAACCATTATTTCTCTGTTAATGATCGTTTAATTTTATCCTGAACTGTGCAGCACATTATACAGTCGGTTTTAATATTAGCTCTATTAATTAATCATTGATCATCTTTCTGATGTTTAATAATGACGATTGAGATATCATTGCAATGATGGTTTAGATGTACACGTGATGAATGAGTGGTACAGATGCTATAAATAGTCAGCCGTGAGTAATGGTCGGCCATAATGATAGCTGTTCTGATGCTGTTGGAGAACCTTGTTTATCCAACACAATTGGTTAAATTGCACTTCTTTGCTGTTCTTCTCATCAACAGGTCTAATGAGTGGTGAAGTGGGAAAAAAATATCATCAGTATATGCAAACGGATGTTTAATGGAGTTTACACGTCCATTTATTGCAAACTTTGGGAGTAAAAACAGAATCAACAATCACACTACTGCAAGCTTGTTGCTATGGACAACCTATGTTTATCCCGAGAACTACAGGTAAGAAAGAGGGAGGGGTGGCAACAAAGCATTAAGATAAAGAGAAAAACACATTAAACACTTCACCTTCAGAAAATAACTCACACTATCCCCTATTTTACATTTAGAAGGCTTGATACATCTTTTTCATTATAATTTTTTTGGAGAGTCTTTACATCAATTGTTTGACAGAACTTTCCCTTTATATACTTTTTTAAATCCTGTCTCTGCTCTCTGATGGATCAGTCCCTGGCTTTGAAGTGTCTTTGGTGTTTATCATTTTCTGCTGTAAACTCCTTCCTCTAAGACCTGACACCATGTCAGTCTGTTTGCCGGCCTATCTCTGTGTTGGTCTCTCTCTGTCGGGTGTCTAAATCCTAATACCTGGCCCTAAATCAGATAAGTGAGCACAGCAGCAAGCGAACACTCATAGCTTGGTGGGAAGGTGAAGGACAAAAAGAAACAGAAGGTGGTGAATGAGGAATAAAGATATAGTGGGAGAACTGAGAAAAAAAAGAATGAAAGACATAGAAGAAGAATATAGGAAAGAAAAAGAAGGAGATAAAATTTCTAAGAAGCCACTGGGAAAGAGTTCATAATATTTTCATGATACAGTAACTTGTTTGTAAAAGATACTTTCATTTCTTAGATCCTTTCAGTTGCTCTAACATGCATTTATGTAAAACTACATTGTAATTTGTAATTTTAAATGACTAAAACACAAAAAAAACCAAAGTTACTCAGTTTACTAGGATATATAGCAAATCCTCACATTTGAGAAGCTAAAACTATAGAATGTTTAGCATTTTAATGCTTTAAAAATTACTTAAATGATTATCGATTTATCAAAATAGTTGTTTTTATGTCAATCAAAAAATGTATTAAATCACCTAATCGCTTCAGCTCTGGTTCAAAGCATGCTCACACTAAAGTGCAATTCAGCTGTGTAATTCAAGTTTATGTAATTGTAGAAATTGTTTTGCCATTATTCACGTACACTAAGTATTTTTGTTCTGTGCTTTAATTATAAATCAAGTAATATGCAGAAGGTTAAAGCTGCAATAAATCTATACTGGTGATGTATTTTCTTATGTGGTTCCTCTCTGGTTGTCTCTGTATCTCTCTCTCGCTTCAGCTCTGCCAGTCGAGGGGTAGGGTAGAGCGTGTAGACAGAATACACAAACCCTTAAACATTCACAGGCACACACAAACACAAACACAAACACACACCCAGCCGAACAGGCTGCCTGACTGGATCAAAGGTAGGAAGAAGGAAGGTAGGAAGGTTATGTAAGATCTGAGGCTTTGACAATAAACTCTTCTGCAATTTTCATTCTGTAGAGTCATTGTAAGGGTGTAGTAGCACCATGAAATGACAGCTTAAACTGGCTGTAATGACTTAACATTCCTCAGTGATTAATTGTGTACACTATGGTACACCACCTGGGGTAACCGCGACAAAAGAAAAGTAACTTATTCTCTAAAATGGAACATGAACAATACTTATAACAAACATGCTGTTGAACAGAATTGGGACAAAAGACATAAATTAGACCAAGTTTTCTTTTTTAGTGCATCAAGTGGGTGTAAATTTGAATACAGAGTGGGGGACAACTAGCCTGGAAACCAGACGAATCTGCAAGCTCATGTTTCATTTGCTCTGACAGATACATCTGGCCCCTCTCCCATTCAAACTGAGTTCTCTGCCCATTGATCGGGCTAACCAATCACAAGCGTTTATCTAGCAGGAGGCGGGTTTAATACGATGACTGCCAGAGAGGAGTGCCGTTTAGGTATTTTTGTAAACATCCAATATGGCGGCTCCCGTTCAGCGGCCGGCTACAGCAGCAGTATTAAACGGACTGGATGGTAAATTCTCTCTAAAAGAAGAACAAACAACTGCACTTAAACTTTATGTTGATAATAAATATGTATTTGCCGAACTTCTGACAGGACGGTGTTTCGTTGCTTTGATTGGTTGTCTCCGCCCGTCAATAACGCCCCTTGGAAATCAAAAATGAACTAAGAGGTTCCAGACTAATACGCCTTTGCAAATTAGTCTGGCGATGCCAGGCTACGGGACAACAAAATAGTGAGACAAACTTAAGTTCAAAACATATAATGTAGTTTTTTGCTTTTGATTCAACTGGAAACCTCCAATCATTAAACCAACAGATAAAAAAAAAAAAAAGTTTTAACATTCTTCCCTGTTTGGTTACTTGTTTGTGCGTGTGTGTCTGACTTTTCAGTGAGCATGCAGGTGAAAGAAGGTGGTGCAAGAGAGGATCGCATGCAGGTGTATGCGTGGAGCAGACAACAGAAACAACAAACATGGATCCTCTTTTGCGTGACTGCATAGACCAGACACTTAACAAATTGTCCCTAACTACTGTTACACTCTTTGACATGGTGCATCTCAGGTGTCAAGGTTTGTGAATAAATGTATGTCTGTGTAATTACGTCTATGCACATATGAACACAGCTGTGTGTGTGTGTGTGTGTGTGTGTGTGTGTGTCAAAGAAAGAACATCCATGTATGCTGCGTCACGTGTCAGTAGGGGTGTCTACATCGATCTCACCTCACTCTCCTTATTCTCGTACTTGTTGGCGTTCTTGCCTTGGCTCTTTCTCCTCAGTTTCTTTAAGTCTGACTGGGACCTCTCCAGAAAATCCTGCTTCATCTTGTGCTCCATCTGGTACCTCTTATACGTGGCCTGTAGCAGAGGACAAATCCACATGAGTGCTGGAACATCAACTGGATATTTGTCAGAACCATGTCGGGTAGAAGAAATGCAGATATTACATTACAATATCTATCTAATCTACCTGCTCATCTTGTTATAATTGAAATTGATAAACAAATGTTATGTGGGCTTCCGAATCATCCCTGTAGCCAACTAATAAACATACTTTTATATGGCAGTGTGTGTTCTTATGAGGGGGATGGACGGAGCGCTGCTGCCACAGAATGACTCAGACACACAAACAAACATGCACAGACATGTGCACAAAAACTACTCACTGTCATGTATTTGACATCCATGTCAGTCTTTCTCTCCAGCTCAGTTATTATCTCTCTGTGGAACCTCTTAAACTTCAGGTGAGGAGGAGAAGGGGCCAGAGAGAGGAGAGGGGAAAAAGACACACTGGTGAATATACACTTGATGGGAGGATGGAGTGCAACAGTTTGTCAGTTTGCTGTCATTGGCGAACAGGGAAAATACTGCAAGTCTCAAAGAGACCGATGGAGAGTGATCATTTAGAGTGTATCGGTGCATGTGTGCGGGGGTGAGAGCCGAGTCCAAGGTTGCGCTTATGAATGAGTCAGAAACAAAGCGTGGGAATGCCCACAGACTTCTCTCACTTTCTCCCTTTTTCTCTCCCGCTCGCTCTCATTAGTGTGAGGGTGTTGAAGTGCTCCCATCACCATAGCCTTGTTGAGATGCAGCGGCGGTGCCCACATCGGGCGGACCAATGCACTGGAAGACCCCATTATTGAACACACACAGATGACCACGGTGACCTTGTCACACACACAGCACACACCCTCATTTAAGTCTGCGAAAGGGTTTTTTTCCATCATTTTCTCTGACCTGAATTGATACTGTGACTCACCAACTGGACTCCATTAACAAGTCAACCCACTCACTGATGCTGTTAGCAACAATGTCTCAGAGGAGTGCCTCGCAACTTTTCTGCCCCAGAGTTCAACTTTAACAGGTTATTTTCAAACTCTGGTATTATTTATTTTCCCATAAACAAGGCTTGTGCAACATTCTAAGAAAATAAAACTACCTTGTTAAGATCTAAAGCTGTAAGTGAGGACTTGATTAACAGTATAAATATTACCAATGGTGGTATAGTGCTGAAACTATTTTCTAAGTAGTGGATGGACAGAAATTAACTAACAACAGTCACCGAGCAGTTACTTGCTTTAACTAATTTATCAAAAGCCAAATCTCCAATTCTCCAATGTGAGATTTTGCAGCTTTTTTCTACCTCATATCATCACAAACATCAAATCCCTTTGAGACTTTTGTTTTAATAAAATGAACAACTGGAAGATCAACCTTGGTCTTTGGGAACTGCTAATGAGCATTAGCCCTTAATTTCTAACATTTTACAGTCAAAACATTTTAATAAATTCATTTAAAAATAATTAAAACATAATAATAATAATAATGAAATAATAATGAATTGCAGCTTTACTGTGGTGCAAGCAAGTAACAGCTCCAGCTGGTGTTTTTCCCAGGGCATGTTGAGGCCTGCCCCCTGTTTTCAGTAAGGAAATAAACCAACAGGTGCTACAACCTAAACCTGTTGTTTCCCTTCCTCATCCAACCTCTCTGTATTTTGCTTGTCCATGATATTGCTGTGGTTGATGTAAATGGGGGGGAGGGAGAGTGTGTATCAATTAAAGGTGGGAGAGAAAGAGAGCTACTGGCTGGCTGTGTTTACCACTAAACTGTGCTTAGTGAATTGAGGCTTTGCTTGCAGTTGTCTGGTAATATAATGAGCAACAGGTTCAGAGAGTGACAGAGTCTGACAAAGTGCACTTGGGTGAGGCAACAGAATTAGGGAGACATGTTTCGGGGAGCATATATGCAAGTGCAAAAAACACATCTAGTACTCACATTTTCTTCTAACTCAAGATGAACCTTCCTGTGGACTTCTGAGATTTCCATCAGCACTACACCTGCCACACAGAGAGAACAAGAGAGGGAGAAAGAAAAATATACGAAATAATGTCAGAAGAAAGACAGGCCAGCAGTAATCTAATTGTTTGGTCTTTATTGCTTTTTCTTTCAGTCTTTTCTGAACAGAAAAAAATGTTATCTGAAGGTATTGTGCAACACTGACAACTGTATACAATGACAATGAGCACAATTCCTACACAGTGTAAAGTAAATTAATGAATGTATTACTAGAAGTGATAGAAGAAGAAGCGATGTGTATCATTTGCAACCAAATGTCACCAGCTGCAGATTATGTTACAAAGGATTTCATTTATTGAGATGAAAGGAAAATAAATACATGTGTCTGGACCAGAAAAACCGGACCACCTCCTGCTCGGCTAATATAAGAGCTCAGATGGCAGGCAGCCACAAATTATTACCTTTATCTTTGCATGTTGCTCACAAACTCAATCAAATTAGGATTATGAAGCACAAAGATTATGTGGAAAATTGTAATTAAATTTCCTATTGACCTCTCCACTACAGTACACAGCACACTGTGAGTGATTTAAAAGTAATCAAAAAATCATTAAAAATCATAATCATACATGAATCACAGTCCTTTGGGTATTTTACTTAAGTGTTTCTCATAAAAAGAAACATATAACAAAAAATACATTAAATACAAAGGCTTCACCTATTGCAGCCCAACTAAACTGCATGCATATGACTCACTAAAAAGTTTGTTATAACAAAAGCTACAATTTTCATTATAGTTGCCATTTTAATACCACTTATTTAATAAATGATAGCAAACAGTCAACCACTGTGTCCAATGTGCACCTTTATGCATTACTAAGAGCAGTAGCTGTACTCTGAGCCAGATGGCCTTCATGCTGACTTGTGTCTGTTTCTAACATATTGTCTGTGGTCCTGCCTCACAGACTGAAAAGGACAATGCATGTGTGTTGTGTCTCGGGAGGTCCCTTGACCATTTTTAACACCCCTTAGATGACTGCTAGACATTAAGTAACAAGTAAAGTGTGTGTTTGCAAAAATATGTGTGGGCCAATGATTCTGAAAACTTGTAGCACAGATGGAGGATCACTTTACTGCAAGAAGCAAAAGAGCGAGAATGATGGAGAATCAGCAAACCTACAGCAGCTGAACCGTGGCTACAACTTGGGGTTGTTCTTTTGTTTTAAATCATTTGAGAAACATGCTTAATATACATTGCGATTCCAGTCGTAACTACAATTATGTACAGTTTATGTTGGTTATTTTTTCTGTGTGTGCAGAATAGATGTTGGATACATGACAGATCTGTCTACCACGTCAACATGTGTCATCTTAGATATAAAAGCAGGATGCAAATCTTCAGAATAAAAACTTGATAGGGCATGTTGGGATTTTTTTCCCATTCTGAGCTTCTCTCTTTTTCCCACATACAGAGATAAAAAACATTCTTCAGCTGCCAACAAATGTGACTGTACTGTACACAGGTTTGTTAATAGTGATGTAACCGATATACTTTTTAAACACAGATTTTCCTCTGTACAGATACAGTGGCTTCTGCTTCAGAGCACACAAACAGCTAATTTGTAACAAATGGAAGACCTGGGACATCACAGAGAGGATGCGTTGGCTCTGTTAATAAACAACACTTTAGTCATTCAATATTTCCATATTTGTTAAGGTTTGTAGATTCTGTAGACCAATAAGAAAGGTTTTCTAAAGATTGATAAAAGGGGATAGCTGTTCTTGGGCCTTGACAGTGGGGGTGCCTCCAGTGGAAAAAAAAAAATCCAGTTTCCTTTTCTCAACAGCGTTCTGACGTGTAAAAATTTACTACCCAAATCCCTCACAGCTGTTGAATTGGCTCTCAGTCGTCATAGATGTATCACTATGACCTGTACATTCATCAGTATGTAAACACTGCCCCTCCCTGCTCTGTCTTTCTACGCCTTCGCTGCCCCACCTTGCCTTATGGCGAGGCGGTTCTTTCACTCAGCACAGTTCAAACATCCCAGTAAATCAGCCCTTTGACAGAGCAGGAGAAAAGGAACTGGGGGGGGGATAATGGCTGGGATAGGAAAGGAGGAGAGGGTAGTGTGTTAAGGAGGTATACAGCAAGGGAGGAAAAGGTACACTAAGTATTGAAGAAAAGGGATACAGAGTATGTTAGAGTGCTGGATGTAGCAAGAGAAAATGAGAAACTGAGAAGGAAAAAATATGGTAGAGGCACATGATGGCACAGAATAAGAAAAGCCACCACATTACTCTGAAGGACGCTGGGCTGAAAGATAAACGAGCATTCAAATGGCCAGGCTAACTTCCCAGGACTGAATGCCTTACACACGACCTTAAAGTCCCCTTATCTTACAATAAGAACAACATAATCTTAAAAACGTCCGCAGGTGCGGTACGGAGTCACATAACTGACAGACTGGTTTATTTGTAATGTAGCACATTAAAGGTTGTGAGTCATCGACATATCAATTCATCTGAATGATGAAATCAATGCAGATGTGTCATGTAACTGATTGTATCTATAATCTGTAGCTACAGTAACGTCACAGGAATCAACAGTCTTTCTCCAGTAGTTCACACTCAGCTCACTCGTTTATTGTTGTCACGGTCTGTACAAAACGTTGCTGGGCAACAGGTGTTCTCGATTGAGCAAGGTGTGAGGGGAAAAGTGTGTCATGATAAAGCACCAGAGGCGATCCGCCGCCATTAGCTAACAAAACTAAACCGAGATAAACCCACACAATACAGACGGGCTGCCTACAGCCCTGTTTACCCAGGATGTAAATGGGTCTAGAGTCATAACTGGACACACTGTGTTTTGTGGAGGAGTTTTAAATATGCTATTAATGATAGCTGTTAATTAAACACAAAATCATCTGACAATTCAGCTTTCTTTTCTTTCATATTCCATGATTTACAGATGGATGGGTCACACTCATCTGTGTGTGAGTTTGTGTAAAGGCAGAGAAGTGTCATTATAAGTGCATTCTATGAACAATGATCACTTGATTGCTACAGAAATGACATTACAAAATTGTTATCAAGCTCCATTATTGGGCCATGAGCTACCGTGGAGCAGAGATAAATTACAACAAAAAAGTGTGCAAAAAATAGAAACGATAACAGAAGAAAAACTCCCTACTTTGAGCTTTATTTTGAAAACAACATTTTCTTGGTAGCATGCAGAGCGGCCCACAGTTCTTCCACTGTTTTTGACTGTGGGCAAAATAATCCTGGCAGCGGAGAGAACCGCCTGACACACCATGCAAACATGCTTGGATTATGTAAAGTGGGCTTGATGCCATTTGAACAGGCCAGGACCATCAAAGGACAGTGTGCATGTTTATGTGTGTGTGTGTGTATGTATGTGTGTGTGGGTCTATGAAGTGTCTGCAAAGCCCTTGCTGCTGTAAAAAGGACAAGATTGGATGAGATTCAATTCCTTGTGGGCAACAAAATGCTGCGCAGTCATGGTGTCTCAAAGGCTGTTAAATACTCTTCACATTTTTTTGGCAAGATTTGTAAGGTCTTTGCCAAAATTTTCTGAGGAAACTAACAACATGTTTTAGGTTCCAGCATCAGTAAGACATCAGTTTCACATCAAATACAGTTAGAAGATATAAAGACTGAATACAGCAGGGCCCAAACTCATGGTGTCTATACATACTGGTCCATCTGATCTTAATTCTTGACCCTGTTCTGACCAGAGAAGGAAACAAGTCAGATACTTGAGTGCTTGAATGAAACAACTGTTGACATTTGAACTCTGGTAGAGGAGGGGAGGAGGAGGAGGGAAACTAAAAGAATTAAAAGGAGGAAGGTAGGAGGACGAGGTGCACCGGTCCTTCAATGCCTCTCAAGAGTATCTGGTTTCTGGTTGGCTACGCGTCATTGAAGCTCAGGTTTCTGATGGGGCAGCTTCACTACGTCCACGAGCACGCTCTGGTGCAGAGACTTTCTAAGTCTTTGTGGAACACGTCATGTTTCTACCAAAAAATTCGGCTTCCTTATCATTCTTTAGGCAGAGACGTCTATATTGTAGTTTAGAAATCCTGACAGCATTTGCCACAGATTGGACATCCTGGATGGTTATAGGGATGTGTAGTACATACTCCAGTTACAATGCATTTTGGTTTACAGGCCCAGTTCATTAGTTTAAAACTGTTTTTAGTGTGTACTTAATCACCCCCTGCTCTACATAATCCCCCATAATGACTCAGACTAAACTGATCTGTCATGGGACCAGAGTGCCTCTCCCTGTCTCAGTCATACAGGGATTAGGGAGTGCTAGAGTTTGTCGAAAGGTCAGGGGTGACTGGGCCTGGGCATTATGACTTGACCCTACCTAAAACTGTTTTGTAATACTACGTCATCCGTAGGACTTATCATTTGGAGTTTTATTTTTCAAAAAAGGGGAACATATCAGTCTTTATTTTGAATATTAAAACAGGCAATAATTTGGTTAAAAAAAAGGGGACTTTTTCAATTTGTGTCCCGCCCCTATTTCTTTTTCACCTCCTATTACAGGAAGCATATTCCAAGCTGTACTCACTACAAAAGGACCCAATTTACTGTAAACTGCTCTAAACAATGTGTTCTTACAACGGGAACCATTTGCACCAACAGGAACTTTTAGATGCAGGTGGACATTAAATACAGGTGAAAATCAGTTCAAACAGATGGGCTTTCTTTAATCAACTTGGGCTGAAGATCCAACAGTGTCAAGCTTTTGTCATCCCTAAAATAGATGGCACGGTATCATGACATACTACTTTGTATTTCAGGGACTGAAAGCGCACTAAGTATATTTTATAACCTACAGATAACAAACCAAAGTGTTTCTGCCATGTAATTATGTTTATGTCTAGAGGAAAATATTTGGGAAGATCACAGAAGATCTTAAAATACAGTAGACCAAAAATATAGTCACATCCACGACATCATCTGTTCAAGTGATGAACCACCCAAAATCATTTTTAATTTTTTATTATCAACCTGTAGATTTAGACCAAGTTGGCTGTTAAACATTTGTGGAGAAGTGACAAGTTTTAACCATGGCTGAAAGTACCAAAAATCCACTGAAATTTCTCAAACTTCTCCTGCAGCATAATTCACTTCTCAATTATCCATATTCTCATACATTGCAACCACTCAAGTGTTTGCAACAAAAACAATCACTGATTCCAACACGCTGAACAGATGGGCAGAGCAGGGGATGGTAAAACTTTTCACCGTTAGAATCCATTATAGCAATAATGAATGAAATCTGACCAGCCAGAGTTATTCATTAAAGGAGCAAATTACAAACTTTTACAGCCAACTTTCAAGTCTGCACACGGTGAATGTTTCATGTTTTTTGGGTGGAGTATCACACGCCAGGAAACTGACACCAATACAACAGCAGGTGGCACTTCCCATTGTGCTGCTGAATTTAATTAGCAGTTTTGCTGCTAATCAGCAGGGGAGTTGAGAGACAGTGGTTAAATCAAAGTGTGCCACTAGTGACAATGAGTTAGGATGCCAGACATCTTTGGACTGCAAATGAGCTTGTGGGAACTGAAGCCTGGGGAGTTGGCTAGAAACAAACAGAGAACCAAACAAACCCTATGCCACAGTGTATTTCTAAACTTACCACTAACACAGTAGTACATCCATCACATGCATCATGCTGGCATTAATCAAAGTGTAACTGCTGCTGTGTTCAAGCTACAGTAGTCCACAGTAGATTGTGTATCCCAATGACAATGAGAAGATTTGACACTTTTACCTATTCTTCCTCTTAACCTTAAAAAAAGTTTAAAAATGACAATACCATGACTAAATCTACAAAAATTATTAGTTTGTTCTCATAATTTGTAGAGTACATGTAAGGCTTTGCATAGATTCCCCACTGTATATCAAATATAAATCAAATATATTAATATACAATATATTGGATTTTTCTCTCTAGGCTGAAGCAAAAGGGTGTCCAGGTTTGACCATCAGGACATTTTGGAAATGGACTTACTTGCATGATGAGCTCGAACTGGCAGAATGTTATGCTAATGACAGGGGGTTTTATGTTACCTTGCTTTACCTTGCAGTTGTTGCCATTTATGTCATGATCGTTTGAATACATTTGTCTTTTATGTCAATGTTTTTATAGCAGTGCCTCACAATCAATAGAAATAAAATGGTAGAATAAGAAACTGTTGACATCTGATGTACAGGATGCAGAAGGACTAATCCAGAAAATGTCTTCTATTCATATATTGAGCTTATATTTATAAATTGCAGACATATACTGTACAAATGCACCCCTGGAAAACCAACAGTAAATGCTTCTGAGACCGAAGTGAGATAAACAACTCCACAGACTGCAGATTTCCCCTAGTTTATCCCAGTAGCGAGCCAGAGGTCAGGGCAACATGGAAACTTACCTAATTCTCTGGAGACAGGAGACACTGCAGCATTCTCCCCAATCTTAGACATTGCATCAAAATACAACTTTCCCGCCAGGGTCATTGCTGGGAAAATGATAAAATGATCATTAATGTTTGTCAACATAGTTTGGGAAAAATATAGGCTCCCTAATGCCTGTTGAAGACCACTGAACAACACCCTAAATATTCTCTTAAAAAGGTACTAATGGTGCCTGGTATAGATCAGTTCAATGGTAAAAGCCTTTACTCTCTTTCAGCCCCCCTTGAAAGATCTAGTTACAAGCATCTGTTTTTCTAAACTCTTACGTTACTGTGAATGTACTGTGAATGTTTATTAATCTAGGAAATATGCTCACCAGCCACTGATTTCTCATAGTTCTTTCCCAGGTTGACCAGATTCCTCAATCCTGGGTTGAATTGTTCCATCACACTCTGGGTGGGTGGAGACAAAAAGAAGAGACAGTTAGTCATGATTTCATTCAACGTTTCAATTGTTCAACTCGAGTTGTCTGACCGCACTGAGTTAACAGGTGGGTGACTGTCCACCTGACTGAGTGTCATCACGTGTGACTAAGGTGGGGGAAGAATGAAATACACACAGTCATGTTAAACCCTGCTGACTATTTATTAACAGGAGCTTTGACCTTTAGGCACAAATTCACCTGCATGCCATGCAAGCAGTCTTGATTTCTCTGACAGATAATGTCACAGACAATACTGCAAAAAGAAAAGAAAGAGGAAAAAATGAAAATATGAGAATGAGAGTAAACAAAACCACAATGAACACAACTTGTCCCTAACTTGCTGCACTGCTTATGTCAACATATAGTATTCTGGGAGCCTTGGGCTACTGTTGATTATAGCGGCCAGCCAGAGGTGAACGCTGCCGAGGAGCTTGCTGTATAATCTTACCACGCAACACACACAGCCAGCTAAATTATTAAACCTGGAGTCTTTTTCCAGCATTTCATCACACCAAGGAGCTGTGGGGTCTGCCCCGAGAGGAGGCCGGCAACTAAAAGCTACTCAAGAAGGCTAAATGCTTGAGATAAAAAGCATTACGTTCCTTTTTCTCCCCTCCTCCAGCCTCTTCATACACACTCACTCATGCTCCACTTCGTTACCTGTGGAGTGCAGCATGGAGACCCGGCCACACAGTGTGATAAGTTGAAACTACACCATCCATTTATGTATGATTTCTCTTTTAACCCCAGTGAAATTACATGGAAAACAGGACTCCACATTGAGCGACTGACCAAAATAAAAAAATAAAAATTCACTTTCAAAGCACCCACTTATCTTTAGAAAATTAATTCTACTTAATTGCTGGATGGGGCACATATGTCAGAGTACACCAGAGAGCAGCTCAAATGATGCTGATCAACCGAGGCGCCACTTTAATGAGGAAATGGCACTCCTAGGGTGGGGCTATTTTCTTCACAACCAGTGATCCAAACTCAATAATAGTCAGTCACTAGCTCTCAGAAAGCCTCTGAACTCCAGCTGTTTCTAAACTGCTTCACCATAGTCTGTCCGGCCTTTTTTTTTTTTTTTTTACTGATGCAGAGGTAAATGAAGAAGAGGTTATAGGAACATCTGCCTACTTAAAAGTTAATTTGTTTAAAACACTAACATTTCTAAAACATACTATACTATCATAATACATACATATATATATATTCTTTTGTGTTATCAGCCAAAAAAGAGAAACTAAATCTATCCACTCCATCTTTGGCTGTACAATTAAAACAGTTTAATATTCAGCTTGACAATTAAACACAACTAAGGTTAATTAAAGACACCTCAGCTGGTAAAAGTCACTGTTGGAGACTCTGAGGCTGATTCAGGTGTGTGTGTGTGTGTGTGTGTGTGTGTGTGTGTGTGGTGCGGCGGGCGCACCTGTTGTATTCACAGCAGCACCCACCTTGTATGTACTTTCAGTGAGCTTGTTCACCTCCTCCGCGTTCCTCGACATGGTTAGATCCCCTCGCGACGCCCGACAAGAGAAAAAAAAAAGAATAAAAAAAATAAAAAAAACTAGAACAACGCCACACCGCGACAAAAAAAAAAAAAAAAAAAAAAAGTCCCAGGAGGTGAAGGTGACCGGACCTACGGACACATGAAATTCCTCATAGCCAGCAGGAGACGCAAGACGCACACGCAGCCTGCCCAACGAGAAGACGGTGAGGCTGAGGGAGGGGAGGAGAGAAAAGTAACCAAAGTGGCGGAGAGTCCGGCCGTCTGCTGCTGCCCGGGAGCACCGAGGAGCTGAGCTGTCAAACTTGTTGTAGGTGTCTGTCGGAGAGGAGGGGAGGAGGAGGAGGAGGAGGCCTGCGGAGGTAGGGAGAGGTGGACAGCCGTCAAGCCAGCAGGGATAATGAGAGGGAGACCACTTTTCCGGTCGGCTACTTTCAAATTAAAACCTTCTGTTGGTTTGGTTAAAGCGTGTGTCATCGACCACAAGGTGTTACCAGGTGCCAGGGTGACAGCTGAATGAGTTGAATTCACAGCAGAGCCGAAACTGGTAATTTGAAAAAAAAAAAAAAAAAACATTTTACCACCACTGTTTATATGGTTTAAAACATACTTTTTGTCTAAATGACAAATGAAACACCCTTCTATTTCCAGTTACTTTCATACAACCCCGTATATCTGTCATTGCCTGTTTTACAGCTGCTTTCACTTCTTATGATTCCTCTGAAGACTCTTAGTTCACGCTTTTATTTTGAAGGCCTCGCTCCAGTATTGTTCAGGGTGTTTCTGTCTGGCTTGACACTTGCTGCAGGCAGGTAGAAGAGGTAGACAATGGACTGAATACTGGAGACCGGCGCTCCCTGGAGGCAACTAATACATAATACAATGAAAACACACATCACACCATCGACTGTACACACACCCTCGTGATTTTGGAACTGAGGTAAAGTTTAAGCACGATTACAAGATATTTGGAAAGTTGTAACTTTCTGTAGTTACAACTTTCTTTTTTTGTTTCCCCTGGTTCAACTTTTGTTTACATGGGTTTAAGTTTGCTTTCAGTGCACATTATAGACTTTATATATCTATAAGGTATATCACAACTCTCTAGTGATAAACTGGAAAAATTAAAAAATCAATGACTTGTCTGGTGGTGCAGAAGTGGCTCTAGTAACACTTAATGCCATAAACAAAGGACAGGATAAAGGATTTATTTCCATTTGTATTTCCAGCAAGTACCATGCGAAACAGTTTGTTGTATTTCTGACATTAGAAGTGGGACCTCCATCTCTGACATGGCACATGATGGTATTGAGGAAGTTTCATGATTTACCACTAGATGTCCCTCATGCTCAGCTGATTTTCTCTCAGGCTGAGAGAAGTTTCATAACCTTTGAGAAACAAAAATCCACACATATGTGCATGACATGCATGTATTTCTAAATGTAAATTTTTAGTATGATTTGCTTTGGATTTTCTCTTTTTATATTTAATGACAAGCCGACGTGATCGATTCTAATACATTATCAATACAACCTCATATATAGGCTCTGCACATTTTGATGTATTTGGACATCTTGCCAACAACTCAAACAAAGCAATGGTAAATATCACTCAAGTATCAATGGTGAGAGCAAATATGCAGAGCCTTTGCTTTCTAAATGTCATTTGATGTTAAAACTGTATGGAAAGCGCCCTGCAGCCATGGGGAGCTACAAACGGAGCTGAATGTAAAATGAGATAGTGCCCTCAGGCTATGAACACATACCACTGCTTTTAGCCCCTCAAAATTGCTGTAAGGTGACACATACAATGTAATTAGTCTCCACAGTCACTATGCAAGTGATATAATATTTTTCTGTCTCTTGCTGTTATCCCCTGCATCACAGCCTTCCTGACATCCTTCCACTGAGTTATGTTCCAGTAGGCAGGAATCAATAACTAAAGGAATATAATGCTAAATAAAGCAATATGAGGGCCGATTATAACCAGTCACTCACACTTCTGAATGGCTGAAAAGTAACTTTAGGCTTTCACTTACTTTTATGTGCTCAAGGACAGATGTGAGGTACCAATATATTTCAGATGTATTTTCCAATTAAGGAATTTCATACTTAAAGAAAATCTTAAACTAATTTTCAATTAGATTTGAGTGAGAAATATAAGACAGCTTTAAGTGAAAACATGACACTTAAATAGCTACTAAGGTTAGAATTAAATAATAATAGAATTGTAATTTCAGATAAAAAATTTGAACACCAGGTACACATCTAATTTTCCAATTTAAGTGATGTATGTTCACATAATCATGCCCTGACAAAGGCTTTTTGTCAGGGCATGATTTGCCTTTGGACACTGAAAATCTACTTTACCCAAAGTTGACCTGTCCCATCAGAAAAATCTATTTTAATAATTGTACAGCAAAGTGGAACACAGACTCCAGAGTGTGCTGCTATGAAATAGACCTAATAACACCCTGGTCTTCAATCATCCGCCCTTTTACTTCATCAGTGATTGCGTTGACCAGTCAACCAATCATAAGACTGTCAAGCTGTCATCTACTATGAAGAAATTGGTGTTATTAGCGCCAGCGGGGGTCAGGAAAAGAAAGAGAAAAGAAAAATCAGACATGTTGAAGCACAAAATATAATTTTTACAATTCACAGTATGTTACTTTACCTTTGAGTAGCACAGCTGATGTACAGTGGTACAGTCTTGTTGTACTGTGTCATTAGAGTTAAAAACATGATGTTAAACATTACATCTGTGGAAGTTCTGCATGTACTCTCTCTGCCAGTGTGGTATAAGCTATTTGTGACCTCCCATTCATTGTCTGTATTGTGCATGTCTTCTCAAGGACAGCCTCCCATCCGTTGTGACAGAATATCTAGATCCACCAAGTCACTCAAAAGATGGCCTGCATATGCTGTGCTAGCAAGGCCACCTCCTTTTCAGACATGCCATATTTTCTCCACAGTGCTTCAAAGAAAGTTGAGGAGACAGCAGCTATGGCTGAAGAATTTGCTTTTTGCCCTTGAAGATGGTTCATGATTTTGCAGCTACATCTTAGAAAGTATTTGTAGGAAAGAATAATACATTTATTTTAACCCTTGTTCTGGCAAAACTTTTATTTCTCTTATTTTTTTATTGACGTCATTCATACTGTTCCTAAAATAGTGCAATGATGGAATAAAACCAAGGAAGATAAAGACGCAACACTCCTCATTATACTCAGGGCCAAAGAAGACTGTTATTTCCTGACTGAGCTGTGATGCTGGAGCTCATTACTTTCACAAAGCAAGATCATAAATCCAGCCTTAATCTATTAACCAAACTGAAGACCTAAAGCCAAACAACTTATTCTCATAAACAACATTGTTTTGAAGTAAAAGCTTGACCAGAAAGTAAAAAAAAAACACCACAGGCTCTTGTTGTGCAAAGCTGTGGTTCAACGGAACAACTGCATCAATGCCATGGTGCATGTAGCAGAGAAACACGAGATGCATAAGCAGTCTTCTTCAGCGTCACAGTGTTCATGCTACAAATCACTGGCAAACACCAGGCACTCAGCTTTGACAGTCTCATCGTGATAGATACAAAAACTGGGATTTTAGCAGCTTTTGGGTTGCACTGCGCCAAATTATTCCCAGAAACATTTTTCTAAGCTGAGGCAGACATAAATCTCAGTCAAAAATAAAACTTGAATAGACGATGTGCTGGTGCCTGGAGGAGGCTAGAAGTACTTGAGTAAGAGAAAAATGGCATATTTGAAAGTAGAATTTAAAATGGGTAGATTTAGGAGGGTCAAAACTATTTCACTCTGATTTAAAACTTTATTTTTAAAGGCCTGCAGACAGAGGAAATGTCCATTTTTGGATTTCTCGGTGTAGCATATTTCTAAACTCATTCTTATTCCAAAGTGTAAAGAACAAAGGTCTGGATTTTTATTTTTATGAGGAGAAACTGCAGTTTTACAAAACCGCTGAGTCATCTGTTCACATATTCTTCAATAGTATACTGAGAAAGGCAGCGGGGGTGCTGATTTGATGTACAGCATGCTTACAAAGAGCAAACAGGAAGTAACAGGAAGATTCTTGTAAATGTTGTAAACCACACCTCACACTTTTTTTTTATTTTCCATTTATGTCCAATAATGTACTCTTTTAAAGGTGAGCGAGACATTTAATAACTAATCATTCTCAGCCCCAAGAGCCCGGTCTGTGTTGACCTTGTAAATGGGTAAAATAAATCAGAATGGTACCTTCAGTGTTGGAAGTGGAAATAGTTTCAATGGACTTCTGAAATGTATCCCACACCACACAACCATGCAAACACTCACCAGCTCGCTCTCTCTCTCTCTCTCTCTCTCACACACACACACACACACACACACACACACACACACACACACAGTAAACAGGCCCAGGCACCTGAGGGTACACACCAGTTCCTGATGATATTGCGGTCAGCAGTGTGTGAAAATTTAATAACATAGTTGATGTCAGACGCCACATTTCGCTGGATCAGCCGTGTCGGGTAAAAATGAAGTCCCCTGCCATGTATGAGCTCTCCACGCTTCAGTGGTACCACAAAACCTTTACAAACAGTAAACAGAGCAGCCATGATCCCTGAATCAACACTAACTGGTCTTTTTATCCATCAGAGGGCTGGTTTTATATGCTTTCATTAGATGCTACTGAACATTACTACAGCTGATTTTTACAACTGGAATCTGGACAAGCCCAAAGGTCTTCCTGTTCTGTGCTGGCAGTGGAAATCTGGATGCACTGCGCTTGAATATTTGACTGTAATCAGTAAAAGTCATGGAGAAAATGCTCGCATTAGGGATGTATATATTCAACAACCTGCCGGCAAACAGGCCACGTAGACATGATTGATGCAGCAACCGTTTCAATCAGGGACGGGTCTGTCACCTTCTCTTGACCTGCAGTTGTAGCAACCTTATTGGGCTAATCAGTGTAATTTTAAAAATGCCACAGATCCCCACTAGACTTCTGTCCTCAGAAGAAACAAGTGGAGAATGAGCCTGAATGCAAAACTCTACACAGCTCACAAACTGTTTCTATTTTGAAACTCACCTCCATGCCTTGTGGCAGCAGGCATTAACATGAACATTGATCCCATAATCATTGTGTTTATGCAGAACTCCTTGCAGAATCCAGACATTTTTGATCACACCAAACAACTCAAAGCTGCAAACGCTCGTAATGCGGCACTGAGACACCTCGCCCACAAATCTTGTCTGAATGAGACAAGAGCTGTCATTTTTTTAGCTACAAAGCTCTGTGCTCGGGGACCTTGATTCAAGTTAGAAGGATCTTCACACACACAAAGAGAGACACACACACGCACATGCACTAATTGCTGTCTCTGTCATCACTATGCCTTCCCTAAATACTCAAGGTTTGTATCTGGGTTAATTACACTTTCCTAATCCCTCTGAATCTATGCCTTGCCATCTGAATTTGTCTCATGACAGACAAGAGTATCTTTGCACTGTTTGTGTAATATTACCATGCCATTAAATTAGTTGCATTTTTCCTGTTTGAAAGTACATAGGGCGTAGGCATCTAAAAGAACTACTCATGCTTGTGTTTATAATTTATATGGGAACATTTCCACAGCAATGAAACTCTTTATCATTTATATGTGAACGTGATATCTTGAATTTACATAATTTACTATATGAGCAGCATATTCTGCCTGTATCATGGTCCCTAAAGACATCATTCAAGTAGAGATGAATTAGCCATATGTCTTGGTGAGGTTTAACCTGTGCTGCTCTGACTACATAGTAATTTCAGCAAAAAAGTAGCCATCATGTCAAATTCATTGGTCAGCAGCATCATCCTATAGACAAAATAAAGCTTCAGGGAGAGACTAGTCACACATTTTGTATACAGGAGGTAAAGGGCGTTTAAAGTTGTGTCTGTGCATTTTTCTGTGGCTGATTAAACATGGACGTGTAACGCACCCTTGAGTGGGTACATATTTACACAGGCTTTGAAACTCTCTTCAAAGTGCACCGATTAGCACCCTGAAAGGCAGTGGAAATAATGCAATGTGGCCCTAGTCCATAAATCAAGAGCATATAAGAGATGTCACATAGATATGATGTTTGATAACAGAAAATGTATTTTATAAAACCACCAGCTGATAAGGCCTTATATGCAACAGATCCACAATCAAAAGTAAAAGCAGAATTACCTTCCTTGACTAGCTGTGTCTGAGCCATAAAACAGCATTTATAACAACTTTTTGTACAAACTTCTTTAGTTCATAAACCACGTGTCCATTTTCATATCCAGACCTGAAAATGCTATTAGTGAGGAAAAGGATTGTTGTCTACAGCCTTGTGAGGAATGACACCAGCCTGTTATCAATTATGCAAAATGTACGACTGTTAACGTGAACAACCTTGAAAATCCTGTGGGGCTTTGGTACAATGAGTCAGTCTAAACTCTGTGATCCGTCATGGCCACTGTTACTCAGGTGTAGAATGGGCTATTGGCACAAACCAAGCAGGCACCAAGTGCCTGCCTGCCTCTAAATCTCCTCCAACTGTGCATATCAATAGTATTTCACTGTCTTCCTTACAAAATATATAACTGCTTGATTATTTGATGGTGTCATCTGCTATTTATGATGCCTTGTTGTTAAGAAATGAATTGTGTAAAATATAACAAGGCTGAAACATAATCAAATTACGCAATTATTCTCCTTTGATTCAATGAATTGCCCCCTGGACCTGCTGTATGTGTCTTATTTTGCGATGTAGGCTTATGTGCAGAAACTCTCTTTAGCTGCACATCTGTGCATGGCCCAAAGTTTAGTTCGAACAAATACAGAGTGCCAGCATTTCTGAAAATTCCAGAGTGACAAATATCTTAGAGAGCTGGCACAGAAATCACTGAATAATCCAATGCATCCAATCACTAACACGAACACGAACACATTTAAATGATAAACAGTCAATCTTTCCTCTGTTAAGGATGCATGAAGACACTGCACATCTGCTTCAACTTTACCCAGCATCCTCTCAGCCACGTGGCGACTGCAGGGGGAGCATATGGGAAACGTGACGATACCGACCTTGGCTGCAAGGCTGTTGAGCTTGGCTGCTTCGCTCTTATGGTATAATAACCATTCCACTCACACTACTCTCAGACACACGGTTGCTTATTTTTCATGCTCTCAGTTACTCTGTTGATCCTGTGTGCTCCCTCGGTGTCAAATGCAAAGACATCAAGCTAAAATTAT
Organism: Lateolabrax maculatus; assembly: GCA_031216445.1. Classification (NCBI taxonomy): domain Eukaryota; kingdom Metazoa; phylum Chordata; class Actinopteri; order Acropomatiformes; family Lateolabracidae; genus Lateolabrax; species Lateolabrax maculatus. The sequence continues at coordinate 15,977,711 of CM062216.1, read as the reverse complement.
TGTTTTTTTTTTTCAGACCATTCACTGAAACGTGTTCAGCCATGTTCCCCAATATATCTCATCAACCTGTAGCCTTGTCTGTCTTTTGCTCAGAGTAAAGCAGTAAATTAGAGTTTGTTGCGTGATCCAAAGCAGGATGGGCTTACTTTCAGCCTGTGGGAACAGGAAGTTCAAATTCATAAATAGTAAGCAGCCAAGCAGGCTCTATAAATAGGGCCTGCATGGATTTATGTCCACAAATAAACAGTTTTATGTCCCCAGATCCCTTTCCTGACGAAAGTCACATGATCTGCTAATGTCAGTAAAGAGCAGGGCTTAATCACACCAGCAAGCATGTGTATGTGCACGCACATGCTCTGTGACTTTAGTGGGCGTGGAGGGTGAGTATATATCTTGGGTAGGAAATGTTGGCCGGTGGTGATTTCGTTAACAGCGGTGGAATGATCTAGATAATACACTTATCCACAGTCCCTCTGGGGGAAGGCAAGCCACCAACATCTGATTAGATTCCACAAAGATAAAAGGATCATGAAGAGTCCCATGTCTAGTTTATTACTGGGTGACTTTGGGAGTCTATCCATGACCCATGAATCAACATCAGATAATAAAGTGATGACTTTCTGTGTTTAATCTCCAGTCAAGAACTGATTTGTTTATCGCACTTGGGTTTGTTTTTTTTATCTTGAGTTACTGAGCTGGAAATGAGGTTCATTTTCACACCTGCTCAATTCAGATCACATATTGTTCTTCATTTTTTCACTACCATTTGTTTTTATTCCCTTTGACGGTAGGAGCATTGTTTAATGTGTCAATGTGAATTTTGGAAAGACCTACCAATGATCTTTTCTTATAGCATTCTATATACAGTATTTAGAGTATAGCTTAAATGAATTGCTTGACACTGAAAATAATAGAGCACCGTTAGTGATGCACAATGAGGGATTTGTAGCTGCAGAGTTTTACTGCTTGTTGCAAGACAGACAGAAGAGGACTCTGATAAATTTGCAGTCTACACAGGTGCTAGAAAGCATGATTTAAAGAGATTGTGGGAGAGATTTAACATCTTGTCTTTGCAGGCAGAAAATTATATGTTATAGCTTATCTTCCAGATCCATTATTGTAGTTTCTTAGGCAGAAGACCAAGATATTGTTATACATGTAAATGGCCTCTGTAGGAATACGTGTGTGGCAGTGAATCTATGGAGCTTTGTAATATGAGCATGAAGAAGTGTCAGATTTACGGTTTTCTACTGTGCTTGGAAATACTGTGAATTGCTTAACACATTTAAGATGAATGAATATCTTCATCTAGCATCTACAGGCTCTTTGATCTTCAGAGAGGTGGCATTACAAACTGTCATACAGCAGCTGTTTCCTCTCCTGTGCTGATTAATTTGTTCATCCCTCCCTCATGTCATCTCTGTCTCCACTCTTTTTATTCTCATTCCACCAAAACAACATTTAAGTTGCTTTCCTTGTCCTACTGAGCATACATAAGTAAAATGATGTGAAAAGGTAGAGCACAGATATTTAACCTCCCTTCCTGAAGACAAAAAAGAGTGAATAATACTGTACTAATGGTGATCTAATAATTATAAACAATTGTAATTTTAGAGAAGGCAACATATTGCCTTGAATAACCAAACAGAGATGAAAAGTTGGAGTACTTCTTGTGTCTAATTTAAAAATGGCTGCCAGACAGAACTAGAGATGGGAACAGAATATAATATTTTTGATGCATAATTTTATAAAGGCAGTGATACAGGCTGAAGGGGGTTTGTGGGTCTCACTAATAGTCTGTGACATCCAAGAAAACAGCAGTTTTCAAATGCCCCGGAGAGCCTTGCCTTCTGCACGGGCTTCTCTTCCATCAGGCTTTAATTACCAAGCCAAAGGACTTTAGTCTCAATTCTTAAACTTGTTTTTCTCACAGTTTTTACAGCGCTCGTTCTTTGGGGATCCATGGGGACTCCATGTGAGAGAGAGGGTGCTAGGAGCAGAATGGCACTTATTTCTACCCCTTTCCCCACGCCTATCTTCTCCACCCCCCGCAGATCAGTGCATGTATCCAGTAGCGATCAGATACACTCAGTGTGATTTGATTTTAATTATGGGCTTTTCACACACTTTAACACACCTTGGGCAATGTTGGAAAGACCAGACAATCCCAAGCACTGAGAGAAGAGTGCATGGATGTGAAAAAAAGCTTTAATAAAAATGTGCCACGTAATTATTCACGGTCACTCTATCCAGTCATGTGTAATGGACAAGCTGGCAACACCACTGAATTGGTAATTTGTTTTTAAGTGATGTACTGTTATCATTACATCTGCAGCAGCTGCTGAGATCATTTCTTCACAAACCCTCCAGGATTTCGCTGGCTGGAAATCTCCCTTTCAAACTCCACCACAGTGGGAGAAAAAACTCAATAACTAGAACAAATCTACTCTTCAGACCCAATACTCCAAGAAAGTGTTGCTTTCTGTCATACACCCACATACACTGAAACAGAAACGGACTCATTGTTTATCCTGTTAACTAATACCGCTGTCAGAGAGACAGATGAGATCCGTAACACTCAAAGATGCTTTTCAGTTCAATTCCCATCTCAGTTAGTTTTCATTAGTTCCATGCAACACCTTCTGAAGGATAATTTGTCTTATACACAATATTCAACAAACCTGAGGGAGAATGGCTGCAATTAAAACAGGGGGTATGATGTGACAACAGCAATCAGTTTGTCATAAGCGCCTGTACAACATTTTTGTTTGGTGTCGCAATCAGATGCACACCTTCCTCTTCCTCCAACACACAGGTTTATTCTTCTAGTTTAATAACATGATGGAGGTTGAATAGGTTTGGGACTCGAACAGAAGCCTTTTGTGCAGTTCCACAACTTAGCAGAAGCAGCCATGGATGTAATATTCTTAAGAGCTTTCTAGTTGTGGCAAAATTTTTCAGCTGCATAATTTCATCTTTTTCTTCTTGCACGTGAGCGTAAAAAAAATGTCATGAGGAACCACATGTTAACCATTGTCATTACATATGCTTTTGTTCTTTAGATTTCTGAAAAAAGAATCTACAATGTTTCACACAAACAAATGTATTTTATCATTTATTTAAACGCAAGTTGAAGTGTTTTTTTTATAATTAATTAGTACTTATCATTTGACAACATCAGGATGTGCAGTGAATGTTACAGTAGCAATGCAATGAAAATTAGAAGTAGAGAATATGCTAAAAAAAAAAAAAACATCACACACATTCGCACATATTTCACATTGTTGGTTGTCTACTGGAGGCCTCAGATTGTTTTTCTATTAAAAAAACAGGAGCCTCCTGGTGCGTCACCACCAACACACTGGCAGTAGCATCAACAGAAAACGTTGAAGAGAAAGAAGGCTCACACTGTCCTACATTGTAGCAGCTCCCATAATCCGCATGGGTAGATTTTTTTCATTTCCACCTGGACGTGTGCCAATCCAGAGGATTTCTCCACTGTTGACAACATTACATTGCCCAGATGAGAGGATGTATCCTTCCATTTGTATTATGGCTAGTCCAACAAATGATATGGTTATACTAACTGGACAAAAAACTACAACTCTGTTAGAATTAGTGTGACCAGAAGTGTCAAAATAGTTAGCTTTGTTAACCTCCATCAAAGATTAAAGTATGGTTTCCTTATTAAGAAACATCAATGAAGAGTGGTGCATGAACTTGGCAAGGTTACTCTCCACTCTTCATCTTCATCACTAATGCGGCGAAATGATATTTTAATCAAACATGGTTCAACTGTTAATACAGCTGTTCAGTTATTCTGTTATTCTTCTCATTATTGAGTTGTTTTAATTGTGACACCTCTGGAACTTGTTCACTTTTTTATTGTGTGCTAAAGGACATTCAGCCACATGGCAGGAACTTTAATGGGTACTGCCCACAAAGGTGACTTTAAAACAATGATAGCAAACACATTTTTCTTTTTCTTGTGTCCCTCATTGTCTGTGCTGCTAGTGAGCTGCTAGTGCTTTAAAAGCTGACAACATTTTTGAATAGTCCACAAGCGAAAGCACATATGGTTCTCACAAAAGGCCATTCAGCATATAAACAAAGCATTTCTATAATTATTTCTGCTTTTTTTTTTTCAGAATGTGCTGCTAATGGACAGAAATCATGAGCAGATAAAACAAGAAAAATACACTTTCTACAGGAAAGACATCTCTTGATCTTACATTGAATTTTTTTTTAGTGAAGACACTCAAAAGAGGAACAATTACAACGTGTTGGTGACATATCCAACAAGTCCTTACAATGTTGAGTGTGCACCCTCACTTTTATAACATTCAGCGCTGTCTAGTAACCTACTGCATCATATCTGCTTTTTCTCCTATTCTATATTCAACTGTATTTTTTCTAATGTGGATAGAAGCTTTTTAATGGATTTTATACTAGTGTCTACTTAGTAAGGAAATTCCACAAAGAAGAAAAAAATAAACTCTGGAGGTGATACCAAAGTTAATGTGTTTGTTGCCTCTTTTACATTGTTTCCTTATGAGGCTCCAGCACCAGACTTGATATCAGTATTTTACTGTTAATCAAAAACAAAAAGCATTGAAACAAATGTCCATCACAACATTAAAAACTAACATAAATTAAGCCGCAAAAAGCATGAATTTTATCCACTATGCGGTGCCAAAATTCCCTACATTTATTAAACATTTATCATATCCATGGATCAAAACTATTCTTCTTGTTCAGTGGGAGGCAATTGAGACCAAAGCCCATCTGATAGCGACATTCATAATGTCCATAGAGTGCTGCTCTCATTTGATATGCCCTCTACATCTCAAGATTTTATGGATGACACACTTAGCTTTGAGAAACACCAGCGGACCAGTGGCTGCTCCCTGCTACTTATTCATAAACACAGATAATTACTACACAGATGAGGAATTACGGATTGTCCTTGAAGGTCAAGCCCAGTCCCTGCCCTTACTGGACACTGGGCTGGCAGCCACAGCTCTGTCGATACGCCAGTCCTGGGCAGCTGTCCGACATCGCTATTAACCTGAGCGGAGCCAGCCCATCCATAAAGCTGTTTGGGATATGGCAGCTGCTCAAGGGGCAGAGAGGTATTAAGCATAGATTTACAAGAATGAAAATGTCCTCCCTCCCTCATAATCTCTGGTCTTTTTACACGCAAGACAAGCCATATGCGCATGAACATACACACACACACACACACACACACACACACACACACACACACACACACAAACTCTTATGTAATGTCGTCAGCACGCTGCATTGGCTTGTTTGGATGCACCACACACAGTGTATTGACAGAAAGCATGCACTGTCCCTTCTGAATTGACTTCCATTCACTGCTCGGGCTCATGCATAATATTTAGAGATTCTGCCCTGTTGGGATGTCTCAAAACAATCAACAATGAGGGTTGTTCTTGTCCACATCCGCATCCACCTCATTTCACTGCTTCACTGGTTTGGTGCCTCATTGCTCTTTAAACAGCAAGGAAGCTCACAGCATTTAGTACTCTGTAACTCAGGAATAGTGTTCCACAGAACATCAAAGCCAGTTTGAGCTCACATTCACAACGAATACAGTGCAGCATTGTCAGTATAAGGAATACAACCAAAAGGAGCTGTTTTCAAAGAAGTGTCAAATGAAAGCTGATCTACTGAAGAGAAAAAACACAGAACGGCAGTAGGTCATATCATTACAGTCGACTGATGCAACAGCATATCTTCTTCAGAAGAGCAGGCTAATTTGAAGTATCCTGGAATGTCCTCAGGGTTCAAACCGAATGGACACATCAACGTGTGAATCTCCAATTACCATTGAATCTTTGAGCCTATGCAGTCACAGCATATAAATATGTAAAAACGTTGCACTGATACCCTTTCCTTTGGGATTTCACTGGAGCAACAAACAGTCAAAATACATAGCTTCTCCATCCCAGTGGCGATATTGAATTTCCTTACATGAGATCCTTTAGGAATCAAAAACACGATCTTCACAGATCTCCAGAGCAGCTTTACTTGCACCACCAAACACTTCCACATTAGCATCAATCCAAGGAACCACGTTGCCCGGCATGTAAGCTGAGCAGTTGGCCAGACCCATGATGTCCACCGGTCGTAGTACTCGGTCCCACATGTTGAACTGGCTCAGCTCGCCCACAAAGGCCTGAGTGGCGTCAAAACGACCTCCGACTATGTCCTTCACAGAGAAACAGAAGATGAAAGTTTATAAATTAACTTCTGAAGGAAATGTAAACAGACTTTAATTCAAACAAATCAATTCTGTTTGATTTTCATCAGATTGACAGATAACTCTGTATATTTTTCAGTGTACTGCCACTTTAAAATATCGTGTCAAGTGTTGTGCAATCTCCAATATTGTGCAATATGCAGCAATCTCAGCTTGTGTCAGTGACTGAAACATAAAACAACACCTTAGGCTCCAAACTAATGCAGTATGAGTTAATAGCTCTCTGTGGAGATTATTCATATGTCACTGCACATTTTTTAAGTATATCTGTGGTGCTGTCATGGAGCTAACTGCTAGAATAACCCCCTAACGCAGCTCCCAAAGGTGTTAAGGTGCAGTTTAGAGGTAGACGAATGAGGTAATACTGAATGAGGCCATGATAGCGTGAGAAGAGCATCTCTGCCTCCTCTCCCCTGCTCCCTGCTCTGCGCCTCTGGCACTGAGCTCAGGGGAGAATACACACAGGGATCTTACTGACACAAGGAAAAACACACACACATTAATGCATGCGCACACACACACTTGTTCTTTACCGCCTAAGCTTCTCTACCGCTCTCACCTGCTCCTGGCCCAGGATGATCACCCCTCCAGGTTTAATTGGGTGCCAGGGGGCCAGGTTGTCCCCGGTGCCTAGACGCTCGCCATCCTGGTAAGCCTCCCAGAAACCGTCTCTGGTTGTCCAGGTGATGCAGATGTGGTGCCAGCGCCCGTCACTCACTGACAGAGGGAGCTGGGCCACCTGGTGAGGAGTTTGAGCAAAGGGTGAGTGACATGAGAGCAACGAGGCAGGCCAAAGAGCAAGAAGTAGAGAGAGGGAGTATGAGGGGGCAAGATGAGTCAAGAGAGCTTTGAGTTTAATTGCAGCAGGTTAGAAACAAGGACAGCAATTAGTAGGGTTAGGGCTTCAAAGAGGCAGCCCTCTGCAGAGAATTCTCCAGATGAGCCAGTGTGACATATGAAATTTAGATTACCCAGGTGACATCAAGGGATAAAACATCCTTCAAAGCAGTTGGGTAGCTAACAGCAAAACAGTGTCCTCTTATGCTTTTGTGCTTTGTTCATAGATCAAAGAAAAACAACTGGTTATTTTACCAACCAATGACATCATTGTCCTCTGAGGATACAGCACAACACATGAGATTATGAGTGTGTAACTCATTAGCCTTTTCCTTATGAGCATACAGAATTACTTCACACTCATATATTGTTGCAGATGCAGCTCCAGATACATAAAACCTGAAAATATGGGAAGAGCCACTGGAAATAAAATTCAAGTTATTGCAATTACAGAGGCAATTGACCTGGTTAAGGATGCCAGGGAACAGTGGCAGTATTATTATAAAGTTATAAAGTCTATCCAAGTTGGAGTGGTCTAAGCCTCACTCACTGTTTAAATAATTAGGATCCGAAATTAAAATAAATTCTTGTCAAATAGTCTGCAGCACTTAATATACGACAGCCGTGATGTTTTGTACACAAAGAGCTTAATATTAAAACACCATATCCACAGGGCATACACTACTATGAATACATGACTCACTTAATGACTACAAATGATCTCATTCTGAAAACATAAAGGGTACAATTTTATAGTTGTTACAGAATAGAAATTATTATTTTCCTATAGGCCTTTATCAAATCAGACTTTTGGCTTGTAATAGCAGGCAAAGCACAGGTGTAACTTTGCTTTGTTCCATTGAGCCAAGATGTTTAATACCTGGGCTCTTGAACTGGAACCTAAAAGTAATACAGGTGTTTCATCTATGCTTCTCCTGCTATAAAATGTCAAAATGTCTGTTGGGAAAAAGGCCCATGATGTATTTTACTTATGGTTTAAAGGATATTTTGTTTTTCAGCTCCAAAAGGCTGTAGATAAGGTTAAGGTAAGAAGAGAATAAATCAGTAAAGTATCTGTTTCCAACTGAGATTGATGAAGCAAAATGAGAAAAGAAACATATCGACCATATGAATTTTGAATGATATTAGAAGAAGTTTTAGGAAGTTTTTCTAAAATTTGGAAAATGGTCTTTCAGAAAACACCAAATTTATAAACATCAGATTACACATGCACACTTGCCAAAAGAACTTATTTTTAACGTTGTACAAGGCCAGTTGAATCCATTACAGATTAAACTCCTGGCAGCCACATTTGATTTGAAAATGGAGAGGCCGTAAGCATGTTTGACTTGATTTGAAAATTTGAGAAAAAAATCCTGAACAAAGAGGCTGACTAACCTGATGAAGATGTTACTTTACAACAATAAAAATGCCTTCTCCGCATAGCCACCCACAAATACAAAATACAGACAACGTTGCACTTTTTAATACTGTCGAGGCAGCTTTCTTCTTCCCTCTTAGTATGCAGCCAAATCAACAGCATAAACAATGTGCCCCAGTGGACCCTGTTACCACTGTGAACAAGTTCAACACATGGATGTGCTGCTGCACATACTATACGGTAATCATATTCACAAGTCTCCCTCACCTCCATCTCGCTCTCTTTCTCTCTGTTGCTTTCTTCCTCCATTTCTAGCACATTATAATTTCCTTTTTTTGCCATCTTCAGATTTTTCACTCTTTTCCCCTCACTTCTCAGCACTCTATCACCTCCAACACTCTGTAGCTTTCCCTCTTTTTTCTCTCATACTCTCATCCCTTTCTCCCACCATCTTTCTCTCATCTGTCTGACTTGAACACATGTATAATGCATGGTGAGGGGAAAGCTGTGAGGAGACCTGCCTGTGCCAATAACGCCCAATGTAAACAAGATAGTGGGAAAAGAAATCCTCTCCAGTGCAGCAACATTTTATCAAAAAATCCCACAAATCCCATATTACACTGCTGCAGAAGCAACTGTATTATTATGAAACGAAAAATCTAGTTATTACAGCTTACATCGACATAACAATTAATGTTTTTCCCTTTTAAGACTTAATGCCATACAATATTAATGTGTTTCTACCACTTTGAAATCATGTTAGTTGACTGAAAGCGCATAGTATGTGACTGTGTAGCAACAGTATAGTGTCTCCAGAAAGCAAAGAAGACTAGGCCTTTAAATTAGCACACATGGCAGCATAAGTTCTCTAATGAATTACTGTTATTCTTGGGTGTGTGTGGAATGTGGGTCAATGATATTAAATGTTTATAAGGTTCAAAATTAAATATTCAGAACTGATGGTCAGTGAATCTGCTCTCAGCTGTATCATTATTGTGCTCACATGTACATACAGTAGTTATCTGCTTGTTTCACACCATAGAGCAGACCAACACGAACATACTCATCCGTTCTTTGCATTTAGCTAGCTTCATAGCTGATCTACGTATACTACCATCATTAGCTGTAATACAGCCAGCAGTGTTACCAGGCAAATAATAAATGATTCTCAGCTTCTTACTGAAATACATATTCCCTATTCAGAAAACCAGGGCAGAGTGAAGGAATCAGAGTTGCTCTCCTCTCCATTAACAAATTAAAAGCACACTGTGAAGCAAGGCACAAGTTTCTCATTATGGACCTACCTTATCATTAACTAGTAGCTCAATGGGGTTGTTCCCCCATTCGATGAGGACTATCTCGTTGGCCTGGCCTGGCACACCGTAAGAGAACGGGGTTCCTATGCCGGGAGTGGCGCTGGACTTGAGCCACATGCACACAGTGAAGGCGTACATTTCTGGGAGGCTCTTCTTAATTCGCCCGTACAGGTAGTTGGTGCGAAGAGGGAGGGAAACCTTGAAATCCTCGGGTGACTTGAAGGCATTATTACCTGTTGTAAAGGAGTACACATGATCATATGTTTCACATTTTAATGTGCTATGACTTGATCCATTCAAAACATTTATTTTTTTAAATTTTCTTCTGACGATGATGATTCTGAAGACCGTGGCAGGAAGTGTCTGAGGATGGTTGGAAGGGCGATTATATTTAAGATGAGGAAAAAGAGGACAAAGGTGAAGGTGAGGCTCACTTGTAAGAAGCATGTTAGCTGCTGGCAAAGTAAACATAAAGCAAAGTAAAAATTGGGTGATTTGTAGCTGTGGGCTCATATGTCAAAGTAATTCTGTCGTCTGCAAAGGGAAAGAAACAATGTCATATATTTAGTCCCAGGACACAACAATAGGTCTTCTGCCATGATAGCGGCTCTGTGAGGTTTTTCTTAGGCTTTGCTTAATGTTGATATTCAGCAGGTATAATGTTTGCCATGTTCACCTGCTTAGTTGAGCGTTTCAGCATGCTAACACCTGCTAATTAGCAATAAAAACAAAGTACATCTGAGTCCGTTGGGAATGCCATCCATTTACAGGTATGTTGTTAAATTTGTATTTTGACCTGATGATCGCTCAAGATGAAAATTCAGGGGGTCTCCAAAGTGTTTACAATTTATCCTGAGGGAGAGATGACTGTGTGTACCAAATTTCACAGCAATCCATCCAATATTTGTTGAGATGGAAGACAGGGGCTCACCAAAGTCATCAGAATGCATTGACTGTTTGCACTAAACAACCTGAATTTGTTCCATCAAATAGACATGGTAACTGAAGAGGTATAAAACTTGACCAGCTGCTATAAGAAAAGTCAGAGGAAAGTTATTAGAGTTGATCCTCTAGGGAACTTGAATATATGTGGCAAATGTCACTGTAATCCTTTCAAGAGTTGTCGAGATATTTCAATCTGGACCAAAGTGGTGAACCGCTGCCATCCCTGGAGCCATGCCGCTAGCATAGATAAAAATACAAAACCTGTTGTTTTCAGGCTTCCATGGTTGTACTTAAGCTCACTTATGGGTTTCATACTGGTCAGTTAAAGAAAAGGATGTCAAAAAATTACAAGAGTTTTAGTAATTAAAAGAAATTAACAAGAAATGGCGTAAACATGGATGCTAGATCATGCATGATTAAGGAAGACAGACAGAGAGAAGCTTACCGAAAATTTTAAGGTAAAAGGAAAATAAAACAGGATAAAAAGGGTTGTGAAAACCACACACACACACACTACTTTGCAATAGGTTTGCATGTCGCATATTTTAATGGGAGTGAACCACAATTTTATCTGTTTTGTGCAGTGTTTGAGGCTTGGCTTAGTTAAAAAAAACATTTTGCTCGCTATATTATGAAGCCGTAACACCGAATGAAAGGTTCATAATATGGGCTTATGTTGGAGGCAAGCTTTGTTCACACAGAACCAGTCAAACAACTTTGATCCACAACACAAAATAAGAGAAAGAAAGAATTATCATGTAAATAAAGCATGTGTTTCATAAACAGTGCCACTACTGCTGGACTCCATCCCAGTGTTCTTTATTTTAAATCCAGAGGGAGACAACCAGAACATGTTAGAGATTCATTGTAGGGCTATCATCAGTGGAAAAAGCCTCACATTTCCAGCTGACAAAACAACATCACAAACTCAAGACTCAATAATTTTATCAACTCTGGCAGTGTCTTGACGTAAATTGAACTTAATGAGGCTCACAAATGTAATATTTATTGTGGGGATATTGTATTGATTGATATGTTTAAATCTGAGCAATTAACTTTGGTTAAACCTTGTATCCTCAAACAGCCACTGACTGAATCGACTGAGCCCCAGGGGACGTGGGTCTACAGGAAATGTCCAGTGAGTGGTGAGATAATCTTCTAAAATAATTTGCCTTTGGGCAGAGATATTTTGTGTTATTTTGACATCTATCATCAAAGTGATACCCCGGAGTGTGGACATCTCTCCAACATTTCTTTAACTAATTAAGCATTCAGTGTTGCTTTTCAAGCCTTAATTCCAAGACCAGGAGCTGCTCCGAGAATGGCTCTGAGAAAAAAACTATGTTGTGAGGTTTTTCTGTGCATCATCAGAAATTTTCACAGGGATTGACTAATTAGTGTTAAATCTGGCAGACAAAAAACATTTAAAGTCTGGCATTAAATCAGGCCAACATTTCACAGCACCCATTGTATCGCTTACTTTTCTCAAGCTCGGTGATCCTCTCCAGGAGGGAATTGAGAGTGCTTTCGGTGCGTTGGCGGTGGGCCGCTGTTTCATTGTAGAGCTGGCTCTTCTCCTCCTCCAGCTCAGCCACCTTCCGGAGGAGCTGGGTCTCCAGCGCTCCCAGACGCTGCCGCAGCAGCTCCCTCAGCTCTAGTGGAAGGGGAGTCAGGGCCGAGACACCTCCAGCTGACACATTTGTGCTGGGGAGGCGCAAACTCTGCTGCTGGGAGACAGAGTGGGAAAGATTGCAGTGAACAGCAGAAAAGTAGGTAGACAGACAGACAGACAGGGATAGATAGATAGATAGATAGATAGATAGATAGTGTGTGGGGGCAGAGGGGAGTGACACACATGAACAGTGACACATAGAATCCAGTTAATCCTGTGCACTCAAACAGACATTCAGTCTTTATAAAGACTTAGATTTGCCTGTAGATGACTGATGTTATCTACCTTTTAGGGCTGATATCCTTTTAGCACCATTGTTTTTGATACAGCAATATCAAAATGAAGACAGCGTGTCCCTGTGGTGGACTTTGATTGGTGACCTGCCAAACGCCCATGGCTGCGCCGGGTATTAAAGATAGGCGCCATGTGTGACGTCACCCAAAGTTCACACCAGGCGTGATCACAGATGGATTTTGAAAAAGGGGACAACAATGCTTAAAAGTGGTGCTTTCACTGTGCGGCAGAATGCCCTCAGATGTTCATTTCTAACGCTGTGTTGACGTTGCCCCTGCTGTCTTTGGGATTCAGACACACTGTGACACATTCACAGAGTTTGATTAATCTTTCCTGACAAATGGAACCATCTGAATAGCTCAAATGACAGATTCCCTGGTAATCTGGCACTGAGGGGCCAAATCAAACAATTGCAAGGACCTGAATGTTGTTGAGATATGCAGATGGCTTTGGTTTGTAAAAGAGGTTCTCCTACAGGGAGCCATATGCTATCAGCAACACCAGTCTTGCAATAATCATTATGTTAAGCAGATGCAGATCAATAGATATGTGATTAAAATGCAATATAATATGTATCCTCGTAGCTGCAGTATATCCTTGATTTGATCTGGGTATTAAAGCTTCCAATCAAGGAGAGAGGGAGAGGGGGGATGGGAATAGAGAGATGGATGGACCAGCAATGCAGCATATTGAAGATAACCTTGAATTTAAATAAACAGTATTGTGATGGTTTATGGTATCAGGGCTGTCAGAAGGTGAAAAATGTACTACATTGTTGATATGATATAAGATATAAAAGCCACAGTTTACAGTATGTCAACCTTCTACTGTATATAAAGTACTTTGTATGTGACCTCAATATCGGTTGTGATCTGTGAACCTTGCGGAATAAATGCACACAGTAGAATGAGCTCTCCTGAGACTGATCAAAGGGCTGGTTGAGATGCAAAGCTCTCAGGTCAGCAGGACTATGAAGGACTGAACCATTGAGCACTTGATTCAATTTAAAATTTTAGTGCTCTGCTGCAGGTGAAATCTGACAGAATTCATTTCATCAGCTACTATGAATAATTAGTCACATGACTGCAAATAAGACATTGTGTTGGAACACACATGTTGGAACACACACACACACACGCAGTACTCATAAATGATTCAAGGTTGCATTTCAAATCCCTGCAAATTTGTTGCACCGACATGCAGCAGGTTTGACCAACAGAGTTATCTTTTAATGATTAAAAACGTGTATGTGACCTGCCGGTTACATGACCCTTTGATCTCACGATTCTACACGAGAGGTCTCCTGCAGCAGCAGAGTATTATCAGACATGTATGCAATGGTCTGTGATAATATTACCGGTAAGATGCTGAAAGACATGTAGCCCTGATAAGAAAAACACACTGTAGCTGGCTACATTTATGGTCATTAAAATAAGCAGGGCAAATTAAAAACGCTGGTTTGGAGGGGAAAACTAAACTAAAGTGATTTTTCTGCTGCGTTTACGCACATTGGTGCCATCTTACCTCCAGGTTCTCCAGCCGACCCTTGAGACTCTGCATGGTCTTGCCCAGTTGGTCTATGGTCTCGCCGGGGTCTCGGGGCAGGTCCCCCATGGTGTTCTTGCCGTACTCCTTCCGTCTGGAGCCCTGACCCCGGGTCTTGCCCTGCGACGACGACGACTCGTCGGCCGCCGCCTCGCAGCGCGCCAGCTTGGAGTTGAGCTCCTTGATGGTGCCCTGCTGGCTCACGATGGTCTCCTTCTGCTGCAGGATGGTCTCCCGGAGCTGGATGATCGTGTTCCGCAGCTCGTCCTCCACCGGGCTGCTGCTCTGGACGCGGGTCCCCGCAGGACCGTACCCGCAGCCCGGCTCCGCGCCCGGGGGGATGGCGTTGCAGACGAAGCGGCTACCTGTGGCATCCTGGCTTCGCGCCGTGCGTCCACTGACCAGGTACAGGAGTCCAAACACTAAACTCAGCATCCCGACTAAATGCACAAATCCCCACGTATTGACCTAAACGACTGAATGAACGTTTGCGGTCTCCCGTAAAAGAATGAAATAAACTTATTTCAACAGCAACTCATCAATTCAAGTGGTTGCGGGCATTTTTCTAAACTTCCAAAAATGTAACGAAAAGGCCAAACTTAGTTTAAAGTGTAACCATGGAGAAAAATCCGCAGTGAAAAATCATAAAATCATACATCCACCAACCACATGGTCGGTCCTGTTTGAAAAAAAAAAAAAAACACAAATAAAATCTTAATTCTTACTTTCAGCAGGCGGAAACTCGGCAGATTGAATTCAGAATCTGATAGCTCCTTTACTGGGGGAAAAAAAAAAAAAAGTTGTACCTATTTGTTATCTCGAGACAAACAAAATCCACAAGACGGCTGTAGAGAAGTCAGTGCTGCCTCTCCGGTTGGTCGGGCTGTCAGTGAGCGGTGCTGAGGAGACAGCGACGCTGCTCAGACAGATTATTATGGGGATGTGCGCACTGGCGCTTCCGCTCATCATCCGCGCGCTCCGGTTATTCAGCTTCAGCCTACGTCATCACTGAGTCCCAGTGGATCCGAGCCATGCTATTGGTAAGCCTCAATGACTTTTTATGACCTGTGTGATGTGAGGGAAACTGAAAAGATGTCGAACAGAAACACATTATGAGAGTTAAAGGTCCTCAGTCGCCTCTTGAGGACTGTATATACTCTGTATAGTTTTTCTATGAATGTTTCTTATGGATGTAAGCTCCGAACAACCCAATAACCACAATATTGATATGCAGAGTAATGACTGATAACTTAACAACTGTCTTGATCCTGCCTTGGGAGAGAGTTGCACTCTTTATACCCCACAGAGTCTGAGTTTGTTAGAACTAAATGTCTTTTTATTTTTTTCTTCCAACAGGGAGGGCACACTTGGTCTAAGGTCAAACTTTAAGGATTAGTAAATCCAGTTGAAACCAACAGTTAAAGTGGGAAGTTTGATGGTGTGACTTGAATTAAAACCAGATCCCCATTGCCTTCTTTCATTTACACACACTGCTCTGTGCATAAGTAAAACGACTTTCATTTTCTACACCGCATGCTCTGTGGCAATGGTGAAACTTTACACTCGACTCTTAGATTGACAGTATTTGTGTCTTTGAATAGGATTTTGAATGTGACTTTGGGCCATTTTGCTGAACAGTTCATGTATTCAAATTGAAGAGATAATTCAGACTGGTGACAGTCCCCGTCTTGCTGTGAAAAAATGATGGTTAATGCTGAATGGCACCAAGCTCGCCTTGAATAAAGTCATAGGTCGGCTATAGTTTGCCATTAAAATTTCATGGTGCTGTTATTATTTCATTTGAAATGACCACTTTCTTTATTGATGATTATAAAGCCAGCAAAGGTTTACTGTAAATCATTGTTCATGTTTAATTGCAGTTCAGTCTGTATGTGTTTGTGGCAATACTTGTGACCTGGCCACATAGTACTAAGAATAATCCTTTGTGTTTGCTTTAATCTGGCTGGTAGGAGGTTATTCCATGACCATTAGATAACAGTTTTACATGAACAAGGGAAAAAATGGCATGCCCAATTTGTGGTTATGTCTTGTGGTTTGTGGTTCAATTTCTCAAACTGTCAGTTGCAGTCCAAGTAGGACAAATGTATCCAATCTAAAGAGGGAGGCACAATGTGTAAAAACCTTACTATGTGACAAACATTGTCTAATATTCAAATCCAATCCCTCCTGACACAAATCTCACCCCGATATCCTGTTTTGTGTGTAAACATGTCAAACCTTTGATGAAAACTATCACCTCAAAGCCTCTTCAGGATGGGATCTCTTCTTAAAATAAGCCAAAGAGAGAACAATATTTGGAAAAAAAGAGAGAGGATTCTTTCTGCAGCCAAGGCAAGTAAACAGCAGTGCTATACTGTTGCATGTGTAACATTATTTGATGTTATCATTTCTTTATATTTAGAAATCTACAGGCAAACGTCGATGGCAAAAGAAGTCATAGCCAATTTCACAATGACAGACAGGGAAGAGTATCACAGCAGGTTTTGTTTGGGGCTCCCTTCATGTTTTGTCAAACTAAGACAAGGGAGCAGGCGTCTGTCAGATACCTGCTAAGAATTATAGAATATGAAAAACTTCAAAGCCAGACGTTGGCTTAATTCAGATTATAAATCGAGTTCAGCATGGCTGTTGTCGAGCACTGAGACATCTTTTTCCAAAACTGCCTCATCAATCTTTATTTCCTCAAGATGTTTCCCATCAAATCTGAAGCAGTGGGACAGCGATAGCTCATGCGGGATGCTCTCTCAACGTGGTGTGCAGTATTACCATGCTGCCCATCACAGCCGTCATCTCCTATCTGTTCCCAGGGCCTAAGAGCTAAATGTCAGCCCACATTAATGCACACTCAGCGTACAATGGACACACAGTGCTGGCACTGACGGGGAACGGCCGTGAAGTCACTGCTAAGGGAGGCAGTTTCTAGTATGACAGGTCCCCTGGGAGAAGGGACAGAAAATAACCATGGCAACCTTATCTCTTCCCTGATCCCCACCCCCCACCCCCCACCCCCCAGCCCCAACTTTAGTGAGCAAGGAGCTGGCAGAGGTGAAGTGGGAGTACTGAAGACTGAGCAGAGATGACAACTTTCACTTCAAAGTTGATGGGATAAAGTTATTTCCCTTTCATGTTGCAACTGGTGAGCGCTGGGGTGAAGTAACTTTACTTTTTTAAGCGCCCTCAGCGAGGGTTAAGGAGTCAGCAGGGATTGAGCTCTTATCCTAAGTGGAGTTTCCCATCCAAATTAATACATTTAAGAGATAGGTTGCGTTGCTTGGCACTTTACGCGAGTCAATCAGAATTTCTATAGAAACAGAGGCACTGATTTACACTGAGCATCCAGAAAAATAGAAACACTGCTGTATGCTCTAATGAATTATGTTTGGGTTTTGTTGAGGCTATTTCATAAGGAAAACTGCTTATGTGTGGACTCAACTCTGTTGATGTCATTTTATTGGATTGCACTGTATTGTGAACAAGAATATTAGAAACTCCTCTCAATAAAATGCAATTCAATACAACAAAACCACAAACTACAGCCTAAAATTACCAGAATTGGATCTCAACATGTCTCAACAATGATAAAAAAATTATCTTTCAGAACAGGAGGATTTTTGTGTGAAACTGCATTTTACTCTTAGACACTGTATTCATTTTAACTTTAATCTGCACTCCCACTTCACATATATTTTGTGATGTTATATGTACTGTAAGTGTTTACCTCTTCAGACAGCACGGGCAAATTATTTGATTAGTATAAGATTAGATGAGTATATAACTGGATATATATAAATGTATACTGAGCAAATTCCAAATTAATAGATTTCAAGGTTCTTGGTGATGCAATGGCACCATCCGGGCATGAGCAGCTGTCGTCATCAGCTGTTAGTAACGGTGACTAATCAATGCTTTTGGATGAATTAAGGGTCAGGGTCAATACTTTACACATGTGACGTCTTACGACCAGGCATGCTTCACCACCCGTATCATCCTGTGTGTATCTTACTCACCATTGTGGTAGTTCCACCTATTGAGTGTGATATGAGTGCAGCGGATGCTGAACACTCAGAGCCTCTGACTGGAGCCAAACTCACACCGCATGACACAGTCCTATGGCCGTTTGATCACTCAGCTAGTCACAGTGTCCAGAACATTAAGCATCTCTTCCTGTGTTCTCACCATCCCTCCATCCCTCATCCCTCCATGCATGCCACCTGCTGCTGACTACCTGCTCAGCAGCATGCTTGTGCTCCTGTGAATCAGAGTCCATCCGAGCTGCAACGTGGCCGGAACAACTCCCACACCAGCAAGGACAGCACACACCCATTGTACACATGGCCACATACAGTACACATGCGCCCATGCATTTGAAAGCAAGCAAGACCCACACATGACAAGACATGGAAGCACATGATAAATGGGAAATCTGTGAGTCAGACACACTTCAGTCACGTTTCAGCACACTGTGCACACACACACGCACACACAAACACACGCACACAGCAAAAGAAGAGAATATCAAACAAAATATCAAACAAAAGCATGATAGAAATACATGCACACACACTCTCTCCTAAACTTACTCACTTTCCCAAATGCACTGACACATGCACAGACTGAGCAAAACAAATTCAAATTTTTTGTCATGCTCTCATTCAAAGTCTTAAAACTGAACCAAAAGCTTCATCATAACAGTGAATTACAATGTGGCTTTTCAGGGATTAAATCTTTGTTGCAATGAATGACATAATGAATCAAAAGCAAAAAATAAATTAAAAATAAAAAAGCTTTAAAGAATAATAGATTACAGACACAAAATGTATTTCAGAACGTGTAGGTTGCCTGCAGTAAATGCACCATCTAAATATTTTGTATTTTTAAAATGCTTTAACAAACTTTTATAGCCTGGGAACCAGAGGAATCTGCAAACTTTAATTGATCTGGCCCGTCTTCCATTCAGACTGATTTCGTTGATACAGGTATCTGGCCGAGCCAATCACAAACGTTTATCTGATATAAGGCGGGCTTAATACGATGACTGACAGAGGGGAGCGCCGGATAGAGCGGCAGTATCAAACGGACTTGATGGGAAATTTTCCCTAAAAGAAGAACTGCACTTAAACTTTATGTTCATAAGAGGTATGTGTTTGCCGTACTTCTGACAGGACGTACAGTACAACAGAATGGCCTTTTTTTGCTCTTATTAGTTGTCTCCGCCAGTTGATAATGCCCCTTGGAAATCGAAAATGAATTAGTCTTATTAACAAAGTAGTAATATGCATTTGCGAATTAGTCTGGCTGGAATTTTTACTGAAGTGCTCAGAAATACAACATCACAATTAGAAGGACAGCTCATGGCTCAGGTTGAAGGTAACATGGAATAAATAGCCTCCTTAATCAAGAGGCATAAAGCATGTAGTTTAAATGTGGTCATAGAAGAAAATACCAATCCTGACATTAAAAGAATATATATACAGAACCTGACATGGCAGGCAACTGGGAGGTGTTACATTACTATAGTCACATATGATATACTCTAGTTGCTGTAATATATATCTAATGCACCCTTTGCAATAACGCGGTCTATTTAAACTGTCAATTCCCTCTCACTGTTTAGGGCTGCTGCAGGGCTCTTTTGCAAAGTATACTGTACCACTGCTCATGTAGCATTTCATAAGAAAACCTCGCCTGCCAACATGAATGTCGCTGCAGCACGACTTAGTTGGAGAATAATCATGTTTGCGACATGCTCCCTGCTGCTGCTGCCACAGTCAGCGACTCCATTCCTTCTTCATATCAGCTGTCGTCCTTCAACGCCACTTCAAGCCAGAAAAATATCGTGAGCTGATGTCTTGGCTTTGTTCAGTTGGTGTTTGTGTGCTTGGCAATATGCTGCTGGCTGCTTTATTGGTCTGCTGCAGATCTGCTTGTAGGCGATGTCTTGGCAGTCTGCTGGCTGCTAATCTCTGTTTTTATGCTGCTGCTGTCTACTGATGTGTGTGTATTGGTATTGATTGTAAATTCATTACTCATAGTGCCAAAGCTTAAATGTCTCTTGTTGATTGTTGTTTGGCACTGTGATTTATGGTGTCATGGGCCAAATCCGAGGTTGCTTTAGAGGGTAATATTATATATTGACTTCTTGTAAACATACATTTGCTATGTGCTCAGTGGTGAAAAGTAACTGTACATCTACTCCAATACTGTACTTGAGTACAATTTTGAGGTAGTTGGTGCATAAGATTAGAACTTGTGTGCACAAATCTTATTATCTGCACATATGAAAAATATATCAACTTTCGGGACCTTTGGTGCCCTATATTTCAACATTCTGACTTAATTTAACACTGTGCATAATGAGAACCCAAATCTACACAATGTAGATTCCGCATAATGTCTGGCATCAGGCTCTGTATCTAATGCTGTTTTGTGGAGAGTAGAGTTGACTGTCACTCCCCAATCTCCTGTAAAGCAGTAGAACTTGATTTAGGGTAAAAAGAAAGTCACAAAGTGTAGTATTTTTGCTCGTACTAAAGTAAGGTTTTGTACAACAGGCATGCGCCCAACTCATGATAGCCTTTTGAAATGAATTGGTGGAGGAGGATACGGCATAGAACACAAACACAGTAATCTTTGCCCCCGCCAACTGCAGTGCTGCGTGACACAATCCAAGGGAAATTAGACAATTATTTATAAGCATCATTATTGGCCTTTTATGCAGCTATCATGCTGGATGTAGGACAGCTGCCTTCCAAAAAATATAAAAGGGTCTGATTGACTTTGTTCAAAAGCCCGCCAGTTCCTTTGATGTCGAGAGTGGCATTGAACAGAAGCAGTCAAGAGAATCATCCAGTACAAATTGAAAAGAACTTAATCTCTCTCTGTCTTGGGAATGTTATCAGACTCTTCAGGTGCTCACCTTGAAAGAAGCGGGTACGGACATGGGAAGGAAAGGTTATTGGAGACATGTCAGCTTCTCTTTGTGATGACTCGAGCATTGATACAGGTCATATGACACAAGACATTGTCATGACATGTTGTCTGAAGTGGCAGACTGCATTGGAACATATATACTTTTTCACTCATACAGTTTTCAGAGCATTCATGCATCTGTGGTATTTTTTTGAATCGCCTGTTATCAGGTAAACTATTATGAACGCTCCTAAAAGGTTGGAGTTATTCTTAACAGATTCATTCTTTACATTCTAAAGAGCTCACTCCTTGCTCTGAACAATATGCTATATTGCTCTCAAGGCTGGGAGCATTGCATCATGTGGAAGAGCAATAAGGTCCAATTCACAGTCTGTGGCCTAACACACAGTTCTTAATGACTGGTCTGTAAATGAAAACAAACAGGGTGGCTCACAGATTGCCATTATGTAATTCACATGCTGCCATAGGGAATGACCGCCCACAATCACCACATGGTCCGCTATCAGCGCCTGGCCATAGGACTAGGAGTGAGTCAGTGTTTGTGTGTGTGTGTGTGTGTGTGTGTGTGTGTGTTAGCACATGTGTATTTGTGAATGCATGTTTTGCTGAGAAAGTTCTTATAGATAATTGCAAAAAAGAAAATCCATTAAATAATTCTAACTCTCTGCAATTGAAATGCTCAGAATGCAGTTAGTCCTCCAGTGACCCTCCTCTCCATACCTCAATTGTTGAGTGATATGAAATATGCTCAGCTCTCACAGACAGGCCCCTTAGCACAACAAAGATAGATATTATTAACTGCTGGGAGAGCTTTATCTCTTTCTATATTTTAATAACGGGCCTGTGTTTGGAGGGTTATAGGAGAAATGCGCTGCAGTCCCGAGAGCACTGCTGGCCTCGTCTTTCAGCTATGTGATCAGAAAAACAAACTCCCACTTTAGATTAAGCAACTGAAAAACAATTAACCTCAAAAGTAAGAGCAGTCCATCCCAAGTGTGTTCAAGCAAGACTTTTGCGAGATGATGCCTCATTTGAAGGGGATATAGATACTATGTGAGTTGTTTATGTGTTTCTGATGTGTCATGTACTTTATTACCTGACATGAATGTGCTATCATGGGCTAAAAGTGTACTTGCTGTAAGAAGATTATTAATTGCAAATCACTGACTCTGTAGGAAACACTAATTTCCAAGAAATAATATTGCATTATATTTGGGCCAATACGCATGCTCACAATCCATAGACACTAAAGGAAAAAAAGACTGAATTGTGGAAAACATTTCCGACTAGTAATAGTTACTCATACCCACCCTTAATGAAAATATGTACATCTTCTTTAATGGAATAATTGTCAAATGATAAAATGGTGTTATCCACTGTTTGTTAAATGCTTCCAAAATATTGATATATCGATCTGAAAAGCTCAAAACATTCTAAAATTATATAACTTCTTCACCCACATTAGAAACAGACATGATTATTTTAGCATTTCCTAAAGTTTATACAGAGTGCAAGCATTTTTATAGCTGGTTTGAAATTACTTTTAAGGCACATTATTACAAGCATGTAGACTAATGATGTTCCTGTGGCTGAAGTCCTGCTGAACTTTCTTTTGGCTGAAGACTTACTCATCTGGCAATCAAATCAAATGATTAATGGTTTGGGTAAGACAAATCATATAAAATTAATTGTCTGTTCTGATTTTCTGATGAGCTGAGAAGCTTTCTGCATAGCATAATTTATTTTGCCATTGCTGAAGGAATTAAAATAAGTTGGAGAAAAACATCTGTCTATATATGTCGGTAAAGTTTTGGAAAAACTATGTTGTGCTTTGTATAATACTTGAGTTTGATACTCATGTATCTTTACACACATATCATAATTTAACATACATACATATCACACATTATATAGATTTGTCAATCGATCTAGTAATTAATCAAGTACATTTTGAAAAGATCAATATTTCATGCGTTAGTGAGTTTACTTCACAAGTTCATATTTTTTTAGAAGGATTTAAGGAAAGTATAGTGTGAGAAAGCATCAATATGGCTTCAGTGAAATCCATAACGAAATGTAGGAAATATAATAAGATAATAATATAATATAACAATTTCATATTCTTCACATTTCCACCCAATATAACCATGTTTCCTCCTATTTAAAATTCTCTGCCGAGTCCTGGGACCCACCCCAAATAACTGACCGCTCAGTGAGATCTCAAAAGGTCTGCTGCTGTCTCATAATCTCATAACTGCGGGTGCTGTCTGCCAACTGTGGATGTTTATGATTAGAAGCATGCCACAGGAGACAGGACATGCCAAGGTCCAGCTGCAGCAGGTTGGGGGGTGGGGGGGCTACAGGCCTGGCAGCATCCACACACATGGGACACAGATTGAGACAGAACCCTCCAGTTGTACAAGGTTGCCAGATGTTGTCTGGACCAAATGTAAAGCTGCCTCGCCCAGCAGGCTGTAAATGAGAGAAATGCACAGCCGTGCCTTTGTCATGGCATCCAGTGGGCTTTACTTGCTGGACTCTCAGCTGCCTGAGTTTATGAGGTTTGGGTTTGCTAACCACAGGGATAAATTACTTTGGGAAAGTTTATTTCTCTATTTACTGCTCAAATGTACAGAGTAGTTACCAGACATGCATTGTATTAAATCAGTATCCAAGACTATGACAACTATGAGACTTCCCTAACTTTGCTTGATGATAAATTATAGTAAGTTTTGACACACAGCTCTGGACTCACAGGAAGCTGTAGGTGCCACGTCATGTCATACAGGCTGCCAGTCTGTGATCTTAGATCACAGTTCTCACATTTGAAGTAAAAGGTCAAGATCTTACCAAAAAATATCATCATGTTACTGTAGTAATATTGTCAGGAAAGTTTGTAGTACACATTTACAGTTGTAGAGTTGTAAGGTTGTTTGTTTATTTATTTTATGTTATTATTATTTTACAAAAGCATCATTGAGCAGTTTCTTTGACCACACTGTATTGAGAGCTAAATCCATGGAGGAATTATGTGTAGCTTTGTCTGATGTGAATAAAATTCAGTGTCTTTGCGTTTGTCATTATATTTTTTACTCTGACTTCTCCTTTACCACCTCCTTCTTTCTAGCATAACTGAATGCCTACTATCTGATTTTGCTCTATTTTTTATTGATGTGTGTGTGCAGATGTACCTAATGTGTGCAGTTAGGGTGCCATAATGTGACCAACCAAATGGATATGTGTATGGATGGTGATACATATTGTGTTGCCCTATTTTAATAAGATAGAGCTGGTTATTTTTATGAGCTTGATTACACCAACCAAGAAACTAAGTCTGAAAACAAAGCACAGTGGCACTTAACATGCATGACCTGTGTGAGGATGCCCTCCTAGAATAAAAGCTGAAGTGCTGTCGGCACATAAACAGGTCTACACAGCATATTAATAAAATAATATAAAGCAGATTTTAAGTACTGCAGGACTTTTACGGTGATAGAAATTCAACGATATCTTGTTTTGTTGTGTTTATAGTGCAAACTGTAGGACTTGTGAAGCACATGCTCAAACTACAAAATGAATGGGCAAACAATAAGCGGGATGTCTTCCTTAACAAACATTAACTGAGACTTATAAAGAAATGTAAGTGCACACAATGTCACAAACATGTAAACTAAACTACAGTATAGATTTCCAGTAAGATTTTAATGTGCCCAAACAACAGGAGATTTTTTTAAATGGAAATGTTTTCAAGCACACTATTGTATTCACATTATTGTGTTTTTCTCCTGACAACTCAACCAAGCTGCTCAGGGTCAAACCACATGAAAGCAGCCTACAAGTTGAAATTGCGTACAGTTAAGTTACCATCAACTGGCCCATTGTGCTTAAAACTTTTCTACAGACCATTTATGAAAGAATGCCTGTTTGTAGGTACTCACTCATGCGTATGTATATGAGTGAAAGTCTATGCAACTTTGCATATATACATCTAAGTACATAAATCTTTGCCTTTGGGATGAGTTCAGTGTTCCAGCAGCCAATTGATTTTCTGACATCCATGTAAACAGCACCTGTATAGATTTAACTACATTGGAAACAGAAAAAATAAATTCAGGAAGATGGCTTGTTGCATAACCTTGTAATATTTCTGAGCAAACAGATTTTGGAACAGTGCAGATTCGGCTCAGTGTATCAATCAAGCTGTCTTGTGCCAAATACTGTGTACAAACAATGTTTGTTTAAATGGTTGCATGAGCAGTGCCAGAGTATGGAAGCACCATCCATCCAGCTTTTCTTTTTTTCTTTTTTTAGCCATTCCGAACCCAAAAATACATGACCCAAAGTGTAAAGAATTGATTAGACATTGTATTTAAAAATTAAACCAATGTGGAAGGTCCAAAAACTGCAAGTCCTCAGATGGCAACTTGAGGCTGGCTCCAAAAGCGAATCCACAGAGACCCCCATGTTAAAATGTCAAGTTTTGGTCTGGACAGCTAATGAATTGGGGTGAATTATTATATAACTTGGCCTTTAAATTATATAAATTCTTTAAGTTATGCATAATTACAGGCGTGGCTGCTTTGGGTGACAGGTGTGTGCCATCACAGGTATGATCAGGATAGAGGAATAGCATTGCAATGGTACACCCATTGAAAATATGAACAAGTAGAAGCTTTAAGCAGCCAAAGAGGTTTATCTTTGGACTTATGTTCAACACTTAGCTATTATTATTTCGTTCATTGTCTATTTAGAATAAAATCAAGACCCATGTGTCCACCCCTGACCTGATGTCTTAAGGAGCTGGAAACATTACATTTTTTCGAATCAACTCATGGAATTACCTTTAGCTGAAGTAGCTGATTCCGCTGGTAAACTCTGCCACTGACAGCTGCCATTTTAGCCAGCGAAACCAATGGTGGCCAGATAGAAACGTGAAGCTCCTTTTGTCCGTCTGTGTCTGAAGTCAAGGACCTCTTACAATGAATTTCAAAAGAAAAGTCTACCACCGTTGTTGTAAATTGCAGTTTTTTCTTTTTGTTTTGTTTTGAAATAAATTGCTACGTGCCCTTCTAGAATGTGAAGCTTGACGTGCATAGCAACCGTTACTAAGGTGGCCTCCACGCGGTGGCGCCGCCGCGCACTCCACAAGCACACGGGTCAAAGTTCATCATGGCACAGTTTCAGCAGCTCGGCTTAGTGCCGTGGCCGGGTTGAGGACAGATTTCCGATGTCGGGCTAAGCAGGCAGTGGATGTATCAACCAAACCCGAGTGGGTGTAAGATAACCAGTGTTACTACAACATATTCTGAGGACATGACCAGGCACAAACACCGCAAGGCAAGTTAGGAAAATGCCACTCTGGAGATGATACTAATGCCTCTTCCAAGTTGGGACCTGTGGCCTAAACGAAGAATACGTGTTTATGTTCATTGGTGTGAATATAGTGTAGTGTAGGGAGTATAGCAGTGTCTCTGGCTTTCTGATCAATGCTCAGCGGCCTGTGCGTAGTGTCGGTGTGTGACTTGCAGGTGCCAGTTTGTGGAACTGGTATTGCAGGCTTAGTGAAGGTTGCAGTCTGATGGGTGATTTTTGGATGGAAAAGGCAGCATTGATTCATGAGAGAAACTTACCAACAGATGTAGGGTGATTCACTGGTGTGCGTAGAGCTGCTATGTCTGCTTTGATGCTCCCCTGCAGATGATTTAATTTCACTGATTAAATCTTGCGTTGGCACATAAAAGTGCTCATGGCTGAAACTTGTGTTTTTGTTGGCAAATAGCATGAAAGCATGGATTTCATTGGGCTAACACTATTGATGTTCTCCACTGTGTGTTGGCCCGCAGGCCTCTGTGTTCTTGGCAACCTCTGTGGTTGATGTTGTGGTTAATGACATCCTCATCTCACCAAATATCCAACCCCGAGACACCAGAGAAGCTGGCGTTTGCGTGTTTCCGTGGATGTGTGTATATTCTCCACTATTGTATAGTTGTGTTTGTGTGTGTGAAAGAAGATACATCCCAGGTTGACCTTGCTGCAAAATTGATTAATTCATATTTCTTTTCATAATCTGTTGACATATCTGTTTATGTTTAAAGGATAGACTTCAAGCAATCTATTCATCTACTTTATTGTATTACTTTCAGAGATAGCTTAATGAGATTTTAGTAAACCTACTGTAGGCTACATCCTATAATAAATCAGTATACTAAATGAGTATTTAATATAAATCTAGAGGCACATTTGAATTTGACTCATATTCAAATGCACTGATGATTTGTTGAAAAGAACTGCGTGACATTAGTGTGTTCTCTCAAAGACTGTAGATTAGTCGCATTAATAATTTAAGAAATGTGACTTTAAACAGTCCTCCAGTCTTCAAGGAGCATTGGAAATACAGTAAAAACTAATATTTTTGAATTTCACATTAATGTATTGAGTTTTCCAAGTTACTTAATGAGTAGTTGTTATTGCTGCAGAATGCTCTGTTACATTTTGATGCTCTCTCTAGGCACCCCTCCAAACACCCGGCACCCAGTAGCCACACCTACAGCTCAAAAAAATCCTGGAGCTGCCACTGAATAGTTGACAGCTCAGGTTTTATGGTAACATATTCAGCTGTAAGGGATGCCCGTTATTGTTTTGATTATTATGATTAGAAGTTAATTCCCAACAACGGACCTTTAATTATGTACTGCTAAATAACAGAGCATTACTTGCACTTATCTTCACCGTTGGAACTCCCATATTGCCCCAGCGCATCATACTAAGTGGCTATCATTAGTGAAAGTTGTCACGGCCGCTTCTGTCCCCTGAAGTGCTCCTGCCACTTCCGAGTGTCCTCCGCGCTGATTCAACCTCTTCCCTTCCTGTCGTTCTCCCCCCTTTACTTTCTCCTCTCCCTTTTCATCCATGAACCACCGGCTTTCTCTGGCTGGGAGAGGATTTGGCTATACCCGGATTTAAGACAGCTGTGCCATGTGAGGCAAATGGAGCGGAATGTATCCCAGAAATCAGATGATAATACTGTGGCACAGATGCGCCTCCACTTGTTAATTTGTCTGAGCAGATATGTGCCAGAAGCTGTGCAGAGATAGTGTCCAATTAGTTAAAGGCTACGTAAAAATATCTGGAACATTGTAGTGGTGGTGGAATCGTGGTGGGGTGGGGTTGATGGTTTTTTTTTTCTAAATGATAATGACAATATGACGCGGCCCTTGATATTTAAGGGTCATTTTGTGTCTTTTCCAAAATCTCTACATTCACTATTCAATCAGTTTCAAGGCATTTTAAGCAATTTAATGCCAGGTATTACTTTTTCAACACTTTCAAGGCCTAATATTGCCTTAAGTTAAACAAATTTTTACAGAAAGAGATTTTCAAGGACAATTCTTGAAACTTGAAACCCATTCCTGATCCAAATTTAATTTCCTTTCAAAATTCGTCCATCACAGCTTTCACAATGGAGAATAACTGAATACAGTCCTTTTGTGCAAGAATTCTTTGAAGTACTTTGGACCAAGTATCCATCCATTTAAACTTGGACACAAAGTGTTCATTCAAGAACACAAGAATACCAGTGACAAAGAACAGCAAATCACAAAGCTTCAGGCTTTTTTAGTGCTATTTCTAAGCTGACATTCCTTTTCAAAGGCCCTTGGGAAAGTTATTTAGATTCAGTGATTATATTTTTGAACATCATTTTTTATCAAAACTTTAAATCTAAACTATTATTAAACTACTATACTGTAGCAACCTACTTTTTTTTGATAAGCTAGTGAATAATGCATTTCTGTTTATGAGAAATGACATGCATCCAAAATTAAACGTAACATTTGCAAACCTGGAGAAGGTAATCTATGCCTTTATCATTCCTTATCTTCAGAGTGCAGTCGCCAGACAGGGAGACCCTACTTACACATGTCCTAGTTTCACTTCACTAGTTACCTGTCTCTTGGAAATTGATTTCAGCATTTAGCTGATGAATTTCAAAGCTCACCTAGGGCTTGTGCCTACAACGTTAATGATATTCTAATCCCACATGAGCCAGAAGACAGCTTGAGATCCTCAGGCAGAGCTCTTCTGGCTATACTTCAGTCAGAGTGTAAGGATCAGTCTGTGATAGGGGACTGTCAGTCTGTCAAATCATGATGGCAAACTGAACTATTACTTCTTAAAGAGCAACCTAAGGGTTCTCTGTGGAGTTACCAGAATTAACGCTACAGAGCAATGTTTTATGTGTGTCCCCCTTTTGTTTGTTCTCATGTAAAAGCACTAGGACGCACATGGGTTCACACTAGTCCAGTGATCTACAGGTGGCGTCTAGAAACGCACTACTGTGTCAATAAAGGCCGGGAAAAAGAGGACTACCAGCTAGTTAATGTGGACGTAAACAATACAGAAAATTCAAATTTTCAAGAAAAATCAGCTCTGCAAATATTTCATCATGTTTATTGGACCTCAAGGATGCACGCAATTTCGTTGAGCAACACTGAATGTAAACAGAAACTTTGTTTGCATGAAAACAAAACACCTTTTAATATCAGGCTGAAAAGAGTAAGGTGTGAGGTATGGTCAGAATGGTGCTCTGTTGCACCTGCAACCACATCCAACAGTGATATGGAGTTCACTTCAACATCCCAAAAAATCAAGGGGGTGTTACATACATACTGCTTTTAAGCAGTAATTTGTTTTTAAAATCCCCTGAATGTTCACACTGCTTTGAGCCAATGAATACCTTTTTGTTTAGCAGGACAATTTTTCCATGTTCTTGTGTTTCCTCCTTGTTCCTATGTCAGTTGCTAAAACTATCAAACTATCAACTTTAAGAAGAGTGGGAATTATGAATAATAAAAAAATCTTCCTGCCGGCAAAACAAACTGCAACAAATTTTGCCTCATCACATCCTGACTTCTGTCTTGGTTCTTATAAGTTTCTTGCTCCCTCTCTCTCCCCAGCTCTTTTACCCCTCCTCGGGTTGCAAGTGTGGAGACACATCTGTATGTTTTGAATAGAATTTGTGGAGTCTGCCATAAAATAACACCCACTGACTCTGAACACCACAGTGATATTGCATTCTTTTTGTCCTCTCAGCCTCTCCCTCACTCTCTGCATCCACATCAGATATTCTTTTATAGCAGTCTCAGAGGGAAACTGGGAGGGAGGCTGCGCACTGAGAGCTGACCCACACTGAATGCAGACATTCTCCTCTCTACCCTGCTCTAATTCCTAATTTTACCCACCGTTGTACATGTACACACACACAAGCAGCTCAAAGCATTCACACACTGCCAGTCGCTGTTTTTTTAATTTACCACAAAGCAAACCACAGGGCTCTTTTTTTTTTTTTTTTGGTCTGTTTAACTATCACCTGTTTGAAGCTTAGGAACCTATGAATACTTATTTTTATTCTGTGTGGCTCAGTGACACATACAGTGAGGCTGTTTTTACAATTGTATCCCTACCTGCAAGGAACGCCTGACATTGCACACATAGATCCCAATCAGTCTTTGGCCAAATTAAGTCCCCTTCTTGACTTTCTTTCTTATCAATTCAGGCCATGTGTCAAAGTAGATAAGCCTCCAAATTTGTGCAAGAAACTTGACTTTCCTTCTGGCTCTATGCTGGCAGTCTTTGGCCGTAAGGTCTCCACAAGCCCCTAATTGAAGGCTTTGATATTGATCAGTATAAATACACATACACTGCTGAGGTGTCTGCTAGATTATTTGAAGTGTATTATCAAGGTTTCTCCAGTGTTTTTGCTAACTGATGGAGTGTCCACTTCATGTCTATTTAATGACTCAGTGATGTTAGCTGTTGTGATGCTCTTGACAAAAAAGACAGAACAGACTGAGATAAAGACGTCAGAGAAAACAGGCCAGTTCACCACCATCAGGCCATTTAAGGTTTATGTTTTCAATGCCTTACAGCAAGAGACAGGGAGATTATTAAGGTGAGCTTGTCATTGTGTATGGTAGTCCATGTTGCTATCACAGCAACATTACCAATCCACTTTGTTGAATGAGATTAGATTTGTCATATTAGGGGATCAACAGGATCATCTACTGCCAAGAAATGTTGTCCTTTGTTTTGAAGACTTACTGTTAAAGCAAAATTGATTGCCTATAGCCTAAGATGTTGTTTATTATTATTATTATTATTATTATTATTATTATTATTATTATTATTATTATTATTATTATTATGTGCCATGAAACCAGTTATCTAGAAATATAACAGAATAAGGGAGATAACGAAAGGGAAGCCCCAATCCGACTGTTTCCTCTCGATATAGATTTGGTTCCTTCAACTCAGGGTATTCATGGGCACAGACTACCAATCTGAAACCAGTGCTCTATTTTTCCCGAATTTGAAATCTGTGCACCTCACTGCGTGGAGCTGATAGGAATAATTTTCATGCAAGGTAACATGGGACCAGAAACTGTGGCTCTAAAAATCTAGTCTGCAGTTGGCTGTGACTGAATGAATGTAAGTAATAGCTCTAACACTTAATTTTATGTGACATTTGACAAAGAAACTATAGGTTATTTGAGGTGTATTGCTCACATCATTTTCAACACCCTTTCTGCTTAATATGGTCAATATCTGGGCCAATATTAATCTGGCTTATTTAAGTGGTGCATCCCTGCACTACTAACACACTATTAACACACAAAGCAGTTGTTCATTGTGTGTGGTTATGATTCAGGAGGAGAATTTAATGCCTATCCAGTTATAAGAAATGCTCTGTCAGTCACCTGATGCAGAACATTCATAGGATGTGTCCTAAATATTTCAGTTAGATTGTAGAAAACGTGGTTATGGTTTAAAGTTATTTATTTATTTATTTTTTGCTGTGTATGCCATGGAAGCATATGCATGTCATTGTTGTATCTCCATTCTGAAAGATACTATTTCTTTTATTCAGCATTTGTCTGGTTGATTTTGCTTTAGTCTTGTGGATGAAATTAACCACAAATAGCAATGAAGCTTCTTTTCAATTCTAAAAATCTGATAATGAAATGCTTGTGAGGTTAGAGAACATTTTTAGAAACTCCCTGCCACTGTGGCTGTTTCTAACACAATATCTGTTTGCTCTCTGAGCTCTTACTTTTTCTTCAATGTGTGTTATTCCTGTATTCCTGACTGGGTGCAGTGGTGTGTATCTTGCAGTTTGACGTGAACTTAAAGGGAGACCTTCTTCTGCAACTGAGCTCTGTGTGTTTGTGTGTGTGTGTGTGTGTGTGTGTGTGTGTGTGTGTGTGAAGTGAAATCTGTGACTTAACACTGAGTCACCGTGTTTTTGTGGATTCAGTGTGTGTACGTGCATACATGTGTATTTGATGTTCTTGCTCTCTATGAGGACGGCTGGGTACCATTGTCTTCGGCGGCTGCTGCTGGAATGACTTCTGTGGCTCCCCATCCTCTGTGGGCTGACAGGAGGGACTGCTGTATGACAAGCCATTGATGTCTGGATGATCTAAGAGGACACTATCTGCTCTCTCCTTCTCTCTCACTCCCAGTGTTTGTGTGTGTGTGTGTGTGTGTGTGTGTGTGTGTGTGTTAGAGTTTGAGAGGACTCATAGCTGATTGTTTTGTTTTTTTTTAGATCTGTGTCATAGCTTCTATTGCACCCGAAAACGTGTCTTAAACTTTATCTGTGTCCCTGCGTTAAGGCCTCATTGAAATCCCAACATTACCGCCCCGATATGACAGAGAAGAGAGGGAGGAGGAGTAGGTGACCACAATGCTACTTCACAACAGCTGCTCCCACCTGAAATAAGAAGGACTCAAATTCAGTAACTTACTCCCACTCATGTAAACAGATACAGTACATACCAACACAAATGAACAGGTGTGCAAAGACCGAAAACTTAAAAAAAAAAACTTAACTCCAACTGGCAGGAGTATACAATTGAGAAAACTAAGTAGTTTAACCGTTCTCTACAAAGTTTGTCTCACAACTAAAAGTTAAACTAGTTATAATTGCAGTGAAGCAGTATCTGAGAAGATTTCGATGCAATTTTAGTAGACAGGCTGCTCAGTAGACAGCCCATGTAGACTGATACCCTGGTGTATTCAAGTGCCCCTGTAAGCCTTGACAGTGTGACAGTGAGCCAGCGTGCATGATGCCAGGACCCTGAAATTGAAGCAGCTAAATGGAATTCAGCCGTCATGAATTTTATTATATATACCTGTGATGTCTTCCATTAAAAAAAAGATATTTTGACAAGTTGCACCTGTTGCCAGTGCCAGTGTTGTTCAACATCTTCACTTTAAATTATATAAGTATATAAAAGGGACACTCGATGCTCCTTTATATTTGGTGTTATTAGTTTTTTGTTTTTTTTATCAGTCATTATCTAGAGCAATGAAGTGATTAAATTGGGTAGTGTTTGTTAATTTGTAAAATTTGTAAAATTAACAAGGTTGCCAATATAAACAGAGCCAAGCAGGAAGATTTGGCGCCTATTTTTGTTCAGTCATCAGTGTGAGAGTAGCTGTGCTGATACAAAGACTGCTATTAAGTAGGCAACATTCTAGTTAGAGGTCAGTGTGACATGAAACGTATGATCTTTGGAAAAAATTGGAATGGAAAAAGCCTTGCAAAAAGAATTGTATTTCAAATGAATATTGAAGATGTTATCAGCTTGAATAACTAGTTCCCAGTCTGGATGTCACCTTCTGTGTTATAAAAAACTCAGCTACTGACTCAGTGCAGTGTACTATGTTCACGCAAATACAAAATCTACACCTACTCCTTTTTGTGTAAATAAGGGTTATTCAGTAAAAGCCTGCAGCAAGTAGAGCCCAAGGCGCTCCATCTATACTATTTTTCAAATATATATGCCATTAAAGCAAAAAAAAAAAAAATAATAATAATTTTAATTTCACTGTAAGACAAAAAAGTGCAGTTATAACAGGAAGAGCCCGAAGCCAACGGCAAGTTCAAGGTACGCTGTCTTTGTAGTTGAATACTATCAACGGTAGCACATTATTACAAGATCGCTTCTAAAGAGGGCTTGTATTTGGATGTCAGTGCAAAAACAAACACTTTAAAATGAGTTCCAAAGAACTAGAGCTTTGTTGCATTATTAATGGTCACCTGGAGACCAGAT
Organism: Lateolabrax maculatus; assembly: GCA_031216445.1. Lineage (NCBI taxonomy): Eukaryota > Metazoa > Chordata > Actinopteri > Acropomatiformes > Lateolabracidae > Lateolabrax > Lateolabrax maculatus. The sequence goes on along the minus strand of CM062216.1, from coordinate 15,943,363 downwards.
AGGGGGTAGTGTAAAAGAAGAAAGGTTGAAAAAAATGCGAATAAAAAGAGCAAAGAAGGGATGGTGGCAAGAGTGAAAACAGGAAGGCAGGAAACAAGATATAAACAAGAAAAATGCAAATTTAGAAAAGGACACTGGAGAAAAATGAATATAAATAAAAATAAAAGAAAGAAAGCAAGACATATTAAGAATTAAAAGCAAGCAAGAATGAATGAATGAATGAATGAAAGCAAAAATATAAATGACACAAGAGCAAAGCAGTGAGAAAGTAAAGTAGATTCATCTCATTCAACCAATTAAAACAACTCCCAACTTTCTCTCCCCTTGCGTGTTTCTGTCTGTGCCTGATCAGCAAGCCTGTGCCACCCAAAGTCGCAGTACCTGAAGCAAGGAGCTATTTAAGCACCCAGTAAATTATTCAGAATCCTCAGCAGTGTGCTGAACAAACTCTAAAACTGATTGTACCTGAACTTTTTATATCTGGTCCCTTTTTTGTAGTTAAAAATCTTTCTCTTTCTCTCTGTCTTGCTCTACTCTTTGTGCACTTACTTATTCCATTATGAACGGATTGGAAACAAAGCACACTGTAACAGGACCAAGTGAGATTAATGCTTCCGGAATAGACTGGAGTTGTACGAATGAGAGTTGTCCCTAGTTATCTCTGTAAGCATTAGAATATCAGCCTTAGGCGCAAGACTGAAAAATAGGGCACAGGCTGAGATACAGTGCAAGCTCTATTGATTTATTACAGTGAACAATGATTTGCAGGGTGGAAAATGATATGAGAACTGGATTGTTTTCTGAGTGTGTGTGGAATATCTCCACAGCCATGCAAGCCAGTGATTATGTCCTAAATGGGGTTTTATCAATAAAAGAGATTTTAGAAGATCACAGGCGATGCCCGATCTTCAACGTCTTACAACGCTCGCAGCAGATGAGCCACATTTGCAACTTTCATAATACCTCAACACCTCCCTTTCCTTTGTTCTCTGACCCAGTTTGCTTCCCTCTCCATCCGCTCAACGTCCCACCTCCAGACTCACCTCAGGGGCACCATCCCTCTGGCCGATAATCCTTCATACACACAGGGTGCAAACAATAACTCTTGAAGCTAATTCCTCTTTATTTCCCTCGAGTGCAGTATTGAGTCTGATTTTCAATAAAAAAGATTTAGTTTCCTCAATCAAAAAATAGATGTCTTGAACCTTTTTAAGCTATGCTCTTTCATTCTTACACCTCCTCATATTGTCCGTGGGGTTGCTCAGTGAATCGGGAAGTTTTATTGCTGCTGCATTTCACAAGGTATCAGCCCATTGGATCTTATGTGGGTGTCTTTCAAAACCCTGAATTGAACAGAACACAAAGGAAATACTTAAGTAAAACAATGGTTCAAGTTTTTTTTTTTTTTACTCAGCGGATATCTCTATTGCTTGCTGTATGAGTCACGAACAAGAGCATCATTTTCCCCACTTTTATAAACAAAAGAAAAGTTCTGTGACGTGATTTACACTGAGACTTGGTAGAGTTTCATCTCCATCTTGCCGAATTGCTGTAGGCTGACAGCGAGCTCCAGCTGTCAGAGGGGTTCAGGGGAAACACTTTGACTCCACACATCACACACCTCCATCCATCCATCTGCATCCAGTACCTCCTGCCATCCAACCTTGCCTCTCTTGGTGTCTGATTCAAGTCTTGTCTAGAGGAAGGCTCACAGCAGTGTGAGGAAACTATAAGCCAGCTTTGGCTGGAAAATGAATGTTTTTTTATTGTGCTCTAGGGGAGGCTATCAAACCACCATCTAAAGGCACCAAAACAGCTTACGCTTTGTAGAACAAAGACAGCTGGTTCCAGAAGCCTTACAGAAGAGGGAATTAAAACCTCAAAATATGAAAATAGAATCTGGTGCTCCTTTTGGTTTTATTAATGGCAGTGAAGTTGAATGGCAAAGGCTGCATCACCAAGTATTTTCAGCAGTGTTGGTGGGGTGTGTTGCTTTTGGCACTAGTGAGGCAAAAAAAAAAGAGAAAAGATCCAGATAGTCCAGTTTGAGTAGCAGATCTGTGAATTTGAAAAACAAAATACCGTACAGTGGTTTGTAATCCTCTGACACAGGATTTTACAACTCTGGACAGTTATCACAGCAGCAAATATTTTATCTTTGGTTACGATGATTGCAAAGTAAACAGCAGAAATACAGGGTTCATATTACAAAGTAACCTCCCAGATATGTGCCCTTAAGCATATTTGATTGGCCACTGCAGCGTTTTGCCGGATTTTGTCGTGCTATAGTGTAAAAGTAGAGCTTGGTTCAACTGCATTGCTAGACAACCCCGCGTTTGTTTGCTGCATAGGCATCAATGTGCTGGGTTTCCATACTGGTCTCATTAAAATTATATTAAAGTGCATCTTTTCACACAAGACACATGTTATTCTGATCGCGGCTTTATGTATCTGGCTGCTAATGTTGACTGGAGTGTGGGACTGAGCCACCAGTCATAGGAGCAACCTTCCAGGCAACCAAGCATGCAGTTGGATTAGGAAAAAACACAAAGATTCATTCACAGTAGAAGTAGACAGTAGAAATATCATTTTCTGTAGAGCCTCTGCAGCAGTATCTGATCTGGTAGCCTGTCTTTGCTTCTTCCTGTCCTGTCCCATAGTGTGCACAGTAAAAAAAAAATAGCTAAGCCCTTAAAATAATGATGGCAATGGACAGTTTTTGCCATCATTTGAAAAGTAAATTTAATGTTGCTGATGCACACATGAAGCTCCAGCATAAATAAATCACTTTTTTTTCCTTTTTACCATTTATTTCTTTCCATTAGTTTTACAATGACAATTCTTCTTTAGCAAAGCCCCTGCAGGCTCCCCAACACTACATTAAGCAAGTTATAGTCAACATATACACACATGCAGCAGAAAATGGGTCCATTTAATAGTGGTAAAAATGAAAAACAGAAACGGATAAAGACAGACTGATGGAATTTGTATGTCACAGTGATGGATTATGATTAATCACCTGTCAGTCTGCAGGCAGTGATTTGTTGCAATGCCCAGTGTTTTCTACTTAATAGCCATTATGTTGAAGGATCTAAAACTACAAGCTCAGCCACCATGTGGAGAGAAAACAATGATCTGTAAAGTTAGATGATATATTGAGCCTTTTTTTTTTAATGTAAAATGAAGTATGCAGCAATATAGATAAGCTCTAATTCTGTTCAGCCTAGATTCAGTAGATTCATTTTTATAAATGAGTGGAGACTGCTTTTGTAAAACATATGAAGGAGGAAATGAGCTGCCAATATGTCAATCATCTGTGTGTCTAAATTAATTTGAATACCATTGTTTGCCTTACTGTAGTTGGACATCAGCTTCAGTTTCAGTAATGAAGAGGTGTTTTGTGAATTCATTTGTGAGTGTCAGGTTAGCATGAGGAAGAGTGTGTGGGATGTCTGTAGAGGGCTGTTACGTGGAATGAAGAAAATTACTAAGTGCATAATCATCACTGCTTAACAGTTTGATAAAACATAACTGCATGACTGGTGTGGCATGTTAATGTGCAACTGCAATTATAACGGGATGGTGGTCGAAGTTTTATTCAAACAGACATGAAATCATTATGAAACATCCCTTCAGTTGTGTAAATGAAATCTGACATTAGAAAATAGATCATTTCATTGATTGCAAGAAAGAGAGGATTCAGGGTCCGTAAACAATCGTTGTGCATGATCTCTGCAGCAAGAAAAATAAAGAAGATTGTGTAAAAGGTTATTTGCATCAATTTAGAGAGGGAGAAACATGTTTACATGCTAACTATCAAACCACTGACTAGTGTTGTCAATATTTAAGCTCCCCTGCTGCAACTGCATCCTCGAGGAGTGTACAGAGTGTGTATGAGCACTTCAAGAGGGTGATGCTGCAAATAAACAAACAGGACGCTGCTTTTGCTGAGTTCACCAACACTCCCATTTGAGTGTTTAACTAACATGAAATGGCGGATGAAAGTGTAGGTAAATGTACAAAGACATTTTTAAACCGACATTGAGTTTACTTTCATGAAACAGGAGGGTGGCCTTGTTGTTGCCTATAACAGTATCTACTGTTCCACCAGGGATATTCTGTACATTATGCTAATTAATATATTTATGTATACATAAATCTGAGACTCATTTCATTCACTATGTAAGATTTAATGACTCCCTGCTGTATGCTGCTTGTGTTTAACACGGATGTGTTAAATCAATGCAGCAAGCATAGAACCAGGTGGCAAATATCGGCACAGGGGCGGCAAGTGTCGCCGTGGAAGGGGCGGGGTTGATTGCATATTTACAGTATATATGACAACACGCTCTCATGCGCACCCCAAATGGCAGGCACACTGAGAGGGTTTAGTTTAAACCCCTTAAAAATACATTAAAAAAATAATAATTCCCAGATGCTTAGTCCTGGTGCCGTATTGTGGCGGAAACCCTGATTATTTATTAAATATTTCAAGTTGTTAATTTTTTTCAGAGCAAGGGGCAAAGAACAAACTGGTTCTGTTTTCAGTTTAATGTATTGAGTTGTTTGTGAGTTATTGTCATTCAAAATGCGCAAAACATTGAAATATGCCCAAAGCACATTACATAGCCCACATTTCCATACCCTGAGGCTTTAAACAGGTTGGGCCTGAAGGGCAGTTTCAGTTCAGCTGTTTTACTATTTGACATCCAACAAGTACATCTCTCTATTCTGACTTTTCCAGTAAAGTAACGGGTCAAGAGATGTTAAATTACCATGCAGTATCATGCAGCATGATTGTTGTGGCAGATCAGTGTAAAACACACTTGCTAAACTGTTTGTGATCCCTCATGCCTCTTTTGTTCTACAGAAATACGGGAAATAATTGATTTTCAACAGCTTTGGCATTAAGGTCAGTTTGGTCAGAGTATAAATGCCATAAAGTTTAAAATATTTTTTGAAACTTAAGTCAGTATGTATTCCATCACATCACACCCTAATCCCTCTGTGATGTAGGCTACTTCCCAGGCCATATCTGTAAAAAGAAAATGACTAGAAACCATCTTCAAGGCCTCAGTGTCTCCTTTTTTCATGTGAAGGTCCGGATAGAAAAATGCCAGGATGTTACTAATGAACACTAGTAGCGAAGCCTGGAGAGCTCTCCTTACATGGCTACTCAACGAACTTATTAGCCATTCCTTTTCTGCATTTGAAGCCAATCAAAGTAACTCACAGAGCTTAATCACTTGATATATCCTTTCATTCATCAAGCGCTTTTTGTTCAGTTTACGTATTTGTTTTCAATTATGCTCGTGCTCTTTGGGGTGGGGATTGAAAAATAGCTTTCTCAACACTGAAGAGCAATGAACAAACAAATATAGCTGCTGCGGTCTCCTGATGTTTGGCACGTGCAGGGATAATAGCTCATTAGGCCTACAGTGTGTGAACGATAGCTCACAGTGATCATGATAAGCCATCATTCGCTTTAATTAGAGAAAATGCATTCATCTTCTGCTGTGTTCACTGCTCACTCTGGAGTCTCCCTAGGGATTCTCCCACTCTCTGAATTCCTCTCGCATGCCCCTTCTGTCTGTCGTAAGACGATGTAAGAGAAGAGGTGCACATTGTAATACACTTCTCAGTAATACACATCTTAGTATTAAAAGAGCCAAGTATTAGTGGAATGAGGATAGCATAATAATTATACGAGGACCATGTTTTTCTCTGCAAGATGGTTTAATGTCCTTGGCAGCACTTCCCTGTTGAAGTGTCCTTGAGCATGAAATCTTCCACGTCAAGGTTTTTGCTGACCTTGGCGTCTCATCTCCCTGTTGATCAGTTCACTCAAAAGATCGATAATCTTTTTGCAATCTATCCCAAACACCTGTTGTTTGTTTAAAAAAAAAAAAAAAAAAAAAAAACTTAAATGGCTTTTAAAAGTCATTAACCCAACCACTGTTTTAGGCAGAGCTTAGAAGAAGCTCAGTCATGACATCTACTTCCTTCTCTTTATTGGTTCAGTTTCACCAAAACAAGACTGAACCACAGCAGGTAGCTGTTTTTTTAACTGCCCTGCAAAAAAGAGCAGACAGACATAGCAACTACCTGCTGAACATAGTGGAGCACCTAGAGCCACATATTTCTGTTACGTGTTGGAGACCAAAACGCAAGGTGAGGTGAAACAAAAATCCAAATATTTTTAATTCCTAATGCTCTGTGTCTCTATGTGTGCAGTTGTGAGGCAACTGATTGCTAATGTGTTTGCCATATAAACTTTATAAGGCGGTGATGTCAATGTTGAGTTTACAGCTTGTTACACTGCTCCCAGGGGGCCAAAAAAGAAATGATGTATTCAGATAGCAACAATAAAATTAGTCTAAAGTTTAAACTTTCTACAATAATCAACCCCATTGAAAGGTGGTGTTCTAAGTAAAGGGGTGTCTCCAAATGTGTATTCTCATGACACATCTGGCTGCACAAAAATACAATCCAATTATAGTTACATTTCAATAGTATTTGCACTTACAAAGACAGAAAAATGTTACATGCTGATGTGACAATGATGTGACAATGATGAGGTTTTTGTTGCTTCTTTGTTTCTAAATCAACATGTTACAAACCAACACTTAATACATTTCCAGAGGTTTTGCTCAAGAGACCAGACACTCTTTTTAGAGAAAGCCACAGTGCACACTGTATTTTTGAAGAACATAACAGGTCCTGACGCCCTTGCACTGTAAAACGTTGAGTTTACATTGCACCTGGTAAGCTAAGTAATTCTGACATTCCATACCAACTCACCATGACCTCCCAGTTCATGCCATGGATGTTCTTGAAAATCTATGGGGCATTTTAAAATCCTATAGTTGCACTCTACTTTTGTAGTTTGGCCTTTGGAGCTAAGTTTCATAATTTTCTGTGATTATTTGTATGTGCATGAAAATGAAAATCAATTTTTTTTGTTTTTTTATTTAATTAACCAACAACTATTTACATGAAGACATGGTCTTGCTTTCAAGCCAATCTGTGAAAAATAAGCATGTGGTGAGGCATAGAATACATAAACAAAGAATCTCAATCGCAGAAATGATGAAACTTTGCTCCGAAGATCAAACTTCAAAAATGTATAACTAAAAAACATATTTAGGTAGAGCTACTGGATTTTGCAAGGCCACATGAATTTAAAATATGTTTTTACATTTGTTTTTTCAAGAAATCCATGACATAAACTCGGAAAAGTTCTGAATTTTGTGTGAGTTGGCATGGAATTACTCATTTTCTCTCTTAGGTGTGTATATATTTTATAGAATGTAAAAACAAAACAACTCTTGCATAGTCACTCTTATGCAACACATTTTTGGTGGTTCTGGTCTGTTCCTGGTTGACTTGTTAGAATTACATGTATACCTAAAAATGACTACATTTTATTAAAACTACTATACTGTAACTAATTATGAAGTACAGTACAAGCTACTTTTGCCAGTGAAAAAGTACAAATATACTTGTAAAACGTAGTCGTATTGTTAAGGCCAATCAATAATGCAGATATCTACCACTTTGAAATGCCACAACTCTTGAGGCAATGCCATATGAAAACCCACAAAAGCAAAGGTGAAAAACTGTTAGCAGCAGTGTCTCCCCAACAGAGTTTGATCTTCAAATGTCTCTTCTACTGAGCACAGTCATCCTACAAAATGAAATCTTGCTTTTTTGATGAAAGGGAAAAGGGAAAGGGAAAGATTTCCCATAACCAACTGAGCTGGGGTTTTTGTAAACACTTCACTTTTCATCATGGAAATCTTTGAAAATGTGGGGTGTCTATGAAGATTCTCAGTCCTCCAGGCCAGGTTGACGTGCAAGTAGTAAGTCAAAGGCAACTGGACCTGCTTTCTTGGCATTCAAATTTCATTCAAGAGGAAACTGCAAATATCCTCAAGACTTACGTCCTGTTGCCTTTGAGTCTCTACTTGTGGATAAGGGATGCAATCTCATGTCATATCTCCCTTATATCTCTCCACACTGAGCAAACAGTGATATGCCAGTCATTCTGTGTTAAACCACAACATATTCATGCACAGCTGTTCAGTGGCAATTCTGCATGATCTCTATTCCATTCTGTTATATCTGTTGTTGGAAAATCTAGTTAATACCCCATAGTGTATAACTTATTCAACATTGTCAACAAAAGAGATCTCCCATTTTGCAAAACCGGTACTGTCAGATTCCGCTGCGGTTGAATGGACCGAGAAGAAACACAATCCTGTGCAGACTAGTAGGTAAATGAAACTACTTGGACTTGATTAATACAAACATTGGCAGGAAAAGAGAGAGAAGGTTAAAGGACCTATGAAGGATATTCAGAGGTCTTGATTAGGATAAAGGCACCTCTTTAAATCTAACACCGTGTCACCATCATTACTAAAGTATGCTTGAATGTACAGTAGTACTGATGAGCCAGAACACTTTGTCTCCCCTCTAAGACACATAGAAGCTGAAGTGGATTAATCATTCATGCTAAAGGTGCAACTGCCTGAAGTACCAGGCAGCAATGGCAAGGTCTTCTGTGCACGCCTGAAAACCTCTGGACCTCTACTGTTTGAAAGTCTCCATTCACTATCCCTTATTGTTACACTGAGCTGAAATATTGATTGGCATATGTCTGTATTCCTGTCACAATCATACCATTAACCAGTGTATTGCTCCTCAAAGCCCCCATACAATTTAATTTATTTTTCAAGATACTACTAATTATTGTCCATATGGACATAGAGTGCAAATAAATAGGTAAAGTAAAACTTTTTGGAGATTATTTGGTCTACAGCTCCTCATTTTTTTTTTTCCGTCTCAGTACAAGGACATGAGATAAAGGAAAGCACATTTGTTGACATTCTCATTATTAATCCAGTGATTATGGTCCGCTGAAAGAGACTGAGAGGAAAAAAGAGGAGGAGGTTGTAGCTTTGCTTGCCTCTACATCTTTTTAGCATTTGTATTAAAGCGCTACTTTTATTTCCTTTTTTGGTTTCAGTAACTTTCATCTGGCTATTAATATAATTTCCTTCCTAGCAGCTCCAGTACATGCCTATTTGATTATTTTAATTATTTCGATAAAACGTTTGGTTTATTCTGAAAACTGGTCTCTGTTTTGTGTCAGTAACAAGTCGGTGTACCTTATCAATTTTTGAAACAATAATCCAGGTTCTTGTGACAGTATTTCCTGGATTCCTTGGACACAATTTACCAGGTGGCAATTTAATTTCCCATTCTCCCCTTATTGCCCTCACCATGCATGATGTTTGTTTGGCCTCTTTGCATTTATGCAGACCAGACCGTATATGTCTGCATGTGTTGCTCAGCGGTTTGTTTCAGTCGTCAGACGCATTCCATCTGATACGCGTTTTGCTGAAACAATACTGACAAACTGTGAAGACACTTTGACCAATTTACTGCCGACTGGACGCCCTCCCCGCAGTGGAAAGTTTTGTATGTAGTGTGTGTTATGAAAAGATCCCAAGTGGTCGGAAGAAAAAGGGGGTTTCTGAAAGATTCATAGAACCCTCGTTCAACAGGCGTTTCCATGGCAACACAACAGTCTCTGGCTAAAAGAACCGAAGGCCTCGATGCAGACGCAGTTCCACCGCCTCAAAGACCCTTTGATATCTGTGTACACAGAGAAACACAGACACATGCACACGCAAACACACAGCTCGTTTTTTGTGTGTGTTTTGATTCTTCTGTCATGACATTTCTGTGCTCATTTTGTTCCCCCTATTGGAAATCCGTTTAAGCTCATTCTTGCCTAGCACTACACACTTGATTTCCAACAACTCAAAGGCAAACATTGTTTTGTCTCATTTGTATTCAGCGAATGAGTTTAAACAGATTTACACGGCGTTACACAACTGATTGGATGTAATTACTTGGATGTGGGATATTTGGGCGAGCGTGGGAAAACTGAGTTTTAAATGATTATCTGCAAATTTGTCTTTCCTCACACACGCATACGAGACAAATCTAAACACATCTTTCTCTATCATGTGGGTGATTTGTTAAAATGTAACCAGTGGGATTATGTGGAGGCTAGCTGTTCTTTTGGGACATATTTGAGCTGAGGAACACATTTAATTTATTTTTCCTTATAAAGATGGTGTGATTCCTTTTAATCTCTCCTCAAATTGCCCCTTGCCATACATAGACTGAGGCAATGAACTGTCCGCCCACGGTGTAAGGTTCCCTCATTTCATAAATAAAGCATCCTGCTAAGTGAAACGATTTAGTGCACAAGCAAGACAAGGAAGAGGCATTATTATTGCAGTATCTCATAGCCCCCAGCTAAGGTTCGGGTGAGGTCTCAACACATCTCTGCAGAACACCCCAACTCAAGGGGGGCACTCAGAGCAATATCTGTTTATGGAGCATACAAGCTGAATAATAAAATGCTAAATATGTCCCTACCCTGTGAGACCAGGCAATAAAATACTTAATGAAGAAATAAGATGCCCTACATTATTCAAGTATGTGGTATCTGGATGGAAAGTCAGGTGCTCACTCTTCCCGAGTATTAGGACATTTTGAGATACAGTATATGTTAATCATTAATACATCTGGCCATGCACAGGTGTTTATGAATGAAATGAGCATTAATTACCAAGCAGTGCCATTAGGAAGATGCCCTAAAGAGGCAATCTCTTAGGCATTTTATAGGATTTGTGATACTGAGACCTATGAAGATGGGAAAGTTGGATAGTAGCTTTCTAAACAGGCTTCCATGTGACTTTATTTTTTCAGTCATTGTGTTCAAACTTCCACCAGGAGCTGGCAGTGCTAGCTGTAAAGATGGCAGATGGCAAGGCCAGCAAGCAGTGAGTGAAATACAGAATAAGTTGCAGAAGTTAGTAAAAACAAGGTTATAGCTCTTTGTTCAGTTTTTCACTGCTTCATCTTTACATCACACAAGGTAGCTGAATGTGTGCACTCTGTGATTGGTTGCTTTAAACAAAAAAGAGCTGCCTTGTTCAAAATGTATTTTTAGCTGCGACCAGCCGCTCCATGGCCCGCTCTGTTGGTTGGTTGGTCGGCTCACAAAGATTTCCCCACCCTTTGGGGGCCACAGTTTTAGCCCTAGGAGGGTCAAATTTGGCATGGAGGTCAAGTGTGTGTGTGTGTGTGAAGGTTTGTGTTAGTGTTCATGCCAACTGGCAATAAGGGGGGTGTGGTAGTGAGAGTGGGCCACAACAAAAAGATGCATAACTTCTAAAGCATCACCTATCATGGCCAAATTTTGTAGAAAGACACACACACACACACACACACACACACACACACACACACACACACACACACAGGCACTCACACCTGGGCTCAATCAGCTCTACTTCCTCCTCTACATGACACAACCATCCTGATTCTCACTAGAGAGATTAAGAGATTACAGAATCCTCTCGCTCCGTGTGTGTTTGTGCCTGTGTCAAATGATGTTGCGTGGGTGGGGCAACACGTAGTGGACCTGTCTGTAAGTACAATCTTTTATTTCAGTTTTAAGTTTGTGTGTGTAGTTACATATGCGGATGTTTATGTCTAGATCTGCTTCTGCAGTGTAGTGTTTGCGGAGTAAAGGCTCCCAGGTCTTTTCAACCCAAGGCCAGTTTTTACATCATCAGAGATATAATTTGATGCAGCACTGTGGTTGTAATATGCAAGAATATTACCTGCTGTAAATCCTTTGAATACTGCTTTAGGGCTTTAGGATTTCTAACCTTTCTGATCTCCAAATCTGACACTGACGTCTGCTGTATGTTTCTGATAAGGGATCATTCGAGTTTGTCCCACAGAACAGATCTTTAATAAAAATTCTAAATTCTACCTGCGGCTGGAGTTCAGAAACATTGCACTTAGTGACGATCAGAAATGGGTGATTACGTCGAAAGAGCAGGACGTGTCAAACGGAACTTCAGCTTGAAGAGAAAACATCACAAAAAGCTCAAGGACACAAGAAATGACAAAACTCTCTTCAAAGCTCTTTGTATGAGACATGAAGATTAGTTCTTTCATACATGTGTGAATGTGAAAAACTGGATAAACTCACAGGAACTCTGTACCAGAGAACAGTTTAGGCTTGCAGTGACCCCTGCTGTCGTTTGCCAAGAATTGCATTGAGCACTGGCTCGTAGGGACAGTAACATACAGCAGGCTTAAACTGCTTAGGTTATATATAATATGTTGCCACTTTGACATTCTGAAGTGCATGTACTTAGAGTTTTGTCACTTCTGAGAACCTACACAACCAGTATATGTATCAACTTGATGAGATTATAAACAGTACAGACTGGTCATAAGTGTGCTGTCTCCATGTTCAGAAAGCCGTTTATTTTGCTGGGATGCTTTATGATGCTTGTTATAAATACCACACCATGCAAGTTAATTACATAATTATTGAATTACTTTAGTTTGATGTGGGTCACATGTCTGTGGTATTTTACATATATGCCAGCTTCACTGTCCAGTATGTGGGTTTGCAGTTTAGCAGTGGCCAGCAAAGCCAGTTCAATAGGTCTCTGTACACCTAACAGTACATTAGGTAGCTTGTCTGAATATTTCCTTTTTGTTTGATACAGAAGCCCAGCGTTCCTTTGAATGGAGATGTCCATTCTTCCAATTTACTTCTGTTGTGTGTGGATACTTGATGAGAGGAAACCATAAACTATTAAGTTTCTACATACAGAAGTACTTTATCATCATAAAACATACTTAGACTGAAATGTATATAAAAAAAAAACTAGGATAGGATAGATTGCCATGAAATTTTCCTCTGGCGCCACCATGAGGTTCACATTTGTAGTTTTGAGTGAAATATCTCAACCAGTGTGGCATGCATGCATTTGTCTCCCTCAGGATGAATTGTAATCATTTTGGTGATCTCCTGACTATCCATCACCATCTTCTGGTCAAATTTTTAATTCATATTTGTCCAATATGACTTAATACCTGCAAAACTAATGACATTTCCCCCTCCAGCATTAACTGTACTTTCTCAGCAAATGTTATCATGCTGATGTCAGCATTTAGCTCAAAGCACAGATGTTCCTAATCACACCCTCACAGAGCAACTATAAGGGCTGTGGACTTTATTAATCCTGTTAATCCTGCATTTTAAATGATCTAATTGCCTTTTCTTATTTTTGCCATGGACACAAGTAAAGAGAGAGCAAACCACGACTTTGGAGTTGCATGGAGCATACTTTAAAGAAGTGTGCTGTGAGGACACTGATGTTAAAAAGGAATGCCTAAAAAAGATTACATAATTGATGCATTCATACCTTTAATGATTGCCCTGCAGAGCTATAAACAACTCAGTAAAGATGTAATGATTTTTATCTTTGTTTTATGCATTGTATTAACACACACACACACACACACACACACACACACACACACACACACACACTACACACCCTACTCTGTTACCTCCTCTGAACACCTAATGAGAGAAGACTTTCTCAGTTCCTTAACTTTCTCTGTTAATAGAATTCTGTGGGAAATGAGCTTCTAACAGCTTCACGGTGCCCCTCTTCCTCACCTCCTGTCATCTCTGTCACCTCTTTTCTTTCATCCATCTTTACTCTCCTCCATTAACCACTCCTTTTTCCCTTTTGTCCTGTCCCTTCCTTTACTCCCTCCCTGTAACCTATCTTTTGACTCCCTCCTTCCCTCTCACCCCTCTCTCCCCTCGGTGGCTGTGCGGTGGACGTTCTCCACCCTGAAGCCTGTCCCACGCTGAGGGCCTTGCCAATTAAAGGCTGTCATGTTTGCTCTCTGGTGGAGCTGCCGTAAGTGGTGCAGACAATTTGTATTACAGAGGGTCTATCTCATGCATGGGTGAGCTGGGTGATGGGGCCTGCCTGAGCTAATAGGCTGTGGATGCAGAGGCCACAGACCCCTAGCACTCCACAACTGGAGGGCTTAAGTAGGTGCTAGTTAAATGTTGCATTCAGACTGAACAGAAACTACATGGTTACACAAAATGGCAGCTATAGTGCATGTAGCATGAGAGGTGATCCATGCACATAAAAGGCAAACTGAGAGGCACACAGACGCATGTGTCATTTTTTTAGTTTTGTGCTTCAGCTTCCTTCTGTCTTTTTCTTCTACACAGACCCTCTGTCTGCTGCTTTATGCCTTCCAGTTTACTATAATTGAATCAAGCATTACAGATCACCTCTCATTACCTAAACTGACAGGGCCTGTCTCGGCTGCTCTGTGAGAGGACAAACAGCAAGACAAAAGAGAACATGGGTGGGAGCTCTGTGTGTGCGATTGTGTGTACATGCTTGTGTGAACCAGTGTGAAAAGGTGTTAAAACTAAATGTTGGGTTCAGCAGATTTTCAAGTTCTGCTATCATTTACAGTACAATTTGCACTACAGCGAAAAAGAGTTTGAAATCCATAAATTATCATTTTGTGTTCTCTTAGTTTGTGGGTGCATCGTCTTTAAAAATGATTCCAAAAGGATTTATATGGATTTTATAGGTTTTTGGAAAACATTGCATTGAGGCATACACCATGTCTGGCTTTTGCTATATAGACAATACTCATTAATACTTTATAATTGTGTTTTTGTTGTTTTGACTGATGATGATTAAAAAGATAAATATAATAATGGTTACTAAACACTGAACATTTACTGTACCTGACTGGATGGAAAATGGTGATCACAAAATGTCTCCAGTCAGATACGCAAATCGAGGCTGTGTGATTCGCCACATATTGCTCATTTATTTTTGTTTATTGGTGTATTTCTCTCGAATCTGCACAGGTGGTTGTTCAGTCTCCTGAAGCAGGGGTCTGTGGCAAAGGTTAGCCGATCTGCATAATTTCTTTTTGCTGGCATTATGGGAGGTGATGGGATCCAGGCAGGCAGCAAGTCAAATGATAAAATTTCTTATTTCATGTGCCTCTAAATGAATTATCACTCACCAAGATGTGTGTGTGTGTGTGTGTGTGTGTGTGTGTGTGTGTGTGTGCAGTATGTAAATCGATGTACATATAAGTATGTAATGGAAGTATGTATGAGTATGTGTGTGTATATGCTTCTGTTTGTGCACTGCCTGTAATGTGAATTCTAAACATGACAACATAACTATAACCTGCTAGTTTCTGAAAAAAAAAAAAAAAAATGCATATTTGCATTGTACGACACCTATGTATGAGCTATACAGGTAATTGTGCTGTTGGTCCAAACAATTTAGATTTCATAAGAAATAAGCATTGTGTATTCAAAATATCTCCAATAGTTCAATGCAGGGCTTTTCATAATTGCATACGTTGATACTTAGATCATGGATAAGATAAATGCAGTGCGCAGTCATTGCATGTCCTGATGGAGAAAAAAACAATTAAGTTTCAAAAAATATAAAAATAAACCATGAGAGAAGAGGGTTCCAAGTAGCAAACACAAAGCAAAGTATTTTTCTATCACTAATGTTTTATTGAAACACCAACAAATTACAGACAAAACAAAAGGTTGCAGATTACATTTGTTTGGTGGTTTAACACAACTACCCCTCTATCCCCATCCCTACCCCCTACCCCTCTCACACAGCAAAGTAATTAAAATCCATTTAATATCCGATATTGATAAGGTAAAATACCTGTTTACTATTCCCGGCAAGTGAGAAAGAAGTCTTTAGATGGTGATTAAAGCAGCGTCACTGACATCTTACTCTCGTTCGCCTGGCACTCTGCTATGGCTGTCAAAAACGTTCCCTACAGATTAGCTACTAATGCTTACATCTCAGTCATCATCACTGCACATAATTATGCAGACACGCAAACAAAGTGTTAATTGAACTTCAGGAGCTCATAGCAGCAACAGCAACTGAGAAAAGTAACAGCACAAAATAATAATCAAACCATAAATCATGTGATTGTACTTCAGAAGATGTTCTGTAGATCAATTGTAAATATGGGAAGACTTTTTTCTTTGTGGAGAATTTGGGCATCACAAAAGGATGCATGGCAACATTGCACACTGATTTTCTTTAGGTCAATTGCTCTGCACTGACACTTCAAAATGTATTTCCCTTGAGGCATTACCTCAACACTGCAATCAATCAGCAACTTTAATTGGCAAATGTTTGTATAATAAAAGCCCACATAGAAACTAAAATAATTACAAAACAGTCTTGGAAGGTCATTTATCTGTTTGCGGCATTTCTATAAGCAACTCCGTAACCTTTATCAGCCAACGCTGTCCTCATTTGTTATTGTCTTTCAACTGGTAGTAGCATAAAAATTATGGTTTCATGCTGCTTCATTTTATTTTTGAGATCTTCCTTTTGCAGAGAATTTTTCTTAAACAACCAGAGCTTGATATCAGCTCTTTTTTCCTCCTCTCCTCGCTTCTGCCTTCATGGCAAGGCAAAATAAATTGGAAACTGAGAACTGAGACTGCTGGAAAATACGGTTGATATGTCCAGAATGTGTCATTACTGAACGTAGGTGTAAAAGGGCAGGCTGTGTTATAGCTGGAGGAAATGATTTTCCCTCACAATTTAGAGGGTTCAGTGTTTTTTTTTTTTTTTTTTTGGCTTTGTGCTAATGGGGCTGTCAAGGTGAGTCCATCAACACAGGAAAAAAACAGAGGAGAAATTTACAAGGTAATTATAAAACTGTGTGTGTGAGTGGTATGTGTATATGGTACATGAGTGTTTCATTAGGTAAGTGTGTTTGCTTTTGCACAGGTGTGGAAATGAGAGCAAGAAACAAATGCAACAGAAAGATAAAAAACAAAGATAGTTGCTGCATAACAGCAGAGTCATTTCATGTTGTCATGAGTGACAATTTGGCACCAAACGTGGGAGTGTTGCAGAAAGGGGAGATGTCTTCCTATCATTTTGTAGTGTAGAGATTGTGTATATACCTAATCAAAAAGACTGCATTTATAGTTAGGTTTTATGGTTTGAACTGCTTTTTTTTTTTTTTTGTTCTCCCTTAGCATTCCACTAAAATGGAGGTATGGTAGCAGAAAGCACCTCTTCCATGTTACCAGACTTGAGTTTTTATTTTTATTTTGTATGTCTGTGATGTTGTTTAGGCCTGTAATAAGAGGAGGAGAGCTGTCCGGGGGTTTGTTCAATAGAAGCATATCTACTGTAACACTAGAGAATAATAAGTTGCTTTTAAAAAATTTGAGCTACGTACATCCAGACATTTCCACTCTGGCTCACTAATACACACAGATAATTTTACAATACTCACTCTACTTGCAGTGAGTAATGGTTTAGCTCTGTGTTTGAACAAGAAAGCTATAGATGATGGAGTCCTTTAGTTGCTTTGTTTTATTGCCATTTCCTCATGATGGATGTCTCTCTTTATGATGCCACCTCCACTGTCTTTTATAACTGTTACATACCACATGTTTGAATTGGTCTCCTGAGATTGAAATGCTCTCTAAAAAAAGAGGTATCTGTCAGGATGGTGGGTGCATAGAAAATAAATGCTTCATCCATTAGATCAGAGCAATTAGTACTATTACCCACAGTGTGTGATGCTGAGGGTGATGGCATCTGCGATTCAGTTGTCATTTATCTTTTTCATAATTACAGAGGCAAATGTGTGCATTTTAAACACTAGAGGGTGCTCACAGCCCTCATCAAAACAGCTCACTGAGCCAGATTTCTTTGTTGCTTCTGAAATTTGGCTGTAAACATTTTTTTTAAAACCACCCGTGCCCACACGCTCAAAAATACTTACAAACACACACGGTGACTTGCAAAATGAGTGTAAATCGGTTCAGTGTCTATTTTACGGAGTTACAGTTTCTAAATTAGCCAATTTTGTCATTCTACAATGAAACAGTTTCTTAAAAATAATTTTTAATTTACAGTGTGTACATGGATTTATCATGGAAATAAATTGCAGGAACTGTGTCGTGGCATTAACATTGTAGGTCATATTTTTAATTTCATCTCCATTGTCAGTAAGCAGAACCTGCCTCCCTTTTTGTTTTCATCAGCTCTCCCCTCCAGAGGTGCTTTTTTTCTGATGGAACATCCCTCCAAACCTGCTTAACATAGTAGAGGAGTGTTGGGATATATGCATGAGAGTGTCTGTATGTCAGACTTTGCTTTCGTACAGGGTTAGAGCATTAATGTCCAAGTGTCTGCGTGACTGTGTTAGGAAAACGGTTTCTGATAAATCCAGGGAGAGACAGCCCTGTCTGAATATCGAGCCACACACAGCTGTCCTACGAGGCATGGCATCGCTGCTCCCACCCAAGAGGAGAGCTTCGCTAAATATGGATGGAGACTTGGTGCTGCAAATGGGCACATCACTGTGGTCCAACACCACCTAAGAGAGGAGGGATAGGCAGAGGGAGACTGGATGGGGAAAAAAGGCAATACTGTAACACAGCAACTGTGAAATTCGCTGCAGGACACAGTACACATCTAAAACTGTATTTCAGACAGGGGTTTTGAAGAAAATTAAGGTAGAAAAGATGGTATACAGAGACATTTAAAAATAAAGCCTGGGAGTTTGGCAATGATAAAGTCTAAAAGTTGTTGGTGAAAATGACTCAATCGGTACAGCTCAACCCACTACTATGTCTTTGTTGCCCTTTGTTGTAAATATACAAGCATCACAATGCTTTGTGATAAAACTTCAGCACTGTGCTCTTTCCAAGTCCCAATCCCTCTTTCTGTAAGTTCTCCAGCTCCTTTCCAGCAGTTCATTTCTTCCCATAAGCGATCCCTTTTATCACCCAACACCTGCCATTTGTTTTTCCCAGGCTGACATTTGATTAATTGACAAAATGATTTACTGGCAAATGTCATACACCACACAGACTAGTGCAATTAGAATGAAGGATATTGGGATTTCATTGTGTGTGTGTATGTGACGTTGCATTTTTTTTCATCTAATCAACACCCAGCTTATCAGTTATCCTGTTCCTCCATGTCTGGTTAGTTGATTTATATCGAAACTGTAGCCTTCTTTTACCAGTTTTTATGCTGCTGATGGCTGTGGGGTTGTAGCAAATGGAAATCCAATCTGCCCACATGTAATGAACATGGAATTACATATAATATGTGTATTGATCACTGCTGATCGAGCCCAGATGACCACACATATACCTACACCTTAAATTGTGGTTAAGGGCATGAACAGGGGATTAAAATAACATGGCTCATTACATTAACACAAAATTGTAAATTACCAGGAGCAGAAGGGACTGGACGGACTAAGGGGCTTGTTCATAGCCACTCGTCAGCTGTGTCACCATGTCCTTTCACTGCCCATGTTAATGGATGGACATGCTCACACAGGCTGCAGAGCAGAGCTACCTGCACAGCTCATGGTCCTGCAGCGGTACCTTTGGGATTTGGTCCATTTTGATAAACAAAATAGCTTTAATTGATGTCAAATCTGGCCATGCAAAGCATATTGGTAGTGTTTAGTAGAATTAATTCATTTTAAAGCATTTTCCATTTCTAACATAGAAAAGACTGGTTAATGTCACAAAAAACTACATTGAAGAAATATACTGTACTACTGTGACTGTGCAACCTCTCTGTCCCTATTGGTATATTGATATAAAGAGGTTCTAGTCTGCTAGACACAATGCAGGTCCTGTGAGTATTACAAATACTACACCTGAGTGCAGAGAACTTCAGAGCTTGGTGCTACAAGGGAGCAAAAGAAGATGATCATTTATATCGACTGGGTCGAAATGTGAGTGTGCTGGTCCGCTGCCGGAGGGAAATAGGTCGGGCAGCTTGACTCTTCAAGGCAGAGCAGAGAGCACTTTGTAAGTAAATTACTCTAATGATTCAGGCAGTGGAGCTGTAATTGCTAGCAGGCAGGGAGGCATGGCTTCTTTGTTGTAAAGAACTTCACTCAGGACATCCTGGTAACTCAGTGAGCTGTGCACAGTAATGATATTAGTGACATACTGTACCTTCTTTGCTGGTCTCCCACTGTGAGCAGGGTCAGAGGGCAGAGAAGGTGGACAGGTCAGCAAGTTCAGAGCTGGTAGCCTTTTCAGGGTATTGTTATACTTACAGCTACAAAATGTATTATGTATTAAAGTCTCAAAGTGAGTGAAAGAGGGGATTCCTGTCGTGTTACTGAAACTAGTACAAGACTGACAAACAGAGTGGGACACGTGTTTACGCCGAGCTGATTTCATGCAAACTCTCACACAACCTCTGCAAATTATTACTAACTAATGATTATTTTCCTTAACAAGTAATGTATTGTTAATGTGATCACTATACATATTAAGTTTATAAAATACCAAAACATTTTGAAAATGCCTTGTGAAGTCTCCAAATTACTTGTTTGAAGAACTATTTACAATTAAATACAATTTTCACACTACCCACAAGAAAATGTATACATGTTTGGGAAAGACATTTTTTCACTTTCTTGCCAAGAGTTGGGTGATGAGATTGACACCACTCTCATGTCTGGTAAATGTAAAGCTACCACCAGCAGCCTGGCTCTGTCCAAAGGTAACACAATCCCCCAACCATCACCTCTAAAGCTGACTAATTAGCAGGTGGCATCTCATCTCATTTATTTAATCCATACTAAAAATAAAGTGTTAAAATTGCGATTTGCCTATTTCTTTGCCAGGACCAGTTTCCAGGCAACCAGCAACTCCAGGAAGTCACTGGTCTCAGCCAAATGACGGATTTTGTTACCTTTAGACAGCCACTCTACCAGCTCGTGACACCATCCTTACTTCACATTAATGGAGACTTCATGCCCTCAGGCTGCCCACTGCAGGTGCAGGTTTTGTCATCAGCAAGAAAGAAGTAGAGCAACAAGAAATGGTGAGGAAACAGAGAGGGGGAGCAGGGAGGGGAAGATGAAGAGATGGGGGAAATGGGAGAAGAGGAAGTGGATCTTATCTCTGCCAGGAGAGAGCTGATCTAGTCTAAGACTAATGTGTTGAATTGATCTCCGCCTCTTCCCTCTCCGTTTCTTTCTTTCTTTAATGTCACTCCATACTCTTTCTTCACCACACTACACACGAGCACACACTCCAGGTTCCTATTTCATAAAGAATCCTCTGTGCTATTGGCTCGCTAAATTGCCTCTCAATTTTCATTTGGCCCTTCGATTAGTCTATGTGCCTGCTCCCCTTGTGCTCTCTCCGAAACCACTAGATCCGTTGCTTGTAGGCAGATCAATGGCACACAGCCACAGGAGGAGTGGGAGAGGGGCTGATTGTAGGTGATCTCGCTTTCACCTCTTCCTCCCTCTGCTGGTTTTCTGCATTTCTTTATTAGGATGAAGAGTCAACTTTCCACCAGAGTACTCCTCACACAGACAGATACTGTTTTAATCTGTTTCAGTTGGCTAGTGTGATAATTTGTGTAGTTTACATAGTGATTTTATAGTTCATAAAATATGTATCATATTGAATGTGTGAAAGTAAAGTGGTAGTAAAATAGTTTGACTCCATGGAGTAATTCCTGGCTGTAAACCAGCTTGTTGGGTAGTTTGCTAAACTAGGGGCACAAGTTTAACCTGCTTCTAGGGCAAAGTCATAAATCAGACATATCTGATGGTCACTGCTAATGAACACATTGCCCTCACTTGTGCTTAGACCACAGCGCAGTGAGCCGCAAATATTCTGGCAAACGGTGTTGTGACAGTGTTGTGACAAGAGGGCTGTTGATTGACGTTATTCAAAAGCCTACAAAGGTGTTTTCAGGTATTTTACTTAACCATTTCTGTTCTGTCTATTTATATTTTCTTTCTTTTGTGATGCTACATACAGTTGTACTCAGGGTACATCAGGGGTATTTGATTTCCTAAAACAAATGTATCTACTTTATCTGCTTCAGTTCTCTCTGGTCATCCTAATTATCCCAATCTTTGATTTCTCCTTCACAATTAATTCTTGTTTCCTTGTCATCTTTACGTTCTTCACAACGCGAATGGAGAAAAGGAAAGTTGGCAGTTACTTAATATAGCTAAACTATGCCTCTGCTTTTTTCTCAATTTTTTTCTTAAAGACAGATTTAGTCATTTTGATAGCTTTTAAACAAACACCTTAACCTTGTTATACTACATCACCTTATTAAGTTCTACGTGGCTTACATGTAAGCAAACCTTTGTCTTACATTACTTACACATTCAGCAGAAACCGAGAAACTTGGCTCCCCAGTGAAGTCCATTTTGGGGAACTGTGGGATCCGTACTAGCAACCATCTCATGGGGACTTATTTCAGTGTTAATTTCAGAGATATTGCTGAATTGAACTTCAACTATCATCACCTATCTGCTCACCTCTATTTCCTCTTCCTCCTCTTCCTCTTTCTCTACTGTCTCTTTGGCAGATGTCGATCGAAGGGCAGCCAGAGTTATCTGGACAAAGACCTAATCACTTCACACCACACTCTCCACTTCACATTTTCCCCTCCTAGGGTCCTACCCACACTTTTACAAGGGCTCTGTTCTTGTAGCCTGGGGTGCTGCTATTTAATGTGAAGAAGTCAAATTCAACCACACACAATATTTGACATGAAGAGAAAGGAGTTTCTCCCTGTCCTTAAAGGCCATATCCTTTCCTCATGTAAGAGAAGGTTGTTTAGATGCTGCTGTTGGAAAAAGGTGCATATGATTTAAGACTGTAGCATGCACGGGCGAAGTGACTCATTTATCACATCCGGAGCTGTGCGGAGGAAAAGCAACATAAAAGGAGTGACACAAAAGGAATATAAAGCAGGGAGAAAAGAGGTAATTTCTTGAGGTGGTTTAGACTCATCAACCTTTTTTCCCCTCATCACCTGAGCCCCACCTGAGGCTCTGTCCCAGCAGAGCCAGCCAATTTCACTGGGGCACCAATGTGTGTGTACGTGTGTCTACCTCAGAGTGTTTGTGTATATATATATCTTCCGTTATATTGAGTGTACGGTTGTGTGTCTGTGTGTTTGTGAGTAGAACACCTGAGAGGCACAAAAGATTGATGTACTGCCATGAATCAACAGACGGCGTTGCAAGGGATTGTGTGCCTCAAAGCTGTGATCAAGCTCTCCGTGTGTGCGTGCGTGTGCGTGCATCCATGTGCAGGTTTGTGTTGATTCAAGGCTGTGACAGCTGTTTTGCCGGAGTGCTGTACACGATCTGTATGGGTAAACTTGGCATTATTTTGGCTCATAAAAGCTTGTGTGAGTGTCTGTGCATGTGTCCATGTCAAAGTGTGTCCATGAGGTATACAGGTTGGATGTAATTTCAGACAGCTGAGCCAAATCAATACAAGTTTAAGTACAAGGAGGGCAATCAATGTCTTAATTTGTCTGTAACTAGAGGGGAAGGAGCATGTAGGGCTTCTCTGCAGTGGACAACCAGAGCCCTACGTGTTTGTGTGTGTGGCTGTGAGGCTTTTTCATTGATTGTCAAGAAAGGTTTAGACTCTAGATCTAAATGACACAGTGACAAGGTCTGTGTCCCTCCATTGCCCTGGCATAAAACATAGTATGTAACGAATGCATGAGAAAGTTGAACCATTCCTTGTACAGCCAAACTTTATTGGCCGCTATTTCAGTTCAGTATTTTATTCATTGGTGCCGTAGCCTCTCATTCACAATACCCAGTATCTTATTTTGGCGGGGCTATGAAGCAGTTCTCTCCATTGAGTCCCGTGGGCCGCCTCAGGCCCAGGTTCCCATGGCGATGGGCGGGTGATGTAGTCATTATCACTGCTTTTAAATAGCTTCTGTGTGGTCTCCAGAGAGTAATGTGTGTATGTTTGTGTGAGTGTGTGTTCTTCTACATCTTCCTATTGTGTATTCATCAATATGTATTCCTATGGGGATTGTTGTATGTTTGATGTGACCGTGCAGTGTGTGAACTTCTAGTGGTAGCTGAACAGCCGTCCTCTCAACTCTGTCTGGATGGCGACTTTAATGTCGATCTGTTATTTAACCTCTGGGTGAATGTAGATGAGGTCCATTTATGCAATCCAATCTGGTGTCTTTTAATGGTAACATTATTGTATTGATGCCTTGAGTGGGGTCTTTAGTCTTTGGGAACAACATAAATATTTAAAATAGGATGGTACAATGCTAGCTAAAAAGAAAAAAGGCTAATTATATACTGCATATAACAAATTGCCCAAGGGACTTAAGATGCTCAGGCGCAATGTAGTGCAATTTGAGCCATTATCGCTAAAAAAATACATGTAGTTTTCTCTCAGATAAAAAATTGAGTCTCATCTCATGCACAATGAAAGAGATGAAACCCACATCAACACAGCTGTTCACCACAGTTACATTGACAATGTACTGTGCTCTTTTATAATAGCCCTTTGTTTGCAGTGTATTACACTGCTTTGTGACAGCTCAGATGACTAAATCTTTAGTATTTGAAGTTTCTTACATAACTACAAAGTTGCATCAATTCAGGCACTAATTTGCTCCAAGATGTGGCTCTACATTTTGTTTAGACAAACATAATGAGCATACTGGTGGATGGGCTGCTGTAACCTCCATGGATTTTCCTGACAGTTGCTTTCACAATGCTTGCACTTTCTGATGTGTTCTGAAGATTCTGAAGAAGTTTTGTGAAACATTGTTCAATAAACAGTATTTGCAACCTCAATGTATTTGTTTCTGAGCCTTGAGTTGTACTTTTCAGACATTCTTTTCTATTGATGGCCGCTTAGCTTACACATAGCACTGTTACATATTTCAGAGGAGACATATAAGAAGTGTTATGCTCTGATGTGTAAATGGTGAATGTGTCCATAATAAATCCAATATGGCAAAAATGTGATACAGTAACACTATTTGTATTTCCTTTAAAATTCTCCTTTTTCTTTTTTTAAAATGAGAGGTAAATGTAGACATCCTGTGCTTCCTCATTACATTTACGACAAGTAAATGGTATATGCTGCATTTATATAGTGCTTTACAATTTGCCACAATTTACATTCACCCATTCACACACTGATGGCAGCAAGCTACCATGCAAGGTGATGGTCTGGCCATCAGGAACAATTTGGGGTTTCGTTTCTTGGCCAAGGACACTTCAACATGCGGACAGGAGGATCAAACTGCCAACCCTGTGATTAGTGGAGAACCCGCTCTACTTCCTGAGGCACAGCCGCCCCAGTGAAGTGTTTTTTGTGGTTTTGGTTGAAGCATTTTGGACTGACGTAGTGGAGTGAGATAACAGGCTCTGTAGAGAGGGAGCACACACACCGGCTGTCTTCATAAATGGAGGAGAGATGATTGCAAGGGCAGGTGAAATGGGCCTTCAGAGCTCACACTTTAAGTCTGTAAAACTGCCTTTTCTTCTGCCCTTTGATACGACCACATTTCGGTCTTTTCAACATCGGTGTGACCAGCAGGCACAAAGGCACGACTGACCATCTGGTATATTGTACTGTGGCTTAACGTATATATTGTGTCACACACAGCATGCCATTAAATGATTATTCTTATTATTCTAATGAATATGAAGAGTTAAGAAGACATATTTCAAGCTATAATCTAGCCTTTAATAATTCAGGCATTATACATTAAATATTGTTGATAAATGACATCTAAAAATGACAAAAAACTGAAAATGTCTACGTTGCCTGCAAATGTCCCAACTCTTTTTGTATTAACCATACATTTATCTACTTCCTATCACTGGGTGGTTACATAAATCTGGGCTAATGACTGAGAGAAACGGAGAGAAAAGGGGGAGAAGGAAGAATGGAACGCCATAGCACATCACCCTCTTGTCCTTGTGCAGCTTTTTAATAGAGTCATAAATACATGAAGATGTCAAGTGCGCCATGATGGTGGCAGTGCACAGCTTCAGGGCTGTCATACATCCAGGCGACATAGATACAATGGACAGGCCAGGTAGACTGGAGCAGACAGCTATTACGGAGCAGGACAGGGCCGCACTATCTCACTGGTGGATGGCCACTACATCAATGTGCTGTATGTGAAGAATTGCAAAGACATGCATATATTCTCTGAACACATAAATAAAAACTAACTTTTTATGTAAGGTGACACATGCTTAAACCTGCAAACAGTCAAACTGCACGTGCCCTGCACAAGTCAGACAGAGCAGAATGTACAATGCATCCACCCAAACAAGGCCAAGTTATCCGTGCATAAACCTTTTTTTTTTAATCTCAACTGACCTGCTTTAATTTCATATTGAAATTCTAAAGTTCACACTTGAGTGCTTCTTCCAAGTGAATAGCATTTAGGATAAATGAGAAGAGATACATTACGAACATATGAAGTATTAAAGGAATAGTTTGACATTCTGGGAAATATGAAAGATTGATACCACTCTAAATTTAAGGCTACAAAAATAAAAATAAACCTCAGCAAAAACCAAACAATTTAAAAGGCTGTAGCTTCATGTTCACTGTACAGAAATGAAAGCAATATCAATCTTAAGCATGTTTCCCAAAATATCAAACTATTCCTTGAAGATTTTACAAAACTGAACTGATTTTCTTTATTTGACATTGTTTTTCCTTAAATGATCAGTACACCTCTTAGCTCACCCCATTGCACGTGACTGTGTTAACCAGAGAACCGCTGTTCTGCTCACCCACAAACACAGAACAAGGCAGCAGGAGCAGGAATGAGAACACACCGGGTCCACCCACACACAACAACTAACGAGACTGATCACTCATGCAAATTGCATTCAGCACAGCCATCTGAAATGAATGTCTTGACATCAAAAGAAATAGAGTATGAATGGTGAAAATGATGGCAAGGTAATTTTCAGGCATGAATGCACATTAAGGCAAAGCTGCAACATTATACTGAACACATAATAACATCTATTGAACATAATTAAGCCATCTCCAAAATGCAGTTAGGAAAAAGACTAGCTAAAGGTTAGATAAGAGCCTGCAATTGGTGCTATGCTATGGTACAAATATGGCCATAAATCCAATTAAACAAAGTTCATCAACAAACTTGTAATAATTAACTGGAAAAAGATTGCTGCCAGTGCAGGATTGTGCATGTGTTAACTTTACTTTTTTACTTTCCTTATACACTCACACACATTTATTTATAGCCCACTCTTTCCATCATTAATGAAAACATGTCACCCTTTTATCTAGTGTCAATTAGTCATAACCTCCCTATGCTCATTTTCATACCTGTGAATGAAACTTGTTCACCTCGTCACCACCATCAGTGTCCACGACTGACTGACTTATTATCAGGTGTGTGTAAGTCCATCGCCTCACACACATAAACTCACCTGCACCATGACTCAGTAAATACATTTGGGACATTTGATGAGCTAGTGTTTAGTCCCAATTATCTTGTGTTGTAAATCAACCAAGGTAGTTAATCTTTTGTTGGTGTATCCTAGTTGAACTACTATTCGACCTGGCATAGTTGGATGCTAATATCATCATGAAAACACTTGTTGATTCTATGCCAAGCTATTGTAAGGCCCCAGTCAGTGGTGGGATGTAACTTATCCCATTTACTCAAGTACTGTACTTCAGTATGATTTTTAGTAACTTGTACTTTACTTCTGTATTGCCATTTTCTGCTACTTGTTACTGGTACTCCACTACATTTATCTGACAGCTGTAGTTGAATGAAATGAGCTCCACCTCGACCAACTACAGTAACAACAGTAAAATGCTACTTACACATTAATGTAACAGTAACAATAATCCATTAAAATAATGTTTAATACTAACAGTCACAGGTGCTATGTCTGAGTAGTTTGTCTCAGTCATTTTACTTGAGTAAAATTATAATTATAATTGTATATAATTACATGACAATTATTATTACTTCTAAAATAGTATTTTTTAATTGTGGTATTTCTGCTTTTACTTAAGTCAAGGATCTGAATACTCTTCCACCACTGGCCACTGTACAGCACTGAACAGGATCTGACTGCTTAGGCTGACAGATGGGCTCTGTCCCCCCATCTTTACTTCTCTTTGATCTTTGCTGTCTGTGACTGTCAGCCTGCCCCCCCTCCAGCTGCTGCAGGCAGGGTGAATGCCAGACGATTGCAGAGATGCCAGCTGCCAGGATGCCCTCAAACTGGCATTTCAGAAACTCCTGAGATGGTTGAGGTGGCGGTCTGTGCTATACCACTCTGGATCAAGGAGATCAGACTGACAGATTCAGTGTCTTCTTTTAAATAGCTTTTGAAATTGTTTGTTTGTTTGTTGTTCTGAATTTTTTTTAAAGAGCCTAGCTGTCTCAACCTAAACTTGGTTATGTTCAGTGATGCTTATTAAAAGTTGACAATCATGCATCAGTGTTTTTTAAATGCTAATTTTATCAGTCAACATGAGATCCTCTTTGAAAAGTGTTTGGCGGCAAAAAATTGACAACCTACAGTGCAGAGGGAGATAAGAACAATATATGTTCATAAGTTTACTAATGTGCACATTAAAAATGTCAACGCCACATTACAATGATTTGGTAGTGAGTTGTGTCTCAAAGTTTATGTCGGAAAGCCTGTAAGCCTGTAATGCAGCGTATGAAAAAAATCTGCCAGTGATATTTCACAGCTCAATCATTTTTTCCATCAATGGTCTGTCTTTTAAATTATAATTGAATCAAGGCAACGTAAGAGGCTAATTTTAGCGAAACAAAGCTGATTGCACACTAAATCACGCAGAAATCTCCTAAAAAGGAAATCAGACTGTCTGACAGAACACTGTGATGTATGACAGGCCTTTGCATTTTTTTTTCCTAATGTGGCTTCATTAACTTGTTGACAGACGCATTAAAAAGGGATGCCAGTTTCCAGCAGCAGGGTCTCACCATCTGAGGTTGGATGATGTAACAGGGTCATGCATTGTAATAATATATACTATTTATAATGTGTGTTCTATGGTATAAAGTACAGGCAGGGTGCTATAGGACAGAATATTAAAACTACAGCTGACGCATTTGATCTGCTTCATTATGAAACACAATCTGTCCTTGTGTCACTTTGTACACGAAACACAAAGTAACTGAAAGCAACATGGTGAGACTGGAGGGAAAAAAATCACTTTTGGCCACCGAGAGAGTGAGAGAACAAGAAGGATGGGATATCGCAGGTTTTGGCTAAGGAGAAAAGAGAAAGGAGTGTTGTTGTGATGATGAACAGAGGATGAAAATAGAAAAGCAGACAAACAAACAAAGCTCAGTGTGAGAGTCTGGTATTTCAGAGACTCAAGGTTCCTGCCCGGTCTCTGGCCTCCCCCTTGTCTCTCTGGGTGTCTGATCCCAGCTCAGACGCTCACTCTGTACTGCAATTTGTCTCCAGCAAGTATAAGAATTCAACACATGCACTCACAAATCTCTGTACAAGCGAGAAGACTGGCTGTGTCTTTCATTCAGCTTGTTTGCTAGTTTGTTTCCCTATCATGTTTGTTCTTTGTTTCAGCTCCCCTTTTTTTCTGTCTTTTTCGTCTCTATTCATTATCTCTGCTTCCCTCTTTCTTTCTCTCTTCAACACTTTGCTCTCCCTTAATCCGCATGTACCTTTGAGACTGTACTCCCTGCCTCGCTTCATTTCAGGCTTCAGGCTGTTTTAATGCACCAATTAGTCTGTTGTCTTGACTCATACAAAGTGAAAAGAGCAGTGGGGGGAAAGTAGATTCTTTGGGACAAAAGCAAATTCATCGTAACCTTTTATTGAGCGAACAAACGACTGACTAGATTGGAAGCCAACAGGCAAAAACAAAACAGTTTATGGGCCATTTGTGAGTGGTTTATAATGAGTCACTGCCCTCAGTGTGTGGGACCAGATATCGACACCGACCCATGAACACACATACACAAACAAAACCTTTGACCCCAGTCTTGGCCAGGAGGAATTGATTTGATTGGCCTTTGACTCCCAGCAGCCCCCCACCTGCCAGGGTCAAAGGAGCATTGACCTCTGGCATAACATGGAGGCTCACAGAGTTTGGGCTCTCTAACTGAAATCTCTGGTGAGCTGCTATCTAACAGGATCCTCAGTGAAGTTAGTACGCTCAAAGCTGTGACCTGCCCCTCTGACATCCCAGTGGATACCTTATGCTGTCATGAATATGCTCATGAATATTCAACACTTGCGCTCTTCCTTTCTGATGGAGTATAGAGACGGAATGTTCCACCGTCTGTTCTTTTCCACCGACTTAAAGAGGTGCCATATGCTTTAAAATGTCACTCCTCAATGTAAGTATACCTTTGACAAACCTGGTTGTTTAACAAATTATGTTGTCTTAAAGATTTCAAAAACCAGTGGGCTTCATGCAGAAACATTTTCATATTCTTATCCTAAACCTCTCAAAGCTTTTATATTTTTCTCGTGTTCAAAAGTTGGATTCAACAAACTCTCTTAACTGGACACACTGAATAGCTTGTTTCAGCTTGATGAATGGCACCAGTTCGTGAGGACGTGCGTGTTAAGATTTGATCTTTAGATTGACTCCCTAAAACTGTTATAAAAAGCTACTTGATCCACTCCGTTTGTGCGCAAGATTCACTTACAAAAATGTTACCAAAAAGTAAAGAGAAGACTTTCGCACTGCTGAGCTTCTTGGTAAAGGCCCATTGTTACATAAATAAATAAATATGTAATTTGCACATTCAAGTAATAAAGTTCAGCATTTTTCATATTTTCCCTCTTATCTCTTCAAGTCTACTTTGATCATGAGGGGCTGGTATTTCTGGAGCTCTGACTTCATTAGTTTTCATAGTTATAGTTGCTGAAATCCATTCAGGTTGAAGGAGGTCATGCCATCAAATACCACAGAAAAAATATCTTCCCTTGGAAGCTGATCCACTTGAGATGCTCTATTCCTTAAAAAATGTACTGTGCCCCCAAAAAAAGAACTCAAGTAATTATCATATGAAAAGGCATCAGAAAAGAAAATATTTCTGAAACATGTGTTACTTATTCATTAAAGTAATTCAGCATTTGCCAGATATCATTGAAATTATTTCTAAATAAATCATAAAGTATTCCTTTTACTCTCTCTGGTTGTTAAATGCTGGACTGTCATTATGTAGTAATTCCCCAAACAGTCACTGTTATACCTTGAAAGTTGCAACTGAACGGATTTGCATAAGTGATCTTAATAAATCAGACTCTAAACTGGAGCCAGCTGTGCCCATTTTGAGGTTTGATCTCTGAAGTAATTAGCACATCTCTCAGTAAACATGTTCTTTGTGCTCTTTACTGTAGAAAAACAATGAAATGTACAACAACTGTTGCTGATGTTATTTGTATAAAGTCCAAATCCATTTACAGTAGTTAAACCCTTTTCTCTGGATGACTCCAGACCGAGGTGTTGCTCGACAGAAGACAACCTTTTGAAGCTACATCTTCTTTAATTGTCGACAGCCATGTTCAACAACACGCTTCATTCACAACAACCACCACAACACTTCCTGTTCCTTCACAATAAGAACCCCCACTTCCTCCCAACACATAATAACGTGCAAGGTCCCTTACAGACAGCTACTTGGTCAACTGGATATAATGCGATCAGTATGAAAACATTAGAAGCATATTAACACCAGGTTCTCACACTCTGACATCACCTTGCCATCACTGTTACCTGTTTTTTAGCTAAGATACGGGTACTACCGTCAGGACATTTAGGTAAAGAGAGAAAATATGTAATTGTAGAAAAAAACAGGGGTTAATTTGGGCAATTTTGAATAGAGATTATACCAAAAATATTTATTTACAACCTGTGCTGTACACTGTATATTTGACTAAATGTGTTGGACCAACACCATTCAGACCTGATATCACAAAGTGCCTTCATTCTTGTATCCATGTTTCCATGTTTTTATTATCTGAATTGTAAGTGTAGAATAATAGAAAAGCACTGTGCGGAAACATAAAAAATGTATTAAAATAATTTAAAATAATTTTATAG
Organism: Lateolabrax maculatus; assembly: GCA_031216445.1. Taxonomy (NCBI): domain Eukaryota; kingdom Metazoa; phylum Chordata; class Actinopteri; order Acropomatiformes; family Lateolabracidae; genus Lateolabrax; species Lateolabrax maculatus. Next base: position 15,911,469 of record CM062216.1, on the reverse strand, counting down.
AGCTGCAGATTGTTCAACAGTTTGAGAAAAGAGGTGAGATTGAGATTTTTGGACTTTTTTTAATTGAGAAAAGAGTGTAACAAGCCAGAGGCAAATGTATGCCCCATCAACTTCAACAGTGCACCTTTCTTCCTCTCAGGGGTTATGTGTGTACATTTGTAACTGTGTGCATGCATGTGTGTCAGTGTGACCATCATTTCCCCTCATCACAGTGCACTTTGACACAGAACAAGCTTGTAGTCCGTCACTTCCAAACTCCTGCAGGCCAGGTCAGACATCAGCCAACAGAGGTGCCGAGGAAGGTGATGAAAGAGCAGGAAAATGGAGGGAAAATAAACCAAAGAAAAGTGCTCAGAGACCCGTCAGACCCCCAGTGTGTGTTGATGTATTGGCCTAACCTTCACGGCCAGATTTCACACTCTGTCTCACTGCTGTGCTCTCATTATGGTGCTTGGACTTCTACATAGTAAGACAGTTAGCTTGTAAAAAGAATGCTTGTTTACAGGCTGATAAATCTCAAAAGTCAAATCTTGGCAAAACCATACACCGACTGGTGAAAAACAGGTACTGAATGGGCCCTCTCAGATTGGCTGGCCTTTATTAGCAGGTACTGTCACTATGTATGGAGTACAATTAACAAGTTCTTGTAAGTAACCTAAATTATATAAGTTGACTGTACCTCTAAGCAGCTTGGAAAATTCCAGAAAATTATGTCATGGCTCAAGAAGCTTCTGATAGGCTACTTGACAACATTTGAGCCAAATGGAGGTGTACCTGTGAGTGTATTTAAAGACCAGACTCAGTGCCTCTTTGCTTGATATCATGTGGAAATCAAAAGAAATCAGCCAAGACCTCAGAAAAAAAAATTGTGACGAGTTCTGTCTTTTAGAGATGAACGTACTTTGATGCGAAAAGTGCAAATCAATCCCAGAACAACAGCAAAGGATCTTTTGAAGATGCTGGAAGAAACAAGTACAAAAGGATGTATATCCACTGTAAAACAAGTCCTATATTGACATTAAAAGAAAGGCCGCTCAGCAAAGAAGAAGACACTGCTCCAAAACCGCCATAAAAAAGGCAGACTGCAGTTTGCACCTGCACATAGGGACAAAGTTCTCACCTTTTAGAGAAACGTTCTCTGGTTTGATGAAACAAAATTGAACTGTTTGGCCATAATGACCATCATTATGTTTGGAGGAAAAAGGGGGACGCTTTCAAGCCGAAGAACACCATCCCAGCTTTGAAGCACGGGAGTGGCAGCATCATGTTGTGGGTGTGCTTTGCTGAACTTCACAAAATAGACGGCATCAAATGGATAATGACCCTAAGCATACTTCCAAGGTTATGGCAATATGGCTTAAGGATAACAAAGTCAAAGTATTGAAGTGGCCATAACAAAGCCCTGACCTCAATCCAATAGAGAATGTATGGGCAGAACTGAAAAGGCGTGTGCAAGCAAGGAGGCCTACAAACCTGGATCAGTTACACCAGTTCTGTCAGGAGGAATGGACACGCGCTGCATGCTCCAGCTGTGTCGGCAGTTTAGGAAAGTGGATATTGATGGATAAAATTGATATTTATTACCTGGTACTGCTGTACACTGCTCAGTAAGGACCAGACTAAAGGCCCTCTAGTCTTGTTTGGACATTGCTTTGATAGAGTGCTGACCTGTCCAGGGTGGGGCTTTTTGCTGCCTTCTGCCCAATGCATGCTGGGATAGGCTCAGTCTGACTAGGAAGGAGCAAGTACAAAGATTGAATGTGAATCAATAACGCATACACAAACACACACTTTTACACACACCTTTTTAATAAGATATTAAGTGATTGCTATTGAGTTATTACTCCAGGAAGTGTTTCACTCTTGTGGAGGGAAAGAAGTGGAAAATGTATTGCCTGGCTTTTAATTAACAAAAAGCTGATAAGGTGTTCTAGGTTGTGTGTGTGTGTGTGTGTGTGTGTTTGCGCAGGTTTATGATGTTAATGTTTGCGTGTGCTGCACACTGAAAGGCTGTGTGTGTGTGTGTTTGCGTAGGTTTATGATGTTAATGTTTGTGTGTACTGCACACTGAAAGGCTTGTTATTCAACCAGCCTCATAAATATCACTTACTGGCGAACAAGTATTTACCTGAAAGGATCTCACCTCCGTCGTATCTTGTCTTTAAGATTTAAACACCAATTCTTCTGATGTATTTATACCCATCACTGTAATTTATACATTGTACATATTCTGATTTATAAAAATACTTAATATGAAGCTAAAGCTAAATATGAAGCCAATGCCCCACAGTTATAGGCCGCTATGCTGCCCCCTAATCTGCATGGAAAATACTAAGATCCTACCATGACACAAAACCTCAGATTTATTAAATTCACATTGAGGCTTTGAGATGTCACAGGTGAAAACCCAGATGTGAACTCAAAGTATCATATAGTGACACATTTTTTTCACATTAACAGATATGATATGATGAGTGCGTTTTTATTTAGTATCTTTTTATAAGAAATACTGCAATCCTGTCAGTGGCTTGCTAAGTTTCAGCTGCTCAATCTGTTTGTCCTTATATAGTGACACAAAAACTGTTGAAAGTTGAAGCTTAAGTGAAAAGAAAAATCTTTTTAAAGAAAAAACTTTCTAAAACATATTTGTACTGATGTATAACATTACAATCCTACATCATCGTTTCTTTTTTCGTGTATGTGTGTGTGTGTGTGTTTGTGTGTGTGTAATTGCATTTCCTCAAAGAGGCGTGCAGTGTTACTCTTTAAAAATGAAATCATTAAGTGAACATCTACAATATCTAATGCTACATATTTACTTTTCCCACAGCACTGATGATGTATCTTTCCCTTACTAATGAACAGAGTGAGTCATGCACTCCCCATCTGTGTGTGTGTGTGGGTGTGGGTGTGTGTGTGTGTGTGTGTGTGTGTGTGTGTGGGTGGGTGTCGGTGTGTGTGTGTGTGCTTTCATAAAGCCCCCTCTGAAGATATAATATTAGACATTAAGAATGTATGTGTGCACGTGCATATGTTTGAGATAATTTTCACATCAGTTCTCTGTTCAGAACAGAGGCTCAACACTTGTTATGCACTCGTTAATGCAGAAATGTACCCAAACACTGCAGCATATACGTAGGACATCAATGAGTCAGCGGTTCCAATATCTGATTATCCCTCATATTCCTCTTAGAATCCATACTTGTCTTTATTAGTACACAAGAGCGCAAAAGCAGAAAAGGTTCTTTATGTTTTGAGTATTAAATAATTACAAGTGAAGCCCAACTTCTTTTTACACAAACCATCCTATGTAGTCGAGCAGATTATTTCATGTTTTCTGCTTTTCTATTTACCTTACTTCTCATTTTAAACTAGGCTTCTGATGTTGGATGTGGCTCAATAAAATTAAACTTTTCACATTTTTTGAACACACTGGAGAAACTATAGCCTGGGAACCAGACAAATCTGCGAGCTCATGTTTTGTTCGCTCTGGCAATTATGCCAGGTCCGTCCCCCATTCAGGCTGATTTCCCCGGTACTGGTATAAGCTGAACCAATCACAACCGTTTATCTGATATGAGGTGATTTTAATATGATGACTGACAGAGAGGAGTCTTCATATAACCAAGATGGCTGCCGCCGGTGTGGAGTGTTCCACAGCCGGCTGCAATGGTGCAATCTGTAAAGAAGAATGAACAACTGCACTTAAGCTCTATGTTGATAAGAAATATGCCGCCTGCCGTAGGACAGGACGTACCGTGCGGCAGGATGGCGTTTCGTTGCTCTGATTAGTTGTCTGTGCGTGTTGGAAATAACGCCTCTTGGAAATCGAAAATTAAGAGGTTCCAGACTAATACGCATTTGCGAGTTAGTCTGGCGATCAGAATCAGAATCAGGTTTATTGCCATGTAGGTTTTCACATACAAGGAATTCACTGTGGTGTATTAGTGTGCAACAAGTACAGGCTACAGATACTAAAAAGCTGCCCTTAAAAGTTTTGTCACCCCCACATAGATGGACATGTGTTCCATGTCGACCAAACTGTCGGCAGTCTAGTTGTCTGTAATGTAGACAGCAGGTTTTGGAAGAAGGATGTGTGTAATAAAAAAGTTAATATCTCTGGCTCTGCTGGACTGATTTTTTTTTAAACTGTCCATTGTAAGTGCGACAATGTTCAAATTGCAAAAGTACAAAGTGCAATGCTTAATGGGTGGAATACATTGTACCTTGATTTATATGGTCAAAAACATCCTGATTTGGTCTCTTAATGCCTTTTGTGTGTTTGACTTTGAAACTTAAGAATAGCTGTAGGCATGTGGACTCCACCCTCTGGTTACTGTTAATATGTTTAGTAGCAATGTTAAATGAACTGAGTAACTATGAAACAGTAACTGTTTAACCTCTCACTGCTTACACACACAGTTTCAGCCTGCTGGAGAAATAACTCAGCAGGTGCAGCTTTTGTAATGAAGTTTCTAATGTTTTCATGTGAAATGACTACTGATTTCTACTGATGTTACTAATGCCACTTTATGTGTACAGTGGTAAGAAGATGTGAATGTCATACATTTCCTGCATGAGATTGCTGCACCTTTCTGATGCTGCAAGTGTGTCCTCACAGTTGTCCTATAAATAAATTAAGAAATATATCCATCTGAAAGAACACTGGTATATCCGCTTAATGACAATATCTGAATTGCTAGAATAAATGAAATGCAATGGGTACACCACCCACTTCCATCTGCCCATATGGCTGTGGAAGAACTTGAAGAGTTCACGTCAGAATGTTTTTACATTTGAAATGTGAGGCAAAAAACACATTTTCAAAGCATACAAGTACTGTACTGTATGTACAGAGCGTTGTCAGAAAGAAAAAATATACTGTATGAGATAATGAGGTAAATATTGCTCTTGTGGTCCCACAGTGCAGTTGTTTTCCTACAAAACATTTCTTGTACACTGCACTTGATGTTTGGAAAAATTTATTGGGCACTTTGAGCTGTATGAGTTTCTTAAGCTGTAAAAAGATTGTACTGTTAGCTTTAACAGATGAAATAGAGTAACAGGTGTTTTTTGTTGATGGTGGTTCTCTAAACTTAAGTTGAGTTTCAGCTGACATGGGACTCAGTAAATAATCGCTCAGGTTTAATTTTTTGCAGAACTGTTCCTTTAAATAAGCACATTGATGCATCAAATGCACATGGGTCAAGGATGTTGTTTGAGGATTTGTCTCAGGAGGTAGGCGAGCATGCCCGAGGGACGGGAGGACCCTGGTTGAATTGCGGTGCCTACATCTGGACAAGGCTTGGACGGGTCCCAGAGCTCTGACTGGGTGACAGGCTTGCCTGCTAGCTAACCTTGGCCAGCTGAGATGGGGGTTGTGGTGGGGAGGGTCGGGAGTGGGGATTAGGGAGGTGTCTGGCTTTGACAAGGGCAGACGGGACAGCCAAGTGTCAGAGAGTGAGCCTATCTCTGCCTCTCTGCCTAATTCTCTCTCTCTCTCTTTGTCTCCTTAAGCCTCCATATTTCTCCACAATTTATTATCAAACAAGAACATAAAGACAGGTCAGTCAAGCTTTCAGGAATATAATGAGTGAATTTATGGTTTGTTCTGATGGGGTTTTCTTTTTCGTTTTTTTTTTTTTTTTTTTCAGATATTCTGCGAAAATCCATCCAAGCATGAAATGCCCATTTCTTAACACTGCTTTTGAATTTATTTACAAATTTGGCTGCTGTGAGTCCTATTTTCGCTCAGATTAAAAGTGATTATCACATTCAAACTTTTTCTCTTTTGGAAGCTCCAAGTCATTATCAGTGTGCAGAAATCCAATGCTAAATAACATTCCCAACACAATAGCTCTGTCATACAGGCTGCAGCAATGTGCTGAAATAAAAGAGAACAGAAACACTGATGTCATCAACCATATTGTTTAGCTATTTCTTCTCAGCTTTCTCTCTTTTTGTCTATGTATGTGTGCCGCTAGGAGGAATAGGCATGCTGTTGAATGTGTGTGTTTCCACATGTGTTTCGGCTATCTGTGTTTGTGTCTAATCTATTTTTCTTACTGAGAAACACAAAGGCAGGGGCTCCCCGTAAAGTCCAATAAAAGTGATTAAAAAAGACAGGGGTGGTACAGAGGCACACCGTGGAGCAGCTGCAAACCTCCCAAAAAGCTGTAATTACTTTTCCCTTCATCTTTTTCTCTCTCACCATCTCCTGGAGTCTGATTACTTACCTTGGAGAAAATCTAATTGACACAGCAAATTGGCAACCACACTCTGAGAACTTCAGCACCAAGCCAGTCGATCCTGACTAGATAATTGAGAGAAATATAGCTTCGCACCTTCCTAGGTCTTTGTGGGAGGGCTGAAAAGGGGATGTGGTATCTGTCTTTTCAGACTGCTGATTAGAATCAAATAGTCAGTAATTACAGATTGCAAACACCACTGGGAAGGCTAAAGACCTAGAAAGGAACAGGGTGAAGAATTATGTGTGAAGACTTTCTCCACTTTGTTCGTTTGTCCGTTGTTCGGCACAAACAAGACTTGAGCCACTTGATAAGGTTGTTTTCGCTGGCCGTGTCCCTATATGTATTATGTTGTTTTGTAATCATCTCTTACTTATTCTGGCATTGGTACTAGAGGCGATGAGAAGCGGGAGGTTTTCTTTCAGGTGCCAAATGAAGTCCATCAGTTTAACTTCTCCCGTTTGTCCAGGTGGTTGTTGAGTCAGTGTTTGCTTTTTGGACCATGTTTTTATGTTTTTGTTAAAACTTTGGAAGAACTTGCTTATGTATTGACCTTTTGTTGCTGTAAACTGTTTGGACATAAAGCTGACTTTGATCTACAGTTTAAGTCTGTTATTAACACAGTAAATGGTGCCAAAAGTTGCCTATGGAAGCTCAGCTTACATGTTCAACTATAGCAAAATCCTCACTTAATTAACCTATTTCAAATGTCTTACCTTATGTTGTATAAATGCTGAAAGCCTGTCAGGAAAAATGTTTAACAATTACTTTCTGCTTATAAAAGGTACTAGATTCTTGTCACGTTAAGCAGATTACCTTTATTATCTGAAAATGAGGGCAACAGGGTACTTGGCAATGTCTTCTGCCCTAAAACAGATGATGTGGCATAAGAAGTCGTTTAGAATTGGATTGGTATGATTGATATGATTGAGTTTGACTAGTCAGCTGGTAGCCAAGCAGCCTGTAAATGAGCCACTGATGGGGAAGCATGTATGAAGCTGCTGCATGCTGAAGTGTGACTTATTCAAGCCAAGCACACAAACATAAGTAGAAGATCATTTTGACTTGTGCATACCAAATTTTGTAACAGTTTGGGAAGGCACAGACAAATTATGTTGTCCTGTTAATAGGAGCATCAGGTCAGAAAACTCCTCTAGAACGACACATACTATGTATGTGTCGTTCTAGAGGACATGGACGAACAACGTATTTTGATGTGTAAAGTGGTTGCTCAATACACCAGACTTACACTCCTCTGTCCATGGAGACAGGAGAAACTATATAGTATATATAATGCTCTTGAAAAACATAATAATCTTCCTACCAACAAAACTCTTAAAATTAAAATTCATAACAAGGCCACTTAGTTCAGTGTCCACGGGCAATTCTCAAAGCACTGAATATAATATATGCAGGACAATTTGTCTCTTATTTTCATCTCTTTGTTTTATACGCATGCAAAAACCAAGAGTCATCCAGTGTTTTCAGTCAGTTGACTTAGTGGGCAAGAAAAAATGTTATCCAAACAAAGATGAAACCTAAATCAATGCTACGTACTACATTGCTGTCACCCCGCATCACAGCCACATTTGACGTCTTCCTGGAGCATTTGACCTCTGGTGGCTCCCTCTGTCCCTCTGACTACACAGTGGAGCCTCAGGGGGGGTCAGCCTGGTTGGTGCAGAGGTCTTCTGCCCCCATTCCCCGCCTCCCAACACGTAGGAGCCCTGGCAGGCGGGCTCCTCTGGGCGTTTTGCCCAGCACAGTGACCCCACCGACGGACAGAGAGTGGAAGAAACAGGGAGCGAAAAAGAGAAAATAAGAGAAGGAATATGTGGGTGGGAGAAAGGCGGAATGACATAGCGCTTGAATGTGAGAGGGGGAAAAAAAAGATGATGGATAAAGAGAAAAAGAGAGAGTAGAGCAAGAGGGACAGGGAGCGAATATGAGACAGAGATGGAACAAGATGAGTGCCAAGGTACAGAAAGAAAAACCATAAAGAAAAGTGACAGAGTGAGAAAGGTGTTACAACCAGACAATAAATCTTGAGAGACAAAGCACCAAACAAAGAAAGGGAGAGAGGAGCAAAGGAGAGACGGACAGTAGCTGTGACTGCTGCAGCACAGAACAGCCCTACAGGCCATCATGGACCAGTCCTCCAAATGTCAGCCCGGTCAGGACCACCCTGGGACCTCCAGGAAAGCAGATAACAACTGACATGGGAGAGCTGAGCTGCCACACACACACACACACACACACACACACACACAGAGGCACAGTACTGCCTCTTCTCCTGCTCTATGTTTCAGGAGCAAACATGTCTGGGCCTGTTGTGTTGCCATGGCTGAATTTGTTCCCGCATCTGCATGGGTCACAGACTCTACGCTGCAGCCAATGTGGGCATGAGTTTTCCTCAAGAGCTAATTCTCTGGGACTTGGAAGACTTTGTTTCTCCCCAGACTTAGACAGGCTACAACATGGATGATAGAGGGTGATAGTAAAATGGCCTCATTCTTTCAGTCTCTTCCTAATGCAAAGATGAAGAAGAAATGAAAACTGTCCAGTCGAGGGAGCTGTCAGAGAGCATATGACAGAGGGAGAGGGAGGAGGAGATGGTGAAGAAACGGGGAAAGCACAGACAGAGATATGAAAAAAGCGGAAAACAAAAGAGATAAACAGAGTGGGAACAAAGCGCCCTCTCCCTGCTCAGGGGTTGGAGACGAAGAGAGAAATTAGAGCCAAGGGGAGAGGGAGAAAAAAAAAAAAAAAAAGGAGGCGAGCAGGAAAGAGCAGTCTGATTAATTGAGACAGAGTCAACTGACCGCAAGTCATTAAGCTGCCACTGGGCTGAGCGCCAGTCACTATTCATTCTCCTCACTACCACTCTCTACTCCTCCGCTTTGAGCCCTGTATCATCCCTGCGTCACCTCCCTGCTTCTTTCACACACTCACTAACACATGGGCGTAATTCCTTCCAGACAGGAGGCTGTTCTCAAAAAGAGCTTTTGTCTTCATTAGGCATCCACTTGGAGGGATGTCATTCGGGATGGCTGCTCTTGAGTGTGGGATGACAAATGATGATTGTTTCACTGCACCGAGACCAAAAACAACGTGTTTCACCAGTCTGAAGATATACAGGGGGTGGATGACATAACGTAAGCTCCTTTCACACATGGAAAATGCAGCATGGCTGGTTGGTCTGGGGCATTTTTCTGTAAGGCATGTGGTTTTTGGGTGAGCATTAGAGAAAAGGAATGATTCGTAAAATAAGAGTACAACCATGCTAACTTTTTGTGTCGAGTCAATTTGGCAAACTTTGACCCCAGAAATACAAAATGGATGAGGCCTGTTAACTTGTTAGCTGTGTACCACCATCCAGTTTTATTTAACCTCACATAAACTGCTTCACAAGAAGAAGACATGGGTGGCCGACAGTTATGAGAAAGGAGTTGATGGTACAAACACTGTACATCTTTGGAATAAACTGTGATAACTTATTTTCCTGTTAGTGACTGCGCTAACTTCAAAGCTTCAATAATTCTCTATTGAGTGAAATGATGAACAATCCTGGGAAATAAACGCCACGGGGAAGTAGTACAGGCTGGCTAGTGTGTTTAAGTTTACCAAGCACCAAGGCTGATTTTCTCAGATCTACTGTGTACTTGTTCACTTTTTTAACACACCATCACTTTATGTGGTCTGATTTGTGTATTAAAGTGACATTTTAACAACTTTGAAAACAACAAACATTTTCTGTTATAGGATAAGGTAAGTGCTGGCCTTCATCTTTTTGCTGCTGTGAACACTGCTCCCTCCACAAGTCATGGCATCCCAAATAACCATTATATATTTAAAGTTGATTATCCAGGATGTAGTGACAGATGTGCTCCAGCTGGATTCTTATATTTCTGGTTATGTCTTTGCATGCACATACAAACAGGCCAGGAACATGAGGCTGTGTTATAGCAGCAGGTGCAGCTACAATAGTGGTGTCGTGAACATCAGAGCAGACAATGACCCGGTCAACAAATCTACACATCACTTTTCATCACATGAACAGTGGCATGAAGTAAGCAGCATCCTGTTCTTATGAAAGGCTCCCTTAATAGCCTAGTTGACCTCTCGCTGTGGATTTGAGCCCGAACATGAAATTACTGAGACAGGACGGTGTGCAGACAGCGTCCAGTGTTGGGGCTGGCTCATGCACACTCAATTTAGTCCATTTAGATAGCTTTCAATCAGAGGGCAGAGAGCATGTTGGGGAGAGCTGTGCTACGTGAACAGCTTTTAGCAAAAGTTTTAGTTTTACTTTGATTAAAGCCAAGTGCACTCTCTGGGTCAAGTGGAGTTCATGTGTCTCATTTGTATATATTTATTTTTTTAAATATAATGCTCACCAAAAAATCTGCAGTATATTTTATTTCATGTATCTGATTGATGAGTTAATTCCTTATCATCATCACACTGCTTGAACTCAACAGTTAACAAGGTGACAGGATTAAGGCTTTCTTGCAAAATTCTTATTTTCATGTACTTTATGCTGATCGAGTATTGAACTCCTCAATACTCTTTATTTATTTTATTTTTTTTACTGCTCTGTACAAACAGCACATTTTGTGTGTCTATTTGCCCTGAAGAAGGGATCCTTCATCTGTCCCTATTCTTCTTCTTCTTATGTTGTACAGATTGTAAAGCTCTCCGATACAAACCTTGTGATTTTGGGGTACATACTGTAGATAAAATGGACTTGACTTCACTGTGAAATTGTGATGCAGCTGTCACCACAATGGCACTTCGCTACCGGTAACCTCAAACTGAACCAGCTATGGTGTTCTCATTTTCCCCCCTTTTTGACATCTTCTCTGTTCTCATATCTCCCCACAGCTCTCCTTCTTCCTCTCGACAGAACACGAGGCAATTTTCAGATGCAATGCAATTGCATTCAAAGTCAACGGAAAGATGCAATTAGACGCGAATGTGCACAGGGCGGCGCAAATTGAGGTGCAGTTGCATTGAAGTTAAAATGTTTTAACTTTACCGAAAAATGTGCGAATATCCCGGGGCTTTCATGAATCAGCGTCATAAACGTTCAGACAGGAGAGAAAAAATTAGAGAGAATAACAGAGAGATTTTAGTGAGTTTTGAGATCATGAAGAGGCTGAGCTGCCACACGAACACACACACAGGCACATTGCGACGCACAGTCAGTGTGTACAGCCAACGTCTGTGTCTGCTGTTTGGGGCGAATAAACACAAGGTCCAGCGGTCAAATTTGCGCAAATCCATGGAGGAAAACTTGCTTCGCGGCCTGTCTAAACACACCATTAGATTGTCTCTTACAGCATCACAGTGCCTGACCACTGTTGCCTAATTAAACCCATTAAACTCTTGCCATTTTGGAATGGATGCATGCACACGTTCATATAAACTATTTATAAGTCCGAATTTTTACAAACTGCCCCACGCTGAAACTTTCATGTTCTCTCACTCTTTTTTTTTCTTTGTCCTGCTCACTAACACACTCACAGCCTAAGATGATACCACTTTACCGGCTAACACCAGGCTTGTATGACCCATCATCCATGCTTTCATCTCGTGACGTCTGGATTATTGTAATTCCCTGTATTTGCGGCTCAGCCAAAAGGCTATCTCCCATCCTCCCCCACCTTCTTTTGAATCACTACTCAAAACTTACTTGTACAGTAAATCTGTTGTTTGTTTACTTTCAATCCCTCTTTTATTTTACCTCTTTTTATTATACACACTTTTTATTTATGTTATTGTTGTTTTTATCTTGACTGTGTATACTATTTTATCTTGTTCTGTAAAGCACTTTGTAACTGTGTTTTGAAAAGTGCTATAAAAATAAAGTTTATTACTATTATTACTATTATCTCCCAATTGCTTCTACACGCCTCCTGACACCCACACTTCCTGCCTGCACACCCGAACAATGAGCGAGAGTGGGAGGTGGAAATCCACTCAAGCTTACCCAAACACCAAATGGTAAGGAAATATTCCCCCGAAGTTTAGTCACTCAAAGGTCTGTACTGACTGACTGCCTATTTTTGTTTGCTTTCTTGTATGATCCGGTCCTGTTATCATTTCCATCACCTGCTGAGACAAGATTGGCTCTATAGATCAGTATGTCATCTGACTCAATACCTTTCAGCTGGTGAACTCCACTGTCTCACATGGCCTACTACGGTACATGCAGGGGGGTCAGAGCACCTGAAGTGCTGTGCAGCTAATAGATCACTGGGTCAGTCAGTGGGTTGGTCCACCACTTTGGATAAGACCAGAGCTCACAATGCTTCTTGCATGGCTGTAGACCTTTTTAGTCTTTTTTTCACTTTTTTCACACAGTTTGATTGTTGATTGGTATATGTACCATTGTGAGTATCCACATCAATACTAATCAAAGAAAGCAGAAAGCTTGTGCACAATGACATAATTCCATATCAAAACAAATGCAGAATTCATCATGAATAATTGACGTCATTTGTTCTCTTCAAATCAAAAAGCCAGAATACAGATCACATCCCTCGTTCACAGTTCAGAATTCAAACTGAAAATGTCGGAGACCTACTTGTTCAGGTGAGCTAAGCCAAGTCTGAATTGCAGCACACGAGATTACAGAATTTGAATATCTTCTTCCTCCAGCATGACATTTGGATGCTGTGCTCTGAATTTATTATATTTCAGTGATGAAATCAGGATTCTATGTGTGTATTTGTGTGTAAATGTTTATGCATGAATGTGTGAGTGTGTCTGTGTGAATGCATTCTGTGTTCAGGAGAAATTCCAAAAAGTAATTTCTCAGTGTGTTCACTCCTTACTGTGTCTCTACTGCAATGCTGTGGTTGTGTTTTGGCCTGTCTCCCCGTGTGTCATTTCAGGGTGGAGGTGTCTCATTACGCTAGTAGTGGCTTGTTCTTTTCTTTCCCATCCAGCTCCTCAGGAGTGGATCTAGTTACTGTCTAATGGCCCTCACCCACTTCGGTTCTCTACTGGGGACAACCTGACCCAGGTCTGTCTGTGAGTCACACCAGCCAGCCCGGTCCAACTGGGGGCGTCTAGAAGGCACAGTGTGAGGTGTGGACCATATTTACTTTGGGTTTGTTCAAATAGTGCTATTTTTGAGTTTGCTCATATGGGTTATAGGTGCAGGCAGTGCATGCATTTGTTTACACTCACATCATTTTACCAGTGTGTTTAAGAATGTATTTATATGATGCCTGCTGTTTGCCCTAGATCAGTCATCAAAACAGACAAAGGCTGCGTGGATGCTGTTTTGTTATGAATCCTTTACCCTCCCCCTTGTATTTCGCTGTTCCCATCCACCGTTTTCAGGATGTTTAGCCCTCATACCATAGCACTCGGGGAGACACTGACGCAGGCATTTTAGACAGCCAAGGCCTCAGCAGTTTAAATGTATCAGTCATCAAGAGCTCTATCAGATACGCTATCCCTCCTGTCTTTGTGACTGTTGCTTTCGTTGCTGTTCAGAGTGTTTACATGGCTTATTCACACACTGACAAAACTGAGTAGTGACAATGCAGATGTGTATCATTATAATCCCAAACAACATATTAATAAAAACAGCAAAATATGGATGTAATTAAGACAGAACAATTAGAAGCAGCTGAGCTATAATGAAACACATTTTTTGGAAACAAAAACTTAATTGAAATGGACCATGCAAACTTAATAGACTAATGTATTTTTCACTGTAGATGCACTCCCACTCCACAAATAAGTTTCAGAAAAAAAGTTTATTTGTGCTCTTGCAGCTGACCCCTTTAAATCAGTCGCACTTAAGAACACTTAGCAAAATGTCACCAAGCACCTTGGGTCCAAGCTGATTAACTGTGCTGGAGAGCATTTTACGTTGCAAAAATGCATTTAAACTTATTAATGCTTCATTGAAATAGCCTCTGTTATATAATATGCAATTTGCAATGCAAAAGCTGTTGAAGAAAGCTTTTCTTTCCATTTTCAATTACGCCAGTCAGCACAACCGTTATAAGAGCATCCCAACTTCCTGCCAGTATCACAATTAACATGTACAACCACAAATACCCATGCATTAATGGCTCTCCTCATCTTCTAACACAGTGTTGATTCCCAGTTGACAAAAAAAAGAGAGTTACAGTTTGTACTTTTACATGTATTACTGGCCCTTTTGCCAAATTTCCAAAGATTTTTTCCCCCACAAGTTTTCCGTTTATGCACGTCACACAGTTTTTACATCTTTTTCTATGAGATCTGCACTGACTTTCAAGTTGCACTATGATGTGTGTGTGCGTGTGTGTGTGTGTGTGTGTGTGGATGTTTATTTGCAGGGATTATATTGTTCAACAAGACAGCGTTATGCACACAGAGCGATCAATGAGTAAAAATTGAGCTGTATTACATGCATGCCTTGTTTCCTGTGAGTCCCTGGTGCCTAAATGGGCAATCTCTATCTCTAACCGCAAATGGTTGACTCTACCAGTAAAAACAACTGTATTCAGAGATAATTACTGAATGTTAACGCATTGAGTGGCTATTGCAGATTATATACTGACCACAAATAACATCAAAAAAAGCATCTGATTTCATTAAAATGTTAACCAAAAAAACAAAGGATTATGATTTTGTCTCCTCTAGACCTTTATTGTGGTGGTGCAACACACTGCAAACTCAGCATACATCCAGAGCTTTTTTTTAAGTAAAGCAAACACTATTTTTTTTTTTTATCATCTACAATGTCGAGACAGTATTGTAGAATGAAGGGAAAGTTATGTACTGCTGGGAGGAAGACTGAGGTCTCTCTGTCTTGCATTTGGATCATGTTTCCTGGTGATGACAGCTTTCTTGCCACTTAAAATATGTACCTGTTCTTATTTCACATTCCTTCCACTTCTTACTTTGGTTTCCTTACACCTTCAGCAGTGTTAACGTCGGTGAAGTTGGATCTTTATTCTAAAAACTATAATACTTTCTTTTTCCTTTTTCTCAGTTTTTTTCTTTATGTCTACAATGGTGATATTTCAGAACACATGCACAGGTGATAATTGAAATGCTGGAGCACTGTTACACATCTTTTCTCCAGTTCCCTCATTAAAGCAGTACAATAACTTCTCTCAGCAGCTAATGGCAGCTCATTCCATTATCTGCACTGCCCTGATGTACATCCACAGCACAGCCAAAAGGGATAACCAGCACAGGCTTCTTTATTTCTTTTGAATCCCTGGATCAAGTGGTAAGACTTTTGTGTTTAATGCTCTGACGAGTAGTCAGGACTCCTGGGTAGGACTCCTAGCCAGCTGCCTCTATCAGTAAAGCTCTTTGAAATGAAAGTGAATTCCCCCTGCTTTAACAGCCTGAGTAAATAGCTAACTAATAAGGACTGAGGAGGACGGAGCAGAGCCAAGATGTGTCAGGATAATAAATCAGCTACAGAATTAAGTTAGCCTTTGAACAGCACAGGATTTGGTTTATGTTTCACCGTCTTTCTGTCTTTGTCTCATGGTTGCATTCCATCCTATATCTTTCCCTTGGCTACTCAAAATGTTAGTATTTCCCACATACAGCCATCGACAGTGTTTTGGTATAACCAAGTAGTAAATTGGAAGAGATTTTATCAGTATAGCAGGTACCATCGCCAACCAGGGCAGTGTGCTAAGTAAGCGTTTTCTCACAGGAATGTTGGGGATAATCAGCCACTGGAAACGCTGACTCACTGATCTGTGTGTGTGTGTGTGGGTGTGTGTGTGTGTGTGTGTGCGCGCGTGCATTGATGAACTACACAGGACAAATTCAGACAAAAGATTATATTTATTCAACATTTATGTGAGCTGGTAGTCTCACAGAGATTCAAATTCCTGAGTTAATAGAAAACAAGTGTGCAGATTACCACAAAAACTGTTGATAAGGTCCATGTCAGTGATCCAGAAGCTGCCTGCAGTACATTCTGCTTTTGATTTTTTTTCTGGCCCTTATGTCTGGGGACTACAGTAATACTATCTGATGGCTCCATACGTCACTGTCTGGTTCAGTTGCTACCTGACATGATGGATGGAAAGATGGTTTGGTCTGGTTTGCTCCTGTCTTGTTGATGTTTTCTCTGAAAATGTTATTCTTGTTGTCCTCCTGAAGCAAAAATTTGACATTTTGGGAAATATGTGCTTTTGCTTTTTGGCAGACTAATAAGAAGATCAATTCCAAGCTCACGTCTGTCTGTTAAAAATAAGGCTACAGCCAGCAGCAAGTTAGTTTAGTACAAAGACGCAGAAGGTGGGATGAGCTGGCCTGGCAGCCGCCTGCCAGCCCCGCTAAAGCTCACTAACTAACATGTTATATCCTGTTTGTTTGTTCTGTACAAATAATTAGCATTGTTTCCAGCCTTTGTGCTAAGCTCAAAGAACCGACTTCTGGCTGTAGCTCCATATTTAACAGACATTTTACTATTCCTTTAGGGTGCAGATGGGCCTTTATGGCTGCAATCCACATCTTTTTTTCTTTTTTTTCTCTGTATCATTCATTCCCCTCCTTCCTCTCTATCACTGTCTCTCATTCCCCCACCATCACCTTGGAAAGCATTTTAGGATAATTTAGATAAAGTTTTTGGCCTCCACGTGAATCAGGCAGCATTAATAGCTCTCTTTAACTGAGTTAGGGATTTGAAGGTCATACAGTAGGTGGCTTGTTGAGCAAAGAATGGATTTTAATTAAAGGTGTACATTTTCTCCAGACGGACCATTAGGGCTGGGTACCGAAAGACCATAGATTAATTATTGAGATTATAAAGCATCTCCAGGATGTCCCGTGTCTTGATTTGAGTCTTCCCTAGGGCTGCTGCTGTGACAAGTGGCAAAATCACGACAAGTCACTAATGAAGACTTCAGCATAGACAAAAATGCTGTTTTTCTTAAATATGAGAGTGCATACGTTAGGGTCATTGTGCACATAATGTATTTACACTGGGAAGATTATGGGGGGATAATAGTGTATTTTACTCTATTAAAAATGTGTCGATCCACTCGTTGAACACACACATATTTTATCTTTTGTTTACAGGTTTTGCACTCTGCCTCATTTATATTTATTCCAACAAACTTTTGCCACACATTAGAACATTGTTGACATTTTAGCTTGAAAGGTAATTGGAAGAAACAGCTCCAGGCTGAACCATTGAGCCAATTTTCAGACTGAAGTAACTTCACTTCAAGGTCATACTACAATATGTATGACAGTTGCAGCAATGTAGTGAAGGTGTCTTTGTTTGAGGACACACATGCTAGAAACTGTTGGGTTCTCAGTAATTTTTTTTGATAAAAGGGAGTGGAGTTTTGCTAGAAATCCTGGTAAATACAGGGCTCTCAATTCCAAGGCTTTAAACCTACAACAGTAGTCATACTGTATGAAATAGGGAGATCCAAGGCAACTCTAAAAAATACTTCTATTTTATATGGTTGGTAATATGTGCTCTAGCAGGGTGTATGGTTTCTCAGCCTTACCAGAAATGTGGAGACGGTGTGACATCCACAGCAGTGTTGTCTCTCACCACTTGTGCTTGTTTCCGAGCCACGCTCAGTGTCAGCTACAGGAACAGTTGCTCTCTGGAATTGTCAGATATTGACGTATAGCCACAATACAGCAACATTTTTCAGAAATGTAATCCATTTCAGGACTGCAGGAGAACATTATCCCTTTCTGAATTGAAGGAGCTGGTGTCCTACTTTATGACCACTGAATACGTATATACGTGTTACAATGTATGTGAAGAAGACAATGAGATGCTCACATGCATAAACGTTAACCTCCAAAGAAGCCGACTGAGTAGAGTCTTGGAAGAGGTGATACACATTTCCCATGTAAAGCCAGCAATAAGTGGTAGAAAATCCAGGCGGAGCTGTCAAGTTTTTTGGAAAATACTCTGCATTTATGAAGACACAGATATATTATTCTCGTCTCATATAATCTGCTATCCCATTCTATGCAATAAATTCGTAAGACCTTTGGTTGGTTCAATGTAAAAAATGCCTCATTATAATCCCTGGCAGAGGCATTCATGAAAGGTGGCATTTGTATTCAAAGTCAAAGTGCATTCACCATCAAAGAGGAGTGTAGAGGAAATCCAGTCGTCTCTACTTTATTTAGGTAATAGAAAGATAGGGAGGAGAGGAGATTAAGGGAAGGGAATAGAGAGAGAGAGAGGAAGAAATGTGAGATAAAAAGTAACCTCCAGGGATTAGCACTTCCATATAGTATGCCAACAGTAAATTAACCATTTAAATAGGCTATTACTTTCCCTACTAATACAACATTATTGCTAACTGTCTTCTGCAGATGCATGTGTGTATGTGCTGATGTAACCACAGTAGAGCCCTTTAATACATGCTCACTGATGTGCTGCACCTATTAGCATTTTTGAAAAACTAGTGCTGATGAAGTTACAGCTGCCAACTTTTCTGCACTGTAATGGAGTTAAAACACACACAGGCATTAAGCCAGAGGAGGATGCATTGCTCCCAGGATGCTTTAGAGAGGAGAGACAATTACTCGATCTGTCACCTGGTTCACCACCGCGTTGATACTACACCAGACTAACATTCACAAATATGCCCAAACGTGTATTCTTTTGATTCAACTAACTAATTTAACAAATCCTCAGAGTGGCCCCTTGTCTTTGAGATGTTGACTCAACTTTGTGTATTCTTATCGAAGGCTTCAGCAGTTTTACCAAACTAAAGTACAGAAGCTTTGCACTCCTGCTTCTTGAAGGGGGAATAAAAAGGCAGCATTTTTTGCATTTTTGAGGACTGCTCCGGGAACAAGATAAAAATGGAGGGAGAGACTGAGTACAATAGAGAGGAAACAAACAGTAGCACCAAGTAAAACATGATGAAAGTCTCACATAATGTACAGTAAAATATGGTCTCCACATTTAATCTTTGGCTTGTGCTTCTTTTTTCTCTCTCTTTCTATTCTTGCTATTTCTGCTTGTAATTCATTAGAGACTGTGTGTAAATATTTCAAACTGTAGCAGAATACTAGTAAGTAAAAAAAAAAAAAAACACATTTTTTCATTACTCATGAATTGCAATGTTTGGAAAAAGTGTGTGAGAGGAGAGGATAGAAAGACTGAATTTTTTTGACAACATTATGATACAAGTCAATGCAGGTGTTGATTAGATTTTCATGGCCACACCAGAGAAAAGGGAATAGAATTAGATCCAAATGTGTCACTCAAGATGCATTCAGATCTTTAATCCTCCTAAAATTTTATTTAGACACAATCTGAATGTCTTGATTCAAAAAGCTCAACAGCAATCAACAGTTGTCACTCTAAAAATCTGATGTTTAGTTTTGTAGATACAAATGGATATTTTCATACAATTTTCCACAAACCTGGCTGTTCCAAAAGCTTCAGCACTTTAAACTACCCTGTTATTTATTTGTAAAGACAGACAGACACACACAATGACATGCACAAACAGCTTTCTGATGAGCCCTTCCAATCTGCATGAATCAAATCTGTCACCTCGCCACCAGAGCTCATCATTTCACCGTGGCAATGTTTCAAGTTGGCCCCAGAACTGCCTCTCCATATTAAGGGCCAGCTTGATAAATTACCCCACTGATTGGCTTTAAAAATCACGACCCATGTCACTTGTGCTCCATCTCCACTATGAGGTAATATCGATGTTTTGCTCAAGCTGAGATCAATGGCTTGTCACGCCTCATTAGTCCAGGTAGAAATGCTGTTTACTTTGCACGTGGTCGTGGGGTCTGTGTGGTTCATCACTATAGAGCTTCTTTGTGATGCCTGCTAACAATTCAGGTCTCATGGGTGTATTGTTGCAGCTCAAGGTCAGAGGGATATCACCCGGGTCTTGGATTAACTGCCCTCCGGAGGCTTTTCATCTTTGTGAAACAGAATATATAGTTCACTGTTTGACCTTGGGGAGGTTGTTTTCTGCCCCTCGGGATCTGACAACATAATTTCAAAGCTGTGGTCAGTGGCTGCGTGTCCAAGGTGAATGTTCAGGAAATGACCTGGTAAAGTGAGATAAATTCTCCAGTTTCTCTTTTCCATTTCAAACTTCTCAAGAGAAGTCCCTTAGAGACTGTACAAGGCTTGTATGTGTCTTACAACTGAACAACTTACACACATTCTCATATTAATCTATCGATTGCTTTGCTTTAAAAAATATGAGCTGGGAATTGTGGCGCCGCGTTCTTTGTTCTGAGCCAGAGAGTCGGTAGAGTGTAATATGACGAAGGCAAATAGTATGACTCACCAGACTTTCTGTAGTGGATCAATTGTTCTTAAAGGATCAAGTGTTTGTCAAACATGAAAGAGTTTTAAGGTAAAATTTCCAAACTTGTTGTGTTTCTTTTGTGGTTTAGTTTTTGACATTGTTTTATTTACTTTAATTATTAAAGAACCAACAGACTTTAGAGCTCATATATCTAAGGATTTCAACAGAAGATTACTGTATTGATGTGTGTCTTCATGTCTTACAGCCTTTTCTTTGGTCAATTTAAAAGAAAATCTCGGACCACTATGGATAAGGAGACAACCTACTTGTTTTTATTAGATAGATCCATTTACAGATGAATGGAAACATCTTCCTAGAAAAATGTCTAGCTTTCCTTTCTTTATTTTAATTTTGTACATTTCCCAAGCTTTACTTTTAATTAATAAATTGAATAGTTTCTTGAAAGTACCAGCAGCCACTGTACTGGTTAGCACAAAAGTCATCACCTAAAAAAAAAGAAGAAAAAAAAAAAAGGCATAAAACCATTACAGACCTATTCAAGTCACGCTGGATGAGGTTTCAGTAAAGAGCCTTTGCCAGATGGTTTTCTGGGAAAGGATTTTCAGTTAATACTACACTATAATGTGTCTCCTCCTTCCACTCTGTGTTGCCCCCATTGTTCCACTCACTCCGCAGCCTGTGCTTTTCTTCTATTTGTGTCTAATTACCATGACGCCTTGATAAGGCTGTCTCTATACTATGTTTTATTACACTGAACTTGATAGCATCAATCTGTATTGTATATAGCTGGGCATTCCCCTCTATTTCTCTGTACCGTAGCACTATTAAATATACACCTTATGTCTATACCTATTCATAGTGTATACCTTTTTATTACCTACCGGCTGCAAAAGGACTACACACATGTAGATAAACATACTATTACTTGCCAACTAAAATAAAAAAGAAACTTTTATACGTATTATATATTTAACAAAACCATTTCAATTCACTGGTTCCCTGTGAAGTCTCACATGGTTTACATCGGCTAATGTAACTGGATCAAGTCTGAAACATTGGTCTGATGATAGCAAGACTCCTGGTTGATGATGTTGATACCTTCCTTCTTAGTTGATGCTGTGATCGTTTTCCGGCTGGTACACCCTCGTAACGTGTGTAGTTGATGTTAAGGTGGCTTTTGAAAAACATTAAGACTACAAAATTGAAATTAATTATCACTTACACAAAAGGTTGCATCTAGATTTAATTTGTTTCTTCAGAAGCTTCTCTTTTTATTACCGTATGCAAAAGTATATGCAGTTTGATTTTCAAAGAAACCTTTGCAAAGGAATCCTAAATTGATATATTTCGTAAATTCCTCATCTGTGGTATTTATCTTTTTAGTATAACAATGGCCAAGTGTGCTTTAAATGTCTTCAAAGTAGTGGAAGAAACACACTACCCGATTATTTAATGATATCAGTTAAAGTTATCAGTTTTCTGGTAAACCAAACATACAAGCATTCTCAACTCATTTCATCACACTTCATCTATTCGTTATAAAATTCTGCAACAGAAACTGTGTTTGCGACAAGACAGTGTGCAGATGACCAACATTTACCCTCAGTGGTAAACCAGTTATTCATTTTTCAAATTATTTAACTGTAAGTATATAGACAGTCATGCAGGCAGGAGAGCCCGGTAGCAACATCAGCCATGTATAGCCTGTATCTTTAGGATTACCTCTCCAAGGTCAGACTAGTTATCTCTCACAGCTTCCTGCCCTTCTTATCCTCCACACTTCTCATTCTCTACCTCCAAGCTACTAAAAGAACAGTCCCAGCTGGAAAGAACCAGAAAAAGATGACATGGTTCTTCAATATTGTTTCTGAATGATCTATAATACATGATAAGTATCAGATGCTTTATCTTCTTGTTAAGGTGCCACATTATTTATAATTGGATACAGGAAAACACTCACTTCCAACACACTGGAATGGGCAGCCCCCCAAAGTATTTTGTTATCTAGGTGATATATGAGGCGCCGAATGAAGGTCCCCCAGGTAGTTTGGTTGAGATGCAGAGATGGGATATGCCACCAGAATGCGTGTACACAGTACGTGGGTGTGTGTGTGTGTGTGAGTGTGCGTGCCAGTGAAGTTGGTTATTGGAGGCTGGTATCAGATTCCATACATCACAGATTGCTTGTGATGTGTGTCAGCCTAATGTTTGGTCTCTGCTGAGGGACAGACTGATGCATTTTTAACAGCAGACAGCAACATATGTTGTATTTGCTCCTGACAGTCATGTGTGATCACAGTTTGCATGATGGAAAATTATAAATGAGAATTCTGAAGAAGTATTACCACCATCCTAAACGCTCTTGTACTGGCACAGGAGGAGGAATACTTGAGAATTAAATAAAGAACTGACATTAATGACATGAATGCATTGTTTTCTTTTACCGGTACTCTCTTCAGTTACTCATCCAAAAGTTTATCTGTGATCACCTTAAATCTCAGTTCAACATGTGTATGAATGGGATTTTACGACATCACAAGTAGTTTGGATCCAGTATGAAATTTATACAAGTGTGATGTGGAAACTTGAAACCTCCAGGACACAAACACTGAGAATGAACTTTTCATTGAAGTAGGAGACATCTTTTTCAACGTTACATTTTGGAATTAAAAAATATGTATTTGCATATTAATAGTTTCAGGATTATTCAATGGTGGTGAAGAAGTAGATGTAATTTAAAAAAGAACTAACAAGGTCATTAAAATGTTTTGTGAAAAAAAGATATCAAACACAAATTGTGTGTATTATGTATTTTTATACGTCTTGAAACATGTCCTCAGGGGATCTTTCAGTTTTCTCATTGAAAGCAGCAAATGAATAATGATACTCACTACAGAGCAGGACATAAATAAGATTTGTTTCTTCAGTGATAGTACAGTTTTTTTCCCCATTAGTCTCCCTAACATTTTTTAAACAAAACATTTTTCCCTCTGAGTTAATTTGACTATATTCTAATCTTTTTTTCCAGTTTAGTGCCTTTTTGACTGATATACAGTTGATGATGTAATTACATTTCAATGTGCCATGAGTTGAGTTTCCTGATTAAATCACAAGAATCAAATGATAAAATATTATGTAACTGCCTATGACAAACATGGTCCCTGTTCCTGCCATTTAGGGTGGATCAATAGCTTTTTAAGGGATTAAAGTTTGTCTTTTTCATTCTGTCCTTTCCCATTTTCTGCCACTAAATTTAAATATTCTGATGAAAATATTTATCTTGCTCAGGACAAGCCTTATGCAGTGCTAATTGAGGTGTACCAAGCACCAACCTACCCACAGCATCATCCTTTCTGTTGTCGCAGCATAAATAAAATGCACAAGATTGAAAAAAAAATAAAAAGTGTCCATCAAACTGGGAAAGTAGCACTCTACACTTGTGTATCAACACAACTGAGCTAAGGGGACTTCTTCCTGAAAGTCACAAAACCCAGACAGAAATGTTGTCGTGAATCAACTGTGTAATCGAATTTAGTGCATGTTTATTTCACATTCACTAATAATCAGCCACCCCTTAATACCCTGTTTCTATAGGCAGTAGGTTTGCTGTTGCTCATAATAGAGGAGTATCATCAAAGCCTTTCTCCCTGCATCTTTTGAATGAAGCCTCCTGGGCACCGGCTGGTCCCTGGGGGCCTGGCAGGTTGACAGCCCAGTGATTTCTGCAGGCTTCTTTCCAAGGCCAAGGCATTTAACTAGACTTCCTGTCTCAGCCATTATAGCCTGCTTCTGTCTCTCTCTCACACACAGACCTCCACAGTGTCAGTAGATGTACTGAGACACACAAATAGAGCTACACGTACACAAAGCTCTGCAAAAAACTTTATTGGACAGGACGTAAGATAATAACACAGGTCGCGCAGGTTTATAGCTCAAGTATTGTTCTATATATCTAACACACAGAGGAATACTTTTTTTTTTCTTCTATCGTTGTCTGATCCAGGCAAATCTGGACTCACCAGCTCTGCTTCTGCACATGTTGTTCACTCCCTGAATCCCCAGTCTCAGAGCTGATTATAATATGCCCTGCTTGGGAGAGTAACATATCACACACACACACGCACACTCACTTTTCCTTTCATGTTTCATTCAAGATGTGTTCCTTCCCTTCTTTTAATATTACGCATGGCCTCTCGCAATTTGTTGCCATAAGCTTCATCCTTAATGCCGAGAAATGTACTTGCAATAGCAGTTAGTATGCTCCTTTTATTCCTAAACAGAGCTGATGATGACAGCTCTGGCCTGGAGCAAATCCAGCAGAGACCTGTGTTATGTCTTCATCTGTTTTCTTGTCGAAAACCCAAACATAGCGATCTGAAAAATAGCATCGAAGTGTATGAGTTATGGAGAGCACCAGCTCATAATTCCTCTAGAACGGGTCAAGAGATAATTTTTCCTAATTTGCAGACTAAAATATATTTGGTAGATATTTGGATAAGTAGTAGGCTACTCCTGAAAGGGACAACAAAATTATATGGAATGTTTGATGTGATACTTATGTAAAATAAAAAATATATAAGAAAGTTTCAACATCGTTAATTGCTGTGTACAACTGTAAGAAACTTTGCTACGGATTTAACCTGGAGGTGGAAGATTTTGGATGGTGAGATCTAAAGGTTACAGGTCCACTGCTGTCCCAAAGTTGTGTAGGTGGCTAAATGCTGATTCACAGCAAATCATCATTGCTTTCATCTGATGTGAAGTGGTGCCAGGGCTTAGGGTATAAGATGGGCTATCCAACAGCATTGATCAACACTTTGTGCTGAACACACGAAAAGTGGAAAAAAAAAGTTTTTTGTGGGGATTAACTAATTTGAGCTCTCCTTTTTCTTGCGAGGGCAGGTGAGTGAACAGATTGTGAGAGTCTGCTGTTATCCATCACTAAAATGTGTAGCACCATGGGGGGCCAGTTAGCGAGTGTTTTTACCATCTTTTGTTGAAGGCGTCAGCATAATGCAATGACAGACGCTCCTCAGGGTTCATTTCTCGCATCTCATAAATGTTGCAAAGGCAGGATTCTCTTGAAGGATAGCAAACCTGGGGTGCAGTCAGGTACTTCAAACACAGTAGCAATATGCTAAACTAATGATTTTAGTTGCCCACTTCAACACGCTGCAGCTTGTGTGTCATTATGTGTGTGAATGTGTCTGCTGGTCTGTTTGTCTGCACAATTGTCTGTGTGTGTTTCTCTTGCATTGATGTGCTTACACATGAACACACATCACATTTCTTCTCTCACACACAGACCTATTATATTGCAAATACTACATTGTTACAGCAAACTCTCCGTAGCCAACTGCAGGATATTGGGAATTATCCTCAGCTGCAGTAAATAACCACATGTGTGCTTTGGCATGATTCTCTGAAACAATGAAATGTGTCTGTGTTTTGAAACACTGACATAGAATTATGTAAATTATCTGCTATGATACTGATTATATGGAGTGACAGACAAGCTCAGCTGAGAGCCAAGAAAAAAACGATTAAACAACTGAACATTCTTGGTTTAAGGGGCTGTTGATGCCATATGGTGCAGCTGTTGACTGGATTGTCATGACATTTTTCCATGCATGTTTTCCATAGGATCAGTTGTCACAATTTTGGTGATCCCTTCACCGTCCATATAACGCCATCACCGGGTGAAATTTTTAATTTCTCCAATACATGGTCACTAATGGCATTTCCATCATCCTCAGCTGTACTTTGGGTTTCGTGCTACTGAGCAAATGATAGCACAACAACATGTTAAATTAAGTGAACATCAACAGCCTGCTAAACATTTGCATTTTTGCGTTGTCAGTGTAAGCTGTGCCAAAGTACAGAATCACTGTCTGACCGTAGACTCTTAGTCCTGTTTGTTTTTGTCTGTACTGGTGTAAGATGCTGTGCTATTTTTGTTATCGGAAAACAGTTGGGTACAAATCTAACTCGTGGAGCTAAAGATCTTAAGAATTAACATGATTGTCTGAGGTATATTCCTGTATTTGTTAATTCAGAAACAGAGTAATATTGTGTATAACCTATAAAATTAGATATGTTTGAAAAAAAACTCAAAAGATGTCCGCTCATTAAATACCCGTGAAGAAAAGTTCAAACAAACTTAAATATTATATCAAACACATAGTTACATTTTTCTGTCATTCTTAAGAGACAGGGTTGCCATGCAGTTTTCATATGGAGAGAAGAGGTGTGAACGCCTACTGCCTTCAAGAAATAATCGCTACAGTGGAGTCATAACCAAGCTGAAATTCTGAAATGAAACACGATTCTGTCACAAACAAACATCAACCTTTTCATCTACTTGCATGTAGATTCAAGTTACTCTAATTTTCATCTAGAATCCAAAGTTGATATCTAATTACCATACTTGTCTTGAGGAGTTCTCATTTCGCCTTTTTTATTTTTGTTGTTGTGCAGCTCTCTTTGGGACCACAATCTTTTCTATCTTGTCCTCATTTGTACACGGTGCAGATTTAAGCAACTTTAAATGTAAATTACCCTGAGGGCGTTGAAATATGCTTCCAATTTCTTCTGTGGTAAATGAAACAGAATTCATGAACAAATGGAGATGGGCAGACTTTGCTTTACAGCACAACACAATATAGAACATTCAATAACTGCATCCTAACTGCAGCTGTTGTTGCTGGATGTCACATTTTAATCAGTAAATCAGTTGGTGAAGGATCTTTTGTGATACTACTGACTTTCTATTAATTTATCTATTAGTCTGATGAATCTGAGTTGTACATTTTGTTCATAATCCTCTAAAAGCCGATGAGATGTGATAGATGGAGTGCAGTGCAGCTGTGTGTTTGCATGTGCGTGCAGATGTGTCTGTGTTTGACTGAAAGGCTGCCAGATGTGTGATTAAAATTGACTATTTTGACATTTTAAATGTTGTGGATGCAATAATTAAACTCTGACTGCATTATTCAACTAAAGCTGGAAAATGAATTTCATGCAAAATTGAGCTCCACCTTGAACCAACTACAGTAGGAACATCGATGAGTTCTAGAGGAGCTGAAAGGTTCATTTCACCACATTACCAAAGTCCACCACCCACTTCTTCACCAACACAACCAATCCATCACTGTATGACTACAGACCCAGCTGAGTGCCATGGGTAACAGCGGTTATTGGACTCCAAGTTCATCAACAGGTTGTAAAAAGCCGTGAATAACAAGATGAATCCTTAATGATCCCAGCGTGGGGCTAACATTAAGGCATGACGAGTGAATAATAGTGGTGTCTATGATTTCCCACTGCGCTGGATGGATGAAATTAATATCCTCTGGTGTGAACTAATTGGCCCGGAGCCTGAGGGGTTGAAAGATGAGCCGGATGAGGAGTAAAGCATGTGTGTTAGGTGCTCATGTGCACATGCTTAATGAATGATCACAGATTTAAATGTTTCAATCCAATATAAGTGTTATATCTCTGATTTGTACTATGGTTAATGTGCATTATTCAGGGGATACATCGCTGTCTGCTCACACCCCAAACACGGCAGAACAATATTTGTCTCGTACGAACATAAACACGATTTTCATTTTTCTTTCAAATGTGCTGCTCCGAAATTTGCTTATCCTTTTATCCTTGCTTATCAGTGCCTTGGAGAGTGAGAATGTGAAAAGTATAGGAAAAAGAGGGAGAAGACGTGTTTCAGATTTTCAGCCACAACATCAGTGAACCTCTCTGAATTCCTCAACACAGTATAATCCTCAGCCAGTGGGGAAATGTGAGAAACTTCACAAAGTAATTTACACTCTAATGGCTATTTTCCCCAAGAACAACAATGGGATCCAATTTAAGGATACCACAGTCACATCTTCCTTATTTTCTAAGATAATAGCAAGAGGCTTATATTGAGTTCTATACTTATTATTTTTTTCCTTGAATAAATGGCATGCTCAGAATAGACAAGTAACATCAGGCCAAATGGCTGGGCTACTTCTGTCAAAACAGGCACTACAGACTAATTTAAAGCTGTAACCTGCAATCAAAAGTTTGAAGCACACTTAGAGGAGTACTGGGCAATCAGTTACCAAAGAATAAAGAATTGCTGAAAACAAATAGCCTCCATCTTACTGGCAATAAATGGCAGTTTACTGTAATTTTCGGATCCTAGATGATATTCCTATAAAAAGTTTAAAGGCAATACATGGTTCTGATTACTGTCAAGAATCCAGATTTCCTTGCTTGTTTACTCACTGACCTACTGTACATTTAGCACATACAGTAAGTTGTCAATACACCCATTTTATCCTTAACTTTCCATTCTCATTTCTTAGTCTCTTATTTTTCATTTCGCTTGTCATGTCTCCCCTCCTGTCATTTATCTCTTCTTCTTTTTAACCGGCTGTTCTTCTACCCTTTTATCTTTCTCGTCTCCTCAGGCAATCCCCACCTCTCCTCTCCCTCCCTTTATCCTCCTCCCAGCCTGTGTGGCTCTCCGTGCTCCATTGCCCTTTATGACCTGTAATCCATGCTTATTAAACAAGGTGCCTGTGCCATTAAGAGTGGAAAATGAGCCCTAATGGCAACGCCGCTGGCAGCGCCCGCTGCCTCAATGCCATTTTGCACTTATGGGCAACGCTACATTAGCACCCTAATTCGAGTGGCCTTGCATCGCTGCCTCTGAAAATATTTTCATAATTTTCCTCTCTCTATATTAACCCTCTGCTGTCCCCAGATTGGCAAGGAAGGCTGTGCTGGATTGTTGATTCCCAGTAGCATATGGCCTGAGGCGGGGAAAATAATGGTTAAACCATGGCAAAGCTACTTTATCAAGATAAGTCTATCAAGGGGACCCCGTACGCCTCTTTTGTTTTTAAACTCCCATGCCCCATCAGGGAAGGACCTCAATAAATCAAGTGAAAGAGTGGTAGTGGTGGGAGTCTGATGGAGGGAGTTGAAGGGGCACAGAGAGTTGAAGGTTCCCTATGATGGCAAATTGATTTATCTTGTAGTCACTTGTGCTTTGGAGGACAAATCATTGAGGACAATATGACAACTCTAGGTACTTAGACTGGATCATTATAGGAATCTTCCTGTGCCTCATGAGGACAATGTTTCTTAATGTCTGAGGCACTGAAGGACACATGTCAGGGGCGTGCCTTTGGCTTACTGAATTACATTTTTCTTCACATATGAGCGTGCACTGGACATCCTCTACAATTTGTTGATCCAGTGTTTTATTGTGGTTGATGACTCCAGTGTTTCCCACAGTGGTATGAAGTTAGATGGTTGTGGATCTCCTTGTCTTTCCCAGAGAGTGTGACCATAAACTAAAATCTGCATTGGGAGGAGATCAGGGAGGTTGGATGCGGATCAACAAAAACTTTGACTTGAGACCATGATTTGCTTTCCCGTGTCCTACCGAAAGTTAACATAGTCTTCCTTCAACCATGGCCATAATTGATCCCCATTGTAACCAGTGGTTATTATTGTAATCATGGCGAAGAAAGTCCCCTGACCTTAAACAAAACCATAAACTTGCCCTAACCCAGACATGGTCCTTTTTGTGCATAGGTCATACTAAACCTTAACCATACTGTGGCATTGTCAGGTGATGTACCGTTTTTATTTCTATAACAGTTTGGACTCACACTGACAAATGGCATTGTCCTGCCAACAGTGGCGTCAGATCCAAAAAATTCAACTGTATTGTTCTGGAGGGCAGTTTTGAAGGACTGACAATACAGACCTCAACAACATGCTGGGGATGTGATGTTTGCCTGGTGCTGAAGTGTACAGGTAGCATGGTCAAGCTTTTTAAAAGGAGGTTTGTACCTTGTTGTTTTTTACACTGCATGTATTTTGATCTAATTTTACTGCAATCATGCAGAGCGTGAAGAGTCTCTCAGCCCATGGTGAACATCCCCTACAGCTTGATTGAAGTGAGTTGCTTAATCCTGTTTGCAACACGTCATCTATTGCATGTCTGTCCGTCCTGGGATTCCTCCTCTGTTGCTCTTCCTGAGGTTTATTCCATTTTCTCCCTGTTAAGAGGGCTTTTTGTGTGGGGTTTTTCCTTATCTAAATTGAGGGTCTAAGGATAGGGGGTGTAGTACTGTACAGATTGCAAAGCCCCCTGAGGAGATTTGTGATTTTTGGCTATATAAATTAAATTTGACTTGACTTAATAGTGTATGAGATGAGTACATCACTACTAGCAGATAAAATACTGTGGCACATTAATTAAAGTTAATAGACAGCTAAGGTAGAGGAATGTGGAGGCTCCTGTCAAACAAACATGGCATTGAGGTTGTGTGAAAAATGCTGAGAGCAAACCGTATCTTTTTGCTTCACATAGATACACACTGAGCCACTGGCCCAGAGTCACAGAGCAGGAGGTTGAAAGTGGGCAGAAGTTGGGAAATGAGTCATGTAGTGCCAGAGGCTCTTTGTGCATGTGTGTGAGTATGTTCTGTATGTGTGAGAATTTAGAATTGGTGAGCGTGGGAGTGTCAGATTGTGGAACTGCTTTTAAAATCATCGTCTGAACAATATGTGAATTAATGTTTTGTTTTCACTTTTGCTTTCATGTTCTCTGTATGTCCGCACAAATATGTGGGAAACAGCAGACTGCTGACATGCACATTCCCTGGACAATATTTTGCACATCCCTGAAGTTTTTTCATTTTCATCTTAAAAATATATATATTGCACATATTCAATATTATTTTTTCATATTTTGTATTGTAAATATTTCTATTCCTATTATATAGTCATGCTAATGTTGACTTTTGCATTACTTGTCTCCTACTTCTACTTCTTATTCTTCTAATTTATAATTTACACACCAATACAACACAGCAAATTCCTTGTATGCGAAAACCTACATGGCAGTAAACCCGATTCTGATTCTGATTATACCACTGGCAGCTTCTGGTAATGATGAACCTGATAGAAAGGTTTTCTGTGCGTGTACTTGTCTACATGGAAACACATATCTACTGCGGCATGTTTTTTTTTGTCAGAGATCAGTCAGTCTATACAGTATTTCTCTCTTTTGTTTCACTTGCAATGTTGTGTACCACACACACATTCTCCCTCTATCACCTCAGCACCTATGTAGAGGGAGACCAAAAGTTGTTAAGAAATTTCATCAAATTTCAGCTCCTAAATATTATACCCTGTTCTGACCTGTTCTTGGTGCTCTCAGTGAAAAGGACACAGGCTCACATACTATAGATGGTCTTTACCATTCAGATAGCCATTGGTTTGTGTTATGGACTTGAAACTTGTTTAAAATCTGTAATCTGTAATATGAGACCTGGCTGTTGAACACAGGTGACTCTTGTACTTGAGTAAAATGTAGCAATACCACAGTGTAACAGTAAAAGTACAAAAGTTTTGCCATCAAAATGTCTTAAATAACCAAATTTAAAAGTACTCATTATGCAGAATGGCCCATTTCAGGATAATGTATATTATATTTTTGGATTATAACTATTGATGCATTAATGTGAATTTATGAATTAAGTTTTATTTTAATCTATAATATTATACCATTGTCTATTCGTTAATGATATTTGTAAGTAACTAAAGTTATCGAATAGGCCTAAATGTAGACCCCAGGCGCTATATAACATGCAGCCCTCTCTTGTATGCTGGGAAATTATTCATAGGGCCTCCACAGGACACAATGTAAAGTGCATTTTTCCTGCTAATTGTTCTATGGGTGGACCTCAGGGTGCTGTCATCTGCTCGGCCCGGACACAAACAAGCACTCTTGATACCACAGAACCATGCAACTCCCATCACCACCTCAGCACAAAGTGGTTCATCATCTGGAAGAAGGTCAGCCAAGAAACAGCCAAGGAGAGTAATAACAACTGGAGCTTGACCGACACTTTTTTGAGGCTAATAACAATGCCAACATTTAAGTGTTAAAGGAATACATTTGACAAATATTCCTTTTTTAACATTAATAAATAACATAAAAATGTTGATAATCATACACATTTGGAGAGGAGATAGTAAAGTTATGAAGAAATATGCACACAGGAGAAAAGAATGGAGGCAACCTTGAAGACAACGTTACACACTCTTTCCCTTACCAAGTACTTTTAGTTGCCTGAACATAATTAAAACTTATAACAGGTGCAAGGCACAGATATTGTCTGAACAATCCATAATCTATCTATTATTAAACATGGTATTTGTTATTTATAATGTGTTCAAATCTTTTTAATTCTTGCTAAGATTTTATCGGTTTAATGCATGCATGTTTTGGCACACACATAGAGACCGGTGGCATGCAGTTTATGTGTTTTCCCTCTTGACTGCCTCAATCAATTCTTTATTATCCTCAGCAATTAGGTTCCCTCACAATGATCAATGATTCCAATAAGCCTCTCCGTGGGCTTAGTTAGAAGGTCGGTCTACTTTATCCTTCTTCTTCTTTCTATTTACATGCTTAAAGTACACATTTTATAACAACAAAACAACAGACTTAATATTATTCACCAATAGTCTCTGTAGTTTAGGCATGTTGGCAATACATGAGTTTTCTTTTCTCATTGTCTTAATTAAGTATAAACCACAGTCATCTGGTCTTGAAAACATGTTAAAATAAAAATTGTAATTTAATTTCTACCTCTGGTGATTATGCTCCAAAATGCAACCCAGTTTTCCCAGGAGCCAGAGAGGGGATACTCAGCTGTCAGTCTGTCAAGAGCATCACTTTAAACCAGTGTGGCTCCATGTCCTTGGTGTTACCCTGCTTATAAACTCGTAACAATATGTACATTTGACAAAAGCACAGTTGAATCCCCGGACTGTTATTGACTCCTACAAACGTGTCAGTCAGTTTCAGTTTGTTTAAGTGAAAGTAAGAGGAAGAGGATTTTTCCCTTCTCTGCAATTGCTTTTTATCTGAATGGATGCAAAGTATACAAACTGTCAACACTGTTAAATGTAACAAACACACATGTTTGCATGAATGCAGGCATGTTATGTATATCCATGAATGCTCAACCTCATATACAAACAAATGCACTGCCTGATCCCTCCCATGAATTAATAATCAGAAAAATACCAGCGGTGTCAGAGTAAATGTCTTTCCTCTCTCAGTGGATTGCATTATAAAAAAGCCACACATTTCCCCACAGGGAGTCATGAAACTGTACAAGAGGGAGGAAAAAGGAAGTATGGTTGATATGCAGATATAGCCATCAAAGATTGTACTTTCTTTCAGCATTGCAGCATCATTTGGGAAATCTTATACTTATTGCACATATGCAGGTGGAGACACATGCTACCAATAGAGTACTATGATTTTTTTTCTTTTAACTAAATTTTTGTTGTTTTGTAAGCATCAATTTATGTCCATATTTATCAAAACCCTGAGACTATAGGAGCTGACTAAAAACAAGATATAATCTATAAGTGAGTGGGCTGTGTGTGTGTGTGTGTGTGTGTGTTTGAATAGCACTGATGTAACCTTGTGACTTCTGTTGATTTTCTTGGTTTGAAAAATAAGGAGTAAAGGATGTTCATGTCCAGCGGCTGAACCAAGGTCAGTCAGTGTCATCATGCAAATGATGGTTCATTGTGCTCAAGATGGAAACCTGACTGACAAGCACATTTTATTCACTTTACAGGGTTGTCCTCCACTGCTTTTCTGACATAAAAACTAAAAATATGTCATACAGGGCTGAAACTAAGGGTTATTTTCCATGGCGACATCTTCAATTGTCTTGCTTTGTCCAACCAACAATAAAAAACCCCGAAATATTCTGTTTGCAAAGATACAAAACAAAATTCTCACACTGCGAGCAGCTGATTTTGGCAAATTTTGCTTCTTCTTATATTTATCTTATAAATAATATATTTTAGAAATTTAACAAGTTATGGTATTCGACGTGATGTTTTCTTTATTTCCACAATGTTTGATGTAACATGGATCCATGTGAAAAGTTAATTATTAGAGTTAACATACTTCACCTGCCAGCAGCATGTTCTTCACTAACATACATTTTACTACTATTTCTATATTTTCCACCAATGCCAAATATCATCCATCTAAACTTGACTGCATATGTACAGATGAGGATCTCTTATGCTCAGTGTACTGAGAGTGCCAAACAAGCAAACTTTTATCTGCAGGTGGGAGTTGCATGTTGGGCCAGACTAAAAAGAGATCAACACTGGCAATCCACCACGGTGAATTAATAATCCCTCCCTACTGTTTTGCTATATTCCACTGCTTGAGGGTAGTGGAAGGTAGGCTGCAGTGTTTTCTCCTCTACCCAGTCCTCCCGTCTGCTCTTTGAAGACTGCATTGTTCCCCCACTTCAAGATGTCTCTGATCCTTTCAAGTGATGCCTTCTTGATTTCACAGGATAAATACTTGGCATGTGTTTATTTTCTCTTCCCCCCGAGGCACGGAGAAAAAACTTTGGTCATTACCATAATAAGGTAAATCAGACTATTAAGTGTTGCATTGCTTTAACAGTAGCCCTGAAGAAAACTGCTGACAGAGGCGTAACTCGCTGGCAGATCTTCAGGGCGAGAAAGCTTGTTTGTAATTGCCTCAGCTACAACACAATTCCCCCTTTGAAATAAAGACTCCACTTGACTCCTGTAAGTAGTTGATCCATGCAGTTTGGTACTTTGATGAGAAAGTCGTTGGTAAGTGGGGTGTGTACACACTTCTGTAGAGCCCTACAGATGATATTTGAGCAAAAACTGCTACTGTACATTCATACCTGTACATATTTCTCTAGTGTTTTGGTTAGAATAGAAATAGGTAACACCGGACAATCTATAGCCCTCGTCTAAGCACTCCTAAGAAAAACTCTCTCATTAGTCTCTGAATGTATTTAATAAATTACTGGCCAGGATGCACAACTCTACATAAGTGGTTACAAACAGAAGGTTTTTGCTTGACCATGATAAATGCACAAATCATTCATTCCCTTATATCCATACATTTCTCCCATACTGATCTGATGCCCCTAACAGCAGAACAACATAATTTGTCTGTAACGACCTAGTTAGGTTTAGGGAAAGATCATGGTTTGGGTTGAAATAAGTGCTAAGTTAAGGTGAAGGGTTATTGTTAGGTAAGTGTTTAATAAACACATGGATATGGTCAGGGAATTATCATGGTCATGCTAAAAAAACAAATAGCAGTTTCCCATGTTAAAGTCCAATTTCTTTCTTGCCCCATCCATCCACACAGACCTCCTCCCTACGCAGATTCGTTTACACCTCTCTAAAATAGTTTGTACATAAACTGACCATTATAACTTTGATGACAGTAAGATTTATGTTTATGTTTGGTGTCCCTAATATAGTGGCAACTGAATATGTCCATTTGTATTTGAATGTAATGGATCGTGAATTTCCATAATTTCACTTACATTAACTTTAAAATGGACTCTAGACAAAATGTAAAGACTTTAAACTTACTCAATAAGAGCAAACAGTGCATTATAATAATTATATTTCATCTATATAATGGCAAGTAAAATTGCTGATCAGTTACTGGCAACAGCAAGTCCATGCAGGCCTGGTTCATTCACACCCAACCAGATAAATCCGGATAGTAATACCTCCAGAGGAAACGACAAATTTTACCCCATACCACGCACTGTTAAACTGCAGTGCTACCCCCTCTTTTAGACTGCACTTTGCAGACCACTCAGGGTTCTGACTCTTCACATCCTGCTGATGGAGGGAAAGTGATCCAGGTCTGACTGCGGGCAGCTTGGCCACTGAGCTGAGGCTGATGACTCACATCTCTTTCTGAGCCTCCCAGAAGCAGTTCAATACCTGTACTTCCAACATTTCAGGGCTGAAGTCAACCCCCTGTGGTCCCCTTTGGCAGTGTAGAGGAAAGGGTTTATATGATGTTTGATATGGCTGTAAATGATAATGACAAATTGATGTGATGCTCAAAAGTCTGACAGCAAGAGGTCTATGAGAAGGAAGGAAGTTTCAGTGGATTAATAATATGCGATGCCCTGCTAAAATCTTTTGTCAGGTTCTTTATTAATATTTCCTGTAAACTGTGTTTTGATGATTTTTTATATTAGCAATACAACTCGTAACTGCAAAATTTGACAATGTACTTTATTAATAAATACAGTGAGAAAACATCATTACCCATAATGTTGCACAGTGAAGGTGGAAAGACTCTGTGTAAATTAGCAAGTGATAACGCTGTAAAAAAAACTTTTCTTCTTTCAGACATAACAGATTTCCAGGAGAGATGGTACAAATTTCTGACCTCTTGCACATCAATTTCAAGCAGTGCTCACAGGGGAAAGCTAACTCTCCTTTACAGTTTATCCATGTTCAATATGTATTACCTTTTATTAAGAATGGATGTATAAACGGCAGATAATTATATATTTTCAATCTATGAAATTGACACTCCAAGTTAGTACTTCTGGAAATGTTGACAAAATGAATGCAATTAGTACCAATTATGCTGTTTAAAACTTCAAGGCTTAGGGATGTCAGCAGATATTCTACAACCTAAATGACTGGGAACCATCAAAGACAAATCAATGTAATTATTGCAAGCCAGTTGTCCACACATTGCCTTCTCAGCAAATGTATTTATACTCCAAATTGCATTTTTGACCCCTGCAAATTATTCTTCCATAACAATTTGTTGCTAGACCTCTTCCTGTTATTCAAATTTTAGAGATTATAAATTGTAAAGCTAAGATATCTAAGATAAAGTTTACAAAAAACATATGGCCAACACACTTGCAAAAAAAAACAAAAACAATTTACACATCCAGCAAACACAACAACATTATCAATAATTTTTAGTCATGTTTCTGGCCACCTGATTAATTAAGTCCAATACTCACTCTCTTTTACCTCTGATTTTGGTCTCTACCAACTCCTGAGGGAAATATCTGGCTTCTTCTAACTATGTCAGCCATTTGGTGTTAGACATACAGTTGGTACAGTGAGTTTTCAGCTTTATTGATGAAAACAGCTGCTGGAAATGAGACTGATGAAAGTGGTGAGACTGAACCAAGAAGTGAAACTGCGGAACATACAACATAAAAAACAATGAGATGAAAGACGCTAAAATGCTCTGTTGAGCTGAGGCGAACTACAGACTTGGGTGATAACGTTTTGTTGGTTTGTCACCTTTAACGTTACTTAAAGCTGACCTATACTTAATATGAAAATATTGCAACTTTAAATAAAATGAGACTACATGCCTTCATAGTTGTTTTAGATCAGTTGGTTTTTTTAAATATTAATTTAGGCCCTCAAGTGTTTTTCAAAGTTCTGCGCATTCTGAAAATGATCCACAGTATTACTCTGGATTGCAAACACAGGTAGGCTATTGGTTTTGCTCCGAGTGACAATGGACTGAATGATTCTCTAAAATAGTCTATGGATTAGCATTAAGATGAAGTTTGTATAATTATAGCAAAACAGACCTATATTCCCTTAGCCTCCACTTCAGTGCAGTGAGAGAGGGAGAGAGAGAAACTAATCAGATTTATCGCAGGGTAGCTTTATAATTATTTACTCCATTAGCCATTAGTGGTCGACACAAAGTGCACTGGCTCGCAAAATTAGAATCCTTATCTGAATGTTCCAGAACCTTCACTGTATTCTCAAAGAATGTGTAAATGCAGCGGGATGAGCCCTAACCAGGAAGCTCCGGGTATACAAGGACGTTTTGAGGACACGTTGGTATGTGGCACCAAGAGATTTTTTCCAGAGAAGCTGTGGTGATTTCCTGAGGATATCAAAGCTATCATTTGCATTGAAACCATCAAACCTAAATGACCCTTTAATGAATATTGAAGATCGGGTTAAGTTACTTCAATGTTGTACTTTTGCCTGTAGTTTGAAGATCATCTGCTTGGTTTTACGTTTAAAAATAATATTAATTTCAATACTACTTAAATGACAAGGTCGTTACTCTTCATTCCAAATTGTAAGCATATCAAACTAA
Organism: Lateolabrax maculatus; assembly: GCA_031216445.1. NCBI lineage: Eukaryota > Metazoa > Chordata > Actinopteri > Acropomatiformes > Lateolabracidae > Lateolabrax > Lateolabrax maculatus. The sequence continues at coordinate 15,872,938 of CM062216.1, read as the reverse complement.
TATCTTTACATTTCTCTAAAATTAAATGCACTAGAAAAAGTTTGTTTTAAGTTTAATGGCTCCTTCCTTTCGCAAAGGCCATATGCTGTTAGTGCAATAACCGATGCCATCATATATTGCATCTTTCACTCCCTTCAAACTGCAACAGTCAAGGACAGGTGGTCAGGGTGATCTATGATAATAGAAGGAGAAATGGCTAAGTTTATTTACTGTGGCCCATTTGTGTGGGATTTGGCAGGGTATGGTGATATGTTGTAATGACATTAAAGGACACAAGGATAGAGTCGACCATTATATTCAACTGCGGCATAATAATCAATTCATACAAGATTTATTGTTTTTCTCCTGATTTTCCTTTACTGTCACTGTCCATTTTAATATTTTTGCACGAGAGATGATCAGCACTTGGCAGGACAATGCATCAACATTTGAATCCAGAGGCAGAAGGTTAGGGGTATGAAAATATCAGGGGTTGAGCCTAAAACAAGTCCTATATAATCCCTAACCTCCCACTGACATGGAGGGCTTCCATTGACCCCCTCAGGGACCTCAGTGTGATTTTGAGCTTTCCACTTCACTGTGAGGATAATTGAGGTACAGACTGTGGCAGTTCTACAGAGCACAGCCTCCAGTTTGATATACAGTGTGTGTAGAGTACTGTATCCTACATGACACCTTGAATTGTTTTTAGATGCTGCAGGCAATGGGAAAATATAAAGGACAAACCCCACATGTTTACTCTCTATGAGATTCTTGTAGTTTGATACAAGACTAACAATAATTCAGAAAGGATTGTTGAGATAAGATTTACCAAAAACAGTTAAAAAGCAAGGAGATGTGTAAGAGGAAAAAGTGGTCCTATGGTCCTCCTGTCGGTATAGTAGAAGCAAATAGCAGAGAAGGGCAATAAACATCTTTGGGGTCAAATGAGACATAAGGTTCTTCAGTTCTGAGTGAGATACCCACAACCTGATAGAACTTACACTCTGTCTATGTCTCTTCCTTTCTCTCTGCCAGCTCAGGGAAACTTCAAGTACCTCATTGGCTCAAAGTCTCAAGTGCAGTTGTAGTGGGATAGTGCAATCTTCTGCAATTTCTGAATCATATTGCAGTTTACAGACAGTCTCCACTGTGGCTGCCTTTACACTTAGAATAACTGAGCAGATGGGATTTTGAAAGTTCACTTCAAAGGTGGAAATGTTTGAAAGTTGTTATAATCAGGAGGATTTGTGGTTACACAGGGATTCATATGACACTATTAAAAGTGTAACTTTTGAAAATGAGAGATCTGTCCTTTTCTAATATATTAAAGGTTTACTGGATGGAAAATAGATTTCACAAAAATCCCACCACCACTAACCATGATGTACTGGTCCAGAAGGTGTAAAATATATCAAATGTATATAAAAATAGCATGTGTCTGGGCATCCAGAAAATATCTTTTCCATTTTCGAAAGTGAGTTGGTTCACATCAGTCAAATGCTTGATGCTGATGGTTGCCTCGACCAGACACCAAAGAACGGATACTATTTTTGAAGCAATACACTGAACCCCCTACAGTACTTGTCTTTAATGTTTAGCTCAAGAGCTGTGAAGGAGTACTGTACATGAACCATTGACAAGAAGTCTTATCTTTGTAGAAAAATATCTCATTCCACCATTCCTATTTTAGGATGATTTGAGGTAGAAAAGAGTTATGGCTACGAATATACAAGGTATGTTTTTCTTTGAATGAACACCAAAAAAGGGTAAATCTGTGACTTTCTACTGCCTATTTATAAAATTGACTGTAATAACTTCGGAAATATAAGCAATGAAACCCAAAGTTAGATGAGAGGAATGATACCAATCCCCCGTGTTTTGGCAGTTGAAGGCTTTTAATCTGAAGTACAGGCAGTAGGAAATGTTGGGTTTGCATTAGCAGTATCTTAATACAGCTCACTGACTCCGTCACTACCATTGAAATTACTACATACAGTCAAGAGGTAATAACAGAATGTTAATACATTGAATGACTATTGCTTTATTTGATTTCATTAAAATCATAAGTATTATAAAATATACTAATTTCTAATTTGTAAATGTTACTGTGAAGCATGTTGTAAACTTGGATGTATCTTTTTCCAATTGAAAGTCTCTTCCTGTTCAAAAATCTCTAATAGTGTAGGATTGAACCACCACATTACATGGAGAGCTTGAAGGAGAGTGAGACTAAGCACATAGCAATTGCCTGTCAAGGTGATGTCTGTGATTGAATTGCCTAGAAAGCGTAAAATTGACACCAAGATACACAAACGCTATAAAAACACACAAGCACCCTGTCAGTAAGACCTCTACAGCCCAGGGTTAGTTACATAAGCATGGTTTTCACTTAAATGGTGTTTTGAATGTGATACATATCCTACCACTATAATGGTCTTAACCATTTCACTTGCCTCTCTTGGAACATCTCTGACTGGCATGATGGATTTTGTTCTTTTCATCGCTCAGGTGTTCAGACAGGTTTACTATGATCTTTCTCAGGTTGTAGTTCAGAAAGCCCTTTTGAAACAGCCTTTGTGGATGCTTACTGTGTATCTCTGCCAACAACTTGATGCAGAAAAGAGAGGCACATAGAGGGCAGCTCATGTGAAAAGGGGGACTGTGTTGACCTTAAACACATGGCATCCACAAAGGAGCATAAACACTCCGGCTAAATGAATGCCCAACAGATATGCTTTAAATGGGTACACGGTAAGCCTTTTTCCATCTCAATATCCCCCTGAGCCATCCTGCATTCAGTGTGTATTCCTCAGTTACTGTTCTATACCCACACTTATGCTTCCATGACATACTACCGACACATATATGCATACAGTACATCCTACTATCTCTCCTTCACATTTTAGAAAACATGACAGCCACCTCCGCTTTTATTTTTGTTCTTATTTTTTATATCTTATATCAGCAGGGACATCAACAACAGTTTAAGGAGGAGTGGTTTAATTTATAAAAAAGGGTTAGTGTTAGGTACCCACTGCCCTACTTTACTTTACCCACACATCGGCAATAGGATAAATGTAAAAAAAAAAAAAAGAGAAAAAACATGCATATGTTAACCTATGTACACACCATTTTCTGGTGCAATCGAATAGATTTGGTGAACTAGAAATTCGTAAACAACCAGGTTTGTTCGGTTGAATCGGCTATCGTGGTAGTATTAAACGGACGGGACGGTAAATTTTCCCTAAAAAAAGAATATTAATAATGAATATCTGTTTGCTGTACACCTGTTCTTCTTGTTTCTTTTCTCTGATTGGTTGTCTGCGCCCGTTGATAACGCCCCTTGGAAATCACAAATGAACTGAGAGGTTCCAGGCTACTACGCATTTGCGAATGACACTGCCACTCTTCAGTTTTATGCTTCTATGCTGGGTTTTATATGCTGATAATTGATTAAAGTGTGTCTGCATCTGTTTATGGCTAACTGTAGGAGTAGAAGTCATCGGTATACACAACATTATTGTATATCAGTTTTATTGTGTAGATGTATTTGAATGTGTAACTACTGTTTTTAGGCAGATAAACGAAATATTGGACACACATCTTCACATGCTTGCAAGTTGTACTCAGAGAGGACACAGCGTCAGATTCTACAACCTTTAACCTCTAAAGCATTCTGTTCTCCTGTGGTTAGATCTCTTGGGTGACTACTTAACCTACATCTTGTCTTCTGAGACCACATGACATTTCAGAGACCGTGCTTACACCCAGCCAGACTACAGTTGCAGTAACCAGTCCTTTCCATGAACCTTTCCTTTTTCCAAAGTTCTGCATAGCCTTGAAGCAGAAACAAAATATACAAATACACAAAATAACTTTCCCAAACTGTTGAAGATGATCAGATAGAATAAGCAAAGCAAAAGATTCATGTATCGTACAGAGGGTTATTTTTATATTGAAGAGAATACTTTTTCATGACATTTTTCATCAAATGTGCAGACCTCTGTAGTTTAGACACTTTGTGGAGTTAGTAAATGTTTACTTTTCTGCTAACTGTAGCAATTGTGTTTGATGGCAGACTAAGATTTGGTTCACATCCATACAGCAGTTGCCTCAAAACCCTTTTTTAACTGGCTTTGCATCATCCCCTTCAAAAATCACAGCACTTTCTTATTTCTTCTGCTGACTTCTGTTGGAAACCTTCTCTTCAGAGATGCTGCCTCTGCAACATGTTGCTCCCTCAGAGGTACACTTTTCATTCAGAATTCATCATGACTCTATGCCTTATCTGCAAAGTTGCTCTCCCTCTCCTGTCTTAACAGATTTCTGTAGAGATTTGTATTATTTAGAAAACAAAATGCGTACATTTAAAGGGTAGCTATTGTTGGGTTTTCCTCACCTGCACACAAAATGCTTCGATATCAATGTGCCATCCCCCACTCAGCTATGCAATGTGCTATGCTATGCTCAGCAATGATTTAAACTATCCTGAGATTGCACCATTTTAACTCACAATTATGTGCATATTGTACGTCAACATCTTTCACTCCCCTGTTGCCACTGAGGCTCCAATCAGTTTGAATCTTCACACAGTCTCAGTGCAGCAAAAGAACAAGTGACTGCCATCGTGAAGTGCATATGCTGTTTTATCAAGTTTTGGTTGGCAACAAATGGGACACTCATTATGTGTGAAGAAAATAGTCCAATAAAGTCGTATTCAAGTTCCTACCAAAAAAACATTTGAGTCAGTGCAGTAACTGGTTGTTTTCATTTTATAAAACAATGGTTTCAATAGGAGCAATCATTGTTAAACAATGGCATTTTCTTAGCTTTGTCAACTTCAGTCTGCAATTTGGTAGAATTGTTTAACATGTTTTGCACAAACCTCAGTTAGACTGCTAATATTGGACATTTTGTTTGACATGGCACACATTATGAATTAAAATATGAATTATGTTTATAGGAAGTAATCTGAAAATAATTAGTGTCACTCAAATCTAATGTAGGCAAAAAAAAAAGATGACAAACCACACATACCATATGCCAAGTGCGCTTTCACACCAGGGAAATCAAGTTTGGCTGAAAAGTTTTTTGATCAAATATTTAAATATAAGTAATATACTCTGTGTAATCAGCTCAGTGCCAAAGACAGTGACAGTGACTATACCAATGTGCTGCTGTATATTTATTTTTCTTATACATACAAATGAAAAGAATAAGAATTCCCTTCGGCCTTCGCTCAATCAAATATCTGGCATTCAATACTTTCATTTCATATCTCCCTGAAGCCCACACATCCACATAATACCTTTATCTCACACAACACAGTCTCATTATTTATACAGTACCTGTCTGGGAAAGAATATTGGAGATCGGAGTAAATAAGCCACGCAGTGTGTGTCTAGAGGCGGGCAGCACATAACCATTTACTTTAAAATGCCTCTGTGGAGGACAGCTGCCAGGAAGTAAAAGTGAATCAGTAATGGCCTTCATAACAGGAAACCCATCCCTGATACCTGCCATTTACACTGTGGAGGATAGATGCTCATTGTCGCCTCTCTGTCTTTGTCTCTGTTTCCCCTCTCAAACAGCACAGATGTGTTTTGTCTTCCCGAATCTGGGCTAAATTGTCCTTTAACATCAAGGACCTCATGGCATGCCTGGATATATTCAATCCGATGTTTGTCAGGTTAACCTTTAACATTTACATGAACAAAAATCAATTCAGGATCACATTCAATATTCTATCAAATTTGAAAGAGCATTTTGAAGAGCAAATATCCTCCGTCCACTGAGGTTTCAATACATTCATTGAAACTTTAATGGAAAAAATGTATAGCCATCCACAGTCATGTCTTCAACATTTTTTGTTTAACAGTGTTATTTCCATCTCAGTATACCATTTTTTTTTTTGTCATCGCCGTTCAATCCTGATGAACCACACCATTGGCAGCCAACATGGTTGTTCATCTGGTTCCCAGGCTCGAGTTTAAGCACAGCAAGACACAAAATGAACAACCAGCATATATAATGTATCTAGATACTGTTGAACTACTGTTATCAAGATCCAGATCTGCATTAGGATATTACAAATAAATAAAATTCAACAGTTCTGCATATTAGTTCTAGATACATTTTTCACTTAAACTATTGTTTGGGTTTCAGTGTGACGGTGATCATAGCAGTCCAATACCACACATTACGGAAAACCTAATTACTCCTGGTATAAATTTCCAAATAATATCTGTTTTCAACTGTTTGAATAGTGTGCAAAAATACTGTATATAGCGTTCTTCCTATAAAGTATTAAGACCCACCAGAACCCACCGGATACAGGCACGAGAGCAAGCTTGTCTCTGTTCCCTTGCTGAGGCTTCTGTTGAAGCCACTCTGGGGTTTTATGCAGAAAGAAGAACTTCATTGTGTGTCATCTCCATCGTCTGTTGGAAGGCTTTGATTTCAATTGTTCCTCATTAGTTCTTCTATTCGGCAGAAAATTGTGTTGGCAATGAAATATTGAACAGTTCCAATGCAAGTTGAAACTGCCTCTTCTGGATCAAAAGTCAGCAGTTTTTTCTGTGGATCTAAACAAGTTTCTGGGCATGTTGTACTGTTTACTTTGGAGCACACAAAGATTTTGTGTGTTGTTTTGTTTTGGGTGATCTCATAAACCAAGCTGCTCATCGAGGGTGTGAATGCAACCTTTAATTTGTAACAGCGTCAATAAGAGAAAGCCAAGATCCCGTCGTACTGTCAGAGCTGATTGAGTCAATGATTTAAAATGACATATGTTTCTCACATCTGAGGAAATAATGACACATTTAGTTTTTTTAAAGCAACACATTGAAATTCGAACCGTGCCTTCATTCACGGATTTATTCATACAATTTAAACCTCGGAAAGCAACGATCCAACATACAACCAATACATGCCAAATCTGATACTGCCACTGAGAAAAAGGAGATGTGAAGTGTATTACAGTGTATTTCATTATTAAAATAGGGCATACAAGCCATGTAAAAGGCTGAGAGAATTCATCCAATTACATTTCCTTGATTTGAATTCCAAAGGCGGCTCTGTGTAAGCACAATAATCTTGTATTGGCTAATATTAATGTTTTATTGGCCGCCTAAGCTTTGTTCTGACTATGAATGGACATTATCATGTCATATGAAAATAATCACTGCAAAGCCCAGAATGAAGTTAGTGCCATTGGTATTCAGCTTGTTAAGCTCATATTCTCTTTTAAATCAGTCTTTAGATTCCCAGTTTCCTTATTCTGGAAAGTCATTTTCATATTAATGGATAGAAGCTGCACCAAATAGCTGGAGACTGTATATGCGGTATGTATCTGGGGGGGAGGGGGGGGATACTGGCGTGCATGCAAATGGACTTTTAGAATGAATCAGATTATATTATGGAGTTATCATATTCCAGTCCAGATGGTTATAGTAATTAAATGTAGTATATGCACATGCACTCTTGATAAGAAATAAGGCAGGAGTGAGGCTGCAGTGCTGTAGGAGCACTTTCAAACTTCAAGCAGACACTTCACTGAATGAAAGAGAAGAAGCATAACCTGACCACCAGCCACTTTAACACAACCATTAGAGATTAATGCATAAAATATGCTATGCTCCCACTTATTGTCATATTTTTGTGGCAGACAAGGTACACAAATTGTGAGGAGAACGAGATGTGATGATGCAGCTTGTACTCAGCTTAACCTTTTTTTTCTTTATCCTGGTTTTGTGATTCATAATTCTGTAATTCAAAGAGTATTCAAATAGTTTTTAGACTGGTGTGATGTTGAAAGCATCCTCTTAAAAAGCTGTACAGTGTCTTTTCTACGGACTGTCTATGAGATAAATGCTTTCTGGGCCACAGCAGAGCCAACCTCGGCTACCACTGCAAACTGACAGCAATTCTGAGGGCCTGAGTATACACAAAGCCACTTTTCATATAAACTCTTTTCACAGAATATTTTGGGAAACTTTCTAATGTACAGACATCATATCATCAAACCAGTACCAGAACTTTTGTAAAATTTTACAGTATGGTACACAAAACTACCTACCACCTAACTGCTAATTAATGAGTAGCTCCTAAATAACTGAATCTGAACTTAGTAGATAATGTTAAGTTTACCTGACAACAGACTGCTACAGTAGATACTAATACTTGAGGGTACTGTGGCTCAGGTGGTACAGCATGGTCATCCAATCAAGTGTCCTTGAGGAAGTCATTGAACCTTGAACAGCACCAGATAAGCATGCCAGCATGTGTGGGTGCAACCCTGTCTCCTAGAAATTTAATTTATGTAGTGCTAATTTCTTCTGCCCACTATGTTTTCAAGGTATTGCTGCCTGGATAATCAACATTTTTCAAGGATGTGCTACTTGTACTACCACACAAATTTAGAGAGGGACTCACAGGGGTTCACATCCTGAGTCCCACTTGTGGTTAAATGTAGACAACAACAGCACTTTGGTTAAGGTTAGGGAATTAAATTAAATTAATCTGTTTCAAATCACTGTTGCCTTTTTCAATATTTAACCATGATCATCATTCCCTAAGCAAGAGTGGATATTGTAAAAAAATAAAATAAAATAAAATTAAAAAAAAAAAAAATATATATATATATATATATATATATATATATATATATATATATATATATATATATATATATATATAAATTAACAAATGAGATATGTCACTGAACATTTCGGAGATATGTTCAGTATCAGAATTTTGCAACTTGACAGATAAGTAGACGACTTGGCAGGTAAGTAAACGACTTGGCGTGCGTGGATGTGTATGCTGGGTGCTTACCCCAGGTGTAGATCTCTATGCAGTTAGCTATACTATTCAGATAGCTACGTTCTGTGTTTACTTTCAGTTAAACACAGAGACAGCTGCTTGAAATGATTCATGTAAAAATCATGTTTATTTGGAAAGCTGTAGAAGCTTGCCCTAATATATGTCGTTTTGGAAATACAACAGGTTGAAATATACTAGAATTGCTCTATGTAAGTGAGGTTCATTTTTTATGATACTAAATCAGTATCTAATGGTAAGCACCTAGATGATAGACTTTAAAATCAATCCTTATATCTTTATTGCATAGCACACATATAGTTACTAGCATAGATCTGTGATTTATTCAGGAATTACTTGTTAGCTGTCCCTTTATTAGCACACACTGTAGTTCTTTATTTGTCTCTCACTCGTTTTTCTGTAATTCAGGATTTTGTGTGCCTTATTGTGTTACCAAACATTTAAATATGTACTGTATGTATGTATTAGAGTCTAACGTTTACTCAGCCACAGTCGAGTGAATCTCCTCAAGGCACTGTAAATATAATACACACACACACACAAAGAGACACTTTTCCAGTCCAATTCCCACAGCGCCAACAGAGAGAGCACTGGCTCTGTCACGTCACTGATCACATCCTACATTTAAATGTAGCCAAGCTACAAAGCTCCACTGCTCACCAGTCTGTCCTCAGCACCTCCTGGCAATTAGGACTACAAGCCTGAGGGAACGCATGACAGACTAATAGGGTTCTGCTGACCACCAGCTCTTTTCGTTGTATTTAAAGCAAAACGCACTTTGAATCTCATCTCGGCATCTGCCCTGTCTCTCATTCTTTCTCACACACAGAGTCAGAATAAAGCTGATAATATCAGTGACTAAATGCTCAAATTATCCTCTTTTGAACAGATTGCTTTTGAGGTTAACAATGTCTGAGTCTTCAGTAGGAAGTAATCATATGGTTGATATGTGAGAACAAGTCAATCAAAATGTGAGAAAGCTGTTTTAAAAGGTGGTGACAGGAATATAATGGAGTGGGTCCAGACCATCTTTTTGTTTTCTTTCCCAAGTGCAATTATCTAAATATCATGGTTTTTATATCAAGGTTCATACAAAACCACTGTAAAAGATAGGGTGTACGGATGTGAATTCTTTTAACAACAGTAACACAATTAATGCTAAAACTTATCAAAGTAACACACTCATCTCCCTGAGGCGCAAATAATTTACACTACAAACACTTCAGAATCTGTCAGAGCGGTAGCATCCCATGGGCTCCTGGGTGTCCAAAACAACAACCAGTCCACCCCGCACCTTATTCTAAAATGGCTACACTAACCAATAAATAAACACACATGTACACACAAACATTTGATAACATGTTCACACACCTGCTGCACCCAATAAAGCTAACATGTCCGTAAAGCTGCATTGTCATCAGGATACCTGCCAATCATTCATTTGTACTTCATAGAACACTTTTAAGCTGCATCGAAGACATACAGAAGAAGTAAAATTAGCAGGGGCGACTCCACTGGCTCCAATTACCATTATACCTGCTCAGCATCAGTATGTTGATATTGTCATTGTGAACATGTTAGAATGCTGACAGACAGACCGCTGTGACTAGATTCAGCCTCACATAACCATTAACATCGCTGTAGCCTCTTAGTCTTGTTATTTTCTCTAAGTGCATGCCCTATTTTTTACGTTAGATACATTTATCGGCAATTGGGTGTCAGACGTGCTTGAGCTTTCTTGCAATAAGCATCAGTTGCTGTATATTACAGCAACAGTCTGTGCCCTTTGAGCAGTGCTTACTGCATATGTCAGTAATGACAGCCATCCGAATACAATGCAGAGGAGAGGCAGTGGGTTATTTATATAAGTCCCTATGTGGTGTACTTGCAAGTTGATCTGATGGAAACTGACTCGTTCTGACAGCCTCTTAATATGGCAACACTCAGACATCAGGGAATAGACTGACCACGTAACAGCAGGACCATGCTGCCAGCAAGAACTCCACCTCCCTTTTATCCTTGTCTGTCTTTTACTCTAATGTCATTTCTCCCAGGCTCTTTTTTAATTTCCAACATTACTTTGTTTTTGTTTTACTTTTTTTATCTTCTTTTCTGGTTCATAATTTGATTGTATGTTATGCATACTGTATGTACTAGACATGTAATAAAGTGTACGTAGGCCTACCAGAGGTTTTGTACAATGATGACTACCACAGCAAAGTGCAGCACGTGCCATGTATCATGATCAAGATATGAAAAAGGGAAAAGAAAGATTATAAGCAACACACTTAAATTTTCTCTCTCCTTCCTTCTCACCCTTTCTCTAGTTCTCCCCTTCGTTCTGACCCAGTATAATGCAATAACATGTCAAACTAACACATCAATCCCAAAACAGTATGTCCCTAGAGAAAGTGCCTCACCTTGTCTTTCAATGCTACACCAGTCATGATTGACATGTCAACACCATTCCCTGTCCCTACAGTAAGTGAATGACACATTGAGTGCAGAGAGACATCCATAAATAAAACCTGACCATCGTCACAATAAACTTTTGTTGTGCAAATCACAACAGCTTTTTTTTACATAGTGACTTTAACATTTACAATGCAGATTCATCACATCTGCTCCCTGAGATCTGTTATCAACTTATTGGGCTCCAGCAGTTTGTATACAACAGTGATGCCTGGGTCATTTATATCATTTTGTGAAGATTTGATTAAGCCGAGGCAGGTGAGACAGACGAGGCAGCCAAAAATAGTGCAAACATGGTGTTTGTCAAGTTTACATTTTGCTTTTATTATTTACAGTACAGGCATTTTTACAGGTCCAATCCTCAGGAGCGGTATTAATATCTGAACCTCTCTGTTGCTGTTCGTACTATAGTGTATATGTGGTAGGCCATGCGTGGAGCACCCCATTTCTTCTCTGTTGCAGGAGCCTCCAGATGAGCTGTCGCCTCCAATACTATCAGAAATAGATGGCAGAATGGATGGGATTGGTTCGCTGAGCAAAGGCCCACTCAAATTCAATTTCAAAGTACAAAAGGACCCTAATTTGAACAACTATGTGAGGCTGAGGGAATGATTTGTGACATGTCATCTGCAAACTATGTTGTAGTATATATACAACCCTTATTTCATGCATAATGGTGACACTTCATGTTAGTGTAATTTTTGTCCCTCAGTATTTTTAATACATTTACAGATATTTACAACATGGCCTCTGACTTTTCTTTCAGAAGGAAAGTTTACAGTCACATCAATGTTCATGCCACTCAGGATGTTGACAGCCTTTAGAAAACACATTAACGTATGATTTGCGCGGAATTTAATAATGTCTTATTGAAAAAAATCATCAGCAGCTGAATGTTTTCATTCAGTCTGATGCAACATACTGTGTGAATGGAAATGAATTGCCACTGTTAAAAAAAAATTACCCAGTGGAAATTGAAGTCCATGTTAAGTGTTCCTGAAGGGGGGGACATAAAAGGAAGGAGGGGAGAGCAAATCCAACCTCCAACACATCACAGTAAGGTAACTACTTGACCTTTTCTATTTCTACATGTTGAAGCTGAAGTCGACAATGTGAGCGCACCTCAAGCACTGCTCATTATGAGTGATTCATATTTTTCATCAACACAAGGTCATGATGGGCAATAAAAAGCCTCCTGAATAGCATTGCTGTCGTACTTTTCTCGTGTATCTCCTACAGCTGAATCCACTCTATCCTGAAAGGGAAAATAACTGGGTTTGTTAATTAATCAAATTTTAATTAAAGTAATATTTTTTCCACACATTCTGATTTAGACATCATCATAAGTGACCTTGTTTTAATTGGTCGGCAGGCTTATCCCTGCAGCAGAAATGGAGAGGATCGCTGTTCATTGAGCTTAGTTAACATTGGAGTTTGTGGGTCAAAGGTCATGTTGGTGTGCATTGAACCAATTACACTTACAGCTGATTATGTCCACAGGCAGTTTACTGGTGACCCATGAAATGAGATCTAGCATTTTAACTGCCTAATGAGCTAAGCTAATGTATTTGACCATTGAGCTCAATGAAGTAGTGGAGATTTATTATTTATCTTTTGTTGATCAGGGTTATCCATGTGTTGACTAATATCTCAAATGAATGATTTTCCAAATAGGCTATATAGCTGTCATCTTAGGCTGTCTGTAGCCACAAATCCTTCATTCCGCTATTGAGGAAACATTTTGAGGCTCTCGAACTTCTCAAGTTGTTTAAATGCACAGTTAACCTGATTTGAATTTCAGGGTAAAATTTCAGATTGCTTCCAAATTGATGTATATTTTTATAACTTATCTATTCTGTGCCATAGATAGATAGATAGATAGATAGATAGATAGATTGAAAGATTTTTATTATTATTATTTTACTTCCACCACTCCTGTTATTCAATCATAATGCAGCACTGACATATCTTGTGCCCTGAAATGAACTTGTCTCATCAAATTTCACTTAAATTCCACTCACTTCCCATGCTTCATAACTTATAAAGTGTTTTTTTTTTGCTGTATTACTTTTTGAAATATGTACTGCAGAATTTTTTTGTAGTCCTATGAAAACAAACATTAAGACAAACAAATGTGAGTCTCCCAGGTGCTGCACTCTCATCCTCTACAAACTTCACAAAGGGGCTCTTGTCAAAGGAAATTAGCCAGATGCAAAGATTGGACTGGATACAAAATGTAGTCTTTTATCCAAATGTCAATGGCTCCAGTTCCGTGGAGGGAGGTAGTTATCTTTAAGTAGATAGTGCTTATTGTGTGCTGATCAATACTTGGCGAACCAGCAGCCCATTAAGTGGTGGAAAAATAGCATAATGATGAACTAAAACCTATACGCAGCGTAAGATACTCCTCTGTATAAAGTGCTTTTTTAAAACTTTTTTTTAATATATAAAGTGCATTCAGAAAGTATTCAGACCCTTTCACTTTATTTACGTTATGTTGCAGCCTCATGCCAAAATTATTTAAATTATTTATTTAATATTTTCCCCCCTAATCAATCTACACTCAATACCCCACAATAACAAAGAATTTAGTGCTAATTTATAAAAAATTAAAAATGAAATATAACATTAAAATAAGTATTCAGACCCTATGCTAAGACAATTTATCTCCAGTGCCTCCCATTTCTCTTAGTCCTCTTTTGAGATGTTTTACACATTGATTGGAGTCCACTTGTGGTAAAATCTATTTATTGGCTATGATTTGGAAAAGCACACACCTGTCTATGTATAGCAAGGTTTCACAGCTGACAATCCATATCAGAGCAAAAACCAAGCCATGAGGCAGGATTTGGTCCAGGCAAAGATTTGGGAAAGGCAAAAAAAAGTGTGTAGTCGCCTCCATAATTCTTAAATGAAGGAAGTTTGGAACAACCCAGACTCTTTAAGGGCTGGCCACTTACTACTCAATACTTATGTCAATGTGTCAGTTTTTTCTTTTTAATCCATTTACAAAAAAAAAACGTTGATATTATGGGGTATTGGGTGTTGACTGATTGAGGCATAAGGCTGCAGCATAACAAACATGAAAAGGGAAAGGGTCTGAATACTTTCTGAATTCACTTACCTTTCAAACAGCTCCCAGGTTTCTCCTCCTTGGATTGGAGCTGCAGCAGCATCTAGAAATTATTAATATATAATTTATTATTTTTTTCTCATAAAAAATCTGTCCATATTTAAATCTCCGCTACCGATGGACGGGGCCACACTCAATACACTTAAACAATAAAGCAGTGAGTGTGCCATCGAAACTCTTGAAGGGTATAGCGCAGTACATTTCATCCAGTGGTCATTAGACTTGCAAACAATGTGCTTGTTTATCATAATAGCCAAGGATGCCCCGGTCAGACAAGCTTGTTTATTTCTCCTTGTCTTTGCCTGAGTGTCCTCACTTGATAAATATCCCATTAACTCTTCTGTTCCACTTAGCAGTCTGGCCATGTGGGACTTCTGTTTATCCACACACACACGCACACACATATATACACAGAGTTTAATGTTCAGGACAACCCATGCACACACAGGGCAGTCACACACACAAATATAATGTTCCCATCTCTCTCTGTCTCTTAACCACACAAACACACACACCCACACCCACACCCACACCCACACACACACTTACTTCTGATATACTGTATATTTTGGAGTTCCACTGGGCCTGTTTGACTACCTAGTTTGCAGGATTATGTAGCACCTCCCTGCAGGCAGATCTGTTGCCAAATCCTTCACTCCCCTTCACTATCCCACATAACTACCCCCCACCAGTGCCCTTTTGTTTGCTAAATAAGTATAGAGAATATAAAAAAAGCACACTGTGTGCATTCCACCCAGCGTCTCAGCGGCAATTTATCTTTCATGCTGCCCACAGTTTAGGAATAAGAGGAGAAATTAATTTAGTCTCCCTGTCAAGAGAGCGCATCAAATTCGGCAGCAGCAGGCATGCTCAGCTCATTTATTGCATCTTTCCGAGCTACATTGTGTTTCAAGAAGATAGGGGATCCCTGTAAGGGAAAAAGGAGGATTAGAAACTTGTATTTATTTATACAGAGTATGGAGGTCGTAAAATAGTCAATATAATGCTTCATAAAGAATGATAATCAGGCTAAGAGCAGCATATGTTACAGCTGGCTAATGCTATTGCACTGAGGGGATGACATAATTTTGTAGGCCAACCCAGAAGTCAGCGTCGTCCTGGTTCCCTTGTACAAGAAGCAAATGGGATTTTTCCATTGGATTTTTGAATATTTCAGAAAAAAGCTCTGTGGCAAACAAAAGTTTATAATACTTACATGTTTTGTTCAGCAAGATAATCCTCACAAATTAACACAATTTTTACGTCTTTTTAAGCATAAATACAATTGCCAGATCAAAAACCTAATGTTAGACTATAAACCAACTACACCACGGTCGCATGACTACAGCATCACCTGCACTAAGCTTCCGACTTGTAATTTGATTTTGCACGCCTACCTCTTCTACAAAAATTGATAAATCTACAAGTTGGAAAGTTTGAGTTTCAACAGTTTGAAAGAGTGTGAGTATAAACACAACTAGAGGCTGTAAAGGCGGACTAGTGAGTAGATGAGTTTTGCTGTTCGGCGTGACGACGTCTAATGTCCCTGACAACCTTTGAAGTCTTACCTGTAGTAAAAACTTCACAATTCACGAATGGTGTATTTACAGATATATTTAATGTCTAGAACAAAACTTGAAAGTCTCGTAAGCTTGTGTTAACCACAGACCTTATTTCAGGCATCTAACCAAAAACCCATTCAAAGAAACCCATTGAGTTAGATACAAAGGAAGTCCAAGAAATCATTGAATCATATGAGGGTTTTAGGACTCATTTCTGCAAAACTCTGTTATACTGTATATAGTAACTTGGTCATGGATTTACTTGTTGAAATAGATGTCAGTTTTTGCATAAACTTTATGGGCAGTGGGTTTAGCTTGGGTGTCTGAGTGATTGTGGTCAAGATGAATGATCGTCCCATGTTTCCAAACAGTTAACTCTGTGGGCTAACAGACACAAACAAGGCCTAGAGGGGATGTTCCCATCAAGCTTCTGTGCATGAAAACAAGAATCAGCCAGAACAGACTTGAGTATGTTGCACTGCATATGCACACAATAATAAAAACACATAGGGACGTGTACTAAATGTTTGCAGTGGTGCCAATGCATGTGTGTGGGTGTGTGTGTGTGTGTGTATAAAAACAACAGCTGCATCATCAACCTGTGGGCACCAGTCATTACATGGAAACAAGACTACCACCGGGCAGAAGAATTAAAGCATCTGGCAGTTATTTTTAAGAAATGGTACTGGAACGATGCAAAAACAGAGAAGGCACCTGTCACATGTGTATCCTGAAAATGCCCATGCTGATACTTTATGCTGTGGAGAGGGAGGCACTTTCCTCAGCTTTATATAAAAATAATCCCCAAGAATATTTTTTTTAAACAATTTGGGTCAATATAAAATAATGAAGTAGGTGTGGTTCATAAATGTTTAATCTCAGGCAACTAAAACCTGGTAAGCATGGTATGCATTGTAAGCCCACTGCCCTTATTATCAATTTTAACTATGCATATCATAGTACAATTAATGACACGCATTAATTAACACCCATATAATTCTCCTGTTACTTCTTTTTCCCTGTTGTTCAGTTTGTTAACTATTTTAATTAGATAGTTACATGAGACACAGTCTGAGATCTTAGTTGCTCAAATGGGATTAGTTCATTTTAAATTTTAGCACCGGTTATGTGTTGAGTTCACTCTTTAGTAAATATGACCCTCAGGTGATTCTGTCTCTCAAGCACTCATTCAAAATCTTTACATGTATCTTTAAATCTCCCTGAAGGGCATTGTCCAAAATAACTGGTATCAGTTATACTGTAGCAGTGCGTGCCATCAGGCAAATGACTGTTTTACAGGCTGGGGGTTGAGCCCTGCTTGAAGAAAGGTGCCACTTTAGAGGATAAGTCAGGGTATCAAATACAGTAGTCTCTTCTTCTTTCAATGTCTCATTTTAAACACCCAGGCACACACAAATGTGCACATTAGAGGCAGTTTTATTGTAATTTATGTTCTCAATATGGTTATTGCGCAAAACATTTGCAGTTTGTGGCCTGCTGCGCTGCCTGCTGTTTCATGAACAGTAAATGTCCTATATAATCAGTTGTAATCTGGCTTTCTTTCTCTGTAGGTGCTCCTTAGTGTGACATTTTTTTCCAGCATGTAATCAGTTAAAAAGTTGGATTGTCAGAAGTGAATATTTGCTGTAGAGGCAAAGGCTAGAGGTTGGCTGCTAATGGAACAGTTGAAATGTGTGTTAAGAAAAAGAACAAAAAAAAACAAAAAAAATACAGCTAATATCATTTCCAAGACACATTATAGGTCAGTGGTGAGTTTGAACTCTCATTGCAAACCACATGATCATGACTTCTGACTTCAGAGCCACCTTTGAGCTGAATCCAGAGACTATGCCAGGCAACCATTGAAGTTATATAAGGGATGAAATATTTAGCATTCTGAAGATGTGCCATAGCAGTGGTCCTGTCGTGCCCTGCGTAGATGCACACAGTTCACACAGACACACACTGGGTGAACAAGCTAAAATAGAAATGGAAATGCACAGAATTTCCCACAGATCATCCAGTATGTTCAGGTTTCCACTGCAGATGTGAGTTTATGTTATTGTTAGGGTTGCAGTTGTGAACATGTGCTGTAAGGATGAACATGACCATGAGAAGGATGTGTTGCGGTATCGCTTCCTTCCTTTGCTCATTGCAGAGCCCGCTGTAGCATGAAGCCCCTTGTGTGGCAATTCAGTCTGACAGATGCGGTCAAAATGCTTAATAATAGCATCGATCTCCTGTGATGTGATTGCATTTCCATCAGGCTGTCAATTGTGGGGCCATCCTATCAGTAATGTAGGGGAGCCATGCTCACAAACTCTCTGGTCTCTGCCAGCAGAAGATACTTCCACGTTACACTCCAATTAAAGCACATTTTAAAGATTTTTCTTCATGTCACTAAGCAAAGTAGCCAATATGTCCTTCTCCGCACCATCTCCACAGGCTACATGGGATATGTAGCCTTTATGCAGGTTTTGGGCCCAGAATGCCTTAACAGATTGCGTTGAGGAAGCATCCTGATCAAACATTTTTTAACATCAGTGAGAGGGAGTTAAGGCTTTTTTCCAAGCAATGGAGCATAAAGTATAACTCCATACAGTATAATAAGAAATCCAGACTAAATCTATAAATACAACTAACAAATCAATATATACACACATAGCCAACTTTAGTACAGTGAAGCAAAGTGATATTGAAAAGCTGCTGGCTGTCTGGCCTCTGCCCCTGAATTCATTTGCTAGTCAGTTGTTCCTCTGCCCCAGTGACATCTCCTTGGTCCTTCCTTTATTAGCTGTAGGTGACAAACATGCATGCTTAAAATACAGTCCGCTTGAGACCCATAGCGTATTGCTGTCGCAGAAAAAACACACAGACACACACACTCTGTAAAACTACTCCCCTCTGAACCAAACCCACACTTGTCAGGTCTCTAATTCAGTGCAGTCTTGGGAGCATAAGATAAATTGGAGCCATTCTTCAACTTGCACAGGCTAGGTGTCTGAGAGAGTCAATAGTCTGCTAAATACATGGTGTTAGAAGTCCAGGTCTGGCACTGTGGGTTTGGCTGCAGGTCATTATTGGAGCTTCCATGCGCCACAGATCTATTGGCATGTAGTCCTGTCATGGGGATTAGTTCTGAGTGCCAGGGAGCCTGTGAACACTGGGGAGATGTAGGTTACAAGACTATTCCACTCTGTGTTTGTGAAGAGGGAAAATGTAATTGTGCTGAGAGGCTGTCATGGTGTACCAAAGGTAGAGTACACCAAGGTGCCTTCACTTACTGTATGTGTAAAAGTGTGTCATCATTACCACACAAAAAAAAAAATTATATAAATAGGGAAGTATAATCCATGCATTTATTGGGCCACATGCAAGAACCACTTGTACAGACAGAATTGTTCTTAAGTGGCACACACAAGTGATTTGTGGCATTTACCAATTTTAAAGAGTTTAAATATGATACCAAAATCAACTAAAATAAAAAAAATAGAAGTATAACAAACTTAATGGAAAAATAACTCCGTTCACCATATTACCATCATCATCTTGGCGTGCCAATTTACTGACAGCTTTTTTAGATTTCATTGGCATATTTCAGCACAGCAGCTTCGACACTTCAGTAGTTATTAGGAAATTCTGACACTCCGACAGCTTCATGGTCTTTATGCAGCTCTTTGTCCAGTATCATCTTCTGTTGCACCCGACAGCGTAACATCACCTACTGTAAATTATAATATTCTCTCCTCCAATATCTCCATCATTTTTTGACAGCCCCTTTATGTCCGTCACAGAACAGCTCTGCTCTGTTGACACGCTGTTAGCAGCTGTCCTATTAATATTTTACACTTGTTTAGGTTCCTCTAAAACAACTACTGACTGCTAAATTTATTATGTTTTTGTCTGCTGATTTTCAACAGCAGGTATAGAAGCTCCGCAAAAGAGTACGAAAGTGTTATTGAATGATGCCCAATGTCTTTATAAAACTGAAGATGCTCATTGATCATACTGAGTACAGTTTTACCAAATGAAGATCAAGTGAAGATATTCAAGGTCACTGCAGTGTATTTCATCTTTATCTTACAATGACCTAGACCTGTTTCAGCGTTAAATTTAGATTTCTACTATTGACTGCAAAGAAATGTTGTTACACTCCACGGGCCTCTGTTGGTAATGTTGGCGAGACTGGCGATCATATTTTTTCAAGTCATCAATCAGCGACCATATGATCAATCACATGTCAACTACACCTTAGCGCGTATCGCCTTATTGCATCATCTATCACATATAATTGCTTGCTGTGTTTGCGAACTGAACTAAAAGTCCTCCAAGATGTGACAGAGAAAGACAAAATTCTTCATAGTGTTATTGCAAAAAAGATACGCAGTGGAGGACTTCAGGTGCTTTTGAATGTAACAAGGTAATGTAACAAGAAATCCTTTGTCAGTGCTGATAGAGGAAAATGATGAGAGGCTGAAAGTTGGAATATGCCTACAAAGAAAAATCCAAAAGCAGGAGTGGGATGTAGTGAAGGAGGGAGAGGTGTGGGTTAAATTCATGTACACGGCCCCAGAGAGCAGAGGAGAGGAGGAGGAGGAGGAGGAGGAGAGTGGGAGGACTAATTGTCTTTGTAGTGGCTCATAAAGTGTAGGGTCATTAGTGTTAATCATGCCATGCTGTCACCTAGGCAGCTGTGATTATCTGACTTCTATTGTTGCTGCTTCCATCGTCCTCCTCACACTGTAAGTGCTCTCTGTCTGTTTGTTCCCTTGTGTGCCTGGACATCTCTCCTTTAACCTGTGTCTGTCTGGCTGTCTTTGTTGTTTTTGGACTATAAAAAGTATGCCTACTCAAACGCTAACTTGCCGTTGTCAAGTTGTCAGTTCATACTCTGTGTATAATTACATTTCAACCCAAATGTCGACAAAAGTGCAGGGTATTTGTTAAACACTTGCACTGGTCGATAGGTCCACCATAATTTAAGGTCTCTGTTCATGGATGGCCCTGATCATTCAAAGCGTTATTCATAGTCGGGTTGTCGTGTATATACATCAAGTACAGTATACATATAGTGTAATATGTAGCTATTCAAATGCATCCCTGACCACACTGAGGTTTTAATGTTTGTACCCAAGTTGCACACAGAACACAGATAAAAAGATTGCAAGCTCAGTGAGTAAAGTGAACCAATCGTGACTCTCGCTGCTACTTTGCACCGTCTTCAATCTTGCTGCTTTTCACTCTCGACATATCCAACTCCATCTACTTAGATCTGCTTTTGTGTACTCCCAATCTAGTTTGACGTTTGTGCGGCTATATATGAAAAAGTTTTCAATCAAGCAAAACACTTCTGTCTGGCAGCATTCAGCGTCGCCTTAGATACATTCAAGTGGAAGCAGAGAAGTGGAACCCTGTCATATTGTGATGCCAAGTGTAAACTGCCTTATGTTTCCACTGGATCTAAACACAACCTTTTGTGACACCGGTGGTTTAAAAGGACCAATGAACGGACGCTGAAGATTCACATGCACAGGGTTTATTTCAGTATAGGGGAAGGTGGGACAGACGAGCAGGGGACCAACTTGCTGGGGAAGCGGGGACTCGAGGTAGACGACGAAGGGGAGAGGGTCCAGGTGAGGAGCGGGTCCAGAGCAGCTGGGCTATGCAGGGCAGGAGGTCTGAGGATACAGGAGGAGAGGGTCAAAACAGGCCAGGAAACATGGAGAAGCTAGGGGAGCAAAAAAAAAACACTGGAGAGTCACGAAAAAATCTCAAGGGAAGCAAAAGAGGAGCCGGATAAGTTACCGCATGCAAAACTGTAAAGATCTGGCGATGAGTGAATGCAGAGCCGGTGTATTTGAGCTGAGGTTGATGAGTGATGAGTTTCAGGTGTGCCCTGCAGTAGCTGCCAGAGTCTGGGACCCGCCCCTAGGAGGGAGGAGAAACACAAGGAGGGGAGGAGAGCAACAACAGGGGCAGCACAGACACAGATGTAACACCTTTTATCTGGATACAAGAACACTTTAAGGTCTGAACTGCACCACTGTGACAATTTACAACATCTTATGCCTATAAGCCAGGCAATGACAATGGCAACTACTGTACTGTACGGTTAATTTCAATGATGCTGACCCGTTCTTCAGCAAAATACATAATTCAAGATATTTACTCTTTTTAGTAACTGTGAAATGATAAAAAAGTGTAAAATAATCAACAAAAACAACTGTAAATAAAACACATAAACAGAGCTCCTTTATTTCTTTATGCATGTGTTTATTTTCTTGAGTTTGAACCTGAATTGTAAATGTTATCTGTACTATTACAACATATGGCTTGTGATGTAAGAATAACAGACTCAAGGTCAGTGAAGCAATATGTGCTAAATGGAACTTGACCAACTATCATTACTATTTACATAAATTGCATTTTAAGGTAAAAAAAAAAACTGCCCAAATATATTTCTTACAGCCCTCAAATGATGTGTTACTACATGGAATGACTTATCATCAGTGGTGAAATAAACAAACAAAAGGCAATAAACTCTTGTCTGAAATGTGCCCCAGGGTGATGTAATTTGCCAGACTAATGTGCAAATGCATATTAGTCTGAAACCTCAGTTCATTTTCTTTTTCCATCAGCAGCCGCCATCTTGGTTATTTACAAAGATGCTTCAACTGCGCTCCTCTCTGTCAGTCATTGTATTAAACCCGCCTCATACTAGATAAACGCTTGTGATTGGTTTGCCCGATACACGCTTCCAGTACCAAGGAATTCAGTTTGAATGGGGGGGACCAGACGTATAGCTCAAATAAAACATGACCTCGCAGATTCGTCTGGTTCCCAGGCTAGTCATTTGTGCAGTCTGTAGAAACCTAAAACTCCAATATAAAACAATGTAATGAACATTTTAATTCAAGGTTACAGTAATATAGGTAAAAGGGATGTGTTCCCTGCATGTCTAAAAGTGTTGAGAAACAGCACGACATGATAACTTTAAACCTTTGGCACACACACCTAAACCACAAATGTCTGCTCTGCTGCAGTTCCCTTTGTTCCTCTCCTCCAGCGAGTGAGCCATAAGCTGGAGACAATAGGTTTAATGGGATTATAAAGGGCATCAGAGGAGTTTCCATGGATCACAAAGCTCACAACAGATCCATGGGGTGAGTACCAAATGAGACAGTCAACATGGTGAGATAGTTCTCTGCTTCCTGTAACAATGTGCTGACAGTCCATCTCGTCTGGTTGCAGTAAGCAGCCTAGGGACCTAGGGACCTGCATGGAGGGTCAGGAAGAGGGTCTGGGTCGATGTTCTACTGCCCTGAACTGAAAACCCAATTATCCCAGCATTTCAGTCTGGCTTAATTAGGCTTGTCTGATGTGCAGCGGATTCATTATGTTTCTAATTAAGTCCCTATCAGTCGCATAGAAAAAATGGATTTATGGTACATCAAAACCAAGCTGCACTATGCTGACATGATTTGCAAACTATCTTCTGGCAATCTTCCTGAGTGGATGGTTGAATGGAGGTTGTTGTCTCCTTCATGAGAGGCTTTTGACCAGAGGCACTCATCTTGTGGGCTACTGGGAACAGATTGTGGTGGGGATTGAAATGGTCGTCTTTCTTTATAACCAAGAGAAACTAAAGACAGATTTTATGAGATCCGTCTCATCTCTACACCATGGTCTTTAATCTAAAACACAAGAATTATTCATGTTGGACATGTACAATATGCAAAGTTTGTTTATGGACTTGATGCATTTATATGGATGTATATGGATTTCATGATTTGCATTGTTGTTATACTGCCCTGTTTACATATTATACAACATCTGTATGGAAGTGGACACTCTCAAGACAGAATACTCAAACATTGTGCAGTACAAGGCTTATAAATTGTACACATTCATAGATTGTACATTTTACATAACATTATTTGACTTATTTCATATTAATATAAGAAAACCTTCACAGGGAGACATCACTGTGAATCCTTGAAAATTGATTGACTGCAAGTAAAATACTTTACCATGTATTAGGTATTTTGAAAGAAGAAAATAGTATTTTGAATTGAGAACCTCTTAAAATGTGATATTTAGTGTGTGACACAACACAATTATTCCTGAGTTAATTCAAGAACAAACAAAAAAGGATAGGTCTTGCAAAGTCATTTTGACCTTGAGAAAAGGTTTCCAACCTTTTTTGTTCTGTTCAAAACATAGACTTATTCATGTGCATTCATATGCAAATGCTTTCATACCCTATTGGGAGCTGCACCTCAGCAAAGATATAAAGCAGTATCGGTAAACACACACCGCAAAACATGTCACAACTGTTCAAACAAAACTGCATAGCTAGTGGGGCTTTTGGCCTTTATCTACTTCATGAATTCATGTGCCACTCAGGAGAAAACAAAAAGAGACTGCTTTGATTTGGTTTAAAGCTATGAGCAAAACATGAGATCTGGATAGGGAACTACTAACTGATGCTGATTGAAATATCTCAGAAGACGAGGCTCATACTCTGGGGAGAATAGGGGGCTCAAGTGGAGAGAACATGTGGAAAACATTTGGATTGCAAACAGAGGGATGTGACATGTACAGTACCACCAGATGAAAAAACATCTGAAAAGCAGAAAACCAGGCACCATGCTGTTAAGAGTCAACAAATTATATAAGCAAAATAGACACTGTGGGTGGTTTCTTTTATTTATTTTTTACTTTCCCTTTTTATTTTGAACAATGGGATGCTGTATACATACATTTGAATGTGGTTTCTAGTCACATAAAAGCAAAGTGTTTGAAAACAAGAGCTACTGTATAGCCACTAAACAATGGACTGAATGTTTGTGCAGGTGCAAAACCAACAGAAGGACAAATACAGATACAAGGGCGTTTCGGTCAGGAAGAAGTCTGTTTAGTTTTTCTTTATTCACTTGTCTCTCTTTTTAATTTCTATTCCCTGTTGCAATGAAAATTTGATTGTAGTGCAGCACAGTTGGCCCTCATGAGCCCACAGGGTTTCTATGGTAGTGGCCTTTAGTTAAGAAAGACAATATTTATTAAAGACAAACCACTTTCTATTAAATGAAACTGAAATGTTCTCTGCTGTTTTTATGGGCAGGCTTCATTTTTTTCAATCGTGAACATCTTAAACAAGCCGTTCTTACAGTGTTTGCAGTAGTAAAGGAATCATTGTGCACACATAGTGGTACTATAAAAAATAAATGGCATTTTTCACATCATTTAAGTGACATAAATACAGGCAATAGACAAAAAAACAGTTGGAGTCGGAGAATACAACATTTCAAACATCTACCCAGAGCCCATGGTCCTTGAGTGCTGTGTTCTGTTGTGTAGACTGCTTTGGAGTCACCCAATGCGCCAGAAGAAAATCAATATCAATATGGCTCCCGTAATAGTGACCAGTGTTGCAAACAGGTTTCTAATGATAGGACCTTTTCTTTTATCAATGCTACATCAATGGTACATAGTTATGTCAGAAAACCCATTGTTTTACGCTCAGTAGGCATCGTGGTAGAATATACTATTCAATCACAGCATTATTGATCCACACGATTTATAAAATGTTTTTCTCTATATCATCAGTTTCCTTTCCATGATCATTTGAGCGGGACAGGTCATAAATTGCTATCCAGAATGTCTGGCAGAGGAATTGTATGTGAGTGTTTACTGTGAACACTCATTCATATTTATGGATGACTAAAAAAGAGGCCCAGGTAAAAATGTGATCAGCGTACAGTAAAATATTTTAAGCATGGTCTGTCAATATGATTGACAGGGCCTGTCACTACTAAAGGCAATAGATCACTCAAGAGCCCTGCTTTGCATTCAGTAAGAAGATTCACTGTGCCTTTAATTGTAATGTGTGTGTGTGTGTGCACGTGTGTGTACGTGCAGCTGTTGGGATTTTATTTTATCGTCCAGTGGAGCAGAAATATGGGAGCCAGTTGGAGAGCAATGCTGCTGGGAGACATTTAGAGGAGCTGTGCAGGTTCCTCTTGGGGATAATAGGCACTGGGAAGCAGGTGACTGCCTGCATAGCCCTAAACTGTACTTTGTTTTTCCTAGTCGAAAGATGCTTTCTTCCTCAGTGACAGCACTTGGTAAATAGATAGACAAAAATAAACTAAATCTGGGTTGTGTGGTATATTCTTAAGGGGGACATCACCATGCATACAAAGCGCCAAATACAGTGAGACAGACCCTACCTATAACTATCTTTTTCTCTTTTAGTTGTTGTCAAATATCTGACATCTCTCCTAGTGGGGGTGACAGTAATTTAAGAGTGGAAAATAGGGAAACTGTTGGTCCTGGATTCTTGTTTGGGGCAAAGACCAAAGAGGACACACTGTAGGTGTATATATGAAGTAACATGTGGCTGTGAATGTTTCCTAGTCCAGAGACAGTGAGTGAGAGCAGATGTGTTATTTTTCATCCCCTGACAGAGGGCTTGACACTTGTTTTATTGAGACAGTGTTTTGAGCTGTCAGTGCCAATATGCACTTAAGTTAGACAGGAATAGGGAAGCACGTCAGAGTGATTGAATGGTTGTCAAAGAGAGTCTCCTTCATGAAAGGTAGTTTTGATTCAATTCCTCAAAAATGCAATCAATATTGATTACTGCTTTCTTGACAAGAAAATTCAATTTACACATATAAATCCACATAGAGAAAAATGTATGATTTCAAATAGAAAAACACACATTGGATATCTAATATTTGAACAAAAAACTGCTTATGATATTATAACCTTATTTTTTTTTTTAGCTAATGAAGAAAAAACAACAAACTGGATGTTGTTGAAGGGCAGGACATGTGGCAAAATAAATCTTATTTACCATAATAGGAATTTTGGTACATGTGTGCATATATCGCAACAATGTCAACGAGTGGGGATGGTCATATATTAAACAAATAAGGGTTACAGCAATTTGTTTTGTCAAAATTACAAAACTACATCTTGTGAATACTGACTCAAGATCAAAAGTACTTGACTTCTGCTTTGCATTTAGATGACACTCGCTGATGAAAATCATTTGTTTCACAAATCAACAATGCCTGACTGCTGTCAGAGCTTTTAAAAGTTATTTGTGATGTTGAATCACTCTTCAAGGTTGGACCACACTTCTCCAAAATCCAGTTTGTTTTAAGATGAATATCAAGCTTTCTGCTGTGTGACTGGAATTTTGAGTAAAGTTAAAGAACACATTGGATTACTCACTAACAACATGATTTTTTATTAATGAATAATCCTAGATTAGCTGTTTTAATTCGCTGCCAAAACTCATAATAATCTTATTAACCCACCTGGTAGGGTCACAATATTATGGAAAATTAATAACAAAACCAACATGCACATGTCTTGATCATTTTGCCTCAAAGTAAACTTCCGTTATTTCAAGACACTACAAATAAAATTGATGGTGGAGAGATGGGGATCAAACATTGATCCATTACAGGCAATAAAAACATGATGACGCTATTCTAGTTTTTTTAGATGGAGTCTCAAAAATAATTAATTATAATTCAAAATAAAAAACTATGGTAGAGGACGCCGGTGGACCCTATTTTGAACCTAATTATGATGTTTTAGTTTTTGCTGATGAAGATGACCTCTACATCCGCTCAAAAGCTTGGAACGCCTGCTTCAGAAGCTTGATCGGCACAGGCAGAGGACTACTCTATATTTTTGAATGGTCTTTGATGCTTTTAGGATGTAGAAAGTCCTCATTATTATTTTGTATGACGAGTTTGCAAAAAATGTAATATTTTATACATGGATAACAAAACGCAAAACGCTGTACAATGGTTCAACCCCGCTGACAACCGAAAGGGCAGAAAGAGAGGTACAAAGGTTTAATAATGATCTCGGTTCACCTAAGCTTTTCTGGACTGTAAAACAAATTTAAAAAAAAGGGTATTAAGGTCATGGAACACTGTGGGGACATTGACGAAATGTAGGTTTGAATCACTGAATTATCCTTCTTTTGGGGCCAAAACTATTTCAAATGTAAACAATACATTTGATGTCTGATTTATACTGTTTTAATCTAAGTTAAAATAGCCTCTTTTTTTAAGTAAAGAAGAAAAATATCAATGTAACAGGTGATTCCAAACTTTTAAACGGGTGTGCATGTGCGTGCGCACACGGGCGGGTATTAAAAATGTTATGGGGAAATAAAACTGTTGCAAGTCCCTTTATTGTAAATCATTTAATTTCAGGGTGAAGACATGGTTTAAGGTTAGGGTAAGGGTTAGGTTTAGGCAAGTAGTGGTTATGGTTCGGGTAAGACTCCAGGGAATAAATGTAAGTCAATGCAATGTTCCCGAAAGTGATGGAAAGAAGAGTCTGTGTGTGTGTGTGTGTGTGTGTGTGTGTGTGCATTTGTATTGTGATCCTGACAAGCACTCTGAAAAAGAAAAATCACATAAAATCCTGTAGATGTGGAGCACGTTGTTACAATAACAAAGGTTTTAGTGACAATGAAATCAGATAATCCTTGGGATTATCGGATCCTGATGATGTAATGATGCTTTCAAAATAAATCTTACAGATGGAAGGCTGCAGAATAAGTCAAGTTGTTTTTGATTTTGGAGGGGTTTGAGCTACAGTTTGCATACTCAGTGTAATTTCTACTTGGACCCACTGTTGAGACCAAGGCCATGTATCATTCATGACTAGTTGGTTTTAAGATTACAAAATAGTAATCATAAAAAAAAAAGTTCAATAGCAGCACACTGTTTGTTTTGCGCTTTCCCAGAATGAAAAAGAAAGCTCATTTCTATTGCAGCAGCTAGGTTGAGATTTACCATCTCCTGACCTGGGTCATGTTTTTAGGTGAAAAGCATTTCTTTTCACTATGTCACCAGCCCACATTGGCAATTTGTTGCAACCTTTCATTCATGCCTAGGAAATCTCACCTCAGAAAGAACTGAAGGTGTTTCTCATTTTTTGCTGCCAGATCGTATTTTACATTTTAAAGGAAAGAATCACATCGTGTGTGTGTGTACTGACCACAGTTGTATCCCATCTGACACGAGTATTCAACAAATCACAAATACATTGGCCTCTGAAAGTGGAGCTTGCCAAGTTATGGTTTTTCAATCACAGCAATCTTACGCCTCAGCCTTGCCACACGTCCGTATTGATTGCAGTAATTGTGAGGGCCAAAAATAACTTTTCATTTCTTTAGAAATCATGTATGAAACTTATTTAATACCAAATGACCTTTGTTTGTAAAAAATCTATATCCGAACATGCTGGCCTCTGATAACTACGGAGCTTGGAGACATTACACTAAAACCACCACCTCTCTTAAAAAAGTCTGGATACACTCCACACAAACCTACTGCTGAATATTTTCATGCAATATTGAATAACTTCAAATTATTATTACTTCAAAGCACTGAAATATTGAACCCACAACTGTACATCACATCCGTCAACATCATCCTATAATTAATGGTGACTTACTTTCAGGCAGTTGTGATAGTGACCAGAGAAACTGAGATTCATTAAGCAAACGCCGCTGACTTTTGCTCAAAAAATATGGAAAACAAACCATGTGCCATTTCATTTTACACCTCATTTAGCAAGCTAAGCAGATAACCCATTATTGCCTGGTGGCAGAGGACTAGCAGGCATCTGAATCCAACACTGCTCGGATGGTGACAGAATTAGCACAGCTAAGTGATTCACACTCCAAAGGTCAGGAGCTTGCGGTGATTGAATATTAGCTTGTGTTGCACAAATGAAATCAATTACCTTCGTGCCTCATGAAGGGAGATGAGAATACAGAGAGGGAAGAGAAAGACAAGTAAATCTGATGGAAAGGGACAGTCGCTGTGGAAGCTCAGTAGACCGACTGCTCCAATTCACAACCGCAATCATTCACCGTCACCGTGTTTTTATCTTGTTACCGCTGCCACGCCGCAACCGCAACAATACCGTGTTCTTACCTTACCTGTAGCCGCTGACCTCATTACACACAAAAAAAACACACCTTTTCCATAACATTTTCAACAAGAACTTGGAAAGGTTGCATCGTGCTGTGGTTCAAATTGCCTTTTTATTGTGTTAACAAGGCCTTCACTTGTCCTCTCCACTCACTGCCAGTTCTCTCCCGCTCTCTTTGTGCATGGGATTTTTCACTCTTTTCACTCTCAGTTAAAGCCGGATTTGTACTCTTGCATCAAGGTGTTGTAAAGCCTGTAGCTGTGTCAAAGTTGCTGCTGGACTAGACATCCTCAGGGCTACAGAGATAACACGTGGATACCACAAGAACAACGATTGGTGATCTTGAGCTGCATGTGAGATTGTTGACAATGAAGAAAAACAACTTGAAGCTGGAGCCTGTTAAAAGAAGGGTTAGCAACTTTTTTCTTTTCAGTAACTGGACAACTTTATATTTTGTGATCTGGCAAAGCTGTTTCCAGTCAACACCTTGTCCTTGCTGTGGTCACTGCTGTCTATCACATTGTGAGTGAAAGAACATGAACACTCTTACTTTGGGCGACACACAACATAGACTGATAATGTATGACACAACGTTTCACAGTAAGTCCGACGCTGAACTATTAATCGATTCCTACAGCAGAGGCATCTACAGATGGATGAAGGAAGCAGAATACAGCCTTTTTTATCACCATTACCTCAGACTGTTACAATCCATCTTCCCAATCTTCGTGCTCCTTTTTCCTCCTGAATCCTTATTTTATTTAATAAAGAAAGAAAATCTTAAAATTGAGAAAGTTGTAATATTTTTTAAACAAAACACACCCAAACTACTCTAAATTACATATCATATTGAGCACCTCAATGCACTCAAAACTTCGGGCTCCAAATACAGTTCTATGTTTATAACCACAGCAGCATAACTTTATTACTTACAGCATTATATGGAGTTGTAGATGTTTATTATGGGTGACATTTTCATCCACCAGCAACAGTTGGGTTTTGCACACTTCAGTGGAGATCCAAATGATCATTTCTATGCTCATGCAATGAAACCAGAACATTACAAATTGGTCGGAGCAAAACAAACAAAATGTAATATGACATGGAGCTCAGTTATAACGATTCCATGGTCTGTCAGTTACACCAGGTCCCAGTAAAGCTCCTCCACCAGGCTACAGCCGGGCTATTTTATACATACAGTATAGCAGGAGAAACACTGGCCTACATGAATATGCTGTTGATTCTTGTTTTCTTGCCTGAATTTGTTAAATGTAAACTTGTACAAATATTTTCATTCTCTATTGTCTTGATTGTTTGGCCAATAAAAAATCTTAAAATACAGAAAAGCTTTCTCACAGAAGATGTATTTAAATGTCTTTTGTCCAACCAACAGTCCAAAACCCAAACATATTCAGTTTTCTCTCATACATAAGAGGGCAACATAGCATCAAATTCTCATATTTTAGAAGTTGGAACCTGAGAATGTACTATATCACCCAACTGCAACAGCATTACATCATTTTTTCTTCTGAGTACTAATTCTCTTGACTGCACAACACTATAAAGAGAGCTGTGATAGGATCTGTCCTACACGGAAAAAATGTACTTGCCTGTTTATTTTGGCTGAATGTATTTTAATACACCTTGACCTCAGCTCAGCCTTTGGTGGACCACAGAAATAGTCAGAAATACTCAGATCTTTTTATATATTTATACTTTTTCATTAATAAACTGAATCTGCAGTGATAACTAGTAAATAAATGTAGTGGAGTAAAAAGTACAATATTTGTCTCTGGATTGTAGTGGAGTACAAGTAGCAAGTAGCATCAAATGGAAATACTCAAGTAAAGTACAAGTACCTCACCCACACCTCATAAAGAATAAAGAATTTGTAATTTTACCAAATAAGTACATTTGTCACTAATTACTTAAATATAGTAAAGCCACCAAATGATTGCAGTACACTTACTACAATGTCCCCACAAATCCCAAGTCCAGCCAGGGACCCATGTCCTCATTTTGTTTTTTCGGATCCCTCTATCTGTATTTAGCTGTAAATCTGCTGCTGATTACTGCTTATTTAGACTTTCACTGTAGTATCTACTGTAACTATATCAATTTTAACATCCATAGCTAGGCTTCATCCTTACATGAGCTTCCACTGAGTTTCATGTGTCATTTAAATGTCTGAAGAGCTAGATTTAAATATGGACACCTCCCAGAGAGTGTTCAGGCCATCAGAGGGGAGCCCCTGTGCTGAGCTGCAGCACCAAAGGAGGTGCTGAGGTGGCCAAATATAGCCTCACCACAGGAGCTCTATCCTTTTCAGCTTCTCATAATGCTCTTTAAAAGCCAAGGAAGTGCAGCCCATTTACTTTGCTTTATAATTTCACTTGGATACTAAATGTAATATGAAATCTGGCAATAGCAAATACTCCATATTAAAGTGAAGATCTATTTTTAAAAATGCCAAAATGATTTACTGAACTAAGATGCAGGGAGGCAAAGTTCATATTCCGCAAAGTTCGGCTTTGGTCTTAAAGGTGCAGTAGGTAAGATTGAATAGAGTGGACTTTGCTTGAGAATTTGAAAGAGTACAGCTTCCAGGTCCCTCCCCTGCCTCTCCACTGTGCTTCAGCGCAAGCCAATTTCTGTGTGGGGTATTTGAATGAATTATCCAATCCGAGAAGGAGAAGTCTCTGACGCATAACTTCTTGTGGACACGCTGCTCAGCCCCCTTACCCCCGCACTTGCTCTAACTCAGTCAAGCTTAATATCTTCAGTGCAGGGCTGCAGGAGGGGCTGCAAACATAATGGCCGAGAAACAAACAACATTTCTACCTATGAGTATAGTTCAGGAAGTTAAATCTCAAGGACTATGAGTTAACAGTTTGAGACAAGTACAGAGGCTGTATTATGTTTAGCTTGGAAAATAGCGATGGCACCAGTTGATCAATCTCCAGCTGTTTATTCGGCTGATTTGATCAATCCGCTCTTTTCTTGCGGCAGCAGGCTCACTGCCGCCGGGCAGCCAGAAGCCCGATTCTCAATCTTACTTTCTGCACCTTTAATGCAGCATCAATGGTAAACTAAATGAAATATACTGTAATATGTAACTATAGATATATAAAAGGAGGTGCTGAAATTAAAACCGTTAAAACAGTTACATATATCCATACATACATACAACTGTACAATCTGGTAAGTACAATACACTGAAGATTTCTTGCCTAATTGAATTGTTCTGCTCTGAACTGGATGTACACAAATACTCTTTTATCAACAGGACTTAACGTGTAAAATATAAACAATCATTGCAACAAGTTTTAAGACACTTTTATGTTCTATTCATAAATAAACACCCACGGTTACATCTAATCAACTTCATAATGCCTAACCTGTCACTTCTCCCCTTGCCCTATTTCAATAGCAATAAACTGCTTGTATAAATAAAAAAAATATAGCAGTCTCTAAATAGGTTAATGTCTGTATAACAAATGCCCAATCTTCTCCTCTGTTTGTACTGAGATGTAGTACAGGCCTCTTCTCTGTTCCCTCTCATGTCTGGTGACTTAGCTCTCTCTTTACCTGCAGGGGACGGAGAAGTGGCAACTGTGGATAGTCTTACAGATCTGATTTGTCAAGCCATTACCCAGGGTATGTGCTAGGGCAGCTTTGCCAAGCAACGCTACTCAATGAAATAAATACGCATTAGCCCCTGTCTGCATCAGTCCACAACATTTCTTTCATCGCTCTTCACATTCTTGAAGCATGTGCAAATTGCTCTCTGTCAAATAGGCACAGGGGAAAGCTCTGCTGAAAAGGATGAAGTTGGGGTGTCAGTGGTGAAGAGGCATTGTCGAGGAGCGCAAAACACTTGAGCTGTGATAAAAGCATTAGTGTCTTCAATAGGGTGGAAAAAATGTGTGAATGTGTGGTAGGTGTGAAGCTGAAGCCCATGGATGAGAGAGCAAAAATCAGTCACGGAGAAGCTGAGTGTCAGAGAGGCAACAAATAAACTGCAACTCAATCTTATTATGTTGACTCAAATTCCATGATATAGCATACATAAAACAATATAGCAGTACATATTAGATTTAACCCATCAATCAGGGGCTGGATTTGTGCTATTCTCTACTGACAAACTCTCAAAATTTAAAAAAACATTTTAACCAGTGGTGGAAGAAGTATACTTAAGTAAAAATAGCAATACACTGTGAAAATAGTTTACTACAAGTAAAAGTCCTGCATTCAAAACTTTACCTAAGTAAAAGTATGTATTATTAAAACAATTGTCAGTGTTTTACTGTAAAATATGATGTTTGGATTAATATTACTGGTGCATCAATGGGTATGTTTGCTTTTTTACTGATGTAGTATTTATGGATATAAGGGAATGTATGATTTGCATTTTCATGGCTAACTTACCCTGGCCTTTGACCTACTCTGCCAGGCTTGAGAGTGGTTCAACAATGTCTGGTCAGAAAGATTGTGAGACTTTGTTTTCATTTCTTGATGTGTTGGATAACTCCGAAAAGCCATACACGCATCTGTTTGTGACATTATTTTCTTGGGTATAACTAGACTGCTGATGATTGTTTGTCAAGCAAAAACCTACTGTATGTAACCACTGGTATGTAGAGTGTTGCTTCCTGGCCAGTTATTTATAAAATACACCCAGTTTTAAGACAATGGAGACTAATGAGAGTGTTTGTTTATTCATTGAAGTGGAGACTGACCAGAACTGCAAGCCAGCTAATTTTAACTATTTTATATACGATATACTTTTAGTTTAATCCATTGCAATGCATCATTTTTGAAAACATCATCATATGTTTGTAGCATTGCTGTACTGTGAGAACCGTGTATCTATAAGGTCAACTTTTCAGGAGCTTAGAAAAACAGCCCTGTTTTCTCAGCTTTGTGACAATGTATTTTCAAGCTAATCCCAGGGAGTTTTAAATAGTTTATTTTGTTTAAGAAGTAGGAAAATGTTCTTAATCCATAAATAAACATCTACTTCTTCAGTTTATCAGAAAAAAATCAGATTCAAAATCAAAACCACCGATTTTGGAGATTCATGGTTTTCACTGGACAGGAAGGGTATGAACAATTGGAATCTGTAAAGTAACTAGTAACTAAAGTTGTCAGACAAATTTAGCAGAGTAAAAAGTAAAACTACACCTGTCAGTAGTAATATAAAGTTGCATTAAACAGAAACACACAAGTAAAGTAAACGTACCTCAAAACTGTACTTAAGCACAGTACTTGAGTAAATGTACTTAGTTACTTTCCATCACTGATTTATGATAGTGGCCACAGTGAGATTTGCTGACATGAGTAACTGTACCATGTGAACTTAGAGCTCCATGTCCATTCAAACAGAAAAATGCCATAAATATAGACACTGTGGTGTCTGTTCTCCATGTGGTTGGTCTGCCAAACCAGAAGTTTGGTTTTTAGTTGTTTTTTGTTGTTTTTTTTGTCATGGGGCTTAGTACTGCTGTGTGTGCATGAGGGCAAACAATGGTATGACAGAATCTGCATGATCATATTTATTGGGATTCAGACATTCAAAACAAAAAGGGGCGGGGGTCTCTAGTCCTGGTATTATAGTTGTATTACATGTTTTTTAAAATTAGTGTCTTAAAAAGTTTCTATAAAGTTATATTTTCACATATATTATCTTTGTGTATAGTATGTAATGTTTTGAATCAGTATATTTTTGTGTGTCAGTCTGTGTGCGACGTGCATGTGTGCAGACATACCTCTTGCACGAGCAAGTTTATGTTTAGACTTTTTACAGGGCCTAATGAGAGCCTTGAGTATCTGGGGGAGTGTGGGTGGCAGGATGACGCTGTTTGTGTCGGCGTGCAGTCACAAGTCTGTGTTGACTTGATGTGTGTTTGAGGTCAGGCGGTGGAATTCAGACGAGTGGGTGTGTGTGGTCAGCTGTGGTAAAACGTGGATTTCCCCTCTATGGTTATGGCCAAACTGGGTTGTTAAGAAACCACTGTGACTGTTCTTGGACACTGGCCACTGTAAAGGAAAAGAAGAAGAAAAAGCTCTTATAGTACATGAGCAAGTCACTGTTTCCTTTTATTTCCTGTGTAGGTTGCATGGAAGAACAGATGCAATCATCAAGACTCCATTACACTTAAACACGGCATTATTTCCACATTATAGCTGAGGAATAATTTGTCATGTGTAAGAAGTTATTTTAGTGCCAAGCGAAGAGAAGCTTGAGTGTGGTTGTGTGTCTTATGAAATCGAGAGCAAGACAACATTTTTAAGCTTGGGGTTCAAGAAGTCGCTTCCATTTAATGATAATGAAAAGGTGGTATTGTGACATACCCTCTGACTGATTGCTGGTATTTCAACCCCACACTCAGCAACTCTCCCTGGCCGGCTGTCACAGCTGGCCCTGGGCCTGCAGAACACGGAGGCCTAAATGTCACAGCGCCTTCTTCTCCACAGAGGTGACACAGCAGGGGCACCCTAAGTGCTGGTGTACCCACTCAATATCCAACATTTAATGCTTTTAGAGGAGAGAACGGACGGTTAAATTATATGAATTAAAGCATTTAAAATGTGAAACTTTCAAAGTGACATATTCCATAAAAGCAATTTACCTAAACACGATGACACCAGGTGTCACACAGCTTTTCTTATGTTTTTCATATTCGTCAAATTTTTGATGCCTTTGAAAAAACTAAGCTCCATTCAGGTCTTTTTCACACAGGCTTCCCCCCAATAGACTTTATAGGCCTGGCAGCCCCCCAATACATAGTTCTGGTGGTCAGTCCACCACTTTTGTCCAGACTGAAATATCTCTTGGGTTGATTGCCAAGAAATCTTGTACAATCATTCAGTTCCCACTTTTCCTCTTGCACCACCAACAGGTTAACATTTTTGGCTTTTAGCAAAATATCTTTACAACTATAGACAACCTTGACTTGAAAGTCAAGTAGGTAGTGTGTTTGTTTCTAAGTGGCACACACTTTCATGCTGTGGGATGAAAAATACTTACCACAAGGTTTACTTTGCAAAGCCATATCAAAGCAATGTTGTTATAATAATGCGTTAAAATTAGAGATATTATGCATACAACCTAATCATTTATGTTCATGAGCATCATTGGGGTTACTTTCTTTAAAATGTATTTAAAACTACACAATGTATACGTAAAAACTAAACCTTTATCCATTCCCAATCAAACTTTCTCACGCACAGTTTTACTTGCTTTTTGTTTTTTTTTTGTTTATTTGTTATCTAAGATAGAAGCCATTTTCATGTGCAATATACCTCATATTGTATGTGCACAACATGAGAAGATGAGAAAGATTTTTAATCTAGCACAATGACTGAAAAATGTATTTGGAGAGGATCAAAAATGTATTTACTTGTAATCATGTGTGATAGATACTATGATGTGGTTAATAATGGCTGGACAATAAAGGGAATCTCTGACAGTATAGACAGTGTAGACCACAGACTAGATGGAGGGAATTAGGGAGTTAACAGATACAATGCTCAGTGTGGGGGTGTGGAAAAAGAGAGTGAGGGAGCACATGAGCCAGAGAGAGTAAATAGAAAGCAGCCCAGAGAGAAGAGACAGACCAAGTGGTGGAAGAGAGCAGATGGTGGGGTAATACTGCTCTGCTCTCATTACTTCTCCTTCCCCGACATTATTGTTTGGGAAATGGATATTACAGCGGACATAATAGCAGTTATCGTCAATTTTCCCCAGCATAATTCCCTTGGTTCTGCTCCTTCAAAGGCAGATGAAACGGTTACCGGATGAGGGTAGAGTCAGTACTGTGGAGAACCTACACCTACTCCACTGGCATGGACAGCAGTTTATTTCAGCCAGCCTTGGTGCAATGCATACAAAATCAATACAGTAGTTTAAAAGTCCATGAGGGGTAAAACGCTTCCAATAAGGTTCCATCTGGCTGTATTCTTTACCAGGCTGTTTGGTACCATAAATATAAATCCTACAGTGCTCCACAAGCCATCAGTCACACAAGTGTTTTTCATTTAAGAGCAAGAGAAGCCATATATTTTCTCTGTGTTTGGATCCCATAATTGTATCTTCACTGCATCATGGATATCTGCCATGTACAGTATCTTTGCATAATATGCAGGTGGGTAATTGTTGGTAAAAGCATAATGACCACTTGATGGGCCTTCCTTTGAATAACCACTCCCTTCATAACAATAAATCTAACAATGGATAATCTTCAGAATTGTGTGCATGGTTCTGCAAAGACAACCAGACCTCTCTCTAAACAGTCCAATGAATATGTATGATGTACAACTGCAATGAGTTTTTGAGGGAGGATGATAGGCTTAATTCTTTCAGCAGATTGGTACGACCAGAAAGGCGCTGCAGGCCTAATTGGAAATATTTAACAACTTACTTTGAAGTGTAAAATACTTGTGCTAGAGAAAGAGGTTCCTGAAAGGTCAGTGCTAGAGGCAGTACACATTGCCGCTTTGAGCCGTAGAATGGCACATTAGAGATGATATCATTATTTGTATTTCTCCTTGATTACCATTGCAGGCAAAACCTTGTGCATTTTGACCTCTGATACTAAGAAGAAACTATTTGTGCTCGCTTTGTTTAGGCTGAGTTGTTTTTAAAGCCCTTCATGATTAAAGCTATTGATATCAGATGTTCTGCTGTCCTTTCTACTGCCTTGGTCATATAATATTACCTTTTCATTGAGTATTGAATCTAATTGTACCTATATTATGGAAATTTAATCAAGACTTTATTTGACCTTTACAAATATGAACTGAGGCTTGTGGATGTAAAATCAGATTTGCAAATGCACACTCAGATGTGCAAATGCGTTCTTAGAAATGTAAATGTATACCCAAGGCGTCAATCAATTTTGATCTTCTCCATGCCCAGTAATGTCTGCAGTGATGTTGTGGCAAGATGAGAGATCAAAACAACTTGGTGCCCTCGCCTGGTAGATTTAAGGTGCTATATACTGTATGCAGATCTCAGCACAAATCTCAGTGTGTTAAAAGTGTATGGAAAATGGTTCCGTCGTGGCTGGGGAAACTACCTACTGATTACTAATTTCCCATTAACTGCGTAGCTACTTCCTCATTGACAGCTCTGGCATATGGCAAATGTTTTCATAATTGACATTGACTGGACACTTGAAGCAGCTTTGACTTGTGAATAAAAATTTCCTTACACCATAGTTGGGAACACTGTCCTTGTGCCAGGTTTGACCAGAAATCTTTTCACCGCACAGGAGAACATTCAAGTGTTTAAGTGGCTTCTCACTCTATCAGTATATTTTTTTGTTTTTAGAATACAAACCTCAGTTGTGTGAGAACTTTCTTGGGAAGAAAGAAAATAACAGACAATTTAAACTGTATGTAATGCCTGCCAAGTCTCCAGACCTCAGTCACAATGAATTTTTGTGGAACAAACTGGACAGAGGAGTTTAAGTAATGTGACCCAATTGTAATGTACTCTTCATAACTTGGAGATGTAGGACACTTTAAATGCACACAATTAATGCATGTGGAGAAACTTATTTTGGTTTAAGCTTTTGCATCAATCAGCACATTTCATTTCACAGCTAAATTCACCTTAACGATCATCTATAAACTTTTCATTCATACATATTCAGGCATTGGAGAGAACATTATAGTGAGGATGAGAAAGCTGTTATGTGCATAAGTTACCCTGTTACTATAAAATACATTTTCCCCTATTGGAGACAAAATGTGTCAACCAGGATTATATGTGACAAAGTTTTAAAAAGGCCATAGAAGCCAAGCAAGATACAAACACATGTACAAATGGTGTGTGTATAAATAACTTGTGTGTGTGTGTGTGTGTGTGTGTGTGTGTATTATATTTATGAAACAAATAAAATGTATATAATATTTTGTGCAAGTCTGAATGGAACTACACTGCAAATACTAATGAACCATAGTCAAGTAGATGCATATAACC
Source organism: Lateolabrax maculatus (assembly GCA_031216445.1). Lineage (NCBI taxonomy): Eukaryota > Metazoa > Chordata > Actinopteri > Acropomatiformes > Lateolabracidae > Lateolabrax > Lateolabrax maculatus. The sequence continues at coordinate 15,832,980 of CM062216.1, read as the reverse complement.
TGATGCAGGCTGGTCAAAATCCCCATGTGTGCTTTCCAAAAGCCAATTCCACACTGTCCTTCAGAAGGCATTGCAATGCCAGACACACTGCCTTGGAAATTTTCAAATTGCTCTGTTGCTGTGTATCTGCAATACTGTTATAAAAAAAGGTTGAATGTAATTTGTCACAGACACATTCTCACCAGTATCTACATGTTTATGACTCATTGGACCAAATTATTTGTTCACTTATTTTTGTAGAGAGCTGCTGGAGATGATATATCGAGTGTTCATGTTTCATAATGAGTTTGTTACAGAGACTTTTTGAGACTTTGTTGTCTGCTGTTCACAAGCTGTACAGTCTATGAGAGGCTGTTGTGAACTTCTGTGTAGTTATGGAGCCGTGTTGTGTTGACATCACCAGTGATATTCCAGCTGAGGTCATGTTTGTTTTTATTTGTTTCTTGATCAGGAACTGGAGCAAATACAGCAGGGGTTCTGACTCACAGACTGTGTTTGGACTAAAAATGCATTTTGCAGGTGATGATGTTTATGAATATTCATGAATTTCATACCTTTTATTTTTAACTCCTCTGATTGTGAAGCTAAATGTTCTCAAGAGTACCACAAATGTGTCGTTAACTGATAAAAAGCAGCTTTAAAGTTTCCTTTTATTTCCTGTACAGACTAGAGAAAGATATATTTTGGACAGAGACTACAGAGAATATTAATTAAAGTTATGACACTTAGTTACAGTTTAGAGTAAGAGTTATTAGTACACAGCTAGAATCCCAAAGGTTTAAGCTGGGCACGCTACGAAAACCTTATAACATCTGCATCAGCATCCTACATCTGCTTAGATTATTTAGTTGGTCTACTGCATTTTTTAAGTGAGGAGTAAGATTTTGTGTCTCAAAATTTGAAAAAAGGAAGCAAATTTCATTAATTTTATGACTCAAGGCTGAATCTACTCAAGGCTGTCCTGCTATATTAGTTTCTCCATAAGATTTTAGTTTTACTGATGACACACATTAAGCTTGATTTTAACACTGCCAACATCCATCTGTTAATCTAATATTGAGGCAAAGAAATATGTTTTTCAAAAAATAAGAATTTCCGTTGTTTGTACATCAACAACATTTTTTCTAAAGAGGGTTACTTTTCATTGTGTTGGGGTTCAAAAACTTTTCATTTAGATTCCAAATTGTTGGCTTCTGTTGACATTGCTCTTGTACTGCAAAACTGTTTACACAGACATGATGTGAAAAATATTTGTAACCATATTTTTGTTTGTATTCATACAAAGATTCTCTACAACAGCCTTGAGGTGTTGTGAACAAGTTATGTAGGGGTGGTAGGGACAATACAAAGTGCAAGTGGAATCAAAATAGCTTTTCACCTGAACACTAACACATATTGAACAAACCTGCATGAGAAGTAAACTAAGTAAGTAAATAAATATATAATGAAGAGCACTTGTTATTCAATTTCATATCAACTGTTTACGAGAAAATCCCAGCGTTAATGTTAAATGGGAAACTAAATCAAGTAAAAAGTTGAAAATGCTGCAGAGGCGATGAATCTGTATATTGTGTATCACAGCAGCAGAGATTAAAAAAAATGTGTGTCTTCCACTTATGCCGAGGTAAAAAATATTGTCCGTTTTGACATCTGATTTCAAACTGGTAATAAAAGATATAAGGTATGTCTGATTCTCAGTCTCCAAAAACACAGACATACTGTACAGAACACACACGCACAGAGAGAGAGAGAGAGAGAGAGAGAGAGAGAGAGAGAGAGAGAGAGAGAGAGTCATAAAATCCCTCCTCCTGCCACATCCCAGCATTTAGGCTCATCACACTGTCTGTCAGACAGTTCCTTGGATGGGAGCTGTTTTATCTGTCTGACATTTGCAATGACTTTTAGCTGGAAATGTTCTTTGACGCTTAATGGCTGACAAGTATCTGCAGATGTTACTGAAATTAGCTCATCTCAAAATATTTACCATTTAGTGAATATTTCTGTATCCAGTAGAAAGCCAGCTTTTCTACTCTATCTGCTTTAAGACAAAGTTTGTCTTCCCAGAGCAGCGTAACAAAAGTGATGAGCTCAACTGCCAAATAGATATCATGAGTCAGATTGAAAGTTATAAAGGTAAAGACTTCATCTCTGATGGATTGCCTGGAATAACTTTTGGATTTTTTAAAAAAGAGAAAATTGAGCACTGAAGAGCAATTTCAGCAATTTTGTCCACTCCACCACAACCCTTGTAGCCATATTTTGTGTCAGTATTTTTTAGTATCAACCCCTCACATAAAGTTATCTTGGGCATCAATCAACTTCACTATACCAATTTTTGTTCTTTCTTCCTTTTCTGTTTCCTTCCCCTTCAGTTTCATCAGCCAGCCTGCCAGTCATGTATCTGTTCAATAATTCAGAACTATATTTTCCTTTCTTCATCTGATAGAGAAACCGCGGCCTAGTGGTTCTGCAGAGACTGCCTAGACCTGAGACTGGGCCGTGAAATTGGAGTGCCAGGCAGGCATTAACCTGGCTGGGTATGTACATATTAATATGCTCATTATCTGCAGGGACACGTGGTCTGTGGCACTGTGACATTCAAGAGGACACAATGCACAGTCATGTGTGTTTGCACTGGGAAATGTGTATGTGCAAGAAACACACAAAGCCCTTCATCTTTTGTCCACCACACACACACACACACACAGACACACACACACTTGACCCAGTCGACTATCATACGCCCATGCTCATTTTCACCATTTTGTTAATTCCCTCAACAGAAGGTGTAGGACAGCATTATTAATCATGTGCAGCTTCCAACAAAAAGCCAGCCAAACAACCCCAGGAAACAAACTGTAACTTGTTTACGCAGAAAATTAATTCTCTGTCATGCACATCTTGTTTAAGAATTACAGAAATTAGCCCGGGGCGAAGACATATCCATGCGTGTTCGACCTTGTTCTCTGGCTGGCTGTACAGGACTATATTAGGTTGCTGTAACAGACCAAAGACAAAGTTAATGCGCAGTATCAAAGAATAGGAATTGTTTGGAGGACACAGTTGAGGGTGTAATGGGGAACAGCAGAAGCAAACAAACAACATTCGAACACAATAGCTATTTTATTAATCATCTCACACTGTTTTTATGCTTCTTGTGTTTTTGTTATGCTTGAGTCATGAGGGTTATCAACGTAGATTTGTTTTTTAGAGTAGCATATCATACATATAATTGCAGCCTGTGACAATGTTTTTTATCAATTAATCATCTGTAGTTTAGCTTAGCCAATTCTGTTATCAGCTGCCCCTTCATCCCAGCAATCGTACAGTTAATGATTAACTCTTGACTTCAGGTTTGACCGTAACATGGGCTCTGCAAGGGATTCCTGTTGTTTTGCGTCCCACAGCAAAGAGTTTTGGGATTTTTCTGGTTAAAGAGTATTTAGTTCACCCGTGCTTTATTCTCCTATCATGAAACACCACTCATTGTGCGGCAGGGTTATATAAATACACACGGAAGGCTCTTAGATTAGCATAATGACCGGCTGCAGACTTTAAAAGCTGTAATCAAGTTCCTCAATGACTCTATAAATGCTAATTACACTCATCGAAGACTCCACCTTCTAAAACAGAAAAACACATTTTTATGCGCCTTCCAGCAGTGAGACGAAGAATTGAATCCGAGGAGGCCAAACACTTACTTATATTTGCTTATTTGTCAAGAAAGCATTACTCTGTTATGGAATATTCTTTTCTCTCTATACTAATATTATGTTAGTCCATTCAAAGATCTCAGTTTCTATTCACAGAGCAGACATAAACACATTTTCTTATAGCCTGACTCATTGTCCAGTCTATCACATTTACTGTGAGTTGACTGGAGAAACATTAGTACAGCTCACTCAGCTTTGTGCCAGAGGCGACAGTAGAGGAGGGATGGAGCACAGAGCATAAGGACAGCCTACGGTGTTGGTGAATAAAGGCATTAGGCGCTACATTCATGTAGGACAACCTTGGGGGTGGCTGTGGGTGGAGGGCATTTCCCACTTTGTCAGCAAGTCACATAGTTGAGATACTCACATTATACTACATTAGTGAATGTTTTCCATGAAATATGTATGATACATACAGTATTGTATGAAATATTAAATATGCACATTATGAATAGCCTATATCATGTCAAAATAATATGATGCAGTGGGTGATAACATAGTTTGCTGTACTGCTGGCTCTTGCAGCCATTGCTGCTATCATATTTTGACCTTTACGGTTACACAAACAAAACAATGTAATGCATACAGTGCAGTTATGGGAAAGGAGATCCGGATATATGATCCCTCGACATTATTGTGTACTTGAGCGACCATAAAAGTGAGGTAGTGTCAACAAAATTTGATTAAAGTTAGAATTTTAATTTATTTTTTATCAGACTGCACAATAAAAAAGGTTTGTAATTAAGGAATAGGAGATCTGTTCTTTAATTACTCAGCACATTTGTGGAAAAATAAAAGAGAAGGAAAATGTGCTCAGTGCTAATTACATGCTTGCGAGCTGTGTATGTCTTGGGGAATTAAAATGTAACAATGAGCAATCAAAACAGCAATAATAACTGGGGACATAAAATAATGTGTACAGAGTCTTATAGTTGTGGAATAATGTGTTCCAATCCATGTAAATTAAACACATTTTTAAAATACACCTTCTTCCTCCAAGATTTACTCTACAAAACTATTACTTAAACAACTAAGTGGCTGATCAGGATTCAGCGATATTATTATTTCAACAAATCTCCACGTGTTCCCATTTTCTTATGTAATTTAATTAGTCACCTAATCTGTAGTGTAATTCATGCTACATCAATCCACACGTCCACATTATTGGCTGCCTGGCATCGGCAGACTAATTCACAAATGCGTATTAGTCTGGAACATCTCAGTTCATTTTTGATTACCAAGGGGCGTTAACAACGGGCGCAGACAACCAATCAGAGCAATGCAATGTTTTCCTGTCGAACGTCCTGTCAGAACTGCCGCAAACACATCTTTCTTATCAACAAAAGTGCAGTTCTTTTTAATTCTTTTTTAGAGAAAACATACCGTCCAGTTTGTTTAATACTGCCTGCGATAGCTGATTCAACAGGATGTTCCACATCAGCTGCAGCCATGTTGTTTACAAAAATGCCTCAGCGGCACTCCTCTGTCAGTCATCGTATTAAACCCGCCCCATATTAGATAAACGGTTGTGATTGGCTCGACCAATTCCAGGATGGGTGGAAACCTGTCTGAACGGGAGGGGGGCAGGCGCATCTGCCAGAACTCGCAGATTTGTCTGTTCACAGGCCTCATTATTTATTATTTATTTACTTAATATTATTTTTTATTTATTTATTTTATGGTATATTTATTTAAATATAATTGGAGGTGCTAGGGGAAAGAAAACACTGCAGCAGCTGTGCTGTACAACAGTGCAGATTAGGAGTTAAACTATTGGGGTGTTGCTGAGTTTCAATTATAATTTACTCAAATAATTTGTTTGCATTCCCTTTAAATGGGATACGTATTCCCATATTTACAACAGCAACATAAACTGGTTAGGGCAGATGTTTAGATCAGCTCAATATTTGCTATTCTTCTATGAGTACTGTAATCTCATGCAGACATGCAATAAACCAAGCATGGGATATTTGGGCAATTTGAGGAAGGCAAACAGCAATGCTTTGATATTTACTCGATAAAAGACCAAAAGTCAAGAGATAGACGGGTGGGAGTTCTGAAAATAGAGCCCTTTGTCTGATTATACATTTAAAATATGAAGATCCATCCTAGACACTGATCTTGTTGGTTATTTTTTACTTAAGGCTCACAAGAACGTATTAATATTTGTTCAGAATTATTTTTAAAAAGAGATATGACAGAGATTTAAGGAATAAATTCCAAATATTTCAACTTTCAGGGCGACATAGCGACACCAGAGCAGCCTCTCATAGGAAAAATAGAAATTTTCATAAGTGTAGTGTTAGCAACCGCAGCATATTTGAAAAGAAAGCAAGGCAATCCTATCTCAGCTGAGTCATGGCTGAAACCTGCGTGAAATAGTTAGTTTTACTAACTGAAAGCTGTGATTCGTCACTTCACTTTAAGTATATCTTGGGGTGGAACTTTCCTTTAAAAGCAAGACACGTATTGACATAATCTGAAATGATTACATTTGTTTGAGGACACCCGTTATGCAAATAAGCCGTCATACTGTCATTCCTTAAGTTGGCAGTGTCATACTTAAGCTGATTATATCAAAATCATCAGTCTGTTTGAATTGCATGTTAATTTGGTGAAACCATGCATTTTGACTGTTGCTATTGTAATATACAAGCATGAATATGCATGAAGGACAGTTTATACAGTAATTTCTTCTGACGGTACACTAATGCCTGTCAGTGGCAATGCTGAGAAATGATATTGATGAGATGTGTTTAAACAGCCCTCCCACTCCCAGCACATACAGGCCTGAAGATTATATCGCATAATGAATATTTCATCCCAACATATAACACAAACATTCATCCCCATGAAGCAGTCAACATTTTTTTTAAAAAAAAGCTCCAGGAGACAGCATGCTATGGGCCCATCCAAATTTTTTAGACTTCTTGGCACATGCACACACACATACATACCCATGCAAACACACGCCCTTGTATCAGCTGCCCTGACTAAAACCACTTGTTTACTCAGTGATCCCATGTTGGCTTCCAGACCACAGTGACCTGGGAGCAGGGCAACTTTCTAGCGGCCTTGCCTGACCCATAGCCACTGTCCCTGGCTGAAGATCAAGGCTGTCTGGGTTCACTCAAAACACGACCAGCCAGAGACAAGGACCCAAACACTGTAGAAAGGAGAGAGTGAAACAGGCCGGGACACAAAATGCTGGTGACAGCACAAATCACATGTATGTATAAACGTGTATACATATATATACATATTTGTGATCTGTAACTGGTGCCTTATAGTATCATCTCTCAAGAGATATTTTGTGTTTTATTGATTTTCCTCTTATTGTCTTCTTTTGTTTTTCTTGTTATTAAGCATGAGGCAGGAGTGGTAATTCAGTGCAAAACTGATTAGGAGTGGGATGATAAAGATTGTGAGCAACAGCAGAGTCAGCAGAACACACATTGTACAAGTTAGCATAAGGTTTTGTTTGTATTTCTCAAGAGGAAGGTGGAAGATCGATGGACTGATGGTGCAAGGGCAACTGCTATCGACAATTGGCCGAGGTAACCCAAAGGTCTCCAGGAAATATATCAATCATACTCAAACTAAAGCATAATTGGTTTGTATTGGAAAACCTAGAGGAAGTTCACCTGATGTGTCGAGAAGGATTGTGTGGGACAGCTGTAAAATGGGGATACAAGGAGGAACTATTTACACGTTGGACCGTGAGAGCAGGCTTCCAATAAACATAGAGGCAAACTATTCAATTTTATACATGGACAATCTGCAGATCTGTGTTAGGAAACATCAGCAAATAATATGGTGTCAAAACACTGAATGAGAATTTATATAAACACTGGAAAGGTCTCAAATGTATTGCACCATTAAAGCATTAAACAACTTTCCGAGTATTGTGGCGTAAACAGGTTTCACACCTGACACACTGCAGCCTCATCATCAAGGACAGCGCTCACCTCAGCCATCAATAGGCAATTATTCTAATGCAATTAAACATGACTCTTCTCCCCCTCCTACAATCGATACCGATCATTTCCTGTAATCACAGGAAATGTGTCATCAAGGTCCAGCGGGGGTGTCAATCCTGTAATTAGGCTCCAGCGCTCCTCATCGTGCTTGTGAAAACCACAGAGCAAACAGGCCGCTCGCTCCCACTCCTTAACCTCATCCTTCCTTGGCAACATCCAGTGCCGTCTAATTATGTGCTTCCAGGATGAAAAGCCATGGCCAAACACAACATAACCTACAAGCAGGAGAGCCACTATAACACACACACACACTCACACACTGGCACTGTAATGAGAGGAGAAATGTCTGCCTGTTGCTCACTTGACAAGCTGAGCTCTGTGTATGTGGGTGTGTGTGTGTGTGTGTTTTCTTATATTTGTGTGTCTGCCATGTCTTTTTATGTCTAAATGTTTGGAAGCATAGCCAACGCCCTGCAATGACCTATGTGTCAACAACCGAGAGGGAGCAGAGTGGTAACAGGATGTGGCCCATGAGGGACACAGCAGCAGGACTAGGGCCATGCCAAACTCTTGTGTAACAAACAGCCTGTTAAACCAGCCAGAGCCAAAAAGAGGAAGTGAGGGCCAGTGGCCACCCTGTTGCAGGCATATCCTGCATGTGCATTGAAATCAGTGGGGAGGGTTTCCACATCATCATACCAGTCGTCTCTTGGTTGGCCTTGCTGGTGACCCACAACATGTCATGTTAACCTGGCAGTGCAGGTAAAGTTATCTCCAGGTTATAGCATTCCTACAGGAGACAGAGCACAACTGAACTTCAAAAGTACAGTGTGTAACATGAAGTAGCTTATACAGGTGTGTATCTATTGCTTTTATAATGGATGATGGTGTTGGTCGGTCTGTCAGCCAGTCAGTTAATTTGTCCATCCACCTTCAACACTTTAGTCCAGGGCAAGATATCTCAGAAATACTGGTCAGATTGCTGTGCAATTTGGCATGGTGATTCACAATTACCAGCAAATGATTCCTATTCATTTTGGTAACCCCTACTCAAGTCAAAATAGTTTGGTCAATGACAAGTTAGCCTAAAGCTAATAACTGAGTGTTTTATAGACAGTCATGGTCTCCAGAGGATGAATCCTGATGTGTTTGGTGAACCCCTCACCATTTTAGCACCAACAGTCCAAAGTGTCCACTTGCACATCAGAAAAATCTAAACTGAATAGCCAGAAAATCATGAACATCATGCAATCTGATCTTTCATTCCTTTAGCACCAGCTTCAGGACAAAGTTTACATATTGTGTATATTGTGTATGTCTCCACAACAGGTTTTGAGAATAACAAACCATCAGTATGTTGTGTGGTCTGTCCAACACCTTATGTGTATGACCTGACTGACCTTTGTTTAGACTCGCACAATCTCTGGAATTGCACGCTGTATAGTGCACTGCACTGATCCATTAATTACTCGTATCCCAAATGGATATGGATTTGGCATCGATTTGCTTATTGGCCATAGGGAGCAATTCATCATTTAATTCCATGTGCTGAATTTTATTTCTACAGCATCCAAAACCAAGGCAGACATACTGTGACTCTAAGACTTTTGTATGGCAAGCTAAAGGCGGTGTCCGAAACAAGTATTATTGGAAGTGACACCTCACTAACAATATCATCATTATTCACTCATGCACATTACTTTTGTTTGGTTGAGCAGTATTCCAGCTTCAGTCTTGCTGGAGGAAATATAGCCCATGATCTCCCTCTGAGGCATCACATTCTGACATCCAGAGAGCTAATATGACAGCATATTACCACTGCAGCCCAGTTTACCAATAACCTTGCTGAAATATAAGACTTTGTTCTGCTACAGTGAGTGGTCACAGGCCTGTCCTCTCTCACTGTTGGGGTATTGTTGTCATAGCTTTGGACAAGGTGTTAATTTAACCTTCCGAGCCACTGAATGTGATCTACAGCAATGGTTATTTTCATGATAACAATATGCATTGTGAATGAGGAGCTGGAGGTGCAACAACAATAAATCCCTTTCTCCTTTGTCCTCAAGTGCAAAGTCATTAAAACAACTTTCTGTGATAAGCGTAATGACCAGTTAGTCAAATATAAATTGAAAACATATTCTTTTCACCTCATAGTCGTTGTTCATTTGCAAGCTGCTTAATTGAGGGCACAGGTTGTCTGCACCTTAACTCACCCTTTGTTGTAAGAGACCACTACCACACACATGCACATACATGCGTGCACACACAAATACACACACATACCAAAACATAGAACTCTGATGAACCAGAGAAGATTAAATAGGACCCCTGACAAACAGCTGGATGGACTGAGGCAGGCTCATCTCTGGTCTCCCCAGCACACTAAGAGAACAAATCAAATACTGTTAATCAGAAGATTCACGGCCCACTCAGTCGTTATTCTGCTCTTCTTCCGGGTGCGTTTGCATCTGATGTCATCAGAGGACAGATGATGTTTTAGTTGGTAAATGAGTCCAGTATTGGGTCCAACAATTAAAGTTCAAGATATTTGTAGGAGAAATGTATAAACATGAGGGAATGTTTGAATGAATGTAATGATGTGGTAGTTATTCTAACTGCCTGTAAGACCTTACAACTTGGCATGTTTGAAAATGTTGAAAGGCCTTAGGGAGTACCAGACTCCCCTGATAATATTGAATGAGAAACTACATCAATTAACATTAATTTTCCCCTCCCAGGTGGTGTGATTCTGCAGAACCTTAGTTACTCTACAAAGTTGTGTGATGTTGTTTATGCTTTTGGTATTTGACTGAGTCCTTGCATACATGCTGTATCTTCCCTTATACCAGATTTGTGTTGTAATAAACATATATATATATTCAAGTAAGAGCAACTGAGGCTCATCAAGTTATTCTGTAATTCATCAAAGTGAAGATTTGATCAGTTTTTCTCATCAGCGTTCATTCAAGAGACTCCACCATCAAATAAGCATCAGTAAGCTCATGGGAGATTCCAAACAAAAAACAGTGTAAGAGAGTAATTTTACATTTTCTCTTATACAATTTCTCTTCGGTCAAAATCTTATCCACATCAGCAGAGAATGCATATTCGACAACTGATAGTCTTGCAAACTGTTTTATATCTTCAAGACACCGATTGACACTTCATGCAATGTGTTTATGGTCAAGTCACATAATTTTAGACACACTTAGTCTAATAACTACATTTAATGTACCTTTTTGTTTTAGGTGAGCAGGACACTAGCAAGATAAATTGTCTTGTTTCTTGAAAGGTCCCGGGGGTTATAAACTTGTACCTTCACAGGAAATGTTGAATGAAGAGCAAAATATAAAAAGGTCTCTCAGTGAGGAAATAGATAATAGATGTTTTCCCCTTGTTGTACTTTTGGCATCTTTTGCTCTTAAGCAATCTCTCAGCAGGGTTGGTAAACATGAGTGCGCTCAGTGCTGCTCACTTATGTCAAGTTACATCATTTCAACTTGTTCACAATTTGGGAAGCTAACTGGGGATTGGAGCATATCTCACCATGCCCTTGGTGCAGGCAAGGTAGCACAAAGTCACCAGTCGATCGCATTGGCTAACACACAGACATTAACACCCCGATTTACACCTTCAGGTAATCTAAATCACCTGAGTTGCGATTCTTCAGACTGTGAAGGGAAACTCTAACAAACAGAAGAAAACCATACAAACTCCATAAAGAAAATTGGGACTGTTGTATATGTCTTTGCATATAAAATGACAAAGTTTTCATCAGCCAGTCTCCTGGTAACTGAGCTCATATTATATTGATAATGACCTCAGAGTCAAGGGAAAAGGCAGACATCTATCATCTGGCCTTTGATAGTGGTATGAAGTGGGACCTTGGGTGACAGCGAGATGTCAACTATTTTGTCAACAGATGATGGACAGATGGGAGTTCACCACCTCAGTCCTCTGATGATAGATGGGCCAGTAGCTGCTGTAACACTGTCATGTCTCTTTTAGGAATAGTCCATTCATACACACACACACACCAAATCACACAAAGCACATACAATTATCCCTTCTGTGCATTAACTTCCAAGGTCACAGCCAACCATCCCCTAATTTAAAATCCCCAAACTCAATTTTGCTCTTTGAGTCTTTGAGATAAAGAGATCAACACAGCAGGACCACTGTACTGCTGTGCATGATGCCAGTAGTCTCATTACTCTAATTCTGTGTCGTGCTGTGATTGGCACAGGGTCTAAATGAAAGAAATACAGTCCATGTTTCAAAGTGATGCTTTATATTGAAATGTATATTACACATACAAAGAGTATGGCCTGTAACACCAATGTATTCAGCATATTTCATTTGACATTATTGCAACTGAAATGGAATGCATGTAATAATGTCAAATTTTAAGTCTCCCATTTTAGTCACCATACACACTAAGACCGTTTCTCCTGCTGAGTTTGCCATATGAAAGAAAAATAAGTATTTCTGAGGGTGACAAAAAAAAGGGAAGAGAGGCAAATTTCAATGAGTTAGAAGGTAGAATTATTTTGGCCTAGAGTAGAGACACTTACAGTCAATTATGGGTCCTTTTCACACAATGTCTCGCACATGTCCCACAAGAAGTCCATTTTCAGCTTGTTCTCTGTCAAGTGAATAAATGTGCCATTACTCAACACCCTCCCTCACACTCTCTCCCTCTCTATCACTAGTTCTCCCTCCCTCCCTCCCTCTGCCACACCCTCCTTTCTTTTACCATACCAGCTTTGCTCAATGACAAGCCATTTGTCAAAACAACATTTTTATTGCTATTACTCGCTCACATTATTCCCCAATTATAACTTCTATACTTGTGACATTTGCACAGCCATTTATCCCTCAGTTTGAAATTAGCTGTTAACAAATCATCAGGCTCATAAAACTGCCAAACGGTGCTTGATGTGACTGAGCTTATGGCCTTTTATGGAACACAGGGATAAAACTTTATATATTTTTTATTATTCTCCCCAGAGAGATATTGTGGCTGATTAATTGGACTCAGGAATACATTTTGTCTAATCTGGTGCTAAAGTTACCAGTCTACATTGTTATATAACCTTGATTCTTGCAGATTAGTTTGACATTGGTGTGGTCTGGGATCTCAAACGTTTTAAAGTCTGCCTCCAACCCAGGGAACAGACAGCCTACAGGTCAGACATTCAGATACAAAGACAGACACAAAAATATTCCTCAGTGGATTTCACTGGGCCAAGCCAGACCAGAATCCAGAGTATGCATTGATGTGTTTCCCCCTCTCCTCCCTTTCCATCTATTTTAAACACAAGGTGAATCATTCTCTAATACCCAGGGCTAATCAAAATGGTCCAGACCAGCTTCAGCTATGAAATGCAGAACTTTGGGTCCCCGTGGAGCTGAACTACTCCATCTTCAGTCACTTTTCCTTCTTTGGGTCAAAGGTTACCAAACTCTTGCAACGGTGAAGGAAAAAAATTTGATGAAGAGAAATTGCCCTGGAAAAGATGCTCATGGAAGCAAGAAATATATGTGACCTTGAAGCACTACTGCAACATCATTTACTTGACATTAAAAATATAATATTATAGGCTTAAAAACAGATGAATTATTATTAACCACAAAACAAGTCATGTGAAAAACTAAAACACTTTGTTGCTGTTCCTTATCAAAATATATTACACTATCTAAACTCTCTCTTTTTTTAAATCACTGCAAAGATTGTAACAAAATGCTTGTGTGTGTGTTTCCTGAACTATCTTCTACACATCTGTCATTAGTGGATTATTGCTGTAGTGAAGGTGCATTCTTTAGCTTTTCTACAATAGTTACCTTTGATGACTAATGTCACAATCATTGTGAGACTAGTTTGTATATATGAATAATTTGTTTACACTGTTAAATTGATAATGTCTTTATTTTTCATTAAAAATCCTTGTAAAATAGATACATCAAATACAATAAAAACAACAAAGTGTTTATTCCTTTGCAGCAGATTGTGACCTGCTTTAGTTTCATAGATAACTGGCAGATGACAACTACAACACATTTTTTGGCACAGTGTACAGTACATTTTTCCTCCAGTATTTTTTTAAACAATGAATTTAATATGAGCAAGTTGCTCCAGAATTGAACAGCATTCAATTTTAACAAGAGCCCATACAGCCTCACTTAATCTTCCAGTAAAAGACCAATCTGGTATTTTTATTACTTTCCTGATGTTTTACAAAATGTCAGAATAGTTGAGGCTCATGCTGGAGCCATTTTACCTTTAAATGAGTCTGACTGCAAGTATGACTCCAAAGCAAAAGAGACACATAATTTATGTTGCTTTCTTCAGGTCCTGTGGACAAATTGGATGCATATTACGTTTTATGTTAATTTCTTGACATTATAATTCCACTGTCATTTAGATGAAAACGCAATCTTAATCTCTCAATCTTTCTTTCCACAAGTGCTCTTAATTGCTTTGTTGCCAAGAGCATGAATGACACAGTTTCTTCATAATCAACATATTTGGGCAATTTTTTCTCTTTTTTTAACAAACGCACAAAATAGCTGAAAACAAAACCTTTTTTCACTGAATGTATTTTAAATCATTAACTTCTGGACAGTTGGAAATAATCACTGGTTTTGAGAGCAGACAGCTGCAGGTGCTTCTGGCAAACAATTACAAATATGCTTTATCCGCTGATTTAGGTTAGATCTGTGCTCAATGGCAATGCACATTTATGTTGTATGCCAAAAGCAACTGTAGCATGCCCACAGGCTCAGACTGCTCCTACAAAAAAAATATAAAAAAATCTCCAATATTTGGTTAACCTTTTATTTTTAATCTTTGAGCTAAAGCTAATTAAATAATTCACAGAATACCTTTTTAGTATCAGTGGTTGGATTCTAACATGTCTGGTCATGCCAATTTGTTTTGTTTGGAGCTCAAGATGAATTGGGACAGCAGGCTCGCCTTTGGGAGAACAATTTGTTTGCTTGTTAGCTTTAAGATCCTGTTTTATTTAGATGCACAAATCTGGCAGTGGCATGAACTCCAACTCAGTGCTTTTGGGAAGGAGGGGCAGAAGCCAAGTGAAGCTCTTCCAATCGGGCCCACTTGGTGTGCTTTGCACAGCATGCACAAGCCAAAGGAATAAGTATAATTTGTTCATTTTATTACTTTGTGATTCAACTGGAGCATTTCTTGCTTCCCATATTTTCCGTCTGCTTTATGACAAAATGGTTAAGTAGATTTTCGGAGTGTGTTTGTATATTTTTGTCTGGCAGTCAAAAGGCCCGCATTTGGCAGCTTGAATGAACTCCTTGGCACTTACAATATTATTCATTTAATTCTGTGAAGTCTCAGAGAAATCTAGCCCAGCCCAGCTAAATGCCGGCTGCAGTAATTGCTGTCAGTGTTTTGTCCCCCTGCAGCTTAAATCAAGAGGATTGATGTTTGTGGACGATAAATAACCTGATTAGAAATCCTTTTATTAAAATTAAATCAATCAAGTTAAAAAAGTTTAAGGGGAAAGCATTAGCCAGGTTTCCTAGATATATACACTTACAACACACATGAACATATTCACAGATGTACAATTTTTTCCTAAATAACAATGTTCTTCTGTGCTTTGCTTCTGTGTAATGTGAAATTCACTTTAGTGCCAAAACCACTCAGATTTAACAGGCTTCACAAAGATCATATATATGTTTTATGCTCACAGCTCTAAGCTACCCCCCAAATAAAACTGTCAACAGCCATTTAAAGCAAACAAGCGCAGGCAAGCCATCTGTACTAAGTGTGTCTGGTGAAGAAAGTCAAGCATATGCAAGCTAAAGACCCAGATACTTTCCTTAAGAGCTGGTGGAGACCAAACCATAGCTAAAAGACGACTGAACTCTGAACTCTATGTTGCACTGCATCTCCTGAATGTATAAGTAGCAAATAAGGACAAGGATGAAAAGACAGTATCTCAGGATATGTGTCAGTGAGTTTTAATAAAGTCCAGCAGTCCAAATTTAAGAGTTGTTTTGCTGGTAAATTATCAGATTCTCAGACACTTCTTTATGTTCATTTATTTATGTGTCTGACTATTTATGTATTGTAGCATTGGAGACATTGGGTTGGTGTGGAAACAATTTTTCTATTAATCTATTCCAAAACTCCACAGAAAATAAACTGACAATTGTATTGATTGATAATCCCTCGTTTTGTTATCAAGCAAATATGTCTGATGTCAACTTCTCAGATGTGACATGCTGTTTTTCTCCGTGCTATGTCATTGTAAAAGAAAACATTTGTGTTTTTGACATTTAATGACCTTTCCTTTGGCTCTGTGAAACTGTGAAAGGCATTTCCCACTATTTTCCAGAACTTCTATTCCTGAAACATGATGATCAATGGAATAATCAATAACCAACTGCTTTAAAACAAGTTTCATGTGGAGTGATCTTTGACAGACAATTCCAACTTTTGGGTCTGGCACCAATATAATAGTCTGTATTTTTCTACCCTGGAGAGTAACAGCCTCTCATAAATGTAACAGTGAATTTTAATGATTCCTCTTTTGGCTGGTGACCCCTCGGCTCATCCTCAGGGACATCCCGGAGCCCACTTTAAGAAGCAGTGGCTTATTGTGACACCCTGAAGAATAATATACATACACATTGTCCTTCAGACCATATATTGCATGGCCGGAGAAGTGTTTCAGGTTGCGCCTACGCCCTCTGGCTGCGTACGGGGGAGCTGCAGTCTCGAAAGGCTTCAGTCCGCAGCTTTTCCTCCCTGAAGCTCGCCTTTCATGTCACTAGTGCTACTTGTATGTGCACACGCAGCCAATCTCTTCCTCATGACGCCGGCGAGGCTGGGCTCAGAGGGCTTCCATCATAATATTTAACACACCCACCCTGGATGAACACTTGGGAGGAAGACAAGGCGGCGTGAAGGGGGACAGATGACAGCCCGGATCCCTGCACCTGCCAGCCAGTCTCTGATTTGACTTCGGCGAGGCAAGAAGCATCTCCGCGGATCACCTGTTTATTTTTTTTTTTTTTATGGAATTTTCACTCATGTTTTTTAATGATCGGTTCACCCTAAATACCTGGAAGTCTGTTTTTTTTTTTTTTTTTTTTTTTTTTTTTGTGGACTATAGTCTTATCAGTCTCTCCTGTTACTTTTTTTCCGCCCCAAGAAGACAGTTATGACACGTTTGACATCTCACTCCGTGCTGGCAGCAACACAAGGAAGCAGATTTGAGGAAGACCGTCGGTGCTTTTAAAAGGACTCCCCTCCCCTCCTGCTACCTCTTCCCAACGATCTGTTCAGTGGTCCGTCCTCCTGACACCGTATCCTGTTCAACAAGGCGATGAATGAGGAGCACTTCTGGAGCCGTGGCCGGTCAAGTGTCCTCACAATGTGTCGCTCCGTCCACCTGTCTGGGAAGGAAGAACTGGAACTATTGTAAAAAAAATATATATATATAAATATAAACGCCTATAATAATAATAATAAAGACTCAACACTTCACTGAGCTGTTAACATAGGCCGACAGGCATTGTGTTTGCAATGATCTTATCTTTAAATCTTCAATCTTCAAACCAAAACCGCTGCTTTGTCATCGCTTAACACTGTCGGACACCCATGTCTGTGCCGTGAGGTGCGCTGCGCTTAAAAGCTCGGGCTCCTCCGTGTCAGGAAAAAAAGACCAGAAAGAAAAAAAAAAAAAAAAAAAAAAAAAAAAAAAAGATGATATTGTTTCGTAAATTCCGAGTGCTCATACTCATGGTGTTTTTGGTGGCGTGCACCATGCACATCATGATCGACTTGTTACCGAAGCTGGAGAAGCGAGCGGCGGGGACGGACGGCGGCGGCGGCGGCTGCCAGTGCGCGCAGCACCCGGGCGGGGAGGCGCAGAGCTGGGGCAAGCAGCGCGCCAGGTCGGCCGCCGCCGAGGCGGGCTGGCCTAACAAGCACACGCTGAGGATCCTGCAGGATTTCAGCAACGAGCCCAGCTCCAACCTCACGTCGCACTCCCTGGAGAAGATCACGGCGGCCGGGGACAGAGCCGAGTCCTTCGGGCGGATGGGACCGTCGGCGGGGGAGGCGGAGGACCACAAGCCGCTCATGGGGGACGCGAGCGGGGGTCGGACCGTCCCCGCCCACGGGGTCTCTCGGCTGTCCGCTCTGTTCGAGCATCCTTTGTACAAGGTTGACCTCCCCCCACTCACGGACGATGACACTTTGTTTAACGTCAACACTGACATCAGGTTTTATCCCAGAGCAACAGGGAACCAAGGATGGTAAGCTGCTGGGAATGTGTTAAACTGGAAGGGTTACAGGTGGGACAGGGAGCAGTCAGACCGCTTTAAACACATTGGACTGTTGGTGGGATTTAAGTAGGGGGCAAAAGTTAAGTGAAGAAATATCAGTGATTTGATCTTGAAGTAGTTGAAATCATTCAGGTTGTGCTATTGCTTTCTGTTGTACCATTTTGGAGCCAGTTCATGGTGCCTAATGTCCATGCAGGCCTGCAAATTCGTGAAACAATATGTCTGTCTTTCTCTCTATCCATCATCTATCAACCAGCAGACAGGTCCTTCCATCCATCCAGTCAGTTTCCCTCTGCCTCCAGTAATGTCCACTCATGCATCCGCTGCATCCGCCCATCTGTCTTATTGTCATGCCATCTTATCTTTTCAGGCACGCTACCTATGACTTTCCATCCTGCCGCAAACGTAATATTCTTGGATAACATTAAAACTGCATTTTAACCTCATGATAGAAAC
The DNA here is from genome assembly GCA_031216445.1 of Lateolabrax maculatus. NCBI lineage: Eukaryota > Metazoa > Chordata > Actinopteri > Acropomatiformes > Lateolabracidae > Lateolabrax > Lateolabrax maculatus. The sequence continues at coordinate 15,814,499 of CM062216.1, read as the reverse complement.
AAACCATGTGTTATTTAAATGAAGTGCTCTGTGCAAATTCCTTCTGCATCAGTAAAGTTATTCTATGTTTAGAGATTACAGCAAATACTGTAATTCTCATGTCAATTATGTAGACTAAAAATAATCTTAATCACAATGTGCTTGCACCACAACTTCTTGTTAGACCTTCTTCTACTTCTATACCCGTTTTTTAGGCACAACGAGGAGGGGAACGAAGAGGAGGAGGAGTTCTCTCCTACAGGAGAGTTGACAGCTGAATCTTACCCCAACTGGTTACGTTTCCACATCGGCATCAACCGCTACGAGCTGTACTCCAGACACAATCCTGTGATGGACGCCCTGCTGAAGGACCTGGCCACACAGAGGGTCACCAGCGTGGGTGAGTCAGTCAGGGAGAGCTATGTTACCAAGGTGTGTGTGTGAGTTTGTGTGTGAGAAATTGAGGAGTTGGTGATGTGTACTACACATGTGTATATGTCAGCCTATAGGTTAGGCTGAAGTACTGGGCCAATATTGATATGTTGTATAAGTATAAGTATGGCCTCATGTTGTCCAGCACCAACATGAAGGAGTGTTCCATAGCACTAAAACTTAACAAGAATCTGCCAATAAAATTTTATTTTTGTTTCATTTTTATTCACAGAACTGCTTAACTGTGGGTCGAACTGGCTTAAAGAACTGGTAGCCTACCTAAAAATATTTTCACTACAGTAATATGCGTCTCTGTCCTGTCAGGCAATGGCACTTCAGAGGCTTTTCCACCCTGGCAAAAGTAAAATACAATCAGAAAGTATTTACATTAAAAAAAATAAAACTTTTAAGTCCTGGGAGTGGTATCAGCCTCCAGAAACTCAAGCTGGTTGAGATATGTGCACTTGACTTGTCTGACTATACAATGAATCACAGTATGTGGATTCCAGTGTGTAAAGTATGACTGTGTGTGCATATGTGAGAAGGAGGCCACAATCACACACATCTGGTTCTTTATCTGCATTTCTGCTTATGTGTGCGAGTTTGTAAATCTGCGTTCAGCTGCTTTTTCTCTTGGGAGCTGAATATAGATTCTAACAATCTGTTTATCAAATAATGTGGCTGAGAGAGCATGTGGGTTTCGGCAAGCATGTTGGTCAAGATATGCATTACGGCCGCTAAATGACTTAATCACTAATAAATCCTGTAAAGGTCTCAATGCAGGATATGCAGCACTTCACTTTACCTGACCAATCGCAACATTTGAATGAGAACATGCACTGTGTTACTAAATTGAAAGTGAGGATGAATAAGGAAAAAAGATCACAAATGCCTAAAAAACTTCACATAGCTACTAAACATCTTCAGGCAAACTTAAAGCAAAGAAAAATGGAAAGAATGTTCTAAAGGATTTTCCTTTACCGAGTGTGAATGTCTAAAAATTGCTGTCATTCCTAAATATCAATTACTGTCTGGCATTTGGAGACACTTTGCTTTAAATCGGATGATGAACAAGTGCAAATTCTGTGCAAAAATACTTACTTGAGAATCAAGACACTACACTGTAGTTGCTGGTTTAAGAAATTCTGTTTTGAAAAAAAAAAATATCAAGGTGCAAAATTACCATTAATACTAAGTTGTTTCTGCAAGTTATTTGACTACTCTCTGTTCTTTCTAAAAGACTGGTCTGCTATAAGACATTTACACTGTAAATGATGCACTATAGATGTACCTTATTGTAGTATTTTAATAAAATGTATTATACACATGCCATTTTGGCTAAATCTGCTTCGTGAGAGAGATTTTGTCTCAGTGTGAAAATATGTGAGCCAAATAATTGTGATTAATAATCACGGCCACAGTATAAAGCCTACAAACTGGATAGTGAATACCAAAATATCCTCCACTGGTGCATGTTATCTCCGTCTCTTTGTGTGCTCAAAGAGGAGTCATTGTATTTCTTATTGACGCTGTCTCTGCTGTCTCATTGTTATAAGGCCCACCATCTCTCACAGGCAGCTCACAATCATTCATGCTACACATCTCAGCCTAGACTTTAGTAATGTGTGTGTGTTTTTTGTCCCCTTTTTTATAATATATAAAGCATCAATCTGCGCCCAGACACACCTATAAAAACACTGTATGTCTGCTAAAAAGAAAACCCAGTGCAGTGTGTTTATGTGCCTGGAAGCATGCTTATAGCTTTTTGGTGCACACACTTACACAAAATTACAAACAGAGACAGCATTAGAAAGTTTCCCTGTTCAGCATTTTTTGTGCAATAGTGCTTTCCTCTCTGTTTCCCTCCTCTGTGTCTGTCTCTCTGTTGGGGCATGCTGCTTGTGGCCTTATGTTCAGTCTTCAGCTGGACTCATAAATCATAAGCACAGTACCGTGCAGTGGCACAGGTGAAAGCAAGGTGGATTTATCATCTCGGCATGGGACGGGAAGGGAATCTGATGGTGGTGGGTGAGGCCTGGAGCTTTCTGAAAGACCAGAGAACATGAAGGTTTAGAATCGACAACGGACCCATGATTCATTTTTGGAATAGATGGTTAGATCAACAGAGACACATGCATTCGCACACAGATACTGAGACAGATGGCCTTTAGTAGAAATAATGTACTGCTGAAGTTAACTGTTGTTCAAGTCATGTCTGATTGCATGTCAGCGCGGATACAATCCAGAGAAACAATCAGCTGAGCTTTGCCAGGGTTTTTCACAGGGGATTACCTTTTGTAGTTTTCAATTAGAAGCCAAATTTTTCTAAACGTCCAGCATCAAGCAGAAAATTGAGGCCAGTCCCTCAAGGATTGTGGCTTATGGATTCAAGGTCACAGCATTAAAACATAGTTCAGCCATTTGCAATCTCTTAAAGGTTTTAGGCTTGCTGTATAGCTGTACCAAGTTTAAAGATTACTCTGGGGCACTGTCTACTTGACCTGGCTGCAGCAAATCTGGCACATGTGAAGGCCTAATGCTTTCAGTGTATTCTTTGGTTTTGATTTCACTCAATATCCATCCTCTGTCGTAAAGAAAGGGCACTGACCCGAGGTTATGTAGGTTGTACTTTGTGCAACAGAGGATGTAAAATCCAAAAGCTTTTGAAAATGAGTCACACTAAATAGGGAGGCTTGCCAGCGGTGAGTAAGACAAAGTGAGACAAACAGAGCATAACAGAGAGAATATGAATAAAAGGATGACATATACAAACAAGAAAGAGGAAAAAACAGGAGAAAGCTGATAGAGCTCTGAGAGAAACGCAAGAGAGTCAATAAACACAAAAGACATTTCTGTGCAGGGGGTAGAGTGCAGCCAACTACTCAGTCAGCAAGCCAGTCAGTAAGTGGGTCCACTACAGGGGGCTTATGTTGATATTGGGGTTAGGCAGAATCACTGTGTTGTGTAATATGCTCAAGTTAATGCGCTGTAATAAATGGGCAAATCCCCCGAAAGCCTGTCCATTATGACAGAAACACAAGGCATTTAGACAGGCCTGGCGGTCCCTTTGTTTGAGTCGGAGTCAGGCAGGAAGCTCACAGTGCGTCTCCATCAGCCTGTGGGAGTGGCTCCGTGGACATGAGTGATAGTCAGAGACATGTGCCCTGGCTCCTCTCCCAGAGTACAGGAGGTCAATTTGGTGGGAGTGAGATGAGAAGTGGCTGTGGAGAGTCTAATGTGCACAAGCAATCAATGACCATGTGCACAATCCATGGAGGCTTAGAGAGAGAAACATCTGGTCAGAATCAGGTCTGTTGTGTAGCACGTGCACATACAGTATACAGGCATGGATGGAAACATACAGGTGGGGTCAATTCATCTCTGATTTGGTCCAGGAAATGATGATTCCTCAAACATTTTTGAGGATTTTCAAACATTATTTATTACCAGAATTCAATAACAGATTAATTGCAGTATAATAATACGCTGTTTCTGTGGTCTTTATATAGTAAAAGTAGGGGAACGTCTTTCACTCAATCACTGTCTATTTTTTTTGTCTGTTTCTAAAGACACACGCTGCAAGAGCACAGAGTCACTCTGTTACACTCAGACAAATTGTCCATTTCCATGTTTATCCCTCCATCAAACCCAGAACTAGCCGTAGTTTTCAGCAGATGCTTTTTCATGCTCATCCTTGCTCTCGATCACACCCAGCTACTAACTGTTACAATTGCACTTTGATTGTTCAGTGGCTGCCAAATTGGTCAGCAGATGTGATAGTTCTATTATTCATTCATGCAAAATTGCATTCTCCAAATTGGCAAACAACAAAACAGCTGTGGATATGTGCAAGTGTATTTTTGCGTGTTTATGTTTATATGTGTGTCAGAGTGTTTGTGTGTGTGTGTGTGTGTGTGTGTGTGTGTGTATGTGTGTTTATGCTTAAAATACTGATGTAACATCTTGATTGTTTTCCTCCCAGCCATGAAATCAGGAGGCACCCAGCTGAAGTTGATCATGACTTTCCAGAACTATGGACAAGCACTGTTCAAGCCCATGAAGTAAGTGTCATCGCAAATGGCTGCATGATAGCACAGATAGACCATATTTAAATATTAGACTACACCACATCATGTGCGTATTGCAGATATTATCATTGTTAGAAAATGCTTGTTAAAACCTTTAATAGCAGTTTATCTGCTTTTAACATAGTTCTCAGATTTCAGCAAACATAGGGTTTCCCACTAAAATACCCAATGTCCAAAATCTGCTTGATACACTTGGTTTGATGCGGCCACTTGCAGTGCAAATGTTTAAGAGGGCTACAGGAACTCTTATCTGAATAAGTGCCGCTGCATCTTTCGGGGCGTTCAAATACACAGCTCTCCCCTCTGTGTGATCTTTTTCTGTCTGCTTTTTAATTAACATCAACAGGCTTACGTGTTAATTAAAATGAGCATTGAGCCATCGTGAAGACGTCTGTGGGGAGGCATATATGCTGGCAAAGGCACATTGCACATGAAAAAGAAATGCCCTCCTTCTCAGCTGTCTGAGTTTTGCCCGAAGAATTCCCATGCTAACATGGATAAACAGTGTCCAGGCCAACTGGGCTGCGATCAGGAGTAATTGCTCAGGAGCCTGGTTTGATTGCTGTGAAATGCAGAATGGTTTTCTACATGAGAACCTCCGTGGAGAGTATTAGATTCTGGGAGAAAGAGATGGCGATAGAGGGAGAGGGTTTGTGTGTGTTTGCTTGCAGAACTGGTGAGTGGTGCTTGTGAAAGCTCAAAGTGTCATACCTTGAAAACCTGCAGAGGTATAGTTTGCGATGATTCTTCATTTCAAGTGACACATAAGTGGGAGTATAAGGAGTTAAGGCCTGTGAGTTCAACATCAGCTTGAAAATGAATGATGAAATATTGCTGCTGAATATCTTTTCACTGTCAAGGCTTGATTTATGGCGAGGCAAGGTTTTTTAGTGTTTGGTGTTCATAATCCTTATTCAGCTCCTCTTTACCTGAATGCAGTGCAGCTTTGTCCCTTAATATATACACAGAACAATGTGTCAATGAGTCATTTTTCTGTGTCCTCACTTGGCATGTAATTTCAAGGTCAATCAGTGGCTGAATTTTACAACAACAGCACCCAGCAGGTATCAATGGCATAGTCATATCTGACAAATGAGATTACCTTGTGTTAGTGTGTGTCTGTGTGAGTTTTTTTGAGTAGCTATTAGACTGGACTGGGGGCTTTGGGGGCTGCTTCTAGGCAACACGAACAATCGGACAATATGTGCGCATGCCTGAGTAGTATGTGTGAGTGCGGATGTGATGGCAGGGTTGGTCAAAGATGGAGCAGAGCGATGGGAGGTGGCCAGGCCATGGGCTGTTGTTCTGAGCATCATGTGGTATTAACGGTATCAGGAGACAGTCATACATCATCAGCAGTCATGCAATGTTTTTTTATATGTACATATGTAGGTTTCATTCTGTTTTGTCAAGCAGAGCGTAGATAATGAGTCCCTTGGGAGAGAAGGTCGTGTCAATACAAAATATCATAAGGGTCAGAGTTATGAGAATCTAAAGGGTAAATTATTAAATTATACATACTATGAGTTTCATTTTTAAAACTAAAATGATGTGGTAAACTTAACAGGGATTGGATATATAACACTCTCAAGAAAAGTGCTGATTTCTTACAGCAGATAGAAGTAAAGCGGTCTTTCTCAGTTGCTGTCAGAAACTGTTTTGACAGTAATTACATGTCAGTTTGTGAATTATATGCTACAGATTCCTCCAGCTCTTTATTTAGCCTGTCATATTTTATTCAAAGTCCTTGGTTTGACTGTCACAGTCATCTGTCTCCAGTGTTTACAGATATTACACAAAGAGTCCTCCGAGCGGAAATACAAAAATATCAGAGTTTTCTAAGGGAAATAACCTTTGTTCTACTTTAGTTAAAGCACGTCACAAGCTTTTGTTGCTTCTATCATGGCATTGATGTGTCCCACTTTTATTTTCGGAACTGTAGTGCATTCTGGGTACAGTAGTTCAGAGCGTTGCTGCGTTGCATTGTTTTTCTTTGCCTGTCCCATTGTGCAGCATCAAGTGGTGCTTCAAAGAGGCTTTGATGTTTCAGGCCTCCTTTGAGCCGAATGCAAATCTGTACACTGGCATGGGCCAGGAGACTGCACAAGCTGACAACTTGCCAGACACCTCCACACGATGTTTTCTCTGTGCAGCTCTGAGAAAAAAAGTTTGGAGCTTCGTTTTATCTGTCTGACTAACTCTATGATTGTGTTTGGTGATTTAAAGTGGATGCCCACAGCAGGGTAGAAGATGCTTGTTCAGTTTTAAACTGCAATTTGGTGTTTTAGGTCACAATGGCTTGTTTCCCCCCCCCACAAAAAATGATCCCATTTTTGTGCAAGCCAAATGTTTACAATCCATTCCCTCCCAAGAAGTTTAATCTGACAATGAAACATGTACTAATACAGTTCCTCAGTTGTGGGTATTGTAAATCATTTTCAAGAGGACCATTCATGCAAAACTGCAGGTATCTACAATTCTCACAATGTCTTTACTACCTAACACTAAGAGAATTTTAGTAGCGTCACCATGAGAAAGTCTTTCCTTTAGCCAAAAAAATGTAATACAAAATAGATTAAATGTGAACTAAAGCTGGGGATATCCGTAGGCTGTGAGTAAAAGGGTCAGAGGCTGTAGAGGAAGCAGGGAAACAAAGTGGCATGTGAAAAGAGAGAGGGCTGGTGTTGGGAGACAGATAAGAAGCAGGGATAGACCAGAGGGTAGGGAAGCGGTTGTCACTGCCAACCTGTCAAGGAACTGGGTTTTCCAGCTGGAGCCAGGTTACAGGCCGGGTGGAGACCCTCCTTGCCAGGCTTTCGTGTCTGTCTGGCTCAAGTCCCTGGTGCCCATCCTACCCATCTCCTGCCAAGATCCTGGTGGTGGTGTGTTTACAGAATGTTCATGTCATGCTAATTGGATTTGTCAGATGGCGGGTTGAGGGATTGAGGAAGGAGGTGTAAGCCTCAGATATGCAAAGAAAGAATTAATTTCTCCATCATACGCTGTTTGACAAGCCTGTTTCCAACCCCCTCGCTTTGATTTTGTTGATAGTCTCATAGTTCAAAATCGTTTATGCACTGCAAGAATAGCAGAAATGACTTTGATGGTCCCTGTTTTGTTGTGTACATGCCCCAGTTGTGCAGAGAGCTTTTACATCAACGCACAGGGTTCATTACATGTATATACATGTGCTAGAAGATATAAATAGGGCACACATGCCCATCCTTAAGCACTGTGGGGATCAGGATACGCCCTCATCTGCATGAACCCGATCAGTTTTGACAGGCTGGGGCTCTTAGTGCTAGTAAAGCCAGTGGGGTTGTCTGTGGAGCCTTTTAGCTGCAACACCCAAGAGGCCGCTTGGTTTTTTATCATCTACAGGTTTTTTCATAACCACACGTTCATTGGAGGGCCCCATCATAACTACTATGCCCCAGTTGGGTTATGCCATTCCTCCATGAATCCTTTCGCTGCAGATGGAGAATCCTATTACGATTGAAGCCATCTAATGGCCTCTGGAGATAGCATCTCCCTGATATGTTTATTGATTTGATCATGAAAGATTGATGATTTTATTATTGATTTAGATGCATTCATGTAGAGTGCAGGAGGAAACGGAGCTGTTCATAAAGTGTCTTTGATGGCTTGTGGTCTTTATGGTAAGTTTGACCCTGGAGAGTTCACCTGCTGACTACAAATATTTCTTCTATACAAGAACTTCCATTTAATCTTCTTCAACCATAGAGATTTTAGATCCATAAGCCAAGATCATAATCCTGTAAACTCATGACTAGATAACAAGCATCTGTGCACAGGATGGCAATAAAAACTGCCTCACAGATTGAGTTGTCCCAGTCTTTCACAGAAGTAGTTGCAACCATGAATAGAAACCCAATGAAAAGATAATGGTCTCACGTTATAGAAAAAAGCCAAATCACATAAAGCTTCAGAAGATCTATCCTGATCCAAAGTCCCATTGTTAAGAACCTGCAAATCTTATTACATGGATAAATAAGACATGATTACATACAAATGCATGCACATAAATAAATAAATACATAAAAACATATGCATGTATATTTATGCATTCGTGGCATGCACTGCATCATGGCTTAACTTCCATATTTTTCATATCATAGGCTTTTAAGGGAAATATGTTGTGGATATCATATACATTTTATTTTTTTCTTCTTCTTTAGTAGTCACTTGTATAACAGTTTCCCTAAAGATCTCCCACAAGGCCAATAAGAATGCCGCTGGCTCTCATAAGCTGGATACACTTTTGAGAGGTGCCGCCTGAGCTCATCTTTGGGTGTGTGCACAGATGAAGCATGTTACTATAGACAGCTGTTCGCACAGCTGCTGCTCATACACACCCACACACACACACACACAGTCACACAGTCACACAGACACACACACACTCATATACATACGTACACAAGCTGCAAAGAGAGGTACGCTGTGGGGGTTAAAGAGTTCGTGCACCCTCCATCACCCAGGGCTGTTACTGGAAAATCCGCAAGCAGCGAGCCAAGCCGCAGCTGTAGCCGCTCATTCAGAACTGCGGGTATATTACACAGAAGGTGATGACTGCAAGCCCACACTCTGCCTGCAAACACAATGCAAAACTAGCTCATTCACTTCCGACCACTCACCGTTTAACACTTCCCTAATGATTTTCACCATGACGTGTCAAAAAGCCTTGAAGCGCATTAAGAGACTTTAAATGTGATGAAACGTCAAATCTCTTCACATTCACATTAACACCCTCGTCCTGTAGTCCATGATGAAGTTTTCTGACCTCAGTCTTGCATATTATAAAACGCTTCAGCTGAATTGTCACATCTATCTTTTCACTAACTGATAGGTTATGTAAAATGTGGCTGCACGACTTTGTGGCTTAATCAGCCTTTCTGGTTGCTTGGCAGGGAGAGACTCCTCAGGTTTTCAGCAGCCCCTGCTGTGCTGTCCTGGCATCAGAGTGGCCTCACAGTCGTTCCATTGAGTCCACTCATGCCACACAAGCATACAAGACCAATCAGTTGGCAGGGGACAGAGCAGCTCAGGAGGCCAAGCAATTTGTCTGACCTGGCTGTTGAAATCAATGATAATCTGTAGAGAGCAGGTGTGGTTGGGTGTTCACGAGTGGGCAGAAATAGAGGAGGCTCTACATTTGAAGTGAAGCATTTGTGTGTGTGTGTGTCCAAGATGTATGTTTCAAATGTCTGTTCAACTCAGTGTTTTTGATTCTCTTTGTGTGACTCACTTCAGTGTTCATACCTCAGCCTTTACATTTGTGTGTGCGTGAACGTTTTTTCATATTTGCAGATGTATGTGTGTAGGGAGAAAGAGAACAAAGACGTCAAAACAGGATTATGCAAGATGTATGAGGCATGTCTGCAGTGCGTTTGACAGATGTAGACAGAGAAAGCGTTAAACGTTGCCTTACAGTGTTGCACAATGTTTCCCAACAAAACCAACAGACAGTTTGAGTGCTGACATCCATGTTGGGGTTAGTCATTACCTTTTCTTGGTAATGTTCTAAAACTAGTTATTTAGTTCAAAAGGTTATATTTTGAATGCAATCAGTGCATAGTTAGTGATATTTTAAAATGGAATTAATTAAAAGCATTGAACCTCATTAGTTTGATTTTCAGTATAGGCTTTAGGCTAGGACTAGCTTTTGAAAAAACTCTTCAGAACTTGCAGTACTTAATGAAGAAAGGGATGGGAGCCTTCCGGTGTCAGGCGTTCACAACATCTGTTTCTCATGCAGCTTTGTACTTGCAGCCAGGCAGCCGGAGAGGGCCAGACCCAGCACTCTTCTTTAGCCTCTGGGTACTACTGACTCCCTCCGCAGGTCTTTAAGATTAATTTGTTTTTTAAGCTGTTCTAATGTGGCTGAGGATTGCTCATCTTCTGCAGCCTCTTTTCTCCTTACCCCCTCCATGCTCCTTTTTCATCCTCTCCTGACCTCTCTCCTCCTTCTCTTTTATTTAGTCTATCAAAGAGCTTTGTCTCGTCCAGCCTCAGGCTGATGTTGTACTGTTGCAATGTCAATAGTCTCAGCATGTATATACTCTAAGTTCACAGTGTTTTTCTTTTGCCCTCATTTACACTCTTATTTATGTTTTTTTCTATTTCAGGCATCCATGTAAACAAACCCACTTAATGAAATTCTCGATCTCTCAGCTTCCCACTGTGATGTTGCTTAGCAAATGATGTGGGTTGCTTGCATGTGTTTGAACTTGAAGTGTTTATAGCTGGGTAACCATGCATGTACATATATGTGTGTGTCTGTGTGTGTGTGTGTGCGTGTGTGTGTGTGTGTCCAGTGTAGTCAGTGTGTGGGCGCTTTGATGCACTGACCTCATGTAGGCTGTGAGATGAGCCGGTTAATTAGTGTGATGCTTTAACAGTCGTATAACCAGCTGCAGTCAGTGGTTTGTCACATCTGCATAGTCACCAGCACACACACTGATAAACGCACAAACTCTATTTGAGTTATCTTACTGCAGTCTTAATAAAGTCTACTGTAGAATGTCAGTGTGTAATATTTTAATTGATGTGTCAATCATCTATGTGTGTTCTGCTTATTATATAATTATGTCTCCTAATTAAAGTGTGTGTTTGGGTGCTGCCACACTTTTGGGTCTTCTGGAATCAGTCATTTCATATCATTCATATCTGTCATAATTACCACTGAGTCATTTCTATTTCTACTCCATTTGATGGATGTTCTAAAGAGGAATTTCATCTTTTCATGTTCCTCTTTCTTTCCATGTCTCGTTCTTGTGTGGTTTGTCTGTGTCTCAGTTCGGTGTCTATTCTTGATTCGAAGGTCGGCAGTGTAGCGCCTGTGTATCATCTCCAAAACTTTTTTTTTTTTTTTGGGCACACAGATTCCCAACACAGACACTGAAACACAGAGGACTGTCTTATTTTAGATTCCCAAGCCTTAAACTCCCATCACACCCTTCCTCCTTTTCACACACTTACATAAAGACATCTCTCATGAATGTTTTACTAGGTCGGTTCCTAAGGAAGTGGCATTTTTCATCACCATCCCTCCCTTCCTCCTGCTCTCTGTCCATCCCTCTGTCTGTCTCCACCTCCCGTTCATGCTCCTTTTTGGACTTTGTTTGTTTGATTCGCTGAGGCGGTACTAATCCTAGGCTCGTCCCTCTCCTCCGTTCAGAGCCTCTCTGCTCTGTATTTTTAGCTTCTCTCCATTTTCTCTCTCTGTCTAACAAGTGTTCATGCATTCACACTGTAATGTGGCAGAGCCATGAGTACCCTAATCGTAATGTGATTACAGGCCAACTGAGTTGCTGGAAATGATACTATGAGTGATGTGTGTGTGTGTTTCCTGTGTGTACTTTTGGATTATGGATAATGACCCCAATCATTGGTAGCCAGTCATACCTCAATGTAGCATTGTCCTACCAAATAATGTGTTAAATCTGCGCATAAATAACCACCAAATAATGACAGAATCCAAGGAAAATCCATTTTTTTTACAACCTGGGTCTTATCTTTGTATAGTTTTGGCTGTCAGTGCTATCATTTATAACATTTCAGTAACAAACATAGAGTCCAATAGGCCAAGACACAAGAATGCAAATATTGAAATAATCACTCATTGTTGACAGTCAGTCTTCAGTGTGCATGTAAACAGTTTATATGAGGGATATTAAAGTAATAGTTTGCAGTAGCTAGATTTGTATGCATAGTAACTTCCTGTCGTTTTGTTTTGACCATTGCCAGGCAACCCACAAGTCACTGTTCCCAGCCAAGAAGTAGTCCATAACAGAACGCTAAAACAATATGCTGTTTTTACAGCTCTCTTTTTCAATTTGTGAGCTTAAGAGGTACTCGTTCGCAGATTTTGTTACCTTTGGATGGAATGAGGCTAGCTGTTTCCCCCTGTTTCCAGTCTTTATTCTAAGTGTATATTTTGAGAAGAAGCCGATTCTTTTGTAACTGTCACAAATTACACGACGATGGTTCACTAGTTTGCGTCAACTGTACACGCCTTGAGCTTCATGGTGGTTTGGAGTTGTCAAAACAGGTTTTGTGATGGATATTTGATGACTAGATCAAAACCAAAAAAGCAATAGGTTTTGTCCTGATATTTGAATCGTGGACTGGTGTATGTGTGTCTTTTGGTGCATTTTGGGTTAGTGCCCATGCCTGTGGATGTGTGGATGTGTGGCTGTGGACCAGAGCGTGTGTGCTCCTCTGAGTTACACCACATCCAAGTGAATCTCATTTTTGCAATTGTGCATGCTTGTTGTGGTTCCTGACCCTGTTTTTGTCACTGCTTTGTGTGGTTATGTTGCTCAGCCGTTTTAACATATCATTATAGTCTAAAATACTGTATGGGGGAATTCCTAAGCTTCCCGCTAGGAATGTCACTGCCGCATTTGTCTGGAATGCTGAACATTCATTTCCCTCCAGGAGGTGAATTCTAGACATCCCAAATGAGCATTTCATTTTATGGTGTGAGAAAAGCAAGCCAAGCCTTCACTTACAGTAGGGTGGGGATATTTTATGTACCTTCAGCAGGGGTGTCTGCTGAAATTACACAAAATATCCCAGGTTTGTTATCTCAATGACATTCAGGTATGCTGCATTTAATTGAGGGGATTTTTCAAAGGCTAATTGTCGTCTAGGTTCTTTGGTGAATATACTATCTTTGGTTAAATTGATTTAATTTTAGCTATTTATCCCGACAAGTTAGACTTAACTAAACAACTTGCTGTGCGACACCGTAATGGCCCTGATGTTTTCAATTTCTCTCAGACGCTATAATGAGGATAATTGTTTTGCCTTAGACTGACAAAAAGGAGATGATTCTTCTTATTTTTCCTTAAAATTACAGAGCACACATGCTTCATTGTTGCTTTGTCACTAAATCAACTGTTGCCCCTTAACAATGGGACCACACGCACTGCACCACCCCTTACAACTGAGCTCAGTCATTAGATAACAACCTTTCCCAGGTAGATCTATCACAGCCCACCTGAATGTCTCTCCAAGCCGAATGAATGAAACAACAGTTCTTCGACAGAGAGAAAGAGAGAGAACATTGTGGCTCTGTAACTTGGGCCTTTGTGATAGCATGCACAGAGGTTAATACATCCATTGTGGGCCAGGCCCGTGCTTGTCTAAGCCTGTCCCATGCAAGGTGGCAATTAGGCTGTGTGTGACTCCACTATCCCCCTGACAGAGGCCAGCGGAGGGGGAGGAGAATGCAATCATTGTCTACCAATTAAACCAGAGGAGGGTTCTCCCTGGCTTTGCCCATTGTCAGGGCAGGATGTAGGAGGGGCTGCGGTGGCCAGGTCTGGTATCACCGGGCCAAGGAGGCAGGAACCTGATCCAGGGGCTTGCCTGGGTCACCCCTCCCCTCCCCTCCTACCCTCCTTTTTGCAGCTTTGGGCAGCCGTGATGCAAACAGAGGAGCCTCTGTGCTGGAGGTGCAGGGAGACTCTCGGTCAGAGTTGCTGCTGCTGGGAAGATTGTTCACAAAAGGAGTACGAGTGGAATCTCTGAGATATGAATAAGCACAGATTGATGTGTTGTCTCCATGTAGTACCACCGTCATAATGTTAGATAGATAGAAAGAACAGAGTAGGTTTTCATTTTTAGTTCCCAGATGAATGATATTATTTATTTTTACATCTGGAAAAAGAGTAGTGTTAACAGTTTAAGACAATTTGACAATCTCCCCATGTTCTACAGCCCTTTACCCTTTAAGGGTCATGACACCCATAAATGTCTGTACAGAATTTCATGGTAATCCATCTAATAGTTGTTGAGATAAAGTGGTGGAGCGAGAGACTGACTTTTAGGTTTATTTCTTAGGATTTTTTTTTTTTGTTGAATGGTGTAGTGGATTGCATTATATTGTAAGATGTTCCTGTTATTGTGCCCCCATTATGCGGTATATACGCAAGGAGGACCAATGCACCAACAACACATCATCATTGCAAGATGATGCATTGAGACACAGTCTGCAGCGACATTAAAGGTCACATTACAAAATGCAGCCGTCACACGATGATGCATGGACTTTGTCTCATGATACGCTGTATGACCAGTAATAGTCAAGAGAAATTTAGAGAATATTTTGCTCAGATTCATGTTACATTTGAGCCAGTGTTTCATTTCCTTTTTTTTCTTTTATTGTGATCATCACTCAGTGCCCTAGAAAATTAAGGTCGAGGTAATTGTTGCTCTGATTATCTTCGGTACTCGGCCTGCGGCCTCGTACCTATGACCGAATCGAAGCCGTGCTGATATTCAGTACAACAGCACAACCTCGAGTGTGATATAGCTTTTATACAGCAGTTCTACAAGCTCCATTTATTAATTAAAAGTATTGAGCGTCAACAGACTATGACTTGTTTGTTTATTTAATCATTTATTTGGCTCTGCAAACACAAATAGTTCCACAACTGGACTGGGACTGGACTGTTGCCAAGCAACACATAAAAATGTTCCTGCACACTAACCAGCTTGCTACTTTGTGTAACTTCAGGTCTACAGGTTACCACAGGCCAGCTACTTATCATCTACAATTATCTGTATGTTTCCACTTATGTGCGACCAGTAAAATAAGGTGGCACATGCGATTCCGATTAGTTTACAGCTTGATCAGACATTATGTATGGCAGGTGTCATCTGAGCACACCTGGACGTTTGCACTGAAGTATGCAGGCTTCTTTCCTTCCATGTGTCCTTTTCTGACGACCATTCATAATTTAACTCAAATGTTATTTGTGGAAATATGTTCATCTTTGCGGTGCAACGTTTGTTACAATCTAAGATAGAGAATGACGTCTATATAATTAACGGTTATTAGAACGCCTGTAAAGCGGAGTGATACATGTAGTTAAAAGTCCCAGTACTGTTATACTATATATCAGCACTCACTGAATGCCTCTTATCCAATCAAATGACTTGGTCAGAACTAACTGTTGTATAATGTGCTGCAGTGTATCTTTAGAGCAATGTCTTAGATAGATATTGGATATACAAAAATTTGTCGGGAATGTATTCTTGGTTCTAGTGTGAAGACACCATAAGACTCCTTATTCCTTTCACAGACAAATTAACTCTATTCATCCTTAAGTGCAATGGACTCGTTCCATCCCACTTAGCTCTTACACAAGGATAAATGCAACCCTTGGAACTGTTTTTCCAGTGGTTTCACCACTTCCTCCTTCACCACCGTCACCCACTCATGACCACAATGACATCTCTCAGCCACCACTTAGCCTCTGATAGATGGTTTCTATTTAGGAAACGGCATCTGACCACAAACCACCGAGCACAACAAGACCGTTGACAGGTCTAAATAGAAAAGTTCAGCTGTGGGAGAAACGAAGCACAAACACCCATGCCTCGATTTGGGGGCCTCGCCTACAAAATAGCTTTCTGGAAAGACTCTTTTGATTGCTTTCTTTGGTCGAGGTATCGAAGTTTTGAGTTTTATGTAGTTAGGTTTCACTCTGTGGTGTGCAATCCATTTTGGGACGGTGGGAGAAGCGGCGTTGAAAATAACTGACAGCCCGCTAAAATTGAGTTGTTCCCTCTCTGAGCTGAATGTGGTGATGGAGGAACTTCGAGAGCTTGTAACTTTTAGCACTGAACAGAACAGGTTATTGCTACTATCCCAAAGCTTCTCAGGTAATTAATAAACATTTTCTTTAGGGAGCTAAAAAAAGAGACCTCTACTTAATCAAACGCTATTCTGTCACCAGTCAAGCGCTGCTGGAATACGGCATTTTAACAAGCCTCACATTGGACTAATTAGGGAAAAATAGTACCAAGCTTTCAAGCCGTTCTGGCCTGTTATAGATTCAAGTCTTCAGAGATACTCAAAAATAAAAGGCTGCCAAGTTCATCTGTTGAACTGCCGCTGTGTGCAGCATGTTGCCGTGTGTGTGTACATGTTTGCATCCGACTGTCTTTATCTGCTTTGTCGTGTGTCCACATTCAGTTTAAGTAAACACAGATGGGGAAGGGAGTGACTGGCCGGCAGCCACAGTGTCCTTCAGGAAAAGGAAATCGGAAGGAGGACGAAGGAGGGAAGGAGGGAGGGAGAGGAGGGAAAAAGTAAGAGGGGAAAGTGATGGAGATGTGTTTGTGGATACATGGCTGACTGGTTTATTTCCAGGGCACCTTTAGGAAGCACGGTCATCCTCAGTGGACACTGCCCAAGGAAGGGCAGAGAGAGATGGGAAGATCTGTTTTGGGAGAGGGAAAAATCTCCAACAGCTGCAGCAAGTGACACTAAACATGGTTTCAAACTGTTTGTATGTGAGAGTGTGTGTGTGTGTTTCTTATCTTTGGGTCAACATAATAGAATTGTTTTGCATTTGACACCTCAAGATATTCACCCTCACAGATGGGAACAGATAATGGACGTCCAAAATGCTTACTCACAATCCAATTAACTTCTCTTGGCTCATACAGACACACTCCATGTCCCAGCTGAGATTGGAGTGTGAGTGTGTGTGTGTGTGTGTGTGTGTGTGTGTGTGTGTGTGTGTGTGTGTGTGCGCGCCTATGTTGGGGCGGTCGGTCTGGAAAATGAACGCTTCCCAGGATTTAACATAATTTGCTCTAATTGGTGTTTGCTGTTCAGCAACTACTTAGTGATAATCAAATAAATTCTTAATGGTCTGTACTGCAGGCTAGTTTGGAGGATGGACCTTTATGCAGAGCTTCCCAGTAAATCTTAAAAAGGGACGATTTATATAATTTTGGCAGGTGTTTCAGTCTCCTCTTCCTAAGCACTCATTATGGCCCAGCACTTCATCTGCCAATTTCCACTCAGAGAATCTGCTTTGAACTTTATCAAAAGAGGAGAACATAATTGTATTTTCACCCTTGTCCGTGTTTTCTTGTAGCCTTTTATAACTTCAATTTATTTTATGACACTGAGAAGGCATGAAACTGTCCTGGAAACATAGCTACAGCTTTGAAGACCTTTCCAGTTAAATTGTATGTGTTCAAATTTAAGACATGGCAGGATCCACTCTTTTATTTACCCGTCAAGTTTCAGATGACAGTCAAAGGCAGAGAACAATTAGAGGGAATTCAGACTGAGAGGAGATGCCCTAAAGTGTAGCTGCTTTCTGTGTCTTTCCCCAAATCTCCCCAAGTCTGAGTGGAGAGACTAGTTTACGCCAACTCTGCAGTTTCTGCCGTTTACTGACACACTCAGACTGGGATTTTTTTTTTCTCCTCTCATCAGCTTCAGCTTACATGTCAGGCTGAATACCAGGGCTTGTTATTCAGTCCCTGTGAGATGAAGACTCATGGTAATGCCCATTGATTTTGTGTGCAGGCAGAAACAAAAAACTTGCACTCACACACATTACAAGGAAAGCTCTTAAAATCCCCATTGATCCCAACAGGCTGAGAGTTATCCCGTTTGTTTTCATTATGGAAGTAATGTCGGCCTTTTGCAGACTTTGTTGATCTTTTGTTGCCTCTGTAAGACCAGAAGTGTCAAGGTGGATGCCGTCTTTTACTTTTTCCCACATTATTTAGTTTGAATCTGGCTGTTGGTTCTTTGAAGCATTAGTCACTCTCCATCTTGGCCTACTCCTCCCTCCTTCTCTCACAACTTCTGGAGCTTTGAGGGATTGAGACAACTGGTAGAGGCTTTCTGGAGGAATTTCCTGCTGGAGTAGATTGCAGAGGGACTGTGCTCCACTGTTCGTGTTTATTAGTGCCGTCTTCTACACCATGAATGCTCTATGTGACACTTCAGAATGGTTGGGTGTAATATTTGTGGTGGTGTGGAAGGAAATCACATTCCCAATGAGTCTTTACATGCCACATTTTATGGTGGATTGCCTGGTTAGGATGTTCACTTTAGTATAGCTGTCAAGTTTTGGAGACATTTTTGGATCAGGTGGTTGGCCTTAAAAAAAACTGTTCAAGTTAAAACATGGGTATTCATGTAGAAAGACATATTAAGGAAAACTGCAGGAGAGAATCACATTCTGTCAGTATGCAGTGTCTCTGCAACCTTTTGAAGCTTATTGTTCTAAACATCCCCAAGCTTGTGCATTCTTACATCTAATCACTGTTGACCCAAGAATACCCCTTGATGTTTGTGTATGTGCTGCATAATTCATAGTTCATATTCTGTGCAAAGCCTGTCATGAATTGCGCACCCTGTGAAGGATTTCCTCAGACTTGTGCTATTGAAAACGCTTAATCCTCTGTGGATGGATATGTAAATATGACAAAGTGTGGCTTTGTGTTGCTGGAACACTCCTGATTGTTGAGGATAGCAGATGTGCGTTTCATTTGTTGTGGGTGACGGTGTGGGAGAGAGGGAGAGAGACATAAAGAAGGGTAACCAGAAGCTTTAAGACTGGTCTCATCCTTCAAGTGCATAAGAATATATAATCCCCTTAGTGAACACACACACAACATACATAGAGCATTACTGCCACGCTGCACCATCAAAGCCCATGCATGTCTTTAATTATTCTTTTCTGTATATATGCATTGCTCTTTTCACCTCGTCTTGCATATTAAAGAAAAGTGCAGACTTGAGTTCCCTTAAATTCTATTAAAATTTTACACGGTGGCATGTCATAGTGTTGTGTGTAGTGTGATTTGTGGGTCATGTCCATTCAGTTCTTTGCTTGCTGAAATAATTTGTTTTTGTAAGAAATTTTCAAGTGAGTTTATGCCATAATTAGAGTCAACAGTGGAGAGATCATATATATACTTGTGTGTGTGTGTGTGTGTGTGTGTGTGTGTGTGTGTGAAAATACCTGTGTGAAGTGTGAAATATTCATGATACAAAATTATCCTATTTTTAAAAGGAAGAGATTCATACTGATAGTAAGTTTTTTCTCCAACATCTGTTGCTGTGAAAAAAAAAATCCTTCTGCTGTTAAGCTCTTGTAATGTCACATAAACTGTACTGAGGTCTATTTTCTGATTATTCTGAGTGAATGAAATGCAATTGAAAAGCAGTTAGTCATCAAACATTTAGTCTATTGATATTAGAAAGCTGCCATTCAGCAGCACTTCTTACTGAAAGCCACCAGTGAATACGCTTATCGAGTAACAAGCACAACAATTTTTGGCACGGAAAAGCGCTAATGCATTCACCGAAATGTGGCTTTGTCAAAATGAAAAATATGCAGTGATACTAATAAGATTCCCTTTAAAAAAAAAAAGAAAAAAAAGAAAAACATGTTCCAAGTACGCTCAAGACTCGGGGGAGCCCGTTAAGATGATTGTAGGGAAGGGATCCCAAAAGCCCAGATATAATTCTGAAGCTTTGCATCAGGTCACAGTTCACAGTGATTTCAAGGCTTTAAACACTGCGCTTTATGGAGCAATATGCCCAGGGGAACACGGCTGAATATGACACGCCAGTCAATTAAGACCAGCAAAAATAAATAAATAAAAAATTCACAGCCATTTCAGAAATAGCTCTAAGAGAAATGTAGAGCAGAGTACACACTGAGACGAAGGAAGTAAGATTCAGCCTACATACTGTAGCTGCAGCATGGGGAATTATTTGATACATACACAATAATATTGGAGTAGATGTCATTTTATGAATTTGAGTGAAGCAATTGGGCTTTTTTGTGGAAGACACATTATTATTCAAAAGCAGAGTATTTGTATATGTCTTAAAACATCTCTGAAGGAGATCTTTAAAGTGGGTGTAAGTTGCAAACTGAAACAAGTGTAATTGCTTAGCTTATTTATTCAGATACTGATTCTGGTGGATAACCTAAGAACAGTGCAGGTAACAGCGTTTTTGTCCTTTCAGAGGAAAAAGGAAGAAGTGTTAATTTAATATCTCACTATGAAAGAGAGAACTGTCAGTCATCTATTGTAAATAACGTCGCTCTCAAGCAAAACGCTCGCTGAACCTTTCCAGACTAAAACGAGAGAAATTGTGGGCAGGGACTCATTTTCTATTTATGAAGTACTTTGCTGTTAATGTGCTTAATGTGTCTTTTATTGTATGTGCACTAATCTTCCTCAGGGTATTAAAGGGTTTTCAATCACTGACAATCCAATTTTGATCGGAGCTTTTATTGTTCGTTTGTTTATTTTGAAGTTTTAAAAGCTTTTATTCCCTGATTCCCAACCTGTCAATAGTCATATGGTATTTTGTGTGTTTTATTTCCAGCACCCTGTGTAGTCTGGATTGTTAAACTACATACACAGAGGGTAGTTAGAGAGCAGTAGGGCTTTGCAGACCCATAAGCCATTGCCTGATCCCTGACATATACGGACAGGGACTCCCAGCCATCTGGCCAGATGAGACAGTTGGATGGACAGTCCACCCACACACATTCACAGACACAAGTTAGAGTAGTTCTGAGGGTTTCTGTCATCTATCTCAAGGGTTGCCAGAGAGCTCTGGTGGTCACAGATAGTGACCTAGCCCACAGCTATGCAGCCTCCCTCAAAGCCTCAGTTTCTGCCGTCAGGTTTTATTGTGGACAGAAGGTCAGACAGCCAAGAATTAAGAGTGAGGGAACTGAATTGAAGGAGGAATATGTGAGATAAACTGTGTAACATAATTGGAAGATAGAGAACAGAACATATCACAGTGTGTACAGGCACTGTGAACTGATTATTTGTATTTATATAAGGGCACAGCTATGAGCTTAAAGGACATCAAACATCCCCTATTCAAAATGAATAGATCTCAAGTCACAGAAATATGCACGCAGTAGTTTACAGCACTATGTTTGACTGCAGGTGGATTAAATGTCTCCATTCAAAGGCATCACGGAGTATTTGAGAGAAATGTTAGCATTACTATTACTATTATTAGCAGCACTCCAATCAAAGGGGAGAGAAGGAATACTGAAAATTGATCTGGATTAAAACTTTCAAAAAAGACTTTGCACGGACTCCATTAACATGTTTGATATGTCTTAAGAATGAACACAATATGTTTGGTGAGAAACACTGAATTAAAAAAAAACATGCTTGTTTACAATGAGAACCTTTACAGCTATGGTTATTTGTACAGTTCTGCACAGTTTACACACCCAGTAAGTCATAGGCCACGTTCCTTGATTGTAATCGGGGACTAAGAACCACCCAACACTTATTAAAAATATCATGTTGTTAATTTACAAATGTACTGTAACAGATAATTTGGATCACACCTCTCCGTTTTAAATGTCAAGAAATATAGTTGAGCCTCAGAATTACCACCATTTGCATTGCTAGGCAACATCTATCTAAACAGAAAAGGATTGATCCAAGCTCTTTAGCTAAAGTTCACTGTTGCTGTATTTAACTACAATTTAATACTGGCACATTAATTTAGAACTGCAAACAAACATGCACGTTATAGGTGTCAAGTTATACTGTGCAGTTACAAAAACTTAATCCACACCTTCCAGCCAATCAGAGCTGAGAATTCTTGTTTGGTGGAAAGTTTCTCATATGTGAAGGACAGATCCTAACCAACATGTAATATATGCTGTATCTCCTTCATAATGGTCCTAAATGTATAATATCATATCCTGTAATTTGACTCATATCTACATGACTCTCCAGGGTGGGCACCCTATTCTGATTAAATATCAATCAATAGATATTTGCACCTCTACTCTTGCACATACTGAATACTTCATACAGCAGAAAGCTGATCACTGATAACGCTACTCAGTCTTCATATTAATTCCACACTCTCTCCCACCTCGTGAGTATCTAATAACTTTGAAATGTAGGCACCGACTTAGACCATCATCTATCTTATTCATGCCAAGTCTTTTTCCCAGCATTCTTATGATAATATCGCCCATACTGCTTCCCACACAGGCAGATAACTTGCCTTTCCCTCCTGGCAGCACCTCACCCTGTGTGTTGAAAATAGCTGAGGCTAGAACACAACTTGTGTAACATGATTTGAAATTCAATCTAGACAGCCTCCTTGGGGCCCCGAGCCGATTCTTAGATCCATCTCCGATACTGATGCTGGAGGAAACGCAGAAGCGGCTTGCACGGAGGAAAATAAAGGAGAATAAGCAGACAGAGACTCAGGGGTACACACACTATATATATATAAACACAGAGTATGCCGCCATTTGCAGATATAAGCACAAGCACGTACACACACACGGCCTTGACAGTGTTTGCCTGTGTTTTCTCTGATACTTCTGCATGTAGTGCTGCTGACAGACAAGCACCCTCTGACACAAATCACCAGGCTGAACAGGTTTTATCTCACAATCTCTTACCCAGTCCTCCATCCTTCCACCTGTCTGTCACCTTGAGAGGGGTTGTGAGTACTCTACAAGGTGCCATTTATCCATGAGTGTCCTGAATATATTGCACTGATCACTTGCTTTTCTCTAAAACCCTCATACCCAAAAGAGTCTCTCTATTCTACAGGAGATAAGGAGTACTGTAGTGCAAAACATAATGTCAAGAGTGAATAGAAATTATATATACTTTGCTAAAATTTGTTTTGTAAACATCAATCTGTTGTCTTTGTTTTGCCGTAATGAAAAAATTGGTTGGTGGGAAAAATTGGTTTGGGAGGAGGTGAAAATTAAGGAATGACAGAGACCGGACATATACATAGACGTGGGTACATAAAAGGAATAAGAGGAAGAGAAAAGGAGAGGCAGAGCAGAGGAGAGAAGCTGCTGGATGCTTGATAATTGGTGTTAAATAGGGTCAGGCTGGCGAGAGGGAATTTCATTTAGCTGCACGATAACCAAACAGAATTGGTAAATCAAAGCAGGTTAAAAAAACTAATTAGTGGCTAATATTCTTAAATATCCCCGATCTTTTTTTCACTTCCTAGATTTCCTAGAACTAGATATCTGGGAACAGTAAGCTGCATGCAAACAATTGCTTATTTACACATTCAGTAATTACGGAGCAACATTATCATTCATGTGGAGTCGTGTTTCCGGCCACCTGGCGAAGTCAAGTTTTCACTCTTTTTTACTTCTGTTTTTGGTCTCTACCAACTCCTAAAGGAAATATCAAGCTCTTTAGCTACAAATGCTCCACTATGTTTCCAAGTTAGTCGCTAACTGTGTCTTCCTGCTGTTTGCTGCTGAGCAGGAAGGGTACAGCAGGGTTTTAGTGCTTTTCGGCTGAAAACAGTTGCCTGTTGCGACCAAAAAACGACTCTGTGAGAGTTGTGAAAGTGAACCAAAATAGTAAAGTTGTGGGCCAGACATCGACACAATGAGCTGAAACTCATTATAAAGCTCCTTAAAGCTGAGGGGAGCTGCAGATTCAGGTGAATATTCTCAGCGTTTATCACTACGAGCGACCCTTTTCCCATTGCCACACTGTTCTCACATTGTCATTTGATATATTGATGTTATAAAAATATTGATTATAGCCGTTTAAACAAAAATGCAACACGTTTTGGACCTAACCAAAAAATGGTGTGACATTTAGTGACATTTTAATGCTGAAGTCACCAATAGCTTTTACGTTCAAGATCTTTTCATTTCTCTGTGTGCATGTGTTCTGTGTTGCAGTTACATGAACCCAGATCTCATAGCAAACTCCCCAGCACGCTCTATGTCTTCTTAGTTGCCCCACACACACACCCACACACACAGACACAGGACAGAGGGCCAGACGGAGACAAAGACGCCTGTCAGTGGGGGGGCTGAAATCTGCTGTGGATTACCATTAGATGACAGATCTCCCATGCACCCTCTATCTCTCTCTCTCTCTCTCTATCATTCTTTATGTTGGATTAGTAGCTAGATGCCACTACAGCACTAGGTCAGTGGGAGTATGTAGCCTACCGTATGGTTTGTTTACGCGCTACTTGCTTTTACATCTTCAGTCAGCATGAACATAAATGAATAAAGCTTATTTCTCCTCATCAGTTTAATTCCAAAAGGAGACATGGAAGTGGTTAGCACGTTGATTTTCTCACTGGGTTTGTCTCTGCTGCCCTCTCTCTGTCACAAACATATATAATCGGTTTGGCTGTGTTTCTGTGTGTGTGTGTGTGTGTGTGTGTGTGTGTGTGTGTGAGAGAGAGAGTGAGAGAGAGAGAGAGAGAGAGAGAGAGAGAGAGAGAGAGAGGGAGAGAGAGAGAGAGGGAGAATCGTGTATTCAAAGTCTGGGCCACAGCTGTTGTTGTGTTCACCCCCCTACCTCTCCCATCCCTCTAATATAACCCTCCAATGTGCAGGTCTAAGCTCATGAAAGAGCATGAAAACAGCCAAGTCAGCACAAACTGGGTCCACATAGGCAAGCAGTTCAGCTTCATCACTTCAAACACACACACAAGCAGATGCACACACACACACACACACACACACACACACACACACACACACTCCAGAAGATTCTGCTGAACTACGTACAGTACATTTGCTATAGCCTAATCACACTCTACTTCAAATAAAGGGTTTTTTATTATCAAGGACACTCACTCATAAAGGGTGTGTGTGTGTGTGTGTGTGTGTGTGTGTGTGTGCATACATATTTGTGAGTGTGTGTTTTTGTGTTATGGCTTTTCACATCACAAACCTGCTATTGCCTACATTCAAAATTCTAAGGAGCTTCCTCACTGACAGGAAATTGCATTTTACATCTTGGTGACCATAGCAACCAAAGCCTGTAATGCCTGTCAGTCAGGTTAATGTTACATATTTTGCACAGTAAAAAGTGAAATTGGGAAGGGGGAATCTACTTTCGACTGTTTCTCTCTCTTTCTTACTGAATTTCAATGCAGCGTAACTTATTAAAGTAAAAGTTATTATGTATGACTCATGGCAAAATCATGGCGAAAAAGCTTCCATTTCACATCTCAGTGTTCAAACTTAGTTTCTTTTTGAGCTGCTGAGCCTTTTTTAGCAACCCTGATTATCTGAACATGATAAGGTGCCTTGATAATGGAATATTTGAATGAAAACAAGGTGCGTCACAGGTGCACTGAGTGCTCGTAAGGTCACCTTTTAAAACCAAGGGCCCTTGCTACCTTTTATTCCACCCCCTTTTCATCTACACAGTATCTTTTATCCCCTGCCCTGCGCCCTGAAAACAAAAATGCCATTAGTCCTGTCTTTGTTCTGGGTTTGTAAAGAAGGGCTCACAATAGCAGCAATTGATTTATGGGTAAATGGCTGCTTCCTTGACATATCGATGAAGAGGAGTACAGGTTATTTTCCATTGTTAGTGGTTTAGATTTACAAGGAAATTGGGAGCGAAGGAGAGAAAGGGGAGGAAAAATAATGCACCGCTCCACCCTGAAGACCAATCCACACTAATGGAGTGGGTGGGGGGGGGGGATAAAGGAGGGCAGAAGGGGAGGGGATGCAGTAAGTGACAGCATGTATGAGTGTGTGTGTGTGTGTGTGTGTGTGTGTGTGTGTGTGTGTGTGTGGGTGTGTGACGTTTAGCTGACAAGCAGAGCAGATACAGCAGGTTAATGCCAGGTGTGCCTGCATGTGTATGAGAAAAAGAAAGCAAGCGTGAAAATGTGTAGAGATAATATCCTGTGGCCAGACAAGCGAGCAGACAGACACAGAGAAAGACAGACAGAGAGACAGACAGACACTAAGGCTTCTAGCAGTTCCTGACTCAGATACACGGCTTGGCTGGCAGGGATTCACATCTCTCGGATGTCCTGTCTGTTTGTGTGTGTGTGTGTGTGTGTGTGTGTTTGCTGGGAGGAACTGCAGGATGTGAGCAAGAGTCTCATCCAGCTTTCCCTTCAGCAGCCTTGTCCACACAGGCTTTGGTCTCATGCGTCAGCTTCTGTCCTAGAAAGGGATGCGGACGCAGTGATGAGTTTCGCCCCGAAGGAAACGAAAGGCTGGTGAAAGCTGGGGGGATTTGCATAGGCAGGAGCAGAAATGCATCAAATCAAAATATGGCATTCTTAGAATTGAAACACCTCTGGTTTGAAGAAACACTGAAGGTCATTATAGAGATAGTGTGATTTGTCTGACTTTACTGATGTGTTACGATATTGGTAATAACAGCAACCCCCATCTGATGAGTCAGTTCTCAACAGTGGGATGGTACAAACAAAGACCTCAGGACACATTCACATTTTTTAACTTTCCACCCCCAAATTTAACAGTTATTTTTCCGTTCAGCGCGGATACAAAGATAGAAATGTAACAACTTTCCAGTTATTCTTGTTCTTCATTCATATCACTAAAATGATCCTGTTGATGTTATATTTAATGTTTTCTTAAACACTATCTTTCAGGCAGACCAGAGAGCAGGAAACACCTCCAGACTTCTTCTACTTCTCCGACTTTGAGAGGCACAATGCTGAGATTGCTGCTTTTCACTTGGACAGGTGAGTTTTACCCCCCTTCCCCTCCCTGGAAAAACCCTGTTGTGCTGAGATTTCTTTGTGACTCTGTTTCCCTTCCAAGTGCTTTTTCAGATTACCCTGCACAGTCTGTTCCAGGTAGAATGACAGGTCACACATGTTCGTTCACACAGACAGAGGACACTTAAACCCATTTATAAACCGGAGGTGAGCCATAATGGACTTAAACTGTGAAAGTTTGAATGGGATTTAGTACATGAGGGATTAGATAACACACTGAGCGCTTGGATCATTTCCTTAACTTGCTGCTTAGTGTATTGATTTCCACATGATCCTATTACTCTACTGGCTTCAGCTGACAAGGTAAAAAAATAAAAAATAAAAAATCTTCTCAACAGAGGATAGTTTGGGGGGATTAATGGTGTCCGGGTCGCCTGGAGGTCTGCTAAGGGCATGCTAACTACTTCACACATAAACTCTCTCTCTCTGTTAGATGAAGTCAGAGGCATGTGTTTGCGTGGGCAGGAAGATGGAGCCAAACAGGAAATCACAGGCACGCTATGATAACCAGGACCTGGTTTTAGAGCGGGGGGGGAGGTGCCTCTTGTTACCCCTAAAGAGCGGTTTGTTTTTAGATTGTGCGCACCATGCAGTTGCCCGGCCACAGCAGCCCCTGGATACCAGTCTGACCTATTACTAGTTTATGGATTCATAGTGAAGCAGGAATGCAGAGTAGGAGGATGTTTTGCTCTGCTAAAACTTGCTTTAATTTGATTTCTAATTTTAGACGGTTGTGATGAAACATAATAAATATCCTGAAGATTTAAGGGAAGAGGTTGTATCACAGCTTTCCAGTAATTACTTCTATATCGCAGGTTTTTTTTTTTTTTTTTTACCCTCTGCTCTTTGCCAGTGTACTATATCACCATCTGCTGTGAACTCCTTGTGACTCACGGGTGAGTAATAGGCAGAGTGCGCACAAATGCTCCTACAGGCAAATACACACACACACACACACACACACACACACACACAGGCACACACGCACACACACAGGCACACACGCACACACAGGTGCTCCTTTGTCACCAGGGCCCAACATGACAGTGCAGTTTGTGGCTCCTGAATGCTGTCCTCTGTAGGCTAAAGTTTCGCCAACTCCCGTTCCACTCAGCCAGTCTGTCTGTGTATGTGCGCACCTGCTCCCAGGAGGCTTAGTGTTATTCTCAAACGGGTCAGGGTCATTTGGACAGCAGAGTGCAGTGAGACAGGCTAAACAGGGTCTGAATAGGTATAGTGTTCTGACATAAGAGCGTAAGAAAAGAATGAAAGGGACAGACGGATGGAGACGGAGAGGGAGCGGGAGAACAGGAGGGAAAGAGTTTGAGACCAGGAAGAGTCGAATTAACATGAGCTTTACCATCTAAATGTGGACAGAGGGTTAGAATAGGCCGTACATGTGGTTCACAGAGGTGTGTATTTGTCTGTGTTTGAGTGCGCGGGACAGGTGGGAGGTAGGCAAGCACACACCCATTTTCCGTCCTTGTTTTGTTCAGAAGCAGATGTGGGATGTCAATAAATGCAGCCTTTGATGCCAATCACAAAAGCAGACAGAAACCACTGTATAGATGATGAATTTTTGAACATCTTGTGTGCTGAGATGATAGAGATCAAGTATTGTACTGACAGGTTTGATTGAAAACCTCTAAACATCATTCTTCTGTGAAGAAAAAGTAACCTGACGTCCCACTTTTTCTTCGGGCTGTCTTTTCATTGAGAATTATGGACATATGCTGAGCAGACGTGTGTCCTGTTGTTGTGTAGACATGCAGGTAATGTGTGTTAATAAACAGATAATGCTAAGCAGGCAAGGTGCAGAAATCAAGAGCACTGGGACAGAGCAGCTCTCAAAGACAGGGCAGGCGCTCGGTGTTCATAGCTCTCACAATGAGCTGGAGGCTGAACGCACTTTGTAGCTACATCTGTGAAAAGTTTTTCAGCTCATTGTGTCAATAAAACCTGTATGTAGAAATACATTTCCCTTTTAAAAATCACAAAATACCTTTGTCTACATCTCTCTCTGCTTCTTTAGGATCCTTGACTTCCGGAGAGTGCCCCCAGTGGCAGGACGACTTGTCAACATGACGAGAGAGATCAGAGATGTGACGCGTGACAAGAAGCTGTGGAGGACCTTCTTCATCTCACCAGGTGGGACTCTGCCAGCCTCTGCCGCTTTGCACACTGCTGTAGATATTTGGCTGCATCGTTCATCCTATTTGCACAGAGCACAGAAAGACCATATCTCACTGGCTACAGCTTTGAATAACCTGGGATATGAGCAAAGAGGGTTATGTAACTAGTTAAAAGGTGGTCTGAGTTTGTATGTCCTGCTCTGCTCTTCAAGGCAGTATAAATGGCAAGAATGCACTGTAGCATGTGTGATGATAAATTAAAAAAAGCCAAAGTCACCACAGGATGGCACTGTAAGTCAGCTTTTTCTCAAAAGGAAGATGGCGTTACAAGGGTTTTATATAAACAAAAATGAATGTACAGCTACTCAATAAAACTAAAATAAATTTTAAAAAATCTAAATAAATTAAATGAAACCAATATTAATTACAATGCCAATGCTACCAATGCTTCCTCTTCAACACCATTTCTAAATCAGCATGTTTTCTTTTCTCTCCTCAGCCAATAACATCTGCTTCTACGGTGAGTGCTCGTACTACTGCTCCACTGAGCACGCTCTGTGCGGCAAACCAGACCAGATCGAAGGCTCGCTAGCCGCCTTCCTGCCAGACCTGAACCTGGCCAAACGCAAGACCTGGAGAAACCCCTGGAGACGCTCCTACCACAAACGCAAGAAAGCCGAGTAAGGAAGCGACACTAATGCACCACGTTCATGAATGTGTCAGCACACCCCGTGACTTCTGAGTCAGAGTTTCAGCTCTGCTGGTTGCGTACTCATCCAGCTCTCTGTGACTAAATATAGATATCATATTTTTTATATATATTTTTTTTTTTCAGGTGGGAGGTAGACCCAGATTACTGTGACGAGGTTAAACAGACTCCTCCGTACGACCGAGGCACTCGACTCTTGGACGTCATGGATATGACCATCTTTGACTTCTTAATGGGTAAGAGTAGATTAAAAATGACACCACATATAAATATATTACACTTGCAGATGACTAAATTGCATATTTATGCCTCTCATGAGTTACTTAACTACAGGGTCCTCACTCTGAATCACATTTTCTCACCACTTTGCTCTCTCCTTGTACAGGTAACATGGATCGACATCATTATGAAACTTTTGAGAAGTTTGGAAATGACACCTTCATTATTCACCTGGACAACGGAAGAGGGTAAAGACATTCAACTGCTTTTAAAGTATCTGTTTAACGACCACTAAATGTTTGATCCACAGCTGTCTAACAGGCAAACTATGACATAGACCGTTTGTGATCATTCCTGCTTCATCTTTTGATCTTCATCCCCACCCTCGTAGGTTTGGAAAACACTCCCACGATGAGCTGTCCATCCTGGTGCCTCTGAGCCAGTGCTGCAGGTCAGACTTTTTGTTGGATTTAACTAACTGTCCTCTTGGTAGCGTTATTATGTCTTTTGTCCTGCTAGTGACAGGGGCTAAAGGATGTTGACTACAGTCAGTCCTTCCTTCAGCCCTCCATCTTTACACTTTAGAAAAATACATAAATATATATCTCTTGTATGTCTCCATAGTAAGAATATATACAGCAATATATAGAGAGTAGAGTTTTATTAAGAATAACCTATTCAATTATCCTTTCTCCTTTGTTTCCAGGGTGAGGAAATCCACTCACCTGCGTCTCCAGCTGCTGGCCAAAGAGGAGTACCAGCTGAGCTCCCTGATGGAGGAGTCTCTGCTCCGTGACCGACTGTCCCCCGTCCTCATCCAGCGTCACCTCCAGGCCATGGACCGCAGGCTCCGGCTGGTGCTGCAGGTCCTGGCAGGCTGCATAGAGAAAGAAGGTTATGTTAACGTCGTGGAGGAAGACCTAGCTGGGGAGACAGCCACCCACAGGAGCCCTGGCCACAGGTAGTGAGGGGCGATACTCGAGGTTTGACAGAAACCACCAGTGACACGTGAAAAATGGACCACATCTGTGGCCGTTCGACCAATGGGACTGCACCAAAAGTCCCACTTCTGATATCAAGCTGAATTCAGTGAATTCCAAGACTTGCCATCATTGCCTATATGGAACCTGCTTTTAAGTGTGTTTATATAGAAGAAAACTGTCCACTGATACCATGAAAGACTGTGCTCACACAGACGCTTTGTATTCGTTAGATACAGATGTATTTTATCAGATGTTGTTTAAGACATAAAGGAACCACTGCTGTGTTCTGAGTTTGTCCTGTTTGTTTTGAATATGGAGGGTATCAGTTTGTCATTTGTGTTTTATTATATTGGTACATAACCAAATGAGAACTGACACTGACTGGGCAGCATATGGTCAGACAATAAGCTTTATCAGTCATCACAATGTATGAAAAGGTCAAGAAAGTGTGCGGGAGTTACTTTCAAGATATATTTTCTTTACGTAAAACATGTCAGAATTCTTCAATTTTCACCTTCTGCAATCAACCACATCAGCAGAAAAAAAGGACGTCAGGCCTGGCACAGACAACCCACAACCAGGAGAATAAGAGATACAAATATTGTGTTCTCTTTGTTTATCTTTATAAGCTTTTTGTCTTGGCACAGTCTTGGAACAGACCGACTGAAAATGTTATTACATACTTCTGAACAGCATAAATCTGAGTGCAAGTTTATTTGAAACTGTAATTCAAGCAGTACCTTCACTTTGCCTTATTCTGATTTTTTATCTCTTCTTTTTTGTTTTTACTTTCCCATCTTTCCTGCAAGTTTAGTTTGCACTAAATGCAGTACAACAGCTCAACACTAAAAGAGTACTCTTTCCAAACCAAAAATACTCTAAATGCAAGGACTGGAGACCAGTGTTCATTAAATGGTGTGTCAGTTCATTCAAATGCACTACCATTCTTACATGCAGACCTGAAACATTTAAAAGTTGTCCGCTATAATATCATTTTACAATTAATGCAATGCAAAATGTTTGTATGTTGATTAATTTGTATGAGATTTCATGTCCAAATGACTATTTATTGGTGCGTGACAAAGAATGGTTTAATAAATTCTAGGTTATGGATTCGCTTTATGTTGCTTTATATGTTGGGAAATATTTACCTTAGGTACTTTAGCATTTGGATACTATTTAAATTTTACATTCCTTTGGGTATTAGTTTCATGTTCATGATAGAAAAACAACAAAGCTATTTGATTTTTGACATGAAGTTGTTGAAGTGGTGCCATGCAATTTTCAGTTTGCTCCTAAGAGTCCTGTGCACTGGCTAACCCGGTACCTGTGCAATGACAGAAATACAGTACTTGAATGTTTTTGGGTTGGCAGTATGGACAGGATTCACAGAGCTACAGTGTAAAGCCTGAGTGGCTGAACTCAAGTCTGAGACATGCTTGCGGGTGATAAAGGGGTTAAAATGCCTCATCCCACTTCAGGGATAACCTTGGGCACAGTTCTTTGATTTTCATATTCTCCGTGTAAATACCTATAAATACTTTGAAGACCTAACAAGCTTCACCGCACAGTGATTTGCTTCTGTTTTCTGCTATTGCATTGTTACTGTGAAGATCTGTTTACTAAATGATTAAAGTGTGCAATAAAAACAAAAGTGAGGACAAATCTGTCATTGAGTAGGTGGCTGTGGACATGTGAGACTTTTCTTTCTTGATTTCATGTGTGGATGAACGTGACTGTGTCCTTTTTTTTCAAGGGTGAGAAGTAATAGGTGAGGGTCGACAATATTGTACAAATAAAAGTTTGGGTTGACTGAAGAGCATTTAACATCTGTGAAACCCATCCAGGCAAGTTGCAGCGTTAAATTATCACATGGTATAACTCAGCCTTCATCATGACTAACTGAACCACAAGAAAAACACACAGCTTGAGCTGAACATTAGGAAAATCTATCAAACCCTCAGCTACTTAATTTATAAATAGCATTAACATTCACTAACACATGCAGAATTTGCAGGCCTGTAGGTGAAGACTGACAACTGTGGTGGGATTTTTTGTTGAATAAAGCACAAAGTCAACACTTGTCTTTCTGTAAGTTTAATTCAGCCTCTGCAGAGGGACAGACAGCACAGTCAAAAACATGAGATGCACAAATGAGTCCAGAGCACCAGGGGTGTTTGTCTTTTATATGTTTCAACAGGACAAAGTCGTGGGAGAGAAGACAATGGGGTCCATTATCTTCTCACTCAGGTTTTAGCAGTATTTACAATGTGACATGTATATCAATTCAACAGCTGATGCGTGACACGTGATTATATCACCAGTGAGAGATGATCAATGAATACAGAGAGTATCCATCAAGTGTTCTTGTGACCATGAGGTAAGGGAAGTGTGACCTGAATGGACACGTGATCTGGTTGTGACTTGATCAATGAATTTTCCATTACATAACTTTGTGGCAATAATGTGTGACATCTCTCATGTTCCACAAAGTATGCCAGTTGTATCCCAGCTGCTAACCACTAAAAGTGAGTCAAATCTGCACGCACTCTTACACACATTTCATTCCATGTTTAAATATTGATTTTCTCATCCTTTAACACCAAGGCAATTACTGGTGAATGTTTTATTCAGGAATACATACTCTACATACAGCAGTGGTGGTCAAATACTGTACTTAGGTAAAGTTCCTCAAAAAGGTACCCCAAATTTGTGTATTTGAGTATTTCCATTTTCTGCAACTTTCTATTTATACCACCACAGTTAAGTTTTATTTTTTAAATTTTATTTACATCATTACATTTATCACTCACTATTTTCAGAATTCGGATCCGTAATAAAAATAATCATTAGTTGCAGTCCTACACAAAATAGTTAAAAATGAGCTCTACCTCAACCAACCACAACAGTAAAATCCTGCTTTTACATCAATGCATGAGTAATGATAATCTAATTATATAATATATAATACCATAACAGTCACAGGGGACATTTTTCTGCATTGAGTACTTTTACTTTTCATATTTAATAATAAGTGTGGTGGTACTAGGAAAGGCCTTAAGTAAAGGATCTGAATACTTCCTCCACCTCTGTAGACATTAAAGAGCCTCAGCATTGTCACACTTAGTTATGAACCCGGCCGGAGAGAGACGGACGCACACACAGGACGCTGTCCGTGGTGCTGAAGGAAGACAACGCTGCTGTCGGCGCCGGGGACAGCACCGCGGACAGCGACGCCACGCTCCTCCGCGGCGGAGGGAGGTGAAGCCTGAGAGAACCCGCGGGGCAGCTGTGGAGGAGCAGAGGGGCCGTCAGGGGCCGTCAGGGGCCGCAGCCGGCTCTACACAACCCCGGTGAACTCCAGGCAACTTTTTAAAGAGTTCCACCTTCCCGGTTTGTTTACGGTAAAGGAAAGGCATACTGATTACCGCCCAGCAGAGGGCGCCAGTGTACCGCGGCTCTGATCGAGCTCCAGGAAACAAGAAGCTGTCACGGCTGAAATCCACCAGGTGGCGCTCGAGCCTCGCGGTCGCGTTTGGGAGGTTTGCATCTTTGTCACAGCGATGACGCCATTTATTGCCCCTGAATTAAGGTCCAGTGTGATGCTGTATAATACCCCAAGCTATTAATACCACGGAGCTCATTTGCTTGTGAAAAAGTTCAAGAAAATCCAAGAAAACAGAAACATAACGTGGAAATGAAATTGTGTATTGCTTTCATTCATGTTTTTTTTTTTTTTTTTTCATCACGTGGCAGATACTTCTTTACATTTTGCCAAGGGGGAACTATTTTATTTCCACCTGACCTGCGAAAAATAATCCGAGCAGGAACATATCCCAGACACCAGTCCCATCGGCCCTGATGTTGTTTACCCTCCGCAGCAGACCACCCCACAGCCTCTCTTGCCTAGTAACAGTATCCAACACCACTGTCCTCCCGTCTCTATGGCAACAGAGAGCAACCCCCTTCCTGCCCTGCCTCCCATTGATCCAAGGTGTGTGTGTGTGTGTGTGTGTGGCTGAGTCCTCGACGACCCTGACCCTTACACCCCCCCCACACACACACACACACACCGCACCACCCCCGTCAGTGAATTTAAAATATGCCTGAACAGGCACACACATTTCTTGAAAACGTGGTTGAAGTAAATCTAAAATACTTTTTATGTATTTACAAACAAACAAAAGTTACGTTTGCGTGACATCCAACGTAAATAGAAATGTCACACGGGTCACTAATACTTCATGCGGACTACTTACTTGTTTAAACACTAATAACACGACACTGACATCACAACATGGCAAAAATCCAGTTATTTCGTTAAGAAATGAACAGCTGAATGCCATATAGAGAAGGCCTCAGCATCAGTTTTTCTTGAGGGAACAGGAGTATAGGAACACACTGCACGCTGGCACGCCCCCGCAAACTGTACACGCAAACAATGCGTGCGTGTGTGTGTGTGTGTGTGTGTGTGTGTGTGTGTTGGAGGGAGTGTGTGCGCCGGAGCGTATGGCGAGCTGAGCTGAGCTGAGCTGAGCTGAGATGAGATGAGATGAGATGAGATGAGATGAGATGAGAGGAGCTTTCAAACGCTTCTTCAGAGGCAGTCGCTTTTAACCCCTGTCCATCTCGATTGATGTCAGCGCTGTAGGCAAACTCACGCTTCACTCAGATCCGCATTGATCAAAACAAATGCGTCCCGGGGAGGATGGCTCACCGCAACGACTTAGGCGCATGGGAGCGATCCATGCATCTGGTGGTAATGATCGCCTGAAACTGTCAAACACTCATCAGCACGACTTTATTTATTATTTATTTATTTATTTATTTATTTATTTATTTATTTACATGACTGACGTGGCTTCTTGTTTTCAGGCCGACTGTTTCGGAGGGAGCAGGGAGTAAGTTGCCTGTCTGTCAGAGGAACATCTTTATGCTTTAACTCTCCTTAACGCGTCTTGCGAGTCTTGTCATCATCCCGAAAGCGTTACCGAGACCTTTCGAGGCTCTGTCAGTGTCCCCTCTCTGAGCAGCCGGGCCCATCTTGCTCTACAGCCGCCTGAGCAACACCCCGGCAGTAAGCGCGCCAGCAGAAGCGAGCTCTGTGTCTGGACTCGTGAATTATTAAAGGACGACTATTTTCGCCGCTGCAGCTAAAATTAGGAATAGCCTTATGTTGGCTATAATTAGAAAAAGCAGATGGAAAGCGTTCATTTATAATGGTGCATGGAAGGTTTTGACGTTTTCCAGGTGAAGATGCAAGGTGTGTGTGTGTATGCATGTGTATGCGTGTGTGTGTGTGTGTGTGTGTGTGTGTGCGTGTGTGTGTGTGTGTGTGTGCGTGCGCGCTCAGAGCCTGAGCCTGGCGAAAGAGACGAACCTCCTCCTGTCTCCCGTCAAGGTCAGACGGATGCGCATCCTTTTGCGTCAGGAGCACCGGGAGAGAAATTAAACTCCAAATCAATTGCCCTTGAACCACTGTGCGAGCGTGTGTGCGCGCGTGTGTGTGTGTGTGTGTGTGTGACTGACTGGCTAATTTGTTTATGAAAGTGATGAGGGGTGGGGGGGGGGGGGGGGGAGCGGCCGAGGCTGTGTTCTCCGCCCATCAACGCATCTGTCCATCCTGGCGTGTGTGCGTCTGCGTGCCAGGGGCGATCACGGGCCATTGCGCGTACGGGCGAGGAGTGACGGGGGGCGGGGGGGTCGCTTGCAGACCCGGTGAAGCACACCCTCGGCTGCACAGGAGACATTCAGAGTGACCGGGGGCTGCGACAAGCGCCCCGTTTGCGCGACGCAGGGAAAGTGGAGGCGAAGAACAGGACAGGACGCCGATTATTGACGCGCGCCTGAGCAAGCTGCTGGCAACCCCTCATCTGTCACTCAAGAGGAGGAGGAGGAGGAGGAGGAGGAGAGGACGGAGAGGAGGAGATGGCTGAATGGGAGGCGATTCACAGTCCCAGTCCCCCTCCTCCTCCTCCTCCCTTCCTCCTTATTTTCATTCATGGCACAATCAGAGACACACGCATGCACATATCTCCCCCATGCAGTGGTTGGCTCAGTCCCTCTCCATCAAAAGACCGCGCACACACACACACACACACACACACACACACACACTCACATTTTGTGTTATCTTTTATGTTATCATTTTTTGTTATAATTTTTTCATAAACACACTGCGACCCCCCTCATCCCTTCCTATCGCTGCCTGTCACACTGGGATTTTGTTCATCTCTTTTTATACGTGAGTAAACACACACACAAACACACGCACACACACAGTTGTGTTTCCAGACACACATGCAGCTTCCTCACCACCCACTCAGAGAGAGACAGAGGGAGAGAGAAAGTGAGGGAGGGAGGGAGGGGAGGTGGAGGGAGGGCAAACCTGAGACAGAGAAGGGCTTTGAAGCCGCCGCTCGCCCTTTCTCTCTCCTGCCGGGTGCTTCTGAGTGCAGAGGGAGAGAGAGGGAGGGGGGGAGAGAGAGAGAGAGAGAGAGAGAGGCAAGGAGCAGGTGGTCCCACGGCTCAACCACTCCTCTCCTCCCTCCCGTCAGTACATCAGCAATCTCTCTCTCTCTTTCTCTCTCTCTCTCTCTCTCTCGCTCTGTCTCTGTCTCTCCCTCACAGACACACACACAGACTCACACACACTCAGTGCGATGGCAATCACCACACCACCACCACCCCCCCCCCCCCCCCATCTGCGCTCACTCTCCCTTACACACACACACACACACACACACACACACACACACACACACACGGTGGCTGTTGGACAGGCTGCTAGACTCCCCAGCAGAGGCTGCAGGACGAAGCACCCCAACACCACTCCCCACTCCCCCCCCAACACCCACTACCACCGCCCCCCCCCAAGCTAATTCCATTATACATTCCCGACTGGAAGGAAGAGGGGCTGTCTTCTAATTGCTTTCTTATCCCCCTGAGTCCCCCTCACTCTCTCCTCCTCCTTCTCCTCCTCCACCACCATCACCCCACCACCACCACCACCCCCCTCCTTTCAGCCCGCCCCTCGCCCTGCGTGCACTCAACATGGCAGCAGACAAGCAGAGGAGGGAGGTGAGCTAGAGAGCAGGAGGGGGAGAGAGAGAGAGAGAGAGAGAGAGAGAGAGAGAGAGAGAGAGAGAGAGAGAGCGAGGGAGGCAGGCAGGCAGACAGGCAGGCTGCCTCTATCAGGGAATACTGGTGCCATTTTCAGCATCGCAGGGTAAAAGGATTGAGCCTCTCCGCTGTACGCTCGGCTCGCCTCGGCTCAGCTCAGCTCGCCTCGGCTCAGAATAGCTGAACAAGAGGGGGATTGGAGGGACAAAAAAAAGGAGGAGAGAACGGCTGACCCCTAACACAGGTACCATGCATTTCCCTGTCATTTGTTTCTCCTCTACGGCAGCATGCTAGACGGACAGCAGTACTGTGCAGAGGAAAGTGAGAGTAAGGGGGATTGGCAGAGGGGGCGTGTGTGTGTGTGTGTGTGTGAGTGTGTTTGTCTATGTGCGTGTCTGTATCTGTGTGTGCATGCCGAATAGAGGACAGCAGGGTCCCTCATGGGAGTGCGTTCTATTTTCATTTGCTGGGTGCTTTTCATAGGGGAAGAACACACATACACAAACACACACTCCCAATACCAGACACCTGCCTCGACCTTGTTTTCCACCAGCATCTGTCCAAACAACAGGCACAAAAATGATCACAAATACTGTATCTGCCTGCAAAACACATGGAGAACATGCAGGGAAACATGAGCTCCAACCTCTGTTTGTCTTGTCTATGTTTGTCTTTTAATGTTTTTTCCTCCCTTGCTGCCTTCAGCATCTTGAGCCTTAGGATGTGTTACGTAGTGCTATAACGGGACGCTATGTCAGAGCAATGATGTGTCATAGCACGCTGTTTACACTGCCTATTGCATAAGGAGGAATCTGAAATGCATACACACACACACTCGCACACACAATCACTGATCTTATGAAACCAGTGACGAAGATAGAGTGTGGTTCTTCTAATCTTTGTTTACTTGTGGTTTATGGATCCACTACTCTTTATATATTACTGTATTTTTTATTTTGTGCTGGAATGGAACTGTTAAAAAAAAACAGTGATTAATATCAGGATACTGAGCATCTTCTATATAGCCGTTAAAGCTTATATATGCTATTTTTAGGATGGCTTTGCCAGATATGTGCTGACCAGGAATACATGCTGTGTGTTCTAGATGCATACTGGTGCATACATACGTGTGTGTGTGTGGTGTGTGTGTGTGTGTGTGTGTGTGAGTGAGAGAGCGAGAGAGGAGAGAGCGACAGAGAGAGAGAGTGAGTGAGAGAATGTTTGTGCGTCACTTCAGAGGCGGCTTTACTACAGTGTGCCATTAAAAGATGCACTGAGACTGCAGTGTCACTGCTGACTGAAACTGATGCTACCAACAGCCTCCCTCACCCCGAGGAGAGAGAGAGAGGGGATGAGAGAGAGAGAAGGGAGAGAGAAAGGAAGGGAGAGAGAGAGATGGAAAAAAAAGCAAGAGGGAGGTGGAGACAGACATGGCAATATGTGTGTGTGTGTGTGTGTGTGTGTGTGTGTGTGTCTGTACGCGGGTGTGTTTGTGTGTATGTGTGGGAGATAGAGGGAGAGAGAGAGAGAAAGAGAGCGCAACAGGGAGGAGGGGTAACGACAGAGATAACGCAGAGAGGATGTAGAGAGGTGTCAGAGAGAGAAAACAGAGGTGAGATAGAGAATGGTGGTGTGTGTGTGTGTGTGTGTGTGTGTGTGCGTGTGCGTGCGTATGTGTGTGCCTAGAAAGATAGTGACAATGCGTGCAAAAGAGTAAGAATGAGAGAATGATAGAGCAGGAGAGGGAGATTTATAAGTGGTGAAAGAAAGGAAGAATATATGAATGGAAGATGAGAGGCTGGTCTCCTATAGCAATGCGGCGACATGGCTGCCATCAACACGTAAACATATGCACTGGAATAAACAGTGTGTGTGTGTGTGTGTGCGTGTGTGGACCTGCACAAACAGCCTGGAAATGTATCTATGCATATAGATAAATACACTAACAATAAATGTTGAATTTCTAGCACAACAGTACAAAAATACCAACAGTATGTATATAAATCTTTTCCAGAGGATGTGATGTTTTCAGCTGACGTCTATGGTTTTTGTTTTGTG
Source organism: Lateolabrax maculatus (assembly GCA_031216445.1). Taxonomy (NCBI): domain Eukaryota; kingdom Metazoa; phylum Chordata; class Actinopteri; order Acropomatiformes; family Lateolabracidae; genus Lateolabrax; species Lateolabrax maculatus. The sequence goes on along the minus strand of CM062216.1, from coordinate 15,774,408 downwards.
TGTGTGTGTGTGTGTGTGTTTGCTTGTGTATCTCTGAGTGTGTGTGTGTGTGCATGTGTTTGCTTGTGTATCTCTGAGTGTGTGTGTGTGTATGTGTGTGTGTAAAAGCAATATTTCTGTAGTCAAACGAAACAGATAAGACAAGAGCCAGCCCACTGGCTTGGCACAGCATGGCATGGCATGGCAAGGCAATGTACCTCAAACAAGGGGGCTGAAGCACATACACACACTAAAGCACGGTAAAAGTCTGCTCTCCTTTTCCTCTGACTTTTTCTCCTTCACACACATTCATACACACTCAACAGTGGGTTTCCTGCATGATGCAACACAATGAAAGGAAGCTGATTATCATGGAGATTGGGAGGCGTGTGGAGAACAGGTTTCAGTGTGTGTGTGTGTGTGTGTGTGTGTGTGTGTGTGTGTGTGTGTGTGTGTGTGTGTGATGGTCAGTAAAGGGCATACTGAAATTGGCAACTCATTGCCGTGGTGAAATGAAAGGTGAAAGCTCCCCTCTGTGTGTCTCTTCGCTCTGCCTGCCCTCCCCTTTCTGTCTCTCGGTCTCGGACCAAAAAAAAATCTGAGGTCAAGGCGAGGAGAGCAGAAAGGAAGAGAAAAAAGCTGACAAAACAGGCAACATGATAGACTGAGAAACAACAGTGCAAATTAAAAGCAGATAAGGAGGAAGAGGACAAGGCAAGATCAATCTTAGAGACTTAAAACAAAAAGTGGTTGTCTCTCTTACTTTTTAATTTTCTGTCTCTACATTGATCTGTCCCTTTGTTTATATCAAATTTCTTAATTATTCTAACCCCATTTTTAACTAGATTACCATACTTTCCATTTGTGTGTGTGTGTTTGTGTGTGTGTCAGTGAGTGTATGTGTTTGTTTATGAGCACCACACTATAAGCCCCAAGTGCCCACCTAATTGCCCCGGAGGCTCATGGTTATTTACTGTGGGGGGTTATTAGGCAGACAGGGAGAGAGAGAGAGACAGAGAGAGGGAATGTTTGTCCCTCATTAAAGAAAAGTGCCACAAACACAAGCAGGGCTGTGAGGGGAGCAACCGGACCACAGCACCGTCATTAAAAGCACACACACACATAAACACAGTCAGCTGCTAATGACTGTGGACAGTCCACCTATGACTCATAGCATGCCAGTTGTATTCACATTGAATGACAATCCCTGTTTCCTTTTATAAATAGTAGGGAGTCTTCCCTGAAGTCGTTGCTGTCATGGTTTTTGGTAACTATCTTAACTGATTCCTTCATTATGCCTTTTGTTGAAGTCCACTATAGCTGTACGGTTCAACAGCACCATTAGCAGGGACACAATAAATACAGCAGGGGGCACGGGGGCACAAATGCAGGAGCCATTTCAGGGCCCTTATTATTGTGCTTTAGTGCTGCATATTACCACACATTTTCTAATTAATCAAATTTCCAATAAGTGATTGCCACACTGAAAAACCTGTGGCTTCGGAGGATCTGGGGCCCCTAAAATCCAGGATTGCTTGTACATATTACATTGTTTGGGCTTTGAAATTCAGATAAATTGCATTCTAAATGGCCAGAAGATGTGCAATAATTCAGTTAACATTATGATGTTGATGTAGCGGTCTTATCGATGTCCCAAATGAAAGCTGGAACTTGTTTCAGCTGTTACAAGTTTATGGTACTTCCTAAAATATGGACAGCACCAAGACTCATGGTATGATTTGGATAATCCCACCATGACCCATGGGTTTATGAAAAACAACACACTCTCTGGTGGCATACCTATTTCTTTTTTGTCTGATGGTTCTAAGCTTCTGCTTTGTTGTCATTTCGGAAACTTCAAGGATCGTCATGGATCATCCGTTACATGAGGCATACACACACAGAGAAACACACACATGCTCACAAAAGTGTAAACACAGGGTCGGCAACATGATATAACAACAAAACCCTAATACAAATACAAACAGACAACACAGAATACAAATACTGATTCTTCTCTCTCATCTGTCTCCCACATCCCTGAATCTACACACACAGACTGTAAATTCGTAGGCTCCGTCTTCATGTGCATCACACAACCTAACACACAAACACACACTGGGTATTTCCAGGAGCTCAGCTTGAGTGCAGGGTGGGTACACGCTGTTCCAGTGAACAGTATACCACGGCTGCTAACCTAGATCTGATTACACACAGGAGCACACACAACTGTGTGTGTGTGTGTGTCCATACATGTCTGTCTGCACTTGGGTCTAATGCAGTTTGCAGGTAATATGTTTTTATTGGACTATCCAGGACAGTGTCAGTGCAGTGTGTTTGTCTACTGAGGGCTGATGTATTTCCTTCCGTGAGAGTGAGGAACATCAGAGGGAGAGATGAAGGGGGGGAGGGACAGGGGGATGGTGGAGAGGACGAGCAAGGGGTTACTGCAGGGGAGAGAAGACAGAGGTTGTGATGAGAGGGAGAGAGAAAGCAAGGAGGGGGTGGAGAGGAAGGGGGGGGGAGGAGGAAAGGCTCATCTGTATGCTGGTTACTGTGTGCTGCTTGTTTGATCTGGAGGGAGTACTTAGTGCTGGATGGTGGGATGCTGCAGAGTTGGGAAGGCAAAAATAAGGTTCCTGAAAGTGTGTGTGTGTGTGTGTGTGTGTGTGTGTGTGTGTGTGTGTGTGTGTGTGTGTGTGTGCGTGCATGTGTGCGTGTGTGTGCGTGTGTGTGTGTGCGCGCGTAATTAGGTGTGAGGTGTTGGGTGCAGCACTTTGCTCATTAAAAGGATCTGGCTGCTGTCCAGCTCTGTGCAGTTCATCAACTGTCCTTCATGTCTCTCATCCTCTTCCTCCACTCATCATCTGTCCCCTCCTTCCTTCCTTCCTTCCTCCCTGTTCTGTTTTTTTCTTCCTCTTCCTTCTCTGCACCCCAACCTCCCGTCCTAGCATTGCTGCAACAAAACACTGTTTTGCAATGGTGGTACTGATACATGGAAAGGGGAGGACAAGGATGGTAGGGGGCCTCTTTCATCACTGATAAGTATTTAAAAAAAAAAAAAAATGCACCTCATTAGAGCTGAACATATCATGCTTGTTAATGATCAGTAATGAACACATTTGCACGTACCTATACTAATAAGTGTATGTGCGAGTATACAGGAATCTCACGCACACATATATAACAGTGGGTCAATGCTTTCTGTGAAATGTTCAGCAGAATTAGCAGGATACACTTGTTGGGCACCTGATAAATGTTCAAATCAAAAATCACACATCGGCTCTGGTGAGAAATATAACACATATAGGTATGTGTTTGTTAACTAGCAATGCTGTGTATACGCACGCCAGTGACGCTGAGAAATGCATAATCAGGGCTTTCACTCAGCAAAGAGGGGAGTGATTTTGCTCTTGAATAAAGTGACTTCACTTGCACTTTCTCTTTTGAAAGCATATGGAGAATGATATGTGCTTATTATTATTAAAGTTTTTTGGGTGAGTGTGCAATCGCGGGGCAAAGTTTTATTCGCCCGCACAGCTGTTCAGCTCCACAACCGGCAAGCAAGGCCATAATTTTAGTTAGGGTGTGCTTTAAGAGACTTGATTGTGTATTTGTGTATATGTGTGTGCATTCAGCTAAATGAGTGCCTTGCTAAGTAAAGCCCGTCCCGCTGCTGTTTAGCCGCCTGCCAGAAAGAAAGAAAGAATGAAAAAGAGAGAGAGAGAAAGAGAGAAGAAACAAATTAGAAAAAGGGGAGAAGAGAGACTTCAGGAGAGAGAGAGAGAGATGAGAATCATACTGGAAGGAGTGAAGAAGAAGGGCAGAGAGGCAGATGGAGGAAACTAGAAGCGATGAGGTGAGGGGAACAAATACAGATTGATGCCAAAGCAGGGATCAGGAGGCTGTTGATCGAGAGAAAAACAGATCGGTGAACAGAATAAAACCAAGTGAAAAACAGAATGCAATATGGCAAACTTGAACAAAATGGAGGATCAGCGACAAGTCAAAGATGCAGTGTATGTTTGTGTGAGAGAGAGGAGAAACAGAGAGGTGGAAATAACAACCATTAGAGCGCACAGGAAGTGTGTGATGGGACCAGGCAATTGTCAAGAATCGTACTGGAACCAGAAACTGTCACCAGCGTCTCTCCTGTGCTCTGATCACGCAGCAACAACGGCACTTTGAAAAGTTTTCCTACCCCCCCCCACGCCCCTCCTGTGCCTTCAAACAGCTGCTGGAGTTACATAATCCTGAGAGAAGCGTTGAGAAAAAGTGAGATTAGAGACAGAGAGACTGATAAAGGAGCCAAGCGGGGGAAATGTTACAGAACTCTGCCATGATATAATACACGAAACACACACTTTCACATACTTACCTAATCATCGGTCTGAATAAGCATCCACATGTAGACAAACATAAACACAGTTTTGACAATTATGCTGCTTCTGTTATAATTGCTATAATGATGTCACATTAGTAATGATCAAACACAACTGACAACTGACATACAGAAGTTCATGACCCCAACTGAGCTGTGTTGCATGGGGGGGGGTTGTCTGTGTGAGTACACTGGGAGGGAGTCAGTGCAGGGGCGAAGGGTGTGAATGTATGTATGTTAAGTTGTATTAGTGCACATGTGAATATATTTGTGAGGGTGGGCAGGGGCTATCTATGCTGTGTTTTGTCAGCGGATGTGGGTTGGAATAGGAAAGACTCTCTGGGGAAAGCACTTAAGGCATAGCTGACTGCCTCTCTGCCTGACAGAATTTCATTACCAATCATATAACGGCAGCCATGAATACACAATCACATGCATACACACAAGCTTACATTTATCTGTTTTAAATAATAGGTTAAGAGACATGGTCCTGGGTAGGTATAAGATAGATTGCACTTCATATTCTCATATGTTAACTTAAAACCCACAAACAAAAAAAACACTTATTTCCATTTTTGAATGTATTATGAAATTATGCTGCTAAACCTCTTCAGTCCCCCACATGCTGGTGAACAGATAACAGTGTGTGAGGAATTCAAGCTCAAGTGCATGCATCCATCCACCAGGCACGTATAAGGTCAATGGGCTGCATGGCTCAAGTGCAGAAACATTCTTCCTACACATAAATACATAATCATCTTTTTTGGAACTTTGACCTGTCATCTCGTTAACCAATTACAACACAACAATGATGAATCTTTTTTCATCTGTGATGGCGATGTGAATGATTTTGACCTAAGGACGCGGAAAATCTCTGCGTCCCCTCTCGAGTCTCCACTGAGTACATTAACCATGCCGCGCATTCAGTGCTGTTGCTAGGTTGCATGTGCCTGTCTGCTCTTGCATGTATGTGTGCGCGCCTGCATGTATGTGTATGTTTTGCTTGACTGCCTCCGTGCTATGGACACAAAGTGAGTTCTCTGCCTGTGAATTAGCTTCCATAGCAACCAGTGCCACACAGCCAGCCAAGCAGGCGGGCAGGCAGTGAAGTGAATGAACGCCGCTCCGCCTGTGCGATCTGAAAGTGGGCACGGGCCCGATGCCAAATCCGGGTACGGTGGGCACGCTGGCATGCTGACGGGCACAGACAATGGGGCGTTGCTGTGGTGATAGGAGGGCTGGTGGTTGGATGGTTAACAATGTGCATTGGTATGTGGATGGCAGACAAAGTCAAAAGCAGCATTCAGTGTGATAATGGAGCCGCTCTGCCTATTTGACGCTCCTTCAGTTTGTTTTCCTACTGTTTCTCTGCCTCCATCGCTATTTTTGTTTTCTGCTCAGTATCTCTCCACTTTTCATCCCCTGTTCTCTCTGTGTTTGCTTTCCTTCTCTTATCTCTCTCTGTTTGCTTTTCTCCTCTCTTCTCTCTCTTCTCGCTCTCTGAGAAAGAGGTTGCAGCATTGCGGAGGTGGGTGTAGTGCGGGGGCACAGGAGATTTTTTTTTATCAGTGTTATTGTCAGAGCTGGCCCATCACCTTGGATACACACACATATGCACCCACACACACATACAGAAACACACACGCACACACACACCTCAGACGTCAAACACACGTCAAGCGCTAACAACTAACAGTTGAGGTTTGGCACAAAACAAAAAAAAAGCCCTCGGAAACTGGGCCCAACAGTACACAATTCACATGGTGAGCTGTGCTAAATCAGCCAAACTGTTCCAGACAAAGAACAAAACAGCAAGTGAAGACAATATAAACAATCATGGCACAGACGTCAGAGTCGGATTTTGATGTTGGCTTGTGATCTAGATGATAGCCACATCCCAAGGTGTGTCACACAGACGGGAGGGCCAGCAGGCGTATAATCGGGATCTGACTAATTGCTAATGTTCTCATGCAGAAAAAACATGAAGGAGATACTAATGACCTCTCACTCCGATGTCTATCGACTGACCTAGCCGTAGCCATGGTATCCAAGATGAGAGCACGCACGCACGCACACACACACGCAAACATGCACACACACATGCACACACACACACACACACACACACAAGCAAGCACGCACGCACGCACACAAGCAAGCACATACATTCACACACAAAACACAAAGTCACCTGAGGCTGAGATGAGGGATAAGCTTGAGCCAAAATTTGAAATTAAATTATAATTTGATATCATCAATTATCTCACTTGTTAGGTTGTATTTCCGCCATGGTGAGCAAAACATAATGAATGCGGAGAGTGGAGCTGCCAGGCTATTCTGTGCTTTAATATCGCTTTATTATACCTATCATCTCTTTTGTGGGGATAAAACCATGTGTTTGGAGCCTTTACACAAAGAAAGGAAGGAAGAGAGTGAAGGCTGCTGAACAGTAGAAGCACCTGGGAGAGAGTAAGAATAGTAATCAATCACACACGTGCACGCCCACACACACACACACACACACACACACACACACACAGGCAAATATGCGCAAAGCACAGCTGGGCTGCGGAGAAGCCATCTGTAACACCACAATACAGCACTCAGTGTGTACAGGTGTGTGTTCTGGATGTGTGTGCGAGTGCGAGTGCGAGCGCGTGCGCATATATGTGAGAGTTTGCATTTTTCTCTCATGTTTGTGACGGCATGCATGTGCGTGCAAGCAAAATCAAGATCAAGTTCCAATTCACTCAGCCGTGTCCCTCCTTACGGTGGAGGAACACACTCGCACAAGCTGAAGCTGAAGGATTTGCATGCACACACACACAGGGACTCATGCATACGCATCAACTCTCACCTGCAGACACGGGCCGGATACCAATGCATACTAAAAAGACCAGGACAGAAGAGGGGCAAGGAGCAAAGAGAGAGATGGATGAAACAAGCGAGGGGATGGAGTGAAGGATGGATGGATGGATGCAGAGGGGGAGGCCAGTGACAGGGGTTTGTACGGCCAGAGAGATCTGTAATGAGATCTTGGTGAGTCAGACAGGATGCTGTACACTTATCCCGGCCGGGTAACAGACAAGCAGCATGGAAATGCATTACAATGCATTAGCCTTGCTGGCTAATAGCAAACCCGTGTCAATGTTATACGCACGAAGCGTCATCTAACGCTCGCGCACGCATCGATCTTCCTGAAGAACAACGAGCCTAGTCATCTGGGTGGCGGAATTAGCTAAGGCTGGCAACAATTCACAGCTACCTAAGCATTTTTCCCCCCCACCAGCATTAAATTAGAATAGCTTGACCCAGTGTTGCTTTGAGCGTGTTAGTTTGTATCAGAGAGTGAGTCACAGGCTTTGCTGGGAGAAGCCACGGCACAAATTTAAACATCAGAGCGGTCAACAAACCCTGGGCTATCTCCGTGGCCATATTTATTCATGTGGTTTGACACCCACCAACACACACACACACACAAACACACACACATATTATAAAAGCACATACTGAGCTTGCACACAAACTGGAGCACAAATGAGCAAGTGCATCGGATGTTTAAAGGACGAGGCTGCCAATATTCTATATTTACTTAATGTCAACCAAAACCAGCGTGTCCACTGTTGTCAAAAAAACTATTAAAAAGTCATCAGTGAGCCACAGCGTTGCCCACTGGGTGACATGTTCCTTCATTACGATGAACAAGGGCACTGTAGTTTATTTTGAGTCAATCCCACATACACTGTAATGTTGCAGTAAATGTTCACTAAATGTGTATCAATCCGCAGCTGAAAATAGTCCCAGACAAATGAACTCTTTCCTTCCATTTGGGTATCATTTGCTGAAAACAACAGTGCCACTTTTGTTAAGTTTTACATCAGTAGGACGAATGAGCTGATTGCTGTGTCAGAGATAGGGTGGGAAAGTTCCAAATGCCGCGTTTATGTCGAGCAACCGAGTTGGAAAAAATGTCTTCTGACAACGATGACCTCTCCCATTTGGCGAAAAAAACAACTACAGAATCGTCAACAAAATTGGCAAAATGGCCGCAAAGCCTCCGTCATTGGCAGTGCCATCTAAAAAACGACATTACCACAAATAGAAACAAATTTGGCAGATTATTTGTATCTGGTTTAACTTTTTTATGAATTGCTGCAAATACAGTATGTACTGTAACACCCCAAAATCAGCTATTTTAGGCTTTTTAAATTACGTGACTACAAGACTAGCACTGGGAGTAACCATGTTGGAATAATGGTTATATACTCCCATGCCAGAATACCGGAAGGTTTTCCTGTCCTTCGCATTCTTCTGACATTCCATGAATGCAGTAAAAGTATTAAGCAACGGACTAAAACATTGTTGGTCTGGGGATTTGTTGGCACCAAGAAAAATATAGAATAACGCCTCTCTTATCCTCTAAAACAAGTACGTAATCCTACAGTAGCAGTAATTCTTCTTTTCCTTTTGATGTTGTTGCAACTTTGTGAAGGCTGCTCTCTCTCACAAGGGAGATAAATCAGAGACCTTCTCATCCATCCACATGTCCCTCTGCCTCTCCTGACATCTCCTCTCACACACTCTCCCTTCCTCCCCTTACGTTTCTCTCCATCCCTCTCTGTATCTCCACCTCTTCCCCTTAACAGCTCCATCTTTCAATAAAGCATTCTGTTTTGCAGCCTCCACTCTTCCTCCTTTCCTCCTTTGAGTTACCCCATCTCCCTCTCTTTATCTTCTCTCAGTGCCTCCATCTTTTACTATTTCTCTTTGCCTCTTCCGCTACCCATCTTTCTCTCCCCAGCTCCCCATTCTTTAACCTTTTATGCTCTTCCTGTCTTCCTTCGCCTGTTTTCTTACTCTCTTGTGCTGGTGCTACACAGACATCTCTCTCGCAGTGTGTCTCAGCTCTCTGTTTCAGTCTTTCCATCATTCTCTCCGTCAACATCCTATACCACACCTCCTCCCTCCCTCTCTCTTGCCTCTTTCTCTTATCCCTTCTTCCCTTCTCCCCTTCCGCCTTTTTTCCATCTTCCGCTCACATCTGCGAGTCTAACACCAATCTTCTCCCTTTTCAGTATGCTACTCTCACCCTCATTACACTTCATTATTGGGTCTGTTCTTTTTTATCACTTTTCCCCTCTCCGCCCCTCTATCTCACTTTCGGGGTGACGCATGATTGCATATTTCTGTCTCATTCAAGCAGCCACATGCTAGCGCATAGACACACACACACACCCTCTCCCCGTTAATATATTCAGCGTGCATAATGTCATCGTCAAGGTTAACAGCTGAGGTGCTAATGGTGAGACGATCCGGGGGTTATAGGTAATGTAGGTAATACTGAGGTATGGGCACTCTTTACCAATTAGTGAGTTTTTATCACTGAATACTCAGGAACATTTAGGTATTTTGAGGTGGAACTATGTCATCTGATGACTTATATACATCATCAAGGAAAATATTGAAGGATAATTGACAATCCTCTAATCAAAAGGTAATTATTGTCATGAATGTATGAATGTTTGGAACTGAAAGCAATCAACTGAAGAGAATTTCATGCTGTTTTAGCTTCAGCCCTCTATCTTTGTCCCCTCGTTTATGTTCATTAATGTGAAGAGGCGCCATTGTTCCATGGATAATTCATTGACATGCATGGCAGCAGCGCCCGTGTGTTTGTTTGTGTGTGTGTGTGTGTGTGTGTGTGTGTGTTTGTGTTTGTAGTGTGTATGTGTTCGCCGTGGTGGGCGAACAGATGCAAAAGGCATGACAAGAAAATAACCTTCCCTCCCTCCCTCCCACCCTCCCTCGTCTGTGGCGATGACGAGACGCCTCTCTTGCACTCTCTTTCTCTCCCCCTCTATTTTTATCATCTTTACACCCCCACCGTCTCTGTTGCTCTCTCTCTCTCTCTCTCTCTCTCTCTCTCTCTCTGTCTGTCTCTCACTCTTTCGGTCTCTCTGTCCTTGGGTGTCTGCAGCCAGCTGTGTCTTCGGGCCATTAGTGCCCCCCTTCCTCCCCTCCATCCATTTTCCCCATCACTGATTCCTCCAGCAGACTTTACCCCCTCCCCCATCTCGCTCTTACTCCTCCTCTTCCTCCTCCTCCTCCTCCTCCTCCCCTCGTACTCCTCTGTCCCTGTGACCACTGGGGCTCTATTGTCACAGCAACTGCTGATAATAGTCTCGTCCTCAGTCCGGCATTCCGTTACGCCACTGCACCAAAATCAGATTGGCGGTACGCAGACACATCTGGAAACATCCACACTCAGAGACATATATGAACACACACTGGTTATAGAAAAAACACTCAAATCTTTTAAAAAAAAAAACACAAGTAAACATACATCTCATTTGTACATAGCACAAACACATTGTGCTAATGCAACATGCTCACACCCACACACACCACCAAATCTAAACAGTCAGCATCCTCCCCTTTCTGTTTATGTAAACATCTTGTTGTGCTGCTAGCCTCTTGCAGCTGCCTCCCGTTATGAAAAGTTATTGCGCTGCATAATGTAGTGCCATTTACTTCTCTACACAGCTACCCTAACTCACTCATCATAATAAAACTGTGAGTGATCCCCTTTCCCCCGTGGCATGCTGATGCTAAGATAGTTTGGCCTTGGAGGAGAAAGTGCAGGCTGCCTTTTGAGAAAGTGGGCCACGGCTACCGTGTCCCCACAGCATCTGTGTGGGCAGCACAAGAGAGCTGGGCACATGTGATGCAGATGATGATTACTATTTCTATCTTCTTTTTCAAATGACCTGAAATCAATACAGATTTATGTTGGCTTTGATCCCTACATCACCAAAGCGTATGTACAATGCATAATGTATAATATCGAAGATGGGTGTGGAATATACCAGTGGCCCTCTTAAAGGTACCCCATGGAGTTTTTAACCTTTAGTAGTCCGCGTTTCGTCTTGTGACGTACACAATGACACATGCATGCACTCACAAGGGTGAGAAGAAGAAGATTTCTAGCTAGTAAACATGGGTGAGACTTAACACACAATTACACACAATTCGGTTGGTGAGTAACATTGAACCTAAACAAAACTTTTGTTTGTTTTTCGAGGAAACTCTACAGAGAACCTTTACTCGCCTGGCGACCTCTCAGATGTATCATGTGACCCCTTGCAGGGTTCCAACCGCCTGGTTGAGAACCACTAGAGTACAATCAGTACAGACTAGGCTGGAATTAGGGGTGGAAAACATGGGAAAAATTGCATCAGTCTGTATGTAATTTTGGTATTGATATATGTGATTAAGTAGATTTTGAAGTAGAAATTCAAAAAGAGAAACTATTTATAGTAACAGTATCAACCAGATTGGAATGTCACATTTTGGTTTACCCAGAAGAATCAAGGTACTTCATCACATTGATGCAACACTGCAATGTTTCCCACGTGTTTTGTCAAATTTGACAAATCGTCTCACGGCCTTTTTCGTCATATTGCCCAACTTGTGCCAGAATAGATGAGACTAGACTTCACCGGAGTTTAAATGAGTGCAATAGAATAGTGTAAAATGCTTTCTTGGAAAAGTGGAAAGGTTAATGCATTTCTCAATGTTGCCAATTCCTGTCTTCTAGTCTTTCTATTTCCCAGCTTGTCTCTTTCCATCTCTTTTAAATTAATTGGTCGTTTTTGTGCGTCTTTCATCTATATATGCTTGATACTGTATATATCTGTGTGTCTGCAGTGGGCATGTATGTGTGTGTAGTGTGGAGATGGAAGTGTTGGGGGAGGGACATTGATTCTGACCGCTTCAACAGAAAAATAAAGGCTGTCTTTGCCACTGCCCACACACACACACACACCCACACACACACACACACCCTCTCACAATCCATTTAGGTCCCTTTTAGCCACTGGAGGACAATAAAAATGGGTCATCCAAAATAAGGGGGGCACACACACACATACACACACAGACATATACACAAAATTATGGCCCATTGCATCATCTACATCCCCTTTTCCTGTCAGCTAACACCTCCTCCTCCTCCTCCTCCTCCTCCTTCTGTCCTTCCATCCATCCATTCATCACCCATCTCTCCCTCCTTCCCTACAACCACTCTATTGATTGAGCCATTCAATTTCCGGCTGTAATTCAACTACACTGTTGCACTTGAATATGTAAATGAGCCCATAGGGGGTTGCCGGTGCTGTTGTTGTCATGGAAACCTCTCATCAAACACAGAGACACGCACACAGGACGCTCTCACACACATAACGGCCTCCTTCAGGGTTAGGAAGGAGAGACAAGGTGAAACGTGTGTGTTTGTGTGTGTGTTGTGTAGAAGAGTGTTGTTGCTCTTGTGAAACTGAAACTTTTGACAGTGGCATGAGATTTGGGCAGGGCTGCAATGACCTCACAGTACCCTTGGGTGTGTGTGAGGGAGCGAGCGAGCGAGCGAGCGAGCGAGCGAGAGAGAGAGAGAGAGAGAGAGAGAGAGAGAAAGAGTGAGGGAGTGACAGAGATACTGTATGTCTCCACTATCTGGACTTGTGCTCTTTGAAGACCCCTTCCCTCACCTCCCTCACTTCCCTTAAACATTTCCGCCTCTCTCTGTCTCTTTCTCTTTCTCTCTCTCTCTCTCTCTCTCTCTCTCTCTCTCTCTCTCTCTCCCTCTCTGCCCCCTCACACCATATTTGTGCAGCCCTCTAATCGCACTGACAGGAGAACAGCGCTCTATGTGACTTCTGCCACCACGCATGCACCGAGACACACAGAGGACATAAACACATGCAGAATTAATACATTCTCCGTGTTTTCTTTCTCGCACATGCACACCAGTGAACTCCTAGACACGAACAAACACACACACACACACACACACACACACACATCCTGCTTCAGTCTTAGCGAACAGTGTTGTGTGTCGTTAATGCACTCCTCTACTTCTGTGCCTGTCTCTGTCTGTCCCTGTATGTTGCTTTGGGGACATTTTTAGGTCAGGAGGATGTCGCAGCAATCTGTGTGTGTTTGTGTGTGTGAATGGGGGGGGGGGGGCAGTGAAGAGTGTCTGTGTTTATTGTAATATGTGTTTGCATCTGTGAATGTGTGTTCCTGGTTTTAGTCTGTATTTCGGTGCACACAAGCAGCAGCAATAGTCAACGTTAAGGTCCGGAAAAACACATCCTTAGTTATCATTTATTAAGAATGTAACACTCAAAAACTCAACTTAATTGCTTCTTTAGGACTGTATGGGTCTGGTTTTATTAAATTTGACTGACAGTGCTGGCAACATAAGCAAACAACCCCAAATTGTCATCACGTTTTGACTCAAATGCTGCAAAACTGTGATTGGTGCACTGAAATACTTCACATTTTCAAACCAGTGAAAAAAGAAACAACAGTTAGACAAATACACCAATCTACTATTCAAGTAAAATAACCAAAACTGTTCAAACTTGGCAGAATATTTTGTGTCCATGTAGAACCTTGTCACTCTAAGTAAGAAGCTAAATGGGCCTTTTAGTATTAGGACCTTTAATAATAACGGAATCAAGGCAGTTGTTTAAAATCAATGCAAAGCTTTCTCTCTGCCACCCTCAACAGATAAATGATTAATGCAAATCGTACAAGCAAGAGCATTTAGCTGACCAATAATAAGTTATTTGATGATGTGGTTGGGGTTAAAGCATTCAGCAAGCAGCCGGGGCCCCCATCCCTCTCATAAATAATGACACTTCAATTTAGGTATGAATCAAGAAGGAAACATTTTCTCTCCCCTGCAAAAAAACAAATCCAACAAATGTCTCCCATAGTGGTTTTGTTTGAGCTCAATTTTGGGAGAAAGTGAAGGGCCTTGTGGGCATATGTGAGTGAGTGCTTGTGCATGTACGCACGGGCATGAACGTGTATGTATATGTTTGTGTATGTGTGTGTGTGTGTGCGCACACTGCTAGGCAAATGAGCTTGTCAGTATGCGACGCAGGCCTCTCTCTGGTGGCAGGCAGATGACAGTGCAGTGATTGGGCTGATTTCACCGAGGACGTGAGGGGAAATCTGAAGGCTGCCTCAGGGCTCAGGTGCTTATCACCTCCCCACACTCACTCGCACACGCACAGATTTGGATGCGTGTACACACACACACACACACACACACACAGATATATACTCCACTACTAACTTTTGCAGTCCACCTTAAACAAACCCAGGTGCAGGGACACACACATGAAACCGGAGACACAGGCACTTGTTCACACTTAGGTTGACACCTGCACACGTACATAAACGCACATTGTCTCCTCTGCTTTATTACAAAGTTAATTATCAAAATCTCTCATGGGTCGGCTCGCCATATATGTCTGTCTGGCCACGCACACGCACACGCACACATACACACACACACACACACACACACAGACCAATTATTGTAGCCCAGGGTAGGTGGGAAAGGGGAAATTAGAGTTTGTATGAAGGTCTGCATGCACTTCCTAAAACAATCATTGACAATTAATTACAGCCTAAGTGGCAGTTGGTATATCACACAACCACATGCACACAAATACATGCACACAAATACATGCACACAGCAGCAAACAAAATGCACTTTGGCTAAGGGCTTGTTGTTTCTGTGTCAATCATATCAAACTTCTTTGCAATTTGTTGGGAATTCTCCTCTTCAAAATGGTTCAAATTATTGCTGTTTCATACCTATATGATCTTTTGATCTTGATTTCCTGATATGGCTTCTGCTACAATCAATGTGGCCCCTTCCTACAATGTTTTTAGCTCGTTTTATGCCTTTGGTGTCATCAGATTATATTCTCAGATTTAGTTGTTTAATGTGAGCTCATCAAAAGAAAATCCCTATGTTGAAGAGATTGAAACTCAGTTTAGCATTGTATCTGCATATTCATCAAGCATCCATGAGGTTCAAATAAGGCCACTATGTGTTGTTTTGCTTTTATAGTCCATGTGAGATACATGTTTTTGAAGAAGGTTGTTCAATAAGAAAGACTTCACTCAAGGCCTCCAAAGCCCCTTTGTAACACCAGCAGAAAAAAAATGACATGAGAATGAAAAATGTTATTTCATCTAGTCCAACAATTCAGAATAATTACTCATTTACACTTTACATGTGACAAAGAACATGTTTAAACCTGCCCTATTTAGTCCAGTTGAATCAGTCACTGGTTCGTCTTCCCCATTGTTGTAAGATCTGAACACAGAAATCTTGGTCTTGGTCACAGACATTGTGGTCCAGCCTCGATCTGACCCGACTGCAAAGCGTACTCTGCAAGTCTGGGCTAAATCACTCCCGTAGCCAGGTGCGCTTTGCATACTGATATGAGTGAAATCAACAGTTGCCAGCAGCTAGCCGGACAACGAATTGAGGTCGACCTGGACTTGCAACAAAGTATGTTGCCTTCTTGATATTTAGGCAGATAGGACCTTCTTCAGGAGCTTCTTCCTGTGTTTATTTTCTCACCCGTGCCCCAGAAACATCTAACCAATAAGCGGAGTGAACTTCCCTTGTGTGTTTAAGTGATGCATTGTGGTTTGTTTGAATCTATTTATATGTGAAAAGAAAAGAAACCAAACCAACGGCAAAAATGCAACAAGTTTACCAACTTATCCACAGATTCAGACCAGAGAAAACAAACTGTACGTTGGGAAACACCCTAAACCCGGAGTCATTTTTTGTGCAATGCAAAAAACTATCTGTTGTAATTTGCACCCTTGCAATAGTAACTACAACCATTAGTTCTCAGATTAATCATCATGTTACTAGAAATTTGGTATAAACTACAATTCATAGCATAGCATTACTAGCAATTGATACGATCATTACCAAATGTGGAATTAACTTGTTTTGGACACGACTCATCGACCAATACATGCACGCTATGATCCAAATAAAGAGATGAGAGAGATGCTGTATCGTTGCTGATAAGTTAGCATGTTGCTGAATGATGTTGAATGATGTTGAATGTTGACATGAGAACCAACAAAGCCAGTGGCGTTGAGCATCACATTGAAGCCTCCTCAAGTGCCCGCTGAGTGATTTTTAGTGCTTTAGCAGTTCATGTGCAACTATATCTGATGACTGTGGTTGATTTTCATCCAGCTCCAGAAGCCATACAGTGCTTGTAACCGGACCAAACCAATGCAGCAATGCAGTTTCGCTTAAGTTCACAGCAGTGCAGCAATTTAAAATAAATTACCTTTGATGGTTCACAATAGATTGAAATGGGAACTGTGAATGAGAGCTTAAAAAAAAAAAAAAAAGGATTGAAAAATGACAAAAGATAAATTGAGGGTAAAGGGACTGTGAGAGGTTCAAGTCTTCAGTGTCGCTTTACTTGCTAAAAAGTGGCTCAATAGCTGCTGTCAGAGAGAACGAGATGTTGGAAGGGTCTGCCCACTTTCCGTCTATCTGCCTGTCTGTGTGGCTGTCTATCTGCATGTCTGTCCATGTATCTGTCTGTCTCCTTGTCCATCTTGCTGTCTGTTTATCTCCCTCTAGTTGTCTGTCTTTTTTCAATCTCACACATCTGTCTACAGCAGGAAAGACCGTAAATTAAACATCTAAGATTCTCCCTCTCTCTCTCTCTCCTTGGCTCTTATCCCTTTGCTCAGTTCCTCTCACCCTCCTCCCCTGTCTTCACTCAACCCTCCCTGGCTTGCCCCTGACTGTATTTCTTCTTCCTCCTTTCATCTCTGTCCTTCCCCTCTCTTCTCTCCGGGCGAGATGGAGAGAAAGAGAGGGTGAGGGATGGCGCAAGGAGGCGGAGGACGGGGGCGGGTGGAGATCATAGAGGAGATGAGGCTGTGTGGTGCGGATGGATAGACAGATGCATTGATAAGGGCTGCCGACTCTACGGCACGCTTGCTGCATATCCGATCTCTCTCCCCCGTCTCTCTCCCTCTCATCTCTTTTTTTTTTTTTTTCAATTCAGGACTAATGCTCCCGTAGCCTTCAAATGTCAGTTCAGTATGGCAACCTATTAGATGGTTAGCCAGAGTGGCTGACAGCTCTTTCTCTCTCTCTCTCTCTCTCTCTCTCTCTCTCCTTCTCTCTCTTGCCTTCTCACACATATTCAGGACAGAATGATTGTCTCAGGCTTTTGCTGTCATTCAGAACAGGTGGGAAAGACATGGGAGACAGGGAGACACTGTAAGGAGCATTGCAGCAATGGACTCTCTCGCGTCTCCTTTTAGAAACGCCACTCCACCTCACCAGTGGTGTTAAGTTACTCACTACATTTACTAAAGTAAGCTGCTGTATTTGAAGCTGTTGTGATCAATATTTTCTATATTAACAATTTATCACATGACTGCTTGTTTCTGAAAGGGTAACTCATCGCGAGGAACCCCAAAAGAAATATCACCCGACTCTGCAGTTTCCCTCAGCTCGACGGAGCTACATGGCATTTTTTTATTTCGGCTCATTGCTTTGGTTTACTGTTTTGGTTCGATTCCAGCAGCAAAAGGCAGCTGTTTTAAACAAGAAAAAGCCACTCTACACTACCTTTTCAGCACCAAACTGCAGCCAGACACAGTTGGGGGCTAGCTGGTGAACACAGTGGAGAATTTAGCAGCTACAGAGCCTGATATTTCCCTCAGGAGTTGGTAGAGACTTAAAACAGATGCTAAAAGAGAGCGAGTATTGGACTTAAGTTCACCAGGTGGACAGCAACACATCAAAGTAATGCTAATGTCGCTCTGTATCTGTTTAAATATGCAACTGTGTGCCAACACCATAACAACTCATAGGACATCATACGGCAGTGTTATGTTTACAGCTAACTATTTCTGCTGCCACCCAGTGGTCAAACCGGTTTTGCAGTCTTAAGAACAATTTTGAGGTACTTTACTTCAGAGGTCAATATTGTTAGATTTACTTCACTATTATATTTATCTGGAAGCTACAGCTGCAGATTCAGGCTTTACCTACAAAACAGATGATCAGTTTATAAAATATATAATTGATTTAACAACCAAATAGTACATAAAGTAAAAAGTACTTTACTTAAGTAAGGATGTGAATACTTCTTCCACCACTGCACCTCACCGGATATAGTTCCAGCAAAGCAGAAGTAGAGCATGAGGGACAGAAATATATATAAATATAAACAGAGAGAGACCGAGAGAGACCGAGAGAACGGCATGAAACAGAGGATTAGGGGCTTAGTTAGCCTCCATGAAATCCCCTTTTCCTCTCGCGCCCTACAAAGGGAAGAAGGCAATTGTCCACATTATACAAAAAGAGGAGGAGAGGGAGGCATGGGGGGGGGGGGGGGGGGGGGGGGGGTGATTGCTAAAATTGCACTGAATCCGTCATTGTTTTTTATGTTTCCCCTGCGTTGCCCTGCATGGCTGCCACCCCACCTGTGACATCACGTTTATCAATACAGGAAGCTGTTCGCTTTCATTCCTTGTTGTCGGTGTGGGGGGGGGGGGTGACATTGGCCTTGAAACCTGCTATTGTCTTGCCTCCAGGACAGCCAGCCAACCAGGCAGCTCAGTCAGAGAGAGAGAGACAGAGAGAGAGAGAGAGAGAGAGAGAGAGAGCGGTTGCCATGGTTACTTCCCGGGAGATGCGAGCACACTTGTTTATCTGTTGGCCGGGGGAGCGTGCACGGCAGGCCCTCTCGCTGAGAAGATGTGTTTGTGTGCGTGTTTGTGTGTACACGTGTTTATCAGCGTGTGTGTTTGTGTGTGTGTGTGTGTGTGTGTGTGTGTGTGTTTGTGTCTGTGTGTGTGGATGCTACTGAATGCACACACGTAGACACACCAGGACTCATAAACTGAACCTTCTATGGCTTTCTTTGTAAACAAACCTGCCCACACACACACACACACACACACACACACACACACACACTCACACTCACACTCACACACACACACACACACACCTGCTTAATAGAACTCCAGCTTACCTGATCGGTATTATTGAGCCAACAGGAGTGGACTGATGCAAGCTAATTGCCCTAGTGTGAGCTTAGCACCAACTGAAGAAAACAGGAGAGAGAGAAACAGAATAGGGGGGACTGGAAGATAGAAAACAGACAAAACGGAGAGGGAGAGAGCGTATGACAGACAGAGACAGAGAAGAGGGAAAGGAAATGAGAGCAGAAGGAGAAAAAGTTGGACAAAAAGAAGGGGGAGAGAATGAGAGGTGACACAGAGGAGGGGATGTAGTGGGGAAAAGACAAAGAGGAAATGAGATGGGAGGAGAAAGGGGGAGTCAGAGAAAGAAAGAGGCAGAGGCTCAGATAAAGAGCAATTCAGAGGGAGAATGAGAAAATGACAGCATTGGAGAGAAACAGAAGCATTGGAGAGAAAGTGAATGAGACAGAAATACAAAGGGATACCTGGCTAGAGAAGCAAAAAAAAAAAAGAGATGGAAACAACAAGACGATGAGAAGAAGTGATGAAAGGGGAATATCAGAATAAGAGAGAGGAAATACGATGTGATGAGATGACTTATGATGTGACGAGATGCGATGCGACGAGTGCAAGCCGAGGCGTGCTGCCATGTTACCAGAGAGCAGCCCCGGACCTATAGAGCAGACACTGCAGGCACTGTAGTATGTCAAATGTCACAGACGCTAAGTCACAAGGCTGCACAGGCACTACTCCCTCTCTCACACACACACACACACACACACACACACACACACACACGAGTGCACTCACGTCATCATATGCACACGCCCCCTCAAAGGCACAGAGGCTTCTTACATGTTTATGTAATTGCATGCTTGGGATTGCTTTTACTTTCTTTTTTTTTTTTTAACAAGATGAGGTCATGCATATTTACACACACACTACATGCAGAGAGGGACACATGCGCTCACATACGGTGTGAGGTTCCTGTGGGCTCTGTGCACCGGCGGCGGCGTCTCTAGGTTGATACGTTGAGGTGAACACACACACGGCGGTGTTGAGCACGCCCATTACCTGAGACAGATCGGTCTCTAAGGCACTGTGTTGGCTGGTACGCCGTGTGCTGTCAGCTTCATTTGCACAGAGGCAAATTGTGTAGGTGTGTGCCTCTATGTGTGTGTGTGTGTGTGTGTGTGTGTGTGTGTGTGTGTGTCCCTATTCTTTCTATGCGAGGTGAGCACCAGAGTCACCCTCCTTAAAATAACAAGCTAGCCCTTTCCCTTAGGACAGCAGACAGCCATCCTGCAAGCTGCCTGATCCTGGGCCGCCCTAGTTCACTGCTCAATCCATCTCTCTCTTTCTCCCTCTTTCGCCTCATGTCTTTGTCTCTCTCTCTCGCTCTCCATGAATCACACACATAGTCAGTGGTGGCCTAATAAGCAGGGTTTCTCTCCCCGTCTTTTCTTCTTCCTCTTGCTGTGTGCCTTGTGTAACATTGTTCTGCTCGGTAGGCAACACTGCTTCTTTCGCACGCATAAATAAAGATAAGCCGGCAAACGCGCACGACTGTAGCTGAAAATTATCAAAACGTACAGAGGCGCACACATGCTAACAAGGCAGACCACCTCCACCTCCAGCTAAGCTTAATGAGCTCTCCCCCGGCTAACTGGCCTAGAAAAGGCAGCGGTCATCAGCCCAAAGCCCATCTATCCGGCGAGCTCTAATTTTTATCAGCCTCCGCACTTCAGCAGCAGATCCCTCAGCGCTGTCTCACTAGCTGTGCAGGGGAGGCTGGGATGGAATAGGCCTCATTCGCTCAATTAAAAGCTCTCTGTGTGTATGAAACGACGCTGAAATACATGCAGTGCCAAAACTGGAAAGAGTGGATAAATTAAAGCGGCAAATGGTTTTAAGGACTTAGCAGTGTCTAATTTGCAACTAAAATGGTTTTTATTGCATATATAAATAATGATTGTAAGCAAATTTGCAGAGATATTGTTTAAAAGATGGTGAGGAGAATACAGTAGGGGCAAAATCTCATTATGCCCTGGATGGTGTGTTTGTATCAGTGTGTGAAAGAGCAACCACATAAATTCTTCATGTGCTTATCTTTCTTGACCTGTATGTTTCTGGATCCAGGAATGTATGTGCATGCCTGTGTTTGACGGTGTGTATGCTTTCAAATCTGTGTACGTGTGTGTGTGTGTGTGTCTGTGTTTTTCCCTTGGTAGGTGAAAATATGAGCCAGTGAGGCCTGCAGGCTGCTGGGCTGTATGGAAATGAGGAGAAACACCGCTGAGAAGCAGGTGATGGAGGAGACAGGGGGAGGAGAGGGATGAGGGAAGAGGGAAGAGGGAAGGGAAGGAAAGGAAAGGAGGAAGGCGAGAGTGGTAGAAGGGAGTTGGATAATGAGGACTCTGATGAGAGGGATGGAGAGCCCTGAATAGAGACGTCTCAGAGATCGAGAGAGGTAAAAAAGAGAGAGAGGAGGAAGACAGAGTGGTGGAGATGGGTTATGAATGGACAGGAAAACAGCTGCCACTAGTGGCGGCCTGTGGAAATAAATAATAGATGTAGAGGTGGAGGAGGGAAGAGGGAGGAGAGTTGATGAAAGGAGGATAGGGAAGTGAACAACAGCGAGAAAAAGGTTTATTCTGAGGTGAAGGGGGAAAAAAAGCAGTGTGTAAGTAAAATAATGAAAAAGACAGACTGTGATGAAATGGGGTTTCAGTAAGATGAATGGAACACAGGAGACAACGGGGGTGCGAGACATTAGAGGAGGAGGGCAGGTAGAGCTTCAACTATTAAATAGATGTGAGGATGAGAGGTCTGGGCGGAGTGGTCACAGGCATTAAATGAGAGGGGGAAAAGAAGGGGAAAAAAACAGCACACTGGGGAGACAGAGCTAAAGACGGAGCAATTTAGCCAAAACAGAGAAAAAGAGAGATGGGGAAAGAGCGTGAGCGGGGAGATAAAAACTGAAAAAAAAAGGATGAGAAGGGAGGAGGAGGGGGAGGCCAACAGACTGATACAGAGAGAGGAGAGCCGGAGATGAGGGAGGAGGAGGGTGGCGCTGGCAGTGGCAGGACACGGGTGCAGGCGTGGAGACTGTGGCATGCAGCTCAAGTTGGCATGGACTCTATCACTCACTCTCAGGCCTGGGCACACGGCCCTCAGTGGCAGAAACACACACACACACACACACACACACACACACAAATGCACGCGCACTAGCAGATCAAACACAAGGACATTTGCTCTTTCTCTAAGTCTCTCTATTACACACTCACACACACACACAAACACACACACAGCAGACAGAGACAGAGAGAAAAACATTGAGCTCAGACACAGGCTGACGCACGCACACACTCAATTAGTCTCAGCCACACACACACACACACACACACACACACACACACATATGAAGGAAAAAGACGGATGGTTGAGCGTGTGCATGAAGATGTGTGCATGTGTGTGTGTCTAATTGTGCCAACGCTGCCAGAGCAGAATGAGGGATGGTGTCTCAGAGCTGCTGCTGCCGCTAATAGCCACTGACTGGAGGTGACAGGCTCGCTCTCTCTCTTTCTCTCTGTCTCTCTTTCCTCTTGTTTTCCATCCAATCAGCAGTCAGCACATCTGTCCTTCCCTCTTTTCCTCAACCCAATTCAGCTCATCCTCTCGCCTTTGTTTCTCCCTTCCCCTTCTCCCCCTCATATCTCTCCTTTGCCCTTTTACCCTCACACCCCCCTCCGCCTCCTTCCCCCCTCATGCTTTCATCTCCACTCCTTACCCCCTGCCACCTTTCATCACTTTCTCTCTCTTTTCACCCCCCTCTGTCCTATCCACCCGGTCCTGATGATACACAGGAGATGGCTTACGCATGAGTGATCGCATACGTGTGTACGTGTGTGTGTGTGTGTGTGTGTGTGTGTGTGTGTGTGTGTGTGTACGCACAAGCAGACACAATCATATACATATAAAGACTGTCGTCAGCAAGGAAAGGTGTGTGTGTGTGTTGATGGGTATTTTGTCATGTGCACATGCAACCTAATCTGATTGTGTATGTGCATGCATGTGTGTGTGTGTGGGTGCACAGGTAGGAAAGTTATTATTCCTGGTGCGCTGCAGCATTTCAGGCCCGGACGGAAAGATCAAACAAAGACTAGAGGACGAACACACACACACACACAAACACACACACACACACACACACAAACAGACACACACACATCTATGTCTGTTCTCCTCCAATCTCATGCTGCTTTTTCATATCCCTGGCTTCTGCAGTTGCCTCACGTCTGGACTCTGTCCACAGAGAGACGAGAGAGAGCACTGCTCTGTTTTCTATCTGCACCAGGTTATTAGACACATGCAATTAGCGAGCTCGAGCAGGATAAATATGCCTGTTTATGTGTTTGTGTGTACGTGTGTGTGTGTGTGTGTGTGTGTGTGTGTGTGTGTGTATTTAGGGGGGGTGGAGTATTTGTGTGCAATCAGGGACAGATTGTATGGGATGCATCTGGGTTGGCCTGATGTGGAGACGGGGAAGGGGGGTGGAGGTTGTTGATTCTATGGAGGCTGCCGAATGTCTGTGTGTGTGTTGGCACATTTGAACTATAGAGTTCTGAGCAGTACGTTTGAATCATATCAAAACCTTGTTTATCTCTGTTTGATGTGTGTCCGTGGGTGTGTTTGTGCGTGTGGTCATCTTTGCACACTTCTTCTACCAGTGCAGAAGTCTTCAAGACATGAGGCTGCGTGAAGATGTGTTTTTGTATCTTCAGTGTCTACATATTTAATGTGTGTGTGTGTGTGTGTGTGTGTGTGTGTGTGCGCGTGCACGGGTGAGGGGGAGGGGCCTGTCGTGTGCCGTCCTTCCTAAAGGGAAAGAGAAAGGGGGGGGGGGGCCTTACTTCACAGCCAATCAGTTTTGCTCTGCCGAGGCAACCATCCATCGCCACCACGGCAACAACAACACCGCGGTAACACAGAGCCAGGCTGCTGCAGGGGATAGATGGGCGATGTTTACAAGCTCCTTTGCTCTATTTATCTATTTGTTTTCTCCCTGTCCCTGTTTTTTTCCTTCCGTTTCTTTCTCTTATTTGGCCCATTTTGCATCTGATCTTTTATCAGCTATCTGTTCTCTTTTACCTTCTTCACTATCTCGGTCTCTGTCAGATATCTCACGTTAATGGGGCCTTCACGGGAGCTCTCTAAGGTGTGACCTAAAGGGCGAGAACAGAATTGAAAGAGAGAGGGTGAAAAAGAGTGAGAGAAAGAGAAAAAGAGAGAGAGAGAGGCTGTGGTCGCAGATTCCTCCTGAAAGGGCTCTTTTTCATTTCTTTTCATCAGCCGCCGCCTGCCTGCATATCTCGCCTCTCCTCCTCTTTTTTCTCGCACACACAAATCCCCTTTCTCTTTAGCTCATATGTATGCAAATAAGGCATCCTATGCAAATGAGACAGGTAGGGACTGGCAGTGGCAAGGGAGAAGAAATGGGCTGAGAGAGAGGGGGGAAGAGGGGGGTGAGGACAGGATGAAAGGAAGGGGCACTGCAGGATAGAGAAGGGGTGAAAGAGGAAGTGATGCAGGCGGTTCGCCCCTCCCAGGTTCCAATCTGTTTTCTGGCTGCCGCTTAACGTGCAACCCAAACATTTCTACTCATACCAGGATACCTGCAGGTGTTTGGTGCGGCATTTTGATTGATGTATTTATGATTTCATGTCATACGCCGTCAAAAACCTCAATACAAACAAATATGATCGGTAGCCTCTGCCATGCCAACAGTGCTGTTAGATGTACTGTTTTCAAAAACGATGTCCATGTTTTCGACAAACCCCACTGCTTCCTGTCACAAAGAAGATGTGGCAACTTCTCCCTCCTTCCATATGCATTTGTTTTCTCTTTCGTTTTACTGAAAAGGATAAACATCTTGGAATGGATTTTATCATCGGCCTTTCTCTCCTTCCACCATCTGCCATTGCGAGAAAACTCAGAAAGCTTCAGCTCTGCTTTTGCTGGAAGAGGAGCAGCTCTCAGTCTTGTGGCATAAAAGCAGTCCAGCACATTTTGCGCGCAATCCAACCCTGTTGCACACATTGCAAACTGCAGCCAATCTTCTCAGCAGTCTATTTATCTTCAGAATACTAACATCAAATTAATGCTGAAATTATTTTTTGATGTGAAAGCGCTGCACTGAGCTAGACGCCTGCCTGTCAAACTCAGTGGCGCTAGAGGTCACGAGTGTATAGGTCCCTAAATGGATATACATTAGGAGGCCAGTGGTGTGTTGCCAAGGAAACAAGGATGGCTTGGCACTAATTGTCGGTCGGTTGCTAGGTGCTGGCTGGACCAGATAAGCCAGCTAACTTTAAAAGGATGGATAGATGGAAGTTTAGCATAATTGGCTCCTCGGTCAACATATTCACCATGTCTCAATGACAAACACACCACCTATCTTATCACCTGCCCATAGTCGTCAGAGGGGATGCAGGCTTCAACCACCACCCTCCCCCGTCTGACTCCCTGTGAGTGTGTATGTGTCCCTCTGCTGAGGGATTGCCATTATTTGCTGTTCACACTTAACTGGCTGTGTGTGTGTGTGTGTGTGTGTGGGTTGCATGTGGGCAGACTTGAATGTATGTTTATACAGATGCATGTGGTCATGTCTGCAACCCACTGGAAAGCTACTAGCACACATCATGGTCCACATATGGTCTCCTACACCCGTGTGTGTGCGTGTGTGTGTGTGTGTGTAGGTGACAGAGAGGGAGTGTGTGTCTTGCAGTATTATCTGCGAATGAGAAATGTGTGTATATGTCTGTATATGCATGTGTGTTTGTGGCTCCATGTGTGTTCAGATAGGAGCAAAGCAGCGGCTCACGGAGCTCTCGCTGCATACACTGACCGAGCTGCCTTGTGGCACGGAGTCAAGCCTGCAGTCTTCCCAACACACACACACACACACACACACACACACACACGTCACAACCACACACTCATACTAGTTTCTTATGAGCCTAATGCTAAAGATTTAGGCTACTTAACCAGATGCATGCATTTGATGGATCACAGTTATGCCAACGTGACTTAATGAAAGTACATATCTGCGTTCCTCTAGTCAAACACAACCTCTGGGGAAGGATGCCGAGCTGACAGGCCAAATAAGCTGAGTGTAAGTTGTGGATGTGTCCATGTAGGCCACAGGAGGTCAGAAAATTACATTTGAATAGCCTTCATTGAGTAGACATATGAAAAGAGCGCGCAAAAGAAAAATATGAAGAAATGTGGTGGTTTATCTTATATTCTGTCATTCTGTTACGTTTGTTCCCTTTTCTGTACCTTAGGTATCATTCGTTCTGTATCTATCATTCTTTTCACTCTCCCTTCTTTCCATCCAGCAGCATCCTTTCACACCCTCTAAATCAGTCAGCCTCTTTTAGTCCCAGTGCCCCTGCCTGCAGGAGGGATGAAGTCATGCACCGCAGGCATGGTGCAGATCCCTCCCGCTCACCGTGCCCTCCCTGTGCCCGCCACTCAGTCACAAGCATATGGGCGCATCGTTGTGCCAATGCCCCTCCCAGAACACCTGACTCTGTCTAGTCACGCATGGCGGGCAGTGCGCACACACCAACAGACAGGAGAGTCACACCTACACACACTAAAACACACACTGCCAACCTTGCATGACGGGCATATCCTTGATTGTCCCCTGATGTTCCCTATGGCGAACCTAACCACCAACTGTGGGTAATACGCACCGTGAAGACACACTTGACTGTAGCACGAACAGTCTTGACAGTGACCGCACCGGATGGAGTTACTCCGTCTTTTGTTCCAGCGTGTGACTTAACTGCGCAGATGACAGAGTGTGGCACTAACGCGCTCAGAGTTTAGGGGTTTTAATTCCCATTGGCACCAGCCAGACTAAAAATATGTACACTCAGTGGTATCGTAAAGCAGTTAAGATAAAAGTGTTCACCACGTAGCGTATGCTCAGTTCCCTGGTCTTGCATTAGCGCTGCAGTATTTACTCAATAATTTCATCCTGGGATATTGGAGCAGCAGAAGCAGCAGTTAATCTACAAAATGGGACCTCCACGATGGCTAATTCAGTTGATGTCCTTCACTACTCACCAACTGTGTGTGGATTAAAGGAATAGTATGGCTTTAAAGCATTCTACATTTCTGGAGCTACTTTTTTGTTTGGTAACGCACCAGCCATGTCATTCTGTGGCATCAACATAGACACTGTTGGTTAACATTGTGATATTTCATGCACAGCTACAACTAAAAAACACGTTCATGTATTAGAAAACGTCAGACTTTGCTGTCAGACAGAAGATCAAAAAGGAAGGTCCCCTTTCCACAGAAATATTTTAACTGACATTCAGCAATCAAGAGATTTTTGTTGCAAAAGAGGCATTAATGGAGGAGAATTACAGAATGCAATGCAGCCAAAACACATATATCATCATTGTCCTCTCTTACTGTACTGAATGCAACAAGCTCATGCACATTATCTGAGAATACTGAGAAACAGAAATTTTCTTTCCAGCAAGGTTACCCACATAACAGATTGATGGCATATATGCCTAATATTTTAACTGAGAAGGGATTCTTACTTTTTATACTTTTTAAACTTTTTAAACAGACTTAAATCTCAAGGTTCTCAGGGTTTCATCTGACAAATTAGCAAAAATACTAGGTGGCAAAATACAAAACGCCATCATGCAATCAAGGAAAAGCATCCAAACTGCAAATTGGATTTTAGGGGGCATGTAAAGTGCAAGGCTTGCCGCTCATTTGCAAGATCTGTGTAGAATTTTAATATATTCCACTGGACTTAATTTCATTGTCCACAACAATCGCAATTGTTGTCTTAACAGCCTTCCTCTCTGCTGTTGATAATAGTATATGAACTGTAGTAGCTGGTGAATGCGACACGTTGGGGGTGTTTTAGGATTTAAGCTTAGTCTTTTGGCTTGCCAGTGGCTCACTCATGCCACGGACACATACACCCACACACATACACAGACCCAAATGTATGCATACACACAACCCGAGAGTCAGGTTTGGAAAGGGCAGGTAGGAAAATGGTGGTAATTATCGTTAGTTCTTTGTGATTAAACAAGTGACACACACACAAACACACACACACACACATCACACTGCTGTGATGCCCTCTGCTGTGTGGCACAAAATGGCGGAGTGTGTGAGTCTGTGTGTCTGTGTGTCTGTGTGTGTGTGTGTGTGTGTGTGTGTGTGTCCTAGCAGAGGCTGTGTCTGTAAGAGAGAGATGGGAAGGAGGCCAGGCAGAGGAGGATGCGAGCACTTGGCTAGCATCAACTTTGTGTGTGTGTGTGTGTGTGTGTGTGTGTGTGTGTGTGTGTGTGTGAGATAACATTCAGGTGAGAGGGGGAACATTGACCGGCTCTCAGAGTGAGGCCCCAGCCGACTGCTCCATTTACAGCTATAGTGCCTCATATACACATACACACACACACATATATATAGACAGCACAGACGTAGGTGTAAATACAGAGGACACAGAGAAGACAGAAGAGACAGAAAGATATTTTTCTCTTGCAGGTGGCGTATGACCTTCACTCCAACTCTCCTTTTCCTTCATCCGTCCAACCCTCCCACCTTCATTCCCTCTCCCGCTCTCCCCGTATCCCTGTAGTTCAGCGCTCAGTTGCGTGGCAGGTAATTTGCGCGCTATTGGAGATTAAAGTTTAATTAGTGAGCGAGGAGTCATTTGGGTCTTAGTTGAGTGGAATAAGGCAGCCGTGTGCGCCTGTGTGTGTGTGTGTGTGTGTGTGTGTGTGTGTGTGTGTGTGTCCCTCCTGCTCGCTCACTCACCCTAACACATCAAGGCTCATCACCAAGAGAGAAAGCGAGAGTGGGAGTAGAGGATCCAATTCCTCCTTTCATCAACGAAGAACAAAGGACGGAGTTTTCCCCCTCTCCTCTTCCTCTTCATTTCCCTCTGTCTTTCTCTTTTCTACTCCTCCTCCTCCTCCTCTTTCCTCCTCCTCCTCCTTCCCCCAGCTCCCGAGCTCTGTTGGCAGAGTTCCACAGCCATATTCACACTTCCCTGGTCCCTGGTGAGACACACTCACACACACACATCACCTCCAGCGGCACCATCACACTGCGCCGCATGGCACGCGGAAAAAGAGAGCGGAGCGAGTTAACTTTGTCCGTCTTCATCCACCTGTGAGAAGTGACCAATAGATCTGTCACCTGAAGTGAGAGATGCACTCCGACACAGTCAGCTATTCTCTCCCTAAATCTGTCTTACCCTTCCTCAGTCTGTTTTTATCCGTCTTTCTCTCTCATAAACTTTGTCATCTGTCTCTCTACTTTCTTTTTTTCTTTTCTTTTTTTTAACTACTCTTGGTCTTAATCATGTGGATATCAAACGTGCCATATGGCCACACACCACCGAGGATGCACGCACACGCCGCACACTCTGGTGTCTTTAGAGCTGTGTTCACTAATGACGAGGAAGTCTGCATCCCAGCACCGCTGTTATTTCACCGGCTTGAGACACTAACGCAAATCAATAGGCAGCACGTCCCTGCGATAACAATCTCTGTTTCTCCTCTCCTCTCCTCCCTGCATCTCTCCATTCGCTTCCACGCTATACTCGTGCCCTCCTCCTCCTCCTCCTCCTCCTCTCCCTCTCACATCTGCCTTGATCATACAGCTTCAATCTATCTCTCCCTCTCCCTCCCACTCTTCCTCTCTCTGCCTCTGTGCCCTCGATCTCACATGCTCTCCTCTCCTCTTCCTTCTCTACATTTCATTCCCTGTCTTTTTCTCCCCCAGCTCCCTTGATCTCGCAGCATCTCGCCCTCACTTTAGTCTTTCGTCGCATCTCTTGTACTCTCTGCCCTCCTTCACATCTCGCCACTAACCTCCCCTCTCTCCCTTTTTTTCTTCATCCTCTCCCTCTCTCATATCATATTTCCCTTTATGCCCTCCTTCCCGTCACTCCACTTTCTCTCACCTATCCCCCCGTCGGTCTTCCATTTCTTCCCAATCTCCAGACATCTGCTCTTTCCTCTCCTCCATATTCCCTCCCTCATCTCTCTCACACCAGTTCTTCCCCTCTTCCTTCCTTCTCCTACTCTTTTCGGCCCCGTCGGATCAAATGTCTTCTTCTCCTCGCTCTCGCCTTGCCATCCTCCTCGCATTTCAGTTATCTGCCATCAGTGTACGGGTGGCTGGCTAGCCTCCTTTTAGTGTCGGTCTGTCTGTGTCTGCAGATGGAGTAAAGTATTCCCCAGTCTGGCTCTCAAGTAACAGTGGAGAGCAGCGGAGAGGAGAGAGCCGGCCATCAAGGACAACTTCTGGGAAGAGGCAGAAATAGACAGGTGTTTTGTTTGGGTTTTTTTTTTTTTTTTTTTTTAGATCCTGGGGAGAATTAATGCTATCCTGAGGAACTGGAAGAAAAAAAGTCCACACAAAAATAGACACGCAGTCACATGCACACACTCTCAGAGCCAATAAAATGACTGTTTAAGGCTGTTTTTTTTTTTTAATGCCCTATTGTCTACACAATGAGGATCGAGGGAGATACGTGAGACAAAAATATCGTGTGAGGTGAAAGGGACAGGTTCAGACAGGTGTACTAAAAACAGCAGGAAGCTACTGTGGTCCGCTGATTTGACCGCTCACCAAGGTACTAAAAAAACCC
Source organism: Lateolabrax maculatus (assembly GCA_031216445.1). Taxonomy (NCBI): domain Eukaryota; kingdom Metazoa; phylum Chordata; class Actinopteri; order Acropomatiformes; family Lateolabracidae; genus Lateolabrax; species Lateolabrax maculatus. Next base: position 15,743,482 of record CM062216.1, on the reverse strand, counting down.
ACTCTTTCTCAGAGTAATAACTAAACACACATGCATGATACACATATTTATAGTTAAGCGTGACTTACGCTTGATAAGGGTCCTTGTCTTCGATGTCCAATCGCGAATAAACGTCCATAAATTCGCTTGGAAATCGCAGAAAAAAAGTATTGCTCAGAACTTGCCTAAGAATCGTCACGTTTTTAAGTTTTCTTCAGTATCCAAGTAATCCACTGATAGTTGGTCTGTACATCCATGGGTACACTGCAAAGACGAACTGCTGATAGCTCATTCGGCATATTTTTAATGGTGCAAATAAATAAATAAGTGTAAACAAAAACGGGGCTCAAGTTGTAGCCCACAGCTAACTAACTGACCCAATGGCAACATTATACTTCCTGTTTACATCCCCCAGAGCATTATGGGGGAAAAAACCCTTATTCTACACCTTCTCTTTGACGGCACTAACGCAGGCCTTTTCTTTTTCTGAGATCACAGTGCACTTTCTCAAGAGTTTGTGAGAGAATACTGGTGTAAGCTGCCAGCACATAAAACTAGACATTAGAGAGCAGTTAAAACTAAATAAGTACATTTGTGTTTTACAGTTTGTGTGCGCGCGGTTACCACACACTGGAACACAAACCAAGCATGATGTCCGCGTGCACATGTGTGGCTTCTTCAATGTGCATATGAAATCCTTACAAGTACTGTTTGAATAAGTCAAAGACATGAGTCATCGGTGAAAGCATTAGCTATGAAACATCACCATTCTGTCCCTTAGAAATAAAAAAATGGCATTTGTTACCACTCATCATTTTGCATAAAATAGACGCAGCGGCACACAAAAATACACTCATCCTTATTTATAGACGCACGAGCTGCAGAGGACGACATCTGAGGCTGCTCATCGCCACTGCAAATCTGTCCTTCAGGCTATGGGTTCAATGTGCCAGACCAAAGAGCTGCCTGCCCTAGTCTAACCTAAGACAAGGTCACACACAGGCAAACACACGGAGACACACACACACAGCACTGCCAGCAGCTGCACTGTGGCTATAAGGCCAGGAAAGGGTATGAAAGATAGAGGACAAAAGAGGACACGGGAGAACTTAAAGGACACAGGGAGAAGGAGAACAGAGAGGAAGATTTAGGATGTGTGTTTGCGTGTGTGTGTGTGTGTGTGTGTGTGTGTGTGTTAGAGGCAGACAGCAGGAGTGACACAACATCATCAATTAGATGAACCGAAGTGGCACAAAGAGGGAGCAGGTGCAAATCAGTGTGTGTGAGTGAATCTGTGTACATTTGCACATGTGTGGGTACTTGTGTGTGCGTGTAAATGAGAGGAGGGATCGAATACATGGGAGTGGAACACACTATGAGCCCCAGCAGGGACGTCACACCGAACCTGCTCCAACACCGCTCCCTCTGCTTCAGTGGAGCGGTCCACCCCATTACCTGGAAAAGGCGGATGAGTGTGTCTGTGTGTTTGTGTGGCAGGAAGATGTGCTTTGACCAAACCAAAATGGGACACTGCGAGATATGAGCCATTTCACATCTATTTTCCAACCTCAAAACACTGCACCTCTGTTGAGGAGAGTTTGATACTGTACCTCTCTGTTTCTGCTTTGGAAATAAGTTTAAAATAAGCAGTCGGATTGGATTTCTGCCCTCAGTGTAAATGAGAACTTACTAGACACACTCGCTTCTGATTGCTGCGCTTTTGTCTTCTTCTCTCGTCCCATCTTCCCCCTGCGCCGTTTCTTTCTTGTGCTCCACAGCCTCCCTCGCTCGAGGATTCTGACGGAATACCAAGTAGCTCTGCGGCCCACTTTACAGGACCCCAACTCCCCTGTGTGTGTTTGTGTGTGTGTGTGTGTGTGTGTGTGAGAGAGAGAGAGAGAGACAGAGAGAGAGAGAGAGAGAGAGAGAGAGAGAGAGAGAGAGAGAAAGAGATGGAGACAGAGAGACCTGTTAAAAAAACAAAAGCAAAAAAGTGTATGGGCATGGCTGGGGTTATCAATACTATGGGAACATGAACCCGCAGAGCATCTCCTTCTCTCTCTTTTTGTTCTTCTTCTTCTTCTTCTTCTGTGTCTGCATGGCTCACTCCCCCTGCGTTCTGGAAGGTTAGCTGGAGTCCACCAATGCCCTCACACTTGCAGGCACACATACACACACACACACACACACACTCACACACACACACACTGCGGGGGCGTTGCAGGCAGTCAAGCTTAATCACAAAAGCTCTCATCAAGCCCGCTCCCTCACACATACACACACACAAACATGTTCATGCTACAGTAAATGCTTGCACGTATGCGCACATATTAGCAAACGCTTGAACAAGCTGAAAATGATTCATGTTTGTAGTCACCTACCTACACACAGACATTGACTCACTTGCACATAAGCACACAGACACACGGCGGGTAATGAGCAATCAGTTTTCCTTTTCCTGATTCTTGTCACATGCCCAGGTATCCACGACAACCTTACGGGATGTGTATGTGTGTGTGCTTGATTGCGTGTTTGCCTGTCATTTTCTCTCACTCATCCCTCTCTGCTTCTCCATCCCCACCCGTCTCGTCACTCCGTTACCATGTAAACAAAGCCAGGTTTAGTCCTTCAAAGGGCAACGCTCGGCAGCTGCCCACTGGAGGTGACCGTGCTGAAAGACAGAGGGAGAGACGGGAAGGGAAGATAGATAGAAAAAGAGACAAAGGAGAGTTGTGTGGAGGAGCAGAACAAGGAAGGGACAAATGATTTTGGGTCAAGGCTAGAAGGCTGGAAAAGAGAGAAAAAGATATTCAAAGAAATAGGTCTACAGGATTTGTCCTTTCACAGCCCACATGCTCATCTTTCCCCCATTGTTCAGAAAGAAAGTGAACTGCTTCAGTGTTATGCCCTAGAACGCCTATAAAGTGATATATGTAGATCGAGCAGACTTAAATCAAAGCTCCTAATTCAAAAGAGCGCACAATGCCGACTTCATGCTGCTGGGTTGAGTCTGGATTGTGTAGCACTGAACACATACCAGTCTCTCTTTTTCTCCTTTCTGTGTGGGACAAACCGCTCCATGTGTAGTTCTCAAAAACGCAGCGAGGAAAAAGAAATTCTCAACACAGAACTTGTCAAAACAATACATATAGGCTGAGCGGATTTTCCAAATGGTGGTATTCACACAAACAGCGAGTTGCTCTCTTCCCAGGATGTAATGAACGCCAAATAATGGTCATCAGTGGCAGCAATCATGTATCACTGAAATGTCAGCGTTTAAACAATCAATTAAGAGTCGCATACATAACATTAGCCTCATCAGTGTCATAATCAAAACTCAGTGTTTTGAAAATTTGTTGGAAGCCAGTAAACATAAATTTGTGTGTGTCCCCTTTGCCCTAAATATACACACTCACTCACACTCTGACATCCCAATGGGATATCTTCTTGTCACATATATACATTTTTCACTTGACTGAGTGGCTCTGCCGTTGCCATGGTGACTATGGACCCTGTTTTTTTGTCACTGTTGTTGTTGTTGTTTTTACGGCGCAACACATCCAAATGGTTCCTCTCGGAAAGGTCATTGGACATCACCAAGCTGTCAGTCAAAGATGATAGAAAGATATAGATACGTGTCCACACACCATCCGGTCCAGCACTCCTAATGAATTGAATTCTCTTTTTTTTCATCCCAGAAACAGAACGAAAGAGAGAGGATGTCATTCTACGGTATAGAGGGATAACATCGCCTCTGCGTCCTGCCTTCAGAGCCGAATAGGAATTCTAAATCTAAACCACAAAGTAGATAACTGTAGTGGCTGATGCATTCCCCTCTCCCTCACAGACAGACACATCTGCCTCGCTTTCTCTCTCTCTGACCTTTATTTATTCTTTCATGCTGAAGCTGCAGCAGTGTCTGTGTGTGTGTGGTCTGTCTGTCTGTGTTTGTGCAGTCAAGAGTTCCCTCTTCTCTTCTTCCAGGTTTTTGCATTTGAGTAATGTCTGTATAGAGTGTGTGGTTGGTGTTCATGTTCAGTGTGTGCGTGCAGACATTTTTGTCTAGAGTGTCATCTTCATCAGTGATGGAATAGACAGCCATGCCTGTGAATGTCGATGAGTCATCCTAAACCCCAGAGATGAGACAGTTGCACCTCACACACACACACACACACACACACACACACAGACTCTGCATTAACTGGCCTCACCCACAGAACCAAAATGGTCTCCCAGATCAACCAGGGAAAGGCTCAGTTTCCTCAGTTTAGATGCTATTGAGCCGTTTCAGCCTAAAGCTCAGTCAGATACCCTTCAACAAAAACCCAGAGCTGGATTTAATCAAGGGAAACAGGGGAATTGGTAGAAAAACGCAGAGACTAGTTAATTTCAAATGCTTTTGGCAGTATTGTTTGTTTTTTAAACTGTGATGCCAGTGTAACACATTGGGTTGGACTGAGGGAAGAAAATAAGCAAACAGATGGAGACGACGGATAGCAGAAGAGAGAGACACGAGTCAAGATGAGGTCTCCATTTCTTACAAGTTAATGTTTTCAGTTTCTTTCTGTCATTTTCCAATCATATTTAATGGGAATCATTACAGTTATGTTAAACATTAGCAACAATATATGAGCAACATGGTCAATGTAATCAGACTGCTCACAGAGTTCATTAAAAGCTTACGTTCACATTAGTCCCTCAGTGTCAGCCCTCCGATCGAGTTATTTGCCGCTTGTCCAGTAGCATCAAAGCACCATCTGTCCATCTGTTTGTCTGTCTGTCTGTGAGTGGCAATGGCAGGTCTCCGCCCCCTCTATGTCTCTTCCTATAATCTATGTTACTGGCTGCCGGTGACCCCCCGTGACCTCCAGCTGTGTGTCATGACAACGGGACACTGACAAATGTCAGAGCAGATATTGGCTTCCTTCGTCTCCTAAGCTTCTCCCTTGGGTAGAAACCCACCCACACAGCCTGGCCAGACACTGCAGAGGTGGAGAGAAACAGAGAGTCTGTCCATCTGTCTGTCTCCCTTTCCAGTGTGTTGAACCTGCCGTTATCAGCGAAAGGGCACAGTGTCCACTGAGAGTGGAGGATACAGACAGGCAATCGGAACGGCGAGAATGATAGTTGGAGGCTGTGTGTGCCTTGTTGAAGTGTGTGTAATTAGGAAGGGGATAGCAGCGTGCTGATTGGGAGCAGCGGCGGGGTGGGTTGCTGTGTTATTTTGGAGCGTGCTGTGTTAAGCAGGGTGTTAAAGGCAGATGTGTCAGACATGAGCGTGTGTGTTGAGATGGAGGGGTTGGGGTGGGGGGGGGGCAGGGAGAGTGGCATGTTTGGGTTATTTTCGAGTGCGTTGTCGGGTTGTCGAGGAGCATGTGAGCTGAGCTTTGGTGTGTGTGGTGCTGGGGCTCGTTGCGATGATTCCGGTGGTGGTGGTGAAGTGTGAACTGTGAAAATGTGTGATGGGGTGAGTGTGTGTGTGTGTGTGTGTGTGTTTCCTCCCAGGCCGCTCCACCTCCCCAGCAAACTGCCTCTGCATGCATAATTAACCAGGATGACTGGGGAGGTAAACACACAGGGAGACGTTCCATCCTTCCACTCTGTATTCCTCCATTTATGTGTGGGTCTATCTGTGTTGGGGGGGGGGTGCTTGTGTGTGCGTGCTAGTGCACATTTCCATGTGTGCTTGTGTCAGATAGACAGAGAGCAGGAAAAAGACTTGAAGCAAAAGTGCTTCAGAGCCAGAGTTGATGGAATGAGAGAGCTGCCTGTTTCTCTCTTTGTGTGTGTGTGGGGATGTGTGTGTGTGTGTGTGTGTGTGTGTTTGTGTGTGTATGTGTGAATGGGTGTGTGTGTGTGAGTGTGTGTGTGTGTGGAGAGAAAGAAGATAAATCCCATCTCAAGCTGCCTCTGAAGATGATGCGATGAAAGAGAGAGAGAGGATAAAAAAAGAATGAAGGGGGGACTGTAACCAGTCGCAGCTATGCGCATTATGAACCATCCAGCGGAACAATCAGATTCACCCTCCTCTCTTCCTTCACCCCTTCCTCCCTCCCTTACACTCTTTTCCTCCTGTCCTTCCTTCCTGACAATGTTTTATTTACAGACAGGCACATTCTAATGCTTGAGGTCCTCCTGGGTATGTTTTCTCTCATAAATAAACATGGAAAAGCACACACGAGCACACAAACATTCAAACTCTGATCATTTTAAGGTTTACAAAAACAATGAGGCTGGTTATGAGGGCAGCTGCCTTGATGAGATTTGAAGTGGGCCGAGCCCAAGATAATCAATCACTCATCTAGCAGTTCATGTCTGTCTGTAGGGGTGAAGCATTTGGCTAATTATGTACCCCACCGCATTGTAAGCTGGCGCAGAATCTACCATTTTGCATGCGTCCATGTGTGTGTGAAGTGTGCTTATGTGTGTGTGGCGATTACTGCAGCTCATATTTCCCAGGAGCCTAGGTTAGAAAGCCTACTCAGTAAATCATCTATCCTCCTCTGTCCTCTGCACCCCCTTCTCCTCATCCTCCTCCTCTTTAAACTTATCATTCTATCATTCTATCAATCTATCCCTCCGCTTGCAACCCCCCACCCTTGATCTCCCCCCCAGCCTCGACTGGCTCTTTCTCTCTCTCCTCCCTTTAGACCCCCAACACCTTGTTGTCTTTCCCCTCCCGTTGCCATTCTCCTCTCCAGTCACGGCACGGGGCCAGAGAGAGATTTGAGAGTGGAAAGAAAAAAGAGAGAGGAAGTAAAAAGAAAAAGTAGAGATGAGAGAGTAAGGAACAGAAAGGTACCCTCTTGGCACAGATAACATTGTGTTGAGAGACAGAAGCAGGTAGTCAATCTAGTAGTAAGAAAGAAAGAAAGAAAGAAAGAAAAGAAAATATATGTGTATATGTGTATGTATGCAAACGAAAGACAAACAGTGAGCGATGTGTGTGTTTGCTTCTTCTTCATCCCTCCTTCTCTGTGCTCAAGCAGCAGCAAAATCAATGCGAGCACTACCTAATAAACAGACAGATAGATCAACAGAGAGGATTCGGCGATCTCAGCATGTATCCTTCGCCCTCTCTCCTCTCTGACCCCTACTGAGGCAGGCAGCAGCGCGACATGACGTGGTGCATTCACTAATACAGCAGACGGCCAGCTCCACAATGCCAGGGCTCTCTGTGGAAGATAGAAGTGGAAGGAGGAGGTGCAGCATGGAGGTGGAAAGGAGACGTGATCAGAATGTAGACGCCACTCGTGTGTTTGAGTACGAGAGAAAAAACAGAAGGAGGAGTGAAGTAAATTGATTGGGGAGAGGGTTTCTTTGGTTTGTTTGCTTTGTTTTTAGTTAGAGACGCACAAACAGTGAAAAATCCAATTAATTATTCTTCATAATAGGCTATTGTGGAGAAGAGCGGATGTGACAGAAACACACACAAATAGACACATGGCATCACAACACTGGATCCCAAAAGCAATATGTGCATTGGCCCATCCTCTCTGCTGTGCTCGGCAAGCTTGGTCTGGCAAAATCCCACCCCTTGTCCCCTATAAGCATCTTATTTAGGTCATTGTGTAAATCCTCACACACACATTCACACACACATCACCGTGGGTGAAGCACTCGTAGGCTGCAGGCAGGGGAGATAGGAAGGTGGGAGGAAGGGACAGAGAATCTCCAGGGGAATCTATAGGCGTGTGTGTGTGTGTGTGTGTGTGGATGTGTGCGTGTGTTTGTCTATGAATGTGTGTGTTTGAGTTTGTTGTGTGTTTGCATGTATATTTAGGGGACTGCCAAAAGCTGTGCACCTGTACACATAAACACAAACAGACCTACACTCGCTCACCAGCTCGCAGTCAGGCATGCACACGCAAGAATGAATGCACGCAACATTGACACACTGCTTTGCTTCCTCGTACACACACACACACACACACACAAACTGAGAGAGATGAATAATGCTACTGTGTGTCTGGTGGGATGCACCACTGTCCCTGGGGCGGGTTGAATGCTGGGATATTGTGCTGGAACTGGCTGACACACACACACAGACAAATAGACACGCAAACACACACACACAAGCACAGTGCTCTGTCTCCAGGTGACTCTGTTCCTTTTATAGAGCAGGAGCACTCTCCACCCCTCCTTTTTCTTTTGTATGAATGCATAAACACACACTCACATTCCCAAAAACACACACACACACAAACACACACACACACACACACACACACATGCATAGACAGGCAAAAGATTACAGACAAACATTGCCACGTGCACTCACATACTGGAACAAACACACGAAACACAAAGCACTCAAACGCACTATGTGACACCCCTACTGGTGTACTGAAAACATGCACACAAACACACACCGACACTTCCCACTTCCCCTTAGAGGAAATTGGAGTTTGGATCTGTGCAGGAAAAGACAGGGAGGAGAGAGGAGAAGAAAAGGAGGGCTCAGTTGAACCTTTTATGTAACACTGCATCAAAGACCAACCAGAAAATATCATTTAAATTGTTTGTTTAGGTAATAAATTGTAAAATCTTAGAGTGGTTGGAAAAAAGCGGCTAAGTCTGGGGATCATATTTGATACAAAACAATTATGAATAATGTATCAACTGGAAAACTAAACAGCCACAGTGGCTCTGTAAGTGGTTTCAGTTCAGACTCAGTGCCAGTGTTACGACCCAACACTGATGCTTTTCAGATGTCATCTTATTGCTGTGGCCTGGGGCCTTTCAACATTTGCCTGCCCTTCATGATGCACCACATACAGTAGCCTACATATTCACACACATGCACACAGGTGCACAATTGTTGTGATTATTTATTTATTAGAGGTAATTAAGTTTCCACACATCACTCTCTCCTTTCTCTCCCAGTCATGTCAATCACTGCACCAGAAACTGCATCACATGCCTGCCCCTCCATCTTGAGAAGCTGAAACAGATCCCGGAGCCAGCACCATTGAGGGGCCATTTTATAAACACACACAATAATGCACATACACATAGGCATCTGCACCGTTTCTTCAAATCTGAACAAGCCAAAACAAGTATTAGTGCTGTGAGTGATCGAAATTACAGTGATTGTTGTGAACTCAGTTTAAGTTAATCAATTTTTTTGTAATGATTGTGGGTTAAAACATCTAAATAATACTGTATCTACATGAGATGTCCACACCTGTGTGTGTTTGAAGGTTTGTGTGACGAAGAGTGGAGAATATCATCCTAAATGGTTCTGAAAGAGGGAAAAAAAATTTCTTTGACTCCAGGTGAATGTTAAAATAGAATAAGACATTGAATATGAACGGTGAAAATGCAGAATGGATAAACCCCAGACTCAACTACACTAACCCTCATAAATTCTTTCTCTTTTCTCTTGCTTCCCCCTCTCTCCCTGCCATTAGAACCCCTAACCCCCCCCCCCCCCTCCCCCTTTCCCGTCTCACCTCACCTCCCCCTCCCTGCTCTGGCTACAGACGGAGAGAGTTATGCAGTCCTTCCGTGAGCGCAGCGGTGGTTACCACAGCAACCAACCCTGCTACCAGCAGGAGCCCCATGAATTATCCCGCCTGGAGACCTACCGGCAACACCCGCATCATCCCCATCCCCAGCACCCGCATCCAGGCCCCGGTCCACATCCAGGGCCGGGCCCAGGCCCAGGGCACGCCAGGTCGGGCTATGAGTCTCATTCGCTGGCGAACCCCACAAGCATGCCTCCAGCTGGAGGACCAGGAACTGGAGGAGGCCCCAAGGACTGTTACACCCAGCAAGCCTACCCTGGTTACCCAGGCAATGGTGGTGGGAATGGAAGTGGAAGTGGGGGCTCAGCACCTCCGCAGGCAAAGAAATCCTACAGAGGAAGCAAAGTACCGCCACCGAACCCCAGTCAGCACTTACAGGGTCCTGGGGGCTATAGTAACCACATGGGCCCTGGGACTTACTCAGCCCAGTATATGAGCGAGGGCCACCTCCAGCAGAAATGGGAGGACCCAGCCCAGTTAGCACAGTATGACCAGGATATGGTAGGGCGCATGGAGGCTGGTGGTACCCCTGCACCTGGCTCCTCCCAGTACATGGACCAGAACATGCTAGGCCATTCCCAGACCCAGTGCCACCAGCCCTCCACCCCTGCCTATACCAGCCCCCATCACCAGTCACACCCTCCCAACCCTGCCCCCTCCCCTCTCATGTACCCCCAGAGTCACCTGCACTACCCCCAGCACTCGGCCTCTCCATCGCCATACATGGAAAAGTGTAGCCCTATGCCCCACTGTTATAAAGGTTACAGCATGCCCCCCAGTTCCCAGTATGGCAGACAAATGAGCAGCCACAGCAATCTGAAGCAGGTTGGTTACAGGTCGACCCAAAACAGTTATGGCTACCAGCAGCCTCCCTCCAGAGGTTATGAGCAGCAGCCCCCTTTACAGACCATGACCAATCCCCAGGAGCCCCATCCTAAATACCAACACTATAGCCAACCCCAACAAAACTACTGTCTCTCAGAGCTGTCTGTCAGATCACCAGAACAGTATTATCAGACTTGTAGCCCCTCCTCAAGTCACTCCCCTGCACGCTCTGTAGGGCGTTCCCCCTCGTACAGCTCCACCCCTTCACCACTAATGACCAATCCAGAGTCGTTCCAGTACGGCCAACCTCCCATGACCCCTGGGGCTGCCTCGTCTTCTTCATCTTCTTCAGCTGGTATGCAGGAGCAAGCCACTACTAACACCATGTTGATGCCACCACGTTCACACCCGTCACCCAATGTGCCCCACGCTGCCCCCCACAGCTACACTACAACACCGCAGGTTCCCACCATGAAAGAACGCTTCTCGGAGAAGCTTTTGTCAAACCCTAGTTTGTGGAGCCTGAATGCCCTCACCTCTCAGGTAGAGAACATCTCTAATAATGTCCAGCAGCTGCTGCTTTCAGAGGCCCTGGTGGCCAACAAGAAAGGCAGTAAGCGCAGCAGTGGGGGGAGCAACAGCAGTGCTGGAAGTGGGGTATCCTCCAAAAAGGGTGAAGAGTACAAAAGTCCTCCATATCCAGATGGTGGTGGTGGTTGTGTTGGTGGAGGCCCCATGCAGGACCCTTACTCTACCCCACAGCACCAGCCAATGCCCATGGAACTCCATGAAGGAGGCTACTCCAGCAGTAGTGATGAGCAATTGGAGCGGGGCTACTACTACTGTGGCCAGGGCAGAAGTCCAGCACAGGCCCCCAATAACACACAACTCAGCCTGGACACAGCTTCTTCATGCTCCATGACATCTCCAGATGATATGTCTACCAGGTCTGGGGACTCAGGTCTGCACAACCTTACCCCTGACCCTAGTAGATGTCAGTCAGGGCAAGGTGGCGATGGCATGAATACTCCAGTGAAGAGCATTGGTGATGAGAGGTCTCCTACAGGCATTACAATCCACAGTCCTATGAAACAAGAAAGGGACTCCCCTTCAGAGATACAGCATATCAATGAGCCTGTCAAAGAAAACTTTGAAGAATCAGCCTGGACGGAGAAATCAGCTGACAAAGAGGAGGTGACAACAGAAAAAAATCCTGACCATGAGAGAGATTCAGACACAACTAAATCTACAGAGAATCTGGAGAAATGGTCAGATGAAGAGAAATGCCCCGCTCTCTACAGCAAAGTAAACAAAGGGATGACAGAAAAAAGCTATTGCTATAAGGAGACAGTGTACCAAGGCATCCAGAGCAAATATGACCCTGATGTAAGAGACTCAGTTGAACAGTCCCCAGCAGCTCTCTCTGACTCCAGCCACAAGGAACACTTTGGCCAAGAGATAAAATCAGAGGCATTCAAATCGGAGTCTCCAACTGCCTCTGAGAGCTCAGTGAAAACATTGCCTTTCATTTCTAGAGGTGACCTTGAACAGGATCAATATTCCACAGAGAAGGAGGACAGCTCAGAGAACACCTCTCCAACCCCCCAAGTTGAGGCCTTAGATGAGAGCAACTCAGACAAGAGAGGGAGCAGAGATGAGCTGGATGAAGAGGAGGGGGGAGGAGAGGAAGATGCAGATGAGGAGGAAGAAGATGAAATAAATAAACAAAAGCAACATTCTTTTTCTCCTCCTCTAACTGCGAAGGTTAGGGAGGAACTGAGGGAGGGGGAGAAAGAGATCCAGTCATTGACTGAGGAGCACATGAATAATAGAGACGGCCCAGAGAAGCCTTCTGGAGATCTCTGCAGCAGGACAGAGAGTCAGAATACTGAGCTCCATATTGATATTGATTCTGCACCAGCCCATCCAAATGCAGCAGCTGCAACAGCAGCAGCAGATACTTCTGCAAGGGAGTCAGCCATTGGTGATACTGCTCCTCAGCCTCAGTCTGCTATGCCAGTCTTCTCAGCTCTCAATGACAAGGCAACACCACCAGCTCAGGCCAGGGATCATATTGATCACAGTGATGCTAAAGTGCTGGAGCCAGACTCTCCTCAGCTGCCAGGGAAGTCGATACTTCCCTCAGCTCCCTCCTGGGCAGACACTCCACCCTCCCCCAAAAAAGGTGATGAGGACATTGAGCCGGGCATCAGCTGTGCCAGTGCTGTGACCCCCTTGGCCAAGCTAGAGCCTGTGGCCCCATCTGCTCAGCCGAGGGCATTTGGACGTAAGCATGCTAGGGGCAGAAGAAGAATCATGCATTCAGGTGTGGGAATCAGGCGACAACTAGGTTTGGAGAGGGAGGGGGAAAAGGAAGAGGAAGGAGCCCCCTCGCCTACACAGAAACCCTGCATGCCTGCAAGCAAAACTGTGTTATTCTCCGATCAAATGGACCTAGCTCATCAGGAATCTATTGTGAGCCAGACTCCCAAAATGCTAACTGATGGTTTTCGTTCGAGAATGTGCACTCGCTCGTTCAATGCACCAGACTTGCCACCCAAAGTTGAGCCTCATGTGAAGAGAAAACCAGGCCCAAAACCAGGTTCAAAGCCCGGGCTCAAACCAGGACCAAAACCTGGACCAAAACCTGGACCAAAACCAGGGCCAAAACCAGGATCAAAGCCAGGTCCAAAACCTGGGCCTAAACCTGGCCTAAAGCCTGGACCAAAGTCAGGACTAAAACCTGGACCCAAACCAGGACCAAAACCAGGACCAAAACCTGTGCCAAATGAACCAGAACTGCCACTGAAAGTTGAGACTCCTGTGAAACGAAAACCAGGACCCAAACCAGGTTCAAAACCTGGGCCAAAACCTGGGCTGAAACCTGGATCAAAACCTGGACCAAAACCTGGTCCAAAACCAGCTTTAAAACCAGGTCCCAAACCAGGACCTAAGCCTGGACCTAAGCCTGCAGATGTTTTGCCCCCCACTGACACCACATCCATCAAGGCACCAGTGGGTCGCCCTAAAGGCTCAGTGTCTAAAGCAAAGCTGGTACAACAAGAAGAAACCATTCAACCTTTGGCAGGACTGCAAAGTAGGGGCAGAAAGAGCCTAAAAGCTACAATATCACAAGTAAACCAGGATGTAAGACCAGTAAACCAGGAAGAAAAACAAGCAAACTATGAAGCAAAGGCACCAGAGAGGGAGGGTAAGAACATGGTGTTGAGATCCAGAAAGCCCTCACAAGAAAAACTGTCAAAAGAAAAAGAAAAAATCATAAGCGAAGAAATTCTACCCCAGACACTTACAGAAATTAAATTCAGTGATGATCCTCTAAAAGTAGAGGAGCCTGTTACTGTGGAACAAACTCTAACTCCCATTCCTAATGTAGTCAAAAACAAGGATGTTCCAGCAGACCTACCTGCACCACTTGACCCACCAGTTCTAACTGAACAATCTGAAGAAAAGACATCACTTCTACTAAAACGGAAACCTAGCCCAGAACTTTCTACCATGCCAGTAAAGAAAAAGAGGGGTCCAAAGCCCAAACCAAAATCCTTACCACCCCAACCGCCCCTTCTGGAACAGGTTGTCTCAACACCTAAAGAGAAGGCTGTCCGGGGTCCCAGAAGAAAGCGAGGACCACCCAAGAAAGCCTCTGTGGTCACCCTCCCACCAAAAGACACTCCTCCCAACATCAGTGAAACTGATATCACAAGTGATGTGCCTGTGGTGCCTCCTCAGTGCCCCACTAAGACAAAAGTTCTACCACCACGCAAAGGCAGAGGACAGAAGTATGAGGCTATGGTGCAGAAAATTACATCTCCTAGCTCGAAGAAACACCTCCCAATTCCCCAGATAGACAGCACTCTAACTGATGATGTGACAGCCAAAGCTTTGTCTCAACATGTCTTAAAGGAAGGTGAGACGTCTATGCTCATAAATAGCACTGAGATGATAGAGGGAGAAGTGAAAAGCATAGAGTCTAGACAAGAAGGTGTGAAAAAGGAGAGAAAAGAGGAGATAACACAAGAAAGGGAAAAGCATGAGGTTAGTCAAGAGGATGTCAGACAAGGGGTGGAAGAAGATTTTGTAAATAAGGAGGAGCCAAGACAGGAAAACATTAAACTAGGGACACAGCAGGATGTTGGCGTTGACAAGGTTTGTAGCTCATCTGAGGCCCCAGTAGAAGTAAGGGCTCCAGGAAAGTGGACGCAACAGGCCTCAGAAGGTGTATCTTCTGCTGCCACTAAGTCTGCCAGAAATAAAAGGAAGAGATGGGCCATGGTCGAGAGTACAGATGCCTCTGTAGTAGCTTTGGAAGCAGGGAACCTAATAGTTACAACACCAAGGCTAGCTAAGCAGAGGGCCATTAAAAACAACCACGAGATGCACCTAAAGCAGAGGAGGAAGAAGAGAAAAGGCCAAGCCCCTCTAGAAGAAACAGAGACAGTCGAGGAGGCAAATAGTGAAACAGCAGAACAACAACAGGAGAGGGTAGAAGTGAAGATAACCCCCACAGAGTCCACAGTATCTCTACCAATCAGCCCAGATGAGATCACAGAACCCCCCCAGGTTACCAGCAGAGAACTAATTCAGAAACCTAGGAGAGGCAGAAAACCATCAGCAAATCCAACTAAGAGGAAACGAGGCAAATCTTCATCAGAGCAGATTCCTGGCAAGCCAATGAAGGTCCACAAAAAGCCCGGGCCAAAACCTGGGATGAAAGATGCCATCGAGGTTATTGAGGCAGTAGTAAGGGCTGCAGGATGTGAACGGGCCGAAAAAGAAGAGAGAGAAAAAGAAGACAGAGAAAGAACAGAAAGAGAAACAAAGGAAAAACAGGAGACATGTATTGTGGGTCCTGTAGTAACAATAACAGAAAAACAGACTGAGACAATTTCTGTGAAAAGAATAAGGCGCAAACCAGTCCATCAAAATTCTAAACTGTCTTTCTGTCCTTATGTACGAATTAACAACTCCAGAGACTTTTCCTCTTGGTGTGCCATAGTGAACAAGCCTGAGGATGCAGTAATATTTCAGAGACGTAGAAAAAAGGGCATACTCAGAATGAGGAATCCTTTCACAGTTGCAAAAGTAGTGCCACACACTGCTGCCATGCTACAGGGACCCTTAGTAAATAAAAATCTAATTGACAGGTGTCTTACATGTAGCCTATGTGGAAAGCCAGCAAATTACAGAGACCTAGGTGATTTGTGTGGGCCCTACTACACAGAGGATGGCGTTCCGCGGAAAATTTTGACGATCACGCACACAGAATCCCTCAGGGAAGAGTCAGAGAAAACCAGTGACAACAACAGTAGCAGCAGCGAAGAAGCAGGCAACTCCACAAAGAATGAGAGCGAGGGCAGCACAGAAAAAGAAGGCAATACAGAAGCATCCACTCAAGAGGGCAGTAGTAGCAGGCACCATCATTGGCACTACCGACGGGCAGAAAGAACAGAAAGAACGGGTCAGGAGGGTGGTCCACGAAGATTAACTCTCCGAGAGAGGTTCAGGAGGATGAAGCAGCTCCAGGCCATCAGCACAGGGGCCTCAAGTGACCAAGAGGGCAGTGGCAGCATGTTCCAAAGGCTACAAGTGGAGGCAGAGGCTAAGGAGCACTGGGCCCATGAAAACTGTGCCATCTGGACCAAGGGGGTAATTATGATAGCTGGGAGGCTATACGGACTGAAGGAGGCTGCCAACAACTCAGCCCAAACGGTACGATAGCAATTATCAACATTAAGTCTATTCTGAAATGTGTACATACTCATGGAAGTTAAGAGAGATACTATAGATAGATAGAGATACCTATGTACAGTCACATTCATAATCTGTGCAGCTTCTTTGAGAAAATGCCATTAACTTGTAACGTTTTTTTCTTCTTTTCTTCTCTGTATCCCTGTGTGCCTTTATCGGTCAATTCGTGTGCTTCTTTATTGGTCCCGGTCCATATGTCCGTCTGTCTGACTAACCCCAGAACTGCTACAAGTGCCAGATTGTGGGGGCGTCCCTCAGCTGCTGTTGGAGAGGCTGCTCTCATAAATACCACTATGTCTGCGCCAAAGAGATAGGTAAGAGACTACAGCGCGAGAGGAAGAGAGTAACAAGGTATAAAACGGGAAGAAAAGTCAAGGAGAGGGAGGAGAAATGAGGAGGGAAATTGCAAATGGGAAATTGAACGTGGGTTTAGAGGGAAATAGGGAGGGGAATAAATAAGGCAGGTAGGAAAAAAAGAGAAAAATGAAAGGAGAGGGAAAGTGGATGTGGGTAAAATGAGAGAAGGAAAATGTATCAAGAAGTAACATTATTGAGTGCAAGGAGAGATGTCTGAGAGTGCTAGCAGAGAGAAAAAGAGGAAAAGGGGGAGGGAAAGAGGGAGGGAGCTTTGAATAAAGGGGATGATGAGGGGAAAGTGGGACCCTGGAGTGTACAAGAGGGAGAGGGGTGGGAGAGATAGAGAGAGGAGGGTGTGCATGTGTGCATTATTGACCACAACCCCCGTGGCTCCGTCCATCCATTCTGCTGCGACTGAATGTGCATGTGTGTGTGTTTGCATGAATTTATGTGTGTGCCTTACCGCCTGAACACTTGCTTAAACGCTTCCCTATGTGCGTCTCACAATCACGTTGACTATGTATGATCCCCTCAGTGCTTGTGTGTGTGTCCCTGGTCTTTCTTGTCAAATATATGTGAGTGTCTGTGTGTCAGCACATGTGTTGTATGGCTTTCCCTTACATTACCTCATGCCAAGGAAGTACAGTGTGAGGATTAGAAGGCCTGCCACGTCTGCCTAGCCAGCACGGGGAGCGGAGCGAGGCCCTTTTTAATCCTGCTGAGTGCACCAGCCATATCTGACTGCCTGCCTGCATCGCAACTCATCCACTCAGTCTCTCTCTTTCCTCTGTTGCTCCCTCGCTCTCTCTGTGCCTCTTTCTTGCTCATTTTTCATTTTAACCTCACCTCTTTGTCATTTATCTGGATTTTTCGAGGGGGGTTGTTGTTCTGTGTATTCGCCTCGTGCTATTTGTTTCATTTATTCTTATTGTCTATCTGTGATATTGTGGCTTATTTTCTCCTTTTCTTTGCTTTCTCTCTCTTTGCCTAGGCTGCACATTCCACGAGGATGACTTCTCCATCAAATGTCCTAAACATGAGGTAAGAAAAACAAAGCCTCAAAAGAAGTGAATACATGCATATCAATCCTTATATTATCGACTTTGTGGGTTTTAAATCTTTTCAGCGGGCCTCTGCTGATTGGCACCAAGTTATTATTGCACCATGCTTTAACAGTGAGTCATGCATAGACGAAAGGATAGAGGGTTAGGCGATTAGGCGGTTAGGGATTTTTGGAACAAATATAATGCGCCTTAGCATCTTCCAGGGTAAAAACACAGATGTTAGTGTTTTCATATATATTTATGTATAGTAAGTGTGCATAGGTTTCTGTTCCCATTAGAGCACTTACACCCTGTCTGCTTTAAGAACCACTGTGCATTTTGATTTTTTTTTCTCCCCTCCCCTCCCTTCCTATCCTATCGCCCCCCCCCCCCCCCCCGCTCCACTCTACCCTCATTCCTCTCCTCAGCACAGTAAAAATTGAGTTCACACATTGCTGTCACAAGCAGCAGCACCATGGCTGGATAGATGATACAGTGCAGAACAGAAAACACAATTGTCAGCTCTTGTAAAACAGAAAAAGACTCAAAGGAGAAAACATGAGGGTTCAGGTTGGTGTTCATTGTACTCTGGTATCAAGTACCCTATCTACTCCCATGCCAATATGTAACTGATGAAGACCAGGAATCTCATCTTGGACTGACCGTTATTTTGTTACCAAATCAATATGTACCCAATGACCTTGGCAAACTAAACCCACATCAACCACCACTGGCTGTGTGAACACTTAGTTATGTGCCCTTGTGTATAACTGTCACTCAACACCCACTGTTATGACTGCAGACCACTGCAATTACAGTGGGTCACCCTTTGGTGTTCATATGAAGAGTCCACTCCACAGTAAACTTTCCTGTAAGACAGATGCCATCTGGTGGTGATGTATTTACACTGCATCAAAAACAGGAAGGTCAAATGCAAAGGGAGCGGGTGGGGGGGAGAGAGTGGAGAGGGAGAGATGCTGACATTCAGCAGGGAGCAGCGGTGCATTGAGGCAGCAGTGGCAGTAGCTTCCCATCCTCCCTCCCCTCTCTGCATCTCTCTTTCCTCCCCTCCCCTCTCTCCCTCTTCCTTTCCTGTTCTCCTCTGTGCAGACTGACAGGGATGAAAAGCTGGCTGCTGATCAAAACACCCCACCCAGCATCGCTGCCTGCTATTCTCCCCACATACTCTCCCCACCCTTTCTCTCTCTCACTCTCTCCCTCTTTCTCTCGTTATTTTTTTTTTTCTGTTCCCCATATTTTGCTTCCGCGCTCCCCTGCTGTTCCAGCTCCCTCCGTCTCTCACTCTCTCCTCACCTCTCATCTCCTGCAAGCTCCCTTTTTCCATTTTCAGTCGTCCTCCCTTCATCCCTCCTCATCCCGTCCTCCCTCTCCCTCTCTCATCTCCTCTCTACTCCTCTTCACCTCAACTCCCACGTCTAAGCAGCAGAAATAGAGTATGAGAAACAGAGAGAAAAGGAGAGCAAGACAGAGAGAGACTGTTGTTAGCGGGCTGAGGCAGAGCTGTCATCAGCTGAGGGATCTAAAGGTCTGTGTGTGTGGGTCTGTGCCGTGCCAATTTACTCTGAGCAGCCTAATCAAAGGGAAGGCAGACGCGTACATACACACAGATACACACACAAGCACGCAACCAACCCACCTATGGGTCCTCCTCTAAATTTCTCCCCTGCCTGTGTTCACTTGGTTTCAGGGTAATGGAACACACATCAGTGGAATTGCACACACATGCTGCCTTCAGCTGTGGCTTCTCAAGAGCTAAGGGACACTCCTGTGTGCGTCCAAACAGGTTCATTAACAGGTTACCTGTAACCTCACGCATGTACACGCGTAGTGAACGAGGGAGAGAGACAGGCGGAGAGGCAGGGAGAAAAAAAAAAAAAAACTGTTTTGTGCTGCGGCTGAGTAGGAACAAAAGACGAATAGGGGCAGTTACATCAGAGAGCGACAGAATGAAAGAAGCAGAGATATAAAGAGGAAAGAAGGGCAGCAGAGAGAGAGAGAGACACTCGGTGATGGAGAAACCGAAAAAAACAAGTGAGATTAAAGGTGCAAAAAATTTAGAGTTACTCCAGGGGATAAACAGAAAGAGAGGGAGTGAGGGAGGGTTACTTCAAAGAGGGAGTGAGAGAAAGAAAGAGAGAGAAAGAGGGAGAGATAAGAGACAGAGGGCAAAGCTGCTGGTCTGAGTCCAGGCCATAAGGATGGGCAACTGGCAGTTCAGAGAGAAAGACAGAGCGAGTTAACGAGAGATACTGGGGGCTGCAGAGGAGGATAAGGGGAAAGAAAGCGCTCCACCACCACCACCACCACCAAGCCAGCGCAATTAGTGGGCGTTCCTGCTGTGTCGTTCACAGTGGAGCTGGTTCACCGGCCAGCTGCATCCATCTCCCCACTCCCGCACACTGCAGCCCGCTCGCTTTCATGTCTGCAGAAACACTCTCGCACACTCACAAAGGCCCATGCACGGCACATACACGTGAGCTCTGAGTGGCCCGCCTGCGCAAGGCGCCTCCACCTGCAGTGAACGAACATGTATTGTAGCTTTTGTGTTCATATAAACACTACTGCACTATACTTCAGACACAAACAAACAGAACATCAATAATCTAAATGACAGGAAATGCTATGTAATATGTGTTGTGAGTGCAAGGTCAACGCAGCGTTCACAGAGGAAGACCTCAAAACTTCTGGCACAGCTCACGTGTTTTTCTTCCTCTCTGTGTGTCTGTATTTATGTCAGTGTCTATCCCCTTTCCCTGCAGGACCTGTAAGATATTCCAGTGCACCACCTCCACCACCTCCACCACCTCTCAGCCAGTCGAGCATTACCTATCCAGCAAGGCAAACAGAAATGCTGTCCTAACAGCCACCTATACCTAAAAACATGGTGATGACTGATGACGGACAGGCACATCGGGCAGTGGGGCTGGGGGGAGGGTAAAAGGCTGCGCTGGGGTGAAGCTCGGAGCAATACAAACCCTGGAGAGAATAGCTGATCCCTGAACCCCGGCCTGGAAATGTGTTTTCTCCACTGAGCTCCTTACTGGGAGGCAGAAGGCAGCGGCACTGTTTAACGGGAGGATAGACTGCGCTTTAGAGACTGTGTGCCCTAGAGCCCAGTGCACGGGGGGTGGGGGGGGGGGGAGCTGTTTGAAATGCAGAGCAGGGAACGCGTGTGTTCTGCCTTTGGATGGGTTGCTATCATATTCAGACACCTGGCGGACACTGATTGGACAGGAGCATCCCTCTGGCCACCCTGTCTGTGGGCCAAGAGGTGTGTATCAGTGTGCGTGAGTGTGTGCCTGTGCGCCTGCGTGTGTGTGTGAGATAATCATAGAATTGTCATTCTACAGCCACCTCATCAGTTTGTTTGTGCATATGTGTCCGTGTGAGGAAGAAATTCATCTCCAATTCAAGATGTCATGCATCAAAAAAAACAGCAGCCAACCACTGGATGTACTATCTCAATGTGTGCGTTTGTGTTTAAAACAAGATGAAACAAAAATCTCTACATGATGATGTGCTTTACAGGTTCTAAATATTCTGATATTGAAGAGTTAAGAAAAAAATGGACGCAGTATTTTAATATAATGCTCTTATCTTCGGAGATGTATTTTGATGTGCATTATGACTATACTACATCATTGCGTCACCCTTGGTATATGTCAGGCTTTGTGTTATTCCGAAATTAAAAAAAAAAAAGAAAAAGGAAAAAAAAAAAACATCTCTGTTTAAGGGTGTTACCACATTTCAACTGTGTGCACATTCAATATGTACAGTAGACGCCGACATCATCACTTGGCAGGTTGCAGATCAGGGCTCCAAGGGTCCAACCAGGAGTCAGGTCATATCTATGTACAGCTCAGAAGTATTACTGTTAAACATTGCCATAATGTATGATTATTTCACCTACCACAGCAGTGCAGAAAGATATACATTCAATTCAGATTTCATAACACACCTGTCTGTTTGTGTAACTCAAATGTAGCCTCTTCACTCTTCCATGCTATGTAACAATGCCCTATACAGGGCGTCAGTTAAAGTGCTGGTCATATCAAAAAGGAGACATATTTAAGTATTAGAGCATAAAAGAAAGTGCAAAAACGCCACACCAAACTTTCTCTTTTATGAAGCTCATTATTTAATGGTGTATATAAGTATTTGATGCTGTTTAAATGTAAGATGTGATGTACTAATATAATTGTGTATAGTATTTCCTAGAGATGTTTATTTTCTATAAAATGGAATATGTTATTGCTTATAAAATGTTATTAAAAGAATCCATTGATGAAAAAAAAATAACGACCTTTTTTGGGAATGTCACTTGTCTTAAGTTGGAGCATGCCGTTTTATTGATTTTCATGTCTCTTTGTTTGGAATCGATGACACAGCATCACTTTGTTTGAAATGTTTTTGTAACGCCAATGTTAAATATACCAGCACCTTTCAATGCTGCTATGACCAATGCCTGCTCTTTTTGTCTTTACTGAACACGCACTGACATTAACAAACTGGAGACACAATTTGGATTAGCATATTCTCTCCCTCTGCTACCCTGTGCAGTTAAATTGTGGTGCTGTACAGAGTGGGGACAATGACAACCCAAGTAAAAGTGACCATGATGAGGCTAAAAAGGTACAACTTTTCATTTTCATAGCCATATTAACTAAGTCTATCAGAAGTCATATTTCAAAGCATCCAATCTGATATTAAGAAAAATAAAATATTATAATTGGGTTTTGGAAAACACCATGAGATTAATTTATTTCAGGATTTTTCCCAAAATAGATATCTTCTGCATATTTTGAAAAAAGTTTTGTCCCATTTTACATGTAAGCACATGACCTACTTGCATAATTTTGGGCTTAGTGGAGGGAGACTTCACCACTTTTATGATCATCATGTGGTATCAAACTGCATTACCCCGTTAAAATGGAAAGCACCACAGGAAACACTATAGTCTTCTTTACAAAATGCTTTAATATTTACATCATAAAATGATGAAACCAAAGAACAAGGAAGAGATGGAAAGATGCCAGATAAACGACACATGAATAATACCTTTAGACATGGCTGCGTCTCATTCATCTCAATCCAACGTCTTTCAGTCTTTCACATTAGTGACACACTATAAAAACATACTGGTCCTGGGACAAAAACACATGCCAAACTTGTTTGTTTTTTGTTTTTTTTACAGTCCTCTAAAGTGGTGGGTCTGTAGGATCATGAAACTATAATGACTGAAAAAGTATTGGTCTATATGTTGGAACTACAAAGGACGACCAGAAGATTCACTACAGGCCCTCTTTGGAAAAAAATAATGGTCAATTATTTTGAAATCGTCTGTATGACTCATGTAACTTGTTGTAAAAGTGCCAAAGGTTGTCCAGTTGGTCATGCCAGAATTGGATGCTGCCAATGTCCTTTGATACCATAGTTGCATACGTGTGCAACAGTGGAAAAGGTCAAATGAGTCAGACACTGTGATGCAAATAACCTGATACCGTCTCCATTTTGACGCTTGTCACAATGGCTTTACAGTATAGTAACTACATTATTTGGGCCTGGTCAAAACACTACCAAATAAAAAAGGTTTGAGGGAAGAAAATAAGCATTTATCTCTCTGCTTATGCAAAATACTGCTTAATCAAAGTTCATACAGATTATAAATAAATTTTTAAAATATGTACACAGCAAAACAAAAAACGACCTCTATGAAAATAACCTCATAAAGCCATATTATTACTCATTTCCATGAATTCAGCCTCGCAGGGCTAGTGCAGATAGAGACACAGAGCTTGTGCAGTCGCTCAACTCGCCTCAGATTATCAGTGAAACTTGATTCAAATCAACTTTGACATTTTTTTGAACAACCTGTGGAGCGGCTTCCCACTGAACCAGCCCACGGTCGGACCAATCCGAGTTTGGTCGTTTTCCTCCCATGAACAAGAGACGGCTCACTCTGCAGCCAATCAGAGCAGTCCGCCACTTCAACCCACTGAGCACTCCTGCCTGTAGAAGGTGCATCTATGTTGAACAGGTTTGAGGGTGGGACTACGCTGATTAAATGCAGGGCAAATATCTCCGTCATGCTTCACACATACACACACACACACACACACCATTCACGCTGAACCGGGATGGCTCCTCTCTGTGGTCAAACTGTGGCACTGCAACGTATTCTCACGAGGGGTTTCAGCTCGGTAAGAGAGAAAAATGCTTCTGATATTCTGGCAATAATCCACAGCAACAAGAGTGGGATCTCTACAAGTGCCTCCTGATGTGGGGTTGGGGTGGTGGGAGGGACAATCCATGAACAAAAATCCTGTTTTTTTGATCTGAATCTGTGTAGTTTAAATCTGTTCAACAGCTGCACGCCAAAATGCCAGAGACTGTATGGCTGTGTGTCTGCGGGGTATGTTTTTTGTTTGTCTGTGGGTGTTTTTGTAGGTCATAGATGTTTCTATATACAGTGTCCATGCACGTCTCTCAGGCTCCCCCACCTCCTTTCTCTCTAGCTGTTGGTGACGGTGGTGCCGCTGCCCAGCTTGATGATCATCTGCTGGCAGTCGTGGAGGGTCCTCTTGTCTCCGAGCTTTTCCAGGGTGCGGGCTGCGTCGGCCAGCATGCCAACCCTTTGGCCAGGAGCCGACAGAAAGGAGGGAGGAAGGTAGCGGCACGCCAGCATCACGGCCTCTGCCTGCTCCCGCTGGCCTGGCCGCGTCTCACACTCCTCTGCAGACACAAACACAAAGACTGTTGTTACGGTGGTATTTCGGGAGAGCTTTTTGATGTCATCCCCCGCCAATCAGGCTTATGCAGCTTCTGGATTGATTACTGATGGGATTTGGTGCGGTGAACAATTGGGCATAATAGATGAGAAGCCGATTAAAACCACCGTTTGCAGCAATTCAGTGTCTCTCAGCTCTCTACAACTTTCATTTAAAAAGTTGCTAGACAACTCAAATCCACAAACCAATGCTTGGAGAATGGCTGCATCAACAGTTGAGGTTTATTAGTAAGTTTAAAAATGATTCTTTCTTTGCTACCTACTTGAATGCTACCTAATTAGAGCTTGGTACCACACTAATTTAACTCGATTATTATCGGTCATGATTATGTTATCAGAGCCTTTCAAACTTCCAACAACACCTAAAACACATACTGAAGTAAGTAGGAACTAGTCATCACTAAGACATTATGTTACCACATTCATGAGGTTTAACAGGCAGTTCATAAACTGCAGAGTAATAGTAAAGTTATTAAGAACAAATATTAAGGTTTGCTCTTTATTGACAAACAATAAAATAATTCTGCTTGCAGACAGAATTAGTTTTTATGGAGTTGATGAAAAAAAAATCAAACCAACAAAAGTACACACACACACACACACACACACACACACACACACCTGTCTTGGCTCCGGGCGTTGCTCTGCGTCGTAGTGAGCGATCCAGCAGCTGATGCGTGCGGGTGGGACTGGCCCCTGCCATCAGCCTGGCTGTAGCTTCATGGAGGAACAACTGGAAAGAGATGGAGGGAAGAGAGATGAGAGGGGAGGAGGAGGAGGAGGAGGAAGGGATAGGAGCAAGTGATGATGACTCACAGAGAGTGTTCAGCTCTACCTCAGAGAGACTTTGAATCCCTCTGAACAACGCTGCTAAACACTTGCCTCAGGGGTGTGTGTGTGTGTGTGTGGGTGTGGGTGTGTGTGTGTGTGTGTGTGTGTGTGTGTGTATGTGTGTTGCACCACCACCCAGCTCATTTCCACAGAGAACTGTACCGTGGACAGCCTGCAAATATGTGCACAGGAAGTATCTGTATGTGTATATGCTATGTGCTTCTTTTAATGTATTGCCTTTTTTTTTATATGAATTCTACATGCACATATCATTCCAGGTGTATGCAGCATGTAAGAATCTGTCTTGAAGCCTGTCGGCCCCTACATGTCAGGCAAAATGTAGTGCTAATACTGTTGTGCGTACCCTTCGCATTGCAGGCCTGAAGCTGTGTGCCAGCTTGCGTAGGGAGCTGAGATCTTGTTGAAAGCCTTGGAGCTCCAGCGGGGAGGCCTGGTGGACCCCTGCAGGGCTGCTGGTACCGACTGACCCGGACCCCACTGGACCGGCCCCTTGCTGCTGCAGACGCCACACATTGGTCCTCATCACCAACAGGAGATCACACAAGAGCAACTGG
This sequence comes from Lateolabrax maculatus, assembly GCA_031216445.1. Classification (NCBI taxonomy): domain Eukaryota; kingdom Metazoa; phylum Chordata; class Actinopteri; order Acropomatiformes; family Lateolabracidae; genus Lateolabrax; species Lateolabrax maculatus. Next base: position 15,717,768 of record CM062216.1, on the reverse strand, counting down.
ACGACCTAGAGAGAAATGGACAAGATTAGGACTGAGACGGGATAGATTTCACTGCCAGAATAGTCATCGATGCCACAAGCTGCAGTAGAGTAACATCACTGACCAATGACCTGGATACTGAAATGTGAGCAGTGTGTAGTTGAGTTGTTTTCATAAATGTGGCAGCTACATAAAATACATGTTTCTACTACAACAGTTTTTTATAAATGCAAATAATAAACACATAACAATTGTAGTTGCAGCATAACAAATATCAAGCCAACCAAACCAAAACAGAAAATATGTTTTTTCATCTTTGTCAAACGTTTTTGTCCCCATACTGCTTTGCTCTCAGCGTAGTAACAGGCATTGCATGCTTAGAATGATAGCATACAAATAAAACCGAGATACTGCCGAGCATTTTCCACCCTCTTTGTGTGTTGTGTGTTCTGCTGTTAGTGGCCCCAGCTCTGTGTTGCACTGCAGGTACATTGCACTCTGCTGAGACACACATGCAATGCAACTACAATGCACCGCAGCTCTGGCCGTAGACTTACACACACTGTGAGCCACCTATCCACCAGCATCACCATCTGCTGAACGCCAGAGGGGAGGACGCCGCGATATCACAGAGAGCTGCTACAGGAGATTTGCAGTCTGTGGTAAGGTGTGTGGCTTTTTATTGTGAAAAAGTGTGTGCGTCTGTGTGTGTGTGTGTATGCACTCTAGTGATTATGTGTGGGCAATATTTGTGTGTTTAGAATTTTTTACACGCACATGTGTGGGCACATCTGTCACCGTGTGCATTCGTGCGTACGTATTTTTTTTTTTTATATTTTTAACACGAATGCTGTCGCCCTCACAAAATTTCCATCTTAGGAATAATAAAAATCAACTTGACTTTTATAAGCACTCTGCTTGTGCCTTTGTGTGTGTGTGTGTGTGTGTGTGTGTGTGTGTGTGTGTGTGTGTGTGTGTGTGTGTGTGTGTGTGTGTACCTTGTCTAAACTGGAGCTGTGGCAGTGTGGTCCTAGGTTGAGGCTGTCTCGGAGCAGGACGCTGGCCTTGTCGCTGTAGCTCAGACTCAGCTGGCAATTTTCTGGCTTGGACAGCAGAGCCCGCACCGCCCTGAATGTGTTCAGACACGCCTTGGGCAGAAGACTCCTGACAGAGAGGGGGAAAAGAGACATAGGACACAGGTTGAAGTAGTGGAAATGTGTGTGTGTGTCCCTGCTCGGCACTAGCAGACAAGAGTTATGCAAATCACTCTTAGGCTGGCTGCAGAAGTTCCAGTGTGTCCATGTCCAACTTACTCTGCGTTCTGCAGACTGCGGGGCAAGTGCTCAACAGTCAGATACAGTCTCTCTGCCGCAGCATCATCCCCTTGGAGCCAGTTGATGATCACCACGGCAACCGAGGACCACCACTTGGAGTGGGGGTCGCAGCCTGGAAGTTGGAACAAAACGGTCAAAAGTGAGACACTCGCAGACAAATAACCATGCAAATATTTGAATCCCCCACTGCCCACTTTCACGTTTAACATGCATGAGTGCACACACACACACACACACACACACACACACACACACACACACACACACACAAACAGACAGCTGCTGTCAGTATTTTGACCTCTGAATCAATCTGTTTCTCCCCTCTGGCATAGTCACAACATGCTGAGAGAGAAAGCTCCCTCATGAGGGCAACACACACACTAACTTCTAACACTGTGTGAGCGACCTTAGGCTCTGCAAAGAAAAGTCTCCCATTAAAATCCCTGCACAGCCTCCTTCCATCTCTCTCCCTCGCTCCTCTCAAGGTGATCACTGATTTGACACCGCTGAAGATAGATGAAGCAATCTAGTGGATGCCTCCCTATCACCTAGCCCCCTTTCGCTCAGATCAGTGATCAGTGAGGACAAAGGAAAGTGGTGGGAGGATGGAAGTCAACCTAGTGGAAATCAAGCTACTCTATCTCAGTAGTGTCAAAATGAACTTTATCTCACTGCTTATTATTTGAAAGCACATTAAAGAAATCGAACAGTCGGGGCAGGTTAGGGAAAGATGCGGGAAAAGGAAATGCAATTCTCTCAGAGAAGATAAGTCGTAATGAGGTAAGGAGCCCAAATCTACACTTGAATGTGTGAAAGCACTCAAGCAACAGAAGTAGTCTCAGTCAGCGAGTGTTAGGTTGCGAAGGTTTTAGAAGCCAATGTTGGGCTGGGATTCAAAAACTTCTGCCATTATTTGGCACTAATGTTTTTTGAACAAACGTGTAAATGACAGAAATGACAGTTGCCTCGGTGACTTACCAGTCACAGTAGCCATGTTAGAACCGATAGCAAAAGACTGGGAGGTGGCGCCAGCCGCATCTGATGCACTAATCAACAACTGGAGGTACTCCAGGGCATCAGCATATTCCCTGAGGAGAGACACACACTCAGTGGTTATTCTGCTGCCACATGAACATACAAAGACAATTTCAAATCTATTATGTTTAATCCTCATTATTATTTTCCCCCTTGTCTACCTAAAATCTGCCAAATTGCAAACCAACCATTAAATTTTACTAAAATATATAAATGGTATACATATTTTAGTGAGATGAAAAACATCAAAAACAGTTGGAAGTGTGTTTTGTTTTCTCACCCCTCGCCCTGGCTGGGTCTTTTCTCTCCACAAGGCTGGGCCACACAGTACAGAGCCTTCTCCAGGAGGTGTTCTCTGAATGCCTGAGTCACCTGGGCCAGGGGATCCACTGTAAGAGTACCAACAAACCATTAGCATGAGAAAAACAACTGCCTGAGTGTGCATGTACAGAACAGAGTTAGGCTTTGACACATTTCAAGATGATTCAAGGCATTAAATTAGCCATTATAGAACACAGTTACACAAGGAGTGTGTGCTAGATTTTTCTCTGCACTGACCTGTATTGCCAGCCTGGCTGTAGATGCTTTCTTTAGGAGTGCTGCGAATAGCCCAATCCCCGTCCACAAAGAAGCGGTGACCTAGTGGGTGACAGAGCCACTGCATAGCTGGAGGCACACTGCCACTGGATGACAGGCACGCCTGGCGAGCACTGCTCAGGAACACACGCTATCAGAAAAAACAAACAAAAAAGTACTTAGTCAAACTCTTTACTCTCATTTCTTACATTAGAGGGCAGAATTACACAGCTTATACTTTACTAATGATGTTTTGGTTCAGTGTTCTTCAGTTTATTTCAAGTCCCAGGGTGAATAACAACTCAGTTTATTTTAATTATACATGGAAGACAAATTAACCAAACGTCAACTCAAAACTGCTTGCTGTTTAAGTGTATACCACTTGAACTCTAAACAACCAACTGGATAATGAGCTCTTCTCTTCATTCTGACAGCATTTAGGCAAAAAATTAAAAATAAAATATTACATATGAAGAATACAAATGACTGAGCAAGACGTGGATGTGCAAACTAAGGGGACTTACAGAGGTAAAATGCAGGATCCTTGGCATGCTGGCTTTGACCCGTAGAGCTGCAGAAACGTAGACCTCAGCGAGAGAGGCCACAGGCAGACAGGAGCCAGCACACTCTGCCAGGTTCACCGCACTGAGAGCCATGTGCACTGCTGACAGGTGGCTACCATTCAGCTTACCTGTATGCATAGATAAAAGACAATAAAAGAAGAAAAAAAAAAAACTTTTTAATTTGATGCAATAATCATAAAAAAAGAGCAGAAGTTGCCTGGTAATAATTAAGCCAAATGATTTTGCAATCTTTGTCTAAACCTTTTATTGGCAAGCAATCAATATAAGCAAAAAATGGGGGGCTAACTTTCTCTTTTATCACTTGAGATTCCATCACTTCAATATGCCACTCTACAGTGTTCAGGCTACCACACTGATTTCATTTAGAAACAAGATTTTCCCCACCAACCAACCTGTCATATGTAGCTGGTGCAAGCGGTGGTAAACGAGGGCGGCGTCACGGCTGCTTTTGCAGGCGTCCTCCTGCAGGGGGCGATCAGACCGCAACCCTCCAGCCCTGGCAGCCAGCCAGCGACCCACCCAGAGGCGCTGGAGGCAGAATCTTAGCAGGGACCAGAGTGCAGCACAGGCCAGGTCCAACTGGGAGATGGGTAAGGGACGACCAAGAGCCTTTAGACAGGTCCAAAGGTTCTGACTGGCCTGGGCAAAATCCCCCTGGGGAGGGTGAAAAAGATCGGTGAGGACGAGGAAGGACAGATGACGGGTGACCCAGTCATTAAAGACATGCAGATTACAAAGGATCATTTCTGAGGAACACTATAAGGACATACATTTTTCTTTTTGAATGTGGTGCTTTTAGAAATCATCAAATGTCTCCATGAGGATCATAAAATGTAATCTGTTTGTATCAAGTAAAAGAACATACTCTAGCTAGGTCCAGGTCAGCCTGCTTGCGGTGTCTCCAGAACAAGACAGAGGAACCAGAGTGTGGTCTGGTTACAGGCTCTCCATACACCAACAGTCGGATCAGAACCCCTGACACCAGAATACCGTTCAGTAGCCACACCAGTATAGTTGGCAGCATCCAGTCCATCCAGCCCCACGAGTCGGCTGCAGAAAACACACACACTTTTTTTATTTTAACAGTAAACATTTTGGAGTCATAATTTAGAATATGTCACATGAAATCAGAGCTTTATATAATTTCAAAGCAGCTTAATTTTGTGACACACTACTGACAGTGGCTTCGTTGTCTCCCTGCCAGCATTTAACCCCCCCCCGTCCCGTACCTGCGATGTCCACGCCCAGGACGCTCCTTCCTGCGTGATGGGTGGCAGTGGCTGTAGCGCTTCCAGTTGAGCTGCTGCCAGCAGAGCAGAGCAGGGTGGCCAGAGGGTTGAGGGAGAGGAAGAGGAAGGTGAAGGTGCACAAGGCCATGCGGGAACGGTCCAACATGCCGCCAGCGCTGCCTCCTGCTGTCGATCCGTCTAAAACGACCACATTCGGCTGCCGAGTAGAAGAAAGACCGGAGAGAATTTAAGTTAACAAAACTCAGTGTGACAAGTTAAGTGTAGGCATAGAACCTTTTACATCCTTGAAAAGTAGTTCCTGGGACTAAAAGTTTGCGGTACTTTTTTGTGAAAATGCAGCTAATGTCTTCCTTGAGGACACTGTAACAGGCTACACAGTGTCTGCTGGGATCAAACACGGACCGGTTGTCAAGCAGACAGCCATTAAGACTGTAGTTTAGCTGTTAAAATGATAGCTACGTACCTTGGTGTCCTCCACCATTGGACTGTCAGGCTCTGAGTCGCTGCCACAGTGTGAGAAAGAGGTGGGGGAGCCCACGTCAGAGGCTGGCGGGGTGGGCAGCTCGTTCTTCACATCAGCCGGTCCATCTACCTCCATGGCAACCAGGTCCTTGAGAGACTCTGATGTAAGAGGAAAGGAAAGACGAGGAGAGCAGTTAGAGGGTCAATCAGTGGTACAAAAGTAACGACATGTTCAACCTTCAATTTCACTTTCTTAGAGGCTACACTTTTGTCATTTCAGGATAACAGCAGCTATCAATAGACCCTAATCACAAAAGGTCAACTGAATGACTTACTTTCAAGAAAATGAAATAAAATTGCTGAGAAGAGATTATGGAATAAAGAAGAGAGAAAGGTTTTAGGCACATACTGTTTTTCTGGGCTGCCATTTTAAGAGCCATGTTCTCCTGCTTGAGCTTCTGGTTGGTCTGCTGCAGGTAACGGATGTAGTCAATGGCTTTCCTCAGCACTGCAGACTTGTTAAGCTATACGAAATAATAATAACAATATTAGCTTTTTTTTCCCTTGTTAATGTTGCTGAAAGCCATATCTCACAAAAAGCACTCACACCTAATCATTCATTTCAATCAGCACTTCAGTTGTCCTTCCTTTACTCTTCCCTACCTTGGCCTCAGTGCCAGCAACCAGATCTTTGAGCTCGATGATTTTGTCATTAATAGAGGAGCGGTAGCGCTTCTCGATGGCGTTGTGGGCTGTTCGCTTCTCTCCCTTGTGTGGCTGGCCAGCCGGCTTGCCACTAATCGCGATGCGGTTGATGGGTAGCTTGTCAGTGTCCACCATGACAGGCACCGTGGTCAGGATGGTGCCATTGCCCATAAAGGCCTGAGGAGGTGAACAAGGTGAGGGGAGAGATGGGGAAAGAAAGAAGAATGTGCAATCAACATCATATTTGACCCCCAATCAACATTATTCAATAAACACATACTTAATATACTGTGTATTTAAGAGCATCTGACGTAATATCTTTACTTCACTTGATTTTCAAACAATTATTTCAATGGTACTTCCCCCTTACACATTCAATTTAAAGTCACAATGGTATTTGATCACCATAGCTGTGACCTTAGCACTCCTTATTACCTGCAGTGAAGTGCTCTGTACTGGGGTGGTGGTGGCCAGGGATGTGGTGGAGGCCATAGTTGTGACAATGCAGGGGTCATGCTTCAGGGTGGTCAGCAGCAGAGACTCAGCCTTGATGAACTGGGGCTGCAACAACACCTGAGAAAACACACACACATCCAGTTAAGATATACAGTTCTGCTTTTGGTTCCGTACTAAACAAATAAGGAGAACAGTGCATTTATTTTGCATATAAATGTCCATTCAGGCACTTTCAGGTGCCAGTCTAACACACTTACAGGTACTTGCTGTACATGGGGTGCGATGGTTTGAACTGGAGAGCTCGCCGTCGTGGCCAGAAGGGGAGAGGTGGTGGTCAGCCCTTGGAGCTGAGTCTGAATGGTCACCGGCTGAACACTTGGTGGTGAGGATGAAAAGATTGTGGTGGGTTGGCTCACGTTGCTGGGACTGACAGCTGGAAAATGGTTATGCAAAAGATTTTTTCAACCCTAATTCAAGCAAGTATAAAATGTATGAAACACGCACAGCAACAATCCATCTCATTGCCTGATTTTTCGCAAAGTGCACAATAAAAAGTAAATATCACAAATTTGACAGTGCATGAAGAAATAGCTAAATATCGTTCACCGACTTATTGCGGACCTAGAATTAGATTTTTCCATGCACATAAAAAATACCTCTCTATCCTTTCTACACTGTTAATTTTGAACATTCAATAAATCTGAGTGACATCAAATTCCAGCACTCAATAAACAAACCTCATTGTAATTTTGTCGTTTAAATCATACAAGAACAAATTACAGACCATCCAATACTAAGTACTTTACACTGTATCTGTATATGGTATTAACCAATATCAGCTTTAAAATGCAATGTGAAATAGGTCTGGTATTATTTTTACTGCTTCAATAAGGCAGTTTGTGGAACACTTTTGTGATCTGTTCATGTCACCTGTTACAATGGTGAAATAAAAAGTGTTGTTTTTATTTATTTTTTTACATAAGGAATGGCGACGCTTCTAATGCACCAGCCTTTGTACTAAGCCTGAATTGATACTAGGACAAAAACTTTTTTTTAACAATTATTTGTTATTACTGGTGATCAGTGCAACACTAGAAGCAAGAGCTTCTTTTGCCTCACTTGACACTGTGTAAGCCACTGTCTATGGGTTTGTAGGCCAAAAGGTGAAATGCAATCTCATTAGAAATAACTGATAACAACATTCAGTGTGTCACGTTATGTTTCTTATCAGCTCCATTGCAATCACCATCAGTACAAGGGTTGGGGAGTTTTCTCAAGGAGTAATACAAATGTATTGCATCTACGAAAATTCAGAAGCATTTAATTTATCACTTTTCTCCCAGTAAAAAACACAACAACAATCAGGTGTCTACGCTTTCGAGGACATGGCTGCTGCAGATATGCGTACAAAGTAAAATATGTACCGTGTACATATACTGCCTTATGAACACATACAATGGAGGTTCCCAGACAAAGCATTTTCATTTAGTATACAGACTCTCACACCACTGAGCAAAGTCTATTAGATAAGGATTTGGATACGAGATCACCTGAGGTTGAATAACATGGTGTCCTAGCCTGGTAAATGCAATACACGTGAAGAGCCACTTTGCTCTGAGGTTTCATTTGTGAGAGATTTCCAAACTATAATGGGAAACACAAATCTGCTTTTAACCACATTCAGTGTCATAATCCATTTAAAACTAAATAACTATTTTAGTACCAGGTGTGTACAAGAGGCAGCAGTAAAAACTCAAACATGTCAACATTTAGCAGACACTAGCAAAGAATAAATACATCTGGTGGTTTATTTTAAATGTCGCAATAACCTTAGGTAAACTTTCACCATTCCTCTTTAAAGCCTTTAACTTGGATCATTTACCTTAAGAGATTTTCAGATTTTTACCCTATATTACCTAACTCACAAAAAAGGTAGCCCCTATAGGCACTAGAATAAACCCTCATCACCATCAAAGAGTCCTTACCTGTGAAGTTGTTCTGGTTGATGTAGTTGGTCCGGACCTGTTGGGACTGGACCTGGGCCTGGGCTTGAAGTTGTGTCTGTGCCTGAAGTTGTGTCTGTGCCTGCGGCTGCGGCTGGGGCTGAGGTGGAGTCTGGGGTGCGGGCGAGGTGAAGAGGGCCTGGGGCGTGGAGGTGAAAGCTGGATTTGGTCCCGGTGAGCCATGAGGTGAAGCCGCCTGGGCCGGGCCAGACGGGCTGAGAGTGGGTTGTGGCTGCTCCACCTGAGGCTGTCTGGCGCTCTGAGCTGGCTGCGGGGAGGCTGGCTGCGGCTTCTGGGTGGAGCTGGGCACCTGGGCCAGGGGCGACTGCTGGAAGGTGGGAGGCTGGAAGGCCTTGTCTGGGGTGGAGGAACTACGGGTTATGGGAGGGCCCAGGAGTGCATCCAGATGGGGGCTGCTGCTTAGGATGGAAGAGGCAGATGAAGACGGAGGTGTGGTAGTGGTGGTGGGGGGGGCAGGTGGGGCGATGGACTGGGTCAAACCAGGAAGCTCTTGGGTGGGAGGATGGCCTGTGTATGGAGGATTATCAAACAGTCCTCCAAACTCCATGTCCTGGTTGCTGATGAGCTGTAGCATGTCTGAAGGGAGAGAAATCAGAACCACCATCACTGCTGCTGACAAAGTAGAAACATTTGCCAAGATAACTCTACAAATCTACAAAGCCTCAGTCTGAGTTTCAAGTGCAGCTCTGAATTGAAACCAGTTCCAGATTTATAAGACCTGGGCATTTATTAAGAAACATGGTTTTCAGTTTGGCTTGTTGATTACTGAAAACAACTTGCCAGTAGAAACCTGGATCTCCTACATTAACCCACACGTACAGTGTTTATGATATAACAGAGGAAGATGGAACAGCTCAAAGGAAGCTACAGCTAAAAGCTAAAATGATGTCAAGTGACTGTTGGGGCAGTGTAAAACAGCCTAAAATAAAAAGCAGTTTTCATCCTTCAAAACATTTTGTTTTCTTCTCATACGCGATATTGAATTAGAACCAGGATTCAATAACAACCACAGTTGGATCTGAATGGATAAAGTAATAAACCCTATTCACAACGCACACTGACATTCACAAACACACCAGGCACCAGGAACACATATACTGTACTTTCTAGATTAAAATCTTCGTCGGCCCATGTGCGGTCAGATTATTTATAGTATTCCTGCAGCTGTGGGCCACAGTACTACAAAGAACACACAGTAACACACACACACTGGCCTCATGTACTGTGACAAACACATGAAAGAGTCATGAAACTAACTCGATAACGGTCTTGCAACTATTGACTCATGGGTTCCCATTAGCTCCCACTGTGCTTCCAGTTTATTCAAGGCACTGTTACATTCTGCTCTAGAAATTCGCAAATTGACAAATAATACCTAATGTGTCTTATTCTGACCAGGACTATATTGCAATAAATAAATAAATAAATAAAAAAGACATTGAGTGTATGTTGTGTCTGCAGTGACACACTGCACCCTGGATTTGTAATCCAGTGTTTTGTATGAGGTGATCGCTCTTGACCAATCAGAGCGCGTCTCGGAGACTTGCTATGCCGATCAGCCCAAGATACAGAGACAGAGAGGGAGCGCTGTCTGCACGAGGTTACCAGCGAGCAGCCTGGCCCAGGGTTACTGTCGGTCACATTTAGGAAGCGAGCCTGCAGGACACGCATTGTGGACTGCACAGCAGCGGTGCTTTTCCCCAAGTACACCTACACATCTTAGCCACTACTGAAAAATCTCTCAGTATCAAACTATAGATAATATTAAAATATAATACATATTACACCACTGGGATATGACTAATGAAATAATGTTTTCTTTACATCCCTGACATTACATCAAACGAGTGATGAGAAGGTGAACGTGATACATTCATATGCAGGTGAAATGCTACCCCAGTATTTAGAAGTGCAAGTTTTTAATAAAATAAAATAAAAAAAATCTATAAACGTTAAAAAAAAAAAAAAAAAGAAGACAAAAACAAAAAGAGGCAGCGAAATGTGTCAACTTTTTTTTTTTTTTTGGACAAAAACTGTGTTTGTATACATATAAATATGATTTGTGTGTGTTTCTGTCAGATGAGGTACCGTGAACCCGACGCGGAGGAATGACCGACAGTAACCCTGCCCGGCCGGGGGCGGGGCGACCCCTCCGCCATCCGGCAGCACGTTAGCCTCAAATATTAGTTCAGCAAACTCGTATTAATCGGCCTGGACTCCACGCACAATGAGACGACTGTGAAAGTGAGGTCCGGTGCACGAAACAACACTGTACACTCCCCGAAAAAAACACCACCGATTATCACCTGCACAGCATACCGAAGGGCTAGTTGGTCTTGTTTAAGTGGCTGGTGGCTGATGAAGGCTAAAACCTTTCAGCTGGTCACTTGTAGGGCTTTTCTGTTGGTTTAAATGACCCGAATACAAAACAGAGGACGAAGGAGGCAAGTCAAACTGATGAGTGAAACACACATGGCATGAGGGAGGCAGCGTTATTGTTTTTTTTTTTTTTTTAGCAAAACGTGAAAACGCGACAGCCGCCGTTTCTAGAGGTTTCCTTACCGTCGATGTCGCTTAAGAGGGCCGTGTCAATATCGCTGGGGTCATTAAGCGACAGCGTTGGATCCAGGTTATCCAACGAGGGATCGTCAAAAGACAGGCTGTTCATCTTTACTCTCGTGTCTGGCTTTTTCCCGATGCAGGACTTGAGTTGACCGTGGACACCGCTCACGCCCCTACATTACCCAGAGTGTCGGATCTCAAAGTGTGCCTGCAACACGCGCGAAGTGAGCTGCAACTTTTTTTTTTTTTTTATTGATGTGTCAACTAACTACTCACTCCTACCCCCATGGTAGTCCGGGGAAACTTGTCAAACCCGAGCCAAACACTGAGGCTCATTCAGGACTAACGTGCTTACGGCAGCAGCCGAATAAACCCACCCTGACCGGCGGTGATTGACAGGCGCGTCGGCCAATCACAGCCTCGGAGCTGGTTTCCCACGTCCCCGCGTCCCCTGTTTCTCCGGGTTGTTTTGATTATTTGACTGAAGGGGTGACAGCATGTGGCGCATGTATGCCATCATTTTATAATATAACAATACACAAGAAGACATGGTTATTAATGTACTTGACATCTAATATAATGGATTCAGATTACCTATATAAACCCCGCGGAAAAATAATATCTATTGTGTATGAATGTAACATGTTTTAAATATCATAAAACACCCTGTGCTTTTCATCCCAGTCGTGTAAAAACACATTAATATCAGGTACACATTTGACCAAACTGCATTTTGATGTAAACAGCGTGGACGTGCTTATGGTGGGCTTGCCTCCGACAGCCAATGAGAGCCGAGTGGGCGTGTGCCGCCGAAAGTCAAGTTTGTTCGACTGGAAGCCGCGGCTCCTCCTGTAGAACCAGCGGAATCGTCCAATGAGAAGCTCAGGAACCGAGTGGGGTGATCTGACGTCACACCGCTGGGTCTAGTGATTACATCATGTGTATCTATCTTGGAGAAGTGGTGGCAGCAGGGAAATAACCTGCAGGGAAATAACCTGGAGGGAAACAGGTGGCTAGTTTTTTTTTAAAAAAAAAATAGGCAACTTGTCATTTTTGGACAAATACATTTATACAAATAAACCTATTCACTCGGTGCAGTTATATATTAAGTTTGCTCAGTAAAGTGAGGCTCCTTCCGGTAAATGACACATTATTATTATTGTTAGTAATGTAAAAAAAAAAAAAATGGGCAAACTTTATTTTCAGATTAGCTAAAGTAAAAGTAAAATGTGAGCACACTGTCACATAAACACAAAGGGGGAGCCCCACCATAAAAGCCCAGTGGGGAAATAGGTCATTGACCTAGAGTAGCACTGCAAAGTTGTTGTCAGTACCAGAGGAGTGGAGTAGTATTAAAAGCATGTCAGCAAGCCTAGTATTGCCGGTGATGGTGTGTGTTTTGTATAAAGGTGCATGTCTTATTCACTCGCGTACTGGATTTTGGAGACCTGTCACTGATGCTCCACAGGCCAGTGGAAGGAAGCAAACTTTAATAAAATCTGCCAAGATTTGTTCACAGTTTATGTGTGCAGATAAGATACTGGAGCAGAATGGATGAAGTGTCCATGAAGCAACACATGGGAGGGGGTGAGAGACTCATGTGACAATGAATGGCCCGTACAGTGCAAGATTGAGGGTGGGTTGCATCAGCATGGGCTTAAGGAAGTGGCAGGATTTGTCACACCACCCTTAATTGTAAAATAACCACAAACAGTTTTGAGGTAGAGGTCACACATTGCTAGTGTTTTATTGGGCAGTTTCGTGCATTAGGGTCAAACTAAAATCTGACCATTAGTAATGGCAGCAGACAACAAAGCCAAACGGACATGGGACACCCAACAACAGAAAGCAAGCCTCCCTTCCGTGTCACCAAAACATCAGCTAAATGTTCTGCTTCATCAGCATTAAAAGACATTCAGTAACAATTTTAAGATTTGCCAGAATTTCGAGGAATACATGTTGCATTCGGGACTTAAGCTTCATAAAAGCAAGTAACACAAACACTGTTACAGATCCAGAGATATATAACGCACACACACACACACAGAAAGTTAGTCAAGTTCCCTTTTAAAGGATCTCATGTTACATTTTTAGTAATCCTCTTTGTTCAGCCTGCATGGTAAAAGGTTTTCCAACACAACAGTTGATTGTAAATTTAACGCTATTATCTCAGTTACCTGGCAACCATACTAAACCTATATAATCACATGTAACCATAAAGCATTAAAAAAAAAGTTAAAGCTCATTAATCATTACTTTTCCTCAACTAAAATACATTTAAATATTTTATCATAATGATTATGTAGACAAATAATTTCCAAATGTCACCACTGCATTAATGTTAACAAGTATAAGACATTTTGAATATTTCCCTCTAGTGGAAGGCCTACACTGTCAACGGATTATTCAACACGATTAGGCTTTTACAGCTTGGAGGAGATTCAAATGAAATGCATCGATTGACAATGTGTTTGGTCTTTATGGACTGGAAAAAAAATTATTCCAACTGCAGCGCAACGTTAAAACAAACCAGAAAAAACAGCTGGAATGAAAACAGGATTGCTTTTTTGTCTCAAAATGTGATCCTAAGTACAACAAAGACAAAACTGAATGAGAGCTACTTTCCTCAAATCAGTCAATCACAGAAATACTTGGAAGCAGATGAATCATACCAGAAAGAAAAAATACACCAAGAACAAAGTACATCTTTGACTGCACAAATCAAAGAAAGTACAATTGTGCTCGTTTGCTGCATGCTATAGCCTCAACCACAAAAAGATCAATGATGAACGGTGCAAACATGTTTTTACATGAACTATAAAAATACAATCAGGGGATCAAATAATACATAAACCTCTGCCTTCTGAATATAACTATGAGCCAATACATTTTTAACCAGATACAGAAACTAAAATTCCTGTATTTTGAGGTATATAGATTACATAGTATAGAGTACGTGAAGATCTACCTATATTGATACATCCTTTAAACGGTGGATTACTGTAAGATACACGTTTTGTCTTTTAGTTGATTACGGTGCCAGCACTAAGTAATGCTGATAATTTAAATGCCATATTTCGTCTTACATCTTTATGCAATTCCTAATATTCTATTCAATCATAATGTCCATCAATCCACTTTCATGTGAACAATCGCTGCAATTAGTTAGAAAACGCATGTGCAAAATTAAGTCAATCTAAAGACAATTTCCCAGCCCCTAGAAAAATAGTAACCATCTTGTAAACACAAAGGACAAAATACAGATTTGTTTTCCTTCAAAGTGCTCTGGCTTAATATAGCAGGGGAATGAAAATGATCACAATGCCGTAACGTTCATAACACACAAACGTGATTATTGTTCGACAGGTAAAATTCAGTGCTAGTTGGTCATTAAAGCCTTAATATTCTTTGGAATGGATAAAAGTGTTCGCAATTGCTCAAAAGCATACTTTTCTCAGTTAATTTGTTGTAGCTTTTCAGAGGACTGAAAAGACTGATAGGAAAGATTCCATGGGCATGTTCCTTCCCGCTGGCCATTTGAAATACATAACAGAGAATCTTAACTAGTGCGTTTTTAGATTTTTTTTTCAGTTTTTTTATTCCCTTTGGTTAAAGGACTGCTGGCATACACACCTTAAGAATTTATCTATTATATTCCTAGTTATCAAAATTAGCTTGCTAGCATAAGTCTTTTCTCCACACTGCTGCGGGTAATAAAACATGCTGCTATTAGACATCTCAGTATTAGAAGCATGACTAGGGCACTAACTGGAGTATTTGTGGGGAAAAAATTGCATGTATCGACCATAACACAGCGCTAGAACATAGTACAAAACAAACCATTAAAACAATAAATGCATAAATTAGCAATTAGCTGAATATAGTTAAACAACACAATAAAATCCTAATTATATGCTTCCATACTGACTCAATGCATTGAACTGCAGTGAACTTTTTCAATTAATCTCGCAGTAATATACCACGTTTTTAAACCACATCAGACAAGTCAGGCTGTCTTCCTTTGGTGGCGTGTTATAAATGAGACGCAGGGCTGCGAGTATTACATCCCACACTAACAGATGAATACATCCATATATAGTAAAACGCAACACAGTTGTGCGCATTGAACATGTTGGACCTCTGCATGTTAAAGCAACACTGTGGCAAGAGACTGACAAAGAGGTGGAGATCACCACTGCCAGTCAGCAATGAGATGGGACTGGAAGGAGCGTTTGGGAGGAATAATTTAGGGCAAGGACCTTTAGATGCCCTAGAGAGAGATTGAGGTTCTCTGAGAACAGTTTACAAGGCAAAGAGGGCATCTTCCGTCCGTTCAGCCTTCTTGTGGGAGCCACCAGGGGCCCGGGCAGGGTGAGCAGGGTGAGCTCCAGGGGGGGATGGCAGAGAGTCTGCTGCCTTCGCTCGCTCCTCCAGGAACTTATCAAATTCTGAAAGAAGTAAATTGATTTGTCAGAGGCATGAAGAGTTGATCAGTATCAGATCAGTACAAGGGTGAAAATTAACAAAACTTGTGATCAATCTATACCTTCACTGGTCACCCCTTCCTCTGCGGCATCCCCCTTCTATTAAGAAGAAAAAAAGTTGTAAGATAATATATACATTTGAGCAGAAGCTATCCTTAATGGAGTCATCTTTGTTTCAAAAGACATAAATAAACCTTGGTGAACAGTGTAAAAAGCATCATACAAGTCAAATGCCTGTAAAGTTCCACAAGCTGAGACAAATCCACACAAAGTTGCTCACGAAGGATCCGTCAAGCATGCATCCTTCCACACTTTTTGCAGGCGAAGACAACAAGGAACCTTCTTGAGTCCAACTCCACAACCTCCACATGCATATGTTAAGGAAGCTCATCTTAGCTTTTATTTAACTCGACTATCATTAGCACTTTATTAGCATTTGTAAGGCAAACCTCACAGTAAACTATTATATGTCTTTTAAACTACTATATGTCTGTCATTGGTGGAAAAAAAATATTACAGTGAATGAAAGGATGTGACGTGAAAGGAAACTAAAGTCAAATGTATGCAGTTGTATGAGATGGGTGGATGAAATGTGCTATCAAAGAAAAAACAAAACAAAACCGAGGGTAGAAGAGAGAGAGAAAGAAGAGAAAAAGATATAAATCAAGGTAAAGAAGTCTCACCACGTCAGCACAGAGCCACTCCTCTATGTCATCCATGACAGAGGACTGCGATACGGGGATCTATGGAGCAAAGCCATGGACAAACCAAGGGGTAGCACCAAAGCCACACAACAGAAAGACACCCAAAGCGACAACAAAAACAAAAATTGTAACACACACAAACACACAAAAATAACAAGAATAGGAATCACCAAAGGCTCAGAGAGGAAGATGATCAAAATAAAACAAATCAAAATGAGAATAAAAAGACAATTTACTCAAAAGACACACTTAACCCCTCTCAAGTCTGTGCTCGTTTTATCACGTGCAACGATTTGCTACTCAGCTGTCTTCTATGAGAACAGGAGTTCCCAGGTTGTGTATTGTTCTCATTAGTTCTGTAGTGCTGACATGGTTTAACAGCTGCCGACTAATGTCACACAGCAGTGTTAATTATTCCACATCATTAGTTAATTAGCAAATCGCTTGAATGTGATTAAGAGATTGATTGGATGGGAAAAGCTGAAAGCACAGAGACCGTCGAGAGGCAGGGCAATCCCACGGCATACACATATATGAAGCGCGCACACACACACACACACACAGGGCGCTGCATGGCGTGCACTGACTGAGATGGTGGAAGCCATGTCAGGGTGGATGGTGTGCATTTGTGTTCATGTTTGTGTGGGTGCCAAACCATGAGAGTAAATCAGGACTGCTAGGAAAGTGTGTTTCATTACATGTCACTGAAAAAGGAAACTTGTTTTCAGTACTTAAAAGTCTCACATCCTTTCACTGCCTATGCAATAAAGGCAAATTCCGAATTTCATGTCAACCCTGATATCAAAGTTGAATGGAGAAAACAAAAACCTTTTCCTGGGGCCCTGGGGTGGTGGGGTTTCCTCGTGAGATCACAGTTAAAGTAGTGAAGGAGCATTTCAAAATAAAGGCCAAGGCAGTAGGGCAGTGAAAGTCATTCAAAGTACAATAAATAAAAAAAATGCATGCAGCTGTGTGAACATGAGAAAATGTTGTAGAAAAGTGCGCATTAAGAAGTTCCTTTCATAGCTTACAGCTGAGGTAATTCCTTTATATTCAATTATTCACAGTCATAACATCAACTTCATTGTTACATTGTTAAAAATATTACTGATCATCTGTTAGTTGGTTGATCTATTTCTGGTTAGGGTGAGATATGTGAGGTTGTCATCTAGTTTATTATCTAGGATCCAAAGACAGTTAGAGGACAACTGACAAATACTCTCCCCTACACAACAAACCACCATCATCTTAAACAATATTCATCGTTGTTGATATGATGCTGCTGTGTAGCAGAAGTATCTGTACTTCTCTGCTGTTTTAGTGTGTGACTGTTAAAAGATGAATCGAGCTGATGGAGGTTCCTGGTGACCCGTCAGGCTAGTTAACACATCTATAAAGGGGTGGCATTAAAGTGGAAAGCATCAGTAAGGGGTATAGTGTTTAGCTTCCATGTCAATAGAGTACAGTAGAGGTGGGCAATATGGGTAAAATATTATAACACTATGTAAGTAATTTAGATACTGGAAATAAAGTTGATAAACTGGCTGTATCTATAAAATACGTAGAGAATGTCTATTTCTGGTTAATCCACTAAATTTAATAATTAACAAATCAAGATACTTCATCATGCACAAAGCCGTGAAATTCAGTATTACCATAAAACAGTCCTGTTTATTGATTTGCAACATTACCTGCAATGGCCTAATGCAACCGATAAAACAGATATTAAAGAGATGGCTACCTCAGCGGAAACAGTATTGCAAAATCACCACCAGCTGACGAATCTCTAACTTAAGGTAACGTCATACTGCCCAACACTAGAGTACAACATCTGCACAGGACATGGAGGAGGCTGTTAGGGGGAAAAAACGTTGTTGTTTGAGCATTCCAGGACAGAGAAGTGAGATGAGGCTGAAAATGAAGAGCAACTCGTGAGGATTATGGATGATGCCGCAGGAGGTTGAGAGCAGGGGTGATGGTGGACATGAGGGAGGGGTAGGAGGACACACTGAGGATGGAGTCCTCACCATTCCTTGGGTAATAAGCCAGCTGTCTATGGGCAGCTCCTGATCTGCTGGGTTATCATCCCCTTTTACCCTCAGCTGAATCAACAACAGAACAACACCTTACAAAAGAGAAGAAAGGTAGCAGGCCCCACCACAGCATAGCACATAGTGCAGAGAGAGAGACAGAGGAGAAGTCAAATATGCAAGAGACGATTGCCATTTAAAGGGGGAGAAAAGAGAGGAGAAAGTAAGAAAATGGTGAAAGGTTCATTCCATTAAGATGAAAAATGAGGAAAATAAAAGGGGAAAAAGACTCCCTCAAGTCAAAGTACTGTTCGAGACATGGGGCACCCGAGGTAACTAAAAAAAGGGATGGTATGTGCAATCTCCACTGTATGTGTGCTTGTGTGTGTCTGCATGTGTGTATGGAAGTTCAGGTTTCACACATCATCTGTGTACATAGTGATAACCATGCAAATATTTTGCAATATGTGCTCAGACAGGGAGACTGTCTAAACTAACATGTGACTTTTGTATGATTTTCTGTACAAGCTGATTGTGTGATGTTTTATTTAAATAAACAAAAACTGAAGACTATCCTTAGCCTTTTTGTTTGATCAGAGTTCAAGTATCACTGCACACAGGACAAATGTCATTGTACAACATACAGTATTACAGACCATCACATGCAGGGAGTATCCAAGGGCTGAGGACAGACTGGTACGGGAAGGCTTGTCAGCCATGTAAATAACACAGCACCCACACTCATATGTGGGTGAAAGCTGCATTAAACTATATGCATCAGTGTACTCACCCCTCCTGCATTCTGTTGTCTCACATCCAAAGCCGAGGCCAGGCCGCCCAGAGCCTGAGGATCCTCATACTTTACACTGTGCACAAAAACATAAAGAACATAGTGTTGAGGCAGCAGAATGAAACATTTTAAAAACCAACAAAAACAGTAAAACAGTAGGCGGCATTTCTCACCCATTTTCAGTAAACTATAATGACATTATACTTTATTTTGTTCCCATGAAAATCTGGTCAAATGTCAACATATCTGAGATTTTTCAAGAACAGCAACAATGGCGTTTTAATAGGAATTTTCATATTATTTTTGGCCTTTTGGCCAGCACAGAGGAGAAAGACAGGAAGGAGAATGGAACACAACAAAGGTCGCTTCATCAAAAACAGGAACAAATCCATAGTACTGGAAGAGGAAGGCAAAAGTACCCCCTTTCTCCAGAAAAGCAGCCTAAATAGACAATAATGTAATGCAGTAAGGAAAAGAAATCCTCCCTTTACACATTTTTCTCAACTGGAAAACTTGTCTTTCTTGTCATTACTTTATCACTTTTATTCTCTCCACCTAAATGTTCAACATACAGCCACAAGCAACAAGTTCTTGGTGGAGAAAATATCAAATTAACATCCATACCCATGAGGTATTCAAAAGCCATTTTAGGAAATGCAGGAGGAAATAACTTTCATAAGAAGAGTAGTAAGGGCAGGTTAAAAGGCAGTGGGCCCATCAAAAAGTAAAGTATAAAACTTTATCACAAAAAAAAAAAAAATGTGTGAACTCATGGATCAAACTGTGTGAAAGTGCCCATGGGTGGATTTTATTTTAAATATTAAACGTGGTTATGAATAGCTATTTAATTAAAATAAAATTACACCCTGAATAATAACATGGGAGGATCTGGGCTGCCCCAGAAGCAATATGAAATCTAGACCTACTTTTTGCGCTGTTCAGCCAGAGAGCTGCTCCTGGTCTGGGCAAACATGTCAAAGTCATCCTGGTTGCGGCCTGGTAGAGAGGACAGGGTGCCGCTCACTCTGTCTGAAGCTACTTCTGGAGAGGGAGGAAGATGGAGAAAGATTATGAAGAAAGATTCAAAGAACAATTGATAAAGACAAGCCAAGATAATTGGAATGAATAAAAAAAATGAATCTACATCAAGATCAACAAGACCAGCAATATGGGGAGGAGGGGTGTTGCAGCCCCAGTGAGACTGAGTATATGTACATGAATTTGGAAGCAAGAAGTGTGTGTCTTTTTGTCCACACTAGAAAACAGACTTGGTAACATTTTGTTCTTACCAAGACCAGCTAGTGCAGTGGACAGTGAGGCTGCAGCCGGGTTATGGGCTGGGGAGGCGGTCGCCCCGGTGGTGGAGTGGGGTGGAGGGCTGGAGGTGATCCTGGGGGTGACCACGGCAGGGGAGCCTGGGCCCAGGTCTATCAGGTTGTCCTCTGTTGCCTCGTTCAACATCTGAAAGGGGACAGAGAGGAAAAAGGGAGATGGCCGTCAACAATTCTGAATGCACATATATGCAGAGCTTTTAGGGTTTTGCTTAAATTGATGAATGTAACAGAGTTCAGCCAGCAAATAGAGATAAAGGAAGCGTATACATTTGTTGAAGAAATTAGATTACAGAGTGTTTGTCCTCTGTATACAGAGATAATACTTTGTAGCTCCTGAAAGTCTACAGGATTGACTATTTACACAATCTGAGACAACATGTGGGTCAGGAGTTGTGGATTGGAGGCTATGCACAAGAACAACACTGAGGGTTGGATAAACAGTTGCCCAAGCCTTCAGATGTGTGAGACAGAAGGCAACAAGGAGGGGATGGGAGGAGTTAAGGTATCTAGTTTCACACAGCGGTGTTGATGTTACACGTCATATGGGTCTAAGCATTAGACCCATATAGCGGACGTGTTAACATTCATCACTCTGTTCATCCCAGCACACTGGCTAAGACTGAACGTGGTACTAGCGTCATACTTGCCTCCATCAGCTAGCCACAACACAAACAGACAGAGCGCACAGAATCAACAGAATGCAAAAACAAACAGCTATGTGGGATGTAGTGAGAGATGCCCCAATCCTCTGGCGAATCACTGATACTGGAAAATGTACTTTCCAAATAGCAGGTTGGAACTTGTTGCGTTTGGCTCTTCCAGTTTTGATAAAGCTAAAAATGCAATCCATTTGTATTAAATATTAATGTTGCAGTGGATTATGTATGTTATTATAATATACAGTAAATAGTAATTATTCATTCAGATACTAAAATGGTAAAATAAGCACAACAAATGGCTAGGACGGATTTATGTTATGAAACACCTCTCTTATCATCCTTAATGTATAGACGATGCAAATGTATTAAAATGGTTAAAAAACAACAACAAAACAAACAAATTTGGGGTGATTTCTGCTCTCTGCAGAGTTTCTGTTGATGGTACTCACCCCGTTGTTCTGCGCAGCTCTACCCGACCTGTACCTCTCGTATCTGCAAGCAGCACAAAAGCCTTTGAATGTTTTACACAAGCTTTGTGGGGTTCAAATGCTCACACATCTTTCATCTTCAGAAACCTCATGAAAGAGACATTTTTACCAGTTTGAAGCTGCAAAATGTTTAAAAAGGAATGATTTATGAATAGTTCTTCATACAGGCTCTGTAACTTTGTGGTATTTGAACTTTTTTTTCCCTTTAAAAAGCTTGAGTATAATCACATCTGGAGACTCATCATTTATCCATCAAACATATTGATCTTACACATTGGATTAGCAAAAACATCAAGTTCAGCTGTTGGACATGATGCATTACCACACAAAGTTCTGATGAGGTCGGCACGCTAACAAAACACAAGCATGTCATGTCGGTAATTGTACAAATGAAGTCTGATTGATTGATCGTACCTCTCATATCGGAGAAAAATGTTGTTGAGGTCGTCATTGACATGTAGCAGCTCCTCAGTCACTTCCTCGTTAGAGACACGTGAAATCAGCTCAACTACTCTCTGCTGCATAGCCCTGCATGTTCTGTTCAGCTCCTTGGTAGATGGGCACATCAACAGACTGATCAACAGATTAATTGATAAATCATGGATAGCAACGGAAACATAGGGAGATGGGTAAAGAGTGAGCTATAGAAAGATTGACATATGGACTCGCAAACGTATGTTCACTAATGACCTTGTATTAACAAATCATTTTGTCGGAGAAAGACATTTTGAAAGATTTTCATTCTGTAAATGCTTTTCCTTTAGCAGTTGGAAAAAAAGAGAAGTTACCACATAACCTTTACAGCTGGCACAGGCACCTTAGCACAGGGCCAGATCCTTGCAGCTTACACAAATACCTGAGTGGATTTGGCCGTAAACTGAATTTCTATACCACTGGTTAATGGGCTTTTCCAGGAATTTTACCACAGCCAACTGGCTCTTGATAAGTTGCAGGAGAGTTGTGCATTTAATCTAAAAACTAAAGACACTACTCCCCCTGCTGGCTGCAACTAATTCCAACACTTTACAACTGACATGCCATGTTGGAAAGCTTTTTGCTTTCCGAACATCTTTTACAATGCATGCAAATTCATATAGTAAAATATTTTGCATTACCTTATATTCACTGTGTTTTGTTTTAGAATAGGGATGCTAGTATGATCAGATTTATTTCCTCTGTTGTTAACTATGATGAGAAATGTAAAGTCATGTCAGACACAGCATAAGCATTACTGTGTTAAGTTGCATGTATTAGGTTAAGACCTCATAGTGTATTTATGAGCTCCTAACCTGAAGCAGTTCTAGGTCAGAGGCATCTTCTTGGCCGGGGACCATCTCTGTTAGCATCTCTGACATGACTTTGGTGTTTCCTCTCACTACGTCCAGTTCGCTGCGCAGCCGGGCGATCTGAAAGCACAGACGGTCAAAGGTTGAGTTAGTCATGATATCCAGCTAAAATCTTGTAATCTGCTTTAAATTTATGAACGTCACTCAATTTAACTGCTTAACTCTGGAAACATCTGCTTTATTGACGGACTCTGGTGAAATGGGTTGTTTCAATAAATTAAGCTGACTACAATTTATGAGCAACAAGTGCAGCAAACAGTTAATTTAATTGGTTAAAGGTTGCTGTTGATGCCCCTCACCTGTTCAGGGGTTGCTGTGATGGGGCTGGGCACATGTGGGACCTGTATGTCAGAGGCAGGGGTCGGGGAAGGTTTCGGAGTCCCGACAGCAGGTGAGGCAGGGGCTAGGTACTTGATCGTGGCTGGGTCCACCTCTGGTGTGCCCTGGAGGACAAAAACATCTTTATAAATATTGTTGGATGAATATCCAAATGTGTTTGCACTGTGTGTGCATTTCTTTCTACTCACCCTCTGTGGTGTGTGGATGGGAGACAATGCATCCAGGTCTGCCATTGGGAACTCAATGCCTCTCCTCTTCAGTTCCTCATAAATGTGGACCACGCCGGTTAGATCAGGGCTACTCCTGAAGGCGTCAGCCCAGGCCTGCCGCAACACACACACACACACACACACACACATTGTGATGTGCAATAAACATACAACATTTTACATTAATTTTACAAAGGGGTGTAACAGTCCAAACCTCCTTCCTAACCATTCAAACAGTGGTAGCGCCAGGCAGTGCTGCCAATTTGACGACATTCTCAACAAATTTAGCGACTCATTCAGACCATCAGGGAAAAGGAGAGAAATGCACTCAGAGTAATGACAGTGCACGGCTCCTCTGTCAATGGTCTATGGTTTCTCCCTTTCCTCGGTGTACAAGTGGGGCGGGGCAGGACAATGCTGCTCGCCACGGGAGTGGGAGTTCAGTTGTAGTGAGTTTCTATGGTTACGCTGTTACGCTCTATATAACAGACACCTTTACATTCTTGTCAATAGATACTGACGCATGATTGTGTTAAATGGGCATATGCTATCATGTCATATCGATTGCAGCCCCCTGAATTTAATCAAATCAAAATAGCATTGTGGCAGACTTTATATATCAGCAAATATTGCATCCTTGTCCAAATAATCGATATAATATCATATTGTCATGAAAATTGTGATTTACAGCACAAATTTTACATCACATCATCCAACAAAAAAGAAAAGTTTATTGTCAAGGAATTCTTGCATTCTCCCAGACACACACACTCTGATGGTGTAAATAGATCGGGCAAAGGACAGGAAGACAGTGTCTCCGTGGGGTCTCCTTCAACCAATCCCTATAAATAATTAGAGGACAGCAGAAAGAGAGATGGAGAACACCACCTGTTGGCCAAGGTAGGTGACCTCAGGTAACCAAATAGCACCAGCACCTGCAGTCTGTGGTGCAACACCTGGGAAGTAGAAAATACAGCACCCACCTGGCTTCCCAGAGATCATCACTGAACGTACTTGATGCCATTTACAAAGCTGACGGTTACCATCATGCTAAGCAAGATAACTGTCATTTAACAGTATGATTTCAGGATGTCATGTATCACACAATTTGCAATGGAAGTGTGGCTTATTTGTGAATTGAGCCAGAGGGAGTTGTCAGTTGTGTACTAAACTGCAAGCCTTATATCAGAGCATATAATAACATAATATAACAACAATACTAACAGAGAAAGCTCCAATACCTGTATGAGTGACAACACTTTGTCTTGTACGATGGTTGGAGGATTGGTTTTGGGGGAGATGATTTTGACCAACACACCATCTATGAAATCTCTGTTGGCCACCTGGACATGAAACCTGTGACCGCAGTTTTTCACACATGTTTCCAGTACCTGCAGAAAAGGAGAAGATTTCAAGGTTCAAAGCCATTTTCGTCGCACAATTCCTACTGATGTGTCTGGTGGATTAAATTCCAGTTTCACAATTTAAAAAAATCCAGCTGAAAGTAAGAACTTCTCTCACCGTTAGTGCCAGCATCACTTCTCTGTAGTTCTTGTTGCCACTGAGTCTCTTCTTCAGTGCCCGCATGGCATCTTTTGGCCTAGAGGGAAACAGCAGAGAAGATGCAGCTGGATAAAGCACCCCAGCCGGGAGTAGGCATAACATCTTTGACTTTGTTGGAATAAATGATTTAATGTGCCATAATAACAGATGCCAGTCAGTCTGTTAGTGTAACTGTTTGACTAAGACAGAGAAAAAACGTCACACCATCTGTTTTTCTCTTTTCTTTCTATGTGTTTCTATCTGTTTCTCCCAAGGCAAGATCAAAGCTGCCCATGCATGAAGAGTTCAGGTTGGCTTTCTGCCTCATACTGCAGATGAGGCATAATACGCTTTTATGAACTCCTTCATGAGCTACGGTACATTTATTGAGAGAGGGAGCTGAAATAGATAGAAATGGCAGGAGATGGTGCATAAAGTCTGATATATAGCGCTGTATGGGTGTGTATGTGTGTGTGTTTGTGTGTGTGTGTTTCTGATAGAGGGTTACAGTTGCCTTTTTGGATTTGGATGGTTCATCTTTTTTGTTATATCTTGTTTCAGTACTCACATGTTGTCACACTTTGGATACAAAATTGGATAATTGATCATTTGAAAGCACACACCAGCATGTGTTAAGACGACATATGTTCACATTTTCAGTTGCAGAATTTCCTGAACGTCAAGTCTAAGTCTGGAGCTAACCAGACATTGTCTATCTCGCTGAACATCTTGAAGACAAGAAGTTCTGTGTTCTGTGAAGCTGAACTCCCTCTCTGTGTGTGGTTGTGTGTGTGTGTGTGTGTGTGTGTGTGTGTGTGTGTCTTTAAGTGTGACAGAGTCGGCCCCATGTCGGATGCCAATACAATGAGTGTGTGTAGGCGTGAAGAATGTGAAAAGGCGGGGAACGGAGAAAAGGGAAAGTTCTGAAGGAAAACTGGAAAAGGACAGATTCCAATATTCCATTTATTCAGGCTACAAAAGTGCCTGATAAATATGCCTAAATGTAGGTTAATTAAAACCTTTTTCTCTACAATACATTACTAAAAACCTGATCTGGAGCTGCTAGGGTCTAATAAAAGGGACATTTCTGAATGCCAGAGAAGGCAGATAAAACTTTTTGTTCAAAATTGCAAAAACACAAATCTTTTTTTGTATCTTAATGTCTCACATAAGATGCAGAGTCTACATTGTGTCTTATAAGTAGGCTGGGCATCTTTTAATGTAGGAGACTGCCATAAGAATTTCATTCATTAATTCATTCAGTCAGTGACACCTAAAGAAAACAAACGGCTTTCTGTAGTGTGGTGTCTGTTGGTGAACCACAACAGTCAGTGTATTATTTACTGGAGTCACTCAGTCAGCCAGTGTGTGACAAAACAACCAACAAACTGTGGGACCGACCAATTCAGAAATCTCTTCAGGCCAAATGGTCTCAGTAATTCTACAGAAAGTTGATAAAGCAAATTATAACCCAACAATGATGAACTTGTAGAAGGTGTATCAGCTCACCCCTCGTCCGTCTCGTTTATGATATCGCAGATCTCCATGTTGAGGGTCCAGTCCTCATTCTGTAGGCCTCCATCTGTGGCCCTCTCTGGAGGAAAACACAACAAAGTTCAACAGAATAGTTAGATAATGTTATTTCCCCTAAATCTTCATCGGTGCCCCTAAATTTTACACAAGAATAACACACAAATTAAGAGACCATCAGTTTTTATTTACATATTTTATTTACAGCAATATGTGCTGCGAGACAGGAAGCTGGTGGCTTTATACATAGACCCAACGTTGTTCACAACCCAACAAAACCCCCACGGAGAGAAACACACAACTGCCTACAGATAGCTTAGTTTTATCTAAGTATTAGTGATTCATAAGTCTTGGTTACTCCAAAACCCAAACGCGAGGGTGGCTGGCACTGAAGTAAATTTTTTGTTTTGATACCCAATCCACTGTTTGCAGCCAGCCAGCTGTCTCACTGGTAAGCATGATGCTGCATGTTAGTGAGGCTCGGTTGTCGTCTGCGCAAAAGTCGATGCACACTAATTAAAACAACCCATGGTTTACATAACATTGAAAGCAAAATAGTTGTGTAAGCAAGCCAGCATGTGGTGACAGACTTCAGTGCTGTTAGTCTCTCTA
The DNA here is from genome assembly GCA_031216445.1 of Lateolabrax maculatus. NCBI lineage: Eukaryota > Metazoa > Chordata > Actinopteri > Acropomatiformes > Lateolabracidae > Lateolabrax > Lateolabrax maculatus. The sequence goes on along the minus strand of CM062216.1, from coordinate 15,690,734 downwards.
ATGTCCTGGGAACTAATCTCTGTTACAAGCGTTGGGATGAAGTCTTGGGTCTAGGATTAGGAGACGAACCAGACTAATACAATTCTTTATTCCATTTAGTTTTCACAACATTGCAATCTCCAAGTCTCACAAAAAAAAACCTCATGCGCCCAAAAAATACTGTCCACCACCTGTTGCTCCGATGCCTCTAACTCTAGTAAATTAACTGAAAGAACCAAACAGTCAGCTGGAAAGAGGAAAGCTAACATCCCAGAGGAAAGTGAGGCTGGTTGTGGGTGCGATGAAGCTGCGTACTCAGCCACAGAGACCTGCTTTCCCCTTCACACTCCATTCTACCATTTAATAACATTTTGGCTACAGCCAGGAAATAATGTGATCCAGACTGTGAGAAGCTACAGTGATGAACTGGCATTGCAGTCATCACTGCGTTCCTCGCTCTGTCTCCTCCTTCCTCCCCCGTACCCCCGAATCCATCCATCATGTCTGTGAATGCTGATATCTTTCAGGATCGCGGTCATGTGCGGAGGCATTCACGGTGAAACAGAGAAAGGTTTTCTACAGAAGTTAGCTGTGACCGGGTTCCTGTGACTGACACTCAATAGATTCTCATTAGACGAATCTTGAGCTCGGACAGGAGGAGATTCTCTCCCTGAAGCCCAGAGGCTCTGAGCAGGCTGTCATGCCCGGGCCAAGAGCCTCTCGCTGGGCCGTGGTGCCTTCCCTTTGGGAAGCTCAACGTTGGACAAGTCTGACAGCCATGACTTATTCATGCTCGACCTCCCCTCTCTAATCAACTTGTCACAGACTGGGCAAGCAAAGAGAGAGAAGCATCTTTTTTTTAGTCCCACCTACAAACACACTTATCTACAAAAAATAGAGAGACATAAAATTAATTTCAACATTTAAAAACACTGTGCCGTGCCTCGGTATTAGGCTGTGCAGCGTATAAAGCATACATTTGGAAGAATTAACAAACTACTGCCACTAGGATATCCCATGTAATCTCATCAAGTGGATTGTCAGGTCAAGACCTAGTAAAGCTCGGGTGGCAGAGGAGGAAAGAAAAGAGAAAAGAAAAATCTGATCTCTCCATGTGAAATGAGCTAGAACGAAACAGAACAATCAGAGCCTTGCTAATGAAGTTAAATGCCTGCTGAGTGCGTTCATTCATGGTGTTGTGTCAATCCCCCCAGTCCTGGGAATCGACACCACGCCAGTGAAGCCAGTCGATCACATGGCTTTAACAGTGGCAGGCTGTGCCACGCACTGCCAACAACGCCACAAATCTCGGTCCCTCTCTGGCCCCATCTCTCCACGTTTTGTCCTTTAAAGACTCTCTCTGCACATTTTCCACTTGCAATTATCTTTTGTCTTTTGTATTTGGTCACTTTTTACCCCAGCGACAGTGACTGATAGACAGATGCTGGAGTTGTACAAAGAGATGACATAGCAAACTGACCTATAGGCCTTACTACAAAGCTGTACAGATTCCCATAAGAAACGTGCTTCATTAAAACGAGGGGAGGATTCCTTTAATGTATTTTCTTCATTCATTTATTACAGGTGCATTATAATTTCTTTCATTTCAATCAGTCGCAACTGTGAGCGTACTATAGCATTACCAATACTACTCACTGACTGACAGACTGCGTTGCTTTAGCTCGCTGCACCAATATGTTTACTTTTAGGAAAAAGAGGGACAGCCGTGGAGAAAAGCAGGCAAAGTGCCTTGACCATGTGGCTGCAGCATGAACAAGAAAGAAAGAAAAAAAGAAACATAAAAGAGAACCATGGCTTGAACTTCCTGTCATGTAAAAGAGAACAAAAGGATATGCACACCTGGCACACACCTGCACACACCAGTCACCACCTCTAACTCCTCCACCACCTTCTCAGTCACTCAGGAAATGAAAAATCTCTATAAAGTTCTTCACAATGCATCCCTCATCAGATGTTATCTGTCCACTCTGTCGATGTCTCTCTCTTTGTTTCAGGTAAGCTGATCCTTTGCCCTGCTGCTGTGGTGTACAATACCACAGCCAAGCAGATAGCTCGCTGTGCAACTCTGCACAGTGCAGCAACTCAACCACAGAGATCAGGCTGGAGATGCAGCCATCTTTGTGTAATGGAGAAAGCCAAAATGTGCTGCACACAGCCCACTGCATGGCCTAGAATGACCTTTGTGGAGGAACATGCTTGAGACGATGCTCACAGTTGGTGCCTGAAACCCGTCTTGGATAACAGCAGCTGACCAGTGGGTGGTGGGCAACACTCACCCAGCCCAAAGGACAATTCAAAGGCCCTCTAATTCCTATAGATATCCTTCCTTTCAATCCAGTGCACTTTGGAGCTTGATTAAAGCATTGCATGGTTATCTACTTTCTAGCTTTAGTAACTAAAATATGTTTTGGGTAAGAACATGAGAAAGTCTGACATCTAGGCCACACAGAAAGATCCTTATTTATAAAAGAGATTGCTCTACTTTTACTCACAGAAGAAAATATGTAGTCAACAAATGTTTCTGTAACAGCTGCTGCATTTACTTTATGGTAAACATGAATCAACACTGTGAGAAATTAATGTTTGGTCCACATCTGTTAAGCAGGGGCTTAACTAAATGTTAATAAAACAGGAAATGCTGCTTGAAAGCTTTAGGATCGTTTACACATCTTCATAAACACTGGCATACGAAATCAATTCAAAACGGTTTACAAATACAGAGGGTAAAGGCTATTAAGAGTCAAGCCAGGGTAGGAAATGATCTAACAGAACCAAATATGGTGGTCTCTCTATAAAAAGGAACAGTAAGGAAGTTACATACAGTAACACAGTAACAGTATTAGGGTGGGTGATATTCAGTCCAGAGAGGATACGTCCTCATCACTAAGCTTTACAAGAATTCACCACTAGAAACAAAACAAAATAAAAGTACATTCTTGCACCCAGATAACACTTTAACATCATTAGACAAAACAAAGAGCCCTTGTTATCATGTGTGTCATTCTCTCATGATAAAGGCACAATCAAAGCCTTGGTGACAACCGTTCCGGGCCAGAGGCTTTGAATCTCTGAGCACTTTCTGCAAACAGGCAAGATGCAAAGACAGAGGCAACCACACCAAAGGGATGTGGTAGGCCACGTCTTTCTTCTCCCGTACAGGACGAATAAGCACCACAACAAACAGTCTTGACATGTAAAAAAAAAAAAAAAAAAACCAACCAAACCTATTATAACCTCAGATAACCAAAAACTATTGTTCAGGACTTTAGGAAATACTGAACTTAAACTTGGCCAAGGCTCCACAAGCCACTTTAAGTAATGCCAATGTCGTTCCCTCGGATTTCATCCCCCTTCAAAACTGAACTGTCCGCACAAACGCAGTGATTTAGTGCACTTGTGATCACAGCGGACTAAGAGAGGCAGGTTTCTAACATTAGCTGAGAGCTCAGTCTAAGTAGGTGACGTTTGCTGCGATGATGCTAGCTGGCTATTTCCACTGGCGCAACCCGAGGCACCGTAAATCCCCGCAGAAAACACCGAATGTTTGCCCACGCTCAAAGTGTGTATGTTAAAGGAAGTATCACGTCTGTAATGGATAATTACGGAGGCTCACGTACCTATGCATTGGCCCACGGGAGTGCTGTACGGATTGCCGAGCAAGAACTCCATTTTGACAACAAACAATCCGCTCGGGAATGACAGAGGCTGAGGCCTGGACGCGGTACTGCCAAGTCCCGCCCACAGCGCAATCCTATTGGTCAAGAGAACAGAAGGTTCACTACGTATGGCTGGAATCAACGTCGGTCATATTTAGCAACTAAAGCTATGTTCAACAAACGTTTTAACACGTATAAACATTATTTATAGTATTTGACTAGATAACGCACCGTAATTTTATATAAATGCACGGAAATACTTCTCGTGTATAGTCTATAGGAAATACACACGGGGAAAACTGAACTCCAGCTTTAAATATATGATACCTAACTATTGACCGGGTATATCCTACATTGCACTTTTCAAACATTTTTTACCTAAACGACAACAACCGTGCGCAAAATCTTAGTGTCATCATAGCCAACCATTACTTTTATTTGTGCTGTTATTATATGTATTAATAGGTCAAGCAGGTTTATCTTGAAGTTAAACGTTCATTTTAACAGAATCATTTGAACGTACTTGAATGCAGCTTAACGTCAGCTAGTTGCTATGTAACAGAGTGTAAACAGCAAAGGTGAGAGAGTAGAAACTAACTTTGTCTCACACCATTGTTTGCTTCTTTTAAGTACTTTGCATTGGAAAAACAACAAGTACTTAGATTTTGCTGTTGTCGTTGCTGTGTGTGTCTAGTAATCACATTAATTCCTTCATTTTAGCAAGCTTTGGATGGTTTTGGCTAATATAATCCTAGTTAAACCATCTTTTTTCTTCTTCTTTTTTTGGCTGGATCTAACTGAACTGAACAAAACAAGCGCTACATAACAAAATGTGATCTACTTTCTTCCTTGAACAGGGGGTAAAGTGAAGTCAAGCCTGTCTCCAACCTCAACAGCAGCAGGATGAACAAGCATTGTGGTAAATCTAAGTCCGTTTTGATGGATGAGGCGTTTCTGAAGAAGGCAATAGCGGAGCAGCTTCCTCAAGATCACATCGGACATGTTCCCAAGACGGAGGGAATCCACTTTAAAGAAATTACTAAACTACATCTGGAATACAGAGGTGAGAAAAATGAAAAAAAAAAAGACTAATCAGTATGTGAAAGTGTGGGTTCAGATATGTGAGAGGTTGTTTGTTCGCAGAAATCCTGAAGATTGACCACCTGTGGGATTTCCCATTCTTGGTCAAACTTGATTTGAACAACAACTTCATAGAGAATATCGAGGGCCTGGACTATCTGGTTAATCTGACGTGGTTAAGTAAGATGAAGCTTTGTTTTTTTATCCTGCTCACACTTTCTTCTCGTAATTGTGCAGGTATTGGAAAAAATGTACACAATAACTTAAAATATCAGCCCAGTAACTAGCAGTAAAAATCATTCTGTGTCTTTTAGATCTGTCATTCAACAGGATAGAGAAAATTGAAGGTCTGGAGTCTCTGCAGAAGCTTGAAATGCTGAATTTGTCTAGCAACAGAATATCTGTCATTGGAAACATGGAGACACTTGAGAAAGTCACTCATTTCTACATTGCAAACAACCTCATTGGACAGTTGGACAATGTAACTTTTTTGTTTTTGCATAAATCTGTCACATTATGTGTAACATACTCCTTTTGTATTGCAACTACTATATAACATTTGTGTTTTGCAATTTCATATAATACAACATTACAGAATGTTTACATAACCTAATGCAAAATTAATGCATTTCAAAGTTGCTCTATCTCAGGAAGTTTGAGAACCTGTTCACTCTCAACCTTAGTGGAAATCCTGTCTGTAAGGAAGATGATTACAAATTTTTCATCGCAGCCTACTTTCCAAATTTGAAGTGCTTGGACTACAGATTAATTGATGGGAAAACAGTGAGAAAAAAGTTTTCTTCTTTTAAGCAATTTTTATATATAATTTTATTTTAAACCATGACATGAAATTAGTGTTTATAATCTGCCATGTTTATACTGTGTAACTAAATCACATGTGTCTATGTGCAGAAAAATGAAGCATCTATCAAATATCACTATGTCCTTGAGGAGATGAGACTTGAGGAGCTGCAGACACAACAAGCATACGAGGCTAAGCAACGCCAGGAAGCTGATTTAAAATTACACACGGTAATATATAGTTCACATTTAGGGATGCAGATGCAGATTTTCCACCGAGCTCTCAACTTTTGTTTATTCACTGTTTGTAAATTCAGTTTTTCTTTCCAACAGGATGCCTTTGTGGAGTTCCTTAATGGGTCTTATCTGTTTGAGAGCATGTTTAAAGATGATCCAGAGGCAGAGACACTAAAATGTGTGCCTGGAGTGGCTCCTGTGCTTCAAATATATCCTTTGTTGCTATGGCCTTCTAATCCATGCATGTATATTAATAATGACGTACATAATCTGGCAAAATCATTACTTGAATTCTTTAACCCTACACTTACATTTGAGCACCAAATGGTGGAGCTGTGTACGCAGATATTTGAAATAGGCTTGGCTGAGCATAAGCAAAGAGAGACAGAGGTGAACTGCTTCTTCAGTGGTCAGACTAAGGCTGTGACAGACTACCAGCAGAGAGCATCACAAATATTGGCAAATGTTGAGCAGCAACACAAAGAGGTGAGCTGTGAGGCGCATAAGGTTTTAAAAAGACCTGCACTGCTCAGAAAACTAACTCAGTAAATCTGTTATAAGTATAAGAATATCTCTTGTGTTCACACTTTTCTAGAGGATGTTAGAGTTGCAGAAGTTATCAGACCCAGACCTACTGAAGGTCAAGATCAGCCACTACAATGATGAAATCAACCAACTCTGTAACAGCCTCATGGCAATGGAGTTTCAGCTGGTCAGCCAGCTGGAGGTAGGTTTGTCCAAATCTGGTTAAAATTTTGTGTGCTATTGAATTTGAGCAGATTAAATCATTTACTTCTGTGCCACCTGCTAATTTCAGGATATCATCAAAAAGTTTGACATCAGCATCACAGACATGGTTGGCAACTTCAGTGAAACCGTTCAAGGGATATATCCTTTCTCACTGTGGGAAGCTTAAGAGCTTTGAATCGTTTCCAATAACACTAGTCTATTCTTGTTCTCAGGGTCTTGTCCCAATCCAATTTTATTTGAATCAAATCTGGGTGCATGGGCAGTTGCCCTCTTTGTGTGGTCAGTAATCCAGTCTTGTTTAACTGTCAGTTTTCGAATAATACACAGTGACACACACACAGTGTTTGGGGGCAAAACTAGTGATAAATTTAGACTTTCCCTGACACAGTCATACATTTGCGCAGTGTCGAGATCTGGAAGATAATTATCATGAGAAGGTGCGGGAGATTGTAACAGCTCTGGAGAATGTGGCCAAGGACATGCTGGAGGAGGACATGCCAGATGATGTTAAAATGGTGAGTGTTATCCCTTTTAGATATTATAACCTCAGATAAATGTCAGTGTTCAGTGTAACATTACAGCCATCACTTTGAGATTAGATTGTACATGTACAGATTTAAAGGCTCAGTTTAGCATTTATATGTAAATAAAAGTTTATATACATTGTTACAGATATAGCAGAATAATAGCAATGTGAATGGCAACTGTGAATGCTGATTATAAACATTAACCTGGATTGGTCAGATGAGGTGGGGACATGGTTCATTACCAGTGTCAGTGCCATCAGCCTTTCACACCTGTTTTTTCACTGTGTAGCTGTTTACAGACAAAGGCACAGCAATGGACGCACTGGCCACGAGCCACGATAACCACCTGCTGAAGATCAATGACCGAGAGACGCAGTTGGTCACACGTGTCAATGCCTGGAAAGTGGCCCTCATTAAAGGGGTAGAGAGCTGAAATTATATTAAAACAAATACCTTCATTTCTATTTTTATATGTATGACAAACCCGATCCTCTGTATTTCACAGTCTTTTTATTGTTTGCTTTTTGTCTTTATTGGTTATTACAGATTCAAGACGCAGAACTTAAGCAGAACCGCATGCGCATCTCAGACATCCACAGATACGTGGACCATTTGAGGGAACAGCTGGAGGAGTTCCAGTAGTATCATAATTAGAACATTTCCCTCCAAACATTCCTTTATGTATTTGGTAAAATAGTCACATAAACATAACATAAAATTGAACAGGACATTTTCCCAACCTGACTGGACAACTGTAACAAATTTCACTGGGTGCAAGTAAATATATTTGTCTTTCATCTTTTCTATATTTGTTTCATAAGCAAAAAATAAAGAAATAATTCCACTTGTTCATCTATTTCTTGCTGCTTTTTTTTTTTTGGCATATAAAATTACATTTTAATAATCATTATTCTGCTTCAGTGTCTTGCCTTACCTTCTCCGGCCAACTAAATACATATTCATGAGATCTGTGTGGTACACTTCTTTTTTTTTAACCTTATTAAAGGAAGAATAACACTACAAGAAAAAAATTACAGCACAGGGAGTGTAGACCAGCAACAGAAAACAGAATACATACATATATTATATTTAGAACAGAAACTATAAAATGAATTGAACAAGAAAATTAATTTACAGAAATCAAAATGTAAAAATAAGCATAATATACATAACGATATAAATGAAAATGCTGGCATATGTTATGGTATGGTAAATATAGTATACTGTTTTTAAAAAATATATCATATTTTCTAAAACAGGAACCGAAACATACGTTTTCCACATTTCTCTCGTATACCGATTGCTGCGATGTAGTACAAAATTGAATACAACTCCCAGAATGCACTTGGAGGTATTATCCAATAAGATTCCTGCTCGAGCCGAGCACCCGTTCGCAGCCAATGAAATTCAAGGAAGCTGGATTCTGAAATGAGACGTTGCAGTATCCCTCTTCAGTGGCACCTCCATGGACTAGCTTGTCAAATTGAGCAAAGTTTTTGGACGTCGGGGACTTTTTTCGCGGCTGGCAGACGCTCCTCTGTCAGTACCCCTTCTCTCTCCAGCTCAGCTCAGTCATAAAGTTCATGACGGTTGCTGACCGTGACACTTTAGCGCTCATCATGCCTGTCCGAGCACAGTGCTGCACTACCACCGGCTCGGCCTGCCCATCCTCGGCCTCTCTTGTTCCCCCTGCCCCGATCAACACCCACCAGCCGGGGGTGGCCACCTCGCTGCTGTACAGCGGCTCCCAGTTTCGGGGTTATCAGAAGAGCAAAGGCAACTCCTACGACGTTGAGGTTGTGTTGCAGGTAACGTGTTGTTGACATTAACTCGACCTGTTTGGTTTTAGTCTAGTTTGTTTATTGTTGTTTGCAAAGTCAGCATATTTGTAGCCTTAGCTGCTACCTTAGCTGACGTTAGCTGGCTTCTCTTTTTATTAATTTTTTTATTTTTTACTGATTGTCATACGATACTAAACCCGCTGACTTAATTATGAGCCAGCTCAGCTGACTGTGTTTCTACTGATTTTACTACTATATTTAGAATTTGGACCAATTTCAGTAATTAAGTTACCTATTTTGCAGTAAACATAGGACCCAAACACGTTAGCATTTTGTGCAACTTGCCACTTAAATGAGTGGAAAAAACATCTACCAGCTGCTTTTACTTCTGTTACTATATCAGCAGACAGAATATCTGCTGTATCATGCAAGATTTTTCCAATATAGAAATGAAAGAGAAACCTTTTTGCACCTGTGATTTCAGCCTGCCTGAGATTCATAATAATGTGTTGCCTACATCTGTTTGTCTTGGGTAGCATGTGACTGTGGACGATTCATATCTGTGTGGATACCTGAAGATCAAAGGTTTGACCGAGGTAAGCTTTGAAACTGGGTCAAATGTAGTAACACTGACCTTTATTCTGTGAAAACACAAACTGGTTTCCCCTTGCTTGATGCAGACTGAATTGTGACAAAGATTTGGCAAATGTGAGGCCATTAGGTTTAACCTCTTCTCTCAGGTCAAGACTCTAGTCTTTCGGTTAAGTGTGTCAACTGTATACCCATTACATTACGCACGTATGGAAGGATAAAGGTCAGCAGGATCCTGATGTGAATTTTGGCTGTGGCAGAGTGGCGTGAAAGATAAGCAGCCAGGTTGTGTTTGTGTCTCTATAGAAGTAACAAGTCATATTTAAACTGACAGCTTGTTTATGAGAAAATTAAGCCAAGAGGACAAATGGATAAAACAGATTTTCTCACATTTTCTGTGTGTCTGAGTGCATCTACTTATTGCAAAAAACCCTACTGTATGTGCATCCCACTTACTGTAATTTTTTTCTGCTGATGCACAGCTCATAGCCTTGCTTCACAACAAATTCTGAAAACTAAAATCATCCTCATGTTGCACAGAGATGGATTGACAAAGCTGTACCCTTTAAGCATTTGAAAAACAAATAGGATTTGCAAGCATGGATTTTGGACCCGCTATTCATGTATACACTTTTCCTGTCCTTTCTTATTTTCTCTGTGCAACAGGAGTATCCAACTCTCACAACGTTCTTTGCTGGTGAAATTATCAGTCGAAAAAGGCCTTTTTTAACTAGGAAGTGGGACGCAGATGAAGATGTGGACAGAAAGCACTGGGTATGTTCTGTTTGACTTTATTTTTATTTTACATTTTTGTATTTTAATATTTCTCTCAGCTGTAGGTAGGTTGGTTAATAATTATGGTGTGGTGCAGCATTCTTGGTTTAGTGTTTGCGGAAGTTTTCAGCGGCTGGGCTTATGTCAAATTATCATACAGTTTGTGAGTAGCTTTCCATATGATGAGAGAGGCACACTAAAAGTTCTTGCTCACTTTGATGAGATATGTTGGAGGTTTAAGTTCATCGAACCTACAGTACGTGTCTGTAGCCTGCAGCTCCTCGTCCAACCAGTTCACTGACACTGTATGTGGTTATATCTTCCAAAAAAGCCTGTAAATTGTGTAAAATTATGTTTTTAATTATGTATGGCTACCTCTCAATTTCAGAAAGGCCAATATTTCGGGCAAGGGCCAATATTTTGGGGCTTACAGCCAGAAGACTTCCTTTTCGGTGCGCTGGACATGGTTTACAGTCTAATTAGCAATTTGAGATGACATGTCCAGACGACATTTCGGCTAATCGCTACAGATATCTGCATATGAATGCAGATACATTTTTAAAAAAAGGTTATAAAAAGCTAAATTGTCATCAGACGATAACCAATGGGTTCAGAGATTGCTTTTTAGTCAGTGTGTTCCGCATCATTTGCTCTCCACGCGGACTCTTTACCTGCATGCAACTAAATCCCACTCAAACATGATTGGTCAATACTACTCGGACTACAAACAGACACCAGAACACTTCTTACTCCTTACTTACCTACAATATACTAAAATATTGGTCCCTTGCCTATAGATTTTATAGAGATTACCTACCTCTTGACTAACAATCGATGGAGCGGGGCAGGAGCAGAATTTATTACTGTTGTGAGAAAAATAATTAAGTTTATATCAAGAAGCAATTGACATCTCTTTATGTTATAAACATGTAATGATTAGTAATAAGTCACATGACAGTCTTTCAATTAAGAAAATTTGACTAAGCATCCTCAGTTGCAGTTGTTGTCTTGTCATCATCTCCCTAGTTTTCTGTTCTCTTACCAGTATTTAATGAACTCTTTCCAGGGCAAGTTTAAGCCTTTTTATAAATATGCCAAAAGCTTCAACTCGGATGACTTTGACTATGAAGCACTCGACAACAGCGATTATGTCTTCATGAGGTGGAAGGTTAGTACATATTCTTACCATCATCTCTCTCTTCTCATGTTAGCTTTGAGCTTTAACGTCCACTCTTTATTTTTTCTGCACTCTCAGGAGCAGTTTCTAGTTCCAGACCACACTATCAAAGACATTAGTGGTGCCTCCTTTGCTGGCTTCTATTACATCTGCTTCCAGAAGTCCACAGCCACTATTGAGGGGTACTATTACCATAGGAGCTCAGAATGGTAACTACCAGCGTGACAAACCAAATTAAATGATTAAGAAAGCTCTTTAAAGCTCTTTAGTACATTCTTGTGCTGATATTATTCTCAATTCTCTCTTCTACTTAAATCTGCAGGTACCAGTCTCTAAACCTAAACCATGTTCGAGAGCACAGTATGCCTATTTATGAATTTCGGTGACAAACACACACACAAGTATTGAGTCAAGGAGGGGACAGCTCATACTGCCCTGTGGTTAAATGGGACGGGAACGACGGAGAGCCCTTTAGTGCCAAGATTGGAGCTGACCCGTTTTCCTCGCTGCGGGGAAATAAACCTGTGGTCTTCTGTTGGACTGAAAGAAAGAAGGCACAGAGTGAGAAGAGTTGAAAGGAAGACAAAGATCGGTGACAGTTCTTACAGTTACTGTAGAACTGATGCTTGCCTCCGATTTAATTTTTCATTTTATTTTGTCTGTTTTTATTTCATTTTAGTGTTACCTAATTTCTTTGCGCTCTTATAGGATCTGTGTTGACATCAAAATATGTTTTCCTTCAGTGGAGACACTAAACACTACTGCCCTTCAGCTAAAAGTTGCAAAAGAAAAGGGGTTAAAGTTGTGTAAAGTGTTCTGTTCAGTGAAGCTTCATTTATTTCTCTTATTTTAAATATACAATATCTTTGCAACATCACCCTGGCGCCGAATGGTGATTAATGCAGAGTGTGATGGTTGTATTATTGTCAAAAGATTGCAAAAAAAGGGATGATGAGCAGTGATCTACTTTTTTATGCAAGGTCTGTAAGTCATGGTCTGTTGCTCAGGGATGGTATGTTTGGGCAATATGTAGTTAAAGCTGAATGTGGGAAATGGCTGGGTTAGGATACAGCAAAATTGACCACAGAACAGGTCATTAATAACCAATAAACAATCATTTGCTGCTACTTTTTCAAAGAATCCTCTAAACACAGTTGTGTTCAGTCAACAACTGAACAAAAAGTCTGCAAATGGCTTCACATCAGATTTTCTCTATGCAAGCCAAAGGTCACTAATAGCACCATCTAATTTATTTTATTTGCAGATTATTTCTCTTCCAGAGTGATTTATTTATTTTTTAAATCGAGAATTACCTTGAGTGAAAATGCATAATAAAATAGGTAGATTTATTTAATTACAATGACCAGCATTTGAAGCTCAGATATGTGACAGTACATTCCAACTCAGTTAGTTTCAAAATGTAAAAATTATTTAGAATTTCAGTCATGAAAGAAGTGTCGATAAACGGTAAACCGGAAGAATTGTGGCATTTGACTGACTGGAAAAAAGTTGAGATATAACATGACACAAAGCAGTGATTTGAATGTTAATCTTCAATACAGTCTGTGGCCATAATCTTTCTTAGTTTCAGTCTATTTAAGGTCATATTTCTACATTATTTCCATCTTTAAATCCAGTTAAATGTGGCTGAATGACTTGCTCTAACCGCATTATTCTATTAACCTTTTAAACCAAGGCACAACAGTTGGATGTGACATGAAAAGCTTCACATAACATGCTTATCTACGACGTGTCACTGTTCTGTCCTCAGTGGAAAATATGTGAAAAAGCACCTTTTTGTGGTTCATAGAGACAAGTCTAAAGTAGGGTGATGGAGGAAAGAATAAAACCTTGGATGCTTTAGGAAAAACCTGCTGCCTTACAATTTTAAATGTTTGTAAAGCTCCCTTTTAAAAAGACAAATGATTAGGTTAGTAAAGTGTTGTTTAAATGAAATCATGAAAGTATTTCTGTATTTGAGAGAAAATGTGCAAAAAATAACTGAACGTTTAATCAACCTCATGAGGATTCTTAGTTTCTTTAGAAAGGGTTGATATGACGGTTTTGTGCTGGAGAGTGCATGTACTCCGCCTGCGTCTTTGTTGCTTATAGACTTTCAGCTGGCTCGGTCGCCTGCAGCATGACAAGTGGATTGAATGTGTTGTGGGAATACTGTTGGCGCTATAATTTTTTTTAACCCAAGTAAGTGGATTGAAGATGTTACAGTCTGAATGACTTTAAAATAATTTGCTTTTTTTTATTAATCATATAACAGAAAACAACATGTGCAATGTCAGAAACAAATGGTTATGTGGGAGTGTGTCATTAAAAGTCTTGACTGAATACACCTGATTTAAAAAGGTCAATTTAAAGAAGATGATGTATGATAAATCTGCAATGAGTGCATTGTGTGAGGAGAAATAAAGAGAACTATTTCATACACAATTGCATATTCTTGATATTTTATTTCCTAATAAACTTTTTGGGGTCTGTGGCATTAACAATTAGGATGTTGCCACATCCCAGCACTAGTAAAGTTAAGTCCCATGACCTGTGCAGGAGTTCAGACACAGCACAGAGATCATAGTGGCCAGCACTAGATGTCAGTAGTGGACCACGAAAAAGATTCACAGTGTTTTGACTTTCACAAATGTAAAGGAGTCCCAACCAAGCTCAAAACTGTTCAAACCTCCGAAGGTCTAATAATAAGTATTGTCTGGCCAACTCTGTGTCGTCCTTGACATTGTGAAATCTTGGAATGTAAGTCAACTAACAAGTGGTGTGAAGAAATTAGTTTTTGCTGCTGCAAATCAAAGTTTCAGGCCAATCACATTAATGGAGGCAGTGATCCAAAGTTTTGTGTGCTGGGTTGTTCAAAAATGTTAAAAAGGACCCATAAAACAGGGTTGGATTTGATTTGGCTTTTTCAGAACTTCAATGTACAGAGTAACAACAAAAAATTTGTTTTGGGAATTAATTGTAGCAGTGATTAACAATTAACAAAATGACTGACCTGGAACGCACCCTTCCGGGAACATAAAAAGACCTAAAGTAAATGAGTCGTAATGACTAGTGTTTGGCCTGGGTGCTGAAGCTAACAAAGCCTGGCTGAAGGGATGAGGAAACATTTATTTTTGAGAAGTGCTTAAGGAAATAAATATGAAAAAGAATGTGGGCAACTCCTTAGTTACCTGGCTTTAACAATGTTGGCTGGTTCCCCAGTTTAGTTCAGTAGAGATTGAGATTAACCTCATTAAAAATACATGTAATTCATATTTTACACTGTGTATGTACTGTATGTTGCTTCAATTAACATTTATTCCATTTGTAAAAGATAAAAATATGCCCTCATTCATCCTTATGGTGTGGCATTAAAAACCTCTATTTCCAAGCACTTACGTGAAGGTTTGAGGGCATATATTACCCCCCTAATAAACCAATAAACAAATAAACAATCATTTGCTGCTACTTTTTCAAAGAATCCTCTAAACACAGTTGTGTTCAGTCAACAACTGAACAAAAAGTCTGCAAATGGCTTCACATCAGATTTTCTCTATGCAAGCCAAAGGACACTAATAGCAATTTATTTTATTTGCAGATTATTTCTCTTCCAGAGTGATTTATTTATTTTTTAAGAAATAATAATGGAATGGAATAAATGTTAATTGACAGTGCCTGTCAATTAACATTTATTCCATTTGTAAAAGGAAAAAAAAAAAAGATGCCCTCATTCACCTCTATGGTGTGGCATAAAAACCTCTCTTTCCAAGCACTTAAGTGAAGTTTTGAGGGCATATATTACACCCCCCCCCCCCCCCCCCCAACATTTTCCACAACCAACCCCCCCCTCCGGCCATTGAAACTTACATGTGTTATATTACACTGTTGCGGTTTCTGGAGTTTCCTGCAAGTGACGGGCTCATTTTCCACCTGTGAAGGTGTACGTGACAAAAGGCGGCCACGCCTGCGCAGGTGGAGGACATATAAACCCGCCCGCTGCGCATCCCCGCATCAGTCCCCGCACCGGGCCCAGGCTGCAGCTCAGGACCGCACACGCACCCTGTCTCCGCACCGCCGCGCCATGGAGGACCAGCGGTATCCCATCAGCGTCCGCCTGGTTGGAGTGATGCACAAGGACAAGAGCAAAGTAAAGCGCACACTGAGTTTTCATTCAGTGGTGTCTTGTGTGTGCTTTTTTTTTGTGTTAAAATCTACAATTTTTTTTTTCTCTCCTGTAGCTGTACATGACCTCGGTGCTTTGGTCGGACCAGAATGAGATTGTAATTTACAGAACTTTCACGGATTTCAAGAAAATGCATGTAAGTGTGAAATACCGCGGCTCATTTGTGTATTGCAGCGTGCGCAGGTGGTTGTTGCCTTTTAATAACTTTTTTTTTCTTTTTCTTTTATACCTGTACTTCTTTATTACAGAAACAAATGAAGAAAGCATTTCCACCCGCAAGTAAGCTGAAGAAATCCGACAGGATCATCCCCACGTTTCGAGGTATGTGTGCGCAAATCACAGCTGCGCTTCATGGTGGAGGTTTCAGGCTGTTTTGGATTCTGACTGTGAGCGTCCCGTGTGCCTCCAGGCAGGAGGGGGAAGCGCAGGGGCCAGGCGAAGGGCCCCAGCAAGGCAGTGATGCGCCTCAAGGTCTTGCAGAAATACTGCAATGAACTTCTGAGCTGCGACCCGCGGGTCTCTCAGTCTGCGGCGCTCATCCAGTTCTTCCACCCCAAAGAGCAGGACCTGCAGCCCGAGTTCTCCAAGAACAGGTGGGCCTAAATCTTTTTTTTTTTTTTTTTTGTGTAGCGAGTTTTGCTCTCTGAGCATCTTTAGTTTTTGGCATTGCTCGGAAAGAGCAAGAAGAAAAACAAAAGAAAATACACCTAAATACCCTTCATAACAGATTCTAATGAAACAATTTAATAGAAAACTTTAACGAATCTTTTTAGACTGCACTCTACCCTCCTTTGCTTCAAGATTTGAACTTTTCTATAAACTCACCCTTCATATTCTGAATCCAGATGAGTTGCCATTAGCTGCAGTGGGCTTTGCAGCTGGTCTTTAACCCTCAAATGTCCCTTTGCGCAAACTAGACTCTAAAAACCTTTAAAGCACAACTTTGTAGACTATGAAGGGGGGCTTTTCTGTGTGGGGGACTCATGCATAAGTTGCTCTGTGTTTCTCTGGAGTGTATTTACAAAAGAATTAACCTTGCCCCCCCCCAATCCCCCCCAGCATCATGATCATGCCATCAGAGGATGAGATGCGTGCCGATGCAGGACAGGGCAACGGTGCTAACGTCACCCAGCCATTTGTCACGGAGACATTCAGATGTGTGGCCCCGTACGAGACCAAAGACACCAAGAACAAACCTTTCAA
This sequence comes from Lateolabrax maculatus, assembly GCA_031216445.1. Lineage (NCBI taxonomy): Eukaryota > Metazoa > Chordata > Actinopteri > Acropomatiformes > Lateolabracidae > Lateolabrax > Lateolabrax maculatus. The sequence continues at coordinate 15,673,974 of CM062216.1, read as the reverse complement.
AGTGGTGGTGGACGAAAAAGTCGACGTACTCATCAAAGACAAAGCAGGTGAGCAATTAGTGTCCTGTCAATGGTTGAAATAGACCTTTAAATACCCAGAGACCTGTTAAATGTGTGGTTGTGTTGGTTCAGGGTGGTGGCTCGTGGAGAATGAAGACAAGCAGATGGCCTGGTTCCCTGCCCCCTACCTGGAGAAGCTAGATGATGATGATGATGAAGACGAAGATAGCATAGATGGGACTCCTGAAAGAGGTACGTGCATAGATACAGTTTCTATCAACACCTCATGACCTTAGTGGGTTAATGTCAGCCAAGACGCTACGACATTATGAATTGAAGTCATTTCTTTCACTCTCAGGAATGCTGTACACTGCAGTCAAGAGCTACAAGGCCGCCAAACATGACGAGATAACCGTGGCCATCGGTGCAGTGGTGGAGGTCCTGCAGAAGTCTGACAACGGCTGGTGGCTCATCAGGTATTTAATGCACTCGACTGGGGCTGAATCTTTTAATTATACCAGGAAAGTGTAAGAGAATTCTTGAAATACCAATCTTTATTGAGGAAGTTAAAAGTCTCTCAGTGTGTGACATTCATACATCAGCGGTCCCTATTTGCATTGAGACTGTGACTGTCAAAATGCCAGAGAAATTGGATGGTTGATGATGGATAAATGATACAAGAAGAAAGGAAATGACCTGAAAAAAGAGAGGCAGCATAATAAGCATCTTGGATAGGGTAAAAGAAAAAGGGCATATACATCAGGCTCAGTGAGGACTCACCGGCCTGTCAGTCAGGACAGACAATGTCAACAAGCTGAGTCTTCTGTTGTTACAAGCAGCAAGAATGAATACCAGACAATGTTTGTTCTCATGTTTGCTTGACATTCCTTTGGTAGCAAGTTCTTGAAGCACTGCAGCCTGTAAATAATAAACTGCATCTTGATTAAAATCAAAAGGTGTTATCCTGGATTGGTCTAGAAGCCTCCAACTTGATTTCTCAAAGCTTTACACCAGTCCAGATTTTCAACCGGACATTCTTGCCTTTGTTTTTTTAACAGATACAATGGTAAAGCAGGTTACATCCCCACTATGTACCTGCAACCCTACAATTATCCTCATATCCGCATGACAGCCAACCATCAAAATCGTCGCAACTCCTCCCCGCTCCAAGTCCTGTCCCCGAGCCTGGTACAGCAGTCTCACGTGTTCAGTCGCTCACAGGGAAACCTGCCGCAACTTCCCCCTGTCAGGTCTTCTTCACCCAAACCGTTCCAACCAGACAGCAGACCCAGATCACACTCTCTTGACATCCTGTCTGAACAACCTCCTGCTCAGCCTGCAGCAAGCGCCACTGCCTCTGCTGCCGGCGATGCCGCCACGCCCACGGCCGCGAAGCATGCTCCTCTTCCCACAATCATGGTGGAGATGGACGCAGAGGAGGAACCACGTGGCAGCCTGACAGCAGATGGCAAGGAAAGCTTTGCGAGCGACAGCAGCGACTTCAGCTCCAGTGACGACCTCAGCTCCTCCTCAGCGAGCTCAACCTTCAACCTGAGCTACAGCGCCAATGACGACCGGCTGCGTCTCAGCCGCGCGCCTCCCGTCATAGTGAGCAACCGCCTTACCCCAACAAGCCCCGACGGGAAAATGATCCCCAGTGTGTCTGATCCCAACCTGTACAAGGGCCCGACAACACCTAAGGTGCCACCCAGACCGCAGACCCAGGAGATCCTGACCCGCTGCACCACTGTCACCCGCAAGAATGCAACCAGAGGCGGTCTGTCACCCACAAAAACTGAGATACTGAGTCGATGAAGTCTCTACTGATACCCATGTTAACTTTTTATTTTATTATTAAGGATCCTTATCTGCTCTATTCTTACAACTGCTAGTGAACTTTGTTTAATGATTGACTTTTAAAATAAAAGAAATAGACTGTTCAGATATGTAATTGTGTGTGAAGAGTGGAAGAATAGTTTCATTACAACGAGAGAATTAAGAGGCATTACACCTGGTGTATTGAGACTGAGGGAACATTTAATAGCTATGCTACATTTTTTTCAAAAGGTTGGACTGATAGGAATGTGACTTGTCAAACACTCTTGTCCAGGCTGTTTGCATAACCTGAAGACAGATTGCCAGCAAGTATGCCAAAAATATACAATGTACAAAGGCCTATGAAGATCAGTATATAGATGATTAATCAGGATACATTCATAATGCACCTCTTTAATATCTGTTTTGAACGATCATTTTATTTTCCATACTGGAAACCTTGTGTTGTGCCTTATATGCATTGAGACTGTGCTGACTGCACCAGTATAGAGATTGTGTTCATGCGACTGCAGAGAAAGTGCAGCTAAAGTAAATATTTGTCTGAAATACCAGACTGGTCTATTTCCTGCTAAAGCATGTTTACAACCAATTCAACAAGAAGGAGATGTTTGTGCACTGAATATACACTCCACAATCTCACCATGTGAACTCCAGGTGCATTCAGATTCAAGAGTTTGAAACAAATAAAAGCATTTTTGGCAACTTACACAGTAACTTAAACTTCCAATCGTTTTTTCATCTGTTTCACATCTAAACATACTCAACATACCTAAAGTTACTGGATAAAACAATCAATTTAGTTAATAATTAATCAATTAAGTTATTTTGACTTACCTATTATGAGTCAAGCCTCAAAAACACATCCTACATTTCCCATTATGAAGCCAAAAGCATCTTTGAGACATTCCTGTCTTCCAAACTCCATGTCCCCAGTTTGTAAGCCCAGGCTGAGAATACCTTGACGTTATCAGGGTTATTTTCCCAGACTTTACAGGGCTCCCAGGGAAACAAAATACATTATACAACTGTTTTAATGAGTAAATTGACCTGTAAAGTAGGCAGTACATCCCTTCAAGCATATATAACTCGGAGTGTGTCACACAGTCTATTAAAAGCTCAAAATCAATGAGATCCCCTTATTTAGAATCCCCTCATTGTAATACACAAGTTCAGGGCTGCAACTAACCTTTTTTTTCATTTTCAATAAATGTGCAGATTTTTTTTTAATTCATTATAAAATGATCTATAAATGCCAAAAGTACTGGAAAATACTTGTCAATAATACCAACAGCCCAAAGATATTCACATACTGTAGGACAAAGAAGCAGCAAATTCTCACAATATCCCTGTTAGTCCCAGCATGTGTGGCAGTATTAATTAGATCCTGTAAAGTTTTGGATCATTTGGTATAAAGTCTGTAAGCAGCTCATCATTTTGAAGATTAAGCTACATGATGTGCCCCACCTGAGGATCCCCACAGAGTTTTAAAGTTTTTCAAAGCAGACACTCAGCATGTGAATGACTGATGTCTAGTGGACTAATGATGACTCCTACATGGGCAATTTATAAACAATATACTGCATGTCATTTTATAAAAATACAACTCATTTTTAAATCACATTTTTTTATTTTACAAACATTTGTAGTCATGACATAACAAAAAAAATGCATGGTTATATAATGGAACTTTTGTGTTGTTGTTGAACCGGTAGATCAGGACTAGAACAAGATAAGGGGTGCTGGTATCTGCAGCAAGAGAAAGTAAAACTGGCTTCAGTGCCTGAATGTTAAAGAAGCTTTTCCATCCTTTCATCTCTCCTTTTCTTTCTAATCTCCATTTTGACAGAGGAAATCAGGCTTATTAACTTTCTTCAAATTCTGCTCATACCATGAATGGAAGGCACAAGGCAGAAAGTCTTTATGACAGGAACGCACAGAGACGGTATTATCTGTATTATCATCATTCCACACCTGTCTCTTCCTGCACTGCCACACATTCAGTGTGTCACTCCAGCGAATGGATATGATGGGCTCCCTGGGTTTTTTTCTCCAGGAGTGAGTCATCTGTTATCAGCTTGGAGATCCCTGTCAGCTGGCGAAAGTCTGGCATTGTGGAGTGGAAGAAACTGGCAGACATTTCATCGCGTTTACTGTTTGATCCTTCTCATCTTCTTCCAGCTCTTCCTCTTCTGAACTCTTCTCACTTTCAGAGTGGTGGTTGCCATTTGTTTTGGTGCTCCCTCCATTTTCTACTCGCCTGACATTGGTGGACGTTTTCTTGGTGACACTGACCTCATCGTCCTCTACTTCTTCTTCAGCTGGGCAATTTGGGTCTTCATCTTGTCCGCTATCGCTGTCATCTCCATCTCTTTTCTCCTCATCGCTGCTGCCCATTCCTTTCTCCTTGTCAATCATAAAGAAAGGCTGTGCAAGAGGAGTGGTATCCATTTCTTCATCTTGGCCCATGCTAGACAGGATATACCAACAGGGATTAGATTCACAAACTGCAAATTCATTTCTCAACGGTATCTTTTCAACAATTAGACACGTATATTCAGTTTAAATGCCAGAAATGTGAATTGAAGTAAACAAGTAAACCTTAGAAACATTATGTGCAGTTTTGCCTATTACGATTTTCAATTCTAAGAACATGTCTAATCCATGGTTTAGAGCGTTAGAACTTTCCAGATATAATTTACAGTATCTTAGTATAACTTTCACCTGCCAAGCTTTTTTTAGAAAAGGAAAAAATGTGGCAGCATGCCGGGTTTAACATCGATAATGCTGCTTTGTAATAAACAACACCACCTTTTCCTCTCCTGGATTTCCACAAACAGAAACACAACACAGCCTTTGTGTAGCGCTGCAGACCTCGACTGGATGGATTACATACTTAATGTCATGTCCGACCCACATAAAGACTGGCAGATTGTGAGACAATATCTTGTTACTGAGCAGAAGAAACAGTGGGACTGAACACCACACTGACTGCGCTTTTTGCTGTGGTAAGTGTTTTGGACTTTTTAGGTCAGTGGAGAAAGACGAGGAAGTTACTCAGCTGCACTCTGCGACCTGAGAGGTTAAATCAAGCGTGTGAGAGACTGAGGCTGCGATCACACTGACCTGAGTCCTGCTTAGAAAAGTTCAACGCTCATTCACTTGATAACTCTTTATCAATCTGTTACTCCAATAGCTACAGCTCTCTCACCTGGGTGGTGCTCCGGCCACTCTCATCTTCTGCCACATGTAGTTCAAGAACATGGACGCCTGCAGCAGTTTGCCAATCCTCTGCATGTGTCTCTCTGTGGAAGTGAGAAGACTAAACAGTTAATCAGAGGATTTCATACGGTCATCATTTCAGCCCAGATTTTAATTAGGAACCAAAGCTGCAGGGTCCAGGCAATGATGCACACATGCCCTCCGCTGACCTGTGTAAGGGATGAGTCCCTCCAGGTGGGTTCGGGCGCCCTGGTACTTCAGCAGCTCCTCAGGCGGCAGGTGTGTGAGGAGCACCTGGAGGACGGCCTGGGCGTCCTGACAGTTTCTGGCGTTGGTGTTCCACACCACACAGTAGCGCAGGATCGACTCTGAGTGGGGTTGAAGTCATAGCAGGGTCAAATACGGGACAGCAGCCAGTGGTGAAGGTAGAAAGGGAGGACAGATAAGAAAAGTAATTAAATTCCTTCTTTGAAATACAAAGAATTTCTTTATGTTTTTCCTCCAACGTTTTAAAACCTCACTTGCTTTAACATAAAATGAGGCCAAAGCCACCAATCCATTGTTAACATATTGAAATACTTCTGTGTATTTTGCATGCAGAGGACTTTTTTTTTAAAGACATTTCTTAAATTGTTGAGTTTTGATCATTTTTATTTTTCAGAGATTAATTTGAATTTTTTAACTTTGAATCGCTTTTAGAAGATTTTTTTCTTGTTGTTTCTGTTTTCCATCATTGGACACATTAAAGGACATTATTGACTTGTCACCTTTCTGGTCCACTCGAAGTTTCAGCAACGTCTTCTCCAACAGCTTGCAACTATCCTCCCCCTGACGGATCACTAGAAGCAACAGAGAACAACATGTCAAAGACAGCAGACAAAATATACAGAATAGTGACTGAGTTCATTGTCCTCACATTGTAGATGATCAATTAACCCAAGTCAGTTGGATTGAGTAATTTGTGAAGACACTATGATCTAATCATAGACCTGTTTGTAATGACACACCAAATATACATTACATAATTTTTGTGTCAAACTCATAATACAAAAACACTGTTGTGCAGAAGCTGCCAAATAAACAATATGAGGATTACAAAACCAGAAACTCTGCTGCAAGAACAAAGGGCATAATGTCACAACAGTACTAACACCAACAATAACATTATCAACAATCTGTGACATGTACCAGAAACCTCGTGTCACCTGCAATTGTGTTCCCGAATTACTGAGGGACATTCACAGCTTCAGCATAACAAAACCTCACTGCACTTATTTGATTTGTTTTGAATCTTTTCCCTCTGGGTCATAGAACAGGACAAAAGAGCAGAGTTGTGCAGTGGGCGCATCAATGCTTGGGTGGCTCAACTCTCAAAGCGAGCAGTGAGTGACGAGAGATCGACAAGATGACAGCTTGTCAAGATAACCACAGGTGAAACAATGAAGGACAGAGATAGTGTGTACAGAGGCTTTCTTAAGAGGGACGGACACTTTAACATAAATTGGTAGCCACATGTACACCATGTACTGTACATGTACAAAAAAAAAAGTTGTTGCACAATGTACCTTTGATCACACTGAGCACAGTGTGAGGCTGGTCCAGTGAAATGGCAAGCCCCAGGGCTTTCAGATACTTCTTCTCATGGAGCAGGTTGGACAACTCCTGCTGCCTTCAGACGCAAGAAACACACAGACACATGTTGATACACAGGCAGGCAACATGCACCTGTATGCATTTAAAAGAAAATGTGTATGAAGAGCTTCAGTGTTGCAAATTAGCTCAAAGATTAATGAACTAAAGTATAGAATATCAAAAACAAAAATGCCTGGCAATGGATAGAAACTGGAAGCCAACAACTTTATAAGGCTTGACAGATTAATACATCAAACACTTTAACTGTAGGTATAGGTCCTATGTGCATCAAGGTGGGTTCAGTTGATGTATACTATAACTTCCCCATAAAAACACACAATGTCAAATGTACAAACATTTTTGTTGTTCACAGAAAAATGTCTTCACAATCAATGGGTCTCTTTGTTGTTACACAAAAAATACACCCAACAGTTTAGATGAGCAAGAGTCTGGATGGAAGACGTTTAGATGGAAGGAAGTAACTTCATTCTATATTTTCTATATGCGATTATCAGAGACAAACTTAGGTTATTGAGGTTACTGCAGCAACAGTAAAAAAAGGTTCATAAATCAATTTTTATCATATGAGTCTTTGTCTTTGTCTTTTCTATCAGTGGTGCTGCCTGATGATAACAGATTTGTTACCCAGGCTGGTGTCAAAATGAACGTATATGTCTGAGTGCATGTATGCACACGTCAGTGAACAAACATACCCACACATTAAACACATGTAATCACTTGTCTGAGACCTAAAATTCCCGCATTCTTATCAGAATACCAAAGCGCACCCTTAAACACACACATACGGCCCTGACCTTTGCCAGGCCTGACCTGTAACCCACTGAGGTCCATTATCCTTAGCCTAACCCAGTCTCTGTTTATTTATGGGGCAATGGACGGACAGACAGGATGGTGCAACAAGGGGGGAAAAGTGGATCAAGGTCAGTTCTCAGGGCTGAGTGATTCCTCCAGGGTCTCTGACCTCCAACAAAAAGACGACAAGACTTTGTTTGTCTACCTCTTCAGTTTGAGTGAACAGATGGAGGATGGAGGGTGGAGGGTGCAGGGCTGAATGACATCCGCCTACTCTGTGATAAATGTTTCATATCTTAAAGATAATGTTGAGTGTAACTTACTTGAGTATCTGATCCTCCTGCTTGGCCTGCTCCTCTGCCAACTCCACTTCAGTCACATCCTAGCAGTGGACAAAAAACATCTGTGATCATCTGTTGAGCCCAGCAGTAGAAATTTCTTCTTTTTAATCCATGAGAAGAGCGAGGTCAGGTACAGTGAAATGTCAGATAAGCATGACCAGCTAGATAAGATGAGGGCTGAATATTTTGCCAGAGGGTAAGTCGGCAGGTTAGATATTTGCAAATACCAACCAAATAAGCACTGAGTGCAGTGTCAAGTGATTCCTTTTTTTTTTCAAATATACTGAATTCAGAGCTGTTTAATAACCAATCTTACACGTCCTTGTGTACAAATGTCCAGTGTAGTTCTGTCAAAGCAACCTTAAGCTGCATTATAATTCTTCCCAAAAACTGCCTTGTCTATTTTGATAACTTCATTTAATTGTATTTTCCGCTAATGGCAAGACAGCAAAAACTTTTCGCTTTCTTAATCTGGCAATCAATACTTTTAGTTATTTAGGAGCTTGATTGCTTACCGATTCATCTTAATCCTCTCTCCACATCCTCTGTGCAACAGGTGATTATCAGTCAAATCACACTTACCACCCACACGGTGATGTTAGAGTCTTCTGAGCCAGTCACCAACTTATCATCTTTGCGGCTGGCGTGGAGACCCCACACTTTGTCCTGGTGGGCGTCCAGCGTCTTCACACACTCATTGGTCTTTATGGTCCACAGCTTTACTAAACCATCTGAGCCACTGAGGATAGAGCGCGGGTGGGAGAGACGAGTAACAACAGTTAGACTTTAATTCAAACACCTTGCATGACTGACAAGCAGAAAGACAGAAGTAGGTTGATCCACAATAATGTAGATACATTTTTAAAACCGTACCTCTCATACTACATACTTATTCTAACAAGGTTCTGAGTTTGTAGTGCATTCACACTGGAAAAGTAACATGTAAAATATACTCAAAAGGAGACAGAGACAATTGATCGATTAATCGCTCAATTGTCAGCAACAATTTTGATATATCAAATAACCGTAACAGTTGTTAAAAGCAGAAATGGCAAATATTCTCTTGTTTGCCTCTCAATGAAGATTTGCTGCTTTTCTGTGTTTGATATCATTGGATGGTTAGTTGGACAGAATTAGGCTCTGAACATGTTATCTTGGGCTCTCAGAACTTGTGAAAGGCTTTTTTCACTATTTTTCTGGCATTTTATAGACCATACAATTAATCGAAAAAATGACTGACAGTAATCGCTACTAAAAAGTAATCATTAGTTAATAATATTTGAATGTGTACTTTTTTGGAGAAAAGCTTTGCATTAGAGGTAGGTTGGGTTACCTGGTGAGAAGCTGAGTGCCTCGGCTCACAAAGACGACCTTCAAAACTGATGCATCGTGACCCTCGAATGTCTTAAAAAAAAAAAAAAAAAACAGTAAAATAACAAAAAAACAATCATATAATTTCTACTTTACAGCCACAAAAATGATAGTCAACTAAAAGAATAGAACTAATTTCTAACTTTAACAGAATTATCTTGATCTTAATCAGGTAACACCACCGAAAATCACCCGCTGAATTTAAAATGGGTGATATTATGTCACAACGTGTGTAATAAGTGTGTCAGTGTAAAATCAAGCTTTTCAAAAATAGGACACTGATAAGGAAGGGAACTTACTGTACATACACAACTCATGTATGCCATCACTTATCGTAATCTGTGACACATGCACACTCAGTCACGTGGCCCACCTTGAGGCAGCTGAAGTCTTGCAGGCTCCACAGTTTAGTGGTGCCATCTGCGGAGGACGTGGCCAAAACCTGGTCGACAGGAGAGAAGCAGACGGCCCAGACACCGCGACGGTGGCCCCTAAACACCCCCAGCAGGCCCACGTTGCCCTCCCCCGTCAGGGACCACAGCTTTGCCGTGCGGTCCTGGGAGCCCGAAGCCAGCAGCTTGTCATTGGGCGAAACTGCCACGCTGTTCACATCCTGGAGGAAAGGCGAGGGGGGCGATGAGTAAATAAGGAGGACATTCATTTGAAAAAGGAGACCATGCGGAAAAAGCAAGATGGAATAAAGGGCGGACCGGGCCGAAAATGTTGTGATGGTATGAATCAGAAAGAAACCAATTCTCTAAATTCCTCTCACTACCATGCAGTGCTGGTGAATAGACTATTGACTATTGATTGTTGTATCTTACATCTTGAGTCTGGGCCATGGAGCGTGTCGGTTCCAAGGAACTTCCAAACTTTAAACAATTCCACTCGTGAGTAAGTGGCCAGCATGTTTCCTCACTTCCTTATGAGAAGCGATGGCTAGACTGACTCACCTGTGTGTGTGTGTGTGTGTGTGTGTGTGTGTGTGTGTGTGTGGGTGTGTGTGTGTGATTGATTGATCTTACAGATCTTACAGATCAGAGACTGCTTGTGTTAAAGGGACTGTGAGACTTTCTCTTTGTTGGCTGGCTGATGATTGTTTAAGTAATTGATTCTTACAGATCAATCAATCAATCACTTTTCAAAATAATCACTGATTGATTGGATTGTTTAAGATCAAATTGTATATACTGTTGGATAGGTTAATATTTTACAATGCATCATATTTTTAGAGTTCTTCATATGTTTTGTTACTTAAGTACAAATTTGAGGTGTACTTAGCTATATTATTAATATTTGCATTTCATGACACTTTATACTTCTACTCCACTTCAAGGGAAATATTGTACTTTTTCACTTCACTACATTTATTTGACAGCTGTAGTTTCTTTACACATGAAGATTTTACATACAAAACTCTAAAAAATCATGATGCATTATAAAATATTAATAATAATATTTTCATCACTGTATAAATGGAACCAGGGTTTAAAACGTGCGTATTTGAATAACAGGTCTCAGACAAGGAAAGTATCTTGTATTCTATGACCGCAGTGAAGTGGGAGGAAAGAATGAAGCTACAGACTAAAACTTAAATTGATGCTAAAATAAAGGATAATAACTTCTAGAAGTGGTTACTGATAAACAGTGGACTATTTGTGAAATTCAGACACATTTGCATTGTGGGAAAAAAAAACACTGTGCACTCTCATTACAGTCTTTTCTCTCCCTGCATCAGTCGACATGTTCTGACAAAATAAATAAATAAATAAATAAATAAATAAACAATCAACCATAACCTGATTGTATTTTTTTTTTTTTTTTATAAATGTAACCAATGCCTTTCCATCCTCTATTTCCCAGAAAAGAGATTAGTTGAGCTGTATATAACTCATTTTGATAGCAGTGACACCATTTTTTCCATTCGAGAGAGGACAAACTAAGAGTGGAAAGAAAACAATGGTGTGATGTGTTAAAACCCGTTCTTAAAATTATAGGAAAGCTGCCAAAGAGTAGTGATAATGCTGAAAAGCAGGAATTCTGAAAAGCCAAAATTATATAAAAAGGGATTCAATTTCGTACTTCCTCGTCTTTTGACTGGCAAAGACCGGAAATATAGACAATATGATTCTTTGTTGTGTCACCTCTGAATTTCAGTGATCAGATGTTTGTATGTCAGTAAAGACAATCACAATGACAAATGCTTCTGTTCTTAAAACAACTACATGAATGCACAACCAAGGCAAACTGTATTATATGGAGCAGCTGCTGCCCAAAACATTTTGCAGACACAACCTGATACAGATTATCTCTGTACTTAGTTTGTCATCTCAGGAACTGGTTTCAATTTAATTTGAGGCTAATTGAAAGTGCAACTGTTTCTCTGGTAGGATCATGTAAAAGCCAACAGGATGGTTTGTGGGAACATATCACACAACCTCGATGTCCTGGGCTCAAATCTGGACAGGGAACAATGTCATGTAGTATAAAGGATAAATGCCTGCAGGAGAACAAAAAACAACTAACACGTTTTTTATGCACATGTGTATACATGTCTTTCTGTTACACATGCTATCAGCTACATTAATTGCAGGGACGTTCTTCTTCATGACATGTGTGTAGAGTTTTATGCTTGTACCTTATCATGTGCCTTCTCTGTGGTGCGGGGTGTCAGCTGATGTATATCTGCCCCTGCCGTACACAGGTCTGCTGGTAGATCCCACACCTTCACGGTACAGTCCTGACTGCCAGACACTATGAAAGATGCTTTCAACCTGGACACAAACACACACACAAAGGTGGAGGATCACTACGGTCACACAGACTCATTGATTTCCTTTGTCTGTGTTTGGCGCATGTGATAGGAAACACGTGTGTTACCTGGAGCAGGTGATGGAGCCCACAGCATTAGCGTGGCTGGAGCCCTGGGCCACACAGTGCACCTGACCACTGTCAGAGTCCATCTGCCACACACGCACTGACCTGTCCTAAAGACATAAACACAACATACAGATATTATTGTTGGTTACAATGTGGTTTTAAAAAAAAATGCATGCATGTGCCAAACGCCTTCACATAGTTCAGTGTGTATAATTATAGTTTCCTTAGTTTCTATTGTTTGTGCAAACATGTGTGCTCACCTTCGCACAGCTCGCAAATAGAAAACCTTTTTTGAACACGTCCAATGAGAGGACAGTATCTGTGGAAGATAAGTCGATAGAAACAGCATTGAGTGTCAGAGTGGGTAAATGTCCAACCTGCTCAGCAAATCGCCACAAAGCTTAAATTACCAGATTGTCTCAGATTCCTAATGAAAGCCGTTGTTTTTAATTGTATATTCTGTGTAAAGCACTTTGTGCAGTTTGTTACAGTTATTATTCGATAATAAAGACCAGCGGACTCCTTTTATCAGTCAGCGATACAAAGCTATTTTTAAGAGTGTTCATTATTACCAGTGTGATAATACATTTATAATTATAGTAAGATTTTCATTTTGAGACACACAGGTCTCTCCAAGTCCTGGAAAATCCTCAGCAGCTTTTCCAAACTACAGTAAATGTTGTAAAAATAGACGAATAGAAGAGTGCCTGTTTTAGCATTAAATTGATTATTTATTTTAAAGTAAAAAATGAGTTGAAATGTGTACAAGACAGATCATTTCATCAAATTAAGAAAAAATGGGGCAACACAAACTCACTATGGAAACTTTCTGCCCTCTGGTGGACAAACAAACTGTGAGGTGTTTCTCATGCAGGTGTACACATACACATGCTGCCCTCTGCTGGGGACTGACCTGTGTGTCCGTAGAGGATCTGGCAGCTGTTGGTGAGCAGCTCGAACACCTTCAGCTGGCAGCTGTTGGTGGCCACCACGATGTGGCTGTCGTCTTTACCCAGAAACTTCACGTCCAGCACCTCGTCATTGTAACCCACAAACTGTGAGAGGGTGGACAGGGGGAGCAACACAGGAAGAGAGGGTCCATTAATTCTACATAAATGACAATAAAACCAGGCCTAGATGTCTGGGGTCTCCATTTTGATGTCACACAAGTTGCTTATAATAATGTGCAAGGAACAAAATATAATAATATATATTTACAAAAAATAATATTTATATTAAGTCAGTGCACAGTTAACCTAAAGTTTGACAACAAAAGCAACAGTAGAGATACAGACATACCTGCCTTGTTAGAAAACACTGTATTAAACCAAGGTATGCAATGCCAATAATCAATTTTAACTTAAACTTGAACCTATTCTCAATTTATATGTAAAAAATCTAAATATATCACACACGTTTAACCTCAGTACCCACCTGCTGCTGTGTGGTGAGAGCAGGCAGCTGGTAGAGCAGTATGTTATGTTCTGCTGTGACTGTGGCCAGTCTGGAGGAGGCAGGCAGGTGAAGGAGATATGTTAGACCGCGGGGGTCGTCGTCCTTCTCTTCGTCCTCAGAAACGGTGGAGGCGAGGGTCTGGGTGTAGACACAACGCGCCGTGCTGGCCTCCCACACTTTCAATACACCTACAAGTGAGGAAGGGAAGAGGGGTGAGCTACAGAAAAAACACGGAAACACAGTTTGCATCACCGGGACAATTCAGAAGCCGAACCTTTGCTGCCAGCTGTGACAAAATGCAAGTCTTTGCTCTTTACTCCAATCTCAGATAAGTCCTCATTCTCCGGTAGAAGCATAACACCCTCCACAGCCTGGAGACAAAGACGACACACACAGAAATCAAGCTGCGGTTTTTCCCACAAGAAGAGTACAAAAAGATTTTACTTTATTATTAAAATAAGAGATTAGCATCTATTAACAAGAAAGGAATATCTTCCGTTTTTCACATTTTACCTCATAGACAGGAACAGTTCTCTTGGCTTTCTGAGTCTTCAGGTCCCACACTGTACAGATCTTGTCTCTGCCAGAGCTACAAATAAAGATCAGCACACAGTTACACACAATGAGGACACTACTTTAAAACACACAGCATTAGAAACCCCTCCAAAATATATCAAAAGGTCTTATGGTAGTTTGATTAAAGATAACAGCCCATCCGTTGAGCTGCTGAGTGAACAGTACCTGATCATGGTGCCACCGTCGGGGCTGAAGCTGAGGGAGGTGACGGCGCTGTAGTGGCTCTGGAGCACACACACACACTGACTGGAGCGCAGGTCCCACAGCCGAATGCCACAGTCCAGAGAGGAGGAGAAGAGCTGCAGCATGCTGATGTCTGGGTGGAACTGGACCAGGCTGCAAAGATACACAAAAGACATTTATTCAGTTACTGAATTTTGTTATTTATTTACAAAATCAGTATCTCTTACTTAAACCTAAAATCTCTAACTTTCTATGGTTTTTCTGTTTAATGATACTATACCACAAAAATGAATATATCTTCTGCACATAATTAAAGAAACATTAAAGACACCAACTTTAAAAACACTCCAGTATTGGAATATCCGAAGATGTGGCAGATAAAAAAAACAAACTTTTTGATAATGCTTAACCAACCAAATGTAATTTTCTCAGATTCCTCCTGTATTAGTGTTTGATCATGAGTAATTAGAAATTAGTGTACGGGCTAGGTATTGGATATATATGTTTTTTGTACTAAACACTATTCAAAACTGTCTGGTCCAGAGAGTTGGCACTGAATGTCTAGTCAGACATGCACACTAATTTTGTCTTTTGGCTGAATATTTTTGAATGAAGAAAACAACTTATATATTATTTAAAGCATTTGTAGTTCATGGATATCTGAACTTACTGTACAACGCCAGATGACCCTTTAAGGTTGTGGGTGCAGTACTGCTTCACCACGTCCCAAAGCTTTATAGTGCCATCACAACCACCTGCAAGACAAGAAGAAGACAAACTCTGCAAACTGTACAATGTCTATGTAGCAGAGATCAGGCAGAAACACAGGACACAACAGACACAATTAATCCTGTAACTGCTGACCTGTGGCCAGGAGTGTGGAGGTGGAGTCAAAGGTCATACTGGCTACAGGAACAGTGTGAATGGCCCTCCAGGAGCGGTTGCACTGAGCTTGCCTCCAGTCCCACTGCTTCAGCAGGAGAGCTCTGCTAGCTGTAACCAGCATCTGTGGACACAGAGCCGAGACGGACACACATACTAAACACTCTTTCACAGGCCGATATGATGAATTCACAGCATGAAGTTTGACTGAAGTAATGACAGGTGGCTGAGGTGTTTGCTTTACCTCATCATCGCAGCTGAGGGCAAAAGATGTGATGTCCTCTTGATCATCCTGCAATTACAATGTGGACAGACAAGACAGAAAAGATCTCAGGATAATCAAAAGGTACAAAATGTTGACAGGACAATTTGACATTATTAGAAGGGGGATATTGAATAACACACAAGTATAAAACGTCAAAGTCTAAGACTTATTTTCATTGTGGTGTTTGATGTAAAGGGAGTAAAAATACGAGTTCAAAATAAGGTGACATCCTATTTAGGGTTGCAGCTAAAAAAAAAATTGAATTATCTTTCCTATGATATTTTTACTGAGCAAATGTTGAGCCTATAAATATGCAAAAAATTTGACAAATGGCCACTACAAATTCCCAGATCAAAAATTGACATCTTCAATTTACCTTTTTGTCAAATTAACAGTTCAGCAATATGTTAAATTTACAGAGACACAAAACAAAGCAAAGCAGCAAATCCTTTCATTTGAGAAGTTCAAACCAGAAAAAGTTTGTCATGTTGTGTTTAATAAATCACTTCATATCAAAAATGATTGTCGATTAACTTTCTGTCGATGGCATAATCAATTACTTGTTTCAGCTCTAATCAAATTACCAACAAACCAATACTATTGATACTAGATCCATCATCAATTAAATCATTCAGTCAAAAAGCAATCATTTTAGCTTCTTTTTAAATGTTTCTATGTAATTTATAAAAAGAAATTTTTTGGCAACATAGAAAATTAAGGAACAAGTACCGATGTTGGCAATTAAAAGTCAGCAACACAAGCTCTATTCTGCTGGGCATGAGTTCCCCCGACCCTCTGAACGTGGTCTTTGACATAGAGGCTCTGTTATTGTAAATACTAGAGTTGTATGACTCTGGCTTTCAAAGGTAACCACCCAGTCTGGACTCACATGCTCAACACTGTGGATGATCTTCCCCGTGCTGATCTCCAAAACATTGACATGAGACCCACAAGTGCAAAAGATGTACTTTTCATCTTTGCTGATCTGAAAAACAAACAGAGAGGTTAAAGGGGCAGTCACACAATTTTATAAGTCAGAATCTGTTTACTCGTCCTGGTTGGTGCTTCTCAGTCCGGGAGAACAGTTGTATTATGTCCTCTGTGGCTCTGATGGAGCTTTTACCACATTAGGGCTAAACGTCAGGATGACTATTGTTGTTTACTGTCACTCCCAAGTCCCCCACCTTTGTGGCAGTGCAATATCAGATCCCCGGAGTCCCCCTTACAGATCATTTCAGGCTGATACAACAGGTAACACACACTGATTTTAGCAACACAAACACTTTTGACACAAAACACAAAGCAGAAAACTCACCTGCACTTTCCCTCCCTTGTAAAATGGTTCAATCTTGCCAGAAACAACATAACTGTAAGTGAAAAACAGACAGATGACTCTTAGTTGTAGCAACTTGAAATGACACATTGGCCTAGCTTGTGTTAGTCAGCTCACAGGGTTAAAGTCTGCGCGTCCCGTGCGTCAAAAACTTACTTGGTTTTGAACTGAAGATTGGTATTTGCCATATTGCTCACGAGAAATGCCAAAAAACCCGAATATTTTGGCAGCTGTTGTGATGTAAATGCCTTATTTCTCACTTCACACGTTGGCTGCAGTCAACACATCCACTCCGCATGTTGATAGCCGCGTCGCACTCATTCTACGTCATCTGAGCGCACTGTGCTGTGATTGGCCAGGCGGCTTTTGGCTCGTAACACTGTAAAATCCCACTTTTATTGTTAACATGTAAACAGGCAGAATCTCATTAAAAAAAAAACATGTAATCTGGGACTATTTGGGAAATTTGATTTTAGAAATAAAATGTGTGACTTGTATGTGATCATCAGAGTCTCAAAATGAACTCTGACTTTAAAATTTAGTCCCCCGAGGGTCACAACAATAGACCCAGCTGAAGCTATTCATGGTTAAAAGTTCCCGTTTGACGTGTGGAGGCTGAGCTTTTGATGCTAGAACAGCAGGGAAAGGACGCGCTCCATAATGAACGCCATTATCTCCCTTCGTTTTCATAATTTACTGTTTTCATTTGTCCGCACACACACACACACACACTCCCATACACACACACACACACACACACACACACACAGTCCTGTTTTGTCAGGAATGTTCATGTGTGTTGTATTGATAAGGCGGGTGTGTGTTCCGTGTGTGACATGTGAGTGGACCGATATGGAGTAAACCAGCGTCGGGAATGGAAACACGGTGAGAACAGGAGATTATCATGGTGAGTAGACAACAGCTTCTTTTAATGTATTTTATCCAGTCTTTGTATTTCTCAGTTTTATTAACAGATGTTCGCCGTCTCTTGTTTAACTATTACACATACATACTTAATATTGGAACAGGTACTTTCCTTATATCTTTGGTGAACTCTGACATTTGCTTTCCTTTAGAAATGTATATTCTTGTAGGAGTACCATGATATTAATTAACTTAAAATGCAATTAAGGAAATAAAGCTGAATATCATGTATTTATAAGCATTTTGTAATTATTTCATGTTTTGTGTGGGGGGGTGGGGAAGAGTTTTGGTAGAGGGATTACACCTGCTTTTTGTTATCATGTAATCAGTCATATGACTTTCCAGAACAGTTCTGTTTTGTCATCTCCTGCCTTTATGTTGAAAACACTGTGGACCTGTAGTAGGCAGCTGTAGAGAAAATACTCTTTTAAAAATAACCTTTTGGTACATAAGAGTTCAGAGTCGATCCATCTCATCAGCTGACACAACTTTAATATCTCCCTAAAATAAATGATAATATTATCAACAATGATAACCCAGAATAAAGTAGTATTTATATTGGCCACATCCAGGCAGACCCAGAGGTGTCAACACAGAGCGGGGGCTATGATGTGGAGCTGTTTGTGGACACCCCAGACTACGATCTGATCTGCACCATATGCCAGGGGGTCCTCAGGTGTCCAGTAAGAGCTGCATGCCACCACATCTTCTGCAAGAAATGCATCTTACAGTGGCTGAAGAGGTACTGAACACAACACGGATCAATATCGCTGGACAAGAACATTGTAAAACTGTACTGTAATGGATTGTTGTTCATGTCTGGCCCATAGCGATGAAGAGGACTAACTGTTATTTATCTTCTACAGGCAGGAGACCTGCCCCTGCTGCAGGAAGCCTGTTAACCCGAGCTTGATCTTTGTCATGTTCAAGCTGAGCAAATCTATTGGACGCATGAAGATCAAGGTAGGAAATGGAGAATTGTAGTTGTACATTTGTACACAGGTTATAGTCATCATTTTAGTAACGGAGTGGCCACCTTACTACTGAGATACTACTTTTACTTGAGGTAATACGAAGTTCAAAACAAAAACAATAACAAGGCCTAAAAAGTGGCCCTGAACCATCTGGCCTTGAAGCTGTGGGCAGGGGCCTGGTAGTCTACTGTAGATGTTTGGTTTATCTCTAGATGTTCATAAGGCCTATTCATGAGGTAGGTTACTGTCAATATGTCACTATGGCCCATTAATGATGAATATCTGTAACAATGGGGTGCATATAACATTATTTCCCCTATCAATTAATAAATCCATTATTTTTTCAATTAATCAACTGAGCAATTACTCTATAAAATATCAGAAAATGAGAATGAGTGAAAAATGCCCATCATAGTTTTCAGAGCTAGTCAGAGGGAGATACTGTACTTTTTACTCCACTACATTTAATTGACATCTGGTTACTAGTTACTTTACAGATTAATATTTACACAATGATCTTAAGAAATACAATGAACAGTTTATAAAATAGTTAAAATTATCTCCACAGTCATCAACAATAAAATGCTACTTACACATTAATGTATTAGTAATAATAAGAAGGATTTTTCCTCCATGCAGCACTCATACAGCATGTGAACCATGTCTTTTACACTAATTGATTTCTCTGTATCTGGCATCTTACAGTGTAAGAATGAAATCCGAGGTTGTGCAGAGACCTTCCCCCTCTCCGAGCAGTACTGCCACAGCATGAGCTGTCTGTACGAGCTCATCCCCTGTCCGTACCAGGGCTGCCGGGCTCAGCTCCTCCGCAGGGACCTGGACACCCACGCACGCCACTGCGAACACTGGCGGCAGCCCTGCCACATGGGCTGTGGGACGATACTCTCCCACCGCACCCAGGTCCAACACAACTGCTACAAGCAACTGAGGCAGGAGTATGAAGCCAGACAGAGGAACCACAGGGCCATCGCCACCGCCCTGCAGAGGAAGATGAGGAGGATGCAGAGCACCATGGCCCACATGAAGAGGCAGATAGGACTGATCTGCGAGAGCCTGGAGGTGATGGACGACCTGCACGAGGTAGAAGAAGAGGACCTGGGAGAGAGCAGTGGCAGCTCCAGTGGGACTCCAAGTAGCAACAACAGCAACTGCTGAGGGACGAGTCGGGCACTGCTGCTGGTTGGCTACTGCTGTGTATAATTTCTGCATGTGTTCATTTCTTTGAAGGTGTCTTGGGAGGTTTTTGAATATGTAGGCAGGTATATGATTAAAATGAGTGCATTTGTAAAAACTTTTTGTGCTGTAGTTTCATCTTTTTTGTAAATAAAGCATTTAAAATTACACTTCATTGTGTATTCATTCAATTTATTTGTCCAACAAAAAAAATGTCAAGTAAAGGTCAATTTATTATTATTAGTGAGCACGAAGTAAGCATGTGACTGCATACAGAATAAATACATAAGAGCTACATATTTAAAATGTAAAAGTAAAATAAAACAATGCCTTCCAACAAAATACATGTTTTACTGTGAGGAAGCTTATATGATGAACTTTTTTTTTGTTTAATTTTTTAAAAACTGAAACATCACTATGTTCATCACGAAGATATAACATGAATCGATCATTCAGGTCAGGTATCAGGAGTCGCCAGTAGGGGGCAGTAAGCACAATTGTTCCTCTAGTATCGCGAGAACAGGCCTAGATAAATGCAGACGAGACCTTCCTCCGCTCTTCTTCCTGTTATAACGATCACGTAAGTTGGACGCATCGTCCTTCATTCCGATCAAAATCCTCTTTTATCTCGCACATCGCTCTGCAAAACTCATCGATTACGCCAACAAAATGAAACCTGATTATTACCTTTTAAAATCCTGCTCGTATTTACGGGGACAATTAGGCAGTTTAAGATATTTAGTGAATATTGAAGGGAGGTCCTCAATGTGTAGTGTGGCGGCGATGCTCGTTTTCTACAACTAAGACCGATTCTTGCTATTTAAAGCACTATTTTGCTTCAGCGTTTATATCAAACATTAATAATGCTATTTTGTCTTGTCATGTAGCAAATGGCGGACGACGCCGGTGGTAGAGGAGGTTTTCGCGGAGGTTTTGGCGCAGGTGGCCGCGGCCGGGGCCGTGGACGCGGCAGAGGCCGCGGCAGGGGCCGCGGTGCCCGGGGCGGCAAGGCCGAGGACAAGGAAGTAAGTTTCAAGACCCGCAAGTGTTTGAATGATTATCTGGTGGGATTTGATGAACCCTAAATTCCACGAACAGTGTCTGACGGGTGTTTTTGTGTCCTCTTGTTAGTGGGTGCCAGTCACCAAGCTGGGCCGCCTGGTCAAGGACATGAAGATCAAGTCGCTGGAGGAGATCTACCTGTACTCTCTGCCCATCAAGGTAAGCGCTGTGTGAGGGTGACTACAGGAAAACACTGACCGCTGCTACATGAAGAGGTTTTGAGTCTTAACAAGGGAGTGAAGGGAGGGCAATCACATGCAAGGAAGTGCCTTAGTTTTCTCCTCAGTATGGTCCCATTTATTTAAAGAAGCTCAATGCCGTTTTGTGTGTGAGCCCCAGTTTCTGCGTCCCATATCGTAGCGTGAGTCATACAGCGAAGCATCATTTTCTCTGAAAGATGCGTTTTTTTACATGTTAAGTTGCTTTTAATGGTATTTCCTGAACATGTAGACTAAAAGTATTCAAACTGCAGCACAAAAGACTTTGTAAACACATTTCCTAAGTTGCAGCCCCCTAAAATGGATAGCTGAAAATAACGTATATCTTTGCTCGTTTTGTAAAAATGTATTGTGTATTGTATAAAGATATTTTTAAGGGAACAATGGAAAAGACAAAACCGCCATGGTGTTAGAAATATTATCTGGGATTTCCTAAAAGATGCTTAATCTTACTACATGAAAAGCACAAACTGGGGTTAGTCAGGTGTATAGTAGAACTCCATGATTATGCATGCAACACGTATGTTGGATGTGGTATAACTCCACTTTTCTGGGTGCTGCACCACTGTCTACAGAGCCTTAACTTAAAATCTTGGTGTTGGGGAAAACTGCACATTTTATGTCGTCAGAATGAGTCTAAATGGATGTATTTATACTCACTGCAAGCATGTAAGATATTCTCATGTCACAGCTGCAGTGGGCAATCATCATATGTTCGACTGTGTTGATTTATTTATTTATTTTTTTCCTGCAGGAGTCTGAGATCATCGACTTCTTCCTGGGTTCTGGTCTGAAAGACGAGGTGCTCAAGATCATGCCTGTTCAGAAACAGACCAGGGCTGGTCAGCGCACCAGGTTCAAGGTGAGTTGTGGCTAATTCTGTGATTAAACGGTTACATTTCATCAGTGCTGTCATACCGTAGTGCCGAAGGTCCAGATGTGACGTTGTTGCTCTCTGGTTTTGTGTACAGGCCTTTGTTGCCATTGGCGACTACAACGGCCACGTGGGTCTGGGCGTGAAGTGCTCCAAAGAGGTGGCCACAGCCATCCGCGGAGCCATCATCCTGGCCAAGCTGTCCATTGTCCCCGTCAGGAGAGGTTATTGGGGTAACAAGATCGGCAAGCCCCACACCGTGCCCTGCAAGGTGACCGGCCGCTGCGGCTCTGTCCTGGTGCGTCTCATCCCTGCCCCCCGTGGTACTGGCATCGTGTCCGCCCCTGTGCCCAAGAAGCTGCTCATGATGGCTGGTATCGACGATTGCTACACCTCTGCCAGGGGCTGCACCGCTACCCTCGGCAACTTTGGTAAGATGCCTCCGATGGTTGCGCGTCTTAATGTGTTCCGTGTTTTCTCCTTGCTCTGCTCAGCTTCACCTCTGCAGTGGTGTAGTTGTCGTTATCGGGAGAGAAAGAAACGAGTATTGCAATGCACGGCAGAGAGACTGTTTTAGTAGTCTCCCCTGTTCCCCTTTTTCAGTACTCAACATCCCTTTTCCACAACAGACTACAGCATTATTATGTGCTTGGAGCTCCATCTTAAACATCTACTCATTGTTTCTTATTTCCTCATCAGCCAAGGCCACCTTTGACGCCATCTCCAAGACTTACAGCTACCTGACCCCTGATCTGTGGAAGGAGACGGTCTTCACCAAGTCTCCCTACCAGGTACAGTACCCAGCACAAACTTTATTTGTCATGATTTTCAACATGTGAGGGTGACTTATTAACAGACTTTCTACTTTGTTCTTATTCCAGGAGTTCACCGACCATCTGGCCAAGACTCATACCAGGGTGTCTGTGCAGAGGGGAAATTCTGTCACGGCAGCTACCTCCTAAACTTTTTATACAGAGAATCGTTGAATAAACGTTCTGAAACATCACGTAATGTGTCTTGTTTTTCTTATGCTGAAGTTATGACAAGCATCTACAATAGGCAAAATACAGACATTTTGCAATAAATGTTATGCCATGAGCACTACTCAGACGTATGGTTATAACATCTATTTCCTGAAGTCCTGCTCATTGACTTGTCTATGATTTCTAAGGCATTCAGGCATTCAGAGGTATGAAAGGGGGAGATCTGACAAATGTACTGTCAACCTGTGTAGTGTTTAATACATTAGTAAATTTAGAGGTAAACGGCTCTCCGTCTATAGTACATGGTTGTTGGCAAGACCAATGAGTTTATTGTGCAGGAAAGTCACTTATGTTGTTGCATGCACTGTCTGTAAGTTACTTCAATGACAAGGGTGGAAAGATACTAACAAACATGATTTAGGACATAAACTTTATTTTACAATTAACACAACAGAACTGTTCTTAAACACTCTCAGCCTGAGCTGCCATCATACGTTCTTTTTGCTTCATTAGACATTTCCTCCCACTGGCGTACGCACCCAGGTCTCCATCTGGAAAGAAGCAGGTTGTGAATTAAACATTTAGTGTTAACCAAGCAAATGTTTAAATTGTCAATACATCAGTGAACATGCAACACATTTTTATTAATAGCAAGTCTTTAAAAAGTCAAACGGTCATCACCATTTTGATGTCCAATTTATTGTTAAAAAAAATGCAAATTCTCACATTTCAGAAGCTAGAACCAATACATTTTCATCACACCAATCACCCCTTATCCTATCAAAGCACTTGCCACACTGTTGTATTTATTCAGCAGTGTGACATGACCTGAATACTTCCACAGTTTTCTTTCCATTGCACCACACGTCCAAAGCTCCAAACTGCACATTACTTACAGCGTGACTGGAAGTTCTTGGTGACCTCATTGAACTGCTGCATTTCCTTGTCACAGTTCTGGTGATAGCTGGCTCCTTCTCTCTGCTGGCAGGCCCTCAGACGCTCCTGGACCACCTTCACAATCTCCTGGTCCACTTTACTGAGGGGTGAAGACAACAACACAGGGTCACACTCTTCAACATCATCTCCAGAGCTGAATCCTGAACACTACAGCAACCTTAGTATCGGTGTATGAAGTAACCATTAAGTCCTTGTAATAAGCACTACAATTTCTACCTTTGTCTCATAAGGAGAGTCTCACTCTTAAAAAAGGCCTGACTGATACACTGACTGGTCATGTAGTGTATGTGGGCAGCCAACATCCTCCACAGACTGTCACCTGCCGGCAGAGATTTACAACCATTCTGCCCAAAGAGCATCAGGGGGGTGATGCTGGGTGACAAGGCCTGTCTCAAAAGTTAGTCTTCCAGTTCATCCCAAAGGGGTTTAGGTGAGAGCTGTGCAGGCCGGTCAAGTTTTTTCATACCAAACTGGGAAAATAATTTCTTTGTGAAAAAATATGAACATTTAGCTATAGACCCCTACAGAGCCCGCAGTTCCACCTACACGTTTTGCATTATGCATGTATCCTTTTGCCTTCAAGAGCCCATCAGGTACAGTCAGTGCACCCCGCAGACAACACGTGGCAGCTTCATTATAATTTATCCAGAGCTCCAGAAACCAAACGCTCCTATTCTGTAAAACTGTCCCTTCTGAGGTCTGCTGTGTGAAAAGACAACTAGATTTCGACACAGGGCTAAAAATGCAGGGGTTGCCAAATATAATCAACTCATGTTGTGCTGTGGTGGAGGATGTTGCACTTCTGAATAATCAAAATGACCACAGATGAATTGCCACTAGGTGAAACTGCAGCTTTTGAGGGCCCGGAGGAGCTGTGCACAGCTTGCACCCTTGTGCAGTTCATAATCCAGCCTGTATTTTACAAATCAGCACCTACTGAGCACCTTGGGCCCGCAAATGTCCACCGGGATGAGTGACACCTCGGACTTACAAGTCTCTCCTCCACTGCATCTCAGCCTCGTAGTAGCAGACATAATCTCCCTGCTGGCACTCCGTCAGGTCGGGGACACGGCGGAACTTCTGGTGGTAGTAGACGGACTTGTTGTTAGCCCGAATGCTGTCAACAACATCTGAATGAGAGGGAGGAAAAAAAAAAAAAAACAGAACACATTATTCACAGTTAAACCTAAAGCAGGCCATGCGGGCTGAGCTGCGACGTCAACGTAACACCTCGCTTAAAGTGCACACATATATAACTAACACTATCCGTTACTGCCACAAAACAAGAGCCTTGTAAGTGATTTATAGTCATATTTTGCATCTTTTTAAAGTTTAAATACACCAACAACTTGTCCGTGGAGCTCCTGACGGCTGTGTTTTGTTGTGCTAGCCTTGTTAGCTCCGTTAGCTCCGGTTACCTCTGAATGTGGTGACCGGGACGTCCACGGAGTAATAAAAGAGTTTAGACAGGATCAGGGCCGGGTTCGGCAGTGCTGTCTGTTTGTCCGCAGCCGGGGTCTGCCGGGGAGGCTCCGGGTAAGCCCCCTTGTCAAAGTCTGAGGGCATTTTTCGCCTCGTTTCGTCCGACACCAGATTCGACCTCGACAAGCTCTCCTCTCGGGTCGGCGCATGCGCAGAAGACGCACCGCAATGGCGAAATAGAGGTCATTAATGAAGAACGAAAATGTTATCTGGATGCTTTTTTTTCTGGCTATTATGAAGTTATTATTCGTACAAATGTTATGCATGACGAGGAGCTTAGCAAAAGCCAAATTTACGGTATTTTTTAAAAACATGAAGGTCGAAGGGTAAAGGTCACAGGTGCAGCTGTTGTACCGTTGAAATGCAAAAGGTGGTGGTGCAGAGCTGACAACCTTTAACCACCAGTGCACACTCTAAGACAGTATCATAGCACTTAAAATGCTATGATATTAGCCACCAAAGAGCATTTAAAATCCCCAAATATATTAGTTTGTACTGCAATTGCTTACAGCAAAACAAGATTTGTGTCCATGTTTTCCCACATATGGCCAGATGTGCATTTTATAAATGGGAACATCTCAAATTGCAATGATGTGTAAACCTGGTTGTCTTCAAAAATCTCCATAAAACAAGGGGAGGGAGGTCTCAACTACTGGTTACTTTATTATTGCTCTCTGGAGAAAGAGAAAAGACTGTATCTAAAGCAGACCAGGTGGATGTTGGCCCCTTTCTCCTTTCTTGGTTATGTGGTTCCTGTCTGCTGGGCCTCCCCACAACCTCAGACCTCTGAGTTTACCCTCTTCCCTCCTCCTGTCTTCTCCTGACAAACTTGGCAGAGCTGCCTTGTTTGAAAGCGAATACGGCTTCTCAACTGGGCCAAACACAAATTTAGAGCCCCTACACAGTATCATCTTATGTATGACCCTTACATCAGCACTGGTCTCTCTCTCTTTCTATCCCTCGACAGGAGAGTGTACGGACATGGTCAGTGCTCCTCATATTTTTGGTTCTTTTCTACTATGAAGGCTACATTGATTTGCAGTTTTGTCTGGATTTTGACTTCTACATGGGCGCATGAGTGTGTGGTTCATAACTTTGTTTGACGTTCTGAGTTTATAAAGGAAGATGAAGCATATTGAAAAGGTGTCTTGTAATGGCTGCCTTTGAGGAGACCACGTGGAATACTGAAATGGAGACTTCTTTTTACGGGGGATCCCATCGTCTGAGTTTTGTTTATGATTCGTCCCGTGCTGGATTTCTGAATTACATTAAATGTGACATAGTAATGAATGCAGAAAGTACAAACCCATGGCTTGGACAGAAGGCTGTACACAAGGGACTTAACTCTATTATAGCATGTCTTTTTGAAATCTTGTTTTATTTTATTACAACTTTTGGAGGTCCTTAATATCAGAGCACACAGGACAAAGGACAACATTTTATTTCACTGAGTACAGGCAAGGATTAAAATGTCCCTTTTTGACCTATTATTGTACTTCTTGTAGCATAATTGTAAAAATCATTGTAATGAATCTGGGTTATATTTCCCTGGGATTGTCTGAGTTTCATATTAGTAAATAGTGACTCTATGTCCTTTTCTAGTCTCATCGCAAATTCCACGCACCTCGCCATGGACACATGGGGTTCCTGCCCCACAAGCGTAGCAAGAGGCATAGGGGTAGGGTGCGCACATGGCCCAAAGATGACCCCAGCCTACCCGTCCACCTCACTGCCTTCCTTGGATACAAGGCTGGCATGACCCACACCCTGAGGGAGATGCACCGCACTGGCCTCAGTATGTACAACTGGACTTACCGCAACATGGCTTTACTGAATCCAGACAGTTAAAAGATCTCATCAGATGAATATTATCTATGTTTCTCCCACAGAGCAATCAAAGCGAGAGGAAGTTGAGGCAGTTACCATCATTGAAACTCCTCCGATCATTGTGGTGGGGGTCGTGGGATACATTCAGACTGTCCGTGGCCTGCGTTCCCTCAAAACCATCTTTGCTGAGCATCTCAGTGATGAGTGCAAGCGCAGATTTTATAAAAACTGGTGTGTGATTATACATAGTTTCCCTGCATGTACAGCCACACAGCCACATCTTAATTGAGCTTTTCTGTGTTTCAGGTACAAGTGCAAGAAGAAGGCCTTCACCAAGTACAGTAAGAAGTGGCAGGATGAGACAGGAAAGAAACAGCTGGACAAGGACTTCGCTCAGATGAAGAAATACTGTTCAGTGATCAGGGTTATTGTGCACTCTCAGGTAGGCCAGCCAGTTTACGACTAAATTCAAAGCAATATAACAGACTCCACTGGTCTGATTGGCAGCTGTTCACCACATGTCTCCCCATTTCTTGAATCCACCCTTGCAAAAGGGCAGAGTTGTCAGAGTTATGCACCTGACCTGACATGCAATGGAAAGAAAAGCTGCCACATCCCAAATCTCTCAGCTGCCAAGAGCCAAACAACTGTGGCCACGAAGCTCTGCCGGAGGGTGGAGGGTGCCGTTTCAAATATCAGTTTAAAAATAATTTGCAAGGCAGAACCTTTGCTGCTCACCCAGGCTTTGCGTTGGCAGCAAATAATATGAAGAGTTCAAACATGCTCTTGTCCTGAATAATACATCTAATTATAAAAAGAAATCTTAGAAGCCTAGTAAGTTCAAAGGAAGAGGCTTTCTGGTTATTTAACAATCTAGAAAAGCTTTCTGGATCTTTGGACTCTCAGTGTCAGTTTATGGGCTTCTCAATTTCCAGATGCGGCTGCTGCCCATAAATCAGAAAAAGGCCCACATCATAGAGGTGCAACTAAATGGGGGAAGCCTGTCAGACAAGGTTGACTGGGCAAAGGAGCGTATGGAGCAGGCTGTGCCTGTTTCTGCAGTCTTCTACCAGGATGAGATGATTGACGTCATTGGAGTCACCAAGGGTCATGGCTTTAAAGGTTAGACACAGGCTTTGTCTAGTTATGCCGGTCAAAGGACTTGTAAAACAGATGTAATCGGATGTATAGTGATTTCCGGCTCTTTGTGCTGATAGGTGTGACAAGCCGCTGGCACACAAAGAAGCTTCCCAGGAAGACTCACAAGGGTCTGAGAAAGGTGGCCTGTATTGGAGCCTGGCATCCGGCCCGTGTGGGATACACTATAGCTCGTGCTGGTCAGAAGGGCTACAACCACCGTACTGAGATGAACAAGAAGGTTAGCTGATTAATAAAAAAGTCCAGTTTCACCCACAAAACTGTACTTCATCTTCACCTGTTCTTAGGGAAAACAATTTTTATCAAATAATCATAAGCATACTATGTGTCCTCAGATCTACCGTATTGGTAGGGGTGTGCACATCCAGGATGGAAAGGTGATCCGGAACAATGCCTCCACAAGCTACGACACCACCCAGAAGAGCATTACGCCCCTGGTACCCCCATTTTTATGTGACAATATTATAACATCTCCAAAGAAATTAACAAATAATTCTCAAATCTACCAGTTTATGTAAAATCTGGTAACTCTTTCTGTGAAGCCCATATCTGTAATGTAATAACAACAGCTGCATCATACACTGTTACACTGCCTAGGGCATTATAATACATCATTTTGATGTATACTGCAGGCATTATAAATACGATTATATTTTAAGTTTTATTTTACATTAAAGGTTTTATCCTTGGTGCATATCTTATGATTAATTATAAGGGCTTCATAGGAAGTTATAGCAAATTTCTTCCTGAACACTCTTCATTCCCTTTTTAATCCCTGCTTCCCTGTTGTCTTGTCCCTGTAGGGAGGCTTCCCCCACTATGGTGACGTGAATAATGACTTTGTTATGTTGAAGGGCTGTGTGGTCGGGCCTAAGAAACGTGTCCTCACCCTCAGAAAGGTACAGTGTGATTTTGAAAGTCTTGTATACGATAGTACAGGAAACTTGCAGTATAGGTATACAGTTGTACTTTCATCAGATAAAACATCTAATTTAGTCTCAAAGTAAAAGGTACATTATTGCAGGACACGTACAATACGTGTACATCTTTGTGTGTTCCTCCCCCCAGTCTTTGGTCGTGCACACATCTCGCAAGTCCAAGGAGACCATCGAGCTCAAATTCATTGACACCACTTCCAAATTTGGCCATGGCCGCTTCCAGACTGCCCAGGAGAAGAGGGCATTTATGGTGAGTGTGAGAGAAATCTGGTGTACATGCAAATCTGATTACCAGGAAATTCTCCAGAGTTAACATAATAACTCCTGAATCCCTCTGCAATACTTACACACTGACCTCTGGTTTACCTGCAGGGGCCACTGAAGAAGGACGCCCTGAAGACCCTGCCGGAGCCTGTGATCGAGGAGGCCTGAAGGAAACTCTCTAATCTTAATTCTCATTCAATAATAAAAGTTTGAAATACACTGTGGGTTGTTGTTCCATGTAAATAAGTCTAGGTGATACAACATGCAATAATAATGTTTTAACTGCATTAAATGCAACCTCTACCTATTTTGTATGTTCAACTATTAACATAGATTTACAGTTTTGAACAGGTTTTTTATTCACTGATGAATCCATGAGCATACTGACACTGTTCAAAAATAACATGCACCATTGATTTAACATAATTGTTAGATTATCATTTCCATGTTTTTCAGTTTCTACTTTGCTCAAGCTCACATCCCTTGACAGGATCAGTGGTTTAGAAAATGGATGGATGGATGAATAACTTGTTCAATCAGCATTTTTTTAAAATAGCGGTCACCAACAGCATCTTGTTTTAACGTGCAGTAATGACAGTTTTTTCAGTCTTGCACGAGTGTCAGGGTGTCAGGTACAGTTAAATTATCTTCACAGTAGGGGGCACTGTAGCACCATTCTCACAGTCCCGAGGTCGCTGCCAGGCATCCAGGAGGCCTCTATCCTGCACTGCGACCACACTCAGGATAAACACTGAACCGGTACCCAGCTGCAGCAGCCCCAGAATCCATCAGTGATTCATGGCAATAGCTGCACAATGGCTTTTTTGCTTCGACATAATCCCATCTGTGGCCTCAAAGGGGCACTACTCTGACAGGTACTCCTGGGACTCCATGGAGGACTGGTGGGAAGAGGAATGGACTGAGGATTGGTGGGATACAGGTGGGTTGTCCAGGCCAGATGTCATCAGTGGCAGGTATAGATCGTCCATATTGGGCATGACAAACACTTTCTGTTGAGGGTCAAGAGACAACAAATTCCTAATTAGTGCAATGATTCAAAGTAAGGGCTCACTGATTATAATGGTACGGAAAATGTCTTAGTGATGTACTGACCTGGAACTCACACTGCAGTTTTTTCTCGATCCACTCTGTGACATGACTGAAGGTGACCTCCCTCTCCCCGAGTGTGGGACGCACATGAAGGTCTAACCTGGGAGGAACCCGGAAACTGTACCTGAAGAGACAGAACGAGAGAAAAAGACTGCGTGAGAAAGAAAGAACTGTGACCTTTGAATTTGTGGTATGAAATGACTGCAATGCAACTCAGTACCATATCCTGTCAGTAGGGGGAGGTGGGATGTTGATGGCCAGAGTGCCAGAAAGCTCCAGGACCTCAACGCTGAGCATCAGAGGCATGTTGGACACCTCAGCTATCTTCTTCCTGATGTACTCGTTCTCTGTGGCTTTCTGGAAGTACTTTGACTTTGCTATCTTGTCCACAAATCTCAAGATCTTCCTACTTGTGCTGCCACCAGTGTGCCTGGGGAAGGATAAGGACGAGGGCACAAATGCAACGTAGGACTGTGAATCTGAAAATGACTGGGATTGGGATACACTATTTCACTTAACAGTATACAATGAACTGTCTAAACTGACTGCAATAATTAACAGCGTTATTAGGAACACCAATGTTTGTCAAGTCAAAATATCTGCAGTGAAACAGACGCCCTTTCCACCTTTTAAACACCTGTTGCTGGATGCGGCCACAAGTGCAACATGCTTCAGAAATTACAGTGCAGTGCAGAGTATGATCCATGTTGTTCATTTACCCTTCAGCTGCTACCATTGTGGTCTTATCTCCAGGAGACCCCTGCATCTCAGGTGGGGAGACTTCCTCTTCATCAGACGAGCCTGCGCTGGATGACTCTTCGTCACTATCAGCCAGTATACACAGCCTGGGCTTAGATCTGAAAAACACACCAGTGGTACCTCTTAGTGCAAACTACTGAACTTAGCAGACTCTCTCTTTATCTACTAAGGAATATGAAACTGAGATGGGCCTCACCCTACTTGCTGGGTCTCTGGAACACTGTGAGCCTCGTCCTCTCCATCTTTACCCAGCTTACACAGGTTCATCTTAGTCTCCAGGGTCATCTGAAGGCAGCCTGTGTACACCAACTCCAGCTCCAGCCACAGGCCTTGGGGACAAAGCGATAAAGAGACAAAAACAGCTAACAGGTAGCAGATAATGCTCCAGATATCTTAACAAGCTTTGAAAAGTTTGGAGACTGAGCCAGGGTCAGCATCTCTTCTAGATCTGGCGTAGCACAGTGTTGTTGCAGAAGAGACTTTAGGGGATAGCTTGGGCATGTTATTGTCAGTTGAGCTTAGTCAAAGCCAAGAGGACTGCTAATCGCTTAGGATGGGACAGGAGACAGTGGAAAGCTTTAAGGCGGACACAACAAATTCTCTAATGAAACAAATGAGATCATGGGCTGAGCTGATTGCAGGAATTTGTCTGAGTAAGGAAATCTGCATAGAGACTGTTGGGTAAACCTTGTCTGGTGACTCTTCTACATACATAGTGGTATAGAAAAGAAAAAACAAGACTAAGCCAGGCTAGTGGCGCTAGATGTAAAATCAGGGGATCACCAAAGTAAATAAAATAAATATATAAAAAGAGCAAGAGTGTGTATAGATGAGTGCTTATCCAAATACACATAACTGTACCTCTGCGGTCCAGTGTAGGTTTGGAGGTGCTGAGGACTTGAGGTAGACAAGTGCCCATGTCCAGATCAGCCAGAGTCAGCTCATTCATGAAGTATGGCAACTATAAGGAGACAAACAACACCTTAATTAGTAAACATGCTCCGTTCATGTCAGACACAAAAAATGTCCACATTAAATCAGAGTAAAACAAATAGAGAGGCTCCACAGAGGTAGCTCATTACGTCGAACAAATGAGTGAGCAGGGGAAACCTGCAGTGTGTGTGTGTGTGTGTGTGTGTGTGTGTGTGTGTGTGTGTGTGAAGGACATAGATGCAAGACAGTGGAGTAAAAAGGATGATGTGTGTCAAAGAGGGGAGCAGGAAATGAGTAATGAGATGCTGTGGTGCCATAAGTGCTCCTCTACTCGCTCCCACCTCCTGCCTTTGGTGCCAAAGGGAGTGCATTATCAGCAGACACACACACACACACACACACACACACGCACACACACACACACACACACACACACACACACATACAGGGAAGAGAGCTGCAGCGTGGATGTGCCTAATGTCACATCTTTTGACCTTGTGCACAAACCAGCGCTGGTGTTCAGGTCATATCATAGAGTGACACAGTTTGTAGAGCTCTGACATACAGTAGGCTCACTGAGGCCTTGCCATGTCATTATTCAGTATGACACTGATGATGCTGGTGATGATGGTATGAATATGAAGATGAATGTGAATACAAAAAGCACAATGAAAAGCATCACTTAAACCAGTCATTTTGTCAACCAAGGACTACTAAATTGCCAACCTCTTCCACCCTCACCTTGATCTTGCTGAGTTTCTTCTGGATCTTGTGTGCCACCTGATCGGTCCAGTACTTCTCCCGGAGAAAGTCCCAGAAGATCCTTCCCACCAGGGAGTTCACCCAGGTGGGCTGGCCCTCTGCAGAGCACCCCTCTGACCCTGAACCTGCACTAGATTCAGCTCCAGCTTGACCTCCAGATCCATGCTCTTCAATGTGAATCTGCTGGGAATAACACACAAAATCATTGTACGGCATTTATGTTTGAACAAGCATTTTCAGAGGTTAAATGACCTGATAGAGCCGAGTTGCAAGATACACATTTTTGCCATGTCTATGTTAATCTCAAGTCGCATTTATGCTGACTCCACTGATCCTGCATCTACCTCCTTTAAACATCACAACAGACTGTCTCCACATGGGGTGCAGGTCCCAAGCCAGGATTAGCAGCTCGGTCAGGTAGGCTGCAAATGTACCTCAGTCAGTTCCTATTAATATCCTTCCAGCCTGATATTCCTGCACATTGACGTGTCTAGTCAGCAAGGATGTGTTTGGCTGAGCCAGCATCCTAGATGAGGCTGGTCTGAGCGCACAGCAGAACAATGGGACAGTAGATGTTACTGACCAGCCCTGATCAATGGGAGTTATGTAGAGCATTAGCACGACATGCAGAGGGTAAGTAGAGCAAATTCTGATATCTGCTCACGAAGGAAAGGGACGCTGTATAGAGTGATGCTAGACCTGAAACTAGATCTAAAAGCTAAATAAAAGTGTTGTTCTTTGACCTTCTTGTGGGCTGTGGGGCTTCCCTTGTCACTATGGCAGGGGCTGGGGGTGGGATTGCAACTCTGTGAGACAATCATTTGAGTCATGTAGGTGCTGTAGTCCAACAGCGTTCTTGTCCTCATGGCTCCCGGCAAGTCGTGCAGCTCCTCTGTGCTTCCTTTGACCGCGTCGCCCCCAGATGGTGTTTCTGAGCGACGGAGGAGAGACGGACATGAGGTGAGACTCAGAATTCTGCATTAGCGTCAGTCTGTCCTGCACCCGTTGCATTGATTCATCAATGACTACATGCATGTTTAAAACAAGGAGGTAGTCCCCGTGAACTTAAACGCCTTCTCACCTGTGTTCTCTTCCCCGCTCACACTGCTCTTGGCTCCAGGCCGGGAGCTGGACAGGAAGTGCTGGAACCACTCCTCCTTCTCTCTGCCTGTGCGGCCAAACAGGTACAGTGTGACAGGGAGCTGGGGATCCGGGACTGCGTGTCTGTCTGCCCTTTCGTCCTCCTCCTGCTCTTCAACCACACTCTCCTCCCCTACCTCCCCCTCAGCCAAGGTGATGCAGATGGGGTATTTCTTGTTCCACACCCTCTTGCGAGCCAAACCAGGTGGCAACAGAGACACCTGGGATAAAAAAAAATGTATGGAAAGGTATGATAAAGGAAAAGTGTAATTTGCGTTAATCTGTATTTTCCTTCTATAAGAGATGATGGCAGGCAGAAATTGTGTTGATAGTTCGGCATTGCCAAAGCACTCCCCACATTGATTAGACTGTGTGTACATTATTCTGTTACTCTATTGGAAGCTACTGTAGCCTG
Organism: Lateolabrax maculatus; assembly: GCA_031216445.1. Taxonomy (NCBI): domain Eukaryota; kingdom Metazoa; phylum Chordata; class Actinopteri; order Acropomatiformes; family Lateolabracidae; genus Lateolabrax; species Lateolabrax maculatus. The sequence goes on along the minus strand of CM062216.1, from coordinate 15,639,215 downwards.
TTTTGATATGCCAGTGGGACAGTAGCCGGGTCAAGTTTATTCAGAGCATCATCACTTCAGTTGTAATCCTTCTGGTCTTTCACCTCCGGGTTAGATGACAATGTGGGTGCAGAGAGATGTGAGTGAAGAGTTCAGGCAAGGGGTCACCTTGCCTCTCTCTTTTGCTTCGCTCTGAGGGACATGCCCGCCACGCTGGGACCCAGAAATTACAATACTTTTTTTTTTTTTGCAAACGCACTGACCTTACTGTTAGCCAGCTGGTAAGTGCGAGAACGCAAAAACACAGCCTTGTGGGGCGTCTCATCGAACCCTGCCCACCGGGGGATGATGGAGCGCGGGTATGCCAGGCGCAGCCGGCCGCCCTCCAGGGTGACATAGACGGAGTGTGTGATGGAGGGGTGGAAAGTCTCAGGGTCGTAGCTGTGTGTCTCATTCATCCAGCCCTGGAAGAAAATAATGAGGGTGTTTAAACCACCAGGGTAAAAATATTGCAAGCAGCAGCAGTCAGTCACACTTAAGTAACTAAATTGAAAGTTGTAATGAGGTTCTATTTTGATGCATTTAACTGACTAAGTGTTAATATAAATATCAGAAAATCTAACAAACACTCTACTCAGGCAAATTAAATTCACAGTGAGTGGTGCAAACTGCGACAATACAGCTCAGCAGGAGGGGAAACATGAGACATGGCAGAATACATCTGTCTCATTTAACACTGTGAACGAGTCTTTGAAGCAGCCCACAGCCGGCTGTTAGTAACTCCTTTATCCTCATAAACTTTACCTTATTTGAACCTGCTAACTCTGCATTTGTTGGGGCAGCCACCTTCACCCTCTCAGCAGAGCTGTCAAGAAGCGCTTTGAAAAAGCTATTATCAAAATAACCTGCTCTTTAGATGCTGAGCCTGCTGTTCCTGAGGGTATTTTTTTTTATACTCTAATTACCTCAAAAACTAATCCATTAAGCACCACTGATAGCACTATCTGTAGGGCTATCCAACGCCTCACACGGCTGCTGCTGTTTGCTGTTTTGATCTCTCACCATACAGAACAAAGTTTAGCGCTTGAACCTCATTTCCATACAGCCAAATCGGTAACAGGAAAACAGAAAGTACATAGGAGCAGCTGCAGGGCAAGACAGCGATCTTTCCACAACAGTGGCTGGCCTCTTGCTCTCTGCTACACTTACACGTGTGATGCATTGCAAAGAAACGGAGGAGTGAAGTTTGGATACAAGTAGAGAGAGACACAAGTGAAACGTCACTTTCATGTGTATGCCTCTCTTTGTTCATATACTGTATTTGACTCGTTTATTACCTCTAGGATTTCTGGATCTGTGAGCTCTCCATCCAGTGGATCCGCGTTCAGGGGTCTGGATTTGCTCAAACGAAAGCGTTTGTTGCTTCTGGCAGATGAGCGTCGGGGGGCAAACATGAACACCACCACCAAGCCCAACATGAAGCCACATGCGACCCCCATAGACAGACCTGTCACATAGGAGGGCAGGGGTAACACAAAGAAACCATACGCCAGAAGACCCACAGGGAAGAGCCAGTGAAGAGGCAGTGATGAGCCTGGCACCGTGACTCGAGACTGGGTGTAAGTTCTTTGATTTGTCCCTCCGGAGCCCTTCTGGAGCTCCACCACCTGAATCACATCGCCGTAGGTGCGGATTTCGAAACGGCTGTCCCGGCTGTGGGTGTGGTGTTCTGGCGAGACGTTGGATTTTATTAAGGAGCTCTCTTGGAGTCTCCTCAGAGGCGTGTCACACACACCTCTGTGCTCACCATCAGTCCTCCTCCGGCACTTGAGGGCTGCATCCTCACTGGGCCCGTCTCTTCCACAGTTGCCTTGGGAGGTCGGTGAGTGCTTGGGGCTGCCGGAGCTCTCATCCCCCATGATCTTACTCAGCATGCTCAGTGGATCCTGCATGGCCTCAGAGAACTTCCTCCGTGTGTCCTCCAGCTCGGCGATGAGCGAGCTGCCCCGGGGCTCAGCGGGAGGCATGCTGCCTGAGGAAAGAGGTGATACCAAGTCGTCATTCTCATTCAGTCCGCCTGCGTCAGGCCTGGCTTCTGGGATTTTCGGATGGGTAAGCTGCTTCCACGGGTGCAAATGCAGCTTGGAGTCTGACTTGGAAAGGTTGACCTCCGGCTCGACCCGGCGGGAGATCTCTGTGCTCAGAGACTTGACCAGGCTGAGCAGAGGTTTGCCCCGCCGGGAGCCGCTCTCGCTCTGCTCCAGGTCTGTGGAGGAGGATTTGACCAGGTTGGAAGTGATAAGCAGGCCTGCTGATGACGCTGAGAGATCAGCTAAAGAGCCCGGGGATGAGGGGGAGTGAGGCAGGAAGGGGGGCTGGGAGCGGTGGCCTTGGCTCAGGTCCAAATCCATCCCCAGGCTGAGGTCCGGCTGGCTCTCCCTGCCTTGTGGTTTGTCTTTGGAGAAGGCCACGGTGGGACCTTCACTGTGGCGGTCCAGGCTGAAGATGAGCTTGCTCTCCTCCATGCTGGCCATCAACCAGGAGCTACTGTGAGAATGTGGTCAACCGAACAGAGCAGCAGTCACTGAACACACGGGGCATGGCGCTAACCCTGGTAGACTCGTAACATCCTCCTTGGGTTTCTTATAGTCCATCTTGTTGGATGCTGGAAATGTGGTGAGAAACAAGGAAAACGTATTAAAATGTGGTTATTTGAAGAGCTTCAATGAACCCTTAGAAACATAATTAATTTTAATGATAGAATAAAATTTGACATTACAGCCTCTCTGCCTCTTCTTCATCTGCTCCTCTGACCGTCCTATTTCTGTCCTCTCAGCTCCCTCCCCTATCACCTCTCAGTCTTTCCTCCTTATCTCCTCTGTGCTTTCTCCTTTGTCCTTTTTACTTTTCCTCTGCAGGGATACAGAGAACTGTGTTTGACTCTGTGTGTGCTGTCACTTCACATAAAGTCTGAGATAAGTTAGGGGTGGATGAGTGCTTTGTTTCTGGAACCATCATGAGGAGTCTTTACAACAGAGGCTTTAATCCCACAGTCACAGCTAATCCCAAATTAGATGCAATAATCCAATTCATTAGCCGTGTTTGTGCTTGATTGACACATTTGTTTTGTCTAAAGAGCCCTGAAAGAAGCCAACTACTACTGCTCTTCTTCTGGCCTGCAGATGTTGAAGACTGTTACTCATTTACATCCTCTGACCAGATTGTCACAGAGCTTTGCCAAACAACTAGAGATAATAATATCTGTTATGACTCAGAGCAAGAGCTCAGTTACTATTAGTAAGGTTTAAGCTTCTCCATGTCATGACCATAACCGGGGAAAACAACCACAACCTAACTGCTGTCTATTATGCCTTCGAAAGCATGACAATTAGACACTCCCTGTGGAAATCAGGGCTTTGAGGGGATATTGATCTATAACAAGCCCTTCACAGCTTGTTTACATGTGACAATCAGTGACATGTTTCATGACAGGGAAGCTGCACAGCCGAAGTCACTGAGAGTCAACAGCTACGTTACAATCCAGACCGAGAGTGGTTTTGCTGTAATCCTCCATATTAAAGAGGCTTTTATGACAGAAAATTACGACACTTGGGACATGAAGTAAATCTGACGAATGGGCAATCAGTGTTGCTTTCAAGTCGAGATATGCTTTCAGATACATTGTCATTCTCTTGTGCTGGCTGTCAGCCCCCCCCCCCCCACACACACACACACACACACTACATTGTTACATGTAGTCACAAAATGGCTTTATTTTTATTACAAAGGACAAATATCAGTAAGAGTAAATCTTATTAGATATAATCAAGTAACAGAGTAAATTCTTTGAAATAGGCGAGTTTTGTCACATTCTAATGTTCTTGCCATTTCTAGGTCACATACAGATTACATAAAAGCAACAACAGAAAAAGTAACAGTAGTAAGACACTTTAGCCATGATTTGTTATTGTCCTGTATATTATAAATTCTAACCCTGACCTGGATGAAACCAATTTTCAAGGCTACAGATAGTCATTCGTTAAAATGTTGCTTGCATAATTTAACTTTCCCACTGGCCCCCGGCTTATCTCTTCTCTACTCTGCACACTGTTTATAAGGAGAGATATTAATTTTAGCACCAACCTGCTGGGCTGTTTGTCAAATATAATTAACCAGAAGTGCTGCTCTGCCAGTGTTTAAGCTGCCCTAGACAGTCCTGCATTACCTTAATCAATTTCTGCTTCGGAGTCAATTTGGTTCAGTTCATGCTGACAGGGAAAGGAAAAACTTTGCTTCTCTGTGGAATACGGAGTCAGCAGGGACTTGGCAGCTTTCCAGTCAGGACTGAAGCCTGCAGGAGAAAGACAGAAGAAAAACCATCAGAGGACTGAAGCCTGGAACCACAGTTTTTGGTTTGTCCCTTGAGAGAAGAAAGTGGAGCAGATTTTGCTATTTTATAATTAGTAAAATAATTATTTTGTAATGTAGTTAAATGTAAATGAGTCATTCCATGAAAACTGTTCATGGAACAGTGGTCCCCAACATTTAAAGGGAAAAAATAGGGCAGCATAAAACTGTCAATATTGTTTTCAATGGCTGAAGACAATAATTCAAGTGTACTTATTAGCCTGAAGTAAAATGAATGAATAAAATGACAATTTTTATATTTCTAACTGTTTTCTGTTAAGCTATAGTCATTTTCGCATGTTATTTCTGACCATTTCTCACATTTATGTGTGATAACACTCAATAAATATTGCATAAATCTCTGACTTTATTGATTTTTTGAGCATACATGCTTCCCTCTTTATGGGAAATGTGTGTTTATGATCAAAAATCTTAAAATTCCAAGGTCTGATCTGGACGTTTTCCATGGAAGTACCTACAAACTCTTTGATGTCCTTAACTGCTTCTGTAATAAACAAAAAATAAAAAGTCTCATACAGAAAACATAGCTGCAAACTGGTCCAACTTAAATGTACTTAATTTTGACATTGTCTACAACAGAATTTGACTAATCAAAATCAAGAAAGGTAACAATAGATATGCAACTGATGATTATTTTCATTTCTTTACTAGCTTGCTGATTATTTTCTCTATTAATTGATTAATAAAAATGTAAAAAAATAGTGAGAAAAGGCCTGCTACAATTTCTCTGGTCCAACTCAAGTCATGTCTTCAAATGTCTTGTTTTGTCACCCCAATGATAAAAACCCAAACATATCCAGTTTCCAATAATATAAAACAAAAGTTTTTAATGACTCAAGGTATTAGAAGCCTAATTAAATGAAAAGTTTGTACATCATGACAAAGCCACCTACTACTAACCGCTTTCTATTTAGGTGCTGATCAAAATGGCACATGGCAAAGTGATTTCAAATCCTGTGTATTTACTTATGATGGTACATATGTATTCAAGAGTCCATCAATGAGTAGAGAGTAGTGCGTCACTTAAAATGGATTAAAAGGCAGAGGAAGAAATGACGTGACCTGCAGAAAATCCCACTTTTATCCCTGACGTCGGCCCTGGATTGAAATCCTGCCAAAAAATGTTTCCAACTCTGTCCTCCTCTTGGCCTTTTTATCCAGTTTAAACGACGATGGGATAAAAATAAGGAGTCAGAAGAGACAGAACCTCATGAAAACCCAGTTGGAGCGCTGTAGGGTCTATGCCTATGTCTATCTCTATGCAGCCCGGCATCACACTTTGTCCACAAAGAGAGACAGGACATTTTTTTTTTTATTTCAATGGCATTTCTGTGCTTAATCCTGTCCTCAAACCACCATTTGACCCTGATGACTGACACATTTGGCACAGGACTGTGGGTTTGTCTGGGTATCACACGGTCAGTGTCACTGAAGCTGTACTTCAGCTCATTAAGACAATATCTCCAGGGCTAAAAGAGGCTGAGTGTTTATGGACAACGTAAGCCACACCATCACTCAGGCATTCAAAAGTGTCCCTTTAAATTGTGTGTTGTGTTTTTTTTTTTCCATCACTAAATTGTCAGCATGAGCTCTTTATATCCTTACCTGTAAGAATTGCTCAAATCTTATAGTTGAAAATAAAGGCAGCTATTGCACTGAGGCACTTTGCACAAAACAACAACAACAACAACAACAACAAAAAAAAAACAGGCGTTTGCCTACCTGGATGTGGCACGTCTGACCAGCTGCTCCTGTGATCTCAGTGGCAGAGGTTTGCAGGAGTGCAGGCTGCAGTGATCCGTCTGGATGCTGCAGAGTGCGGTGTGATGCGCACCACCCGCCGACCGCAGGCAACAAATATCCACTCAACTTTACTCCGATCGTGGCAAATCTTCGACGCAAAATCCCCCCGAACTCCTAAAAAAAAAAAAGATCCCATCCGAACAAACAGTTCGGCTTTCGAGGTGAACGCGTGGGCGACGCTGCCGCGGTTTGACATCGCTTCCCTTCCGCTCCAGGAGGCGTCAACGCCAAGACGGAGTAATGTGATTATTTGGAGTCCTGGCTGCAGACTGGACCAAACTCTAATCCAGATTAGATTTGAGAGGCCAACAGTTGACGGAGCGACTCCTCCTCTCTGCTCTCTGCGCTCAGCGTCAAAACACCGAGCTCGGCTCTGACACCGCAGTCCTGTACGCAGACTTATGTAATTGCACGACCTGGAAAATTCACGCCAGAGTTACCGCTCAAAAGCCTCTTATTTAAAAGCCTTTTTTTTTTTTTTTTTTTAACTTATTGATTATGAGGACACAGTGGGCAAATGTTAAAGCTTTGATCTGCATATGAGCAAAAAGTATAGGCTACTTTTTCAGGATTTCCCTCTAATTCAATTACTTTCTATTAACTTCTAATTTCTATTGGCGCTTAATGTTGTTTAAATATGTGATATATTTGGGATTTTTTGCCGTTAAATGTGTATATGGGATTGAAAGGTTTACATGAGGAAAGGGAAAGCAAAAGCACCTTGCACTACTTGTCTTGTCTGTACTTGTCTGTACTTGTCTGTACTTGTTACGCACCAATACACCACAGCAAATTCCTCCTATGTGAAAACCTACTTGGCAATAAACCCAATTCTGATTCTGATTCTGAACAGCTGGCCTTTGGCTTTTAGGATGTGCATGGATTATTGTTGCCTCCTGCTCCTTTTCAACCAGCTCCATCAGAGCAGCACAGACACTGTCCTGGAGGCAGTAACCTGACTTTGAACTTCTGGCTGAACAACATTTTATGGACAGGTGAAAAATGTTGCTGTTATATTCTACAAGCAAGATATCAGGGTAAAAGACAGAGTTTGATGCTGCAGGGATGGCGCTCATCGAAGTAACTGTGCATGAGAGTTGGCCGGTGCTTTGTGCTGTGTGTTATTTGGAGCAAAAATAGTGTTGGAATAACCAAAAATACTCATTAAGAATAACTCTGGTGTGTCTGCTGCCACCTGTTGTCCAAACTGCAGAAGAAGAAAGCAGGGTGATGCAAGAATTTAGCACCCACAGATTGCAAAAAGGCTTTTTACCGTCCAATTATTAAGACATGGTGTGTGTGCTCATTCTTGTTGATGAAATGTGTAAAAGAGAATAGGAAATGAATTTTGATGACTGATGTTTAGTTAGATCTTGATACGTTTTTCTTCTCTGGAAATCCTTAAATGCTTTAAGAGGCTAAATGAATAAATGATGGCTTTTCAATAGGTTGGAAATGCTACAAACACCGATCATATCTCAGACATGAACAATAATCATGGAACGTAAACTGACTGTATTACAAGTAGCAGACATTGGCCCTGAGACATGAGCTAGCGTGAGACAAAAAAGAGCTGTAGACTCAATTGTCTTTGAATCTGTTTCTATGTGCTTCAATAAGTGACGGACGTGCTGGAAACCCTTTTCCACATGTAGGACAAACACGGCGGTCCTTTTGACTTTTAGCAGAAGAATGTCTGCCAGGAAACGCAACTTCACCCATTTTGTCTTTGCAAAACCTTTCGTCTCTTCATCTTTGCTTGCCCACTTTTTTCCCCCACTCCTCATCACTGCCACTGCTCTCGCTCTGAGCCGCAGAGCAGTCTGAAGGAAGTGGCAGAAATTTGTAAAACACTTTTGTCTCTGGCCCACTTTTCACAGTTTCAGAAGGAAAAATCACTGTCATCTCCAATTTCCTCCTGCTCCTTTATTATCATGAAACTGATCTGTGCTGTCTCCTGCAGCACCTCCTCTCCAGTCACAGCGCTGCTGGTCAGTGGAGCTGGCTACAAAGGAGACTGAAGCAAAAGTTACTCAAACTTTGAATAAGAACTGAAACAATTAGTCAATTAGTCGATTAGTTGATCAAGAAAACACCTTAAATTTTAGTTAAAGTCATATTTTTAAGCAAAAATGCCAAACAATTCACTGTTTACAGCTGGTTTTTCTCAGTCTTCTATGATAGTAAACAATACTTTTGGGTTTTGGACTTTTGGCTGAACTAAACAAACAACTTGATTATGTCAAACTTAGGAATCTTAGGAAAATTCATTTTTTTTATAGACGAGATGATGATTTAAGAAAAAGGACGTCAGATTAATCGGTAATGAAGACAGTGATCAGTTATTAGTAACCTTACTAGAGCAAGCCAGACTGAAAACAAATATTAATTTCATTAAAATAGTCTGCAATTGAAAAAATTCTCACATAAGAAGAGCTGCCAGGACCCGCACCTGATATCTGGAGCAGAGAGTCCAGATTTTGGAGCTGATTCTGGGGCTCTTCTTTCGGTCGGTGAACATGGGAAGATAAACAGACTACTGTCCTGTGATGTGACATGACAGGATAGTAAACTTTATTGTCCCCCATGCGGACATGTTGTTGCACCATAAGAAGACATTACACAGAACAATATACAAAAATGGATACATGAAATGTGAGTAAGAACAGCACCAGAGCTGCTCTGCACTCTGGTGGTCAAAGTGAAACTGGTTTTATGAAATTTTTATGAAATTGGTATGGCACACCAGATAGGACAGTTTACAAGTTAGTGATTTTAACTGGTTCATGAAATTTAATTACCTCAGCAAATGTCCAGGACAGCTCTGCCCAACTCCAACCGGTCGATAGAAAAAAGGTGACTAAGTGTTCACAGTGAGACGATTTATCTGAGGTACCTCAGTGTACTGATGCCAGTAGCTACATGTCATGTACCAAATCAAACAAACAGCTTATGTTATGCTTTCGGAATTTGACTGGCGGTAATCTATCTATCTAGTACATATGATTTGTAGTTGAGTTATGCCATGCATGTAAACCTTTCTTGTTCTGACTCAATGAACAACATGAGACGGTCCGCCTGGTTGTCACTCGGCAGCTGCCTTTTCATGAGTTTGCAGGTGCACCTTAAGATTCGGTGCAAACCTGTATCTCATCCCACAAACGTGGCAGGCATATGGCCTCTCTCCTGTATGGGTGGTCCTATGTCTAGTCATCTGTCCACTTTGGCGAAAACGCTTGCCGCAAATATCACATGGGTATGGTTTTTCTCCTGAATGGTATCTCATGTGTGTTTTGAGGTGACTGCTAGTGTTAAAAAGTTTGCCGCACAGGCCACAATGATATGGTCTCTCCCCCGAATGACTCCTTTTATGAATCGTAAGGTTCTGGCTCTGACTGAATGCTTTCCCACAAATATCACAGTGATACGGTTTCTCCCCAGAGTGGGTCCTCACGTGCACAATCAGATGCTCTCTTCGGTAAAACGTTTTGCCGCACTCTTGACACATGAACTCCTTTATGCCCGTGTGTATTCTTTCATGCAGCCGGAGACAGCGGTTATTGGCAAAAGTCTTGCCACAGACGTCGCAAAAATAGGTTTTGTTGTGACGACCTTTCAGGTGAGTTACCAGCTCCTCGGTCGACTGGTGTGTCATCCCACAAACTGTGCAATCAATTTTGTTCTCGTGTGTTTTTATGTGCTTCATCAAAGAGCCAATGTACTGAAATCCCTTGCCACACAGATGGCAAAAGCTGCGTCCCTTCTCATTTTTTGCGGAACATTTGTCATGAGGCAACGCGGTTTGGCCCTTCTTATTAACGCCGCCCCTTTGTCCTTGCAATATCTTTCCTTTCCGTTTCACCGTTTTGGTCCCTTCTCCTTTGCTGTTCACCAGCTCCTCATCATCGTCGTCGTTGTTGTTCTCACTCTGAGCCGCGGAGCAGTCTGAAGAAACTGGCTGCATTTCATACGACACTTGCGTCTCTGGCTGATCTTGCTCCCTTTTCACAGTTTCGGGAGAAGGAAAAACCATCTCCTGCGTCCGACCGTCATCCCCAAGTTCCTCCTGCTCTTCTTTGATCTCAGACATCCTGAAGTCCGTCTCAACCATGCAGTAGCTCCACTTATCATCGTCCAGCTCTGAGCTGGCTTGAGAGGGTCCCGGGACCTCAGCGCTCCGACCGAAGTCCGGCTCCTCGGGCGTCGAGGCTCCTGGCTTCTCCTGCAGCGGCGGGGCATCACATTCGCCTCCAGGCTCCACTGTGCTGCTGGTCAGTGAAGGCTCTTCTGCTGCAAAACAGAGGGGGGGGGGGGGGGGCCAAAAGTTACCCAACAGCCTGTAATGTTTTTCTTTTTGAGTAAAACATACACACAGCATATAAAACTGCACTTTGCATGGGCACTCTCTCCTCACTCTCCTTCTGGCAGTTTCTGGAAAAGTGTCTCTGAGGATGCGTTCAAATGTCTCTACTGCTGCTGCAGCTGAGCTCGTACAGTAAAACACAAGCGCATGCGTGGACAAGCAACATCCATAGATAGATAAATAGCGACTTCCTCTATCACCAGTAAACACAGGGATTGGCATGGCAGTGCGAGACCACAACGCCACCAGACAACACATTCAACCGTGGGGGTCCCAAACCTGGTTTCTTTCGCAGAAGGTCGAGCTGGTGCCGCAGACTTTCGACCTCCTCTTTCGATCGACTAACTTCGGCTTCGTACAAAGCTAACGTTATGGTTTTCTCCACCTCCCCGAGGATCTCCTCCGCCGCCGTGTACAGCCGCTGGTGCACGAACGACCTCAGCTGAAACATTGTGGTGTCCATGTCTCAGGGGAGAGCTGCAGAGTGCGCAGACATCGACGACAGCCGCCGGAGAGCGAGGAGATAAACTCGGCTAACCCGAGCTGCGACCCGTCAATCCCCGCAGCCTCAGATCCGGCAGCAGCCACGGGACCACGTCCGGTTTGGACCCGTCAGAATAAAAGCGTTAAAAAAGGAACTATTAAAATAAATTATAGGACCATAGTCAAAATCTAAACATTGATTATACTTGGTAATCTGCTGGGAATTCATATTACAAGTTTATCAATAATTTAAAAAATGGGGTTTTTTTTGGAGTTTTGGATCTGAAAGAGCAAGAGAGTGATAAAACATTATTGGATGAACAGAAGATACCGTGAATAATTGTAAATATAAACTGAACTGAACTCGAAACACTTCCACTAGGCTGTACTTTATCCTATTTTTAAATTAAAGCAATCCTGAAATGGAGACTGTAATGTAATCTGTTATGTGTGGAACGAGCTCCCAGGACAGCAGAAACTGCACCTTGGTCCATTAGAAAAACAAATAAAACAAACGAAAATGTCTTTCTCTATCTTTTATTGTGTCTAAGTGTAGCACTTGAAGCAGTTCACCATATTTGATGAAGTTGATGTCCCTGCATGATTCTTTCTGCATTTCTGGGGTTGTATCCCCATCGTTGAATGCACTTATTGCAATTCGCTTCAGCTGAATAAATGTACTGTAATGCTTAGGCAGCAAACATAAAGTGTGAGATTAAGTATGACAGGTAGACACACAAATTATTTAGACAGACAGATAGATAGATAGATAGATAGATAGATAGATAGATAGATACATAGATAGATTACTTTATTCATCCCCGAAGGGAAATTAAGTCGTCATAGCAGCCGGTATATTTGAATACAATAAAATACAATACAATAGAATAAAATAAAATAAAATAAAAGACGAAAGAAAAACTAAAATTAGGAAGACTTTTTAAAAATAAATTTGCAATTCCAATTTACAATTCAATCATTGTTTCATAATTAAAAGACAGCAAGAAAAAATTGATTTATGAATTTGCAAATATAATGATAATTTTATAATAATATTTATTTAAAGTTAATTAATTAATCATTTGTCAAGGGCAATGCAATTATTTAATTTACAATAGCCTTTTAGAATGGAAAAAAACGTGTCAATTAATAACGATTAAACACTGTAAAAGATGATTATAGGGGCCACTTCATAATTTAAAATGTCCTGCTTTTATTCTGAAGGGCAGACTGTCACGCCGGAAGTGTAACTGTTGCCGGCGGAATGTTTCTGCTCGTGCGGATAAACTTTGAGTGCAGAGACGAAGAAGAAGAAGAAACAGCAACACACAACACTGCCGAGGAGGAGAAATGTCGTTCTGTAGTTTCTTCGGTGGAGAGGTTTATAAAGACCACTTCAAACCAGGTACCTTCATCACTTTCACTTCTTGTACTTTGTTCAAAATGTTTACATCCCGGGTGAGATTGTGAGATTATAGCAAATTAGCTTAGCGACCCGGTCAGTGTAGTTAAATAACCGTGCAAATGTGTCTAAATGATCCACTTCTTTCCCTTAGTTTGTAGCTTCTAATAAAAGCTTTAGGTAAGGTTGACACTGTACACACGGTCACAGAAAATGACATAGCTGGGCATGGAAATACTGTAAATACCTGGTAAACTGGTCAACTTTTGTAACCCATGTTCAGGTTACACAACAACTCAGTTACAAAACTGGGTGTTGTTTAACAAATGAGAAGTTACATTTTCACTTTAACAACACACCTTTAAACAAATACAAATGCAACATAGTTTATATAAAAAAAATAATACTATAACTAACATAACATTTTATTTATAATGAATATAAAGAGAACTCACAGAAAGAAAGAAAAATGATCACAGTTGTCAATTGTTAAAGGATACCAACATAGCACCATTAGTTGGTTCTAACTTGATGGCAAGCCTGTGCTCTCTAAATAAGAATTGTATTAAAATAGGTCTCTCGTCATGTTGCACACCAGCCGTCATCTCCAATCCTTTCCTCCTCAGGGGTTTACGCGTGTTCCAAGTGTGATCACGAGCTGTTCTCCAGCCGCTCCAAGTACGAGCACTCGTCCCCCTGGCCGGCCTTCACGGAGACCATCCATGAGGACAGTGTGTCCAAACACAAGGAGAGACCTGGAGCATACAAGGTACAGTCAGTAGAACAGAGATGTACTTTGCCCTCAGTGTAAGTGCACAATTTCATACTTATGTATAAACAACTGTATAACACACAATATAAGTTACTAACTGTTGGTAAATAACTTATAACCCCTAAAATGATTTGTTAAATGCATTAAATACTGATTCAGATGTATGATGTGTTGTTCCAGGTGCGGTGTGGGAAATGTGGAAATGGACTAGGCCATGAATTTGTGAATGATGGGCCAGCCAAAGGGCTGTCTCGCTTCTGAATATTCAGCAGCTCACTGAAGTTCGTCCCTAAAGGTACAATAGATGGATTATAACACCAGGTTGCAGCTATTGTTTCTGCCCTGTTACATTGGCTCAATGGCTGTCCTCTCCCACAACCTCACACCTCCCGGTCTCTCTCCCACAGATAAGGTTGATGGACAGTAGGGTGAGCCGTCACAGGGAGGTGCTGCTGGAGTTGTAGACGTTTCTCTGTGACGCTGAAGGTGCGGACATTGGATGAAGTGTTCTGGGAAAAAGCCCGATCTGGGAGCACCAGGGCTCTGATGAATGATGGCCTCACTGGACAGCACGATCAGAGGACCGGTCTCAACACCTTTATTATGCAATCATCACCATCTGTAGGATGGCCTCACTAATTATACAATCACCTCTCATCAGTTTTACATTTATTGGGGTTTATTTATAATGGATTGCCTCATGGGGAGAATAAACTAAATCAACTATTTTATGGTATTTTTTACTGAAAGACTAAAATCGTTTATTTACCTTCACAGTTTTGCCTGTAAGTCTTCTGCTTTCCCCAAACTGTCAAAGTAAACAGACAAGTGAACCAGTCCGTCAGAAAGAAATACCTTAGGAAACTGTGAATCTAAGACTTTTTGAACCTTTTCCAAACATTACTCATGATATTATTTTAGTGTGTTCGGTGTGCAATGTGCAGAAAATGAGCAATACTTACTATTGTCACTCTTGAGAGGCTTTATGTAAATGGATCGCAATGACGGATATGCAAATAACAAATACATATATTTTAAATTAAAATAAAACAATGCTTTGGTAAAGAGTTGATGTTTATATTTTTCTTTTCAAATATTAAAGTCACTTTTTCTACGGACCAAATAGTTTCAGTTTTTTTGTGTATGAACAATTTATATAATATCACAGAGTCTGTAATGAAACAAGTAAGACAGATGGAGTCACTTGTTCTAAAAACTAGCTCTACTATATGAAAATATAGCATGATGCTGTTTTTCTCATTAGGAGGTAAAACCACTTCCACTCTGGTCACCTGTTTTCTTTACCCGTGTCTTATTCTTTATTAAATTATTATTAGTATTATTATTATATATTATTATATAAATTGATGAAATGTAGAGTAATGCTTTTTACAAGTTTAAAACCACACATTTTGGCTGACTGGACAGTCTGAATTGACACTACCCTCAGTGATGTACTGCCATCAAGTGGAAGTAATGAGAATATGATCAGACGTTACAGAAGGAGGGCAGAGCTGTTGACACTTGATCTGGACGTGCAGGTTTGTTCCAGCTTCAGCCGGGTGACTCTCTGAAAACATACGACTGAAACTAAAGAGAAATTACATTTGCTTTTAAGACACAGAGATATTTGAAATGGATGAAATGTCATATTGCTCTTTCTCTGGTGGAGAAGAATACAAGAATCACTTCCAACCTGGTGAGTAGCAAAGAAGCATGAAGTTGCACTGTAGTGAATGTTTTTTTTTTACTGGACCATGCATTAATACCCTTTGTACTCTCAGGTATATATGTCTGCTCTGAATGTGAGCACGAGTTATTTTCCAGCATGTCAAAGTTTGAGCACTCTTCTCCTTGGCCGGCCTTCTCAGAGACGATCCATGAGGACAGTGTCTCCAAACACCCTGAAGCATGGGGACCCATAAAGGTAGATTCCCATAGAAAAAGCAGCACTGCTGGATGAAACTTGGACATACAGTATAAAGCTAGACTTAATGTGTTTTACTTTAATGCTGAATTTGTGATTAAGGTAGAGTTTTAATTGAATCTTCTGGATTTAAATATCCCAGGTTTGTTGCGGCAAGTGTGGCAATGGATTGGGCCATGAGTTCTTGTATGACGGACCAAGGGAGGGGCTATCCCGCTTCTGAATATTCAGCAGCTCTCTGGTGTTCATCCCTAAAGGTGAAGTGGTTTTTATCTTTCACACGCACACACACACGCACACACACACAGTACATTACAAAGCTGCGCTGACAGATTGCACCCTTATCATCCACCTTTAACCCACTTTCTGTTTTGGCCTCTTCTCTCTCCACAGAAAAGGTTGATGGACAGAAAGGTGAGCTGTAAAAAAGAATATAGTTTCCTGCTGCTGACGGTGCGGACAGTGGATGAAGTGCTCCGGCATAAAGCCTGATGGAGGACTGGGGCTCTGATGGACAGTGGCCTCACTAGGCAGCAAGAACAGACTGGTCTCAAACACTGTTTTTAAACCATGAGCATAGAGACACACATGAAAACAGCCACTTGGTCAGTTTTGCACATTGTTTACATGCCTCAGTGCAAATTAACCTCCCACTCTGGATCTATGAAATTATGTTAAACACACTGGAAAGACTTTATTCACTTCAGACAATCATCCTCCCTCCAAAGTGTAATTGCATGCTTCCATCAGTTGATGGTGCTGTGTGCCCTAAAAATTCTCCCTAATGCATTACTCTGGACATACAGTAGTTTGTTCTCTGTACATAAAGTAGAGCTATACATTATTGCAATGTATGAATTACATGTTATTGCTGTGAACACACTGACTAGAGTGTAATACCTACAGTACTTCTTAGTGATTTTTTTACTGATGCTGTCTACTCACAATTTTTTCACATTTCAGTTAAATTTACTGGACTGAGAATGAGGAATTCTAAATGCTGCCTGCAAAAAAAAAAAAAAAAGAGCAAGAGGTGTTCCCACTTGCCATCTTCCCTGTCATGGCAGAGGCCTAGTTTTAGGGAGTAGACCCTGGAATTATCTGGATTACTTTGCTGAGTAAACCTCGGTTCATGTTCCAGACTTGAGAGGGTCCTGTGTTTTTCTGCTCAGCAAAGTTTTCCAGATAACTCAGTAAAGTGCTCCCTGGCCCGTGCAGTGGTGGAATTATAAACAAAGTGAGGATGTGGGGGTATGTTCGGCAGCTCTTGGGCTTTTTAAATGTCTGGGATGAGCAGGTGTGAAGCTGCTCATTTCAAAGGCTGGAAGATCAGAGGGGGAGATGAAAGCTGC
Organism: Lateolabrax maculatus; assembly: GCA_031216445.1. Lineage (NCBI taxonomy): Eukaryota > Metazoa > Chordata > Actinopteri > Acropomatiformes > Lateolabracidae > Lateolabrax > Lateolabrax maculatus. Next base: position 15,622,706 of record CM062216.1, on the reverse strand, counting down.
AGTGTCAGGCAGAGGATTAAGAAAGGAAGTGCAAACATTCACAGATTGTAATGACGTGCAGCAGTAAAGCATTGAAAGCAAAGACTGTTCATTTTATGTGATGATTTTGTCTGTAAGGTATGATCAAGTTCACTTCAGAGGGAGCAGCTGTTGCAAATGTGCTTTTGTTCCTTGTATTTGAAGTAGTTTAAAGAGTATTGTTTCTAAATGTCAGTATTCCGCTGAAAGTGATGTTCAGTTTTTGAAGGCTGTAGATCCTAAATCCCTCTGACTTAAAGTTGAAAGGTCAAGCTAGTCCGCTTAAATCCAAATGTTGCCTCACCTCAAGCTCTACATTAATTGAGTAATAACTTCCTTGTGACTGATTGGATGTCTTTGTCGTGGATTCTCGGTTGAGTTGCCGCACACAGCTGGCACACAGACTACACCGGGTGGGAAGAGGAAGGGGAGTCAGAGAGGGGAAGAGCGAGAAACTCAACAGACAGACAGGGATCAAAATACAAAGATAACCACATGTGAGAATGAGAGATGGAGAGGAAAAGGAAATTGCCCAAAACACGGGACTGTAATTATCATTTGCTATCTGTGAGAACAGTCTTTCTGGCTGGCATCTGAGCACAGCTGTATGGCCAAGAGGAAGCAAACAGGAAGGAGGAAGTGGTAATCCCGAACCTCTGATAGGATCGCAAGACAGACTCAAATCCACTGACCTCTGGGGCTCATCCTGCTCGTAAGCAAACTGGATCCTTGATTACATTAAACCACTCCAAAGCCTTTCTCAGTCCCAAAGGCCGAGCCTCGAGGTACAACTTAAACGCGTGTGTGCCACTGACTCATTCACAGGACATCTTGTTTTAATTGTAACGTATACGAGCCCGCGGCTTGGATGTGGATGTTTACGGGCACTGCACCTGCTTCTGTTTTGGGCCACAGAAAAGAAGTGTCTCCTTCTGCGTCCACACGCCATGACATTATGCCCGGTTCATCAAGGTAGTGCTCCCTAAGACGATGTGTCATCCAGTGGCTCTGCTTCACACACCACAGAAGCTGTGATCACTTTGTGGGAGGAATAAAGCTCCTGAATGCGTGACTGTAAGAGAAATAGAGAAAGGTCCTTTCATCAGGGGAGTAATATCTGCAGTATGTGAGTTACCCCACAGTGTGTGATGTCTCCATCCGTACATGGTGAGGCTGCCCTCCACATGTTATAGACACACACATGTTGGCCAATCATCTGTCTCCCTTTGTTTGATGAATGAAAGGATAAACAAAGCTTTTATACATGACACTGGAATGTGACTTTCGCTTTGGATCAAAGAAAAGTTCTGGAAACTCAAGGCCATCCAGGTTGGGCATTGTTGTAGTTCTGTCAGGACAACATGTGTTTGAAAGAGACGGGGCTTATGAAAACCAAAATGAGAATATTTTTGCTCGTACTCTCAGCAGTATACCACAACGTGAAACGATGTGTAGTTTACTGAGTGTATGAACAGATTTTATGTGGTGCGGGTACGGGAAATTGATATCTTGATGGGCCGTATTGGTTATAAACACTGTAAATGTGGAATGAGGAGTAACAAAAATATAATTACATTAAAGAAGAAACAATGAAAAGCCTCAATATTTTGTTAGTTCCAACAAAATGTCAACAGTTTAAACGTGAGGAATCGATTTTGCACAATGTAAACTTGCACAGCAAAGCCAAAAAGCACCCTGTAAAATCCCAAGTATGAAGACTACCAGTGAGAAAATAAACAATATGAGAAATTTCAAAGATTTCGATCTTCAATGGCTTCTCCCGCTCTATTGTCGCCTTTATCACATGATCACATTCCTGTTTCTGAGCTCCACCAGCTTCAATAACACAGAGGGGTTTTAAACCTATATGTTTTTGCAAACATCACTCACTATCTGCACTCTGATCTGTTTCAGGGAGACAGGACCCCGAGACAACAGCACAGGTTGGTCTGAAAGATTCAAAGGGAATACTTGAGGTGTGTGGCACTGGTATTGTTCACACTGATCAGGGAGAGGGCTCCTTATTTTTGGGGATGCTGGATTGACTTTGGGATAAGAGAGGAGATTTAAAACAGGAGAATAAGACCGGCTGATTGTGTGCCCACATTAACTTTTATCCTACCCTGATCAGACATTAAGGGCTTGAAAGGCCTCAGATGCGGGCAGAGGGATCCAGAAAGACACTGTGGACAAACTGTGTTTCATGTCAAACAACTGTTCCTTTCCACTTTGTGTTTGCTGCATGAGTTTCAGAGGAAGAGGCTGGTAAAAACTGATCAAATGGAGCCCCAGATAAAAGTGTGCCAGAGGCAAGGAAACATTTATCAAACAGGCAGACTTTGGAGTATGGAAATATCAGGACGGTTTGGGATTTCAGCTGAATGATTTAAAAGGAGGCTCAGCTCACAGATAGTCAGAGCAGTGATGGACTGTGGAAAATGCTGTATTTGTGTCAGTGCGTGTCCAAAAATGTCAGAGGCCTTTGACGTCTGAAGAGATTTATGGCACGCTAAAAAACATCTTTACTCAGACAGAGACTGTACACTACCGAGGAGAAGAAAGTAATTACCTCAGTCTTTCCCTGGGTACAGTGCCACAGACTGTCTTCCTCGCCCACCAAACCTCCACCCACCCACCCAGCTAACCCCAGCTCCCTGCAATTTGTGGCTGCTCATCCTCTGTCATCTTGGTTAGTAATCCCAGCGGTCTCCATATGAGATGCAAATCATACTGTTTGTGTGTTAAAAGGAAGACAACTGCAAGCATGTTTGCGCATGCTCTTTACCTTATATGATGCCACACTCTTTTCTGTGTATGTGTGTGTTTGCAACGCATCAACACATACAGTCGGTATAACATTTTGTGAACCCTGCAACCCCCCACATGCCCCACATGGGTGGTCTTAATAGTGAAGATTGCTCCCTTGGTCCTGCTGATTGTTAACTTCTGTGCCGAAAATGTTCAGAGGTGCCTGAGCTTTATTCTCCTTAGTGATTATAACTCAATCAGGAACCTATAATCTACATCATTCCCAGTATTATGGGAGAGCTACAAAGGTGTTTTGGCTTTGGTCTTTCTCAGTAGATAGTGTATGATAGATAAAGTAGGAAAAGAAGAAACTGTTATAGGGAGAGATGATCTGCCGTAGCAGGCCTACCATTTGCATTTTCTGACTGTATGTGTGTGTTTGTGAGCATGTGAACAGAATGCGTTTTTTTCACAGCATGTCCTTTAAAAAAAATTGTTCAGCAATTTGGGAAATACATTTATTAACTTTCTGGTGGAGAGTTAGATTAAAAGATTGATAACACTCTCATATCTGTCCATTAAATATGAACCAGGATAGCTTATCTTAGCACGAAGACCGGAGACAGGGGGAAACAGCTTGCATGGCTCTGTCCAAAGGTAAGAAAATCTGCCACCCCACTACTCAGAAAAACATTAGAAAAAGAAAAAATGGACCATCTCATATTACAATCATATGGTCAATTTACTGTCAGATATGTAGCTACATATTTACCATGGAGACATGAGAGTGGTATCGATCTTCTCATCTAACTCATTTTTCTCGTTTCCTAAAATGTCAAACTATCCTTTTAAAGCACAGCTAGCCTCTGTAAACTGGTATTTTACTCCAAAAAAATAACAATTACCGGATTTAAAAGAAGCATTTATACGTGTGTGTTTTATTTGTGTGATCACATCTGGATCCTGCTCGTTGCATGAATGAGGGGAATTCCATATACCTCCTCAGCTTTATGCCCCTCAGCACCTATTGTGTAACACACACACACACACACACACACACACGCACAGACACATTGATTTTACCTTTTGACAGCAACTCCAGCAACATTAGAGCCAACTATCTCGTTGAGTTATCATTCATCGCTCGCTTTCATATATCAAAAATAATCCTCGAATACATGATTAATATATCTTCAGCATCAAGATTTGGCACCGTCAAACTTTAATTCTCCACATTTGCACTTTTACTTTTGTGCCAGAAAAGCAAATACCCTCTAATCTCACCTGTCAATCACTCTGCAGTAATTGTTTTGTGTCTGGATCCCTCAGCCTCTCCCTATTGGCTTGTTATTGCCTGGATTTGTGCAGAGAACACCGTGTTATGCCAGAACTAGACAGTGAAGACAGAGCGTGTACTTGGTGTTTCCCTCCATTTTGTAACAATCATTTCAGGAAGTGAATGATTGCTTGGTCAAAACAGAGTCCAAATTAATTTTAACTGTATTTTTGGGGAAGTCCGCAGAAAAGGCTTCCTGCTGTCATTTGGACCAGCAGCTCTGATGTGTCCCCAAAAACACCGACCTCAAAACCCAAAGTGAGACCAGATGAGCGCTGCGGGAAGGAGAGGAAGATTTGTGTGTGAGCGTGCGTGACTACGTGTGTGTCGGTAAAGGGGTTGAAAAAGAAGAGGTCAGAGACTCAGAATACATTCCCACAGGAATGAGGCTGACAGACAGCCCAATATGATTATCAGCTCTACGACAAAGTGAGGGTGTGGTGGTGGTGCTTTTACGGAAGAGGACAAATATCCAACTCTACTATGACCACGACTCGCAGTCATGAACCTGTGCTGATTTGTAAAAAGAAGTCTCGATCCAAATGATCTCTTTGCGCCAAAAGTTAAAGTAATAGTTTGGCACTTTGGGAAATTTGCTTTCTTTCTGAGAATTAGATGAGAAGTATGCATAAGGACTGAAAACGAGGGGGAAACAGCTAGCCTGGCTCTGTATGAACGGAACAAAATCTGCCTACCAGCATCTCTAAAGCTCACCGATGAACACGTTATATATCTTGTTTGGTTAATGTGTGCAAAAACCAAAGTATAAAAGTGACAATTCGGCTTTTTACGACCAAGAAAAAGCCAGGTACATAACCATCCTCAAAATGGCAATTAATCGCTTTTACACTTATGTTTTTGTGCAAATCAGATACGACATGTTAATTAGTGAGCCTTAGGGTTCCTGGCTCACTGGCTGCTGGCTGTAGCTACTTATTTACTGTAGCAGACAGACATGTGAGTGGTATGGATTTTCTCACCTAACAGATAAGATAAGTGCCCCAATGTCTTACTAAGTTCAAACTAAACAACATATCAATCTCTAGAGTGAAATATTCAATTTTTAAAGTTAATTTATCTGCCAACAGGCCTGTTTTTTTCCTGGTGGGTCACATATTTGGTACACTCCTGTCCCCTTTGGCCAAAACAACCGTCAGCTCCTTCACTGATGGTTTGCTTGTTTGAGTCGCACACATGATTTCGCATTCCTGTGAAACGCAGTCTGGCCCCACAGGGTAGAAGCCCATCTCCTGTTTCTGCAGCATGAAACAGTTTGACACAAACACACACACACACACACACACACACACACACACACACACACACACACACACACACACTCCCGCTGGCCTGCAGGATCTCACAGGACAGGTGATACTATTTTAGCAGACCTGACTCAACAGTGAAGCAATGGACAGAGCAGTTTTGTCTTCTTCTTTTTTTTTTTTTTAGGATGACAGCTCTCTTTTCTCACAGTCGATGTGACAGGTTGGAATTTGAAAAAACATGGGAAACTCCAGAGAGCGGAGAGACAAACTGCTGTGGTTTTACACCAGTAATTACAGTCAGTTAACACCCATCTGATGACTGTTTTTATTTACAGAAATCATCCAGGTTTGACTTGTTTACATAAATGAATGCATAGCCACCGGTTAAATAATGAGACATTCACCCGGTTGCTCATTCACACGCATATTTCGCCCGTCCAATTGTTTTGGACAAGTTGAATGAGTGTAAAAAATTAACGAGCACATCAATTTGGGTGGCGGTTCTGGCCCAGTAACAGTAGCACAGTGTTCGATCCATCTGTCCGTGTCAGTGAATTGCAAAGATGGAAAGAAAGTTGTTTTTCACACACTGGGCGGAAATAGATGGTGACAGTGACACATAAAAGGCAGGGCTGCGGTTTGGAGCTGACGTCATGGCAATCAACATTTAAGACGACAAGGCCTTTCAATGAAGGAAAGCCACACAGAGCAGCCCACAAGCATTTCAGTAAGTAACAGTCTGGGATTGGGTACCACAAGTGGTACATGTGCACGCAGACTGGAACAATAGGCGTCCGCAGGCACATGGATGCATGCATAAGACCCTTAAGGCATTAAAGTCTCTGCACGCATATGTGTACACATAAACATTAAGATACATGTTGCAGTTCAAAATGTTTCACCTTCACAGCTCTGTTCGATTTGCAGGCACACGTCTTAGTGAATCCCCCAAAGTGAGCTGGGAGGCATGAAACTGTATACTCAACTAATCACGTTTTTTTTTTCTTTTTTAACCTCTTTCTCACTCCGTTTCTCTCTCACTTGCACTCGTCTTCTGTCATGCAGATTCAAACACACATATATATAAGCACACACAAGTTCATCTCACACCCCCGCTCCCTGCGCCTCACCCTTCCCAACACACCCAATATCACTTAGCAGCCAACCACCAGATCCCGCTTTTCACCGCAGAGCTGTGGATTAGAAAAGAAGGCATATCCCAAATGGTCTGTGGCTTGTGTGATGACATGATTGTCATTCAGTTTAATTCCCTCTGTACTCTTTAGATTCCCGTTCGCCTGATTCTATGGCTACAATAAAGCACCCAGAGAAGGTAAATAACAGTTTAAAAAAACACAAGGCTCCTGTACAGACTCGCTCCCTGGAAAGGCATCTTAGTTTTTATTGCCAAGATGAAAGACACATTGAAAATAGTTCTGTGCAGCTGGTTTCTAGTGGTCGAGCAAGGCTTGCATGCATTTTTGTTTATTTGAAAAATATCTCTATACATGTATATCGGTTGCGTAATTGAACCTCCTGGCTTTGGGTGCTGCCCAAATCGAACCCTCATGAAGTTGGAATGAATCGCAGCAAACTCTTCCTCCGATATAAATTACTCCCATGTTGATCTTGAGGCATTATGTGGGTCTAACACTGTTAGACCCCTAATGCTTTCAAGGCCGTCAAGGCTGTTGCGTAAGCCCCAAACATCTCTCCTCTCAGATCTTTAGTACATTCATCCTTTCAGCGATGTCCCTATAAAGCTGCAGGGCAAGTCTGGTAGGCTGAAAGTTCTCCTGGAGGCGGAAAAAAAAAGATCGATGCACCTGTGTGAAGGTGGTGGGACACGAGGGGTGGAGGGTGGGAGGAGAAAAGGAAGAAGTTGGGGGAGTACGTTGTGTGTGGATTGAGAGATCAGAGTGATTTTGTTCAGTCCTCCGTCTCCTCGTCCATCCATCATTCTTACCGACTTTGCCTACGTCTGCAGATGAAAGTTGGGAAAGCTCCAGGAGAAGGGTGGGGCTTCACGCTTGCTTTGTTGTTGGCTTTTGTATTCAGCGATCCTCTCTACCTGAGGGCTCGGCCGCTGAGCATCTAACATACAGCAGAGGGTGTGTGCCATCTTTTATTTCTTCAAAGGAGCTGCACTTCAGACACCACAATGTGAACATTAAACTTAATTGTTTTGGGATAACCCCCTTTGGTCTAATAACCACATCACTGCACAGAAAACCCAATAAAGAGTGAATTTGTTTGGAGATCGCAAAAGCTACAATTAATCCAAAACAGTAGGAAAATTTGCCGATATACATCTTCAATCTGGAGTTCATTACTAATAAATATCTCATTCATTCCAGATGCAATAAAAAGCACCAGGTTCTATTTGCAGGAAACTACAGCCATGCATCTGCACCGCTTCATGAGTATCTCCTGGGCGGTGGTTTCAAAGACCTGTCGTGAAGGCTTTAAAGATTCTCCTGGGTATCTTGCGGCTATCGCAAATGGTCGACAGCTTCTTCCTTATAGTGGAAATTAGAAAATGAGAGAGGAACATTCTGCTTTTGCTGAGGAGGATTTGTAATTTGCCATAATGGCTGACACATGTATACGCCATCAGCAGGCCTCTGGCTATGGAAATCTCTATCAGTGGTGCACACAGGGATGCAGCAGCAGTACACACCTGCAGGCACCAGCGGTTGGAAATGCAGTCTGGAAATAAGTGCCTACACATTAATGTGAGCACATAGTAATGTACACAAAGATATGGCGACGTATGCACACAAACACATCAACAGAGAGACATATTATCCAACCTCAATCCTATACATACAAACACAGTTCACAACTTGCATGTCGTATTTGTTTCCTCAACACTACTGCAGCCTGTTTGTTTCTTTAATCTCGCTGTTTATATTTCTGGGTCCAAACCTGTCAGTATAACTCCAACTGGAGCAATTAGCGTGAGGGAAAAGCAAATAAAATGTCTGATGAAAGCAAAGCCTAGATCCTGACCTCATTCTGACTGAATCTGCCGCTAGCCAGCAGACAGCCATTTCCAAAGCTGTGAATTCCTCAGTGCCAGGCTGGCCTCTCTTTGGATGGATTTACAATGGCTGTTTGTGCTTCAAAACATATCATTATTCTATATTTGCCTGGGTCATGTCAGTATTCGCAGACCTTTGTTTGAGCACTCTTTTCTTTAAAACTGGTTTTACATCTCAGAAGACGGAAATTGCAATCACAGGCGTTGTAATGCTTCACTTTGAAAAGCTTATAGGCTGTATGCCTTACAGAGGACGTTTGACATTTTGGGACGTATGGCCTTCAATAAATCGCTTTGTTGTCCAGAGTCGGATGAGAAGATTGATGGCACTCTCATGTACGCTAAATATGTCTTACTTAGCTTAGCACAAAGACTAAGCTGAAAACAGAGTGAAAACTTTTTCTTGGGGTTGCTTTTAAATCAAGCGATCTCTGTTTTCTCTGAGGACACAGAGGATGAGAGCTGAACGAATATAAAATATATAAAAATTCTCAATCAGCTAACACAGTGAGTTTGCCAAATTCATGTGTTATCTCTGAAACGTACCGTGCCCCGGGGCTGAGGTGTGCGTTGGTGTGTGTGTGCGACTCTTTTCTCAGACAGATTATCTACCTCAGTTCCCCTTTGCCTCCCCTCACGCTCTTTCCATGCCGTCCATTCAAACAGCTGCTCGGTGTGTTAGTCAGGTTCAAAGTCTGAACTCCATCTCTTTGCCAGAAGAAACTCTATCCCTGCTCCGGCTTTACAGAGTCGTGGGGAATATCCCGGCGCTGATTCTTCCTGTACAGCCCCCAAAGGTGACACACTCTGCCTCTGATACTGTATTTATGGCACGGAGCAGGCGCAGGGCCCCCGTCCTGCTTCAGGCCTATTGTTTTGGAGGTTTTTGTCGGGGGACTTGTCGATGTGTCGGCTTCGTGTTGAGTCTCAGGGTGCAGGGAGAGTACAAGAGGTTTTGGATAGACATCCTGGGGGCTTCTCTTATTCACAGGGCTGACTGAGACATCTATCATACGGGTTCAAAGGGGCAAGAGGATTTTCCTGTGTGGGGTCAGCTTACATTTGTAAAACACTGATGTGCCTGTAGCCCATAATAAAGTGCTTAAGATTTTTTTTTTCTCATGTCGCAAAGTTCCACAACGACGAACATTTCTGTTGCAAAAAATAGAAAATAATTTGAAAGGCTGCTCATATTCATAACTTTAAGTCACAGACAGACCACAAAGATAAAAAGAAAAGTTTCCCAAATGATTTAAATGGTTTCTTTGTTAATAATACATAACGTAATTTATGTTGGAAATAAAACATCTATTTGAAAATGTTGACATATAATAATAAACATGGGCTCATATGTAGGCATGTTTATCTATAGCTGGAGGAGGGAGGGGTGGAGACTTGTTAAAAAAAAAAAAAAAAAAGGGCGTAGGAAAAGCGGAGGAGAAACCTTGAATGAGACCTCAGTGCGCACAGATACAGCAGGCTGCAAGTCTCATCTGACTGCAAATAAACGAGTCATGTCAAATGACAAAACTTTTAGATCGACAGGGAATCCTTTTCTGTCCTTCCTGAAATAAAGAGACAAAGATTATGAGGATCATTTGTGACAGTTCCACTGAAGCTCTCCATGTGATGCCTCACCTTAGTGCAACAGGTTCTGCGCTGAAGCGTTGAGTTGAATTTCATTTAACAGTATCAACTCCGACCAGTGCAGGAAGAAGAAGCATGCTGTCCCCGTTTTGGCCCTTTGGCATCGAGCAGGAGATCAACTCATGGGATGTAGTGGATGCAGAGTCAGGTTCAACTTCGGGAAGGTGCTCTCCAAAGTCTCGGTGTTTTTTACCATGGTCCTGATCTTCACCTACTTCTTTTACTGCCTCACGGGATTCTGCGACTCGGCTCCGAGGACCTCGTACAGCCAGCAGGCTCTCGACTATGACGCTCTGGACGATCATCGCCGCGCTCTGGGCGACCTGCGACCGTCGCCGCGTCTCCTGCCGGACGCGCCGCCCCAGCGGAACCGCAGCGTCCCCGCGGACGCGGAACGGGCGGACGCGGCGGGGCGCAGGCTGCCCCAGCGCGGGGCGGACGGCGCACCGGAGAGCGCCCAGAGCGGCGGCATCCCCGTGTCCAACTCTTTCGGCGCCAAGAGGTTCCCGCAGGCGATCATTATCGGCGTGAAGAAAGGAGGAACCCGCGCCCTGCTGGAGTTTCTCCGCATCCACCCGGACGTGAGGGCGGTCGGCGCGGAGCCGCACTTCTTCGACAGGTTTTATGATAGAGGGCTGGAGTGGTACAGGTAGGGCAACACTCTGACAAACACATGTTAACAGCAGGTTTTGGTGCCTTTATGCTCAGTTTTGGCAGCAAAATTAAAAAAATCATTTGCAAGGACTTTTTACAGCACTTATAAATATATAAATAAGTTATAGTTGTAGGTCCAAATTAAGGCACATGAGGCAAATGCAGTGTTATAAACAGCATTAGATTGAATACCATATACATTCAGTACTGGATGTCACACACATGCTTGAGTCCCAGTAGGAATATGAGAAGTTTTTTTTTTTTTTTATCTTTAAAATAAAGCCTTGGATGCCATGGCAGACAGTGCAGGTCAGGATGATGTATGGCAGGCCGAAGGGTCAGGGATGTCTCTGCTGACAGGCTCTCACCTGATGTCTCCTGTCAATAGACTGGAAAGTCCATACACTAGCTGGCTGACGTGTTCGGATCACCATAAGCCAATATCCTCCCCGCATGCCGCACTGTAGATCAAAAGGCTAGTGGGGTCTCTGGGGAGCACTTCATCATCTTGACAGTCATCTAAACACCGTTTATACTCTTCAACGGGACATCCTGTATTAACATTCCCACCTTGTTCCTGAGTGGGAGTCCAACATCACAGTGATTTCTCTGATATGTTACACATTAAAGGATATAAACCTGATCCATACAACTCATTCATGTCAGATATATACAGTAGGTCTTGGCTGCACGTCACAGTGATATTGTTTTATGGTTCTATACACGGAGGCACATAAAATGTTCATCGGCTACTGTCGCTGTGACAGCAGCCGATTCGGGGTGACCAGGCTGACCAGAGCTATCATTTGGGTGTAGTTAAGGCCTTGAGGATGAAGGATTTAGGATGAAGCTGGTCCTGATCATCTCCAGATGTTCTACAAGCTCCTGGAGAAGGTCCCAGCTCAGCCCAAACACTTTCACCAGGGTCAGAACACTATTTCAGACCTGTGAGCCCTAAAGGTGCCATAAGGAGGATGAAGAGCACTGATAAACAACAATAAACTTTGATAACAAGATGGTACTTGAATTTCTAAGGTGTAATTTGATCTTCTCTTGACTTAGAAAAAAAAAAAAAAGTTGTGTTTTAACTGAGCACATAAGGACACATGGAAACACTTTCACCACTGACAATTTTAGCGTGCTGCTAAGCTTCCTCTCTATTTTTCTCCTAAACACACACATGCACCACATGCACATGCAGGTTAGTGCTTTGCTCCCTTACTTTTTCCTCTTTTACACAACTGTCCTCTGCTGTCTCTCATCCCACATCTTTCCCTCTCTCCTTTTAATCAACCTTCTCACCGCTTTCTCTCACTCGTCTGGCTTCGCTTCTCCTCGCTCTTCCTCTAGTGCAGAGGATGTCTTTATGTGGAAATACCTGTGGCAGACCTGTTGTTTCCAGGGCATGTTTTATGTGTGTTCCTGTGTGTTTTAATTAGCCTGACTGGTGCTGTAAAGCTGTAACGCTTTAATGCTGTAGTTTTGTTAGTGCTGTAACACGGCAGCGACACTAACACGGTCTGTTAAAGTTGGATCAGTCATAAGAAGGGCTGCAACTAATGATTATTTTCATTATTGATCAATTTGCTGATTATTTTCTCAGTTAATAGATTTTCTTTCATGAAATGGCCATTATAATTTGAGCCCAAGGTCACATATTCAAATTGCTTATTCTGTTTGATTAACAGCATAAAAATCTAAAATATTCAGTTTATTATCATATATGACAAAGAAAAGCAACTCATTCTTAGATTTGAGAAGCAGGAACCAGCAAATGTTGCTTTTTAAAACGACTGAAGATTAATCAATTATCAAAATAGTTGCTTTTCTAGTTCATTTTATAAAGTAATTTTCTGTCGATTGACTAATCAAAACAGAAGAAGAAAAACTCCCTATGCAAAATAAATTTCTGTTGTGATGCCAAATTTCTCTGTAGATACAATCTGCTTGAAAGTCATTATGAATGATGATTTGTGATTTTTGGATTTGACAAATGAAAGTGGGCAGGTGATCCAGTTGAAGCCGTTCTGATGGGTGTGATCTACTAAAAAATACCAGTATACTGTTATAGCTATTTTCTTGATAGATGTAAACTTAGCTGAAACTGGAGGTGGAGAAGAGTTGGAAGGATTATAACAACAAAAGAGACAGCAGCAACGTGATCCTTGGTGAAATCACTGAAAGATGATTCCCCTGTTGCCACCAAATCTCAGAAATTGGAAAAATCTGTTTGCTGTCATCCGCAGTGACACACAGTGAAGCTGCTGGAAGTTGCGGAGCAGCACAGCGTTGTGTGTGTGTGTGTGTGTGTGTGTGTGTGTGTGTGTCAGTGACAGCAAGAAGTCATCCATGTGGAACAAGCACATCCTCCTCACCTGACTGTCATTGAATACAGGGTCAACTCACTGTCACATCTGCTAACACTACACACACACACACACACACACACACACACACACACACACACACACACACACACACACACTTTTGCCCATCTACACAGATTTGGTATGAGTCTGCTGTGTATGACAGGCTCTGAAAAGCCAACCCTGAGCTGTGACATTTTATACTGTTGAAGCTCCCCGCTTCATCTGCTGCTCTCAGGTCAACATGATCATATTTCTATGAATACATATGGATGTAAATATTTCCCTGGATCATGAACCTTAGTTTAGAAGCAATTAAATCTACAATGTCTTATTACTTTATCCACTCTCCCCTTTCAGGCACTTATGACCTTTGCATGCTTGTATTTCAGCCACAATCAATATTAAAAACTTCAAATGCCTCCAAACCAGAAAACTGTTAATCATTTTGTAGTTGAGTCTAAATCTCATAATGAGTAATAAAAACATAACCTTTGCCAAAGACACATGGTTTCAGATGAACATATCTGACAACAATTTGTGCATTGTGATACTCCGCCTGCTTCCACATGTCTTGGACGGAGAAATAAGCACGAACTGCAGGCGATTCTAGCAGATAGATGACAGTCTGGCATGGTCACATATTGAGCCTATGCTGTCAGATATTGGCGATCTGCATGCTGGAGACACTTCATAGACGCAGCAGTACCCTCCCATGTACGTTGTTTCAACAGCATTGTCTTCTGTGAGACAAACTTAGATCTCATTTGTGTGTTTTCCATCACTTTAATCTTGTCAGTCAGACCTCTCTCTCTCTCTGTCCTCTCCACCCAGCCTGTCTCTATCCCCTTCTCTCGTTTGCATGTGTGAATATGAGCCCATTACGAGAATGGAAAAGCCACAAATAGTGCATTCACAATGAAGCGAAGATTTAATGAATTTCTGTGTTGTTTTATGACTTTAAGGGGACTTCATGGAGTGATGGGTTTCATATGGGACTTAAGAGCAACCGCAGAAAACTGCAAAACCTCAGCTTTCCATGGCACAATAGTTCTGATTGTCATGGCTTTGTCACCATGACTTGGGCTACAATGAGTAACTCACAAATTAAGTCTTTTTTTTTTTTTTTTTTTTTTGGTATTTTCAGCTCCTTGATGACGTTAACATGAGAACATTTGTTGTTGTTGTCTTGTAGCAGAACAAGCAGTAGTTATTTTAAAAGAGATGAACACCGTGCTTACACTGATCAGTTACACAGCTTTTCATCCAAGAGCCAAAAGAACAACCTAAAGACCAAATTACTATATTTGATTTATGAAAATGTAATTTCTGCATTTCCATTTGAGGAAAAAAAGCAGTCCACAAGTTCCGTCAATATTTTGAAAGCATGTCAATTGGCTGACCTACAGTCATGACACCAGAGGCCATGCCTCATCGGATTTCTATTAAAATACAGTATAAATCCTTTAAGGGCAGCAGCACAAGGGCAAAGATAAATTACATTGGTCCCTAAAAAGACGTGGATCTTTGTAAATAAGAGTATGAAGTGATGACAACTGGTAAAAATAAGAGGGATTTATGCTGGTCTTCAGGATAATGGATTAGTAATTTTACACATATGCTTCTTTTCATTATACATCAAGTTTGTTGGATCAATTTTGTCAGATCAGAAAAGTGATGACAAAATAAAACAACAAAATCTTCTTCATCATTTTACTTGCTACTTGTTACAAAATATGGAGAATGGAAATTTTATTTTATTTTATTTAACATCATCATGATTTTTGAACATTTACAAACATCAAAATACCCTTTGACCCCTTGCACATGTCTGAGTTACTAAAACATTAAAATACATAATGCAATGCAAGGATTTTTTTAGATTACTGTAATATATTGTGTAAAATATATCTACTGTCATTTACAGTTTCTAAAACTGCAGTCTGTTGTCATGTATGTAATTTCCCCCATCTTTGCCATCCATACAATTCAAAACATATCGATATAGAGTACTGTACAATATTTAATTTCCCTGTATTTTGAACAGAAACTGTTGGTTGATGATTTTAATAATGTGTTTATGTATATAAATCAATCCTGACTGATACTTATCTCCTAAATATTCATATATGTAGATAAATATACTCATTTTTGTAGTGTTAAGTAGTAATGGAACAAAATCATTTGTTTTACCTCCCTTATGAGCTGTTAAGATCTGGCATGCGAGACTGTGCTGTGCTGTGTTTTACCTTAAAACCATCCTAGCACTGCATTCATGCATGTTTTATTTCAGTATTTCCTAGGAGGAGGTCAGGTCAACACTTACCATGTCAGTCTGGATTTTTGACAGTTGAAATGGGGAAAGTGGACTCTAATGCGCATGGGGCAAAGTTTTCCAAAGCGAGGGTGATTTTCCCGACACCTCATTCTGTGTTCACTCCAGCCCTGAGGCACTAAGTGATAGAGGCTGAACACGACTGATTGGTGTAACAGATCAGGAAGTGGTCTCTGTAGTTTTGAGTTGTATTGTGTTTTAATGGTGGTGGGGTTTGGCTGGAGCTGGGTCTAGGTGGTGTTATAAGGTTTGAAAAGGCCCTCACTCACACCCCATATGGTGGAAATTATGATAATTTGAGGAGCATTGTGGTGCATTTGAGGGCGCCTGTAAAATCTTTCAGTTTTCAGTCGTGTCGTTTCAGCTCTGGACGGCAGTTAGCTGGTGAATAAAATACTGCGTGAAGAAATAATGGTTTTGTTACAGTTGGCCAAAATGAAATGTTTCAGATACTTGGTAGTCATGCTCAGTTGAGCTGCCATTTCCAGAAAAGAATAACGCAAGGTTGAAAACAGATGGGAGTATCGGAAGTAGCCTAATGGAAATACAGTGATATTACCCATGGGAAATTAATAAACTGTAGTCAACAATTACATGGCTTCTGGAGCCTGATTCTCATAATTGCAGTAAATGACCAAGAGAGCCGCAATTATGTTCTGTTTAGTATCAGACTAATATCAGTACTTGGACCGGGTGATCAAACTTTAATACTTTTTGGGCACAAATTGTGTCCCTGTAAGTATCAACAACTGTCAACTGGTCTGAAAGTCTTGTTGACGTTTTCTTTGATTAGACATTTCCAGATTACACAGTATTTTTGAGCTAAATGCAAAGCATACTAACAATGACAATGCATATGTTTAGCAGTATAATGTTTACCATGTTCACTATCTTAGTGTAGTGTGTTGGCATGCTAATGTCTGCTAATTGGCAATAAACACAAAGTACAGCTGCGGTTGTCATAAGGACATATTGAAATCTTGATCTAATTAATGATGGAGCTGGAGATCCCCAAAAGTTGCTACAGTTTATAATGAGGGGGACATGAATGCCTGCACCAACTTATACAGTAATTCATCCAGAAGTTATTGAGATAATCGGTCTCGACCAAAGTGGTGGACTGAGCACTTATTTTGTCAAATAGAAAATTGGATTTTGTATAAAAAACATTTTATATTCCTCAGTGTATCAAAAAAAGTATTGTATTGGTATTGGCATGGGTGTAGAACATTTTCAAACAATTCCCATTCCTAATCAGCACTTCTACCATGAGAAGAGTCACTGCTACTTTCATGTGCCAAATGCTGAAGCCATTACTGAATTCCCCACCAAAGCATCAATGACATCCTGTTAAGACTCCTAATTACAGTATGACTGGACGCTCATATGCCATGCAGTCACTAATTAGCCATTGACCAGCCATTGTATTTCATTCTTTTTATAGAAAAAAGCCCACACACGCACACACATGTCCATGATTTTACCCCGTACCCACCCTCCCACTCTCTTACACACACACACACACACACACACACACACACACACACACAAATCCAAACCCATTGCAATGGTATCCTGCTGTAAACCACCAAAGATGAAAATGTAAAACACTGTAGTCTCTGTGGCAGTAAAGCACTTCAGCTAACCCCCTGTCGAGAAAACCCTCCTCTCCTTCCATTACTGCATCATTATCATTGGGGAAAAAAATTATCTGATAATGTATTTAAAATCTGTGGGTGGCAACAGTCTTTCTTCCAGTCATGTGGTTTCCCAGAGGGATTATAACATCCACTTCCTCTCTCTGCCTATGGAGAGAGATGATGGGTGTCAGCAAAAGCGCCTGAATTTCACCTCCAGGCTGACACTTGCATCAAGTGTTTAGTGTGTTTGTGTGTGTATTAAATATAACTTTAGCTCTGATACACACTGTGTCACTAGCTGTTGTGGAATATTGTTTGTGATGTTGTTGCTCAGTCTCTAGCCCATCCTGAGGCCACGTTTGGTTTTATACATGTTAATTTGTGTTTCTTTCCTACTTTGGCGTCCATGACACTTTGAGGCCTTGTCGCTTGCTCAGGTTTCTGTTTAGACAAAGAGCACGTAGACAGCATGGCGGCATTCGTCCTCAGTGTCCCAGAGACAATGATGACTCCTCTTGTGTGTGCAGGGTCTTGGTAGTATCACATCGACAGTGTCACCTTCATGCTTTGTCAGTGTTACATTTAGGGAAATACAATTATTCGCTTTTTTAGAGGGAGTTAGATGAGAAAATTGATACCACTCTCATTTCTGTCTCTTAAATATGAAGCTTAGTCCAGCGCCAAACTTGCCAAAGTTGTTTTTGGCTGCAAGCTGTAGCCTTATATTTAATTGACAGGCTTGAGAGTGGTAATGATATTTTCATCTAACTCTTTACCAGAAGCAAATAAATCTTCTTACCAAAATGTTGAACTATTATTTTAATTTATCCTCAAGCATATTCTTGCATAGCCAAACAGAGAATGGTATCAATTTTCTCATCTAACTCCGGGCAAGAAGAAAACAAGTAAGCGTATTTCCCGAAATGGCGAGCTATTCCTTTAAACGGCTCTAATTGCTGCTTGTTGAATTTACAGGATTTCTTTTGTTATTTTTCTGCTGTTTTCTGGTCAGAGGAAAAATAGCAGCATATGTTTGCATCCAGGCATGGAGGCGTAAATCGAGGTTCCCACACTCATCCTGTCAGCCTGACGGGCCGTCCGTGGCCCTCAGGCTCCTTCTGTCACCCTCTGAGCATAGCAGCACTGCTGGGAAATGTTTTCACTCAGTTTGTTGTTTACTCTCCTTCTCCGTTTTACTGCCTTGATTTTCCACTGCCTCATTAATTGGGTCTCAGCTATAAAAGCATTTGGATGAAGAGACGCCTGCCAGAGCAGAAGTCTCCTTCAGCAAGTCAGTATTTAGCGTAGATGGTCTAATAAATTAATATAATAACCCATGGAATTTTAGAACTGCTTCTGTTTTAGAAAATGACATGATAATTGGATTTTTAGGATCTTTTTCAACTATAATCAGCCCTACTTTCTGTGCAGAATGCCTTTTGTTAGGGCACTACAGGGGATGTAGCTGCAGCACTTCAGCGGGAGAACCCATAATCTCGGGGGCAGGAAGTCTCTTGCCCACATCCTTGTTGCCAGGGTTAGTATTTAATCTTCTGATCCTGACTGCCTAGAAAATATCAGTAGTGTAATCAGCGCTATAGCCCTTCAGGGAAGAAAAGCACTACATCCTTTAAGCAGCAGGGAGTTCCAGACTAATGTGGCTAGTAAGCAAGGCTTTCCAATACGGGGCTAAATAGAAAACATCATCGTGCCCTAGGTTACTCTCTTTTTCACAGTTATATGCAACAACAGTAAACTGAAAGGCATTTTTTTGCTAAGTTAAATGAGAGTTGTATTTGTAAAACATATATAACATAACAATAGATTTGCATGCATGAGGAAATTGACAATAAATTAATCATCCCTGGTCTGTTTACAGTTTCTCCTGACACCACATACAGGAAGAGATTTATGATAATAAATGGCTATTATTGATTCTCTGATAATGAGATAGATTGTGATGATAGGGACCCGAGGAGAGAGGGGGAAAAGCCACAATTCATTAAGTATTCATGAGTATGGAAAGACAACTTATGGTCAATTACTGAAGTGACACTTACGTGAAGGAGTGAAGGACAAACCCAAGAGTATGGATGAGATACCAGAGGACAGAGAGGGAGGCAAGCGCTCAGTTTCTCATCAGTAAACACTGACACCTCTGTACTTGCATATGTGTACGTGTATGTGCAGAAACACACCCGCACACACACAAGTGCATGAACACACAGTGAACAATCCATCATATAGAGACAGACATATTGATTAGACACACATAAACAGGGGACAGACAGGCAGCAATAGGCCATTTGCAGCTCTTGTAGTTGGACAATAATCAATTAATGGTCTTTTATTATGGGGATCATTTAATGGTGGTGGATTTAAATGGCTTAACTTTAAGTAAAGGAGGGAAACTTGAAACTTACTCAGGAACAACTCCAGAGAAGTCCTGTCTCCTCCTTTACACTCATGGTCATGGACTCTGTGAGGACAAATACTTTTTAATTACAGAACTACAGATGGTTTCACCATAGTTAAATCTAAAACATTTTTATTTTGAATGACGTCACCGCTTTTTCGAATGTCAGTTTCGTCAGCGCTGTTTTGCTTACACATTGAGTCTTTGCCTACTTTAGTTCTCTCAGATGAAATATAAATAACTAAATAATGATGGCATACTGCACTCAAGACTCAAATAAAGTGGAACTTTCTGCATGGCAACCAAAAGAGTGTTTTAAATGTTTGATGCACATAATTCAGCACAAGCCCTTTCACTGACGATTTCTACACATCTCTCCTCATTGCAGCCATATGTTTAACACACTAGCTGAGCTCAGCAGCTTGCCATCCTGGTTGCACTTCCTGCAGACTTTGGTGTGTCTGGTCTGTTTGGGTCCTTGTAGGAACCCATAGGGGAGGTGAGGGTGGCGGTGGTGGGGGTCTCTTTGCTCTTGCAGGAAGAAGGGAGGGGGGGGATCTGTAGGAAATTGCTGTTAAGTGGTTCTTGAGGCTTTGTGGTTTTGACTCATCAGGCGCATAGTGAGTGGATTGTCCTGTTGTGCAGGCCTTACAGTGAGACTCAGATCGGCTGTTTGGGGCCCTGGAACATAAACACACTAGTGTATGAAGCTTTAATCACACAGATTTTGGGGTGCTTTAATGTTCAGTGTATAATGTGTTTATGTTATCTCTATGTTCTTTTCACTGAAGTCAATACATTAGAATTTTGACCCCACATGTGATTCACTTGGCAAGTGGGACTATAGATCAGGCTCGGGCTCTCTGCTTTAAAGTTCAAAAGTTGCACTGGTTGAAGATTGTAATGTAAAAGGGGTTGCCCATAGTGATGAACCCTGATGACTCCACAGAGAATCATCACCTAACTCTGCTCCACTTTGTGTTTTAGTGTCTTTTATTCTTTGTTTGTTTCACAACTTTACTGTTTTGATTCACTCTCACTGCTCTCATTAGTGTTATTTCCAGATGTAGCAGGCAGCTGTTGTCAGTGAAAAAGCTCTGATAAACCAACTGCACGCTGCGTGCCCAGCACCAAATGGCAGCCAGACAAAGTTAACACCTATCTGGTGAACATAGTGGATCATTTAGCAGCCAAAGAACCTGATATTTCTCGCAGGAGTTAATTGAAACCAAAAACAGAGTTAAAAGGAGAGTGAATATTGGACTTCCATCAGGTGGCCACAAACATGACTCCAAATCAATGCAAATTTTGCTCTGTGCTTGCTGGATGTGTACAGGTAACTGTTAACATTACATTGTCTGACAAGTGTCTTCTTTTCATTTAGGAACCTGATGCCTCGGACGCTGGACGGTCAGATCACCATGGAGAAGACCCCCAGCTACTTTGTGACAAAGGAGGCGCCGAGCCGTGTCTGCACTATGAATTGCCAAACTAAGCTCATCGTGGTGGTCAGGGATCCTGTGACGCGGGCTGTATCTGACTACACCCAGACACTGTCCAAGAACCCAGACCTTCCATCCTTCAAGAGCCTGGCTTTGAAGAACTCCTCCACAGGTCTGATTGACACCACGTGGAGCGCTGTGCGCATCGGCCTCTACGCAAAACATCTGGAGAACTGGCTTCAGCACTTCCCGTTGTCTCATTTTCTGTTTGTAAGCGGTGAGCGGCTGGTGTCTGATCCGGCTGGGGAGATGGGCCGAGTTCAGGACTTCCTGGGTCTGAAAAGGGTTGTTTCAGACAAACACTTCTACTTCAACCAGACCAAAGGTTTTCCCTGCTTGAAGAAGCCAGAGGGGAGCAGCAGACCTCGCTGCCTTGGAAAGTCTAAGGGCAGGCCCCATCCCCAGATCCCCCCCGAGGTCCTGCAGAGACTCAGAGACTTCTACAGGCCCTTCAACCACCGTTTCTACCAGATGAGTGGACAAAACTTTGGCTGGGATTAACAAAAGAGATTCCTGTGATAGCCCAGATAAAAGACAGCCTCTTATTTTCTGGAGCGATAAACTGTTCAACGCTCCACAGGGCAAACGTTCTCAGGGACGGGGTAGAGGAGTCCACAAACTGAATTTTGCCTCAGTGGAATCAACATGACATGCAGCACATGAACTGTCACTGCTTTGTTGTAGAGTACAAGCCGACATGGACACAGTGCTGCCAATATACACACATAGTTAATGGCTTAGTTATTAAACCATTAAACCATTTCCTTGCTTGTATGCTAATGTTGTTGGAAGTGAGAGGCAAAACATACCAAAGGGAGAGCAAAACAACACATTGCCAATATCATTTTTGACTTTCTTTATGTTTTGTTTATAAAATAAGCTGATATTTATAGTTTCTGTTGACTTGAAATACAACAGTTACAGATTTCTTTTATGAAAGAAATGTATTTATTACATGACAAGGCAAGACATAAGACTGACTACGCTTTCATTGACAGGACATTGGAAAAAATGTCATACTTCATGATAAACCACTATTTCTTTTTAATTATTAGCAGTGTTACTTTGACTGCATTTATATTTTCATTACATTTACTGTTTCCAAATGCTACATATCTTCATTTGCAGGATATTTCTCAGTACATTGCAGTTTATATACCAATGATACCTCATCTGTAAATATTAAATGTGTAACAACGATCCGAAAACCACACATACTCACATTCCATTTGTAGGTATTTGTAGATATTTATCCCTACATCACTATTTTAATTGCCTTGGACAGTACCGCAGTATCCACTGTTACTCACTTGAAATAAAAGCTGTTTTCATCTGTGATTTTTTTAAAACAATCTTAAACTCCATGTGTAAAGTATACAAAGCAAAGTGCTGTGCATAAAACCTTAATTCTGACTCTGATTCTTTGTTGTGAAGTAAAGTTCTATCTGACATGATCCAGAGTACATAATTCATTCTTTTGTATTTTTTGTGTTACTGCTAAGTTATCAAGTGTTTATACAATGTTTATATAAATATCTGATGGAAGAATATATATTTGGACTTCGAAAATTAATCCTAATCCAATAAATGTAATCAATGTAGCTGAAACCTCAGTATGCCTATTCTAATCCCTATTTGTGGAAGGATCAGCCACTGTTTGCCAAACCCTGAACAGTGATTGTCCACTCATAGCTTAGCAACCAAAACTAACATGGCAGGCCTGTCAAGCTTTGGATTTCTCCATGATGAAGCAGTGTGCATGGGGCTCTGCACCTAATGAGTTTGGAGGGTGAGGACTTTTTTTTGAACTTTTCCAAAACCAAAAACACAAGAGCAAAAGTGTAAGAAATGGATGAAACAGCTCTTAACATGTCTGCTAACAAGCTACCTAAGTCACTTTCACACATTCACTGTATGAGAACGCAGATGTCTGAATGAGTTGGACAGGACATTAAACTCCACTGCACAACTAGCAGTACATATACAGCTAGTACAGCAAAGGTTGTCATTTCAGCCAACAAAATTGACGGTCACCAGCTAGAAAGTACCTCTGTCCCATTATGTGGGTTTCCATCCACCTGTTTTTATGTGCCTTTTCAATTTACGCATAAAAAAACATTAAAGATGTGTGGAAAGGCTGAAAATTCAGGAAAAAAAGTTTTTAAGTTTAGGGGATACAAAAGTTGGTGTGTCAATAAAAAGAAACTGCGACAAAGTGCAGTGGATATTGATGTCAGACAAAAAAATCCGATCTTCCTCAAATTAATACATGAAATGAACTGAATGCCATATTTTCATCATGTTTTCACCCTCTTCTTCTACCATTGTATAATGGAACCTGACTGACGTACTGATTATATCGATGAACCAACTCCTAATATTTGCATAACAGTAGTGGAGATATTTTCTTTTGGCATTTTTCTTAAAATTTGGTTAAAATGTGCACGACATTGGATGGAAACCTGGCTAGTTTAAACTGAACAGTGGCATTTTAGAATAGAAAGCTTAGCAACAGTAACTAAGGTGGGCGTGCTGAGTGAGAATGTGTCAGTTCTTCCCTGATAACCCCATAGTCCTGTAAGCCAGTTAGTGCTGCCGCAACCAAAATGACTTCATGTCTGTCTGTCCTTGTCTAGCTTTTCCTCACTCCTTTATTTATGCTCTCAAACTTTGGCCCCCTCACAAGCTCTAGCTTTATTTTCTCACTAGAGACAAATCTCACTCTTACTCAGTCTCTCTCATCCCGCTTTTTCCTCTCGCCACTTCCACACAGTGAGACCACATGTACAGTCTGAGGCCTGCGTGCGCTGTGGCCTTTAATTATGAAAAATGTCAGCTCAGTCAGAAAGCCCCCTCCTTCCTCTCTGGGCTCAGAATTAGCAGCAGAACTCTTCTCTTTCATGGTGCACTATCCTTTATGGAAGAAAAAAAAAACAAAAAACATCTGCTCTGGTGGAACAACCAAAAAAGGAACCCAGTTAAGATCTGAAATACACACTGAGCTACAGATGTTTTTTGTAACAATGCATGGAAATATGCCTGACCAGTATTTGCATTCAGTGATTAAACCAAAAATATTCAATCAAATCGATTAACATTGAGCTTTGTTTGTGGTAACGTCAGTGGTTTGTGAGTGAAAAAAAAATTGTGGCCACTTGCATTATTTCGTGCAAGTTTGCATGCACACCCATAACAAACCCTTTGCTCTCCCCATTCATCTTGCCTTCTCTAATTCCTGTCAGTATTTCTGTCACATTCCCCCACTGTTTTATATGTCTGGCATTAGTTTTTTGTGGGCCTCGCTAAAATTTAAATGTGCTTGGCTCACTTCATCTGTGCCAACTTTTATTACTCTGTATTACCAGTCATAGTGATAGCTGCGCCTTTTCGCTATGCCAGCCCAGCAGCGGGCATTAAAGATAACTGATTTTCCAATTCTGCCATCTGGGAAAGACGTTAGTATCAGTATTCGCAGGACCAGCCCAGTCGTTAGGTTTCATTAAATCAGCAGGACATTCGGCATAATCTACAGTTGTCACTAAACCCCAGTAATGATGTGAGAAATCCAACTGAGGTGAAGGAAGACAGCGTAAGAAAAATGGAAGAATGATTTAGAATACATTCCCTTAAAGCAAAACATGGTATATGTTGCTGTTCATGAAACTGCATATTTTATAGACCAAAACTTGCATCCAACTCTGTGATCTACGTAAACAAGTCTAACAATATTGCTTCTGGTCTGTGTTTGCACATATTGCTTCGTATGCGCTCATCAACAACCAATCTCCACTGGCGGCTGCCACAAGAATCTGTAGACACCACCAGCATTTAGTCATGTTTTACGACTCTGTCATCAATATTTTAGGTGTACGGCAATTCACAAAATTCACGATTTGATTTGATTCGATTCAATAGAGTATGGTGGTGTCGCAGTTCCAGACATTCTCAGTACAGCTGTCTTTTACATTTCCATTACAAATTTATTGGATTATTGAATTATTGGACAGTAATTCTTAACCATTTTAAGTGGTTTCTAAGCAGCTAATATACAGTAATAAATAACAAAAAGACTGTTTTTACAATATCACAAAAACAGGAAATGCTGTATCATCTGTTCATTGATTTTGAATAAAACATATGAGCCTTAAACTGAATGAATCCATATGATCTTTTTTACATGGCTGGTATTCTAAATGTTTCTATTGTCAAAAAATGAACCCATGAAAAGACCAAAACCAACAATATGTTAATCCATCTCTCAATACTCTCCGACTTCCCTACCTGTGGCTCATTTGTTTCACACTAAAGACATGTATGTGGGATTGATTCAAAACAAACTACAGTGTCCATGTTCATTGGAATGAGGGAATTGGTCAATGGGGGTCTATTTGGCTTAGAGAACTATGTCAGGCTTTGGTGACTCGGTAAATACCTGTAGCATCAATTCATTGTTGGTTTTGGTCTTTCTCTGGGGTTTGTTAACATAATGTAAGAAATCTACACACATCCAAAAAAATCTTCAACAGGTGCTGGACTAAGCAGAACGGAAAAAAGTAGAATCCACAAGAATCCTTTAAGGTTGTGTGTTAATTCCTTTTCACATTGAGCCAAAGTCAAAAAAAGATGTTAGACTAAACACTTACACCAAATCCAGATGATACAAAAGACTATATTTCTCTCTAAATGTATTTGAAATGAAGGACTTTCTTGATTACAATTGCTCAAAACAACTAAAAAGCAAAGACAATAAATTACATGTCCATAAAACTTCAAATCATCCCTTTTCATGGGGACAGTAATTTGTTTAGCTTTGACCGGCATGCAGCTTCCAAGGATTTGAGCCCACAATTTAATGCATGCCATCAATTCCAACCACTGTGGATTTATTTGCATGAGTGAAAATCACCCAGTGTGGATTGAGTTACAGTCCACTGTGACTATTTGAGATTAGGCGTGATGAGGGATGTATATTTTGTGCGGTAACTCTTATTTGGGAATAATGGGCACATGGCAGACTAATCAGAAACACTCTGAGGGAGGGATGAACCACTCTGAAGACTGTGTTGAAGGACAGGGGGCTGATTTCTACACAGCAGATAAAAAGTAGGATTAGAGTGTAAAAGTGGAGCCACAAATGAAGACTGTTCATACTGAGGACTCCACACATTTTCCACCCGTACCGCAGTCTCCTTCGATTCAGGGAAGAAATGTTCGGGGATTTTCTCGCTTCTCTGTGGTTTAGGCCTCACAGGATCTTGTTAAATTGTGACTCCAGCTTTAATTGATGAGAGAGTAATTTGGGTTAGAGGGATTTTCAAATGGTCATGGTAGCGCCACGCAAATTGAGGAGATTTTTAGGGATATGGGATTAAAAACTTTTACAATAGGATTTTATAACATTGTTTTTCTGGACACATTTCAGTGCATGCTTTCCTCTGCCATTGTCCCCAACAAAATACCAGCTCCATCTTATTGGGCCTTGATTGGAAAACTTGAACAATCAAAGTTTATAGAGAAGCTTGCCCTTGGTTGATGAGGTGCTAACTGAGACACTGTTGCCAAATGTAGGAAACATTTCACACTGAGAAATAAAACTGCATTCTTAAAATAAAAATAGGGCTCTTCTCGAAACACCCTTACTCTTTTGGAAATGTACACACATCTGTACAGAAGAAACATGCTTAAATCAAATGCTGAGTTTAGTTGTTAAACCTACAGTATGTTCAATGGTACACTACCCACTTTGCCTTCCACTTGCATCTTCAAACAAAATGTTAACACACTACGTACAGTCAATCACTCTGAATGAAAGAGGCTTGCACCTGGCCTTCACGCATGGTTGCTTTTCATTTGCCAAAGAACCCATTTATTATTCTACCAGTGTGAATTACAGCCCTTAGATTTGGCCTATAAAAAATCGCAAATTGGATCTTGATTTGCTCCATGGTGTTAGTAATCCCCAACCACCCACTTGTTCATTCAGTATGAGACTGATTCATTGAATGTAATTGTTCAGAGAACCAGTCAAAACGTGTCTCTGATTTGGAAAACGTGGGGTAAAGACAAGGTGTATTCACTCTATGTACTGTAAACTTACACACATATGCAGTACAGACACACACAGTAGCCTTTCTGCCTTTCTGAAAATGAAAATCAATTTCCTGGCTACATGAGTGCATGTCTTTTTGATGCGATATGTCATATGCATCCTCTCTGACTCAGTTCTTCCAATGGTTGTGTGTGTTAGTGGATTTTTTCTAAGAATGGCCACACCACAGCACTGTCTAGTGACATACAGTGCAGCACGCAAAGCGAGCCATCACAAATGGTCATTTTCTGAGCACACACACACACACACACACACACACACACACACACACACACACACATTGCCAAGTTGTAAATCATTTTCACATGTTGGACCTTCTTGCACTACATTTTATGTCAAGGGCTGGTGCTTTAATGCGGCAAAAAAGTTCAGTGCAAAATCTTCACATTTTCAGATGCTTTTCAGTCATCTGAGGACGGTATGTTGGAGCTTTTGTGCATTTTATAATCAAAAAAGGTTGTTGTGTGTTTCCTTTTAAATATTTTTAACTGAAATTACATGTTTCTTCATATGAAAACTAACTTAACTGGATTTTACTGTAAATAAACCACACAACTGAGCTTCCCTTCAGGATCCATGCCAACCATGGATACATGTTCATGCCTGTATTCATGTTTCCGTGTGAACCCGAGAGAATTGACCCGGTAACCTCCAGCAAGATAGATACCTCCGCTCAAAACCTAGTGATAAAGTGATGGCTACAAACAGATGTTTTAACATGTCTGTAG
The DNA here is from genome assembly GCA_031216445.1 of Lateolabrax maculatus. Taxonomy (NCBI): domain Eukaryota; kingdom Metazoa; phylum Chordata; class Actinopteri; order Acropomatiformes; family Lateolabracidae; genus Lateolabrax; species Lateolabrax maculatus. The sequence continues at coordinate 15,594,896 of CM062216.1, read as the reverse complement.
TAATATGTCACATATGGCACATTACAGTAGGTGTAAAACAAGCCTCATATTCACCACTCACTGTATCGCGTCTAGTCTCTTTAGGTCTATATGTGCCTACACGTGGAAAGTCAGGGGAACAACAAAGTGATTACAATTCATCCTGAGGACAACACAAATGTGTACCAAATTCCATGGCAATCCCATAGTATTTCACTCTAAGTCACAAATGTCAATGTCATCATGGCGCCCGAGGAAATGTCTGGGAACCATGAATGTCTGCCCCAGATTTTGTGCCAATCTATCCAATAGTTGTTGAGTTATTTCAGTCTGGGCAAAGAGACAAAAAAACTATCTTTATGCCACTTTTTTTCTCAGTATTAGATGGGATGGGGCAGAAAATCCACTTTGTTTACAAGAGAATTCCCTCAGATCTTTGCTGTTTGGCTCGGTCACCACTTAGCTTGATTTTGTGTCATAGGTGACGTCATTGTTAGTGTGTGTTAGATTGGAAGACTGTGGTCTTTACGTAATCCCCTCTCCCTTGAAAGCGTCAAGTATACCTTCTCAGACTCCCGCTCGATGACAACATACCGCTTCATGTGGTGAACGCTAAACCAGAGCTGAGCGCCAGCTTTGAAGCCATTGTTAAAACCTGTGAGGGTGTAATACCTTCAGTCACACTGGGACAATGAATAGTATGATTCATATCTCATAAAAGACAACACCTGTGAGCACACGCCATTCTGTGCACTGCTCTAACCCTGTTCTAACGTGATTGGGGAAAAACAGGCCACGACTACATCTCCCAGACCCCAAATCTAATTGAATCTGTCATAACTGCTCTAATGATGGACAGGAATAACCCCGGAGTCCCCTGAGGACCAGGGCTTGGGTCCTGTGAGTCTTGGAGATAACATACCCCAGAGGTGTGGGAAGATGATGTATACAGACTTAGGTTACAGCAGACTAGCCTGGGACAGGTTGATGGAGACACTGATTGATCCTGAAAACAGAGAAGCCTGTGGGAGAATTGTAATTGAACCTGGAACAGATGTTAAACAGTCCAGGAAGAATGTGGTTATGATGAAGGTACACAGCCTGAAAGTCAAAATTACACTGGATGAACAGAAATACCACAGTCTTATTAAATGGTATTGGCAAAGGGAGTCTTTTTTTGTGTATTAGATTGTTAAAGGATAACCAGACAACACACACTGAAGGGCCAACACAGTTCACTGCGCAGTAACAAAAATGTATGAAAACTTTGCAGTTTGCAGCAGAAACATGGTCCTTGAAACTCTCTGAAGAAAACACTTCTCTGCTAATCCAAAAGGCAGCAAAATGTGTTCCAAATTTAAGAATAACCACAGGTAGCCAGTGCCAAACCCTCAGTCCTCTAAACTCCCTTACTAACATGAATATTTTCTCTACTTGAACTCATCTGGGATAAACTCTATTTCACATTTAAGCTTCTGAAGGGTACACCACATAAATTCAAACTGTGCTGCCTAATGTGACTGTATAAAAATATCCTCTGATGTGAGTCGTCTTTTATCATTAAGTACATTTGCATTAAGTACACTAGCTGGCAAAAACACAGTAAATTCACATGGTATGAGAAGTTCAAAATGCTATGTTGGTCCTTTAAACTATTAATTAATCATTATAATCATGATAATTTTGACTGTACACTATATCAATATCATCATGACTGGTGGTGTGATACTGTATGACTGTTAGTAATGTACTGTGTCTATGAGACATTTAATGTTTTGTTTAGTCCACTTTCAAAAATTAATCTATTGCTTTTGGCAAAAATGTGAGCTGCAGTGGGGCAATGTAACTAATGTAAGTTTACTCAGTTACTGTACTTAACTATAATTTACTTATGATGTATTATAGGTTAAGGTACCCAAATAAAATAAGCATTACCAACATTTACCAGCTGCAACATCACAGTGATGCTTAAAATGTAATGAATCAATAATTAGTATTAGTATACAATTATATAATATATATTATTTTGAAACAGGTCATTCTGGATAATGAGCACTACTACATTTTTCTGCTATTATTTGTTTTATTTCCACTGAAGTAGAATGTTTAATGCAGGACTTGTAACAGTATCTCTACACTCTTGTAGTGGTACTTAAGTAAAATATCTTCAGAATAGTTCTTCCACTGATGATCTGAGACAAATACAGTGACAATGGACAGTGATTGATCTTCATATCCCTGGTTTCAGTAAATAATACAGTAAAACAGATCAATCAACGTAACAAGTGTGCTTTGTAAAATTATCCTCGAGCACTGTACAAGGCAGCATAAAATATATCACAACTATGGTCTTGATGGCACAGCACCGCCATCTGCTGATCCACACAGATATTGAAAATATACTTAAAACAATAAGATTCAACCCTCCAGTAAAAACATTCTCTCCTCATGAGTCTGAGGATTTATTTCGCCTCATTAGTGTCTCTCCTCCTCTCTACAGCTCCTGTCTGTCCACCCTGAACACCATGGTGACGACGTCCTCGATCCCGGCCTGCAGCTCGTCGTGCTCCTGCACGGGGGACACTCCTTTAGGGGTCCCGGTCAGGATGAGGTCCCCCTCCTCCAGGGTGATGAAGTCGCTGATGTAGCTGATGAGGTAGGGGATGGAGAAAATCATCTGGGACGTGCAGCCGCTCTGCCGCAGCTGGTCGTTCACCTTCAGCCACAGCCTCACGCTCCCCGGGTCGGGGATGCACTCCTTGGGGATGAACTCGCTGACGGGGCAGGAGGTGTCGAAAGCCTTGGCCAGGGTCCAGGGCAGACCTTTGGACTTGCACTCGTCCTGGACGTCCCGGGCCGTCATGTCCAAGCACAGCGCGTAGCCCGCGACGTGCTCCATGGCGGCGGACTGTGGGATCGCCGTGCCCCCTTTGCCGATGACCACCCCTAACTCCACCTCGTGGTGCAGGTTGCTGGTGTACAGGGGCACCAGGATAGGGGAGCCCTCTCTCACATATGCGGAGGGGGGCTTCAGGAACAGGACGGGCTCTGTGGGGATCGCGTTTTTCAGCTCTTTGGCGTGGTCCGCGTAGTTTCTCCCGACGCAAATGATCTTCCTCCCCCATTCCCAGAATCGAGATATATTCCGCGCTGTCATCGTGGTGGAGGTGTGAAGGTTTTCAGCCGCTCTGAAGCAGTCAACGCCAGATCAACTAAACTTTGACCGACAGCTCAGTTGCCCCAAACGAGATTATTGACCTACGGCGAGCCTGAAAGGACATACGGCGAACTCAAAATTCCCATTAAAGCCATTATATCGTGTATTTGAGAAGTTAACCAGGACCAAACGGCAAAATAACACCCCTCTGTATAATTTAATTACATCTTTATTGATTCTTCCTTTAAAAAAAGTGCGTAAATAACCCATTTATTCACGTGTTTAACTCACCAGTCGCGATCCACTCCCTCGCACGTGATTGGCGGAGCCCGGGAGGTCAAAGGTGAAGCGGAACTGAAGCACAACCAAACTTTTCTGGTTTACACGGCTGCGATAAGGCTGGAGCTGCTGCTGTTATGTTATTCAGGTCCCTCGTAGGGAGTGCCTGCACTCTGCTCGGAGCTGCAACAGCCTTCAGACTCGGTACGTGCACACGGCTGTCTCTCCGTGGACGCAGCCCTCCGGCGGTCACGTTGGCGTGCGTGCATGAATGTTTGGCTAACTGGGGTTTTGTTTTTTTTCTTTTTTTTATTTCAAGAGGTAGAGCTGTCAGAGGGCGCACAGCTGGCCTGTCTGAGCAAACGTTTGCGCCTTCTTACATCACCTCCTCGGTGACAGGGAGGGTGGATTAATGCTGTGGCCGCTAGTTGGTGGAAGAAAATGTAATTTGAACACCGAGGCTGCCTTTGTTTACCTGCTGGTGTCGCATTTACTTACAGGTTGAATACTGAGCTGCTGTATAATGACATCCCTGGCGTTTGTGGCTGCATTATATACACTTTTTTTTTTTTAAGTGAAAGGGTGCCTGTCTAAGTATTTAACGTGAATATATATATATATAAAATAATTATTTAAGACATTGCTGTCCGGCAAATGCTGACCTGTGTCCTCTCCTGAAGCACCTGTGGACGTCCAGGCCCAGGCAGCTGCCCTCCTTCACAGCGCAGTGAGGAAGTCTTCTGTGGTGGAACAAGCAAATATGAAGATTGAACTTCTCCCGGCACTCAGCGACAACTACATGTACCTCCTGATTGATGTGGACTCCAGAGAAGCAGCTATTGTTGACCCCGTGGAGCCAATAAAGGTCTGTGCGTTATATTATCAGAATAAGAATCCGAGTCAGATCAGGTTTATTGCCATGAAGGTTTTCACATACAAGGAATTTGCTGTGGAGTATTGGTGCGTAACAAGTAGTATATAATATAATATGATATTATATTATATTATATTATATCAGTGCTGGAAAGTAATTATATTTACTAATTTACTTTTGAGGTACTTTTACTTCAGCATTTCTATTCTATGCTACCCAATACTTCTACTCTACTAAATACAAATATTATACTATTTGCTGCACTTCATTTATTTAACATTACTGGTTACTAGTTACTTTACAGTTTAATGTTTTACACTAAAACGTGACCAACTTGCAGCATATAATGCAATAACAATATGTTTTGTTTATGTAAAATCCATTGAGAAACTGTTGGTGGATGAAATAATAAGACAGAATTTTTTGTTTTTGGGTAATCAACTAATAATTATTTTCAGTATTTTTTAAATTTTTTTTTTGATTGTTTCGAATGTAAAATTACAAAATGTAAAAAAAAACAAAAACAAAGAAAACATCAAATCCTTACATAGGAGTAGCTGGAACCAACAAATATTCTGAACTTTTACTTGAGAAAAATGTTTCAAACAATTATCAAAATTGTTGGTTATTATTTTCTTTCAGTTTGACCCTTGTGTGTTTCCAACAGGTTGTGGAAGCTGTCAGAAAACATGGCGTAAAACTCACAACAGTTCTGACCACTCATCACCACTGGTAAGCAACATCTTAAGTTGATGTTTTATTTTATACATAGTGTTACACCGGCTACCATTCGCATACTATATTCATTAGAGCATCCTCAAAAGCTAACCAGCCAAAATTGCCAATATGTTAACTAATCACTTTCTCTGCTTAGGGATCATGCAAGTGGAAATGAAAAGATGGTGAAGCTAATGCCAGGACTCAGGGTCTACGGAGGAGATGACCGAGTTGATGCTATTACAAAGAAAGTTTCTCATTCCCACAGTTTCAAAGTAAGACCATCAAACTGTCTATTCTACAATCCAAATATAAGTCCCAAAAGACTGATGTTGTGTCATTCCTTCACAGATCGGATCACTTAATGTCAAATGCCTGTTCACACCGTGTCACACAACTGGTCACATCTGCTACTACGTGACAAAAGAAAACAGCACTGAGCCGCCAGCTGTCTTCACAGGTATGTCTAATCACAACAGTGAAGTCTCTGACAAAACCTTTAAATCTGTCAAGCTTGACCAATATGTATTGATGTAGTCTCTGTAACAAGACAGCACTCTGTCCGTGTGTGACCCTTTTAAGGTCGTAAGGTCGCTTTTTTATTTATTTTTTTCCTCCATGCAGGGGACACGCTGTTTGTGGCTGGTTGTGGTAAATTCTTCGAGGGTACAGCAGAGCAAATGTACAGAGCCTTGATAGAAATTCTGGGACGCCTGCCTCCTGAAACAGTAAATATATGTACTCCATCAGTAATGTGTAAAAAGCATTATTAAAAGTCTAAATGTGACACAGAAGACAATAATCCTCCTTAAAGTAATTTACAGAAGATTTTAGAAGGAAGCTCATTGAAATGCTAGAGCTGAATCTATGTTTTTGCTGTTTGTAAGATAGAAATAAATCAAATAGATGTGATACATTTTCTATTTTTGGTGTTGAAAATGTCATATGCTGTTAAAGTACACTTAACCTGTATGACAGACTGACTGAACCATGGTGTGTTTCAGCGTGTTTACTGCGGTCATGAGTACACTGTAAGCAATCTGAAATTTGCTCGTCATGTGGAACCAGACAATGAAGTCATTCAGAAGAAGCTAGCATGGGCAAAGGTATTTGACCATGTCACATCCAAGCAATCACTGCCTCAATCAGATGATCAACCTCTGAAACCGCTGAAAATAAGAGCAACATTGCATCCATGTATCTGTATTTCTGCAGGAGAAGTGCAGCAATGGAGAGCCCACCATCCCGTCCACTCTGGCCGATGAATTCACATTTAACCCCTTTATGAGAGTAAAGTATGTAAAGCATAATTTAATGCTAATTATTACAGAAGATTACATCCAAAACCTAAAATACATGTCTCACTGTAGTTTTTTTTAGAGCTTATTACAATTATATTCACTTTTTTATTTTATGTTTAATTCAGAGAGAAGTCTGTGCAAGACCATGTAAAGCAGACCAACCCGACTGAAACCATGAGAAGTCTCCGGAAAGAAAAAGATGCCTTCCGGGTTCCCAAAGAGTGATGTCCAGTGGCCTCCTGCTGACTGTTTCTGAACAACTGCTTACAACACTGCAAGCTGTCAAGAGTATAATACAGAAAATATCTGTAATTCATCTTCATAGTCGCTTGAAATACCAGTAGATCTGCAACATTTACTCAGTAATTTTTTATCACTATATTCAGCTCAAACATGAACCTGCGTCATTATTTTAGTTGTATTTGGTTTGTTTGGAGGATGTTGGTGGGATAGTTTTAACGAATGTATGGCCATTAATTGAACACTTTAAATGAGAATGAAGTTTGTTAATCTGTAAATTGGAGTTTTAGAGTCTGTTCAGTATTATGTTGTAATATATTGATGTACAAACTATTTTCTGAAGTGTTCAAAATCAAAAACTTAAACAAGACAGGGAGCTGCTTGAGTAACAAATGTTGGAATATGTGTAATCTGTAAATTGATAAATTAATTTCTGTAAAGATTCGTATCAATGTTTTATTCTGACCTGGAATGTTTCCTCATGCCATTTCTTTTCATATTTGCTTGGAAGCCATTAGTTTGGTTGTTTATTATGTCAATTCAGCTTTTTATTTCTCCCTTTATTTAAAAGCATTATATGAGCAAATCCTGCCAATTTATCGGTATGTCAGCATTAAATGGTAGATGTCCTGAATGCTCTTTTGCATGTTAGTTGAAGTCTTACAAAGAATATTGCATGATGTTCTTCGGAAAAAGCAATAAAACATTTATTTGAAGTCAGTAGAATTAAAGGTCTTGCATTCATTATGCAGAACGGCCCTATTAAAAGTGTTGTATTATCATATATATTATTGGATTATTATTAACAATAAGAATGATAAAGGAATAACCTAACCCACCCTAACAGGGACAGGTAGATGTCAATGAAGAACAATGTTCACACCACAGTCCTCATATGTTTTATATAAAAATCTGTCTGCGAAGTAACTTATTACTATAAGGGTCAAAAATGTGAAGTAAAGTACTTTTTTTTCTGATGTGAAATACTAGTATGACAGAAAATCGATATATTCAAGTAAAGTAGCCTACTTCAAAATTATACTTAACTGTAGTACTTGAGTAAATCACCTCTAGTAATAAGTAATGAGGCTATTTAAGTATTTTACATGCAGATTCAAATCTCTTAATACCATAGATTATTTAAAATAAGGCTTTATTTTCTAACAGTTGACAGTACTGAGCAGAATCAAACAGTCGACTGACACACTGATAAACAACAAATCATTCATTAAGATCATGGTAATGAAATAACAAAGTAATAAATAAATAAAGCGAACATGTCCTTTAAAACAACATCTTTTTAATTTGAAAGTCACTGTCGGATGTTTCCGGCTCGATTAAAATGTCTTGGATTTGAGATGTTGGCTCGATGATGAACTTCCCAGTCTGAGTGCAGAAATGTGGAAAAATTATTTTCCGAGCATCGCAGCCGCACAAGGATAAAACAGCCCGATTCAATCCGAGGTAACCGCGTTGTTGTTGACGTGCTTTTCACTCTTTCATTCGCCTCTTAATGTCCAAGCTGCAGAAAATGAAAGATCACCGGAGCCTCTGGTCCCGTTAACAGAAGTGCACAGGCGCTTTGATTGGTGAACTGAATGCTTAACAGCATCAGTGATGAATTAACACTTGGTGCAGATGTCCCATGTTGTCCTTATAAGTAATATATTGACTCACGCAACTCTTCCTGAAGCGTCGCCCATCGCGGTGCGCATGCGTGTGAAGGTGCCATGAAGGTAAAGGTGATCTCCATCCTGGAAGACAACTACATGTACCTGGTGATTGAGGAGCAGAGCAAACAGGCTGTAGCTGTGGACCCCGCTGTTCCTCACCGGGTGAGACACGGACCATTATCACATACTGACAATGGAATAAATAGGAGATTATTTCATTGCTGATTATTTCTCTCCATTCATTCTTTGGTTTATAACATGTCAGAAAGATGGGAAAGACATTTTCACAGTTTTTTTTTTTTTTTTTTTTACATTTATAACCCAGAGTGATGTGTTTTTGAATTTTTCAAAGATGTTCAGTTTACTATCACATACAGACAAGAAAAAGCGGCAAATCTTCACAATTTCGAAGCTGGAACCAAAGAATGTTTAGCACATCTTGCTTGAAAAATAATAAAAATCAGGTGTTTTTTTGACAGCTGCTCGAAATAGTGAAGAGAGAGGGCTTGTCTTTGACGGCTGTTCTCACCACACACCATCACTGGTGAGACTGTTTGGTAGCCATGACTTACAGTAAATCAGTAATACTAGAACAGCCAGACAAATCACAGCTAAAGTAATAATTAACCAGCCTGTTTTCACACATCAGGGACCATGCTCGGGGGAATGAGGCTCTGCTGAAGGAGGTCCCCGGGCTGAGGGTTTACGGGGGAGACGATCGGATCGGGGGTCTGACGGATAAAGTCACCAACTCTCAGGAACTCAAGGTGCCCACAAAGTAACAGGAGTGAAACGCCTTTACCTGGACGGTGCTCCTGTTATGATTTCAACATGTCAAATATACAAAAGTACAGCTTTTGTTGTTGTGTCTCTGCTGTCTTTTGATATTGTGTTTTTCTCAATTTTGCAGTTTAACTCCATCAATGTGAGGTGCCTATTTACTCCCTGCCATACCTCTGGTCACATGTGCTACTTTGTTTGGGAGGATGAGTGCACTGACGCCCCGGCTGTGTTCACAGGTCTTTTTTCTGTAAACATAAAGAGCGGGTGAACCAGTTGAAAAAGTACATTTCTGCTTACAGCTTATACCTGCACTCTACACTTACTGTATGAAGGCACAGATGCACTTCATGTGGCAACAATTGTGTTTATAATAACTTAATTTTGAGTGGCTAGAGATATGAATTATTGTTGACCTGCACATTGTCCATTGTTCTCGTTGTCTGGGATGACAGGGGCTGACCACTGCCCTCTGCCTCCACTTGTCCTCTGTTTTGGTTGTTAGGGGATACGTTGTTTATCGGCGGGTGCGGCCGTTTCCTTGAGGGTACGGCAGAACAGATGTACCACAATCTCACCCAGGTGCTGGGCTCCCTACCACAAGACACGGTTAGTGGGAATAAGTGATATTTGTCGTGGATGTGTGCAGCCCTCACAGGGTTAACGACGGCTAACATGACCTCAGATAAGAGCTGGTGTAAGACTGAGTCACAGTGATGAATAAACACACACACAATGAAGGGATTGAGTGCAGCTTGGCTCTCCGTTCTCCCTTCATAATACAAAACATCTCAAAAATGGCACAAACCCCAGAATGACCAAGATAGTCAAACTCTACTGATGTGTGTGTGAGTTAATCAGGAATCCTGACTTTAAATCATGCTTTGTTCCTCTGTAGAAGGTGTTCTGTGGACATGAGTACACCATTAAGAATCTGAAGTTTGCCATGCTGGTGGAGCCAGAGAATGAAAAGGTTAAAGAGATGCTTAGCTGGGCCAGGGTGAGCAATACAACAATAACTGCTTAAAGAATAAAGCTCGCAATATTCTCTTGTTTTTGTTGTTGTCAACAAAAGACCAAAACCTTGACAGCACATTAGTTTATTTCATAATACTGTACTTTCCTTTTTCAGCCCCAAACTCATTGGTTCCTACTTAGGACGTAAATCTTTCAAAACAAGTTACAAAACAGGTGGGCACTGTAAGTTTTAGCAATCGTTACTCAAAAAAGAGTAAATAGTGCATCTGTTGGGGACTGTTTGCAGTTGTGGTTTAATACATGTTTGGTGTTCTTGTGAGTTTTTCTGGAAGCAGGATGTTTTTTGTGGGATTGAATCAGAATAAATTACAGTGCCCATGCTGGAGTTGGCGGATTGATGTGTTTAGTTAGTTAATAGTTATCGGACAAGAATGTAGGTCTATTACACAGTGAAATAAGCTATTTCAGGCTTTGGCTACACAATTAGTAGGATAAACTCTTGGTTTTGGTCTTTTCATGGGATTTGTGGACAAAAACAAAAATATAGAATATTGCCAGTCTTATCCTTTTAATACAGATGAGAAATATTTATACAGTCTTTGTGCCTGCAGGCAAGAGATGATGATGACAAACCCACAGTGCCATCTACCTTAATGGAGGAGTTTGAATATAACCCTTTTCTTCGCCTCTCGTGAGTTTGGATATTTTTAATACAATATGTATGAACGGATGTTTCCTGCCACCATTTTGTGTTATACTTTTTTTTAGTAGTTAATCTTTCTTTTAATCCTTCTCCTTTACTGTAGGGAGGAAGGAGTACAAAAGTTCACAGGGAAGACAGATCCCATAGAGGTACTGAGGGTCCTGCGGACGGAGAAGGACAAATTTAAGAAGCCCAAGGAGAGACCTCCTCCCCACGCCATGTTGGCTTTGGAGTGGGGGCTTCTCAGACCCTGAGATTCAATTTGAATGAATGAAAGCTGCAAGACACAAGTCTGTAGTGTCTGGTGTTTGTTACTTTTACTCTAAATGTAACCAATTTATGCTGCTGGGGGTCAGTGTAAAGCTGCTTCTATTAAATATTTTCTTCAAACTAAATTAGTTTAAAGGCTGGTCTCCCAGTCTGTTATTTACAGACCGATTGCGCCAGGTAACATCTGTTAATACCAATTTCCATTGCAAAAACTGCTGTATATATATATTACAGTTGCTCTCCTGCTTACATTTGCAGTTGAACACTACACAACTGACCTAACTTAATTTGTCTATAATTGCACCTTACACAGTAAGGAACATGAGTCTGACATGTTGCAACAAGGGTAGAAAAAACGTCTTACAATTAATCTAAATTGCTGCTTTTCCTCACCTTGTGAGAGCTTAAAACTACATTCAGTAAAACATATCAGTTTGAATAAATATTCTGTTGGACATATTCTTTACATCTTTAAAAAGAAACGGAACAAAACAAATGACTACAATTAAATAATGTCTTTATTTTTCAATATAATTTCCTCTGTGTGTACATATATAATCCAAAGGTTAAATAAACAAGGAATGACTGCATTTTGCATTGTGTTATTTCAGCTCACATTTTCAAAGTAGACAATCAGTGGTATAAGGGCAAATTACCAGACCATATACAAAATTTGGCTTGGCTTCAGCACTGTGTTTATGCGCTGGTCTTCCACCTTACCAGGCACAGTGTTTAAACAAAGTGGTTTAAAAGACTGTTGGCATAAATCCAACCTTTATTCGACTTTGCCCATAACCCTTCCCTGTGAAGAAGGGCAGATATAATTGGACGGTTCTGTAGTCAGTATCTGCTAAAAAACACTTGGCTGTTCGTGGATTGCAGCAACAACATTGTTCACCACTTCATAGTGAGACCGTTTATCATCTTCTCGACTGTGTGGTACTGTGTGTGCAGCAGCTCTTTGGCTCTCTCCTCCCCTACACTGTGGAGCCAGGACTGGTACAGCTCGGCCACTTGAGTGTCATCCTCTGGCGTTAGGGGGCGCTCTGCCTTGTAGAGCGCCTCAACCTTCTGGAGAAGCTCCTTTGGGCTCTGACCAGGTAAGGGCTTCACCTGTCCACCACCATTTAGACAGCCTAAATATTAACAAGAGGTAAAGGGCAACATGATGGGTTTATCAATCAAGCAGTGCTAGTGTGACTTTCCATCAGATAACTCGATTTCCTGTATTTTAGTTGCCTGCCTTTTTAAATGATGTTTATTTTATATAACACTAGATTTTATAGCTTCCATATGTAGATATATGTAACAAGCATGTCAATGGTTGTACTAAATTGTTTCATTGTATTACATTACATCTATGGTTTTGCAAATATATGATGTATCAATGGAGTGAAAGTGCAATTGCACATGTAAAGGAAACGTTTTGGGACATTTTTACATCCACATTTCACATTACCTGATGGACAGGCCATAACTTCCACAAAGTGATAAGGCGACTTCCCCCTTTTGAGCTTCTGCACCAGGTTCTGGATGTTGCGGAAGCCGTACGTGGAAGCAAAGCACAACAGGACTACTCCGTCTTTCTCCACAGTCACTTCCTGGAAGTCTTTATTCCTGTGGCAGAGGGATTGAGGTGGGAAAACAGGGTTAGGTCGACATTCTTATACACATTGGGTACAAGACAAATAAGTTGGTGCAAGTAATCATTTTTATACAGAAGTTTGGCCTTGCCCCCCAGCACATGTAAAGCCTCTAAAACAGCACCAGTGAGGTGGGATTCTGGTTGAGTGACATTATAATTAAGCATGATCTAGAAGAAAAGCTATTCCGAGATCATTAAACTGGAACAGTTCTGAAGTACTGAATTTAAACTTGACTGTTTCAGGACACACAATGAGCCTGAACCACAAATGACCACAAAGCAGTCAAGCTTCTTAAAGCTGTCGAAACTCACCTGAGGGTCTTGTAGGTGAGCTCCTTCACCTCCTCTCCAAACAGCTGCTTGGCCGCAAAGGTGAAGACATGATGGAGGTAACCCCCTGACCCACTCCCAGCATGGCTGAGGAACTCATCCCCATTTACACTGCTGAACCTGGGCCAAGAATAACATGTAGTGTGTAAATTCATCTATTCTGGAAATTCGTGATCTGGTTTATTTGAAAGGAGCGAATGGGCAAACAAAAACATTATGTCACAGAACTTACAGGGTATCTAGGGGTGCAGGCTCCACATCATTAAGAGACACATTTTTCTCCTCCAGCATTTTCTGAACTTCTCCTGTATGAGACAGTGTAAAGTATAAACGAGGGGGCACTCCACATTCATACACACAAAGAGCAATTTTAAGAGTAGTTACCGTACCAGATGTGATGACGCAGTCCACTTCCCGAGTCTCATCTTTGTTCATGTAGAAGTCTGACCTTGAGGCCTCAAGTTTCTTGTCAAAGCAGGGCATTACTGCTACATGGTAAATCTGCCTCGGACTTAGCCCCTAACAACACACACAATACACAGTTCAATGGCAACTCATTATTTTCTCTGTTTTGATAACCATACATCTACATGCATTCATAGCATTCAACTAGCTCTTAAATGTAGATTACATGAACTGTGACTCTCCTGTTTGACTGTAATATCTGACGTGCACGTGTTCCTGTACCTGTTGTTCAGCAAAATAGCCTTTAACCAGAGAACCCATCATCTGCTGAGGGGAGCGAGTGGTACTAATGTATGGAAGAATAAACTCCCCATGGGTCTTCTCTGCATAGCAAATCCAACCTGGACAAAACACATACACACACAGAAAAGCACAATGGGAGATGTCTTTGAGCAAACACTGAAATAATTTTTTGCTTTTATTAGGCTGTGTACAGGAGAGAGCTGATAGGAAATGAGGGGAGAAAAATGACGCTCCAGCGTTATATATACAGGGTGGAGTACAGTACCTGGACAGGCCGAAGTCATCATGGGTAGACTCTTGCTGTCCTGCTCCTTCCTCTGGAAACGCTCCACAAACTCTCTCTGGCTCTCCAGTAGGCTGAAAGTCCGACTAAAACTTGTGTCAAACACATGATGAACCCCTGGAATAATGATAAGAATACTGAGTGTGGGAAGGGTTTCAAGACATGCTGTAACTACAAGGCTATTTCTTTGTAACTGGTAAAATGTTCTCAACTATCCTCTAAATAAAGTATTGCATACAAATATGTATATATTTACACATAACTGTCTACCCAAATCAATCTTTCAAATTTAATTTCCTGTTTTACTTTGAGTTGTATGAGTTAAGGCAAGACACTGCACGCAATAACATTGTTTTTTTATTGCATTGGTCAGTTTTGAGATTTTGCTATTTTTTTCCATAACATGAAACTCCACAGACTAGTGGAAAGAAAACACCCAAATTACATATTTAGGTGTTTATTTTACTACACTTTGTCTATTTGCATTTGTAAATTTCTCCTAAAGGTATGGGATATAAGTATATATCGATATATATATATATAACATTTTATTGCTAAAAACATGGAAAAAATAGATTTTTTTTATGGCTGGTGGAAGTTGCCTTAAATAGAGCCGAGTAATATTTGCACTCACCAAGGCCTTTGAAGAAAGATGTGAGCCTCCTGCCTGTCTCACTACTGCTGAGGTCATAGCGCGCTGCCAGGGAGGCCCTGGACTGCGGTGACACCGACACCACCACCACCTTCTGCTCTGTCGCACTGTCCTGTGAATACAACGGCACCCAAAATGATTACTCCGGATTTCAAAAGGCTGCAAAAGCAATCCTGACCAGACACATACTACACAAGCATTCAAACACATATTTCCATCTCTACCGTGTTGTTGCGCAGGACTTTAAAGAGCTCCTCGTGGCTCTGCTGCGTGATGAGGACGCTCTCAGCGGAGGTAATACAGCCACTGCAGGCCAAACAGTCATTCAGTGTGATCTTTGCCTTCTCCAGCTTCTGCTTCCCACCATCCTTCAAACGCAAGGCAAATTAATTCAAGGAAAATAGTAGAGCAATACTTTTTACTTCACGCACAGGTTTGATTAAGTCTTGATACCCACCTGGTTGACTTGGACGTAACTGCCATCATCTTCTATTTGAATTCTGGCCACAGATTTACCTTGTTTCTTCTCTACTTTGACAGGTTTGACACATTCCTGCCAAAAACAGAAGCCACACGTGTAACTACAAACTAAAACCAAACTACAAAATACTGGTTGTCAATTTTTAAAATGGATTTCATGAACAACATAAACACAACAATTTATAACAACATCCCAAGACAGAGCTGAGTAAGAACAACATGGGGAAGAGAATGAGCAAACAGATCAATAAATACATAACATACAAAACAACACTGTTAAAGGTCAACACTAGGGGTTTTAAATGTCTGGCAGCAGACAAGTAACAGTTATTTTAGACTTTATTTCTTCATAAAATTCTTCATGATAGGTTCAGAAATGAACGCAGATGAACATCAGTGCCTCCTCATTCAGCACCTGTGATAAATCGATATAATTTAAACTGGAAAAAGACCTGCTCTGTGGTTCTCAAGGACATTCAACTTTGGGCAATTACTCAAGCTACAGCGGCGTGTTGTCCATTAACGTATAACTTATTCATATCCACTAAAAACAAGTTATGACCGGACTAACCTCCATTGTTTCATCGTGGTTACATCATTGCTAACATTAGCAGCAGGCTAACTCCGCAGCACGTATTTGAGGTTTTTAACGTGACAATAACAACCGCAAATAACAACAAATAGATAAAATTGCGTTACAATGAGCTTTTTTTTTTTCAGTGGGATTCACGATTGCGGTTATTTCTGGGGTTGTTCGCACACGACATCACCGACAAGACCAGCTAACAGTTAACTCAGTAAACTCGATCGATATTTCAGGTACGTTTTTCGCAATTGTCTGCTTTAGTGAATCGTCAGCGTCAACTATCTGATCTGATGTTATAGACATGTTGAAATAGTTCATCCACCTGAGAAGGGGTGATAAAATCATCCAGATCTGTCAACTGCAGCACACCGCTGAACTGAGAAGCCATAGTTGCTGCCGTAAAGTGTTTGATGTTTACTTTTACTGTCGTGAATAGCTATCGTTGATTCACCACCAACCACATGCTGCTGTGCTCACATGACATCTCTTACAGTAGGGATTCAATTGTCTTGTCTTTCTTTATTTTCACCTGTACTATAAGCTTTATAGGTTATAAATAAACATTAATTATAGATATAACCATGTCTCTGTCAAATTAATCTGAAAAAACAAGCAAACATATTCACAGCTTTATTGCTCTCTGAGATCTGGCAATTTTATTTTTATGTGTAAGGTTTATGTTTGTAAACATAAACATTTACATTTTTTCTTTTTCTTTTTCTTTTACTTTGCCTATTTTGTTCAGTTATTTTATATTTATTTTAAGTTGCAAGACATGAATGCAGAATAAAAATGTAATTGTGCAGTTTGTACAGTACAGCTCCTTGTTTCTATGTGCAAGTGACCTGGCAAAAAATGACAGTGTCAACATTAAATAGATATTTTAGTTGTTGAATATGCTAAGTTGCTGCCTCGACTGGCCATCAGTTGATACTTCTGTGTTTTGCTAAATCATCTGTCCTTCTCATTGATTAAATGGCCACTTTTAGGCACCCTTAATGTGCCCATCATATTCAATTGTAGTACTTTTGTCCTTTTTACTGATGCCACCTTAGAATCAGTGTTAGTATTAAATGACCATAACAAAATAATACAACCAAGTAAAGCATTTTTCATGGAGCGACGGGTGGGAAACAGGGACAAGGTAGAGTTAATTCCTCCCCTTAATAGATATAGTAACACAACAGGGAACCTCACATCAGTTAGATTACAATGAAGATTTACAGAAATTATAGTATCTTGGACCATTAACATGTGCCCCTGTGAGAAAGTAGAGACAACAGTTGGACCCTAAAATAAGACCAGAATAAACTGTGATAGCTTGAAGGATCTCCACATTAATAGGGCTCCTTTTTATTTCCCGGCCTAATATTGTTTTATAATAATAACTGAATGTTCTGATTTGAATTATCCTTCTTCACATGCACAGTGGCTCCCAGGGCCCTTGATAAATCTGCCCCACCTCCACCTCCATGGTTAATCCAGGTATGCTTGAACAGATTGAGTGAAACCTCCGAAAATCAGTAATATTTTGCTTTTATTTTGTTTCCAATCCTTAAGATCACCGTAAAATGGATAATAACAACTGCTGCATACAGCTGCACATGCAGATAATGTTTAAGGAATATTTTGGCTGTGAGTTTAAAACAGACATGTCAAAAAATAGTGAATACATTCTTAATAATATACAGTATTTATCACACACATAAATAGATACAGGGAAAGATGGAAGCATCTATATCATACACATGTATATGTATTTGGAAACATCTGTAATACATATTTCATATAGGATTTATGGCCAAAATGAGATCAAATATTAGAGATCTGTGTTAGACCACAGGGCCACGCATGTATGTCCAACACGTTCAGTCTGCGGAGTGGATCAATGGACGTACGCACGCGCCCTTTTGTTGTTATGACTACAGGTCGTAAATCCGCCATGTTTTACCTCCTCGCAGCGGCGTTGCGACAGAGACGGAGACATGAGTGTGGAAAATAATCATACGGCAGAAACGGAGACGGAGCAAACGAAGAACGGCAACGAGACGATCACCATCCAGACCACGCTGGGAGATGAAGGTTAGTCCTCCCGTCGCACGAAACGAGACCGAAATGTTCACCCGGCGTCGCTGTTTGGGCCTAGCGAACTTCCTCCATCGTGAAACGTTGCTAGCAGCCGTTAGCAGCCGCGGTAGCCGCTTTGCTTCCCCCTCGCTGCAGCTTTTAACTCAGGTTAAAAGTCGAGCCAGCCCTGCAGGATTCATGCGAGTTTACACCCAGCTAGGTGGTGGCTGGGAGCGCTTGTCTTTTTTTTTTTTTTTCTTTTTTTTAAAAATTCTTTACCGTGAACCCTGTCTGTACTAACATGCGTTGTGTCCGTGCTGTCAGATGAAGATGTGCACAAGTGCGGACGCTGTCAGTCCGAGTTCTCCGCGCTGGAGGCTTTCATCCAGCACAAGCTGCAACACAGCTGCAGACGCGCGGAGGCGAGCAGCCCCGAGGCCGGTCCAGAGGTACGACCCCGAGGCTGCGATGTGTTACACGGGGTTGCATGTAGTCGACGCTATAAGCTGCAGAAAACAAATGGTTGATGTCTGCATTTTGGCAGGTCACCGCAGCCAACGGAAGTTCTCCTTCAGAGGTGAAAACAGCCGAAGGTGCATCCTCGGATGAGCCAGTGAAGTCCTCTAATGGTGGGTCAACGTTAGGACTGCGAACATTTATTATCAATTCATGTGCCAATTATATATTACACATGTCTTTTAAAATGTCAAAATATAGTAAAAAAAATAAAGATCATTATAAGGCGACTGCTTGACTTATGGCAGTTGCTTGTTTTATCCTACCATCAGTCCAAAACCCAAAGATAATCATTTTACTGCCATATATGACAAACAGAAGCATAAAAATTCACACATTTGAGAAGATGAGATCAGCACATGTTGTTTGAATGATGACTGAAGAAATACATTGTAAAAGTAGCTGCTCATTTCAGCTGTATCTTAGATCTACAGGGGAATTGAAGTGTTACTTTGTCTGTTTTCACACAGATGAAAGCAGCAGTATATTGGGTCGGGGTCGCAGGAAGAAAATTGTTTCACCTAAAGGTATTGACCAGTCAGATGGGACTGAAGGATCCATATCTGACAATAATGACAGTGACAAGCCTGTTTACAAAGTCAACCAAGTGGGACGCTACATTTGCCAACTTTGTGAAAAGACATTTAAAACAGTAAGTCATACATGTCATTTTTGTGTACATCTTTTATCAGGAAATATTGGTTACATTTTCTTATATGGACATAGAAATAACACGAGATTTCCTGTATGTTAGAATTCCTTCTCATACCACGTAGAGTATTTATTACACTTTATATTGCCAATGTTGTCTCTGTATTATGTTGTATTTTCACCCAACAGACCAACATCTTGAGAACTCACATGAAAACTCACAGTGACCAGAAGAACTTCTCATGTGACCTATGTGGGACTTCCTTTCGCACAAAAGGCTCCCTGATTCGTCACAATCGTCGCCACACTGGTACCGACAATAAGCAGGGACTGTTTTTGTCTTGAATTGATGTACTAAGCCTAAATTTTAACTAACGATAACACTACTTTCTTCCTGTTCTCTTGCAGATGAGCGGCCGTATCGCTGTACCCTATGTGGCCAGTCCTTCAGAGAGTCAGGTGCCCTCACCAGACACCTTAAGGCCCTCACACCTTGCACAGAAAAGATCCGCTTCATTCAGTACAAGGAGATCTTGGTCAGCAAAGACGGAGTTCAGAAAGGTCAGATTTATACTGCAGGAGCTGTTATCTTGTGCCAAGTGTGTCTGTGATTAAGTGGCAAATAAGCAAATGATGAAATTGATGAAAAGATTTTTAAAAGTTTACTTTGTTGTACTGGATTTAAAAATAGATTTAGAATACCTAGTCGCTGACAGGTCTGTGTAATTGTGTAGGAGTCAAAAATGATCCTGCTGCAGTGGCTGGCCAGCAAGAGGTGGTGGTTGTGGAACAACAGCCAGAAGAGCAGGAGGTGGTAGAAGCTCAGACTGCTGTTGTCAGTGTGGTAGAGGCTGGTTCCCAAGAGGTCCTCCATCAGGTCCACTTTACAATGGAGGTAGATGGAACAACGCAGGAGCAGCAGGTTAGTGGAGTGGAGTGGTTACCAATCATAATACACCCAAAACACCTTTTCTTAAAATGCTTTTTGTTACATTTTGCAATTATAAAGAAAAAGTGGAGGCGTAAAGATTTTTTCTGAGATGGTTTTGCCTGTTCTGTTCTTTTGACCTGTTGCTCCCCTCTGGCAGGTTGTGGTCGAGCGGTCTCAGGCAGAGGCCCTGGCTGCTGCTGCAGCAGCAGGCGACAACCTCATCTGCCAGGCCATCATCAACTCTGGCATTGCACTGGGGACAGAGGAAGCCGTGGTTGAGGAGACCTCACAGGCAACCGAGGAGATAAATAAAGTTGTTTCTGACTGTCCTGATGCTGACGAGGGTATCACCGAGATCCAGGTTAAAGAGGAGTTTGTGGAGATGGAGGTAGAGGTAAAGATGAGAGCAATTTAATGTGTATGAGTGACTGTAAAATCATGACATGATGTCATGACATGACACAAGGTGTTGCAGTGCTTATTTGCACACATAGCATTATTTTGGAATGTCTTATTGTCAGCTTCTGTTTCTTTTGCAGGAAGCAGGTGATGAAGATGAACCGACATCGTCGAAATTGTACTCGTGTCCACACTGTAACCGCTCCTTCAAGGGATTGAATTACTTCCGCTTTCATGTCAAGGGGCATTTGGGTAAGTCCATAAATACTAATGGTGACTCACAGCATCACTGTATGCTCCCCTCTTGTAATCCTTTAGATCAACCTTTGTCAAAATGTAAAATCAATAGAAAGCAGTTGATGGGACAAAAACATTACTGTGGAATTTGAGGAACTTTTTTTGGTCCATAGATAAATATTTCATTTTTCACTCTCTTTTTGCAGGTTACAAGCCCTTTAAGTGCACACTATGCCACAAGGAGTTTCTCACTGGTTACCTGCTGAAGAAACACATGGAAGTCCATGTCAGTGAGAGGAGGTACAAGTGTGGTGAGTGTGGCAAGCTGTACAAAACCATTGGGCATGTACGTGAGCACATGAGGGCCCACTCAGATGAAAGACCCTACCACTGTTCCAGATGCAACAAGGGGTACAAGACTAAGGTAATTTTGTACATATTCGTCTTCATTGTGTTGGACTTTCCGCTTTTATTTCATCGTTCAGTTTTTCCTCACCAAGTTGTCATTCAGAGACATGAAAGGCATACCGGTGCCATCTCTAACATATCTCTGTGTCTTGCTCAGAATGCCTTGCAGGTGCATCAGCGGACCCATGGTGATGAGAAACCTTATGTGTGTCAGTTCTGCCTGAGAGGCTTCAGGGAGAAAGGTTCTCTGGTGCGACATATCCGTCATCACACCGGAGAGAAGCCTTTCAAGTGCCCAAAGTGCAGGCGAGGATTTGCTGAGCATGGGACTCTCAATCGGCATATGCGCGCTAAAGGTCAGTATGATTGACAGACAACAAAACAAAACTTAAAAAAAAAAAACAAGTATTTGCAGCAGTGATACAGACAAACTGTAATTTCGACCAGGAGGCTGCCATAAGGACGATTCCAGTGAGCAGCAGGATGTGGTAACCGAGGAGCAGGCGTCAGTGGACAGCCTCGCTACAGCAGCCATCATCTCAGAGGATCCTCATGCTGTCCTGGTGGAGTTCTCCTCAGTGGTGGCAGACACACAGGAATACATCATCAAGGTGATTCGCAAGGAAGCAGGGTTGAGAGAAAGTGTGGTTTCTCCCTTACATCACAACTTCAAGGTGCATTTAAGGGTAAAAGTGGAAATTTTTGGGGTCGACCTCTGTCCCAATCAAAGATGTCACGGCAGAATGTGTGCTGTCACATCACTGATTGAAGTGTAGTCTGAAGTGCAAAACAATTTCACTCAAATGATCACATCTATAGGGAATTGATGAGGCTGCTGATTAGAACCAATCACTCACAACTTTATTTTGCCAAGTGCAGAGACCTCTAGCTTTGAACACTACATTTCAGGACCATTAAAGAGAAAAATTTGACTTGTCATTGTTTGTCATATGTTTACAGAGAAGCATAATAAAGGAGTGACTGATAATAATAAATAATTTATTTGCAGGGTTCAAATAAAGTTTTAGAGGCAGGATAACCTAGTAGATCAGTCACTGGAAGTCAGCACTAATGCTGACATAATGTGTAGAAGTCGGAGCTGTGAGGAAACTATTGAAAAAAATATCTACTTTTAATGTTACCAAAATATTGTCTTCAGACAGAGACAAAATACTGCGTTTCTTTTGTTTTTGTTTTTATTGAGAACATATTTGAGCCCTACCAAGGCTGGAAAGGGCTGTAAAGACTACACTACTTCTAAACCCTTGGAATAACACAAGTACATAACTCTCTAGAGGCTGCTGTAGGACTGTGGAGCAGCAACTGAATTTGCAGGCATTTCTTGTTGTTGCAAATGTTTAGTCCACTGTTAAAACAACAACTGAACAGGAGTTGTGCTCATGAAAGGTTACCACAAAGAAATGAAAACAACTCTGCCTGTGAAGTTGAATGGTCCAAAATACATTTTATCAGTGTGTGGGTATGATCCATGTCTGCAGGAAAAACAATGGGTTGACTTTATTGATTGTAAAAGAGGCTCAAACCCATTTACTACCTCCAAAGCTTCACATACCGTATGCTGTAGATGCTATATGTTATACAGTAATTGACTTAAAACAAGACTTTACTACTTGTGATCTATGTCCATAACTTGCATAACAATTCTTAAGCAGAGGAAGTTAAACTTTTACTTCGACAGCATGCATAAACAATATATTCAAAAAGTAGAACTTTTTGTGATAAATGTTTATTCTGAGTTTCTTATCATGACTAGATAGACTGTGCTTGGTGTACTGCTAGCCTTTGTCATTTATTTTATTTTCTCTGCTTCACTTATTATTCCTCTAGACTCAAACAGAGGAGGAAGTGCAGGAAGAAGAAGTTACACTCATTCAAGACAGCCAGAATGAGGTCAGTACACACACACACACACACACACACACACACACACACACTTGTACTTCTATACCTCTGAGGACATTCATTGACATAATACATTCCCCAGCCCCTTACACTGACCGTAACAAACAAAACTAAACACCTGACCCCAACCCTTACTCTGACCTTAACCTAAACTTAATTATAACCTGAACCTTAAAACCAAGTCTTAACTTGGAAAGTGAGGACTGGCAAAATTGTCCTAACTTTCCAAAAATGTCTTCACTCCCATGGTCTAAAACTCAAAGATCTAGTAGTTGCAGAGGTTGTGACTTTCTCTATTTCTAAAATTGAGTGATAAACATAATGTTTAATTGTTACACCACAGGATCTGGAAGGAGCTGTTAATTGTATTTGCATTATCTCATAACTCTTTTCAAACGTATCCCTGCCAGATGGGGAACCACATCATGAAAGTGGTGCAGCGGATTGTCAGCCAATCGCAAAGCGCCGGCGGCACAGGCAGCCACCAGATCATTGTGCGCAACATGGCGATGAATGAGGAGGGCGCCTCCATCTCTGACTGCGGTGACACCATCACCATCGCTACACCTGAGAGCCTGACGGAGCAGGTGGCCATGACACTGGCCTCCGCCATCAGTGACGGCACGCTACTGGCCACGGCGGGAACCGTGGAGACGGAGGACGGAACAGTTACTATGGTTACCACCGAGGAGGCAGATGAGGAGGGAATACAGATGGTGCACCAGCAAGAGGAATATGTCATCACCTCGCCTGAGGAGGTGGAGATTCAGACTGTCATTGTATGATCGAAGAGGATACTAACTACGGACTGTAATAAATGTGGCTTGACTGTACCTGAGTAGCTGATTACTGTTGAGTTTGAATGAGCTTCATGTGTGAGATTCGATTTTAAAACAAAGGCCAAAGTGTTTATAAGGTTTATAGTGTGAGACCTAAAGAATGAGTGTGCATGAGGACTAGTTGTATCATGAATTTAATTTCTGTGGATTGATTTACTAAAACAAAGCACTGCATTTAGTATGCTAGTTAATCTTCGGACTTTTAGGTGCATTCAGCTTAAAGAATAAGTAACTAGATTCATCTTGTAAGGTTTTCATTTTGAAGGCCTGAACTGATCTATATTTGTTTTAGGCAGTACAAACTGAACATGTCTTTGCCTTTATCTGGTGCAGCCAGGTTATTTTTTTTTCTTTGCTGCAGTCAAAAAGTGAAATTCTTTATTTATTTTACTACCTAAAATGGCATCGTTTTCAATGCAGTGTTTACTTCTGCTCTCTGCTGTCCGGGTCAGCTACAGTTAAGTTTAAAAACTCCGCTTTTAAATGCGATGCCCTTTAAAGACTTGCAGATCGTGCGTGTGTGCCTGCCTGTTTGAGGCCGTTCAGGGAGAGGATAAAACCTCCCATGGTACAGTGTTGCTCTTCTGAGCTGGTCAGTCATAATGCATCTTTAAGCATGACGGATAGACCAGACATTAAAATGTGTTCAGTTTACTCTAGCAGAGTTTGCATCAAATAAATGCTATTTTCTTATACAGTTGGCTTCCATTAATCTTTGTTGATGTCTTGTTTTTGTGATTGAGAAGATTGTCTTTTCAGTGTGTGATTATTTCATGTGAGATATTTGCATACATTTGTTGTTGCAAATAATCATCTGAAACTTTCTGAGACATCACTGGCTTATTTTAGGTTTTCAGTTTATTTTTCTCAATATTACAGACCGACTTTTCTGTGGCTTTTTGTTATCTGGTTGCTTCCAATCTACTCATTCATAGTTTTGTTTCTTCAAAGCTCCCCCAACGTTAGTGGAAAACCCCTGAATATCAGCCCATTTCTTGCCTGTGTTAATATACTAAGATCATGTGGTATTCTTGTGATTGTGTTATTTGTATCATCCTGTTTAGCAGTCTTATTTCATTTAATTTCTCTGTTTTTAGAAGTGTGTGGCTCTTGAGTGAATGTCCTCTACCATTTCATCGTGGGAATACCACCTGCTTTAAAAACCACACACACCCTTGCCAGGTAAAATGCAGCATCCACTGCTCCAGCTCCCTCTGGGACAGATGGACACACCACAAGTTTTGTACTCACCGATGCGCTGAGAAACCAAGTCATGCTGTTTACCTTGTAATGGTATTTGCAACCCTATACCAAATTCACCATAGCTGATTGGCTTAGCTGAAATACTACTGTATTTGGTGCGGGTAACCTTGAGCATATCTGCCGGCTACTCCTCTGTAACCGGTGCTCCAGTACTGAGGTTAACACAGACACTATAATCAGAGAAGTGTCCCTGGCTGGTACACCACAGAGTTTCTGGGTCAGTCCTCAGCCCTCTGAGAGGGCCCCATCTACATGAGCAACAGAGGAAGACAGAGAGTGAGGGTGGGAGAGAGAGAGGGAAAGGTATTTATAGAAAAATGGGGCTTCGCAGTACCTTTTCGTGCAAAGAACCATTTCAGGACCAAGTGAGCGTGTCCCAGTTTTCTGATAGTCGCTCAGCCATAGGGTTTGGACTGAGGCTGAGGCTGGACCGCCTCACCCAGGATGGAGAGCCTGACTTTGAGACGCTCTCCCCTCTCCTCTGGCCCTCCTCTCCTCTGCTGCAGACCGCTGGTTCTCTGATTGAAAACGGGGGAGGCATTGGCCCAGATAACCTACAGATGTGACCTTTTAGGTACACTTAATTTGCCTAGCTGGGTGGAGGATTGTGGAGGCAGTGAGCTCAGGTGAGAAGCAGCAGAAGGGTGTCCGAGGGCACTCTTTGGCTGCATCAACCTCCAGGTTGGGGGTGAAGGGAGGCTGGCTGGAACGTGCCCTGCCGCAAGCCGGGCAAGGATGAGGCGTTTCCTGAGCAGAAAGGGCCGCTTCTCCCTGCGCCAGAGCAAGTCTGGAACCCGGAGTGCCTCCAAAGATTTCTGTAAGTCTTATTTCTCTGAATCATGGTTTTTACATGAAATGCTTCATCTGCTGGAGGTAAGGTAGAGAGGATAGCTAAAGCTGCAATTGGGTATCTGGGGCGCAGGCTGGTGAGAAAAGGACAAAAAGAAATCTTGATAATCCTCTTGAGTGCTGCTCGTGTTGTGGTGGGGAGAAAAGATTATGATCCACAGCGCCATCTCAGTGATTTCCCAATCTATTTTAGATCAATAATCAGCTGCAGTTTGATGTTTCCTTTCAGCAAGCTGACACCGAGTTCTGTGGCTCTTTGAGTCTTGATATATGTTTTATTCACTCAGCCACGGCTCACCCTGAATATGTAGCCCTGTGCTCCAGTAAGATGTGATTTGTCTTTTTTTGCATTGAAGCACATCTGACATTTCTACATTTCTTTGCAAAGTCTTATTTTTTCTCATTTCCGATGCACTTTTTTGTTACCTCCTGTCTCTAATTTAGTCTTTCTCCATCCGTCTAACTTTTCCCCTGCCTCCGTCTTTCTATGCCTCTGATCAGTTACAAAAAGAAAAACACCAGTTTTGCGCTGGTAGTTTGATGGGTGACTGCATGCAATTGTTTGTGTATCTGTCGTTTTGTAATGTATCTTACATAAGCGTGCAATGTCAAGTTTTCCCCTCTAATTTTGCACCTTGGAGTTATGTCGTCATACAATAAGACTTGATTAAAATCATTTTTGATGTGACTGGCAGGGCCCAAATGTCAGGTATTTTCTGCATTTACACAGAAATCTGACATAAATACAAAGAAGAATCAGTCACATTTCTGATTCTTCCATATTTACTGCATGTAGCCTGATAATACAAATGTGCAAAGGACAAGAGGGCAGGGCAAAAAGATAAAAAATAATTAATAAACTGGCTAAAACAAAACTATTGGCAAGCATGAATGTTGTCGATTTTCATTTTGTGATCCAGAATATAAAGCCAGTTTGGGGTGTCCGGTGAGAAATCTACAGAACACATCATAATGTGGACTGACCAATCCCTTTAATGTCCTACATACAGTATATCTTTGACGTATCCAGATGGCAGTAGATGAGAGGAGATGAAGTCAAGTGAGCCTGTTGGGACACTTTCTGCAGTAGAATGAGGCCAGTGACCAGGGGAAGGCCAGCAGTTCAACATGTGGGCTGGATACCTACAGTCAGAAATAACCTCATTCACTCTATTTTTTCCTTTTACTGTCTTTCAATTTACAGAAAAACGAATCTATCAAACTGAAAATGCTTTTTTATGTGACTTCTGTGTATTTATGTGTGGCTTCATTAAATAGACCAGTGTACCTGCTGGTACAGCTATAGGCAGCTCCATCAAATAGGTGCCCTATTTAAACCAATGGACCATTTGACCTCCATTTTACAGCTCACAACCTGCTCGTCTGTAAGAGCAGCTTGCACCAGATTAGCAATGTTCCTACACCCTTATATGACATACATAACCTATAAGAAGTAAAACCTTTCACCTCACAATTAAAAACTGGACCTATTAATGTCTAAACTGACATGCCATTCTACCATTTATTTGAACCTCTCTATATTTTTTATATTTTCTATTATAAGTTTAATCTTCTGTCCTCCTTCAGACCTCGGCCTACCAGCCACCAATCAGAACTGGCCTGAGGCGTTTGGCTTCCGACTGGGTGGCACTGGGCCAAGCTACATCCTGTCCGTGGTGGAGGGCAGTAGTGCCTATCTAGCTGGCCTGCAGCCCGGTGACCAGGTGGTGGACATTGAGGGCCAGGACGTGACCAACCTCAGCACACCGGCACTGATCGCTCTGGCTCAGACCCTCAAGACGGTGCCACCAAGCATTGGAGTGGTGTCACGGATTGAACAGGTCAGCTGACCCAATAATCTGCATTTTGTGTTTTTGATTGGTGGAAAAACACTAACACAAATAACAATTCAACTCTGCAATGGTGAAAACAGCACTGAGGTGCAGAACCTTCTTTTTCCCCTCCTCAGATTGACATCACACCCGGCCCAGATGGCCGTTTTGGCTTCACCATC
Source organism: Lateolabrax maculatus (assembly GCA_031216445.1). Taxonomy (NCBI): domain Eukaryota; kingdom Metazoa; phylum Chordata; class Actinopteri; order Acropomatiformes; family Lateolabracidae; genus Lateolabrax; species Lateolabrax maculatus. Next base: position 15,567,164 of record CM062216.1, on the reverse strand, counting down.
GTTGGAGACTGCCCTCTGATGGTGGAGGACTGCATGCCCAACGGTCCGGCCGGTCGCAGTGGCCTCAAGGCTGGGGACTACGTCATGGAAGTCAACGGCATCCCAGTGAAGCATCATGAAACAGCAGCGGCCATGATCAAAGCGGCTCAGGGTCGGCCCCTGCGTCTGGGCGTGCTCAGTATGGCTCGGCGACCCAAGCGACTGAGCAGCAGCATGAGGGTGTTGTCGCAGAGTGGGGACAGCGTGAGGGAGAGTCGCGCTCACAAGGCCATGGAGTTCAATAAGAAAGTGGGTGGGAAGTAAACATTTCACGAAGCGTTTTTAAATATTAAATTAATTTTTTATCTCCAATGTAAATTTGTAGATCAATTCACGTTTGCGCGTTTATTTATCCATCAGGTGGAGGAAGTGCTAGGAGAGGAGCCAGATGTGAAGGAACAGCTGTTTGAGGTGCTCAAGCAGTACGCTGCTGAGAGGGACGTGGACAGTCTGGCTGACGCCCTGCCCGACATCTTGATCACAGAGGAGCATCAACAGCTGATTGACAGCGTCAGGTAGCCAATCAGTTGCTCAAAAATGCACTCAGAGAGAGACTTATACGTCAAAAAAGTCTGTGTGCATGTTGTGAGCGTGAGTCTGCATGACTAACCGGCCTTTTAGTCCTTCTCATGTAGTGATTAAAGAAGCCTTGTCAGATACAAAGGAATCTTAACACTGTTTGTACCCCGCTCCCTGCGCAATAAAAACAGATTTCTCTGCAATACCTAAATAAAAATCACTGTGCGACAAAGTCGTGCTACAGTGGTGGCTTTTCATCTGGTTTCAGTATCTGTACTGCCAATGATGCAACCAGGACATTGCATTAATGTTTTAGCCAGCAGTGCTGTTTTCAGTCCAAACTCTAAAAAAGGGTATACAGTATGTGCTTGTTAATTTAGAGTTGCACTTTGGTGCCTTCATGCATTGCAAAGCAAGTGAGGTGTTTATTTGAAAGGGATGTTACTATCTAATGAACAAACAAACAAAACTCTTAGTATTGTAGGAGTTGTTTATTGTTAAATAAGTGGTGCTAAAAAGTCTGCAAATTACTTGATTTGAGCAATACTTCAACTGTAACTCATTAACAAAATATGGATGCGCAGCTTATAAACAGCCTTGCAACACATTCCAACTTGTGTGTCTCAATCAATAATTAACCATTTTTAGAAATACAGAAAAACATCCCAAAACCTGTCTCTCTAAATCTATCTCAATTCAGTGGCATACAATTCTATTTAGCTGAGTGGGGAAATAAATATTCAACAAGGCTGACTGAAATCCCCATGTAGACATTTCAAATCATTTTCTCATAATCATTATTTTTGAGAATGCTTGTAAAAGTGCACTAGGGAGAGTCTAGTCCATTGTGTCTTAACAGTTCAGCTTTAAGATTCACTCTACACAACAATAGTGGCTCAGTGAGGGAGCGAAACCTCCTTAATTGCCCCATGAAATCAATATTTTAGAAACTCCTGCTCTCAGCATTTTACTGTGAAATGTGGGAGATGTGTACATCAAGAGCACATATGAATGACTTTGGCCCGATGCCAAGCACTGACTACTGCCCTTGAGTGCTTGAAAGTCATTTTGTTCTGTTTATCCTCTCTCAGGTACAGTACACAAGGGTATTGTTAGAAATTCACCGCTGAATATTGCATTTCTTCCTCCTCAGCAGTGATCGAAAATCAAAACCCTAAACACAATACTTCTGCACACACATGCAATTTTTTTTTTTTTTTGTCAGTTCTCCCCCTTTTATCTTTTCCTCTCACTTGCTCTGACATTGACTTTCTCTCTGTTGGTCTCTTTCTTTCCCATTTCTCCCCGTCAGCTGTGATACACTCTTTGATACAGGCACCATTTTTTTGCGGATCACATCACTGGATGCTCTTTATTCCCTCCTCTGCATACAGCTCTTAGCTGCTGGAGCCAGTTTGCTGCTGGTGGTTGAGATATGCACACACACGAAAACAGAACAACATGCAGAGGCTTAGGCTGCATGCACACTGCACTAGTTCTCACACACACATGCACACAGTCCTGGCTTTGAAGTTCAATGCTGGAGGAAATTATGAACTGCTGCCTCAGGTGAGTACTGAATAACTATTTGGCACTGTGCATTTGTAGATTTTGTAACAATTGTAGAATGTATCTGGTCATCAAGTTTGGTGTCAAAGTCTTCTCTGGCGTCCGTCTTACCGGGCCATTTATGGTTGGTCATGAAGTAAGCTGTAGTGCAGTTAAAGCATTCTGTAGTAGCAGTCTTGTAACAATCAATTAGCCCTCAGTTTTCCCAGGGCTTCATTTTTGGGGAGTAATCCGTTCTCCTTCCAGCTAGAAACAAAGCTGCTGTCCAGCCATCTCAGTTTCCTCCGACACAGCTGTCTATATCACAGCTTTGATAGCACATTTCCTTCCTTAGAAAGCTGCCTGTAAAAATGCTTTGTAACGTTTGTTTTGCACAGCAGTCACATTAATTATGCATTAGGTGTATCCATAGAGGACTGAGAACTGTTTTAGCTGTTTTCCTCACCTTTAGGCTGTGAGAAAAGTACAGTCACTGAATCTCTCTTTAGATAAATCCACTTCAGATAGCTGTAGTTACCCATAATTCCATCATGGTGTGTTTAGCTCAGGTCCACTGTGACCCTGACAGGCTTTAATATGCTAAGTTTTCCCTCGTCTCTTTGTGTTTCTGCGTGCTGTGTCATTGTGTTGCTGTCATTATCAACGCAGTTTGTGCTGTAATTGTGTGCAACATCGTGCTCCTTTATGCCAATTAGGCTGTGCAAGTCGTACACAGGGTATTGTTGGGTTTGCATTCTCTGGAAAGGACTACGTTTGGAATAGCTCTTGATATTTACAGCAGAATCTGGTGATGATGTTTCTGTGGTAGGAGCCTCAGGGAGTTTTGCTTCCAGGTTGTCCAGGAGCATTGCCTCAGGGTGGTGTTGGTGTAAATGGCTTGCTGCTGACAATGAGATGTCTCAGGAAAAAATGTAATGTGAAAGTTCTTTGTTCTTAGGGAAATGTGTTTCTAATGATATATTTAATAGGCATGTTTAGGGTGAGGCGGCTTTTTCAGTTTTTGCAATGCTAGCGGCATGGCTGTAGGGCCAGCAAAATCAGTTGGTCGGCCAAATCGTCCAATGGTCCAATATCTCAACAACTATTGGATGGATTGCCATTAAAATTTTTTACAGACATCCATGGTCCCCAGGGGGACTTTGGTGATATTTTTCTCTAGTGCCACCACGAGACGTTTTATCTAAATGTCTCGAAAACCATTAGATAGATTGCCATGAAGTTTGGTACACACATTCATGCCCCCCTTACGATGAATCGTGATAACGTTGGTGATCTCTTAACTTTCCCCGTCACCAGGTCAAAATTTGTCCACACTAAGATGTAAACTAAGATGGTAAACGTGGTAAACACTAAACCTGCAGCATGTTGCTCAGCTAGCATTAACATGTAGTTCAGAGCACCGCTGTGCACAGCCTCACAGAGCCACTACCACGGCTATAGACTCTAAGTCTTGCTTAAGTTAAAATACAAAGTGAGAGCTGGTCTAAATATGTCGTTATTAATTGTCAGTTTTCTCTATTCCAATTAACTGGTTGCACAGTTGTCCGTCTAACTTCTCAGCAGGAATACCAGCCATTGACTAAGAGGTTAAGGGAATAGACAACGACATATCGTATGAGAGATTGTCAGCCACGAGCCGGATGCCAGTGCCGTAGTCTGAGGTGTGGAGAATCAATGTGTCTGACTGCCACTGAGGCTGAATCTCTCCTTTTTTTTTTTTTTTTACACTCACTGTCTCCTCCCCCTATTTCTGTCTCCCAGTCTGTCTTTCTCCCTCTGCCTCAATCACTGTCGCTTCCTGTGACAGTCACACACTCACACATGCACACACATGAAAAAACACTCCGCGTCCGTCCGATAATCAGAGGCCGCGTATCAGCGGATGGGAGGTGTGCTTAACAGCTTATGAAGTTATTTCTTCTGTATGCCTCGTAACACTTGACCAGCTGGGCCACGCTCAGCTCAGTCTGCCTCTGTCCCCTCTCCGATTTGCCTCGCCCTCCCAGAGGATGTGTTCTATTTTTAAGCAGCCTATTTCTTTTAATAAATTCTCTCTTAGTTTTCTGACGCACTTGCTGGTGTCGATTCTTAAATGGCTCTAAAAGCGCTTGAACACTTGAAAGCTATTCATCTAATAGGATCGTGTATCTGGAATGTGTCATTACAGACAATCTTGTAACACCTATTTCAGCTCTTTCATTCGTGTGGTTCTGGTAGTTGAATGTAATTATAGTGAACTTTAGGCCTTTGTCTGATCCTGTATCTGTATATAGACTTCAAAGAAATTAATTAGACTGATGCATTCTCAACCCAGGATTAAGGATGCAGTGCAGTTTTCTCTTTTGTTTTCTTTAGTGTTTGAATGCCAGTGTGTGTCTGTCTTTTACAAGTGCTTTATGAATCAGTAAAGTTGTTTTGGGCTGGAAATTTGGATAGATGCCGTCATACATATCGACGTAAGAAATAAGGCTTAGAAAAGTTATGGGTGCTGCAAGGGAGAACGTGTTGCACAAACATGACTGTCAAAGCTTCTGCGCATTGACTTATGCACATTTTTGGTTGTTGCACACACACACACACGCACAGTCATTGTGCTGACCTGCCTGTGAAATTCCACTGAGGCTCTCTCCTCACTTCTCCACTTCTCTCTCCCTCCTCACTTACTCCTCTGTTCATCTCATTCTTGTCTTCCTCCTCCACTGAGGGAAGAGAAGATTTGTCACTCACTACCTCTCACTGCCAAGTGATGGAAGACTCAGTGACGAGGATTATCCTTCAACTGTGACCGAGAACACTAGCCCGCGGTGACCTTGACCCTGGCTTCTTTGGAGGAAGAAAATATGGGAACAAAGGAAGAGTGCTGCCCCAAACATGAAGTTGGAGAACAGCTGATGATGCTGCCTGAGGATGTTTTGGAGGTGTGGAGGGATGTGAACCACAGCGACTCTTACAGTTTGCTCCCTCCCTCTCTCTCATTCTCTCTCTTTCTTTATCTGGCGGTTTTCCGAGCCTACAGCAAGCTCTTTTGAGATCCAGGACACCTTCCCTTTTCTCATCTTTCTTTTCTTCCCTCTTTGTCCGGGAGAGTTTGTTTGTTCAAACTAGATGGGGACTCGCCAAGAGAGAGGAGAGGCATTTGCATTGCTTAACTGAGCTCAGGCACTTCCTCAAAGCCCCAAAGAGCCATGGGAAGGGATAGGAACCTTTCCAGACACTTTCGGTATGGCACTTTTCTTTTGATCTCTGCAGGGCTCTCTGTGCTTTGTGCTGTTTTTGCTGACTTGTATCTGAAGTTGCTGGAGTATTGTTGTGCAACTGCTTTCTGTGTGTTTGTTGTCAAGTTTTTGTATTGATGATTGTTTTACACTTTTTGTCAGCATGAAAAAATATGGAAATCTGTGCTGTCCCTAAATTAGACCCCAGGATGGGGAACATGATGAGAAAACTGCTAGATTTCAGGAAAAAACTCAACCCTACTACTGATAATTCTTTCTTGTTATGTTATTGTTTGCAGGCTTTTTAATTCCGCTCTGTGATTTAACCCCACTGTGTCTCAGCCTATGATTTGTGTTTGCAAATTCATAACTGGCCCAGCTGTCAAATTGGCTAATCAGAAGTGGGTCCGAGAATAATGGTTCTTGCAGTGGGTTTCCCAGCTGATTGCAATTGTCATTCATCCCTCTGTGCGTTGTGTCCTTGATCCACCCCTCCGTCAGACCTAATTATAGACTCCTCTCGCCCTCCTTATAATTGAGGGCATCCCAAAGCCTACATCCAACTTCAGTGGAGGAAAGCTGTGAAGTTTCTGCTCACGTGTTATGGCCAGTTTACGAGATTTGGGAAGTGAAGTATTTTTTGACTGAGATTGTAACATGACAAGGAGGTGATTGAAGTTAATGGAGATCAATAGTTGATACAATGAAATAGAGTCTTTCCCTGTGACTATCATAAATACACAATAAATGGCCCCATTCTGCTTAGTTTTCCCTATCCGCCATTTGTCCGAGCAACCATGGTGATGTATGAGCGTTGTTTGGGAAAGTTTTGTGGCCTACATAGCCTGTAAGTGCAGACTGGCCTGCTTCATTCCCAATAGTTACATGACCCTGGCCTAGAAAGCGCTCTAGTTCTCTACTTACTGTCTTTTCTTATCTCTGGCTCTGTCATATTATGTTGCTTGTATCTTCTTATCTATCTCTGCAACTTTTTCTGCCATTCTTTATATCAATTCATTTCTTCTGTTAGCTTGTCTGCTTGTCAGTCTGTCTTTGACCAACTTTAATCTCTTTCTTTCACTCATTCTGTCTTTCAATTGGCTACTTTGGCTAAATGTAGATAGATTTTTCCTATTATGTAATGTTGTCGTGTTATGTCTCTGACTAGAGTAGTCGTAGTTCTCCTGTTGCTATACAAAACTGACCCTCAAGATAGCAGTTCAGAGCAGCCCGGTGTCGCAGACAAGCACATTGCAGCCCTCGGGGGAAGTGTTGACTTTTTGCTGCATGAACACACACTGCACTTAATCACTGTCACCTACATACACAACTTCCCTCTGCTTTTATTTAGATGGATGTTTCCATAGTAAGTAAAAAAAATAGTATATATATAAATGTGAGAGGTCAGAGAAATATCTGATTGTATATATCATCATAATTATGGTAATAATGAAGTCTGAATTTATCATAGAATTGAAATGAAAGGGGACCCACGATTGATCTCTGTTGAACACCATATAATTAATTAACTGGTTTTGACTCATGAAAGTTGTTGAAACTATATAAAATAATTCCAGGGAGTCCCAGTCACTTTTCTAGGCTTTCTAATAAAATAGTGTTATTGACAGTTTTGAACACAGTGATGAGATCAAGAAACACAAGGATGCCCAGATCTTTTATTAGTCTAATTAGGGCTGTGGTGAGAGATTGCAAGTAAGTCTCGAGTTAGGACTGCAGTTACTGGTATCAGACGCATTCAGATTGTGCTAGAAAGTGGCTAAGTTGCAACATTTTTAATGTTGTAATTGATTGCATCATGTTAATTATTGGTAACGTAGCCTGTTGTTGTAAGGTTGTTGTTGTAAGGTTGTTGTTGCTTATGAAAGTAGCAGTGCTTCCATAGATGGGTTAACTCACAAGAAACATTATTAATCAGACTACTAATCAGACTACTAAACAGATTGCGCACACATACAAACACACACACACATACACACATACACTGAATCAGCAGTTAACTCAGGATTCCCATTATGTGACTGTAATGTGTATGTATGACTCCACAGGACCAGGAGAAATTGTAGATGGGACTAATTTTACTGTTGCTGCAGTGCTATTGACCTCATACTGTTTGGAACTATTGCATTTACAATATACTGCCATAAATAAGATGCAAGTGTGTCGCACCATAATTGGACACAAGACTCTGACACATGGATTGCAAAGCAGAAAATCTGCCTTGTGATATTTATACTCTTTCTACGATCAAATGCAGCTGATGACAAAATTTAGAAAAGCTGAATGGTGACTGTATTGAATTCATTATCTTTATGTATGCATGAGCACAGGATGTTAGTAGTGATCAGTCGTGAGTGGTTCAGCGTTAAATTTACATAGTTTTTGTTACACACAATTACACACAGATTGGCTTTGGATACAGTCTCTTTTATTGGATCAATGTGAGGGTGTGTGGGATAGCTGTAATTACAGGCATGTAATTTGTGTGTGCATGCTTGCAAAATCCTGTGAACTTTAGTGAGTCAGATTTTTGTGTAGGTAAGAAATCTCCAGAGTGGAAATATCTGTTAGCTTCCCTCAACTTTGGATTGTAAGATATTGGTATGGAGGCAGCTCAGCTCATGAGTCACTCTTAATTCAAGCCCAATACTTGCTGTACGTTTTTATGAAACCACAGAATGGAGAATCATCCCATGCTTGTCTCCTAACAATGTTCCCAAATGTACCTGCAAAGGGACTGTGACAGCTTTGAAACCCAAACTGCACCGCTGAGCCTTATTCTCAACAGTAGCGTTTGAGTTATGAGTTGTGCTGTGTAACTGGATGCACATTGGAACTGGTGCACTCTGAAAAACCAAAGCACTCGTTTCTCTTCTGCACAGTGCAAGTACCCAGGAGATTCATGATGAAGACTGTGAGATAGGGAGAGGCTTGTGTTGAGGATGGATGCAGCATTGTTTTGTAGGCAAGATGGGGAGGAACATATGCAAAAGAGAAAAGGGACAAATTAGCTACATGGGTGTGAGATGGAGGTTTGTGCGCAGAACCACAGATAAAAGAGAAAGAAAAAGGGAGAAGGTGTCCTATATTTTAAGAAAACAGCATATAAAACACAGTTAATGGCAATGTGTCTTCCATTTTTGGGTCATTTCAGTTGTTTTGTTATATAATTTTTTTTGTTCTTGCAGACAATTTGCCAAATATAAACCACATAAAGCAGACAGCACAGCTACAAGGGAGATTATTGGGGATAGACATTTCAACATCACTGGTACAGTAGATGTCAGGTGTGAGTGAAACAGATGGAAAAAATTGCTTTTTTTTTTACAATTTTGTGCTGGTGTTGAACAACCTTACAGAGAGACATCTGTCATAGAAGAGGCAGTGATACACGTGTTTACTCGAGACAGCTTGTGCATCTGAAATATGAGCCTTCTGTGATGCCGTTTGATGCAGAATTTGAGTAGCAGTTATAATACTACTTGTTCTCTCTCAAATCTTCACTTTTATTGACTCTGTATTTATTATTTATTGACACTTTATTTCAATGTTCATTCATTCTACACAAAACAGACTGGAGGTGTAGGTGCACCATGCCCACAGAACCGCACTACACATATCACAAACTGATATCTGAGAGTATCTGAGGGTTGGTTTTTCCTTTTAAGAAGAAAAAGGCATTGGGAGTTGATTAAGGGAGGAGAAAATAACACTAGTAGAGGGAGTGGAGTGCTCTCTCCCAGAGGTGGCTCTGGCTCTGAGCTTCCTCCTTTTTTCACATATTAGCCGTGAGCTGTCACTGATACTGAACACTCTTACCTGCAGCTGCTGATATGACAGGACCACACAAACAAAGCTCGTCTCTCATCTCTTTCATTCTCTCTCACGCACGCATACGCTCACAAAAACACAAACTGATGTTGGACCAATCCCTTCTACCTGCCTCAGCCCTCCCATGAGACGATATGGACTGAACTATTTTTGAACCAATTAAGTGGATCCTGCAGCTGGAACAATACATAATCAGAACAAGAATCCCTCTGTTTTTTTTTTCAGATACTTTGGAGGATGGATGCTTTGAGAGATCAAGATAAAGAATGTTAGATTTTTTTGGGGATTTTGTCTGAAATGCTGCTGATTTTTTTCAGCAAAGCCTTTCAGTGTGTGTGATATTGCTCTTTTGTAGAAATGGTCTTTCCAGCACACAAGAGAAGCTGAACTGGACGCCTCTCCACCTCTGCTTCCCTTGAGTTTTTCTTGTCAGTCTGAGATTGTGTCTGATTCCACAATGTTTGCCAGGATCTTCATTCCCAAGAAGCACCGGGAGCGTTTTGACGAGGTGGTTTCCCAGAGCCTGATGAGCCGGCTCAAAGGGCGGAGCTTCAGTGACCCTAGCCGCAACCACCTTCGCCGCAGCAGGAGTGAGGATCACCCCGAACGCCTCCTGGTCTCCACCCGCGCCAGTTCAGTGCCACGTACCCACGCTGAGGAAGGTGTGGTCCCACCCGCCCGCGGCATGCGCAAGACCACCTCACTCATAGCTGGGCACTCCAGCGGCACCACCACCAACTGCAGGTCTGTACTAAGTGTCACGCTGCAGCCTGACAGGATTTTCTTTGCTCATCCTGTCTTTTTAGTTCCTGAGTGTTTTGGCCTCTTGTCAGCAGGAGTCACCTCTTTTATTTTACATCAGCTACACAGTGCATGTCATTTTTAGTATTCAAAGAAAACCCTTTTCCTAAAATAACATCTTCTCTTTCCTTACGTCTGATCAAATTTATAACCACTCCACACGAGAACTGCCGTGAAAGGTCTTCCTGTGGAAGCATGGAATTTATGTGAATTAAGATGAGTAGGAGTTAAGAGAAAATAGACTCTTCAGTGAGTAAGCCAATAGGAACATAAACCTGTTTAGACAGTCATGCATGTTCTCTTGCTCTCTTCATGTGCTGTGACGTTGTCTCCTGTCGTGTCTTTATACATTGATGACAGAATCACATTTAATTACATTTGCCAAGATTAAAAGATATTTAAAAAAACACATACACAACACGATTACAAACATCCCATCACCATCTCTTGAAATTGTAGGAACAGAGTGCCCCAAGAAACTACTAATCTTTTTTATGGTTCCGGCTTATGAGGATGTTATACAGCTCCCTTGGGATATACTGTCCATATTTAAGTAGGGTTGTTCATGCAGGATGTGAATTTAAAGTAGTCTGCTGAATATGGAAATCTGCAGGAGGTCTACAGTTTCTTTCAAGATCGGCAGAATAACTTAGGAATTATATTACATTATGTCTCACTGCAAATAACTTTTTGAACAGATCACGGCCACAACACTGTGTGCAATGAGCTCTAGTAATTAATGAATTCTACCACCCTGACTTAAGTATTTTTTTTCTTAAAGTATTTTTACCTTCTTTTCTTTTAACTCGTTATTCCTCATTCCTGCCATTAATCAAAGCTCAAATTTGTCTCTTTAGGACAGTGAGAGTGTGTAAGGGCAACATGAGTTTTGGCTTCACTCTTAGAGGCCATGCTCCAGTGTGGATTGACTCTGTCATCCCTGGTAAGTTAAAAATATGTGTGTACTTAGTTCATTATGATTATTTGTGTGTGTGTGTGTGTGTGTGTGTGTGTGTGTTTTAGTGAGTAAATGATCAAATCAGACATCTCTTTTTCATTTTTTGTTCTGCAGGAAGCCCAGCAGACAAGGCAGGTCTAAAACCAGGAGACCGCATTCTGTTTCTCAATGGATTGGACATGAGGTTGAGCTCTTACCTGCATTATTGTTACAAATTCTTTGCAAATGTTTACCCAAGCTCTACATAAAACCACACATTTTTTAAATCTAATTCAGTAGAAATTTTTTACATTTACAAGTGAACATAAATATGGTAATACATTCCTCTGTTGAAGATGTTTTGTTATTTGAATAGCTCACACAGTTGTTGGAGGGAGTGGAAATCTCATTTCAGATGGATTTGATTTTGTTTCCTAAAAATAGCTGAAGTTAAAAGACAAACAATGCTAAGGAAGCTCCCAAGAGAATGTAAAAATGTCTTTATACTCCAGTATATTTGATGTCCTTTGCAGAACACAGAAACGTTTTCGTTGTTTATTTATTTACACACCAGTAAAGTGAAATGACTTATTACTACGTAGTAGGAATAAATGGAGAGATTGAGCTTTTTTCTAAAAAATAATTGGCTTTCACAGTGTGTGTGTGTGCATGTGTCTCCATGTGTACTATGTGTCTGCCTGCAGGACCTCCTCCCATGAGAAGGTGGTGTCCATGCTCCAGGGCAGTGGTGCCATGCCCACTCTGGTAGTGGAGGACGGTCCGCCTACTTTCACCCTGTCAGAGCAGGACCTTGCGGGGGGCGGCATTCCCACAGAACGAGCCCGCTCCCCTATGCTCAGCTCCCTGCAGTGGGTGGCCGAGATTCTGCCCCCCAGTATCCGGGTTCAGGGTCGCACCTTCGGACAGCAGCTGGAGCACCTGCTGACCATCCAGGAGAGGTACACCATCTGTAAGGCTCTGGAGAACTTCTTCCAGCACAGGTGAGCAAAGGGTAGGGGGAAGAGAAGGGGGTGTAAAGAAACATCTTTATATTTTGTACTGTTGGGGCTGTTATGTGAATTTATACTAAACCATAATTGGCATGTAAAGTTACAGTGAAAAATTAACATGTTAACAGTTTAATGGTGGAGGTATAAATATGTTAAAATCAGGTGGTGTCACAATTTAGCACATGGATCAGGAAACAAAATTGGCCCATATGGGAATGCCATTGTAGACAAATCAAATTCTTTATAGGCAGTTATGCTGAAAAATGTATGATCATAAAAAAAGGGTGCTCAAGCGATTTAGTTTTGAACTTTGGGGGTTTATAAGAGACAGATAAAAGAAAGAAACCACAGAGGCCAAGTTATCCTAATTATTCATTCCTAGTGTGTGGGTCAAGCTCCAAAACATTGGATCTACACCTTACATTTCCCAAAATGCAACCATTAGCATCATTTCATTAGACCCTCCCTGCTTGGTAAATGTCTTTCAGAGTTTGAAACATGGCTTTCTGTTAAACATGTGTAGTCCTCAAGCCTAAACTAGGAAAAAAAGCTCCTTCCAAAGCCACAGAAAACTGTTTTCACAGGCTTTAATCCTTGTGATGAGTAAACTTGCCTTCATGAAAAATTGGTAATTTGGTAATTGGTAATTGCTATACATTTTTTGCGTAGTTCCCTGCATACAAGGGTGATCACACCTGAAAGATAAACTTTGACCTCTTATTGGACAGCCAGACGATCTTTGTCACTTGCCTGTGTTTCCATGGCAACAGGAATGTTGACACTCTGATCGTGGATGTGTTCCCGGTGCTGGATACTCCAGCCAAACAGGTGATCTGGCAGTTTGTTTACCAGCTGCTGACGTATGAGGAGCAGGAACATTGCCAGAGCAAGATCTCACGCTTTCTGGGATATAAAGCGCCAGGTGTGTGCACACATTTGTCCCTTTTAAGTATTTTTGTACATGTGCCTTTTGAGGGTCTATATGTGTATGAATGAAAAGGGGTTTGCGTGGGAGATGGACACTGTCGTCGAGGATCCTTTACACATTCACTGGTTCAGTAGAGTGCAATCAACTCAGGTGCTGCAGCCCTTCATACGCCTTTGCATTGCCGATATGTGTGTGTGTTCCAGTTCCACCACCACCACCACCTCCTCCCCCTCCTCCAGAGCCTGAGGTTGCCCCCGAGCCCCATCGACGTAGCAGCTCCATGAGGGTGACAGGGACCACGTACAGGAGCAGTGTGAGGGGGCGTAGCTCTGATGACCTGGTCATTGGCACACACTTGGGCATGGGTACAGAACTTCATTATCTTCATTATCATCAGTAGCAACAGTAACCCTACTACCACCATGACACCCTTGATTCTTTTCACCACCATCACTATTGTTGTTTTAAGCATTCACATTATCCTCATTGTGATCATAAACATAGTCCTGTTAAATCCTAGTTAGATTTATAACTAGCACTTAAAATATGTTTGTTTTTGTTTCCAGCTTCCAACTTTCACGTGACCAGTTTGATTTATACTTTATCCTTGTACAAGATTTTATATACTGAACAATAGTTTAACATATTCCCATACAGCCAAAGTAATTGGTCGGTTATTTTTGGTTGGTAATTCCTCCATTACTGGCCCAAAGATACCCTGATATCTGCTCACTGGAACTGATTGTCGGCCCAAAATCAGCCCAAGCCCACATCCTAAAAACCAGGCCCGAGCTGGCTCCTTTTTAGTCCTCTGGTGACAGAACGAACGCCTTCAGCTACAGTCGGCTAACTCGGCAACCTGGGTTGCATTTCAGTCATGCTTGTGGGTATGTTGTCACAGGCCTCCGTGCAGAGCCAATGCTGGAGACAGGGATGAGGTTGGCTCCAGGGGAGAGACAGTCAGGCGACGGTACTTCCCTTCCTGAAACTCCCAACAACCTCACCAATGTACGTACCAAGGCCCGTCCTCGTGGGGAAAAAAGATACATGAATCAACATAGGACTCACCATCACTAGAGCAAGGGGTCTCACTCTTGTTTCTTTGTACATTTTCACCATACAAGCTGTCAGCGGTGTACGCTGAACTGGAGAACATGTATTCAACCAAGAGGTCCAAGTCTCTGAAGAGTCGTCCTCCTCCTGCCCCTGAGAGTTTGCTGGATCTGGAGCCTCCCTCGCGCACAGCCTCCCCTACAATACTTGCTAACACAGGTAGCAGAAAGTATAAATTTACACTAAACTCATAGCAGCTGGAATTATATTTAACTGATATATTGTATAAAATGACTATCCTGCTGATCTATTGTTTGCATGAGTGAGTATGTGTGTGTACGAGAGAGAACAAAATATTTAAAAAGTACTGCAGTGCAAGAATGATGAATCCCAAGGTAGCCAACCCATTTCTGACTCAGCTGAATATCCTTGAATTTTACATTGACACACTTTTTGTGATTTCTTGCTGGACATAAATATACAGCATAGCAGAGTCTCGAAACAACCCGCTTTCTGTTTTTCAGCCTGGCTGTTATGATTAGTTTTAGCTTATTTTGTTAGATAAGGACCTGTGTAGGAAGGATCAGCGCTGGCATCACACAAGGAGGGAGGGATCCAGTGATCTACTGACACCTTGGGATAGAGAATTACTTTTATTATCGTAACAAGTTGCCACATGACATGATTTGGTCTGGCTTGTCTTCTTACAAGACGGAAACAGATAGGAACAGAGAAACATCCTTGTTCAATCCATTTTAGGCAGGGCCAGGCTCTCAGGTTGTAGTTAGGTTGAGGGTAGTCTAATATAGTCCAGACACACTGAACCTCATAAGGAGGATATGGTGATGGTGGAAGTGGAACTAGAAAACACACAGTTAAAGACCCCTTTCAATCAAAAATCTTTTTCCTGCAATGGTTAGTTCATCTGGGAGACATGTTCAGATTACCTTTTGTACAAAACCTTTTTCCAAATGCAGAACCTTTCACCCCATGTAGGGGAAAGTCTCTTCTTCCTTATACACAACCACGATTTGTTACATTTACATGCACTTTTGGGGGTGGGAGTGAGAAGACTTGACCACACATAGCCTTTTTTTCTATAGAGAGACTTTTTTATCAGGCATTGCACCTAACATGATGCTGCAGCGATTCAGCTGTCATTGTATAACTGTATGCTGTATGTGTTTTCCTTATCTCAGGTAGCCGTAAAGGCCCCCCACCGCCTACATCCTGGCCGGAGCCTCTCCCCAGCCCCCCTCAAACCCAGTTCTATTCATCTGGGCTGACAAGCCAGACCAGTGGGGAGTCCAACCCCTACATCAGTCTAGACAGTCCCCCTCCATCACCTCCAGAGCCCCCTGACTACCCATCTAGTCCCCCCACCCACCGCAGCAGCAAGCGGCGTTACACCTTCTCCAAACCACCACGCTCAGAAGACACAGATCGCTTTCTGGATGCTCTGAGCGAGCAGCTAGGACAGAGGGTGGCGATCGTTGATGACTTCCTGTCCCCTGAGAATGACTATGAGGAGGTAAAGTCACAGCAGCGCTGGGCCAGGAATGCAGTTACATGAAATAGCTCAAAAACATCATTTAAAAGTAATTAGCTGATAATTTTACTACTACTGATATATATTCAGTTATCATGAGCATGTAGTCAGATGTTATCAGTTATTACATGTAACAATCTGAATCATTGACTTTTTACTTGTGCATGCTGTACCTTACAGATTAAGGAAACTTAAGACAGTAGAGAAATTAAGCTTCATACAGTCTGTTAAAAATGCCTGTAGAGGTCATTCTGTTTTGTGTAGAAAGTAAAAATATCCCAAGGCCCATAGGGTCATGTATCAACTGTGATATTTAGAAATATTCCTCTTTATCACTGTTTAAATAGTAGCTTAACTTCATTTTTTTGCAAACATCACTAAAAAGAAAACATTCCATACCCAAAAGTTTAGATTTACATACTAAACTAGTTTTCTACAGCCATTTCTTGTCATCCTACTTACCCAAACAGTAAAGTCACAAGCCAGTACTCATTGTATTGTTTCTTGAGAAAATACCCATGGTTCCATATTTTCTGGTGATAGCAGGTTAATTCCCAATGGTAGACCGATTCTCTATGGTACATTCATGTAAGCCTATTCATGTAAATGGGACAGAACCCTTGACACACATACACATTCACAGTGGATACAGATCATACTTTCTTGTAAAACAAAAGTAAAACTTAAGATTTAGAATAAAACTTGGTTTAAAAATGAATCTTTTGTGTAAAATTGAAATATAAATAGCCTCACATGAGAGATACAACAGATTTCTTTCACTGTATGTTTTACTGTATAGTTTGTTTCTGTCAGTACAAGTTTTGGGCTACACCACAAAGAATCATTAAAAACACAATCTGTGACCATCAACATTTAAAACACACCATTAAAACCTGCTGTCAGTCCCTAATTCATTGGCAGATCAAACACAACAACTGAATATAATTTTATTTTATTCATGATTTGCCGCAATCTCCTTGTTCTTGCTTTTGATGTGAATAACCTTCTTAGAGTAAACTCGATTGTGGACATAAGTACATGCAATGTAAAGCTGTCATCTAACCTCCACAATGAGTGTATGTAACTATACGTAAAGGATTTCACATTTTAACCATGTATCTACATATTACTCAAGTAATATAGCCAGGAGATCCTGTAGAACCTGCTTAGTTTTAATAGACACCCATAAGTATTTTAAAGGTTAGCATTTGGGTTAAAATAACAGAAGAAAAAACCTCCTTGTTGTAGCCAGTAAAAAAAAAGAAATCAACAAATTTTGATCAACTCATCTAGCTTTACATGTGTACCAAAAGAAGTTCCACTTTGACATTAAAGGGCTAATGAAGTGTAATTGGTGTTAATGCCAGGATGTTGTGCAGATGGGCTTCCCAGATGAGGAGGATGAGGATAATGAAGAGGAGCTAGGGGTGGACGAAGAGGAAAATGGAGGATTTGTGGCCCCAGAGCTCAGCAGCCCGAGTGATGTTCAAAGCAGCAGTGGAGAAGAGAATGCCTCCTCCCTCACCTACTCTTCCTCCTCAGACCACATCCCTCCACCCCCAATGACCCCTCCGCCACCCCCGCCTGTTCAGTTCAATGACCCGCCTCCTCCCCCTCCAGCACCTGCACAGAGTCAGACTCAGCACCAACAACAGCAACAGCAACAGCAACAGCAGCAGCAGCAGCAGCAGCAGCAACAGCAGCTTAGCTACACCCCTGAACACTCACCCAGAGCATATGTACCCATACGCCGGAAATCTGGCCCCCCTCCCCCACCTCCACCCCGCAGTAATCCACCACCTAAACGTCATTCCTTACATAAAGTGCTGCCCACAAGAGAGGACCTACAGGTCCATGCTACCATACAAGAGCTAAAAGCCTTCCAAGAACAGCAGGTCTACCAGGAAAGACAAGCCTATGAGGAGCAACAAGCATATAAGGAGAGGCAGGCATATGAGGAGCAGAAAGCCTATGAAGAACAACAACTGTTCCAAGAGCAGCAGGCTTACCAGGAACAACAGGCCTATCAGGAGAAGATTTTCAAAGAAAGACAGGCTTATGAAGAGCAGAAGGCTTATGAGGATCAAAAAGCTTTTGAAGAGCAACAAATGTACCAGGAGCAACAAGCCTACCAAGAAAGACAAGCATATGAACAGCGCCAAGCTTACCAAGAACAAAAAGTGTACGAACAGCGTCAAGCCTACAAGGAACAAAAAGCATTTGAGGAGCTTCAAGCCTACCAGGAGCAAAAAGCATATGAGGAGCGTAAAGCTTATGAGGAGCGTCAGGCCTACGAGGAGCAACAAGCATATCAAGAGCAACAGATGCAACAGATCTACCAGACCCACCACTCAATGCCTACCCAGCCAACACAGCAGAAAGCCCACTCACCGCTGCCTCTCCAACAACTCCACCAGTCCTTGCCCCCACTCCCCTCTCCAGACTCCGCCCATCACCATGCTAACCATCCTCTGTACATGATGAGCCAAGCACCGCAGCCACAGGCCCACCAGAGTCACCAACACCGACGTCTGTCCCGTTCAGCCCCATCTCCGCACCAGCCGTCACCCCAACCAACAGCCCACCTCAGCCAACAAGGTCAATACGCTGAGGGCATCTACCAAAGCCATCAGGGCCCGAGACCCCAGCCCCACCACTCTTCCGCGGAAATGCTCCACCAGATGCACCAAGCCCCAGCCCATCATTCCTCTGCCGAGGTGCTCCATCAGTTGCAACAATCCCAGGCCCACCACTCATCTGCGGAGATACTCCAGCAGATGCAGCAAGCCCATGCCCACTACTCGTCATCGGAAATGCTCCACCAAGTGCACAAAACCAAGGCCCATCATTCTTCAACAGAGGTTCTGCAACAAGCTCACCAGATGCAGCAAGTGCAGCCCCACCACTCCTCAACCGAACTTCTCCATCAAGCTCACCAGATGCATCGGGGACAGGCGCACCATTCGTCCACTGAGCCTCTCCATCAAATGCACAAACCCCAGGCCCACCACTCGTCTACAGAGCTGCTCCATCAAGCCCATCAGATGCACCAAACTAAGCCCCATCACTCCTCCACAGAGCTTCTGCATCAAGCCCAGCAAGAACCTGCCTCCCTCCCAGTTCAGCTGAACCGGGACAGCCACTCCCATCAGAGCCGGAGAAGTCTTAAAGGTCATCATCAGACCCAAGTGTCACCACAAGGGAGACACCAAGAGCAGCAGATCCACCAAACCCATCAACCTCAGCCCACCAAGCCCTCTCCCCAAAGACCTCACTCTATCCAGCAGACCCACCACCACTCTAGCACACCTCAGATCCACCACATCCACCATATGACCCCACAACCCCCTCCGCAGGACTACCAACACCAGATTCATGTCATCCACCCTCCCCAGCAGCCCCACAGGCCTCAGCCTCAGCCTCTCCTCTCCACCTTTCAGCCCCTCCAGCCGCACCAGCCCACCATGTCCACCTTCCAGCCTCTGCCCCACCACCACCAATCCCTGCACCAGGTCCAGTCCTCCACCCAAGCCATCCGTCCGCAGTCCCAGCCCTCACATCACCTGCTGCAGTCGCCACACCAACCCCAAACTCAGTCCCACCATAAGCAATCCCATGGCCAGAGTCAGCCCCAGTCCCTCCCCCACTCTCTATCTGACCCCACAGAGCACCTGGAGCCCCCTCCACCTCCACCCCTTCCCCCACCCTGCTCCCCTCCACCCTTGCCCAGGCCCTCGCTTTCCAGGATGGACTCTAACCACATGAGTGTGAAGAGGTTGCGCTGGGAGCAGGTGGAAAACTCAGAGGGTACTATCTGGGGACAGGTGAGCTATGTGTGGAGCAAAGGCCTCTTAAAGTGTATCACAATTTAGATTTAGAATTCCAAATTGAAAATAATCTAACAGTCGTGAAATTGTATTTCACATAGCACCATTTTTGCATGTCTTTGGTAGTTGGGAGCAAATTCTGACTATGACAAACTGCATGACATGGTGAAGTATCTGGATCTGGAGCTGCACTTTGGGACACAGAAGAGCTCCAGTGAGTACAAGTGGCTGTATGCATATCTGCAGTGCTTTAAATGGAAACACAGCTAAAGCATAATGTAATATGTAAACAGTTCTGGATTCATCAGTAAGCCCCATTTATGTGCACAGTATATGGCAACACATGCATCCTTATTTCCTAGCATATCATTACCCAGGTTCCCCTGACAATGTGTCCACCTGGCCTAAAAAAAAAAAACATGATTCCCAGCTCCCAGCTTTTTAAAAATTGCTTTTCTTGGCAGTTGTCTCATTATGGACTGCAATTGTTTGATCTAAGTTTATTCTGCAGTTGTATTCCTTGTAATTTGCTCTTTACAAACAATGTAAAAAATTAAAGATTTACACAACATATTTATCTCCATTCATCTCTCTACTATGTACTGCCACACCATCTAAGCATTTTACTAACAAAAATCCCATTTTTAGTGCATGCTCCAGAGCCATCCCCCCAGCCAGACACCTTCAAGAAGAAAGACGTGATTGAAATTCTGTCTCATAAGAAGGCCTACAATGCCTGTAAGTATAAAATTGCTTATTATTCTATTATATATTTCAATATATTTTTATTTAAAGTGTTCCGCTATTTTAAAAACTTTGATAGCACAATGATGATTCCTCTTTCTTCTTATATGATTTACAGGCTCATTTATGGTTCAGAATTAAGAATTTATAATCCCTGTTTATCTTCCTTTTAACTTCTAGCCATCCTGATAGCCCACCTGAAACTGTCTCCTGGGGAGCTGCGTCAGGTGCTGATGAACATGACCACTGATAGGCTGGAGCCAGCCCACATCAAACAGCTGCTGCTGTATGCCCCCGATGCAGAGGAGGTCAAAAAGTATGAGGAGTACAGACAGGACCCCAGCAAACTCAGTGAGCCTGACCAGTTTGTGTTGCAGGTACAGTCCTGGCAGGGTGTGGAAGGGTGGGCTGTGTGAATTACCTGAGTCTATGTGTGTGCCGTTGTCCATGTATTTGTGTATATCATCACTCACTGATTTGCTTGCATGTGTGTATTCTCCATCAGATGTTATCAGTCCCAGAGTACAAGACCCGCCTGCAGAGCCTCCTCTTCAAGTGTTCTCTGCAGGAGAAGACAGAGGAGTTGAGGGGAGCGTATGATTGTATCTACAAGGCTTCATTGGAGCTGAAGACAAGCAAGAAGCTGGCTAAGATACTAGAGGTGGCTTCCTGTTCAGCACAAGTACATTAAAAATGAAAAACTTATATGTTGTTGTTTATAGTAAAAAAAAAAAAAAAAAAAAACCCTGCTGTTATGGTGATGATGTAAAAGGCACACAGTGCACTGTGGGAGATGGTGTTTGTTATCAGATATGAAAACAGTAATGTACGTTCACAAAAGTATGTCCAGTTTTTTCCTTTAACTGTAATTAGACATACGGTATGCCATCATGTTTAAGGACTTCTGACTTTGCAGTGAAACAAGAACAAACTGTTAAAAGAGAAATAGTTATCCATGAGTACATTTGGAGGATAAAATAATGTGTTGCAATTGAAAATGTAATAAAAATGTGTTGATAAATTTCTTGTTTAACAGAGTTACAGTTCTGCTTGCTCCATTCTGTCTTTCTGTAGTTTGTGTTGGCGATGGGGAACTACTTGAACAACAGTCAGCCTAAAACCAACAAGACTACAGGCTTCAAGATCAACTTCCTTACAGAGGTACATCATACATTAATAGTCATTTAAAACATGAGACAAAATGTTTGTCTCTGTTCTATTTCTCATCTTATTGTGTTTATACAGTTAATAACTTAATTATGCACTCTGCAGTTAAGCACAACTAAAACAGTGGATGGGAAGTCAACATTTCTACATATTCTGGTCAAGTCGTTATGTCAACACTTTCCTGATGTGTTGGATTTTTCCAAAGACTTAACCATGGTTCCTCTTGCAGCCAAAGGTAGATACATTTTCACTTGACCTCTGCTACATAGCTTGAGAGCGTTTTAAATTATACTAAGCACGTATTTCAGATTGGTTCGGTATTTTAATTTTTGTTTCATGTTTGTCACTGATTTAAAGTGTAATTTCCTTCTCACACATTTGTCTATAGTGAACCAGAGGACTATCACATCAGATCTGAATGACTTTCATACAACCATCCAGGACATCCGCTCTGCCTGTCAGAAGATGCCTGCGACGGCTGAGGACCGTTTTGCTGTCGTCATGAGTGTATCCTTCACAATTGCCAAAGAGAGGTACAGGGCACTGAGAAATGTAGGCGAAAACAAATTCAGTAGAAACATTTTGGAACTTTTGTGTCCCTTGACTCCAGTATGTCTAGAACTTCCTGGAAAACAGTCATCCAGCAGTCCAGTCTCTGGAGTCCCTGCAACAGAGAGCTATGGAAGAATTCAGCAAAACTGCCTCTTTCTTTGGAGAAGACAGCAAAGCTACCAACACTGAGGCCTTCTTTGGTATCTTTTCTGAGTTCATGGGCAAGTTTGAGGTGAGCAAGAAAGATTCAGGCATTCATTTATTCAAATGCTGTCACCTCTATAGTGACTGTCATTGTCGCGGCTGGTATTGTTTTCACCTTGTGAGTGTGTGTGTGTGTCTGTGTGTGTGTCATCATGGTAAAATGTGGTCCTGAAGACACCGACTTTAGCAGGAACTATTTGAGTACTTTGCCAGGTGTTTAGGAGGTAACACCTCTTTTTTGTCAGACCTGAGGTCCCCCATGTTGGGTGTCATGGGTGAACCCCATTTAACATAATAGTTCTTACTTAATTATTCTTCAAACAGCTCTTGATGCACAATTTAAATGGCTGCATATAAACAATTGCACTGTGTCTGCTGGTTACCTCATTACTTCTTCTGCCAATGTTTTGTTTTTAGAAAGCCCCATGCAGTGTGTTTAGTAATGAGCACAGCCTGCATTTCATCAAAGATTTAGGGAGAAAGTCTGCTAGGCGATGGTACTAATGATGAGCCACATACATTAGCAGCAGCAGTTTGTTGCAGCCTGGTAGGCCCTTTTGTCTGATTTTTTCTGGAAGCCAAGAATTTCCAAAAACAAATGTATAACTAAGTTATTAGAACTATTTTTTTTAATTGAGCAGCTCATTATATGAGCACAACATTCAGATTTATGCAACTCACATTTTCACAAGCACAAATTGTTTTCTATGCAGCCTTAAAGGACTGAAATGCTAAGGGAACCAATATTCTCCTTGAAATTTGTCCTAATTATTACCCATTTGTATAAGTAATTTTAATGTCACTTTCTTAAGATGTTGGAATTGTTCAAGATCATATTTGTTCATTCATAAAATTATGGAAATTTCAGCGGTTAAATCCTTACAATCCAACGCTGATTAAAATAGATAAAAAACAAACACCAGAAAGATAGAAAAATACAAAAAACCTTTACCATAGATACCATAATAACCATAAATAAATATACAACCTAACAGTATATTTAAAGCCCTATTGTTTCTTTACCACAGAGAGCTCTAAGTGAGCGGCAAGCGGCAGAAAACCTGAAGAGCCCCAGAAGTCCACGAATGGCCTCCCCATTGGCCTGGTAACACACACACACACACACATATGGAGATTACTGCCTACGTATGTAAAAATGTATACAGACACATCCGCAGGCATACTGTATGCATGTACAGTATATACATGCCCCCACATGCACAAACGCATACACATACACACACCAATCAGAGCACAATTTTGAGCAAAAAACAAGATTTAATTTAATAATGTTATTTTGGTAAAATTAAGGGAGGGAGAAACTTTTGCATCCAAGATGGACAGTTTAGCTTTATACCAGTGGTATAGTATATATTATCAAAACAGAACAGAGTTTTTGTTGAAGTCTAACTTGGCTAAGACTACTACATAGAAAACAACCTTGTTTGGCCGTCAAGGTATCTCTACTATTTGAAAGTTACTCAGTAACATCGTTTAGTTTAAGTTTTCTTTCTCAGTGCCTGAGTTCAGGTCACCTCTGTAAGTGTGGTGTTAAAATTCTGCAGTAAAGTCTTTGTTATATATCCATGAATAAGAAATAGATTTGCAAAAATACCATTTATCCTGAAATAGATATTTAATTAAAAAAACCTTTGCATTCACTTGGTGTTGGAAGAAACCACAAGAGCAGTTTTCCTGTTAGTTTACATGTTCTGTATTTTTGTAAGCAGCCCACCACACCGAATGTAACATTCTTTACTGACTAAGTGTAGCTTATTTTCTCAAGTAAATACTCCAATGACAGATTGTTTCATTTACTGCATTGTATCTATGCCTCACTGTCAACGGATTTTCGAAATTCCTACTTCCTAATTAATTATTAAATTACAGCCATATAATATAATTCCTTTTTTTCTAAATGGTATTGTTCTTCTATGATTCTAAACTTCTAATGCTATTAACTTGTATATATTAGAAAATGTCAGTGGGAAGTTGGCACTTGCTACTTGTTTTTATAAAAGACAATTTGTTCCAAGGATCATTTTTAACCCATCTAAAGTCATTAACACATTAATTACAGTAAGTAGAAGATGTGTTATATGGAGTTAACAGCGGGCAGTGTGCAATATGTGAATGTTTAGCTGTGTTCTACTGTTAGATATTATACTATTTAAACTATAACAGAGATATATTGTGTTTGTACTGTACAGAATGAGATTGGATATAAAGAGAACAGATGCTACAATATACTGTATGAAGCACTTTGTTTCTTTCATGTATTAGCCAAATATTTATTTTATTGATTGTGTCATATGGACTGACCATAAAGTTACACCACTGAGAGGACAGCAATGTCATTAAGTTTAGTGTAGCACATGCAGCATTTTACCTAATTTACAGCTAGTAATACAGCATACCAGCTTCTCGGACGTGCCAGTGCTCTGTAAAACATAAAGCTTTGTCTTCAAGTGATGTTTTTAAATGGTAAGGCAAATTATTATGATAAGAATAATGTGTGCAGCTAGCAAAAGCTTTGTTTTCTAATGGTTTAGGTTGTTTTTTTCTGCTTAAATTACAGAATGTAAACGTGTAACACATTGCTGTCCATTTAAGGCCTATAAAGTGTTAAGTCTGTATTTTGTATTGTATCCTAACAATGCTGACAAATATAAAGAGTGGTATGAAATCTACTTTTGCCTGAATGTCTGGGTTTTTAAAACTTCTGATGTACAAATGATCCGTAGTTGTTTCTGAATACTCACTGAAATTTGTATTGTAATTAATACTGTATCCACAGGACTTCAGTGTGTTATTGACGGTACAAGAAGATATCACATCAGAGGCCTCACATACAGTTGTTTTTTGTGAGAGGTCTGCACGTGTCTATTCTGGACACACACACACACGCACACATATTCCCCCTATCTTGTTTAATAATATATCACTGATATCACTCCAATGTAATTGGAATTCAATTAAAACTCATTCAGCAATCATTAAGCTCTCCCATTTGGCAGCAGGAGTGTGTTGTGCAAACACCTCTCTGTTAAGAGTAATAAATCCCTTACATTTTAACTTATCCCTTGTAGCACACACGGTCAAAGTGGAGTTTGATCTTTTGGTGAGAGGAGGAAGCTTCGCGACAAACATGAGATTCCTGGAATCCTGGATCCTCGTGTAATTTGTGACATGCTGTATTGTTTATTAATTGTGCTATATTGCCAGACAGCTCAGCTCAAGGCAGTCCGGCTGGACAACTTACTGAAAGGTGAGTTTATTTACCAGATAATACTATCGGATACACAGCCTGATGATAGTAAGAGTTGTAGCTCTTACTGATATCTGACGTCACAAAGTGCTTCACAAGTCAACAAATGTGTTACTGCATACAACAACAGTAGACCAGGTTGAATAAACATGTCTCCAGTAACTGACAAATTGTAATATTATGTTAATTAATACAGTATTATGTGTATTGGAAAAATTCTGGCTTTGAGGTTAGATTATGATACAGTGTGTTACAACTCTCAGCTGGTCAGTGATGTTTCAATGATGTATTATTAGCAAAATGTTCTTGAAGCGTGTGTTCACAATTTTTCAAATCAACTTAAAACAATAGTCAGGTACATTAAAACAGTTTTTACTTGATGTAATCATTTCTCCTGTTCAGACCATTAAGAGATCCAAATTTAAGCAATGGGGGACAAAATCCACACTCCTCATTATGTGCAAAAATACCTTCCAAAGTTTATCTAAAGTTAATATGATACTTCAGCAGTCTGACTGAGACAAATCAAGTGAGTTTCTTCCAAAGTTAAAGTCTTTTTAGTGAAAGATTTCCTGTCTGGGAAAACACAAAGAAATTACATACTAAAACAACTTTGAAGGATACCAACTTGAATGAAAGGCATGTAAGTATTGTTTTAAGACAAACAATGTGACCCTATCCTTTAAATGTCTAGAAGTATACAGAGTGGACCCTTACAGAATCGTGTTTTTCAATGTGGTATTATACTATTAGATCATTATTTACAAATGCTTTCAAAAATAAACAGCAGTTTTATGTGCATATGTGTCTGCCGAAATTATATACTGTTGGGTAGTTTAATTTATAACAAGGCATTTTATTTAATAAACCCGTTTTATATGTAATGTTTTGTACATGTTTTATTAGATCTGAACATGAAAAGAAACTATTTGTCCTATATACAGTGGAGCGGGAGGACATAGCATACAAAAGTACCTCAAACTTGTACACAATTCCATGTACTTTTGTTATATTTTGTTCACTTTTGTTACTCTACAGTAATATGCTAATACTTTTATCATGACTTTAAAAACTATTTAAGAATCCAAACATTTGATTACTGTACTCAATATCACAACAGGGGACAGAATGGACTTTACAGAAGGCCGCCAAGGCACCAGCATGCCCCCTTCTCCATCGCCCCCTCCATGGAGCAGAGCTACCCTGGTTACTGTGGATATAGTGGTGCTGGTGGTCTACTTTCTGCTGATTTTGGCTGTTGGCTTCTGGGTAAGTAGAGGGGAAAAAGGTCTCTGTTCCAATACCTTTGTTCACTTTTGTTACCAAGCATGTTTACATGGTAACCTATTTGTTGTATGGAAATGTCCAGGTTGTTATGCATTGAGAGGTAAGGGCTTGAAATCCAAATGTACTATATAGAATTTGGCTTGTTGCCTCTTTACTATCAAGCAAATGCTACTAATGTCCTTCAGCAAGAACTGAATTGTTGTCGACGTTACATTCCACATTTTCCTCTCCCCTCTTTTTAGCCCTACTCTCTAAAAAAAGCCTCTGTTCCTTAGTCTTAAAAACCCTGCATTTTTCTCCATTCTGCATGAATAAGCAGAACTTTTAAAGACAATTCTTGATGCTGTTGAATACAGATGAAATTTTATTGTAAATCGTGAGAAACCAACAATACATTGACTTTGATGAGAGTAGACAGTTAAACACATAGACAACAACCTGACCAGCTGTGAGGCAGAAAGCTATTATCCTGATGTCCACATATCCAGTAGATTCCTTCAAATCTACCTACACCATATTTATTTTTGGCTTTATATTTGATTTAATTATGCAGGTTTTCTGCTCTACATTGCCAGAACATCTGTTAAGTATTTGATTGTATGCAACTGGATGTTCCCTAGTGGCAGATCACAATGAATACAAGCAAACCCTACAGTTGTCAGACACATTCTGGTCATTTACATGCAGCATAGGTAGAAAAACAACATCAACCACCATTCAATGGCTTTATCTGAATGAAATCAGTGAATCACTAAGGTGTGGTATCAGATTTTGATACTTGATACAGCACTCGATGGAGCTGCCCTATCACTAAGTTGGGGATCCTGTGAGTGATGCCTGTAAATGTCTTCTCAGGTGTTATGAATCAACATTTATTTTGCAATTGTATCTTCAAGTGGTTTCTCATTTTTGTACCAGTCCATGTGGAGGACAAAGCGCAGCACGGTGGATGGATATTTCCTGGCTGGGAAGAACATGACCTGGTGGCCTGTGAGTCAAACACTATAGAGATTTCTGTGAAAAACTGTGAAAGACCCAGACTGACTGCTAGCCTGATCATAACAGAAGTCCTAGAGGCTTAAATTTTAGTATGCTTTTATCACTGTAAACTAACTACAGCACGACCAAACTAGAACCTCTATTTCTAAGAAGTTAAAATGTTCTGCAGTTCAAAGCGAAGTGCTGAGTTGATCCTGATTCTGACTCTTTTATCTATATTTAGGTTGGTGCCTCACTGTTTGCCAGTAACATTGGCAGTGGACATTTCATCGGCCTGGCAGGGTCAGGAGCTGCAGCCGGAATTGGGGCTATTGCATATGAGTGGAATGTAAGATATTGTATATATGCTCGTAAGACTTGCCAATGTAAAAGCAAGTGTGAGATGCTGAACACAGTTGCTGTTTTTAAAGCATTCAAAGTTTATATTTGGTAATCAACAGGGTATGCTGATGGTGCTGCTGCTGGGATGGCTCTTCCTGCCCATTTATATCGCCTCTGGGGTGAGGCGTCAACACATGAAATATCACACTCACACACACACACACACACACACACACACACACACACACACACACACACACACACACACACGTGCACATCCATGATTTTGTACATTTATTCCTTTATGATCTTTGAACTCTTTCTTCTCCAGGTGACGACCATGCCTGAATATTTGCAGAAGCGCTTTGGTGGTAGAAGAACACAGTTATTTATCACTGTCCTGTCACTATTTATTTACATCTTCACAAAGATATCGGTATGATACAAATCCAATTTTTTTGTGTCGTTTTTGCAGAAAAATCCCATCTGCTTGTATTAAAAATATTTGTGTATGTACTTTATATGTTGTATCTAATATCACGTGTCCCATTGTGTGTGTTTTTGGCCAGGTGGACATGTATGCAGGTGCACTTTTCATTCAGCTTGCCTTACAGTGGAACATCTACCTAGCTGTGGTGCTGCTGCTGTCAGTCACTGCTCTCTACACTATAGCAGGTGACCTTTCCCCTTCCCTTTCCATTTTAAAATCCTCTTGCTTAGACAGAAGAGTACTGTTTACTACTTGTTCTGTATGTCACTGGCTGTTGTATGGTGTCCCAGGTGGTCTGGCTGCAGTTATCTACACGGATGCTGCTCAAACTGTTGTCATGCTGGGAGGATCTCTCACCCTCATGGGCTTCAGTAAGTCAAATCTGACTGCACATGACACCCTCCCATCACCAGCACTTTATTATATTCCACTTTATCTGATCCTGCTGTACCCCTGTTGAGGCTTTGCGGAGGTCGGAGGCTGGGATGCTCTGATGGAGGGATACGGCAAAGCCATCCCTTCGATCCGCGTGCCAAACTCAACCTGTGGCATCCCTCGAGATGACGCCTTCCACATATTTAGAGACCCGGTGAACTCTGACCTGCCTTGGCCTGGGGTCATCATCGGCATGTCCATCCCCTCCATGTGGTACTGGTGTTCTGATCAGGTACTATAATAAAGATAAACCTGTTTGTGTTGCACTTTTCCTAACAAATAAGTGCAAATGAAAGAATAGAGAATTAGTACTGCAGATGTAAATGATTAAAAATGTAAAAAAAGAGTAAAATCAGATATCACAAATCACTATATATAAAAAGCCTTTTCATTTAATTATGCCTGAATCTGTGAATTTAAACTATATCATATGCTGGCAAACCTGATAGAGACAGGGAGGTAAACATATAGTTGTCAACAAGTACGTATCATTTTTATTTTTATTTTTATTTATCTAAAAAAATGTCAAGAAGGCGTTCATCTACAAATTATGAAAGTGTAATTTGGTGCTTTTTCATCTTGTTTATGAAGTTCTACAAATTCCTCTAAAGTTAAGTATGAAAGAGTCTGAAAATCCACATTTTATGCTCTTCAGGGAGGTTAAAAATTCCTTATCACAGCGATAGTTTAACCTGAGATAACAGAAGACATGAGTAGTTTTAATGAGCATTTCCTGTCTTCTCAGTTCAGCACTTGTATCTTATTTGTGCACATAAAACCTTTACCCTTTATACCTGCCAGGCACCTGAGTGATAACAGCAAGACATGTGATTTCCTTATCCATTCTGATCCACATTAAATAGGCAACTATTAACCAACAGTCCCTGTGAGTTAACTGAGGGTCAGCTGTGGCTGTGACTCTCTACAGGTGATTGTGCAGCGATCATTGGCTGCTAAGACCCTGACCCATGCAAAAGGTGGCTCACTACTAGCTGCTTATCTGAAGGTTCTGCCTTTCTTTTTCATCATGCTGCCTGGCATGATCAGCAGGATACTTTACACAGGTACAGTATGAACTGTATGTTTAATGAATCAAGCCAGCCGCTGGGAAAATGTGCACTTAATGTGAAACTATATACTGTATGACTTCTGTCATAGTAATTAACATCCTAAAAGTTCACAATTTGCTAATGGGAGTTTTGTGTTTTATTGATATTGTGTAGATGATGTGGCGTGTGCAGACCCTGAGTTGTGTCAACAGATTTGTGGCAACTCAGTGGGTTGTTCGGATACCGCCTATGCCAGACTGGTGATGGAGCTGCTTCCTGCAGGTGAGGTACTTTTCCCCTTGTTACACTTCCTGTCCTGCCTTTTGCTCCTTGTATACATTGCGGTCACCGGTCTCTTTTACGCCAATCTCTGTGTGTTTTCCTCCCCAGGGCTGCGAGGTTTGATGATGGCGGTAATGATTGCTGCCCTCATGTCCTCTCTGACCTCCATCTTTAACAGCGCCAGCACACTTTTCACCATGGATCTATGGAAGAATTTCAGATCCCATGCATCCGAGTGGGAACTTATGATTGTGGGCAGGTATGTGACCACTTCTGGACAAGCAGATATAACCCGAAATATGGTTCTGGTTGCAGGATATATGCTGTGTACTACAGCACTGGTTTAAGTCAGCAACAATAACATTTTAGGTGTTTGTTAAACACTTTTTCTAAGGAACCGTTTTAAGGAATCATGACTGAATTTTCTATCCTGAAAAGGCGTCCCTACAGAGGGCCACCCTGCTGTCTGATTTTCCACTGAGGTCTTAAGTTGAAGGTTAGGGCTTATACATGATGGAGATTTTCTTATTTCTACTCAGACTATCTACATTTAAAAAGTAACCACGTATGGCATTATAATGCATTTTGGATGAAATCATCCACCAAATTGCATATTAAATCATTACATTTTTCTGTCATGCTCACCCAAACCATAATCCCTCTTTCCACATATTCCTAAGTAATGATTTAACCAGATTTTCTTTTCTAGTCAATACACACGCAGCCTCATAACCAAACGTAGAGTGCTGCTCAGATGAACTGTTTTCCATTCCCTACAAGCTGTCCTGTGAGCAAATCTTTGGCATACCATTTCT
Source organism: Lateolabrax maculatus (assembly GCA_031216445.1). NCBI lineage: Eukaryota > Metazoa > Chordata > Actinopteri > Acropomatiformes > Lateolabracidae > Lateolabrax > Lateolabrax maculatus. The sequence goes on along the minus strand of CM062216.1, from coordinate 15,536,255 downwards.
TTGCAGAACTAAACTGCATAATTTGGCAATAAAAACACAGATCTTATGTTTCATGTGCAGGGTGTTTGTGCTCGTGCTCGTAGTGGTGTCTGTGCTGTGGATTCCTGTTGTCCAGGCAAGTCAGGGTGGGCAGCTTTTTATCTACATCCAATCCATCAGCACCTACCTCCAACCCCCGGTCTCCATCATCTTCCTCTTGGGCTGCTTCTGGAAGAGGACTAATGAAAAGGTAAGGCACGTGTCATATTCTACACAGAGACAGCTGTATAATGCATTTACTGTACACAACTCCCAACAGGATGTACACAATATTGATTATTTATTAAATGTATTAAATTCATATTTATATCTATGTGGCTATAGATACACTTGTCATTTTGATGCGATTATTTTGAGATCTAAATGTAAAAATTAGATGATGTAAGCTGCACTGAAACAACTGTTACTAAACGCATGTGTGATTGTGCTCGTCGTCGACACTCTTCTCTCCCTCAGGGTGCATTCTGGGGCCTGTCTATCGGCCTGTTGGTGGGCTGCATCCGCATGTTGTTGGACTTCATTTACCCTACACCCCTGTGCTATGAGGAAGACGACAGGCCTGGGGTGTTGAAATATGTCCATTACTTGTACTTCTCCATATTGCTGTCCTTCATCACCCTGATTGTGGTGGTTGCAGTCAGTCTGGCTACTGAGGAGCCCAAACCAGAGCAGGTGAGAACTTTTGTATTGATTTACTGGATTCATTTGCCTTCACACTGACCGTGACAGGGTACAGCAAGACCTTTTCTTTGGCCGCTGATTTCGACGTAGAAGTTAAATCTAACTTTTCAGGTTTTCCTTGTAAGCAAATCAATTTGTTTAAATTTAGCATTTCTTTTACTTTAATCACTTTCTAGATTATACGATTATATATTTTCAATGCAGAACATTTACTTTTGCTCCAAGTAAAGGGTCTGAATACTTCCCCCACCACTGATTATAACATGGCTCTTCAGTACCACTAGGTGTCAATATCACCACACGGTACCATTAAGGCAAACTGGTATTAGTTTTGCAGTACACTGATATAAAACTGTCAACAAATGTATCATCATTTGGGTTCTTCAGAAAAGTATTTCTGCTTATTTTTGCTGTAATTCACACCTGACTTGCAGTATGAACAGTTTTTGGTTCCAGCCAAACATATACAGATACCCTCTGAATTGATCATGTTTTTAACTTTTTGCATGGTGTGTCATGTCTTTTCTTTTTCAGATTACTCGCCTCACCTGGTTCACAAGATTTGACCCAGTGGAGCCAAAAGAGCAGGTCTTCTCAGTGGAGCGGAGCACTAAGACCTCAGAGGTGATAACTAGTCAGACGAATGAGGTGGGAGTCACAGGAAAAGAGCAGGAAAGCAGCAATAGAAAAGCCTGTCTTCACAGGAAAGGTGGGTCCTGCGTGCCATTACACTTTTCCAGTTGACCATTTGTCATTTCGATGAACACACCCTTTCCAGTATTCAGTGTAATCTCTTCCTCCTGAACTCTCCAGACTCTTCATCCTCCATGTCCAGTGTCCAGAGTCAGTCCAGACTGATGTCTGCCCTCTACTGGCTGTGCGGGATGGAGAAAAGGAGGGAGGGAGATAATAATCCTGTGATGCCTCCTGCACCTGAAGATACTATCTGTTCCCTGGAAGAAAAGCCACGTCTACGACTCATTGTTAACGCCAACCTCATCATTTGCCTCTCTGTAACAGCCTTTATCATCGGCTACTGGGGTTGACAGGCAGGTTATGACACTCTCAATGCACACATGGTGTATGGGTTGGGTAAAGGTTGTGTACAGATTTTAATGTGTTTTTTTTTTTTTCACTTTCTTCTCAACACACACACACACACACACACACACACACACACACACACACACACACACACACAGTTGCTTACTATGTTTTACTTGTAAAATTATTCTTATGAAAACTTTCACTAATTTGTAGTACGATTTTACAACATTGATTCTTGAAATTAGGTATTTTGTAATGTTGGTGATATACGTGAACAGAATGCTATGCAATATTTTGATAAAAGCTCAATTTCCACAGTCTTTTTGTAACTTAATTACATCTGAAAAAAATAACCACGATGACTGACGAAGGTGCAGTTAATACGATTAAATAACATTTTGACAAAATGACAAATAACTGAGGAAAAACTGACAACAATGTAAAATATTGAACAATCTTTAATTATTAAGAGTAATGATGCATTGTATGATGCATTATGTGCAGAAAAGCCAACATTAAAATGCTGAAAAATTTTTTAAAAAAAAACATAATCCAAGATCTGAAAACACCCCAACAAGGTAAAGATTGTCAGCTGTAGTCAAATTTAAGTAAAAAATTATACACAAAGAGGAATTTAATTATTTGGCTGTATTTGGTCATAGCTTTGGGCCGGAGTGGGAGTGATCAGTTACAAGCTATGTATGGAAAATACAGTTATCACAATCAATTTGTTAGAAAAATCCCTTTTAATGATAAAATCTAATCTGTGAGCATCAAAACTATTTTAAATCTTGGTAAATCAGGCTAGTTAAAATAAAATAAAATTCAGATGGAAAACAAAATAAAATTCTACCCCACTGGATTACTACTGTGGAAGGAAAACTACCCGGAATACCAAAAATTACAGCATGTGTGCTGTGGAGACCACTGGAAGACAACTGCATTTTATATTGCACTCTTGCCAAAATATTTGGTCATTACCAACCATAATAGAAGCCAAGCAGCTCTAAATTTATATTAAATTTCCTTTGGCCCATATCCATGTCTTTGGTCCTTTACACTAGTATGTTCAGTGCTGTGCTGAAGTGATGGGCAATTACTGAAAGCCCTTCTCAGCTGAACATTACATTTAGCCAGTTGAAACTGACAAATTGAAAAAATGATAACGAAAATGCCAGAATGTGATTCTGTTTTATGATAAATAGATTATCAGTGGCTGGCTAACTCTCAGATATCTCCACACAATTGTGCTGCTTGATAAAAAAAAGACTAGTCATTGGGTTTGACCTGCTGCTAAAACCAGATTCACAGATTTCTGGCTCCAAAGACATTCATAGCATTGAACCTATAGTATCCAAAGCAACATTTTAAAAAGAAGCAGGACAGAAGTGAAGGCTTTCAAAGCTTAGCACCCTTTGAGTTCAGCTGCTATGTGTTCAGGCTATATATGTAAGTCTCATTAGCCTCGAGTCTAGCAAGGCTCTGCAGTCCAATCTTAAAATACCCAGCAGTATGTGGAAAGGGAAAGGGAGTTTGATATTAAGTAATAGCTGGACAAGAGTTTTGTGGTTTACACCACCCCTGTAAGATGAGGTTTCTGGTTAAAGTCTCAGCAAAACAGAAGAAAAGGCAGCCATTTTTTTTTCCAGAAAAGCTTTCTGGCATCATGTGAGTGGAGTGTGAAGAGCTGGAGTTACCTGTTTGATATCTGATTCTAAAACATTTGAATCTGTTACATGAGCCAGCTGAGTGAGGGAGGATTTTGATGAGAGCGATCCCTGTTTTTTTTTCACAGAGCGGTGCTCTCAGACTGGATCTGAGGGTCTGGGGTCGGGGCTGGGATGGTGGTGGGCTCTTGACCAGCAGAGCTCTCCCCTTGTTGGTCCACAACCACCTCAGGGATGAGGGCTCGTCCAATCCCCTTTAGGACCAGGCCTCCATCTGTACAGGACAATTAAGGAGGGAAAGGGACGGGCAAATAAATCAGTTTAAACACGTCTTGAACCAAATTCAGTTATTTTCAAACTGTTCAAACACTCCAGCCTAACACACTCCGTAAGACACCAAGGATTGATCTTTCTATTAAACCTAGTCAAATGTTGTATATTGTAGTAGTTAAGTAACATTTTTAGATGTGGAGGCAGTAACTGAAGAGAATCCTTGGTGTATTAATCTTTAAATGCGACAAATCTTCTACATAGATCTGTTCAAGAAGTGCACATACAGAATATAAGCACACTGTTTAGTTTAAAGTCTGTTTAGTATGTTTAGGCTCATGTTAGTTATCACAGAAAACTATTAGCAGGCAAAAGCCGTCCAACCTGAGCAGCGGGGGATGGTATGGGAATCACAAGCATGTTAGTTTTGTTACACAGCAGGGTTAAAGTGCAGGACAAATGCATACTTATATACATAAATATATGTATACAGTATGTGTGCAGCCAACAATTACACACTAAAAAAGGAGCAAACGCCTGCATTCTTTGTTTCCCCAGTCCCCACACAGACATACATGCAGTGGACAGAGAAGCAAGGCCAAAACATCAGCCAATCAGATCCTTACCATTACCTGCCTTGCAAGGCTCATCTTACAGGCAGGCCAGCAGCTCAGACATCTGCAATATTTACATATATCCTGTCATGCGTCAGATCACCACAGTTACATTTAGAGTGTGAGGCACTATGACACAGTGAAACCAAAGCCAGAAAAAATACATGCGCTCAGAGGAAGCTGAAATCACCCAATACTGAATACAGTACCAGCAGACAACCGGCGAGTGATTTCAGTCGTTGCAATGTCTACACATGAAATCATGTTTAACAATATCAAACATCACTGAAGATGTGTTCTTCATGCACTGTGGTTCATTACATGTGGAATTATAAACTATTTAATTAAGACGCTGCTCATTAACAGTAAACTATTTTATTCTGTGGCAGTCAACAATAGTGAAATGTAACCAAGTACATTTATTCAAGTACTGTACTTAAGCATACTTCTGAGGTATTTGTTCTTGAGTATTTCCATTTTACGTTACTTTATACTTCTACTCCACTACAATTATTTAATATCTTAAATTACCAGATATTTAGAAAATTATGATAAATAATACAAAATATGATCAACAAAATTAATTATGATGTATTATAGATAACAGATACAATTATATAAAGAAAAATAAATATACAAATACTTTATTGATCCCCGGGGGGAATTCAGATGTTACAGCTGTATAAAAAGTAAGTAGCCCCATATTTACCAGCTTCAACAATAAAGTGATGTATACATCAATGCATCAATAATTATAATCAAATAATATAACTTATTCTGAAATGGGCGACCCTGCACAATGAGTACTTTAAAATGTTGATACTCTAAGTATATTTGATGTTAATACTTTTATACTTTTACTTAAGTAAAAATGTGAATGCAGGATTTTTACTTGTAACAGAGTATTTCTGCACTGTGATATTGCTATTTTTATTTAAATAAATGATCTGAGAACTGCTTCCACGAGTGTCAGAGGCAAATATTGTACTCCACTACATTTATTTTACAGCTACATTTAAGTTACTTGACAAGTAATTACTGATGATTTTATATCCTAAACATAGGAGTTTATAAAATATGACAAACTGCTATAGATTAAAACAACTGAACAATCTATAAAGCTGCAACATTAATATGGCACTTCAACATGAATGCATCTGTAATAAATCCAATAATATATTATATGCTATATATAATATAACACTTACAGAAGCCTTTCACATAATGAGTACTTTTACTTTTGATACTTAAAATACATTTTTCTGATAATACTTCTGTACTTTTACTTCAGTAGGGTTTTGAATACATGACTTCTACTTGTAATAGAATGCTTTTTAATTTTGGTATTGCTACGTTTAGTTAAGTAAACAATCTGAATACTTTTTCCACCACTGACTGTCTTTGATCTTTGTTCCGCAGCCCTACAGAAATGGCGTGATCAAAGACCCTGCTCTATTTGCAGCAAGATGAGTTTCCATCGGAAAAACTTGATCATACAGTTCACATGTTGTGCACACAAACACACACATCGAGTAATAGTTCTTACTCAGTACAAGTAAATGTTATTAAATGTTATTACCCTTTCTGGATTTCTGCTGCCTGGTGTGCCTTTATTTTCTTAAGTCTGATTCTTTACTACAGTTATCTTTGTATGCATTGCTGGTACTATTTAAAATCCATTATACTGCACACTATTTCTGATATAGTTTCTTCCTAAATATTGAAAAACAGGATTTGTGAGCCACAGGGAACAGACTGTTTACCTGTTATAATCTTGGAGGCAGAACTGCAGATGTCATTACCGTTGTCATTTGCTGCAGGCTGTGGGGGCGGTGGCATGCTGGGTCGGGGCCGTGGCCTGGGAGCTGGCCTGGAGGGGCGAGGGAGAGACCCAGAGTGGTAAAAAGACAGCGGGTTGGAGTGCAATCCATCATGAGGTGGAGTGCCAGGAGGGGTGGGAGTACTGGGGGGGGAGGGCTCCGACTCCCCTTGGGCCTGGTGGGCTTGAGGAGGCTGCGGAGGCGGGTGGCTCGGGGCGTGGATTGTGCTGTCTTTGCCAGACTGGCGTCGGGGAGTGATGGGTGGGTGAAGAGGGGAGCCGGGTGTATGGGCAAAGGGGCTGGCCTGTTTGGGCGGGGCTGGGGCCTGCTTCTTGGTGCCTTCGGAGGAAAACGTAATTATTACAGGATATTAACAATATTAATGGTTCTAAGTAATCAGAATAGGAATGTACGCTATCTTACCTCTGCGAACCAAGTGTGGACTAGGCCCCCTGGATCCACCTTGAGAGTGGGGGGTTCCTACTGTAAGATGGACTGAACCATTCCTCTGGGGAGGGGGGGTGGACATGAGTTCACGGGCTGGGCTGTGGAAATACAAAGAATCCAAATGTTAATCCATCAACATGTCATCTGTGCTTTACATTTAACAAGGAAATGCATCTGTGCGAGAACTCATGCATATAATTTATAAAACAGACTGCACTTATTTCCATTCAAAAGGTAATTACATTAGATTAGGTTATGACATGAGGAATAACTCAAAAAACAATATAAAGACAAATGTAGAGAAGAGGATGCAAAATCAGAAAGAAAGTTTGTTCAGTCATGTGTTACATGCAAAATTAGACATTGCCACAAAGTAGTCACTCAGACAGACACGCTGACAGGCAGGCTAGGAGGGAGGGGAGTATATTTTTAAAAAAAACTGAGTTTGATCAATCATCACAACAAGCAGAAGGGAGGATAAAAGCTGCCTGTAACAAAGCATTACATGTTTTCGTTGCATTACATTTTAAATTTGTTAAAAAGAAGCCACATGAAAAGCTGTGGACATAATAGACATTGTTATTCTTATGATTTCCTATTGTATGACTCCTGATATGGGAACTCAAAGACCAATCAAACACATGACAAACACAAAGGAGGGTGAGCTCCGGATTGGCTGATTGGCTGCGAGCAGGCGGTGGAGTATTGTTGCTACCTCAGCTCGCTCTTCCTTACCTGCTGTCCTCTGCGCTGAGCTGGGTTACAACCTGAGGTTGCACTGTCGCTACCTGGACCCCACCACCCAGACCACCACCTCCAACACCACCACCACCACCACCACCACCACTCAGGCCAGGCTGCTCCGCCTCTGTAGCCGGGGACAGAACCTGGGGCTGGAGCTCAGGTTGGGCAGGATCCCCGGCTTCCAGAGGGGGCAGTGGGGGTTGGAAGGTGGGTGAGGTTAGCTGTGGCTGCTTTCTATTTACAGCGCTGGCTCTACGTGGAGTGGGCTCCGGCTGTTTGTTAACAGTGCTAGGGAGGGGGGAAAGGGGAGAAATTTCAGGAGGGCAAACCACACGCCATCAGACAGAATGAAAGAGCAAGAGACCGAGACAGACAGAAAAACAGTGAGAGCAGAGACAGACAGAGAGAGATGGTGCGAGAGACAGACACCACTTCCTGAGTTCAGTGAGAAACCGGTTCAGAAAGAAGAACCCCCAAAAAAAGACACAAAACCACATGACAGTGACCTTTTAAATAGAGCAACTTTGAACTGCGACATCTCTGCAGGGACAGAAGAGACAGATGCCACACCATACAAACAAAATGCAACAGAGAAAGCCCACACAAAACATAAAACCAGCAACCTACAGTATGACCTAAGCTTTAATTGGAAACAAAAGAGATAACACAAGAGTACACAAGCGTAACACACAAGAATTATAGCTCTAAACAAAATGGTATCCCAATGATACTAAAAAATGTTTCATTAAACATGTCTGAAAGAGAACTGCTTTTTCATCATGTTCAGTACCAACCTTGAGGAAAACACAACTGATTATCTTGTGCTAAAATCACCTAAACAACAGAAAAGTGGTGCAAAAATCACACAGAACATCATTCCCTTCTTTTACTTATCAAGAACTGGAATCATGGGAGCTACATTAAACTACGGCACAGCTTTGAAGTCTGGACTGGGCAGATCTTCAGTGGGCGTTTCAGTGACTGTGATGGACTCGTTGGCCACTACATAGAGGGCCGAGACGACTGGGCCCCGCGACTCCTGCCTGCTCAGTGTCTTGGGACGGGACGGGAGGGTGAGGGGCAGGCTGAGGCTGAGGTTGGGGCGAGACAGGTACCTGTCTTTACGGGGGGTATGACTGTCCCCGTCGTGCCCCACCAGGCTGCCGGGGCGTCTCCTCTCCAGTCCGGGTTCAGGGTCTGGGGTGGCTGGGTGGGTGGGCATGGCGAACATGCCTGAAACGTTGAAGTCCACCTCTGGTGGGAAGAACGTGGGAAGCAAATAGAGAAGAGATGATGACAATTACAGTGATGGTAAAGATGATCTTTTAATGCTAACAATGAGTGTAGGATGGTCAATAATTATGTTGTCAGTTACTTTTTAGCGACGGTAGCTATGAAATTTGGTGATTTTATGAAATCCGGATGAATTGTTATCACTATTTTGAGTGTTTTGTATTTAGTGCAAATTCGTAAATGTTACCATGATAACACACCAAACTTTGATGGTGATCATGGTCACCATTATACCTGCTGGATTCAATATATTCAGATAAAACACATCAACAAAAGGTCATCATCAGGAATTACTACACCACTAAACAACATTGCCAAATAGTTACATTTCTCCCCAAATCTCCTAGTTGTCTATGTAACCTATTTTAGGTAAGACAGCGAGAAAGAGTACTATTGCAAATACAACAAACAGAAATGCTTTACCTTCAGGGAAGAACCAATCAGCATGCTGGATAATGGGCTCAATGATGGCGACCACATGGACAGATGTAGCTGCCGCCATCTCAGCCAGCGTCCTGAACACAACCACAGACACACAAGGACAGGAGGAAGCTTCATCAACCTCCGCTTCACTTAACAATAAGTTAACATAAATATGAGGTAACAGAGCACAGGGTTCTTACCCCTCAGTCTTTGCCCAGAGCAAGTTGGGCCCCAGGACTATGGCGATGTTGCTGGGAGTCATCTTATTAACCTCACTGTCCTGAGCCAGTTTGGCCAGAAACTTCACCAGATACCTGAAACAGAGACTCCAACTGCTTTAAAAACCTGCAGCTGCTGCAACCGTTTTTCATTACAGGTTAGTTAGCCAGCTGATGTTCTAAGCCTGTGGTTCCCAAGCTTCTGGGATCGGGACATGTGTGGACATGAGCAGCTCAACCACAGTGCTTTTTCCTTCTCACATTTTTATGTTTGAAAGATTTAGAGGCCTCAATATTTCACAATAAAGCTTTACCTTGGGACCACTTGTGGGGTCATACCCCCTATGTTGGGAACCCTTGTTCTAAAAAGTAGTGAGTGCTTCTATTTTTCCGCTTGTGAAAATCTGCTGTATTAATTATGAAAGTGAAAAACAGAACAGAATTCACTGTTCATTCAACTCCATACATTCAGTTCTGTACTGATGTAGTGATGCTCTTACCTGAGGTTTGCCTTGTGAGTCTTTGGCAAACGGTCACATGTCACCCACAAGGCCTGAAGCCTCTTGTCAGAGTCAGACACACTGAAACCACACACAGGCACAAAATATTAGCAAAAGTACAAAGTACAAAGTACTGCATAGTACAGAATATGTACAGCAGCCTGTGAGCACACACTGCTTCAGGTATGTGTTTAATGCTTATTAGCAAAGAGTGACTGTGTTTTACAGGATATTAAAAGACTCATGTCTGTGCGTCTTCTTACTTGGAGGCCTGTAGCCACTCGTCGTACAGGCCAAAAGTCATTAGAGGTTCAGGAAGTTCCCTGAGGTAGGACTTCAGGGCTCCTGTGTATGAAGAGAAAAGCCATGAGAAGATGATGTGGACCAGATGGTTTCACTTTTTGTGGATTTGTAGAGGAGATTTTACCAGCGACAGCGTGGGGATCAGAGTAGAACTCCTCGAGCTGTGAGGTGGAGCAGTCCAGCGCTGCTTTAAGCTTCTTCAGCTTTGAGGCTCCGGCAGCTATTCTGAAGAGACCCTGTAAGGGAAACGTAAACAAGATGACTGAACAGTGGTTTTTTCGACTGGTGACTGGTTTCAATCCTAAAATTAAAGAAGTGAGTCTAGGCTGGTATATAGAAAGGAGAAGTAAAGCACATACAATCCACTAAATGACTGAGAAAATCAAGGTGGATGTGGCTCTTTCAGGATGGGTAGCAGACAGACGTACAGGAAGTTTTGTTTCCGTTAATAACAATGTCTTAAATTGTCCTCCCTGGGGAGTCTAGTTCTATGCTTAAATTTAAAGAGTGTAATAGTGAATACACTAATGGATAACAGATGCCCACACACACACACACACACACACACACAGACACACAGACACACACACACACAGACACACACAGTGCTTGTTCCTGCAGCATCAAGGCTAACTGACCACAAGTTGGCCACAAATGTTTCCAGACTGTTTGTGCCATCATTTCTAGAGAGCAGTCCACATGACCCACATCTCCTTCCAGCTGCGAGAGAGTGGAGCGGCAAAGTTTTATGGGTAGAAATGGATGTCAAGGATCCTGGTTAATTAACACTCAACTTTGCCCTACTTTGCCAAACTTTCTCCTTTCTTCTGCCATCATACCTCCTCCTTCATGCCAGTCTCCAGCAGCATCATGACGCAGGCCTCGATAGGCAGCGCGATCTCACGGTTACTCCTCTTCAGATGCTCCTCCAGAGCCGTGCCGAACGCCGGCTTCTCCATCCAGGAGTCTACGAGAGAAGTCAGTGTTTTTACACTTTTAAGACAGCATTTCTTTTGTGTGTAAGTCAACTATCCTTCTGTATTCCTGTATTCCTAGGTGTAATCTCTCCTTTCATCCCACTGCTTTGCTGTCACAGTGATACTTTCCCTGCCTGACGTCTTTATCCTGCACATGCATACATGTAAAAAGCCATTTAGAAACCTGATTACTTGTATACATGGCCAAGAAACTGGCTTTCTCTGGGAGAAATTCAGCCAGGGAAATCCGGTTGCTTTTTCCCAAACACACACTATGAAACAACAAACTCAAGAAAAACTGATGAGATCAGATTTTAGTTGGGTTTTTTTTCTGGAAATTGAACTGATTCATTACCATCAGTCTGCTGTTATTCATTTATTAGGACCAGAGAAAAAGCAGATGTGGCTTTAGATAAATCTGAGACAATGGAGCTTGCATGCTAATTTCTTAAAGAGAAAAATGCAAGATGCTGACCTTTACAAAAGAAATAAAAGCTTTTCATCATAGACACATTTAAGAGTTTGAGGCTGAAATATGCAATTTCCTTTTTACCACTGAAGTGGTGAGAAAGGTACAAAACTTTGAAAATGTGCCAATTATTGGCTGGATACTATTGTGATTGTGCTCAAAAACTTCTGTTGAGCTGGCTCTGCTTTGATTTACTTTATTTTCTCTCAACCAGGACAGGTGTAACCCAACAAGCCATGACAAGCTACATTTCTCAACAACAGAGCTTGTGTGTTGTGCAATACTCCACAACGCAGATGGATATATTAACAACTATGGCTGTAAGATCCAAAACTATATCAGGGGTTCACAAGAGATGCAACGGTTATGTTTTTTTTTTTATATTGTTTGCAGATTTAATGAATGTCTGTTTTATGTCTTGCTGTTCACCTTGCTGTATTTGGATAGTTGGTATAGCTGCCTCCAGAGCTGCCAGAGACCTCCTGTGGTAGTCTGCCTGGGCCTCTAATAACTGTTATACACAAACATAAACACAGGTCATACATACAAACCTTTGGCATATAGTGAAGCAGGCATTCATACTGCATCACCAAACAATTCAGTTATAGTGGAATGGAACATATTTGCATCACATTTGCATTTTAGTTCTGGGCCATTTACACTAAACTGAAGTGCACCCACCATGACATAATAGCGTGCATAATCTCCCTCTTTGGAAGCAAAGTTGTACAAGTCTGCAGAGAGCTGGTCCTGTAGGATGAAAAAAAATATATTTCCATACATGACAAAACATTATGGCAACCATAAACCTTCTGCTTCACTTTATACAGAAACCTTTCATTAAGACGCAGATGAACTCCAGATGACAAACCAATGACCTTTAATGACATGGTTCTAATAATATGCATAGCATGTTTGCTCCTGATCCACTCCTGTTACAAGGCTTTCTTTGTTCAGATCATAAGATATGATCCTAACCTGATGAGGAGGCCCTGGCTGGAATGCACAGCCATTTGATGAAATGTGTCTTGATTAAAAACTGTATATATACAGCATACATGAGCCACAGTGATTGGCAAAGCACTGTACTGTCGGGGGCAATAGCAAAAATCGCATCTTGTAAATAGTAAATCAAAAAATTGAACTGCAAGAGAGATTTAAAACAAGATCTACCTTGCATATTTCTACTTTGTTGAGAGCCTCGTCCATCTCGTCCTTGAGCGAATCGGCCTTCGCAGCCATAGCCTGGTTGTTGGATTTCGTTGCCTGATACCACCTGCACGCCAAGACATTATTTAGACATTTAGACATGTTTTCAGTAACTTGATTTTAAAAGCTTTATTTCTTACTATACAAACTTTTCTTCATATTCACATTACAAAGTGTAAGATCTACAACAACAGTCACACTTTCAAGGTCCTTAACATGCAAAAAAAAAAAAAAAAAAGGTGTGCAATTAAAGGTAACATTTGAAAATAATGGGGCTAAATAAATAAAGGCTTTATCCACAACTAAATTCAGACTATTAGCAAATGTACCTTGTTTTGGCCGAGTCATAGTCCAGAACCAGCTTGGCGAGTTGTTTTCTCTGTTTGAGTATATTGGGAATCTCTATCTATGAGAGAAACAGTCAGAATCATGAATACAACTTGAGTACACATGCCCTTTTAGTCAACACTGAGGATAAAACCTTTCCCGTGAGAACATGTTGTCAATACTAATCATGCACAATGGTTTTATTACACAAAAAGATGCCAAAGGCCATGCTGAATTTGGCACAATCATGAGAATAAACACACACATTATGTACAGATTCTGTACAGGCTTACTGAATGTTTCAGTCAAAAGTAATTTGGTTATCAGGTAATTATTTGTTTTTATTGTGTCCTAAGCAACAAATATACAAATTTACATCTTAAATACAGAAACATGCAGGTCATAAGTGATCACTACAGTATGAAGAGAGCTGCAGCGTCTGTTTTTTTACCTCTGCCAGGTGGTTGAGAGGATCCAGGACGTCTCTCTCGATCAGTACTTCATGCTGCATCAGCTCAGTCGCTAGCCTACTCTCTGCCTCCCCACACACATCCATCATCTTGCTGCTCACACACACACGCACACACACAGGAATGTATACAAATATGACTATTAACACTACTATTATCCAAGTGAGAAAAATGTTAATGTAAAAGGAAACAAATTCACAGACACACCACAGGCCCCTTGTTAGACGCTTCACGTTCCTTTCCTTTAATTAATCACTCTTAATGTTGTATTTTGGTTCATTAGGATCAGTGGTATTCATTTTTTAGACAGACAGGCGCTATACGCTTTTTAATGATCCTGAATCTGGTCTTGCATGTAATAAAACCTTGTCGTTAACTTTTGCATCTCACCCAATCAGACTCTCGTCTCCCAGCTGATTGCCTCCCTCCTGCATGGCCTGGGACAGCATCGTCAGCGGCAGCTTTTTCTGCAAGCAGACCAGCAAATAAAGTTTAGCCTACTTACGAATGTGTTTTGAACAAACAGCCAAAAGATAACCCAATGATTAGCTACAGGCATGTTAAAAATATTTTATAAAAAAAGTAAGACAAAGTAACACATAGTATTGATTCCGCCTGAGTTTTGTCAGTTTTATTGCGTGTGTATGGCTGAGGTAGGTCTGTTATGCAGCGATAGTGTAGCTGGCAGGAGGCCAGGGCTGAATATTTTTCTCCTGAGTCTCTCTCACATCAATGTGTTACATAATAGGAAACGCTATGTGTTCATAGCACCAGATAGCAGGTCCTTATTAATACTGACAACGCTGTTACTGTGATCCACCCTTATGAGCTACATGCTAAACCAGGATCTCTCACAGTGACTCTTACAGTAGAATGAAGGTTTTAAATAGAGTGCTTGACTTTGCAGCCCGTCGCTGAAATGCTGTGATAATACGATCTGGTTTTGACAGGCCAGTTCAAAGTAGCGAGCTGCTGAATGAAAGTACAGCAAAGGCAGGCGGTGATTCAGAGAAGTCGAGGGGTTCTTACATGTCTCTTCTCCGTGTCTGTGCCCATTTGACCCTGCAGACAGGACACCAGCCTCTTTTGTGTGTTGTGCGACACCAAACGCACAACCTCCATCCGTCTCTCGATCTGTATGTGCACACAGGACCCAAAATGTTATAAAATTCAGAACAAACAGAAAAGGCCTACTGTGAGTAGAGCAGAATGAAGAAATCTTGTCTCCCTGTGTAATGACAGTTTCATGTTTTTAGGGCACACACGCACATTTTTCCTATTTAACAACCCAGGTGAGAGCTACAAATCAAAACACAGAAGCTGCACTAGCGCACATCCATCTCTAAACTTTCCATCCTGCTCTCGTTATTGAAAGATGATGGAGGATGTCGATGCTGTTTGTCTCGTTCTGTTCTGCAGTGTGCAGTGTTACAAAAGGCAGCACTGACAGCTAGATGGAAGGACTTGCAGATACTGTAAGTAACACAGACTGATGGATTGCGGTCTTTACTGAGAACAGGAAAAGCCTTTTTGTCTCGACATATGTAGGCTCCATGCAGAGAAATCATCAAGGACAGATGAATCCTTCTGACTGCCTGCCTCTGCCTGAGGTGATCTACTGGTTATACTTCATGAGCGGTTATTTATTTAAGTATCATATGTTGTATCTGCCAATTTGAATACTCATCCAAAAACATTTGCTTTCTTTTCCCTAAATTTAAACTAACAGCTTCCTCATGGCAGGAAGTCATGAAATAAATAAATACATGTAAGTAAACACAGAAAGAGTATGCACAAGGGATTGTTGTGACCAAATGACTGTAACTTATAGCAGGAACAGAGAATTTTATAATGTCATGAGTAATAATTTCATGTAAATTGGTCACATTAGGCCGATACCCGATATGCTTAATGATGTTAGTATCGAGGCAGATTTAGATCCTGTGGATCGATGCATCTTTACTTGAAACACTGGTGAAATAGTTAATCCTTCAGTTACTATTTATTAATTACTGTTACCTATTAATTAAGTTAATTTGTGAAAGTTACATTTTCATCACATGGCAATACAGTTAAAAACTTGATGTACATTAAAGAACAATCCAATAGGAATGGGTAAAATGTAAAACATTCTGTATCACTGTATATGTAATTTTAGATTGCAAAATCAATGTTGTCATGTAAAATGTTTTACAGAAAATCAATTAAGAAACTGTTTGTAGATAAAATAACCGCATGGGAGAGTCTGTTTTGGTCAATACAGAAATATAACTGTTACTTCATCACATTGATTGTCAAACTTTTGGTAAAAAATCCAATACTGCCATAAACAAGTCTTGTTAATTGATTTGCAACATTGCCCACTGTTGCCAAATATACATTTAGATATCAAATGGATATTACTGCTGAAAAACACTGTATCCAAGAGCTCAAAAAAATAATAATAATTTCAAATATGCAAAAAAATGTTGTAAAAAGAAAAAACTGGATTTTGAAAAATGCACTTAAATTAATTTACTAAATGGGGAAAAATTATAAAGGAAGCAAACAAAACAAATGGAGAGTTTCCCCGAGAGGCCTAAGGTGGCAGCTTTTATAGTGACTTGGAGCACTGGGCACTGGGCACTGGGCACTGGGCACTGGGCACAGGTGCCCCCCCCCCCCCCCCCCCCGCCTACCAATTGCATGAACGTGCATAAGAAGACCAAACAGGGTCTGAATGAAAGGTGGGTTTAAATGATCTAATAACTATGGTATGCTTTGGAAAATGGTCAGCAAGTATACAAAATGTATAGTGAATCTGCTAAAGCATACAAACACACTAGTACTGGTCATTGAAACCAAACTACAGCAAATTAAATTCACTGCTCCATACTTAAATTTTCTCAATTTTGAACTGAAGCTACAACTGTTGTTGCGTTCGGACCGATGATGCTGATTCTGCACCCAACTAGTGATCTGTCATTTAAGTGTTCACTTCCTCTTCCTGTTTAAGTGTAAACATCCAGCTGTGTCACTACATCTGACAGCCCCTCTTTTGCTGCCAGGTCCCCATCTTGCTCTTGCTCTTTTTCCTTTGCTTTTATCCTCACTAATTCACTGTTCTCTTTACAGCATGTCAGGCTCTCTCTCACTCACACACTTTTCCTCCTCCCTCTTTTTCTGCAGCTGTTGCTCCATGCCAGACCACAGCTGGACTTGGCTTCCTTGCCTGGATCCAATTGATTCGCTCACATTTCAGCTGATCCCCAGTTCTGATTAATGCATGGAAGTCTAGCTCTATCTGGTGACCGCTCGATTGGATCCAGACCTCCAAAAACTCGTCGCCAAGAAGGAAAGAAGTGTGGGCGGTATGGCAGACTGGATACACTGGGAGACTGCATTGTCTCTGACAATGGAAAAGTGTTTTTCATTGGTGTACACCAAAAGACCCTCGGGACACACACCAAAGTACAAAATATCATGTCTCTGATATTGAATCCCAGTCTGTTTTGCACAATTTACATTTGAAACGTTTAAAGTTTAGCTGTCCTCCTCTACCTAACTTGTCTGCTTTT
Source organism: Lateolabrax maculatus (assembly GCA_031216445.1). Classification (NCBI taxonomy): domain Eukaryota; kingdom Metazoa; phylum Chordata; class Actinopteri; order Acropomatiformes; family Lateolabracidae; genus Lateolabrax; species Lateolabrax maculatus. The sequence goes on along the minus strand of CM062216.1, from coordinate 15,519,180 downwards.
TACATACATGACGTTATGACATTTTGGCATAGTTTCAATGATGAAAAATACCCTTAAAATCTACTTTTAACATAACTCATTAAAGAAAGTGATGATCTTAACTTCAATTAGCCAGTTTCACATCTCGTGCAACAGGCTTTACTGTGCTCACAAGAAAAGATGTGGCCTCAGGGAGAAACTCAATTCTGGAAACAGACTCTTGCACACACAGAAACACCCTGACAAACTGAAGTCATAGAGTTGAAGAGAGAGAGAAAAAAAAAAGGCAGGAAAACTCCCTGCTCATAGGCGCAGACGATTAACAGTACAGAAACAATCCCCTCTGCCTGCCTCTACAGTTATGAAGCTGTCCAAAGGTTTACGGCCTGTTACTGCCATCTTTTTTTTTCCAGACAGCAATGAAAACAGAGAACAGAGCGAGCTGACGACCTCTGACCTGCCACAGCAGAAAATGTGGAACGCTTAGTGAGTCACAGAGGAACCGCGCGGGTGGATACCGTTTTGTTTTCTGGCTTGGAGCTGCTTTGGCTGACTGGATAGCTGGTAAACTGATGGGCTGGCTGGCTGACCTTGTTGGCAGGATGGCTTACTGTCTGGTTAGCCGATGACCGAGCGGAAACAGCCTTCAAATACAACAATGGTCCGAACAGTCATGTTTGCTTAAAAGGGATAGTTTGACATTTTGTGGAAATACGCTTATTCTCCTTCTAGACTAGAGTTTGATGAAAACAGGGGGAAACAGCTAACCTGGATCTGTCTGAAGGTGGCAAAATCAGCCGACCAGCACCAATGAGAGTGGTACTGCGAGAGCGGTATCGATCTTCTCATCTGATCTACGGCAAGAAAGCAAATAAGCGCTATTTCCCTAAATTATAAACTCGTCATTTCACAGACCAGGAACAAATGTTCTCAACGAAAACAATAAATGAAACTGTCTAGCTCACTGGCTGGTCAGCTGACAGATACCTGCTTAACATACAGTTTCAGATACAGATATGAGTATGCTCCAGTATCATCAACAATGACAGTCCATTGTGTATCCTGAGTTATATTGAAATACTTAGATGTGGGACCGGTTCCAGCCTGACTCCCTTCTCCTGCATGAGGTCAGGCAGGTCTGAGAGCCTCCTCAACTCTCCCACTGAGGCAGTACGTGTCCAAACAAGACAAATGCCTCAGCCAATGCAAAAGGGCTGTGGAAAAATGGAAAAGAAAAGGCTACTACGACAGAATGGAAATCATAGTGTCGAATTTCAAGTTGGACAGTTCAGAGAAGGGGGTGTGGGAGCGTGTGGGGAGGGGGGAAAGGAAAAAAAAAAAAAAAAACTATTCTTTCTGTGCTCATGTTTGGAAAGAGGGAAAAACTTTCGCAGCTAGTGTGATGAAATTTAAATGCTGAGACTGATTCACTGGTCTATGAATCAGTGTTATCTGACTGTGAGCAGCCCTGATTAACTGAACCACAGATTGTGACAGGCTCAAGTTGTTGTTAAGCTTAAACACATCCAAGCCACTTCCACTATGCTGACCGCCTGACAATCACATTCCTCACTGAGAGCTAAAGGAGCTCAAGGAATGTCTAACGCAGCACAAAGCTCCTGTCGCTGAGGACGGGGACCAGAGACGAGAGGAAGCATTGGGTCGGTTTGTGCTCTGTGCTTTTGAGACATACATATATATATATATATATATATATATATATATATATATATGTGTGTGTGTGACTAAATGTAACTATTACCACTGTTAAAGCAAAAAAAACAAGCCTCCACTGTTTGTCTTGATTATGTTGTTATTGCTTGTGCAAACCACATGGGGTTCATAGTTCACTGATGCATGTCATAAAACGTTGACTTCCATGACTGAATGAGAGGCTTTAGACTTCACCTTTACTTTTCCGTTTCAGAAAAGCTTCTTTCTTCTGTAAACATGCTCAGTCTTTTTCAGTCCCCCTTATATTTTCTTCACAATCTTTTTCTAGCTGTGATCTCACAGTTGACTAGCCAGAGTACTCCCATCCCTCAACACACACACACACACACACACACACACACACACACACACACACACACACACTGCGCAGCACAGCGTACATTCAGTATAATTTCAAGATAACAAAACACTGCCAGAGTTCGCCTTGAGTGGAAAACCATGAGGCACTTTTCCTGCAGTGCCAAACCCTTGAGCTGGCGAGGCATTACTGAATGAAAGACTCCCCAGTAATGTTTTAATGCCAGCAGTTGTACTCCAAGACTGCAGAAAAACTTGGCCTCAAGAAGCTGCTATGGCATGATGGCTTTAACAGAGACTGTAAGGAGAACTTGTAAGTCCTTTGATAAATTCCATAATTTACTCTTCTAGAAAACAACTTCTAAAAGAGCAGTTTAAACACTGAGATAGTGGACAGGACATACCACCCTTCATGGGTGACAGATACTGAACCACAGTTACAACCTGTAAACATGCTGTGCCAGTTCGTCTAGGGTTTCTACAATACAGTCAGCTCATTGTTTAGCGTGATACATGATGCAGGTTTCATGGTTTGATGCACTCACAATCATTTTTATAAAGTTTGACAAAAAATAAATTACAGTGTGACATAAAAACAATCCTTCATTATTCTTCATCAGGCATCAAAGGTGGAAACAGTGTTTTCAATTTAACACCTTTCTTGGCATTTGTATAATATTATTTCTTATAAATTTTAGTTCAATTTTAAAATAAAATAATTTACATAAAAAAATAAGCTTGTTATTGAAAGAGAGTTTTCCCAAAGAATGCAAAATGCAGGTTTATGTAAGATCATCGATTATTCTGCTCTTACTCAGTTAAATCATTTTGTCTATGATATGTCTGAAAATGGTTAAACATGCCCGTTATAATGTATTCAAATTGCTTGTTTTGTTCAATTTAACAGTTTAATACCCAAATACATCCAGTTATCATTACTATCATACATGTCAAAGAAAAGCATCAAATCTTCAAAGCTGGAAATAGCGAATAATTGGTATTTTGCTTGAAATATAAAAACAAATTTAAAACAATTATTGAATCATCAAAACTAGTTGCTGATTAATATTCTGTTGACTATATAAAGATAAAAATGCCACACTGCTCACACCTGGTTTGGCCGCCAGTTTATGAGAGTTACTGAGATGAATTTGTCACTCAACAATGTATATCATCATTTTTTTTTTTTATAGTGTGAAACATTCTGTTGTATCTTTACACTCCAGGTAGTTGGGGACCATTTAATCCTGTCAAAACTGCAACACAAGATACAGTTTGTGTCTGAAGCCCCTTCACAGTTGATGTACACATAGGAACACTGATAGAGAAGAATGTCATATTCACCTGAAGGAGGTCATCACTCAGCACCTCAGTTTTCTCAGCCCTGTTGAGGGAAACAAAGATATAAAGCCAAAGGTCAAATACTGAGAAATACAATATGATGCAATCACAGGGCATGAGGTAAGGGACACACCTTAAGAACTTAGTTTGAATGAAATGCCTAAATAATATGGAGTGTTTGGACATGTCTTGCTTTTCTGTATTGGCACAAAATGCAGCACAGTGACATACTGTCATGCACTGCTGTATTTCAACTAAACCTAACTTGCTGTTAAAAATTCAGCTGAACAGATAAGCACACAGCAAACAAGACCATCAAACTAAAGCAAAACAGTCTATCCAGTCCAACCTGTCTGCAGTCTGTGCCTGCAGCCAAGTTACCCACTGATAATATGCTTAAATCCACAAATGCACGAGCCCACCACTCGTGCCTGTGGCTGTTTTCCATGATGGACCTGTCGGATTCCTCCACTCTTTCTGAACACACACTTCCTGTTGTGTCATCGCCACCTTGTTTGTTATGGCAACAGGGGTTGGTGTGTGTGTGTGTGTTGAGGAGGTTGGGAGTTGCCAAGTGGCTTGTTGATGCCTGAAACACACCGAACACACTGCACATTGTAGCAGAGTCTGCAGAAAATAGGAGAGTGATATCACTCCAAAACTTCGAGGAAATGTTGATACCTAACCCTAATTCCCAAATTCCCAAATTCTCTCCCTAACATCTGGAATAAGATACGCTTTTTAAATGTGACCTGAAACTCATAGCAGTTTTCAGCTCATTTCAGAGTCAGAGACTAATCACTGCTCTCTACTTCTTGGTTTGAATCTTGCTGAGCTAGTGAGACCAGCAAGCGAGCTCATCAGTCACGCTGTCTATATCTCACAAATACAGCAACATGCACGCGCATTACATCGACACACACAGATCCCTGAGGACCTCTTCCCTCCCTCTACCAGAGCAGGCCCACACTATAGATTTAAATCTCGCTGGGATCAATTAACCCTCTCCCACACGCGAGTTATTACCTAATACCGTTGTAAGTTACACCCCGCAGATCAAGGCTTACCTCACTGATGCCTGAAATATCCTAACTGTAAATCGAAAACGCCTGGCTGCACTCCGCTGCCTCTAACTCGTAACATGAGTTGAAATTTTTTGTTCAACTTGTCAAAGATGGAAAAGGTGGAAACCAGTGGTAAGCCACAAGATTCTTGTTTGTTTTTTTATGATTCTATGATTTTATGATTCTCTTAAGACATCATCTTGGGTCCTGGGATCTTTACACAGACATATTTCTGTCTTTGCTGACGCACTTTGGACCAAACGATTAAACAAGAAAACAATCGATGGATTATTCAATATGACAAGAATCATTAGTTGCAGCCCTAATTGGCGTCAAATGTCCAGACCAGATTTATAATCTTGTTCACTCATTCTTTGATCCAAATTTAAATAAAAATTCTGTCATTTTTAGACTATTTCGTTGAGGCATAGTTCAACGGTTTGTGTTTAGACAACATTTTAAATGTGTGAACTTTGGCATCTTTTTGTATGAAGAGAATACCCATACCCTATGGCTTCTTGAATTTTCTGTATGATTTTTTTAAAAAAACTAACTGCTTTCTAGCTAATTTCTTAAACATACACAGCATCACGTCCTGAGCAACAGAAGGTTTTTCCAGGCAAAGAGGAAACTCCGAGCTAATGTTTAAAACAGAGTAAATAAAATGGGCATGAATAAATTACTTTCGTATAATACTAACGCAGACAGAGATGGCAAACAAGCCATTTATTTATATGACACATATATATATGTCACAGCCTGTTACTTAAACAGATCATCAAAGATTGTGATGGTATGAGATACGATCTGCAGCCAGAATATCTCCACACAGATCCACATGATCACATTACACATTACGCTTCACTGGCTGCCCTCTGAAGGCAAAGGCTACGTGAGCAATCTTTAGATTCCTATCAATATTGAATTAGCATTGATTTGACTGGAGTACAGCTTGGCTCCGGACGGCAGCTATTGTCCTACGAATATACCCCCACAATGGTGGAGCCGAGACCCTGAGAGAATACTTGGAGCAAAACAACACAGAAAGACAGAAAGATTAGAAGAGTAACTGCATGCTATTTTTATGGACGTTTGATTACTAAGCCAGAGAGAAATTAAGTTTAACTGCTGACGTTTTCATCCCAAACCAAAGTTTTCGATGAAACGGTTAGAGATAAGCATGCAAAGATTCAAAAACACTGCAACTCCATGTAAATCGAACTGCTTCCTCCTTCTTAATCGCATGTAAATCTAACTGGCTTCCTCTTTTATAAAAACACCCCTCTGTGGCTGCATGACGGCCCCAGCACTCCGCTGTGGCCCTGTCAACAACCATGGAAACATGCTTACTCCACAAAAAACCCTCCATGCCTGGCCCTTCCTGTGCCAAACAGAGAACCAAAACATCACAAACTGTCAGTTCACTGGTTTGTGAAATTGATTTTTTTTTTTTACAGCAATCCTGGTGCTATAGCGGCAATCATCTTAAAGTCCATGTTCATTAACATTTAATATGGTTTATATGTGTGGAAGGATTGTATATGATTTTTGTGTCCTAAGTGATGGCCGTGGTGAAGAATAGACCCCTCTGAACACAGTTCAGGCAAAATAGAAAAAAAGATTGGCCTACACTTTTAATACCTTTTTCGTCTGTGTCATCAAACTAAAAGCTGCGAAGACGAGCCGATTAGTCGTTTACTTTTCGGCAGAAAAATAATCGGCAACTCTTCTGATAATCAATTACTGATTTCAGTCACTTTATTAAGGATGCAAGAAAAAATGCTACAGTTTCTCATTGGACGATTTTTTGCTTCTCTTTGTCATATTTCATAGTAAACTGCTTATGATGCTAAAATAAAGCGTTTAAAGGCGTAATCTGAGGCTCTGGAATTAATCGATTAATCGACAAAATGATTGTCCGATTAATCGATAATGAAAATAACAGTAAGTTGCAGCCCTAAACTGATTTGAAACTGTTTCAATTAAAGGGATTCCTGGCACGTTAAACTGTCCAGCAGTAATCCACTGTGGGTGTGTGCTTGCAAACACTTCTTCCTCTCAGTAAGCAAACTGTCATTCTGCTCAGATGCGTTTTACTGCTCTTGCACAACATATGGAGGAATGTACGAGAGGAATCTGAGGCCAGTGGCTACGGGCTATCGGTTGGAAAGTCATTTTGAAGACACATTAAGAAGACATCATCTGCAGACAGCATTAACGCGGCAATAACTGGGGACATCATCTCAGTGGTGGCTGCTGATAGAGAACAGGGCTGGAAACCCCTGAGGGGATGAAGATGAAGGGAGAGGAGATGAGGTGGTGTAGATATTGTGTGTGTGTGTGTGTGTGTGTGTGTGTGTGTGAACTAACTGCCAGTATCACTACACATCAGGAAATATATGTCTGTGTGCACATCCTAGCCTACAACTGCAGAATCACAGCAACTTTTCAAATATGATCTTAAACAGAAAACACCTGTCAGTCACCAGTGAAGTGAAATGAGCCCAGGACACTGTCTTCAGGCATACTGAGACATGGACATCAGTCAATCTAACCAGAGCTTAAACAATGAATCGATTAATCAGTGAATCTACTGACAAACGAACCACATGCAACTATTCTGATAATCAATTCATCCTGTCCGGTTATTCCTTCAGGCAAAAAAAAAAAAAAAAGCCAAACATCTGCTGCTTCTACGGCGGCCATTGTGGGAAATTCGCTGCGTTTCTCACTCAGTTTACTTGAATTTCCTCAAACTTCACAAACTATCCAGGTGGCCTGTTCCGTTGCGCAGAGACGCAGCCCAGCCCTTCCGACGCACAGACAGACGACAGCTGACAGAGGAAACAACACTGAGTGTTTATATATATACTGTCAAACCTGCCGGAACACACACACGCGTGACGTCCACTCGCAACAACGCGTATTGTTAGAAATAAAAATAAAAAAAACACCCACCTCCCCACGGTCTGGTTGGCGAGCTGCCTCATGCGATTGAACTGTTTCTTCATGTTTTTTTTTCTTTTTCTCCTCCTGCGCGTCTCCTGCTACTTTTTTTCGGGTTGAAAGTTGAGGCGGCTCCTCGGGGGGCGCAGTCGTTCGTCCGCCGTGCGTCCTCCGGCCGCGCTACGTCGCAGCCATTCGTGGCCCCGGGCGGCTGCTGCTGCTCCTCCGACCCGCTCCTCTCTCTCTCTCTCTCTCTCTGTCTCTCTCTCTCTACTCGACGGGCTCCCCGGTTCCGCCCGGTGGCATGGAGTCAGTTGCGGCGGCCCCGCACGGTCGCGTCGGCGCCCATCGCCACGGGTAAACAGGGCGTCCCGTCGGGCTGACTGGCTCGGGAGCAACCAGTGTGGTAGGAAGGAGGAAGTGCCTTTACTTCCCTGCTGCAGGCTGCACGGCCCCAGTGGTGACATGTGATACCTTTTGCGAGAAGAAAAAAAAAAAAAGAAAGAAAGAGCAAAAAGCACTGACTCAGCCGTCGGTCTGTCACGGTCATGGCAAAGTCACACACTTTTTGGTTGACTGTAGAAAGTAGTTTGATAAAAAAAATGGTAAACTGGGCTTCTTATTTAAAACGCATTGCTGAGCAAACGGAACAAACTGGAGAAACATGAAAAAAAAAAACTTAATTACACCGAGTACAGCCAAAAGTGGTTAGAGGTTAATGGATCAATAAGCATCGATCAACAGCTGCAAAACTGAAGGAAAGCCTTTTAATTGCGTTTACTCCACCGATCCAGGGTCAGTCCTGGTCACTTAAGTGTTGGCCTAATGGCTTCAGGTAATGCGCGCTCCTGACTGATTGGAGACCAGTCATTGAACCACTGTGTTGTGATCTTCTGCCACCTTGTGGCCGCTCTCTGCCACGACATGGGCACCCTCTGAAACTCAATCTGTGTTTAATTTATTTCTTATTTGAGCAGTATTACACTATAATTGATTTTTTTATTTCAGATTAGAACACCCAAAAGAAACATATTTGGTAAATTGTCCACAGTAGTATCTGAATATACAAATAGTTTTGCCTTTATCTTTGGAGCTTTTGACTTGTTCACCTCTGAGACGTGTGCTGCCCCCCAGTGAAGGTAAATTGAAATGTTCAAATCAGTAGTTGTGAGTTCCCTCTTCAGAGCTTGTTATAGAGTTCATATTATCCAGGCTCAAAATAATCCCACCATGCCTTTTCAGACAAAGTGCATCCTCTGCCTTTTTTTCCTTTTATAGCCTATATTATGAGGGTCAATAATGTACAGATTGTAAGAATGTCATGGGACCTATGAACCCTGTTTGTCATGCAACTGATGATGACTTTATGATCCCAATAAATGGAAGAAAACATGCAGTGTCCGTTCATTCCTATGTGCACAAAGAGGACAAGCTCAAGGTACTTTAACCCTGATTTGTTGATGTTAAAGAACAACTAGTGGCACAGTGTCACACCTGCAGCAAATCAAGGCAAGTGAGAGAGAATATACTCTCTTCTGTGGTGATACAATTAGCCTTAATTTGTCAGTTTTCCTGGGTATCTATTCCAGCATCTGGAAACATATTTGTATAACTTGACAATACTAGGTGATTTTTAAAGAGTGTCTGGCACAGTTCACAAACAGAAAATCCATGGAATATTTACCTTTGCAGGTGCCCTCTTGTAATGAGAGGGCATGTGATGAACAAACTATCCTTGATTAATAAAAAAGGTGAGGTCAGTGAGTCCATGACAGGTCAGTGGAGCAACTCTACCAGACTCTAATCTTACATGGCAAAGTCCGTGTGATTAGCAGGCATGGAGATATTTGTATGCACACATTTGTATCTTTGTGTTTATTGGGTGTGTGTCAGTCATAGAGAATGTGGAGTCTGCAGGGAGGCTTCAGCCAGCTCTGCTGCACGGTCTGGCAGTGGCCGTCATGGTGGCTTTCATGGCTGAGATCAGATGAGGAATAGTTTATGCACATTATGCATAGTTTATTGTGCCATGAACAATATCATAGAATTCTCTCCTATGTGTTAGATGGATTACATAAAACGATTCTTCAGAAACAGGATTAAGTAGTAATATATAGTTGATTGTTTAAAATATGATAAATATGGAGGACAACATGTCTAAAAAATTCTCTATTCTTTCACATGCTTCTTTACATCACATAACATTATTTCTGATTGTGTGAGAGTTATATTAAGAAAAGAGCCACCGAAATACATCGGTCCTAGCTACCCCCTTATTCATTGTTAAACCATCTCATCTTGTATAAATAATGCCCCGAAGCTATGACATTTTTATCACTTTAAAAGTACATAGTTTGAAGACAACATTGTCTAAAACTCTGCAGAAATTAAGTTTTTGCTCTATTTTTGCCTCACCAGTGGCTCTCATTTTAACCTCCCATTCACCCTGGCCATCTATCTATGTGGAGGGATGGAAATGAATATGGTGGCCCCAAATACCTTGCCTGTCAGTTAGTTGGAGGGGTGCTTGGAGCTGCCATGGCAAAGGTGATCCTATCTAATTTTTGTGTCATTAAAATATCCATCTTTGACTTTCTTCTATGTACATAAAAATAAACCTCTTTCCATCTGAAATTGTGGCTGATTTGATGAACAGGCGATGACCTCGAGAGAGAACTACGCCAAAGCCCACGGGGCTGCGCTTGCTCTGCTGCAGTCAAACGGTGAAATAGGAGGCGCTCTGTTTGGAGAGGTCGCCATGACCTGCCTTGTCACCGTGGTGGTACTGCTGGGGGCTGTCAACGCCAAGACCAGAAGCCCCCAGGTGCCAATTACTGAGAAGAAGAAATGTGAATTTCACTTCTACAATAAAGTGTAGCTTAATATTATGTATAGATACATTCATGGTATTTTACAGGTTTGTCTAGGTGAAAGATTTTAAAATATCACATCTCATTTGCATTTTTATAGCTATATCTCACATAGGACTGTAGGATGTCCTGTTAATTCTGTAGGACAGAAATAGACATAAGAGGGGATTTCAATTCACATAACAGCAACGGGAAATTCATCTGAATATCTCATACCTGTTTATTTTCTCAGTGGAGATGTCTGAACCCAGCCAGAGCCTTCGGTCCAGCCATAGTGAGCAACTACTGGACTTATCACTGGGTCTACTGGTTGAGACCCATCTCAGGAGGCCTAATAGCAGTTGCACTGGTTCGGTAGGTACAACACTACATATTCACTTCATAAAGGATCTTAATGTTACCCTATTTTGATTGATTGAATGGATAATAAAGATTAATTTATGACTGAACAAATGACAAACTATGTAACTGTTTTCCTGTTTTGGCAGACTACTCCTTGGAGACAGGAAAATTCGACTCATTCTGAAATGAGGTGCTGTGTACATGAACTTAAATTGGACAAATTATCTACATTTACAATATAACCCCATTCTTCTTTTTTTCCACTGAGATTTTTGTCCTGTGGTTATACTTTCATTATACTTTCGTTGTTATACATTTTTTACGTAATAAAAGGTACTTATGTTTGTTTTTTGGCCTTGCACAACTTGACTCTCTTTTACGTTCAAGTGTTGGAGTTTGATTATTATAAAACAAATCCTGTAAGCTTGTACAGACTGTAATATTAGGCTTAGTTCACAGATTCATTTTATAATATACTGTTCCTGCCATACAACTGATAGGTGAAGTTAAATTCAAACAGAGTTGTAGATTAGTAAACTGAGTAAACTTGTCTCTAGTTCAGATAAATAAATTACGGTTTTGTCATTGTAATGCCTTGACTCTGAAAAGGAAAATCTAGTTTTCAACAGGTGCATGGCAGGTGCATGAGTGACAACAATTATATGTAGAACTTTAGAAAAACTCATTACCTTTTGAATTGAGAAGATTGAGAACGTTTATAAAAAAAATAAAAAAATAAAAAGCTTGAGCCAAAATTCAATTACTTCAGATTTTCAATCACAAATGCTGCCCACTGTTAAAAGGAGTCCAAATGGCAACCTTTTCAAAGCCAAGCGACATCTCTGCTTCAGCTTTGTGCTCCGGGTACCCTGTGCCTGCTCTCTATAGCCGGAGCAGTGAATGCCTGTTCGGCACTGGAGGGTGTCATGCTGTTTCCATATTGTACCCCTGGGCCTCCCCACAGCAGTGGCCCACATGGGAAAGCAGGCCAGGCGGTGGGATAAACCAATTACCCCCCAGTCTGGGTGGACTCCTGCCGGCGCTGTGCACAGCAGCTCCGGGCCGGGCCCTCCTGGGCTCGTTCCCCATGAGAGCCTGCTGGAATTCCCAGAGATGAGAATTGTGTGGTCTCAAAAGCCTGCAGAGAGGCTATATTTTGCTTGGAAATTTGACATGGTGGCCCCCTGGGACAATACTGAGGGAGGAGACTTCAAACTGGGCTTCTGTAGGATGAAAAAAAGTTTGTGGAAAGCTTGATTTTGATCCTTGTTTCATTGCAGCGTTTAACCATGTTGCACATACACAGACACCACCAGCTACACGCAGAAAATGTTTTTTCCATATTACCACTGATTTTTAGTTGAATTGATTGAAAGTTTTTGTGCCAGAAGTATAATTTGTCTAATTCTGGTTTATCTATAATAAAGTGTATTTTTAGTAGCTGAGAGATCTTAAATGTGTGCTTGTGTTATAGTATTTATTGTACACATTTCATTTGGGATAATTTTAATTACTTAAGTTGTTCTACTGATTGTGTGTTGCTTATTAAGCATTAGTATTTCATTAGCATTTATAGCACTTTAATTATTTAATTTATATATTTTCATGTGTAACATTTAAGTCGCTTCTTCATGTCCCCTCGACTATATGAGTTCATTAGTTCCTACCTGCCATTATTTCCGAGGGATGTAACAGAGGCAGAGTGTGCACAGTAGAGTGAGAAGTCTGCTGTGAACCCAGAGAGAGTGAAGTTGGAAGTACTGTACTGTCTTGCTGTTTTGGTAGTGATTAAATGAAGATTAAAGAAGAGAGTTTATAAAGAGAAATTGTAGCCTGCTTATTACCCACAGCCCAGGAGGACTGGAAAACGCTACCAACCAAGAAAAGAGGGTTGCACTTGTCTGAAATCAAGTTTTAACTGAAACTGAAAGACAATACATGCATACAAAGAGGAGCAATAGAGAGAAATATGAAAAATAACAACAACATAGAGCAGAAATACGCAAGAAGACAAAATGTGGACTGAGTGAGAGAAAAAGGCAGGCATCGCCCCTCCTCTTGCCTCTTGTATTCATGAGCCCTGATGGTTTCTAGATGACAGCAGCCGTGACAATGGTCATTATGTCTGCCAGAGGCCTTGTCACTGCAGGGCCATTGTGTGGGCCCCATTCACCACACAGTCATTTACACTTTCATTGGCAGCTATTTAGTCCTCATAAAAACTTCAACACACCAATTTGTGAGCCCTGCTCAGCCAAGGAGAAGTGTGGAATAGGCTAAGAAAGCAGTTGCTTTAAAAGTCAATTAATTGTTCCCCTCTTCTGGGAGGGGCAGAGGGGGAGGATCTCCAGGCTTTGGGGCCCCACATCTGTCCATTTGTCTTCTCAGGCTGTGATGCAGGGGCCACACAACTCAAAAGAATTGTCCAATTCAGCCTGCTCAGAGCTTTAGCCATCTAAGGAAGATTTTGTATTTTATTTTATGGTAGGGCTATTCTATTATCATAAGAATCTGATTACAGGGGAAAAGATGGGACGCAGAAGGAAAAGGGCAAAAAGAAGCTTGTCGGGCACTTCAGCTCCCATTCAAATCCCATTCTCCTAAAAAAACAGAGATTATGCAGCATATGATGGGAAACGGGGGTGTAAAATCATTTAATCCTTTACCAAGCCACCTATGAAAAGGAGCACAGTCTTAAGGGGCCACAGCATTCTTATTAACTGGAAGACCTCATGAAATTTAGATTCTAATGCAATGTTCATGAGCTCTGTTCACTTCATCACTCACACAGCTAAATGAACTGACCAGATTCTCTGTTAAAATAAATAAAACAAATCACAATGTTGAAATTTTTATTTTGTATTTATTGTGTTACTAGAACAAACAATATGAATTATAGATTTGTGTCTGATAATAAATATAAAACAAATTCTACTGATCACCATGTTGTAAGCCACATGTCCGCAAATCAATTGTTCATTTTTGTATAGTTTATTAAAACAGCCTACAGTCAAATAAAAACGGGGAAAGTTTGATTTTATGTTAACTTTTTCTTGCATACCTAGAGTTACAATATTAAAATATCGAGTCTTACTGATGAAAAACAGCCACTTGTAGAGCAATCTGATTTAATATGTCCAGTCAAAGCTGAGCCAAGCTAAACTTGTATCAAAAGGCTCCATTACTTAAAAATTTCATGGAAAATTGTGAAAGAAACATTTTCCACATTTTAAGAGCAAAGAAATATGCAATTCTTAATTGAACTGAACAATGTAGGAAATAATCCTTTGAATAAATGCCAAAGTATTTGATCACTAGTGCAGTGGAGTCTAAAGAGGATTTATTTTACATTAGAAGCACAATAATCCTGATGCAAAACCACTTAATGCAAAGGTCACGTGTAGAGTACAACACATATAAATAGACAGAACAAAGAGGATTTGATACTTTAGTACAGATGAATTAGAATAAAAATAAATTCACAATCATACACGCACAAGCCTTTTCACTATAGGATAAACTGTCGAATACAAATGGCCGTGATTCAGTCTTCCCTCCAACGTCAGTTCAGAGGGCAATTGTCACACAGAGCCAGCAAAGTGAACGATAGTTGATATGGGGAGAAGCACAAAGAGAGAGCAGTAACCCAACCCCTACTTAGTCTCCCAGGACTGAGGGCAATGGTGGGACAGAGACAAAAGGCCAGCCCTCTCTGTGGAACAGAGGAGGCCCTGCTGTTTGCCCCGGCTCTGCCCCCAAAAATTTGTTTTTACCAGCAATTCAATAGCTTCGTCCCTGCTGATGATGCTGGGTGCCACCTTGCTGGCACATGACATCCTCACAGGGATCCCACAGTGCCAGTACAGGGGTGAGGATGCCTGTGGATAAAGACCGGTGGGGCTCAATAGTGCTAAAACAACACACTTCCTCAGTCTAAAGGGAAGTCACAGGAATTCCGACGTGCCGCCCAGGCGGTTTGGTAGACAGACAGGAAGTCTTTGTATCGCGGGGCACACCCTAACCAAGCTTCCCCAAAGTGTTCTGACCCTGTGAAGAGAAACTCTCCGTCCCCAGGCTTCACGTGGCACTGCAGGAGTGTGTGGATGTATCCATGCCAAGACGGGACGGGCCGTGAGCCAGAGGCAGCCGCTTGTTGCTCAAACACTCCACTGCGCTGCCAGTACACCCTCGCTGCTGACACCTCCACCAGCGACGTCTGGCGTTCAGAGTTGTGGGAGATGTTCGTGATGGAGCCTCGGACCACTGAATAAACAAAGAGCAGAACCATGTCTATACATTACATACATTCAAATGAAAAATCAATGAAAAACCAGTGTGCTTTGGATTATAATTACCTATTGAACCTTAATCTTTTCTGTCTTTGTTTTTCTCCTTTCGCCATTTAACCTTAGCTGCTCAACTACTTTCCCTTAGTTTTAAATGAAAACATGGCAGGTTTGTGAGACACAGAAATGCTCTCTGGGCATTCACCAGATCATAACTAATAGTAGAAGAGTATCATCAGCAAATTATTTAAAGAATATAACATAAAAATATTCATAAAAGTACATAGAATAGCCTCAATTAGCACTTTATATAATATGTGTTTAATATATTATTGGATTATTATTAGTGATGCAACATTAACAAGTAAGGAATATTTTAGATTTGTAGTAACTTGTCCAAGTGAAGGTTATTTGATCTAATTTATATTGTATCAGTAAAACTTATGACACTGAATCATATTTTATTATTTTTGTTTAAGTTTTGTATGTTAAATGTACACAGGAACTAGAAAGTGTAGCTGTGAAAAAAAAAGTACTACTTAAATAAATGTAGACGATTAGAAGTAAAAAGTTGCAAAAATGGAAAAAACTTGGAATAAAGTACATCTATTTTTAATACAAAGTAGAATACTTGAATAAAAGTACTAAATTACTTTCAACAATGGAGATTTACTTTCCATTTATGCACTTTTTGGTGCAACTATTTCTTCACACTTCCGTCAGGACCTTTTATGCTCATTTACGTCCACCAGTTATCTCATAGTGGTTGCACAGACCAAATCTCATTCATATTCTCCTTCAGTTTTTTTACTTTGGCAACTACCTTATATTACATTGCTTTGTGCTCTGTCAACATGTTTATATAGTACAGTAAGTAACGGATCTTGTGTTTCTAGAGTAAGATTGTATGTACCCACCAAAGTCACTGTTGCAGATGGCCATGAGGAGTTCTGTGTCATTGCAGGGTCGGCATGAAGCTGTTGGTAGAGAAAACCACATACAGAAAATGAAGAAGTAGTTTTTTGCCATATATCAAGATGATGGAAGACCTGCATCAGGCATAATTTTCTCAAATAAACCATTTCTCCACTTTTCTCTGTCAATCATAATCACCCTCTCCCAAACCATGCATGACCCAAAGCACCTGTGTCTGACATTAATTGATAGATGGGTGTCACCTAAAATCGTACACACATACCGGCTCATTCATCTCTCTCCTCATATCAAAGGGGGAAGACTCTAACTCTTAGATGAAGTAATGCTGCCCACCAAGCCACCTCCAGATCAAAAACCCCCACTAGTCTTGACCCTGTGTTTGACTCCTATTGTATCCACCTAACCGAATGACCCCGTGCCAACACAGGAGACGGCAGGAGTCAAATACTTCGGCCGGACTGGCAACGCAGAACAGATAAACCAGCAGCTGTCTGTTATGGACACAGAGTGACATCACCGCCCTGTGACAGGCCCGCACACATGGATGAATGCTAATAAACAGACATGCACAATGAAAAGGCATTTGAGGAATCTGCAAAGTATTTGCAGTCTCAATTCAGCTCCCTTGGCCCGCTGCCCTTCAGCCGCCCTGTGGTCCGCTCTGTCCTTGCTGCTTTGTCCCCTGATAGAAACCAGACAGCCAGACAAAACACAAGACTGACCAGCAGCTGCATGCTCCAGTCAGCATGATTGGGGTCAGTAATTAAACTATGTTTCCTAAGAATTAGAACTGGTCGGCCTCTCTCACTCCTATACATGGCTTAAAATTGTATTCCTTTTTGGTGCCACTTTCTACTAAAGCACACTTTATAAAGGGGTTATAAGTTGTATATCAAACTGTTACAAACCATTAATAAGAGCACATGTTGTGAAAAATGCCTTTTCTTGATGTTTTTCCTTTTTGTTGGGTAATAAGGCAGCTATACATGTTGGTAATCCATTAATAAGCTAAATAAGTTAATAAGTAATAAATGGATTTTGGTCAGATCCTCTTGGTTGGTCATATTCATTGCTTCCAACTGATCTATAGTTCATTATTTAATAAGTATAAATAAGAATAATGCTCCGTTGCCTTGTCCAAGTGGGACCAAATGCATGAAGGCACCTATTTTAGGACCGATCATGAACCGGGGTCCACTCACTGTGGGGCCCGCTGTGGCCCAGGTCGGGCGCGGCGCTCCTGTTGCCCAGCAGCTCATATCTGAAGCCCATCGTGCGCCTGCTCCAGGGCCCGTCCCCCTGCGGGCCGGACTGCAGGTAGATGACGGGCCCGTGGGGGCCGTCCGCCCGGAAGCAGAGCGCCTGCCGCTCGCCGCGCGTGGCCAGCAGCTCCAGCCTCCCGGCCCGCTCGGCGAACACGCTGGCCCCGCGGAAGGACGGAGCGGGCTTGATGCAGACCGTGGCGGTGCGCCGGGCCCACGACAGGTTGGGCTCGAGGACCACCCGGAGAGCCTGGCCCGGGTAGATCCACCTCACCGAGCCCTCCGTGCAGCGCAGCCGCACCTGGAGCACGATCCTCGAGTCCGCGCCAGCTGCGAAACCGCTGGATCAGCCGGGGGGGGACAGAGGATTTAATCATTCAACAATGTGAAAGAGGTTTCCAAAATTCCACCGTGGATTATATTGTTGTACTAATTGTGCTAATGATTTATAAATCAGTAATGAGACAAAAAAAGGATTCATCCCATTGGCTGGAGTTTATCCTTTTAGGTAATAATTCATTTGGTAATAATTTGTTATAATATATATATATATATAACAGTTATATTGTTCAAATTCATTAGTAGATGCTCATATGTTTCTTGCAATCTAATAAGTATAAAATGTGCATTTATATATTTTAATAAATGTTTTTTTTATGATTTGTAAGTGTTAATGAATAGTTGTTTTTTGTAGAAATCGTCTGCAGTTTTCACTATAGCCAAAAGTAGTTTTTATTAATGGATTTTAACGGATATATTACCTAAAGCACTTGATGTGTTGACTGTATTGATTGTATTAGTTAAGCCATTAGAAGCGTTGCCTTGTAAATGGCCGGTTTTTTCTCTCCTCATAATGTCATTCACGTTTCCCTCTGTTCCCCCTTTAAAATCTGATCATATGGCAGATATCAGAGAAGCTCCTCACCTTCCAGTCCAGTTGCACAGATCAGCTGCGCAGTGCCGCATCTGAAGCCCCAGCGTGTACATCAAAACGATCACAGTCGGCAACATCTCTCCCACGCGAAGAAACGAATCCAGAGAGAAGTGGACGGCGGCGCATGGCTGGAAAGTTTGTCTGCACGTTGTGGAGAGTGCAAGCGCTCTGCTGCACCGCAACACTGGGATTCAGCTTCACTAGATGTGCTCCCTCCCTCCCTCCCTCCCTCCCTCTCTCTCTCTCTCTCTCTCTCTCTAAAGGACTGATCCAGTTGTTGGGGACTGCTGGCGTCTGCAGGTCTTTGTCTTTGCTCTCTAAAGAGACAAGCAGTTTGAAAGCCTTCAGCCATCTGCACACATCAGTGCGGCTTTCTGCACAATAATTCAGTCACTTCTGACAAGCGGTTTATTTTTTTTTTTTTACTTTACTTGAATGATCAGTTGATCTACACTTCCCATTTTATAGCCTAGATTTGAATCCTCCTCTACAGGAAAATAGCAAAAACTGAATACAACTGAGTAAAAATAATTAGATTCAGTCTAATTTGACCAAACGTTGACTATAGGGGCAGTTCATCCTCCAAAGTGGGGCAACTGAAAAAAAATGAAAAGATAATGGAGGAAAACTTACAGGAGCTTCTGTGTTTCTGTGCTTGAGCTTCATCTAGTGGCGGGACGACGCACCGCACAGTGCGCTCACATCTGGAGGACAAAGCTGCGGGCGTCCAGGGCCCAGAGGAAGCGCCCGCAGGGGGAGGCTGCAACTCCTGCGGCCGCGCAGCCTGCAACCAGCTTTCACCGATTATCAATCCACCCGCTTCAACTTCAACCCGCGGGGTCATCGCCGCGCACGAATAGTTTGGCACCGTTTCAAAGGTCTTGCCGGTGGCGACATCTTGTGGAGGTGAACCCCGCGGACCGTGACCGGGCGGGCCGCGCACAGGGCTGACGGCTGCAGCGTCTCGCAGGGTTTGGGCTTGTGCAGGCCCCCCCTCAGGCAGCGTCGGATCAAAGGCTGAGGCTTTTTTTTTTTTTTTTTCTCGATGGATATGGCGTTGACTAAATTACAGTCATATGGAGAATTCGGCCGGATGTTGTCTCAGCTGCAGGATGAAGTCCTTTGCTGCGAAAAGTCACTAGGTCTTCTTGAAGTTTGGACGAGATTGAACGTAATCACATCCCTCAGCACCGCTCCGAAAATACGCGCGCATTCACACAACACGTGGGGACGAATGCAAAATATGACACAATATATGATGCATATTGTGGGATTTTTCAGCATACATTTCCAGGGGGGGAAAAAAAATGCTTCATCTTCATTTTCCATGAAACTACAACACCAAATTCAGATATGAGCCCGTCCACCAATTTGACATTACACAACTCACATTCAGAAGGACCCCTGATGAGCCAGAAAACCAGACGGAGTTTCCCCGCAGGAGTACCGGATGGTCTGATTGGGTCATGTGTCCCGGAGAGAGACAAAGCGAGGCCAAATGAATGGAGGCTTTGTGCCTGGAAGAAGTGACCTCTTATCGGCCCAGTGCAGCCTGGATCCTTCAGGCCTGTAATGGACCCAGGTGACGCAGACTGTGGAGCCGTCACAAAACACCGCCATGGATGGGAAAGACCCGGGGCCTGTGCGTGGTCTTAAACCGAAATGGCCCTTTGAATTACACGTGTTGACGCTTAAATAGGCCCACAGTCAAATGGCTCACTCGTGTCATTAAGGAATCCTATTGAAATCATTCAGTTTGTTTGAATTAAAACGGTCAAACCCAACCTGCTCCTGCAGACTCCCTGTCAGCTTTAAGGCCCTAACTCGCCCTTTGAAGTCTGCTGGTGATTATGAAGATAATGATGTTGATGATGGAGCAAGAATATGCTCGTGAGATTTATTTAGGTCTAAGACATATTTTCATTCTCATGAGAAATGGTTCACAGCCTCCTTACAGCTAAATACAACAAAAAAGATACATTAAAATAAACGTAAAAGCAAATTAATTGCAGGATTTCAGCTTGAGAACAGGCCATCCTGGTTTGAACTGAAAGATGTGCTGATGTGTAGTTAAAGTGTCATGTGACAAGAAAGGTCCACATACAAGACTATAACCGAAAAATAGCCTATTTTTAAAGAAATCCAAATGAGGACATTTTATTTCTTGCATTTGTTAAATACTGCTGTCAGAATAATTCATTCAAACAAAAACGTGCTCAGCAGGAATGATCGACCAGTTTTAGAACGCGACTCCTGCAGAAAACAACGAACAGCTTTCACAAAAATACTTTATTCAACCGTCTAATCGTGCATTTTAAGATTAGGTCTTAAAGACTTCAATACTTTTTTAAACGCATGGAGGATTTATGCAGGTCTTCTAAATATTTTGAAGTTGGAATTGAATTGTCCTGCAATCAAATATCACCAATTCTAAGTGGGATTGATTCATTCGATTATTTGAAGTGATGCTGCAGCCTACAGACATTCTTAATAATTCGTTTGAAATATGCAAAAATATATACATATACACATTATAACCTTCAATTCAGAATCGTTTTAGACTCACGTGGCTTTTTGGTTAAAAGGGTGAAAGACATGACTGGAAATGTGTAAAATGTGGAACTTTATATTCTTGTTTTATTTTGGGTCAAAATCAACAGCTGGATGCATTTTAGCAAGTTAATATTGTGGGAATATTCCACAAAGACTATAATAAAAGTGTTTATGATGACATGGTATCTTGTAAAAAAAAACAAAAAAAACAATCCTCTGTGGTGATGGACAATCTTAACAAGATGACAGCAGGGATACTGGCTGCAAAAACCACAACAAAACAGCACTTAAACTCACAATGTCACTTTGATTTTTAATTTTTTTTTCCCTCAGCAGCGTATTAAATATTTGTCTGTACACGTTCGACAGTTACATAGAAAAAATATAGTTTGGCAGTATGCTTGTTAGTTAGTAACTTGTTAAACAATTATTATTTACGCGCGTGTCCTCCTCCCTCCGGCCTGCACCCGGAGCACAAGCTCATCTCTTCTCTCTGAAAAACCCTTTGTCCGTGCTGCTCTCTCTGATGGTGACTGTCAGCAAGTTCATGGTGACGTCCGTCACGGTCACAGAGTCCACGTTGGTGAAACAGGGCGTCCAGGACGAGGCCGGTCGCGTGGACTGCGTGGACCCCAGGGCAGGTTGTTCCACCTGATGTCCCCCGTGCTCTGCGGGGGGCTTCAGCTTTCGGGGCTGAGGAATGGACAGCCCGGACGCGCAACTAGTCCTGTGCCCGCCCGGGTGGCTTTTGCGCACGTCTGGACCGAACGCGCAGCCGTAGGACAACCCCGCGTGTCTCTGCCCGCTGCCGGGCTTGGGCGTGATCGTGGTCTCCTCCTGGAACCTCCTGGTCAGCTGCATGAGGCCGTGGTCCGACGTCTCTCCGTGATGGTGCAAGCGTCGGGGCGCTTTGTGCAAACCCTGCGGCGCCGGCTCCTCCAGCCTGGCGCGCTTGGTGTCCGGCTCGGCCGAGCCGCCCCCGTCGTCTTGATCGTACTGTAGATGCAGCTTCGGTTTGCGGCCCCTCTTTTTGGGGACCCGGAAGGATTCCTGGGCTGTCAGAGCAGCTGGTGCAGTGTGCCTGGGCCTCCTGTCCGGCTCCGGCGGTCGGACGTGGACGCTCTCCCCTCTGTTGACCGCGCTCGGTGGGAAGATTGTGGGAACCACGGTGCGTAAACCCTCCCGGGCCCTCGGTGTTATGACAGGCTCCGGGATGGGGTAGGAAACCTGGATCCCTCTGGGGGACTCTCCTCTAAATTCATACGTCTTTTCTTTGGCTTTGGCTTTGGCCTGAGGACAGAGCAAATAACGTTATGAGAGGAGGTTTCCCAGGGATGGAAATTTGGAAGTCTCCTGGGGAAATGTAAAGGTTTAAGAGAAGCAGCTGGAGGTCTGTTTGCCTACACTGAAGGCCTCCAACTGAAGCTGCTGTGTATTTTATTTATTAAAACGAATGCATGTCAAGATACATAAAACATGTAATAGGTCTATATAAAGGATGCTTAAAATGTATAATAAGAACTGTACATCAACCATATGGAAATCATAAATGAAAGATTTTCTTTTGGGTTACAATTTTCATTCCACTACACAACTCTGAATCACAGCCCAACAGTTTCAAAATTGGTAAAGCTGTGTACTTGATATATCGCGGAAACTATTAATCATCTGTGCCGCCTCGGAAAGGCGAAATGATTAAATGAAAACCAGAGAAATGCGGATCAAAAGATTCACTCACCTTCAAGAGAAATGTCTCGGGTTTAGGTCCCCTCTTTTTCGGCCCAAACAGCTCCCTTTCACGCTCCCTGATGAATGAAAAAACATGAACAGATTCTTCACACACGGTAACACTTTTTTTTAAATTCTATTTTATTTTAAATGTAGTCTAGGATTAAATCGGAAAATTTAATTTTCCAAGGGAGGGCCAAACTCTGCCAGTGGAGTTTCCCCCAGTTTGTAGGACAGTTTTCATTAGGAATAAGTTAAATTAAAAAGCGAAATGTGTCAGAATAAAGCAGATCACCTGCTTGAGACAGAAAAAATGGCATCACACTTTCCAACTGTTTGAACTGGAAACGGATTCATTTCGCTCCAATGACACTTGTTATCACTTTCAGTGCGAAAAGTAAGAATTCAAATCTAGACTTAATGTCCTGTTTTGGTTGAGTTTTTTTTTGTGTGTGTGTGTGTGGGCGTGTTTTTTTTGGGGGGGACACTTTTGTGGTGCAGAATGCGCGGTGCCAAGTCTGGTTTTCTGCAGAGCGGCCTACTGCTGCGCTGTCAAACCCTCACCTCTCCTCGAAGGCAGCGAAGAGACGAGCATCCAGAATGTTTTCCTCCGGCTCCCAAGTGCTGTACCTGTGTCACGACATGGAGGAGCAGAGGTGTGCGTTACCGAACAGCGAGCGGATCGCACGTCGACGCGGCGTGCGACGCTTTCGCCGGAGCGGTCCCGCTGCGTGAGCTGCAAATTACAGACTACGCAGCGGACATTGACGCATGGTGAACCCAGCCATTGCTAAAAAGCTACTGTGGACTTTCTGACATCCCGGCGGGCCGAGGCTCAGACACGCACGGTCCCCGGCGGCCCACAAACCACCGGGCACACCGTAAACTGCGCCACAGCGCGCCGATCAGATGTGATTAAATAAAAAAAAAAAATATATATATAAAAAAAAAAAAAAAAAAAAAAACATCCACAAGCTGAACAACGACAGCGTCTGAGGTGCTGCAGTTGTGCGAGCGGCCAGGATGGAGCGCTGTCCTTCACAGCCTCGGATATTATACTTACTTCTGAGACCAGCCCTTCCATTTCACGAGATATTCCCAGCGACCCTGTGTGGGGGGGGGGAAACAAAACAAAAAACACAAATCCGTCATGGGTTCAGGTTATCAGAGGGATCGCCTGTCGGCGCTCCACAAACAAACGGTTGCGTAATAGGTGTGGAGACACAGCCTGTGGGGGGAAAAAGGCAGCGAATACCCTTCTGATCCGCCGTTTAATGATGGACTCGGCTGCGAACACGCTCTCGCCGACGGCCGAGAGCTCCATGTCTCACCATGCACCCCGTTTATTTCTGCGTGTTTTATTATTTTTGGCTTTCCCCGCGTCCTCCTCGGGTTGTTTAATTCCGCACATCCCATAATACGCAATCTGGGGAGGACGTCATCACGTCTCTCGCTCTCTCTGTTGCCAGGCACCGCGGCGGGCAGGAGCGCATTGGCTCCGTTGTTGCTACGTGCTCCGGGTCTCTGGGCGGAGGGGAGGAGCGCCGCTGCTCCGGCTGCTGCACAGGAATGTCTGGCACGGCGGGACGAGCGAAGTCAGGGGCTCCCGGAGCGGATCCACGGACCCCCTGAGGTCCCCGAGGAGGGGGGGGGGGGGGGGGGGGGGGGGGGGGAGTCCGTGGAGTCCGAACCGAAAGATTAAATAGTTTGATTCCAGGAGAATTAAAATAAATAATATTTAGAAATTAAACCAGGGAGGGAAGGGAATTTGTGATTGTGTATAAGGTCGCATAAATCGTTTACTCAAACGTCTAAATGTTTGTCTATGTGTGTAAAATCATGAATAATTCATCAGTGAAATTCAAGATGACGTCCTCGCGAATAGAAAATGCTGCATGAAAATTGGATCAAGTGGGCACACAGCCGGTCAGATATCCGTCCCGAGGTAAAAACGTTGCCCCCAGACACACTTTGATCTTGATTAGTTTATTGGTTCGTGATTGATTATTTAAAATCTTCTGTCTAACGCGATCTGCGCCAGCACAGTTTTACTTGCAGTTTCCGCCGTTTCAGGTTCACAGTGATGAATATCCAAAGGGTCCATGTAATGCCATACTGTGCGCAATTTGACTTTTGCGCATTAACATTTTACGCAGGCCATGAAGGAAACAATCTTGCACAAATATTGCGTTTATGACAGAACTGAGAGCAAAATAAAGGTATAAAAATGTTTTACGTCGGTTGGTTGTCAATGATCATTCTATAGGTTGTATTTTTTTGTTCAAGCGATTGCATTTAAACAATAAAGGGAAGTCGGTTTATTTAGACTCATTATTAATAGCGACTGTTGTGTGAAAGAGTTTCAACAGACGAACCAAATGACATGAAAAACAAATATGGTATAAAACGACTGCGTCTTCACCGCCTTTATAACCCAAGCGTTTTAATTCTGGGGA
This sequence comes from Lateolabrax maculatus, assembly GCA_031216445.1. Classification (NCBI taxonomy): domain Eukaryota; kingdom Metazoa; phylum Chordata; class Actinopteri; order Acropomatiformes; family Lateolabracidae; genus Lateolabrax; species Lateolabrax maculatus. Next base: position 15,494,452 of record CM062216.1, on the reverse strand, counting down.
GCTACAGAACATTATTCAAGTCCAGCATCAGTTTTGAATTTCGGAAAGGTTTGAGCCAAGATGGAACTATGAGGCTGAAGTTTGGTTAAATTTAAATGAGGCTGTTCAACTGTCTTTGGTTTATGTGAAACAATCTGCAATATAATGAGAGCTAATTTCTGTAATCAGTGGACGAGTGTTTTGTGCATCTTTAGACAATAAATATTTCTCATTGGATACAATTTTATCTTCCTTCTTGTAAAAATATGGCCACGGGGACCTGATTTTTCTAAGAAGAATTTTTAACGTGAATCTGCTGGGAAGAATTTGGAAATATCATTATCATTATTATAACTATAACAATTATTATTATTATTATCTATTTTTTTGTAGCTATTATTTCTAGCTGTTGTTATACCTCATAAATAAAACGAAGCTCTTATAATTTAATTGAACATCAATTGTTGGTATTTGTTCAGTCACAAATTATTATTATTACTATTATTATAATTATTATTATGAATACATTCCCCCCCACTACTATCGTGGTGATGACAACATTCACCCGGGATATTGATCACACAAATTGATGACACGTAATGAAGTGCGCTGAAACTTTCATTGCTTGTCATTTTCTGTAGGCCTCTGGTGCAATTTTACCCATTCATCAGCTATTCATTTTTAATGATATTAGAAAAAGAAATAAAACAATGATACATTTGGCCCAAATATTGCCAGTAGAAACATCAGTGTATCTGAATCTTGCAGTCTTTCTACCTGCGGAAGCCTCCAGGTCATCCACATCTTCATTGCAACTGAGCTGAACGGAAGGTCAAATAGATGCCAGTTTGGAAATTAATTAAATTATTTTAAAATGCTACACAGTAGAGTTTAGTGGGCGCAATAAATTATGAATTACATTATTTTCACTTTAATATTTGAACTCTTCGTCTTCGTCCTCTCCAGTTTGTCTATTTAAAATGAGCCCAGACATGGAAACATGGAAACCTGTACAGGCCTGTAAGAGTTTATTCACTAAATAAATAAGGCAGGTCGAAAGTACTTTTGTTTCTGCAGTGACTAGACTGCGTGTCAGCAAATTATTTCGCCACTGTGGCGATTTTAAAAGGCGTTGCAGCTTTCACAGATAAAAGACATCTTAACAGAAATCCTTAGATATACTGGCACATGAATTTACCACAAATATCTTGGTATTATTGATGAATATTGCCTACAGATGTGTTTCTTTCCAATTTTTTTTTATTGAATATCATCTTCACCAGCTCGTATAAACCATGAAATCCCGATTTAACATTCGGCTTGAATGACGCCCGTGCAAGTGCTCACAGGGGCTTTTTAATTAGTTTGAATTATTTGATTTTTTTTAAGGTTAATTGGATGGTGGTGGGGGGGGGGGGGGTCGTTGAATGCGGATCTGTCAAGTGACATCGCAGGACGAGCAGGGAGGCGCTCCGTCCTCCGCAGAGCCCGCGGCGGACGTTTTTTATTTATTTTTTTGGTCTCGATCGCGTCGAAAAGGCTGTGAATAAAACCTCGTCTCATCTGTCTGCTCCGGCTCTCCCCGCGGCGGAGCAGACAAAGGGCGGGCGCGCCGCGGACAGAAAGATGTGCGGCGGCTGCCGTCGAAATATGAACCACCATTTTGATAGTCATAGGGGCTGTGGACCGACATTTCCTGTCGGTACTGTAATGGCTCTAGCCCTGCGCTGTCTCACTTCAGAGAGAGAGAGAGAGAGAGAGAAACTCCGCCGCGGTTCTCCATATTTGGCTGCGAGTCGACGAGAGGCGAAGTCTGCGGGAGCCGCAATGGCGACGGCCGCGCATGAATAAACAGCGCCGGCTCTGTGAGAAACATTACTGGCGCTCTGGTTTCTGGGCAACTGCTGCACACAGCCCGCTGTCCTACTTAGCCCGGGCGACGTTTTTTTTTTTTTGTTTGTTTTTTTTTCTCACTGCAGAAAGGTGGCTCAGACTGCAGGGAGACCTCTGTGCTGAGTTAGAAAGCATCCTCCACAGCGGCCCGACCCGCTCCGGGTCAGATCTGTCTGCTCCCCTCCAGATACAAATGGATTCCCAAACAAAAGACAAAGAAATGAAAAGTTCCCCGACTTTATCCCCACGGTTTTATGTACGGTATATGGAAAGTAAACGCAGGAGATTAACACAGCAACCCCAGAATTAATTGCCGCCTTGTATTTGGAAATATCATCGATTTATTTAGACCTTTCGTTTTCGGAGCGACAGGCCTCCGCCGGGTCACACGTTGCTTTCGCGTGGGCCAAACGATCCTGTGGGGCTGCAACTGTGTGCGGAGATGAAACCGACACTGCGCAGACTGCTGGTGGGTACGACGATAAAGGGGGAATGTGAAACATCACACTTGGTCTATAAATATGTTCCCCTGCTCAACGATGTTTCGGTTTCCTACGGGTGCATGACTGACTCACACAGCACTTGGTGCAGAGCCATGAGAGGCCTATAGAGATAGCCTTCATACAGAGAGAGAGAGAGAGAGAGACAGAGAGAGAGACAGAGAGAGAGAGAGAGAGACGTGCGAGCTTGTGTGAGTTCATGGGTTTGAAATTCCGGTCATATCAGCTGATAACAACTGAGTTTCGCAATTGGGAAAATGTGCTCTGTCATGCCGTCTTTGGTTTCACACGGTTCCCTGTGGCCCGCCTGGAGTAATCGATTGGTTGTCACAGTTTTGCCCTTATTATTAGACTTGAGTGTAGCTCACACATCCCCAATGCCAACGGAAGTGCGTTCTTTATTTGTTCATGAACAGATTTATTCCGATCATAAAGTGACCACTGTCAGCTGATATTCGAGTCAGTAAACTTAATTATCCCACTTCAGCGGGTTTTTCTTAACACGACATCCCAGAGAAGGAGAGGGGAGAGCATTTCTGTTTTTCTTTGTGAAAAATTTGTTTATAGATCAAGAATGTGAGAAATATCAAGGTTTGTTTAAATTGCAGCCCAGTACCGACAAATCCATGTCTGATCCATAAGATCCGTACAGATCTGTGAAGGTATCGGGTGGTGTTCCTTCACTGTTTCATCCGTTGGCCTTTAAGATTTGCAAATAATTTTCTTTGGTCTTAATGTTGGTTTTATGCTCTTCTGAGCCAGAAAACCACAGTGGCAACAAAAATGACACCAAAATCAAGATCACAGGGGAGTTCAGAGAGAAAGTTTGTTCATTTAAAAATGGGTGGAAATGCTAAAAGACTTTGGCATCCTGAATTTCACCTCAATTCATCTGATTTAACTAGACTGAACATAGAAAGAGCAATGATTATTAACATAATTTTGTGTGTGCAAATACACTTAAACACCTTTCTATTGACAGATGTTGCTGTGATTCCTTCTTTCCTGGTTTTCCTCTTAAAGGTTTCTCTTTTTCTGTGCCAACATTCTCTGATAGGCAACTCTCAAGGCTACAAGGCTAAACTAAAGAAGACACCACACACACACACACACACACACATTCCTGGCCCTTTCTGTCATTCAAAACACTCAAGAGTTCATCTTTCTGACAGCCTTCTGCTGCTGCAGGACTTGGAAAGATCCTCCTAAAGACTGAAAGAGGCCCACAACATTTGGCAATGTCATGAAAAGTTAGTATTTAAAGTTCATTCATAAAAGCTGAGCCATGCACAAATGTCTGTCTGAAGCTTTGCATGTTTATCTGTGTCTTTGTAGGTCTGAACTTGCCTATTTAAATTTTACTGTATGATAGTAATGTAGAAATAGTTGCATAGTGACACACAGCCCTTTATAGCAACTTACCCAATGTTCTGGAAAAGCCCTCAAGCCTGTTGCAGACAAATTTTATTTGAATGTCATATAATTGACGCCCTTCCCTGCCACATTGTGCTGAACTACACGCACACACACTTATAAGCCGTGTGAGGGCTTACCCTCCACGAAGCCTTTCTTCTTGATAGAATGTATGAGTTACATAATAGGCTTCCCTGCCCTCCTCCAGTTATGTTGTGTGTTTACATTCCTGCTTGGAGTCAAGCAACAATAGAAAAACAATGCATGCGATAAGTTTAAATAATACAAATGGCCAATGCAATTACACAATACAGAGGGCCCTTTGTGCAGGATCGTTTGTGATTATGCAACATGATCTGTTTTTCTATCCGTGGTTCACAACCAAGTTAGTGTTTCTAGTGTTTTATGTTCCATTCTTTCTCTCTATGAGCAGAAAGGCTTCAGAACAACTGAAGGTCACGAACAATGATGCATAAATCAGTTAAGTTTGCCCACAAAGTGAGGATAAAAGTATGTTCAAATATCAACACACAACATGTCAGAGGTCATTTCTCTTTCTTTATTGTGAAACATCCCATCCAGTAAGCTGTGCCAACAGCAATAAGTCAACCAACTTGTGGTAGAACGTACTTTATAACAATCGTTTTGACTTTGAACCAAGTGCAAGAAAGAATGAACAAAACAAAGCAAAAGACAGAGAACAAAAAGGAGCAAACAGACTCAAAATATCTTTCAGAAAGGACTGTTCAATGGAATCACTTGCAGCTTCTGATGCAGAGAGCATCTCGTAATTGCTTTTGAACAACAAATGAAACGTCAATAAATATGCACTCTTCATTTTTATCATTATAGCATTTTAGCATTCGTACTGGTTTTGCATTCAATGTGCAGAGAAGGCAATTTAGACTCAAATGTAGGTCACATCCAACAACTTTGACATTTGAACTTTCAGCAGCATAATCGAAACAGCTTGCATTCATTGGATCGCATGTAACAGTATACAAAACCAGCCTTGCAACTCACCTTTATTCTGTATAGCATACTCATTATTGACCCTGGTAGCTTCTTCTAAAGTAAATAGCGGTAATGTGTTTTTCAGATCATATAATGAGCTTCAACAACAAAATGAGATGAATATCACTAATCTGTGTGACATTAGGAGACTCCTAACAAGACTAGCATGGATATTTTTAAAGTAACTCCAGCAATATGTGAGGTCAACAATAAGGTAATAAATCACAACCTAATTATGGTAAATCAATACGTTGTCTTAACGGGAAGTCACATGTTGATAAATGACACCATTTTCTTAATGGTAACTGGCCTCTGAGAAAGTACATGTCACATTTTATTCCAAAAATATTTTCTAAAGGTGAAATGTGCAGTAGATCGGGTTACAATGGTATATTTACCGACAGCTTTGTTGCATCTCACAATGGCAACACAAAAACCTTACAAAAGAGAAGACATTTCTTAAAGGTTGTTGACACAGCCGAGTGTGTCCCACTGTACTCAGACACAGCTGTTAGAAAATATGCCAACTTAGTCTGAGGGTACCTGTCTAGAGTAAAAATCAGTGAAATAAGACTTGAACAGCTGTTAATGACACAAACCAACATATGAAAATGTAATTAAGTGCTTTCAATTGGATCTTTGATCACCATATACTCAACAACTTCCTCTCTAACTTCTATCAGGACCAAAATAAGTGATATTATTCATACAAAATATGTATAAACCTTCATACATCTCAGGTTATAAGTTTGGTACAGGTATGAAACAACAGCAAAAGTATCCCATTAAGCTCCATGTGACAAGCTGGCATATGACAAACAAACCGATTTTTTTTTTTGTTTTTTGTGTGGAATACATCCACCTGAATGCATTCGCTCAAATCCTCGAGGGCACCTTCTTGGCTACAACTTCACAGAGGAGTTACAGTATAAAACATTATAAGAAACATATTTAATTTGAATGATAAATTATAAATTTCCACATATACAAAATTCTGATGTTTTTACATATACACATATTAACAGGATCATCCAATCAGTCACTGGTAGTCCCCTTTTTTAGAAAGAAACATATTCCTTGAAGGTGACAGTGAGACTGTTCGTTGTAATATCAGTGATTATGATATTTCCCATAAAGGGGGAGATTTTTTTATCAGGCGCTTCTTTAGGTTTATCTGTTGATTTTTGTGTGTCTTCTATCACAGGAGGTGTGTCTTTGACAGCAGGCTCAGGCTCCGGCTGTATTTCCGGCTCCACCTGCTTCTTAGTCTTTGGGCAGCTGAGGTCCATCGGCTCCTCTTGGCTGTCCACAACCTCATACGTACATGTACTGCTGTGGCGTGGCCCACTAAAGTGGAGGTCCATAGGTTTGTCCTGAGGTGGCGTGACCACAGTGCTGGGGACACTGAAGCTTCTGGAAGTCAGGTAGGTTTTAGAAACGCTCCTGTCCCCCGTGGGATCTGATAGCTTTCGCTTGCGGTCAATGGGAAAAGAAGGGATCCTGATCTGGTCGACAGCTATAGGGGTTGGGGTGTTGGTGTCCACAGCCCAGGACATCAGGGGTGAGCTAGCGGTCAGCTGGAGGGGTAGGTCATCAGGTAAGTCAGCCTGACCACGAGCCACTTCAGTGTTGTATTCCTCTGCTGTGCTCGGTGAAGGTTTGGAGAAATGTCTGTCCTTTGGGGAACACTTTATGGGATGCTCCGCGGCAGGGAGAGAGCTGCCATTACAGATCTCTTTGGGGATACCGTTTTCCGGGTATTCCACTATTTTGGTTGTGTGTGCTCGATTGTTCTCAGAAGGTTTGGTGTTTTGGGGTTTCTCTTCGCTCGATGATTCCCCGTGTTTACCCTTTGCTCCAGGAACCTTGTTGCTGTCCATATATTTGCTCATGACAATAACAATGCGTCCATTCTTGTTTTTGTTCTTGATTATCTTCATTTTGCTGCTAATAGCGCTAGGCAGGGTTGCGTCTTTAGGATTGGGTTTAAGTGCATGTTCGCTCTCAGCCTCTTTAACAGCTGGTTTCCTCACCTCCACTGCCAACTCTTTGACCTTGCTCAAGCAGCCTGTGTCTTTGTCACGAATCCATTTCTGCTGCAGGGCCAGTGGTAAGTTCCAGCCAGGATTTGCTGGTTTACTAGCCGGTTCCTGAACTTGGATCACTTCTTTGAGCCGAGAAGCCGGTGCGTCGTACATACTCGGGTCAGGCTCATAGTGGTGGTGCTTCTTACTGTTGAGCTGGTAGATGAACTTCTTCTTACCATTGGTCAGCTGGTCAGCAGGGACCTCCTGGCTGCTGGGCTGGTACTGATGGTGCTTCTTGCTGTTCAGCTGGTACTGTTGAGGCTGGGGGCGCTGGAACTGGATTGGATCGGGTTTGAGACAACCCTCTGCATCCTGAGATGATTCCTCGAAACCTGCAGGAATACTGGATCTTCTGGCAAATGAAGGGACCTTAAAGAAAGAGATCAGACACCAAGTTTAACATTTCACCTGCTTGCAGCAAAATCTTACTGTCAACTCAAGAATATAATAAGCCAAATAAAGAAAACTTTAGAAAAGAGATTGGGATCCAGGGATCTCATATATAAATATAAAATAGGCCAAAATGGTAAATGCGGTACTCCAACGATTTAATATTGCAATTCCATAAAGTTAAGGGGCTCACAATAGACGGATCAAAAAATGGTCAAAAAGATAGATAAAAGATATCCTTATTTTTTGTTCCTAGTATATATTGATCTCTACGAACATCAGATAATATTTTTCCCATAATGCAACCACTTGCGTCAATGTGTTTTACCCTCCCCTGTCAGGCAAATGCCAGTTTCTTTTAAATGCCACACTGTTGCAAACAAATGTGCTAGAGCTAAAATATGCAAACCTGCATGCTAAAATTCAGACAGAATTAAAGTTAACAGGGTGCTGAGACCCATCAGAAATTAAAAATAAACTATCCAATCAGTTCTCAGCTTATGACCTCCCTCCCACCATCTTGTCCCCTCCCCCTCCTCCTGTACAGGCTGACCCCTCGGGCCGCCAGAGGGGCACTTCACCGGAACGCTAAAGACGCTTTGGCTGTGACCTCGGGTCAGAGAAGTGCCACCAGACATGTCATGCTTTAACCCTGATCGCTGGCCACGTGTGACTCTGGCCGAGTGGTATGCTTCTTAAGGAGTGACACTGCATAGCAATCAGCTCAGAGTCTCTCAAAATATATAATCACATTTGGCTCAAAAGGCCTTCTATTTTTGTCTTGGGAAACATTTGCAAACACGGAAATTAAAGATTCTCCTGATGCAGACTGACTTGGTGCAAAAAAGACCATGCCCTTTGATAATAAGCTCTCTTTGAAAAAACAGAAGAAACTGTGTTTTGCATGAAGCTATTTAGCATAAAGAAAGAATAAACATGCAGATAGAATGAGTGCACTCAAGCAACGCTTATGTAACTTCAGGCAACAAACCCGGTTTCATCACGAGTGTGGAGAGAAATCCAGCTGTAGAATCCCATCCTCTCTTGGCCTTTTACTCCATCTCTCTAAAAAAACTCTATAAATAACCATGACCATAATGATGGCAGCTCTAAAACACCTGACAGGACCCTTCCCCTTTTGGCCAGTAACAGAGTGAAACGCAGGACATTTCCACAGAATCTATTATGTCTGTGATGTTTCGTTGACGATGAAGATGATAATTACCTGGGGTAAAAGATGTTTTGGTTTCGGCCCCCGTTTACGATATCCCATCAGCTGCTCCTGCCTCTCTCTGTGAAAACAAAAGATAATTACATTTTCTTGCACCATATTTACCTTCTATGTTCAACATCTCATTTGGCAGACAGTGTTTCACCTTTCCACATTAAAAATTTAATCATATCTCATTGAAAATTATACGTTTGACATTTGGAGGATTCATTTTTTTTCTTCTACCTATTCAAGGTCAAAAGTGGACTTTTGATTTGGAAGACTAATGAATGCCCACGTGTGACCTGCTGCAAAGCATTATGGTCCTTATTTGCATAGCTCTCCATGGTAATCGGCCCATTCCATATTCTCATTATCCTGGAGAAATTCAATTAAAGCTACAGCAGGGAGAATCTCTCCCTGTCTTTCAAACATCCTCCCTCCTTCAGCATACCCTTCCTCTTCTTACATTTAATCTATAATTAGGGTCATGAGGTAGGGATGAAATGGGATAAATACGACATTGTGGAGTACTTCTGGGAGACATGCTGCTGTTGAAAACATGCAGACCACTAATCCCTGTGCAACATAACGCCTACACTGTATGTAGGGCGGTAAATATCAGACTAATAACAAACATCTCTGGAACATCTTTTATTGAGGGAGGAGAGAAACGTGTTACTGTAGTTGTACTAACTAGAACAAGCATGGGGCTGCTCCCTGATATAAACCTTGACTCATCATTGGCTCATAAATAAGAAGCGGTGGGTGAAGGCCGGCTGCACACATGCTTGCTGCACCAGGCATGCGTAAACCTGGACTATTGTTGGCATCTTGCTACAGATGATCAAACTATCAGAGCTGCCAGAAAATTGCCACAATAAACCGTCTACATTTTAATGCTATAATATGAGCATTTTCAAACAGCGTCCAACGGGGTGACCCCTATTCACAGAAGATTTGGCAATTACAGCCTCCCTTGTCGGATCCCCTCCCCCATCCTCCGGGAGCAGAGAGGAATCCACACACACAGTGCAGAGGCAGCACTCCATGACCATCAGCACAGAGCCAGTCACACACACACACACACACAGAGCCAGGCAGCCAGGCAGGCAGGCAGGCAGGCTGTGGGGGAATATGAGAGCGGTACACTGGAAATGCTGGAGAGCACTGTGTGTCAATTAGCCTTTTCAGAAATGCGAAATTCCTTTCCGCAGCCATCACATCTTTACCCAGTCCCACGAGCGGCCTGCTGGCCTACAGAGACAGTATATCTCACAGGCCTCATGGGTCCAGCAACCCAGACAAGATGTTGTTGTACGCGCACCACGGGGCTAAATGACAGCAGCATTGGTATTCATTAACATCTCAACCTCTGAGATTGGCATTTATGTGTTTATGATAGTTTTGCCGGCCTCTACTAAGCCTACTCTTGAAACAAAATTGAAAGCAGGTTGACAGTGTGTGCATCCAAGGTAAGATATTCTGTCTCCACTACATTAAATAGTAAAATAAAGGCAGCAGTCGCATGGGATAAGTCTAACTAGGGTCGTTGAGTGGTTTTCTTGGGTGGAAGACTACGTGAAACCCGCCGGCAAAAATAAGGCAGTATCAGCTCAGCCAGTTACTGGTAGTGATGAGAATCTCATCAGGCAGGCAGGCAGCAGCTTGGCCCCTTCACATGAAACCACAACAAACTGCTGTGCTTGTGTCCCGCACCCCAAATGAAAACAGTCAGGCTCTGGAGAACAGCTCAGCCGCTAATACGGCACCTGTGCTGCAAAGGCTGCAGAGCTGCAAAGCAAATGAACAGCTAAGGGTACGGTTGTAAACAAAGATTTGTAGTTTGATCCACATGGGGAAGATTCCTTTTTTCCATTTTCACTGGTCCATCATGCACCTCCTGGCAGGATAAAATAAATAAATAAATAAAAAAGAGGCATCTACTTCAGCTCTCTTTGTGAAATTGGGTCATGGCAGGAGCTGAGCCCCCTGATTCCTGACTCAAAAAACCTGCGCAATAGAAATGATCATTTGCTACAGTGCACGTCCTATAACGTACACCCGTGCATATATATATTTTTCCCGTGCCCGATCTTTCCATCAGCACGATTCAGGAATTTTTCACTACCACATCCCCAGCCTTTTCCCCCAGGAGACGGGCCTGTGGGGGGGGGGGCGATCAGTGATAGAGTTACTGGAGCGCCCCTCCTCCCATGCCCATATATGGCCGTGGCTGAAGTGGAGGCTGCGCAGGCCTCGTCCGAAGTCCACATCCCTCTCTCTCCCTCTCTCTCTCCCTCTCTCTCTCTCTCTCTCTCACCTGTGTTGAAATGCGACGAGGAGGCGCGGGTCAAGGATGTTTTCCTCCGGCTCCCATGTGTTGTTCCTGCGGAGGGGAGCAAACAGCTGTCAGGGAGGCTGTCACGTGCAAACTTCCTTTTTCTAACTGTCACACAGGCCTCCGCCTCTGTCCACACACACACACACACACACACACACACACACTCGCACACACACACAGGCATGCATGCATACATTCCCACATCTTCACCATTGCTGTGCAGTCAGAGTGGACAGGTGATGTCAAAATATGTGTTTGTGTAGATTTGTGATACTTAAAGACACATTTGAAAGGGGGGTGGAGAGTAATTATTGGTCGCATTCCCGCAACAGCACATCCACCGCGGGGGACACGCAACCGCAGAGCAAAAAAAAAAAAAAAAAATGTCAAACATAAATTGCGCGTATGTGCTCCCACAAACGGTCCTGCAGCTCCAACATACAGTCGGCCATTTTAGCACCACTGTCTCGTAAATTCGCTGGCAGAGCAGAAATAATTAAAACGGGATTACATGGCTGTGCCTACCCCCTTCCCTCGCATAAATTAGTGAAGGCATCCGCGGATACACTGAAACACATACTCCAGTTTACACACACACACACACACACACTCACACACACAAACAACACGCACAAACACCACGATGTGCGCGCACGCCCTCGATGAATGGCATTTTTTAAAGTAACAACACTTGATTTTGTTGCAAAATGATGCATTTTTTTTGTTGTTGTTGTTTGTATTCCACAGCAGCGGTAAATGAATGGAGACGTTGCATTCAGACTTACTTCGGAGACCAGCCTCGCCACTTGACCAGGTACTCTATCTTGCCCTGCGATGGTGGAGAGGGAGAAAAAAAATAATGTTTTTTTTTTTTTTTTTTTTTTTTTGGTGAGGCTCACGTCAAGCGCGAATATTTCAACGTCCGGAGCGCTTTTTTGCAGAAAAAAAAAACAAAAAAAAAAAAACAACAAGCCCCTTTTCTCTGTTACCTTGCGGATGCGCTTCTTTTCGATGCCCTCCACCGCAAAGACGTGCTCTCCGGCGGCGGGGAGCTCCATTCTCGCCGGAATCCGATCGCGGGGGGACGTGGTGAGTAGGTGAAATGCTGGCTACGCGCCGTCGATGTGCCTTCCGCTCGGTGCGTGCTGTGCGCGCTTGGTAGTTTTCCAGTTGTATCCAAATCCAACTGTATTCCCTCCACCTCTCCTCCTCTCTCTCTCTCTCTCGCTCTCTCTCGCTCTCTCTCTCTCTCTCTCTCTCTCTCTCTCTCGCTCTCTCTCTCTCTCTCTCTCTCGCTCTCTCTCTCTCTCTCTCTCTCTCTCCTCTGCACACTCCACGGTCCTGACTGTGAGCATACAGATCTCCACAGTGGTGCGGCTCCTCTTTCCGTGCAATAGCTTCAGCGCGGCGCATGACGTCAGGAGGGGGGAGGTGGAGACCTTGCACAGAGGTTGGGGTTTGTCCCGTGCGTGCTGGACTGCGGGAGGGGACGGCTGGAAATTCAAATCAACCACTGCTGTCACAGCTCTCATGCATGAAGTCCACTTGGGCAGTTCTGTCGTTTTGTCCCTGCGGCGAGGCAGGGAACTCCTCCTCAGACGGTTGAGGTTACTCGGTTGGCTCATTCAAGTAGGCTGCACATCGTGTGTGGGTATTGATTCATAGTAGATGCCTTTACATTAGATGCGCGTACTGCGGTTAAAATGAACACAGCTGAACATAGAAATAAGACTAAATCTGTCAGAGCTGCGCCTGAGGGGGCCAGGTTTGCCCTCACACCTCTACCTCCACAAACAGCTGTGGCAGGAGTCTTCTAGTCTCAGCAGCGACAGCACCGTGTCACCAGACTTGTTTATTACTCTGGCCGTGCCTGACTGATGAAAGCCAAAGACAGTTCCCCCTTTTATTTGGTTTATTATAGGTGTTCGCCTTCACCCACTCTCTGATCCCGAGGCCAGCGCCACGTCCTGCGGGCTCGACGCTCATTAATTGGACACAGGGCAGATGGTTGCTGTGCAGCCTGCAGTCTACCTGTGGCAACTTTCTAAAGGTGAACTCCTTCCCTGGCACAGCGCTCAGCTTGTGTCCCCCCCCCCCAAAAAAACCAACACTGCAGCCTGTTATTGGTTGTAATGCTGGCTGCAGCACATCCATCTGCATCTTGACAATTTAAATCCAAAAGCATAAACCACACAACCAGTGAGTGTGTACTCTGTGTTGTAAATGTCATCCGCATTAAGTCACTGGATTTATGGGGGACATAATTGGAAACATGAGAGGAAAAACGCGCGGACGCGCCTCAGATACCTGTTTCTGTTCGCGCGTGGCGATTCTGTGCACACGATTGTCGCCAAAAAAGGGCGCAATTCGTTTGAGTGTGTCGCATCGGTGGCGGCAGACGGGAATAAAACCAGCCCGAACCGAAGCTTATCTGGCTCCAAAAAAAATAAATAATAATTCAGCACCACAAGGGTTAAAATGAAGGCTCTAAGCTGAGCGGCGGCCGCCAGCCTATTAAACACAGGCACGATATATCTATGCCCTGCCATATAAGGCAATGGACAGAAAGCGCCGAAATACTGCATTTTACACTCATTGATTCCCGAGTTTTGGACTGGAATCGGGTGCAGAAGGGGTCTGAGACTCCGTCGGCGGCCGACGTGCTCGATTAAAAGTCCAGATTTTCGCCCTATTCCCGTTTTTTCCCCCCGTGCCCTTCAGCCGCTGCCAGGGAGAGCGCATACGCCCTGCTTCCCTAGCAACAGCATGAAAAGGAGAGAGAGAGAGGGAGAGAGAGAGGGAGAAAGACGGGGGGAAGCGCAGATAGAGAGAATTTAAGTTTGTCACAGACAAACCAGCTCTTGATAAATAATAATAATAAAAAAAAAAAATGGCACCAAGGACCTGTCGTTTCCTCAAACCCCATTTGATCTTTGGGTAGATCTCTATCGAATCGAAACGCACGTCCAGAAGCACAGATGTGTGAGAGCAGCTTCTGGAGCTGGAGGTGTTCACTGTCAGCTCTGTTTGCTCTCCAGGTACCCAAAATACAAATTATGTATCATTGTGTGTTCGTGACGCCTGGAGTCTGCGTCAGGACTGAGATAATCATTTCCAAAATACCCCCCCCCCCCTCCCCTCCCTCCCCCGACTCAGACTGTCGGCGTGATCTGATCACAGCTCGATATATAAGACATAAGACAACCTGAATGGATTTGGAAACACTTAGAAAAATCTCCAGGCTTTAATCAGAGTGAGCTTCAATCACCTGAGCAGTCAAACAGCGTCACCAGCACGCAGAATAAAGGGTTTTTGTGTGCGTGTTAATTTACGCGCTCAGGTGGCACATCGAGTTTGGAGGGGTTTGAGGAATTAGAAACTATTCGTTCCCTCTTATAAAAATTAGATTTTCCTCTGTCTGCAAATTGGTTTGCCGAGGAGCTGTGTGTGTTTTCCAGAGAGATCCTTACTGCCCAAAGCACCTTTTTTGGTAATTGCTGATCACGTTGCGAGGTTGTCACAGTCAGAGACCAGATCATTCCAAGCCCCTGTCTTCTCTGTTTTTCTCTGTAAATGTGGATATTCACGGTGTTGTGGATCAGGTCCGTGCGTCCTCTCAGGTGAGCTCACGTCCCCCTTATGTGCTCGTTCACCTGTGGCTTTTTTTTTTTTTTTTTTTTTTTTTTGCTTTTTTTTTTTACATTTAGGACGCAGAAAAAAAGTCGGCGACTGGAAAATGGACCAGTTTTTCCAGAGAAGTCTGTTTGCCGACAACTCTGCGAGCAAATTAAAATACCAAAAATTAACAGGTTTAAAACAGGTCCGCGAATCAAAATGGACCTGATCTGGTTGATTTGCTGGAAAAACAGATGTGAAAACTGCTCAGTCCCACATTAAACAGCGCAGAGGCGCTTTTTAAAAATGTTTTTGTTCCCATTTTTATGCACTTATTTGCGATGTGAAAATGCCCCTAAATTAACAACAAAAAACGGACATGCAGACTGCTTTGCAATTGCGGTTCAAACAGGCCTACCTTTCAAAACTGTCTTTGTGTTATACTTTATGGGATTTAATTTGTTTATTCAAATGCTCCATAACTGCTTTTGTAGAAACCTTCCAATGTTTATTTTGTCCTTGCTGCCCCCATCAAGGTCAAAAGAGCTGTTATCTAAAACATGAGGATAAACTCAGGGTCAGCCAGTCTGTTTTTTATCTCCTGCTTGAAAGGACTCTCAAACAACCTATGGCATCATTTTATTACAACAACAAGGCTGCTCTTGTATGTGTCAGTGCTTTGTAGAATTGCACACTGGAAAGAGAGAATATATTTATTTGAGACGTGGAGAAGCAGGAAAACTCTGAACTGGTTCTGTGAGTTTGAACAGTTTCTACAGAGAAATGCAGTGGGAAACAGGATGATTGTGAGCGCATGAAAGAATGTTTGTGGAGTATATTTATGTGGGTGTAAATGTGTGTCTGTAGGGAGGCCAGGGTCAGGTTAAATCCTGATCTCTGGTCCAGTCTCGGCAGGAAGCACAGAGAGCTCACCCTTGTGACCTTCCTTCTTCTTTTTTTTTTTTTTTTTCATTGCAAACCCAATTTCTTCCTTGAATCTCCCTCTTTCTGTCTTTCGCACACACTCTGCACACACACAGCTGGCTCACTCAAGAAGCCATCCACAAAATGGTGGCTCGGGGGAAGCCAGGAGGCCTCCCCTCCTTGGCACCCGCCACCCACTGTGCCAGGAGTGCCAACTAAGGGAATGGAGAGATGAGGGGGAGAGGAGGAGGGAAGCTGGGAAAGTGTGATTGATGCAGAGGGCAAGGGAAATAAAAAAAAGGTGCGGTGGAAAGAGGAAGAGAGGGACAAAAGGGAGACAGGAAAAAACGGGGTAAAGATGTCCTCATCGGCCATAGCCAAGCATTCGATTCATTCCTCCACAGTGACGAGGAAGAAAAAGAGTTGATTGGTTTAAGAGACAGAATGCAAGGACAGGGTGGAGAGGAGAAGGCGTGGGGGGGTATTACAAAAATGTTAAGAGGGCCCTACAGCCATTCTCACGGCGCTCAGCGGGCGGTCATTAAGCTCCACTATCAAACAGGCTGATGTAGCAAGGACACGCAGATGAAACATGCACACAAACGGCCAGAAGACAGAGAATCAAGGTTCACACCGTGGCTGAAAACACAAAATGGAAACCCTCTGAATTGCTGAAATAGAAGCTCTTTAATTAGCCACTGTAAATATGCTGTATGATTACAATATACAAGTCTATTCAGGCTAATTATGCTGTAACAAAAGATATCCCTTTTCCAGTGCCCGTTTCCCCTTCTGCTTCAGGTGGTAACACAGAAATCTCCCGTTTCCTTTGTCTGCCCCTGACATATGTTTAATTATGATAATTGTAACAAATGAAAGCTATTAGGAAGCCATTCATCTTGGCCGCAGATTTTAATGCACTATGAAGTTGGGGTGGGGGGGGGGGGGGGGTGTGCGTGTTTGTGTGGTGGTGGTGCCGGGGGGGGGGGGGGCGCAGCGGAAATTCCTCCTCCAGTGTCATTGTCACGGCCATTGTTGCACTGAGGCGACACGTCTGCAGAGAGGGGTGCTCCTCTGCCAGGGTGGGCTCTCCTCTCCCCCCGACTCCCTCCCTCTCTCCCTCCTCTTCCCCTCTGCGCCCCACCGCCTGCTTGCCTGCAAGGCTGCCGTCGTGTGGGGTTCAACCCCCCCCCCCACCCCACCCACCCACCCACCACCACCACCACCATCTCCACCACCACCATACGCTTCCCCCATTGATCCCCCCATACCCAGGAGCCTGAGCAGGAGGTGGGGGGGGGGGGGGGGGGGGGGGGGTGTGTGCAGGGAGCCTGGGAGAGAGGGAGGAGGAGGAGGCAGGGGGGCCTACGCTGAGCACCAGGCTTACAAGAGGGGGTGGTAGGGGTGAGGGCCGAGGCCAGGGGAGGAGGAAGGAGGTGGTGCAGTGGAATTCAGGCAGAATGCAGCTGAATGCACGACTTGTCGATACTGTATTGAGCCGCAGCGATATAGGCGAGGAGGATAGCGTGGATGTTTGACCGCTGAGAGAGCACAACTGCACCCTCCTGTTCTCGCAAGCAGCACAGTGCTACTGTATGCTGAAATTATTTATTCACTGCCTTCAATGACAGATACTGCGCAGCTTTGTGCAGGAAATCACAATAGTGAGCTTGAACATCAAGCACAATAGTAGGCACACAATGGTGCGCCTCAGAGAACAATAGCTGAATAATCCACTGAATAATTGTGTGGATTTTTCCTCGATCCAAGGCAGAAGTGATTCCCCCTGCACGGGATGGTGTGGTTATTTTCATCGGCATGGCGACCTTGCAGTAGCAGGCACAGCTCCCTCTAAATGTGCCTGTGACCCAGTGTTCAGATTTAGCTCCCTTCAGTCTAATGCCATGCTAATGATGAGTGACGCAGGCCCTTATCCTGAGTACCCTTTCCTCGCTTTCCTCCTCTCCCCTCCCTCTTCCCTTCCCCATCCCCCGGGAACAGCTTATTTGCCTGTTTTTAATTGCGTTTTAATTTACATGTAAGCCTGGAAGCACCATGATGAGGAGCTGTCTTTCTTTTTTTTTTTTTTCTTCCTTCTTCTTCCCCTTTTTCCCCACCAATGAGGAATCATGAACTGTAGCTTTTACAGGAGGAGGAAGAAGCTAGATTGAGCAATAGGAACCTCAAGATTACAAATGAACATACAGCAAACCGTAGCAGGAAAAGCAGGCGCAAGTTCCCTTTTATGGGGTCAACACTGGTTCAGAACCAATCAAGTGTCCAGGGCAGATAGGGACACCACACAGAGAGAGTTGGGAGGAGTAACGGGGGTGTTGCGAGCCGATGATGTAGATGAAATGGCCATCTCTCCATCAAAATGTAATAAGAGCAAGAATGGACAGTGAGCTTGCAGATAGACAAGTTTAATGTGCTCATCTATCTATATGGAAATTCAGCCACGCAGGCGTTCGCCCTGCTGCTTTTTTTTTTTTTTTAAATCATAATTCACTTTTGGTTTTGATTGGCTGCATGGAGAGCAAAGAGAAGGAGCTTCAGAGGAGGAGCCGGGAGATAAAGCAAGCTTTCTTTACTTGAGCAAAGCGCACAACAGGGATTTAAGATTTGTATTAAATTTAGAGAGATAATCGAGCCCCCTTTTTCTAGAAAAAGGTGACAATCACTCAGAAATTGCCATCCACTGCAGTTCTAAATCACAATGTACACAAAGACTTTGCAGCTCAGTATTATCTATTGTTTTCTAGCTCAAGTTCTTATTCCTTCTTTGTTGTTTTTTCTCTCTCAAGCTTTGCATTCAAAAATAAAAAAAATCACTGTCTCAGTAACTCAGGCTGTTTACCCGTCTTCTGTGCTTTCATATTTGAATAAAAACACCCTACACCATTGGAAACTTTTCAGACAATAAGCTATAATACCCACATGACTGCATAATCACCTCTCACTCCCACAATGATGGCCTACGGCAAGCCTGTCAGGACTCATACAGGCAGAGCTGGCAGTGTGTGTCACTCATCGCCCTGCCACGCGCCCCAGACATCATACACTCAACACAGGAACTCGGTGTGTGTCACAGGTACTGCAGCGCGCCACATCAGAGTGAAACAGGCCTCTTCCTGAACACAAAAGCACAGACAGCCCTTTGTCTGCTGCATGTCCTGTATTGTCCTTTTCTGCTGTTGGTGAAGTCCTGTTGTCACTGCACCGTGTGTTGCAGTCATGTATTAGATGACGTGCTTACACTAACACAAATACCTACATAGAGTTAATGTGGAGAAGTGATTCTTTGTAAGTCTGAATGATGGAAACACATGAATCATCCCATATATGCTCACCCATGCACTAACATCTACACATGAATACCTTTATTTGCGCATTTACATGCAGTATGTTGTACCTGTCAGGTGAAAAACAGAATTCTGGCAAGTTTTTATGTTCCAGTTGAAGGATTTAAATGACCTGAAAAAAGGCACCAAACTGGATTTAGCAAAATTTGAATCACAACACTGCGTGAGGTTGTTTTGCTTATGGTTGTTTTCCCATGTCAATCACATCTGATTACACCACACCCATGCAGTCCTGATGAAGCAGATAAGGTGAGTGTTTGAGTGTTTGTGTTTGTGTGTCTTTGATTGTGTCTTGTTTAGTCAATAATATTTATTGTTAAAAAGACATACTAAAAATTGAAACCAAGTTTTCAGGGGCTTTAATGTTTTTTGTGGGCTGAAAAACAAAATGACCATGTTTGGGTTTGTTTGAATAAAAATATACTTTTAAAGCCAATAAGACAAACTAAATTGCCTGATTTATCCTCTTTTTTCGTGGTTTATGAAAAGTTAACAATTAGGGAATAAAAGCTTTTACCCATCAACACCCAGTGAGCATTGATTTGGTGATTTGCAGTTTAAAAAACACATTTACTGTATGCTTCTAGTTTAAAACTGGGATAAATTAGCTTGAGAAGTTAAGGTTTTTAGATGTCATTTCAGTAAAGGATAAGCCTTTTTTTCAAGTCGGTTTTTAAAACAATACTCACATGTCCCCTATGTGCAATTAGAGAGCAATACGTGGCTGTAATCGCTCCTCCTCTCCATACTGGCTTCAAAGAAATCTTCCTTCCTTCCTAGCAAAATCCGAGAGTTCGTTTTCTGTGCAAAAATGCATTCTTAAGTTCAGCCAAAGCTAATGCTGAGCTTCAGCAGTCTGACTTAATTAAATCAAATCTTCCAAAGTTAAAGTCTCTCTTTTTGTTTTTGTTTTCTTGCTGAGTTTTGATGGAAGGAAACAATGAGAGAATATTGTTCTAAAAACACAATTTTGGAAGATACCGATTTCCTTTAACTAAGTCAGACCACTGAACTTTTACATAAGATTTTTGGTTGAACCTCTAAATGCTATTTTGTGCATTGCACCTTGAGTTTAGATTATTTTTGTAAAAATCCTGGGATAAATTCAGGCATGAATTTATCCCAGTGTAAAAGCAGACCAGGCGTCTACATTTCCAAAACCATACTTACTGAGTCATATGAATACATACAACACACAGATGTGGGTCTCTAGAAAAGCCTGATTCAGCAAAGCTTAAGATAATTCACCAGCTTCGTCTTTGTCAGCCGTAAGACACACACGGAAGATTGCCTCGCTTACACCAGGCATCCCATGTGTTCCAATTCGATATGGTTTCTCCATGATATATCTCTCTTGTCCTCATGTGATGGTTATTTAAAGGGAGAGCCATGGATTTTCTCCCCCATACAACATAATGGCAAATCAATAACAGAGGCCATATGGGGGAGAGTGGGCATTTCATAGAGCGGCCTAAAGGATGGGAGGCAAAATTGAAGTGGAGTTCTGGAAAAGGAATAGATGGATTTTTAAACTACATTATAAAAATAAATGTTTAATCATTCTTGTCATTTATGGAGTTGAATGCAATATTTATCATATTCATTATGTCACACAGTGAGATTTAGCCCCCCCGAAATCAAGGAATAAATCCTATGCATCATTTAAAAATTAGGATTCTTTTCTTAATGGGTTTTCTTTAGTGTATATGCAGTTCAATTACAGCTGTGGATTTGCATTAAGTGTGTGTTTACACACATGCAGAGCATGAGGATCAGTGTGCTGATGTGTCTGCAAGGTCTCTGTGGTGTGTGTGAACACACTTAAACATACTTATGCATGTTTTTTCCATGGCAAGACCTGTCAGCCAGCAGACGTCTGACATCATGCTCCGAGCAAGGAAGAGGTTTTCCAGTGCTTGTGTTACAGTGTCGCTGTGTGTGTGTGTGTGTGTGTGTGTGTGTGTTTGTGTGTGTGCGTGTAGGAGGGAAGGAGGAAGACGGTTGTTATCATGACTTATGGATTGGACAGCAGTTTCCTACTGGGCAGAGAAGACAGGAATGGTTACACAGAGGAATGCAGTTTTTTTGCAGAGCGGAGGGGTTTGCAGGAAGGAATGAGAGGATGACAGGAGGATTCAAGGAAAACAAGGAAATGAATCTCCACCAACGACCAGCAAAGACAAAAGCATAGGGAGAAAAGAGACAGATGTCAAAAGACAATGTCACAATGACAATGAGGTCCTCCGTGTTTACACTTTTCATTCTGTCAGTCAGTACCTCCTCTGTCGTCTTTATCTGTGACACAGCTGGCAATCCCTCAATGACTCACCACTCTCTGAAGTGCTGCGAACCTGGCTTTGCTGGAAGAGGAGGGGAGGGTTGAGGATCGACAGCAAATCCTGCTTAATCATTCCCGCCACCACCAGTGCAGCAGATACCCTTTGGGTATGAAAGGATGTGGATTCTGTGGGTGGGAAATAAGGGAGTAGCGCTTCACATCCAGATATGGTGACAGCTGAAGTAACAGTTTGTGACTGTTCAGCTTTACCCACGCTCCCACACTGACAAAAGGAAGGTTGTCTTTCTTGTGTCCCATGTTGGAGAGCCCTTGTCAGGGTGAAGCTCTAGCCAAACTCCTTGGGCCGAGGCTGGGGCTTGTTTTCTTAGAGCCTCTTTTGTCTTCGTACAGCCTGAGAGGACCGGATGACTAACAAGCTGTCATCCAGTTTTCTCAGTGTGAACACAGTCAGATCAAACCATATGAGCCTCTTATTCATGTTTTCATTGATCTGTGGGACTGGAAATGGCTGAAACAAAGCATTGCTGCACATGGACAATGCACTGAGAAAAAGCATATACACAAACAAAAACCACACATGCATTCACACCTACTACACACACAAACCCCCTACACACACACAAATACACCAATGTGGCTGAAGAGCTGAAGTGTTATTTTTATAGACAGCATTGTGTCACTCTTCACACCTTTGCAAAAACTGTAAACATACATACATGTGACAGGACACACACACACACACACACACACACACACACACACAAGGCTGAAGTCATACACACCACATGCACCCATACAAAGCCCAACACACAGATACTCACTGGCGCTGAAAGTGAATTATGGAAGAGATCAAAATTCATTCATGGGCTTTTCCTTAGCGCGTGCGCACACACAGACATGTTTGTACTTCTATACTTGTGAGGATATGCATTCCCTAGCCCCTTACCCTAACCGTAACCATTAAATTTAAGTGCCTAACCCCAACCCTTACCCTAACGTTAACCTAAGGTCAGAAAGTGAAGACCGGCAAAAACATCCTCAATCCCATGGTCCAAAACTCAAATTGGTTCTCACAAAGATAGATGTACAAGCATACACATGCGCACACACACACACACACACACACACACACACACACACACACTTTGTCACACACACACATTTGTGCAGATGCTGTATTGCCTTGGTTGAGCCTATCAGAGCAGTGGATGAGAGAGGGCTGGGATGTGTGATGTTAATCTAACACTTTTGAGTTTGAGAGTGAGCGCAGTAGCTGAGCTCACACTCACACTTTTCTATCTTCCCACTGAATCTGACTTCACATTACAGACACATGCTCATACTGGCAAGGCAGACATGCATGCACATGGTCATGCACATGGAGGGCCGTTTCATTTGTCACTCTGGATGACAAAAAATACAATCAAATGTATGCAAAGAGCGAGACAAGCTTATTGTTGCATCTGGATGCATCTCACTGGCTGGATAAAGAGGCGTCTTGTGGTGTTGTGAAAAAACACCAGGACACAACTAAGCGACCTATGGGAAAAAAAGGCTTCATGCATGCGGGGCCTCCAAGATTGGATGGAACCCTAAGAGGGGCCTAGGTAACTTATTCCACCAGCTGGCCCTTCACGCACACTACGGACACAAAGGCAATCTTTCTGGTTATCATGCACACAAGTGCAAACACAACAACTTTGCACTACACACACACACACACATCCTCTTTATCATACTGTTTTTTATCTGCTCTCTCATACTATCATATTTCTGCAGAACTGCCAGATTGTGTTGTTTCTACCAGCTCAGCTCAGCACACACAAACACACACAAACACACACACACACACACACACACACACACAGATTGAGCGAGGAGCACATGTTTTAAGCTGAAGAGAGGAACAAGGCTGTTTAGCGCCACAACAGAATGATTTTGTACACATTTTAATTATTTCCCCAGCTGCTCTAGCTAAGTGTCAAATATCTCAGTCAAACAGCTTCCTCAAGACAATACCAGCTCTGTAGATGTCTCCCTGAAGTCCCTTAATGTGGCTGCTCTTTCTGTGGAGGAGCTACTTCAGAAAAATGATGCTGTTAAGAGCTCAAGAAGGAAGGTGCGCCTCCGGGAATGAGATTACAATAATTAAAAATCTAAAACAAAAAAAGACTGACTGGAACAGAGGTTTGCATAAATACAGCACGAGGGACTTGGAAAATATACTGAAATGCATCATTTTTATGTAGGATGTTTGAATATATCTTTTATTATATGAAACTGGCTCACTGGTATCTCAAAACTAAAGCCAAAGGCTCATTTGCTGAACCCATGAGAATCAATGACAACTGGCATGTTTTAAAATGGATATTTAATTTTTTTATATATCATCTTCATTTTAAAAGCAATATAAAAGCTCTGAAGAAAGCATGTTGTTGAAAAAAAATGGCAGCTTATATGTCAGTATCATACTTTGTACTCAAGTTATTATACTAACACATAATATTTTCTGCCATTTTTAGCTAAATTAAAAATAACTAACTGAATCACCCTCCAACAGAAAGTGCAGTCACTACATTAAGTCTAATGAATGGCCCATTTAACCAACATATTGATAGTAAATGGCTGGTAAACTCCAGATAGTAAAATTAACGCAGTAACGATGCCATAAAACTGAGTCGCGTGACCCAGAGTTTGACTGCAGTTCTCTTGAAGGTATTGATTGAAATGGCCACATGAATGATTGCATCAGTTGGATTATTGATGGACACGTGGAGAAAGAGTGTGTAATTAAACAGTCCCTCGTGTGTGCTCTGGTCACCCTGATGGCTATCAGCAATAAACACAAGATGGACAGAGAGGGGACGGAGATCAATGTCTGTGTCTCCGATTTCAGAACTACAAATCATGGCATGTGAGTTTGTGGGGAGTAAAGGTCCATTCTGGCAATTTTTGTGAGTGTTAACTTGAACACAATTTGTAAATACTGGGATTTTAATCCGAAAGCCTACATATACTGTGCAACATCACCGAACATGGCCGATACTTCTTCATATGAACTAATTTTCCATCATGTTTTCATGTCACATGCGTCCAAATCTTTCTCCCCCCGGGCCTGCACGTGCTGACCTCTTCCATCATCTCCAGCCGAGAATGACTTTGATTCCTATTTCAGCACCTCATCTCATCCATCTCTCGCTGCTCTCCATTGTCTAGGGCCGCATTAAATGACAGTGATACATACGGCAAATTACAAAGACAAAAAGGTCGACAAGGCCCAGTTTTTTTTTTGTTTTTTTTTTGCCATGACAAAACCACGCAACGGCTCACCCTCGTGGCACTGCATAAAAAATTCACGGGAGATGGGAATTTATCCCCCCCCGTTAACGGCAGCATCCGGAGACTTAGCCGGCTGAGGTGTGTGCAAGGATCCCATTAAAATGCACTACAGAAAATGAGATTTGGGGAGCCCTGTGAAAAACCATGCATGTAATCATCTCTTTTCCCCTCTCAGTTTATCGGAAAGGATTTGGAGGAGGCTTTGGTTCCCCACCCTCCCTGCCCCTCAACCTCCCCTGTACCACACATTAATATTCATAGAGAAGATTCTGTCCTTGCTGTCTGTTTTGCTGCCTGTAGCCCACAGACTTGGCTTATTAGGAATCTAAAATATGGCTAGCAAACTCTCTGTTGGGAGAGGCTATTGTGATTTTCATAGACTGCCTGTGTGGACAGATAAAGTGAAGGCAATACATGGAATCATGTTATGAATCCACCAGACTATCTGTGTTGTTGTCATTTTTTGTGTTCTAGTTAACTCTAGTTTTAGTAAAATGTCAGACTTTATTTGGCTAAATGGTCTGTTGTGAATGTTGTTGCATTGTGCTGAGCAATAGCAAATTCACGGTTCAGTGCTGCAGTGTGACTTCACAGAATGACTGGTTGATCTTGTGGCTTGTTTTGGTCAAAGTCACCATGGTGGAGTGAGTCAGAGTGAAACAGAGTGCTCCACTTTGCCTTTCCTGCTTTGGTTCATGGTGAACAGTAAAGGGAAAGAGAGTGAGAAGGAGGTGACTCATGCCTCCCATGAACAGCCTCAGTAATTACATGCTCAAAGTCATTAAGTCCACCTTGCAGATCTCTGAGCAACAAGCGCCACAATGACTAAATATTGCAGCATTTCTTTTCCTGTCAGACTCACCTCAGTATTTATTTAGTTATTTTTCCACAGTAATTGTAGAATTACCTAGTTCACTTTTCTCCTCATTTCTCTTTCTTTCTTAGAGGATCAGGTGTGACAGGATGCCAGATGTTGGCCTATATGCAGTATGCAAAACATCCACCCGTGCAGCACATACATATACAATACAGATATATTATTATTAGGAAGCTAACAACTTAAAATATTATAATATAATATTTTTATTCCAGTGCATGCAATTAATATAAATTATTTTAAATGCATTTTTAAAAAAAAAAGGGGGGGGAGGCGGCATTTTGCTCTTATTTGACACTAGAGATAAACAGGAAACATGGCAAGAGAGCAACAATGGTTGTGATTACATGGTGTGTGTGTGTGTGTGTGTGTGTGTGTGTGTGTGTGTGTGCACTTGTACAACCATCTTCCTGAGAACCAATTTGAGTTTTAGACCATCAGAGTGAGGACATTTTTGGAAAGTGATATTTTTGCCAGTGCTCACTTTCTGAGACACCTTTAAATGTCAGGGTAAGGGTTGGGGTGAGGCGTTTATCCTCACAAGTATAACTGTGTGTGTGTGTGTGTGTGTGTGTGTGTCTCAAACCACAACCCACAAGGACGCACAATCATAAATGTTTTTAGGTACACTTATGACTGGGGGTTGGTAAAATGTATTTAGTTCTATTAAAACTGAAAATAAGATGATAAAAAGAACCCAAGTCCACAAAACACACATAGATAAAAGCAAATAGTCAAAATGTTGGTCAAAGCTTCCGCAAACATTTGCCTGTGCCCTTTCTGACCCTCTTCTCCAGAGTACACTAAAGTGAGTAGAGTGCAGTAGAGTGTAGTCTCTCTCTCTCCCTCTCTAACCACTCTCTTCTTTCACATGTAAATTAGTCTTTAATCTCCGCTGCTCTAATAGACAACCATGGCAACGGAGGCAGGCCTAATGAGGCAGAGGCGCAGGTTAAAATCTGCCTGCATGCTACCACCATTCGCACGATCAACAGTTTAAATACACACACACTCATTTATACGCATGGACATCTTCTCACATGCACACACACACTTATCCACGCAGGCAAACATCGCACCCATACATGAATCCACTCATCCTAAACTTCTGTTGCAATACTATATCAACCAAAAACAGATCAGAAAGCCCCAAAAGCTTTCACAGCTGTAAGTGTTGTAGGTTATGAATTGAGAAATAAAGGGTAATGCTGACAAATTGCAGTTCTAATTCAAAGCCGGAGCTTTTACAAACATTTTTTTTTTGTTAGGCATTTGTCTGAATAATTAAACAATCCATTGAGATGAAGCATTAAATTAATCATGGACTGACACGAAATCCATGCAGAGCATGACATGTTGAATAGAAAATAAATCATAAGAGGAAGTAATTTTAAAAAATATGAAAGAAAAAGATTAACCAAAGACATAACTGACCACAAACACACTCAACTTAGACGCGTTGAAATGAAGATGCTGCAGACACACACACACACGGCACTGATAAAGCTTTGAATACAGTGTTAAAAGGCACTCAAGTAGTGCTCATTTCCATGTGAGTGGTACTGATGCTCCAGCGCTCTGTTGATTGTAATTTACAGCCATATTAAATTCATTAGACCAACATGTGTTGAGAATAGTTCTACCCACAGACAAGCTTTTCAGCGTGCTGCAGTCCCAAACCTCAAACTCACAGGCACATGCTTTACGTAGGCTGTGAGTAAAGACGAACGTGGGGGGATTTGGGTGTGTGTGTTTGTGTGCGTGTGTTGCATGAGAGCTAAAATACAACCGCAAGTAAATCATTTCATGAGAAGAGCTTTGTTGTTCTTAACCTTAAAATCCTGTTTAACTGGCTACTTGCGATATATTCCTTCTCAAAATTCCTGACTGTGACATGTTACCTGCCTCCAACAAAACACACACACACACACACACACATGTTTAAAGTTCATTAAGATAAAGCTGTCTCTGGATGATATACAGTATGTACTACATGAGTTAATGACTGCAGCACAGGGAGTCATTTGTGCTCCAGGAACATGAGATATATTGATACCAAAACTGTTTAGTGAACTCATAGCTTTCCATTTTTGTTTGAATTCAAAAAGCATTGCTGATGCACTGGTGACATATTTATGATATGTGTGTGTACACAAATGTGGTCATGGGTTTTTCCCAAACATTGCAATCGTTCAGGAATTCCTCCTGCAAAAGGTTCATTTACATTTGATTATTTCACCATGAATTATAAAACCTGAAAGTTTAAAAAAAAAAACTGTGCAGCCAAAATGTGTACTGAAATCTGAAAAAAAAAATGTATATACAGAAGTTCAATAATGCTGTTTACATTATACAATACAAGTAGTTATTGTACAAGCTTCTTTGTAAAGGAAGGAAAATGTAAGCCTTGTTTATGTATATGTGAAATATTCTCAGTTCTTGCTCTAAATCTCTTTATCGACTGTTCTGCAAATGAAATGTGAAATGTTTGACTGATTCCCAACTTGCACAAATACCGCTGTGCCTGTAAGTACAACCTGTCACATTTCTGAAAGCTCCTCTCACAAACCTTTTTATTTTCTTACAGCCACACAGGGAGCAGATGTTGACATGCTCCTACAACACCTTTCATTGTAATTATTCTGTGTACACCGACACAGCGCTATCACCTCACACAGGGGTCTGTTGCTACACGAGCCTAATTAGCAATTAACAGTCATATAGTCATGAAAACACTGTCTATCAGGATTCACTGGGGGATATAGGCTGCACATAAGAAAAGAAACAAAATTTCAACAAAATAACTGTATAATGATCTTTTCCATAATGTATATAATATATGATGTGTAATAATATTTGCATTCATATAGGAGATACAGTGTGTTTTATAATTGTAACATAATTGTGTTGTTTTGTCTTGATAGAAAGGTGTAGGCTGCTGAAAGACAGAACATTCTGTCCGTCTGTCTTTGGTGCAATGTTATTTTTGCCCTGAGGCCCAACACAATTAACACCCACTGCCAACTGGTAGGTTGTGTGTGTGTGTGTGTGTGCATGCATTAATGTGTGTCTGCTCTAGACCCATAAGCTGGTTTAATTTGTTTATTCATCCAGGCAAAAATTACTGTTCTTCCAACAAATTGTGTGTTTTATTATAATTATGAATGCACATACATATCTGCAGATGTATCATGAGGGAAATTTCAGTTTGATTGATTTAGATTGTCATAATTTCCAGCTCCTAATTAATTGCTCTTCAGAAGTTAATTTCTCAGTAAATGTAAAATAAACATGTAATAAAGCTGTGTTTAATTTGGCACATAAAGAAGAAAGTTACAGCAACACACACACACACACACACACACACACACACACACACACACACAAACATGCTCCGCTTGTCAAACAGCATCTGTTAAAAAAAAACACAAATCTCCCCAGATTGATCACTCAAAAGCAAATCAATGGCATTTGGACATTTTGGAATGTGTCAGTAAATCAATTCAACCCTCTGTAACAAGAAACAATAAACCTTTCTTCAGAGGTAATAAGAGAGTACAGCCCATTCCATTAATTTATTGCCCCCCTTGTAAGTGTGTGTCCGTGTGTGTGTGTCCGTGTGTGCGTGTGTGTGTGCAAAATGAAATATGAGTGGATAATCACAGGCCAGGAATTCTTCCGGCACTCCAGCAGGCAGGTCGGTATGCAGTGCAGAGGAATGCGGAACCTGGAAAGTCAAAAGAACGTTGGGTAACGGAGTGAGGGAAAAATGACGTGAGGAGGGTTCTGGAGGAGGAGGAGGAGGAAACGGAGGAATGAAGTGGAGAGGTTCTAAACTGGAATAAAAATATTCTCAACCTTTTTGTGGCATCCAAATCTGTCAGAGTAATGGCAGACCTACAAGTCCAGATTTGAGGCGTAGCTTGAATTTGGATGCTCCTGGAGCCAAAAGAGTCCACCTTGCCTTGAGCTAACATGCTTTTCAGGAACCAAAATATGCATAAGCACTCTGTTTAGATGTTCTGTTTATTATAAAGCTCCAAAATCCCTCCATAAAGGGGGTTTACCACAATAATCACTCTTATTCTTCACCTTCTCCCTCCCTCAAACCTCATCCATATTATAGCCTCCCATGCCCCATCTAGAATCACTCTAAATCTGTGTAAATAGGGAAATGCTCCAATTTCAATGCACACCATAAAAGAAAAGATGCATGAGAAGATGCGTGAGCCCCGGAACACAATACAATTCAGAGGTGTGGAAATCTCCCCTCCTTAATCCAGAAATCAGTGCTGTGGAAAGAGGGATTTGGGGCTGTCACTGCTAAGCTCCTTGTCCCTGGTGTATTATTGGAGCTGTGGCATAGAGGAGAAACACTGGGAGGATGATGTCGCTGCTCACTGCATTGTAAACAGGTTTCAGTGTTTGGGAAATCAGCATCTTGCCATAACAGAATTTCCAGGAGCAATGTAGGAAGAATGATGGCATCGACGGCGGCGGACGCCTATCTCTGTGCTGCATCTGCGTACATATACAGCGCTGGCTGCTGAGCTACAATCTTTAGATGAATATACAGTATATGCTGGTTTTCTGGGGCAGGAAAAGTACGGGAAAATGTGTGCAGAATGCAAATGAGTGTAATTATTTATTAGCAGTTTCATACATCAGTTCAAGAGCAGTAGAAAGAGGATGTCACCTGAGAAGATAAACTGTGTGCTGTTAATTAACTGAAAAAATGTGTTCACAGTATTTGAGAAATGTGAAATTGCTTTGAATCTGCACAATCAAAGCATTATTAAATACATTATATGGTTTGTAAATTTCTAAATATTTTCTTTGAAACTAGGTTGTAGTAGAAAATATAGCAGAGTAGCAGTCGAAATAGCGTTTGAGAGATTCTACATGCAGGAGCAATGCATAAGACATGAGCTATGTTAGGGAGGTGAGTGGGTCGCAGCTCCAACCCTGTGCTATTCATAGACCCTGCCGATAACAGGTTGACTTCTCTGGGAAAGCAGCAGGCAGGAAGACGGGGAGGGGGGAGGGTGGTAGACGAGAGACAAAGGAGGGAGGGTGCAGGAGAATTCACCTGTGGAAAGATACAGAGCTGAGGAAGAGAGGAGGATGTTTTAGGGTTTAAGCAAAAGGATGAAACAGAGGATAACGAGGAGGATTGAGCATCCTTCCATCCACACACACCTGCACATGATAGTTAACATCTGATTGTCGTTGACAGTGATGGACAAAAGAGAAATTTCCCCCGGAAATGAGATGGAGTGAGTGGCAAAGAAAATAATGAAAAGGGGGAAGCTGGAGAGTTTCCACCCAAACAAACAGCCAAGTGTCAGTTGCATTTCAGTGTAGGCCTGGAGGATAAATGCGGAGGAGCATCTTCCCTGCTCCATCTCTCCGTAACACATGAAAATAAGAAATGAGATGACAGCCAGGTAGACTCAGGACAGACACAACACAGAACCACAACATATCAAACTGTCGTCGTTCAGCAGTGGCAGCCGTCACGTTGGCCAAATGTGACTAACTACAATCATGTCATCCGTACGCCCGGTGACTACACCCTCTCTGTCTGCAGCTGAATTTCCACACATATTCTCACACTCCAATCTTAAGTCCCTTTCACACATGCACTGCAACCCTGAACTTATCCAGACATTACCCGGAGGAGATGTGAGAACGTAAATGTCTGTTGGACCAGACATTAAACAGACTTTACCCTGCCAGCTCCCTAGTACAAAGTCAGTGGAATGTCCGATTCAGCCCATGTGTGACTAGAGCAGGCCATTGTCCAGAGAATTCACAGCTCTATCTTGAGACTGGTGCGAAACTGCAAGAATCCAAACATCCAAGGGTGAAGAAGGAGGATCATTCACAAAAAGACGGCAACATAAATGTCTGCTAACTGGGGGACGACGAGATTTGGGAACTTCTGTCAGTAAGGGCAGATGCCGAAATCACCAAACAAATTCAAGGAAAGGTAAGAGACTTGGTTATTTAGATCCAAATTGCGAACCGGCTGCAGCGTACTTTTTGTGTCATGTCTTATCCTGCTTCCTGCATGGTCTACCCAGGAGCAATGACTCGCCTAAACCAAACTATTTCCCGTTGATGAGGATGCATCTAACACGGAAAATTTCCTGTTGTGTGCAATGTGTGTGAAAGGGCAACTCCAGACAATGTCCAGAATTGATTCTCACTGATTCTGACATTGCGACAAGGTGTTTTAGTGGTGTGTTAAAAGGTGTTGGTGAGTTTTTTGTCCAGTGTGAAAGGGGCTTTGGAGAACGGCCGACAAATGGCCAAGAAATGCCAACGAGTATCTTCTCAATCAATGAAATCACCCAAATTTTTTTCTGGTTGGCCCTGCTACCTGCTTTACTCCATATCCCAGTGTCCAGGCTCTCCCTATCGAGGAGCTCTGCCAACGTAGCCAAGCCCTCATGCCAACGGAAATGGCTGCCTCTAATTTTGCTGAACCGGCTGCATTCCTTGCCTAAAACAAAGCTGTAGCTGTTCACTATATTAAGGCGATCTTGCAACAGATACCAGCTCCATGTTGAAACGGACTCTAATCCCTCCTTTCATGCTGGCCTCTTGGTCCCCATCCAGTTGTACTACAATTGACAACTGAACTCCCTCAGGCATACGCATTCTCATTTTTTCTGGCCTTAATAACAATAGTGATAATGCATTTTATAAATAACACATGTTTCATTAAATTCAAATCTCAAAGGGGAAATAGGAGGATAAAGCCACACAGTAATTAAAAGCAGGTAAAACAACAGGGAAAAGGCAAAATCTAAAGTTGTGGGATAAGAATTAGTGGTTGGCTTTTTAGCAACTTACTCATTTCAAATACTGTGATAATTAATAGATAAATGTTTTAGAATTTCAGTCCAGTGTCTGAAGTGCCTTCAGGTGGTCAGGAAGTGTGTTCAAGAGGTACAAAGCAGCTCTTCCGGAAGTCGAAACCCCCTGTGGTTCATATTAGACCTGAAGGCTTGAACTAATTTTTAGAAGTTATTTACTTCCTGTCTTCATGTTTACATCTGCCTTACTAGGTTTCACTCTTATATTCTTATTCACACTTCTCATTTTCCTTTGCTTCTCTCTTCCTCTCCCTCTCAGTCTCTCTTACACTTTCTCTGCCTGAGCCTGCCCTGACCCAGACGTCTGTTCCCTGTCTGAGCTCCTGCCAGATTCCTGCAAGGGGAGGAATGTGCAAGAGGGCCTCGCAGAGCCACAATTAACATTTCGTCGGTGCTGCGCCCACACCTATGCGGGGTGCTTAATGATGGCATATTCATGAAAAGCAAATATTTGCACAGAAAAGCTGTCTCCGAGCGACCGCAGAGAGGTAGGGGAAGATAATTGAAAGGAGCTTGCGGCACTTCTAAAACAGCAAGAAGGGGAGATATAAAAAAAAAAAGGAGAGCTGAGATAAATGGAGGGCTGGGCTTTAAAGAGGCTGTTGGTAGCGAGAAGATACCCTGTGAGGAGTGTGTAGTGACAGGAGAAAACCCTCTCTGTGGGGGGCAGCAGTACATGCTGAGAGGGCACCAGCAACAGTGGAAAAACTCCTGGCCCATTAATGTGGAGAGAGGCGGAGAGAACAGGAGAAGGAAGATATAGAAAGGGGGGAGGGGGGTGACAGGTAGGGTGAAATATTTTTTGGCAGAATGGGAAATCAGAACAGTAAAAAAGAAATATGTTTAAAAGAGAAGAAGAAGACATTCGCAGTTGACAAAGGATAGAGAGAAGCAGAGATGATACACTGACAGTCTTCCAAAAGGAGCAGACTGCATACCGTCCTCCATTTCCCCAAAGAACATCCCTCCCTACTGCTGCCCCCAGCTGGGAGCGCACACACAAACACACACATGCACACACACACACGCGCGCACGCACACACACACACACACACACACACACACACACACACACACACACACAGACACATACATCCAGCCCGGCTGTCTGGTTGGGGGAGGGGTATACTGAGATGCAGTGAGATGGTGAGGGATAGTGATGGAGAGGGGAAAGACAGGAGCAACAGAGAAGGATGCAACAAGAAGGGGAGGAAGGAAAAAGCATGAAGGGAAAGAAGGAGGGGACCAGAGAGGAGAAACAGAACTAGTAAAGAAGAGAGGAGAAAAACAAAAGAGGAAGAGAAAAATTATGTTACACTTGGCGTGTCTGTGTGTGTGTTCCTCCACCTGCACTGCAATGCTTACGCTGTAAATCACCCACCTGACTCAGCATCCCACTCTGTCCACACACACACTCACGTTGAGACACACACACCTTTCTATTCATCATCCGTGTTCTACCGCCGCCTCCACACACACACAAAATTCCAACAACATCCCCCTGCAGAGAAGTAATTCAGGAGTCAATAACACGGTACACATGCACTCACTCACACACAACGCCCCCCCCCCCCCCCCCCAGAAAACACACACACACACGCACCATCCCCCCTCCAAGCACACACATATATGTATGTACACACATGCACACATGCAGTCCTAAACGAGACAGCTGGAGCTATCAAACCAAAGCCTGTGAGAGCCAGCTTTCTTCAGATGGATTTGAGATGTGGGCTTTACCGTATCATCTGCCAGCACGCTGCTGGGAATGAGACGTCACATTTATAACAGCCTACTGCCTTATAAGGCAATTATCTCTCTCTCTCTCTCTCTCTTTCCCTCTCTTCTCTCCTCCTCTCTCTCTCTTTCTTCCCTTTAGTGGGGGGAGGGATGAGTGGTTTCAATTATGTGCCACAAAGACCAAATTAGGCACCTGGCAATTTCAATATGGCCTCTTTCTCTGCATTAAGTTGATAGGATGTGGTTTTGATGGGGAGGTAATGTGGTTGCATGCATCACAGTATCATGGATGAACACATGCATTTGTTAGCCCAGTGATAGACAAAATTGCTTTTGAATTTATAAATGAGAGAAGAAAAGAGATCATATTTCCTGACCTTGTAACATCTTGCAGGAAAATGGCCAACAATGGAGAAAAATCACCAAAAAGAAATGTTCTTTTGTTCTTATCAAGAAAAGCTAACACTCCACACTGCTGTGCACATTCCATTATGCCAGTCACACAAAGGCTTAGCAGCAGGCCGTGATCGATCCGTTCGCGGCAGCTTTGAGGGCACATTGAGACTCCACTCTCATTGACTACTTCACAATCAATAGTAGCTGATTACTGGCTGGAAAAACTAGCTGGGGTATGTGACGCTGCTCTGCTGCTGCAATCGTGCACTCACACACAGACCCCATTGAACACAAGATGTACAAATGCAACCAGTTGCTGCTCTCAAACACTGTTTCCAAATCACCAGCACACACACAAAACACACTGTATAATGTACACTGTATAATGCACACCAACAGACTCTGATGTAAATAATCTTTCTAATGAGGGATGGCAGGTTGCAGCTGCATGGAAGCTGTCATCTGTCGGACTGTATGGCCTGCGGACAGGGCCATGAGATATGGATTTTGTTGACGAAAGAAAATACAAATTTTTGAATGCGGCTTTTATTTAAATTTCCTTTTCCTCAATTTAGTTTAGCACCATCCACCCATAAAGCCAACCCATTATCTCCTGACACCTTATTTGTGCACCCTAAATCAAGAATGGAAAAATCAACTCTTCACCGTGTATGAGTGTGCACTCAACCATCCCCTTTTTTCCATCTCCATGTATGGTACTGCTGTGTAGCTGTGAGGGGACTCCTCTCGGTCGCTGCACCTCACAGGCAGCTCTGCGTCTGCACGGCTCTAATCCACTGAGCTGCTAAGGAAAGAGTGCTGACGGTGCCCTTTTCCACTGACTATCTCCTAATCCGGCAGGCTGCGGGTCTGGGAGAATAATCCTGGATTAGGAAATCCTCCCCATGGAGCGACCATAGGGTCCCTCGTGGGGGCCCCCGTCACAGTCAGCTGTGCCTGAGGCACCGCGCCTTTCACATTGTGAAAGAACATAGCAGCCAATCCAAAAACAGGCAAACAGTGTCTGATTAGGATTGAATTGCATCAAACCTCGCCTTGTCGCCCTGAGGGTAGCTGCAGTGCTTATTGGAGATGAATAATAGTAAAGAGGGATAATGGTGGGTAGGCCTTGTGATGTTACAAGTGCTTTTCACTTGAGGTGACAAAGATTTGGATTCAAGAAAGGCAGGAATGGAGCCCCCAACAAAGCACTTTGTTAGTACAGGATACACTCTAATTGGTGCATTGTTGGGGATATACTTGTTGGGTGCTTGAGCATCTATTGTCTTAATGAGAACATGTGCGTGTGTTCCCACCATAACCAATTATTCTCAACAGACAAGTGAGAGGTAAGGTTGCATTGGCTCTACATGGATCAAGATGACCTGAAAGAACTTATAACAAAGTCATGACACATAGCTATTTACACACATTTCAGACATCAACATATTTCAGCCCTGAGTCAAATACATTACCAACATAGCTGTTTCACAAATAAACAAGGTATAAAAACACATAAAGCTGAGTTATTCACCGTTTGGGGCGACTACAAAGTGGCAAAACTGTCTGCTGAAAAGCCACAAAGATTCTCCAGACATTAATAAGATGTGGCAAATGATTCATGTTACATTGAGGTTGATCCAACCCAGGAGAGGTATCATGATCTTCTGACCAAGATAAAATGTGTCAGAGACACTGACGCACTTGATGGCATTAAGTCATACACACCACAGGCAGAGAATAGAGATGTTGTTACATCTTAAATAACAGGAGAGTTTCAATTACTTTAAATTGATCAGTAATTAAGGTGAAAAACTATTTTCATCATCTGCTATATTGAAATCAATGACTGGCTGCCAAGCACACGTATGGATGCAATTAGATACAAATAAATGATGCTGGTCGAAGGGGAATTTTCCTGCAGGTCAATTCTGATTTCACTCCCTGTATTAAAGATTGATCGAGAGCTCATCTTGAGGCTGAGATTCAAGGCGCAGAGCATGATTAGTGTTGCCAGCCGATCAGCAATCAACAGGTTTTTTTCATCTGTGCACGTGATGTCCTCCCTCAGCACACAATCACCAGTTTATTTACCTGCATGGTTGCCCAAGAGAGACTGGAGCTTGCGTCAGTGCACATATCCCACGACCCCAGTGAAGCGCAACAGGGGACAGCAGGGAGGCTTAATGCAGAGTGTGTGCGGACACATCATGGCAACATCACTAATGATTGTCAAGATGACTTTTAGCTCCAAGCTTAAAATATCCTCATCAACGGTTGATTGTAATTACAGGGAAAAGTGATTTGTCCATTTTTCTTGTTATAGTTAACAGCTTACATCAAATGATAATTTGTTTCAGTAGTTCAATTATATCTTATTGTAGCCATATGTAATTTAAAGGACAAGACTGGTGTTATTCTATACGTTTCTTATTGTCAACATATCCCATGAAAAACAAATCTCATGAGACAAAACCAACAATTTAATAATCCATCTCTCAAAACTTTTGACTTTCCTGTCTGTAGCACTCAGCCCCAAGTTCCTACTGAAGACTTAAATCTCTAAAAACAGCTGTGTAATTTTAAGAAAAGGGTGAGTCATTTTCTAAAACAGCTGGGCCCTGTAGTTTTAAGCCAACATCACTCAAACAGGAGTAAATAGTGCATTTGTTGGGGACTATTTTCAGTTGCAGATTTATACACATTTGGTGCTCCACTAGATATTTAAAGCAGCAGGGCAGGGTATGTGGGAGAGACTCAAAATAAAGTACAGTGGTGATTTTCATCATTATGAGGGACCATGTCACCCAGTGCAACAGTGTGGCTCATTGATGTATTGTTAATAGTTTTAACGATGGAGCTCTATGGCACAGAAGCATAAGACCTATCAGGCTTAGGCTTAACAGACAATACTCGTTAGTAGGATTAGTTAACTGTGGGTTTAGATCTTTTCAAGGAATTGGTTGATATTCAGAAAAACAGAACATTGCAAGACTAGCAACATTACAAATTAAAAGCACAGGGCATTACAGTATGTGATCGAAGCACTGTGCTGATGGCCTTTGATTTCATACTGTTAAAATATGCTTACATATGATAAGTCATTGTTGGGGTTAATGGATTTTTGGCATCAATATAAAAGGTCTAGTACATAAAAATAAAACATCTTTCCCAAGCTGAGCTTAGAATAATTTTCAATCTTCTATGAATCACAGAGCTTTTATAATAAGAGAATAAATGCAAAGCTGTGTCTGAGTAATTCATTTCCTCCCCTGTTCTACCTCCACCAAAATCAAACATACACAATGTTTCACACACACACACACAGACAGAGACACACCGGCAGGAAGACTGATGGGGCGAGGGACGGGACCTGAAATATACACATAATAATAGATTCACAAGCGCACACACACAACTACACTCTCTCTGTGTGTCTTTCTCACACTCGAATGATGTTAATGCGGCACATACCACGCTCTCCAATCCATCATAACACCTGTGACATATCTCTGAAGCATTCAGCATGGCAAAGACTCAAAACAACCCGTGAGCTCTAAAATACACAGAAAGTCATAACATATATCTTCACCCCTGTCACCCTCAATACTCCGACTACCAGCCTCCCCCGGTTAGCCTGCAGCTATTTTGAGAAATGCCTCATTTTCATTTCAATCTTCTGTATGATATAGAGCATGGCTGCCATAAGCTGACTCCTTCACCTAAACGCCACTAACAGTTGAATAGAGAGCAGACGAGACAGGCTTGAAAGAGCGACTATTGTAATAATAAGAGGCCAAGTCAATCTATTTGCATTCAAGGGTGAAAAGACATCTATTTTTGTGTCTTCTTACATGAATGGAATGAAGAGAGACTGGAGTGTACAGGTGGCAACATGAAAGCAGTGATCTATGCATGTCTTCTGTCATACTTCATCACTTACTATGTTTAAAGATATCCGTACCTGCAAGCAAATTACATGAGCATGCTCCAGTAGTTTTGTTTCAATGGTGCACCTGAATATATTGTATTGAATATTGCAAGATCTGAAGCTGGAAGACCAAATTAAAGCAGAGATGCAAGGTAACGTAAACAGAGCAATGAGGCAATAATTCAGTGAGCAGATTCCTTCTTAATGCAGTCAAAAATCCTGGCTATAGAGGGACATGGTTCTGTACTTGTTGAATAGGTCTTTCTGAGTAAACTTAATAGGTGAGGACCCCACATTTCTTGAATTCTAAATAGATACAGTTAGAAGAGTAGCTCTACCGATATGGTACTGTAATTCCATAAATTTGGTGGACTTCAAGAGACAGGTGTTTTGTGTAGATGTAGTGGAGGTTGGGACTTTTAGATGGTGCTGCCCAATGGCAACATGGGTTTTGTTTTGTTTTTTTTTAAACTTGGATAGTATTATTTTATGGAAATATTACATAAAAAGACAGCACACATAACACATAGGACTATATAAATTCTAAAACACAACCGGTTATTGGTTATGGTTATTATTCTCATGCATAGGACACTGTAATGGTATCTGCACAGTGGTACACAACATGCTGTATTCATGGTGCTGATAGCATCCCTCTCGGAAATTGTTTTATTATTTACTTATTATACCGTTTTTAAATGCTTTTGAAAGTTTTTATTGTGAATATGATTATTTTATATTTTTACCATTTATTTATATCTTCAGTGTGGTTATTTGATGTCCTCCCATTTTCTTTCTATTTTATGTTAAGTCACTAAATGGTAATAAAGTATCACACATTCTGAATATTTATGTCCCTATAATGGGTAAAGCTCAAATAACGCTGAAATCTACATTTGAATCTCCATAATGCAACTCAATAGGGTATTTTGTTGGACTCTCCCTGCCTGGTAAACACCCCCATTGTTCAAAGTCCAGTTTGTAACACAAATTTCCCTTTAACAATTTGTAGTCCCCAAGCCAAAGCTGAGAAACTCAAGTGATGTGACTTTAGTAATTTACTAATTTTCCGAGAGCCACAGAAAACATTGTAAAATTTTCACAGGACGTGTGGTTCTCCTCATGACTTAAATGTGTAAAATCGGTGGACGGCCCCTTTCATGTATCTCTAATAGATCAAGGCATCGTTGCCCTTTCATTGGAATCTGTTTCAATAACATAATAATGACATATATCTATACTAGAAATGGGCATTAAAATCCTAACAGCAGTGCAGCGTGAAGCTCATTCTGTTATCAGACACTGATGGATAAGCCTCCCGACTCTACCCCGGGAAGGCCAATTAACACCTCCAGAGGGTTGAGCCCAGCCCCCTCCATAAACAGCCCAGCCAGAGGTCCATCCTAATGGGCTAAGCTCATTCCCAGCCTGGCCTGCTCCAGGTGTGGAAGCAGAGCTCTGTAATTGATAATTAGGGGGCAATAACCCAGCGTTCAATGCAGGCCTCACGACAGGAGAGTGGCCAGGCCCCACACTGTCACTCAGTCAGAGGCAGGGGAAACGAGAGAATTGAGGAGGAGGAGGAGGAGGAGGAGGGGAGGGGAGGGCTGTAATTCAACAAGGGGAGCTATTGGTGGGTGGTAGGGGGTCGTGGTGCTTTCTTGGAAGCAATAACACGTGTGCACACCGGCAGGCTTTAGTATTTGATGCACATGCGAAGACTGATAGAGCAGAGAAGGGGTATTTGAGTACAAATCCAACACAAAGGGCCTCCACAGAGCTTGAGTGCTTTGCATAGGTCACTGACAGTGATGCTTGTGATGCTGTACAGTAGGTAGCAGTATGAGGTTGTACGAACCAGGGAAAACAGGATGGGCACATATCAGTTCACACACACGTTGTAATTTTACTGTTAAACCACAGATCTTATCAATCATAATGACGCTGTGTAGAAATAAGCCGAGTGCCTCCAACGAGCGCTGACTTTACAACAGCACGATACAGTTTTTATGGTGTTCAGTGGATCCATGTGTTGTTCTCATATTGTCATCCACATATACAGTAATTTAGTTTTATCTGTGGATAAAAACTGCATGAGTCACTCAAACACAGCAAGATTTGAGAAATGAGAAGTGGCGTTTTATTCATTTATGTATTTATTGTAATTTTCCCTTTATCTTGTTTTCTGCTATAGCA
Source organism: Lateolabrax maculatus (assembly GCA_031216445.1). Lineage (NCBI taxonomy): Eukaryota > Metazoa > Chordata > Actinopteri > Acropomatiformes > Lateolabracidae > Lateolabrax > Lateolabrax maculatus. Next base: position 15,454,059 of record CM062216.1, on the reverse strand, counting down.
ATGCATTAGCCCTCAGAGAAGCTATCAATCAGGGGCTAATGGGCTGTAATTGCAGGCAGGAAGGCCCCCACATCAGAGGCAGTGGGGTCTCTGGATAGCAGAATAATCACACATGCAATAGAGAATTGTTTACAATGGATTAGGTCCTTGGGCGATCTTGGGGTATAACATAGGGTCATTTCCAACTAATCTTCCTTTTGAAATCTATTATACTCATCCCTGCGATGTCTTGCATTAATCAACAAGATTAATAAAGTGAGGGGTTGAAACAGAGAGACAGGTTAGAAGTGAAAAGGGCGTTTCAGACATCAAAAAAAAAAAGAAAAGAAAAAACTCCTGGCTGTTTAGTCATAATGTGCTTGGGTCTTCCAGAGAAAAATGGGTGAAATTGTGTTTTCCTGGAACCACTGGTGACTAAACCGACCAGAATTCCTCCGCTGCCAGAGCCATTCCCCAACGATGACTGTCAGCCTGAGTCTTCATTTCACTTTCAAGAAGCCCAGCCACCTGACGATGTTGTCTGATGCTATCTCCACAGCTGTGACAGTTGATCGCTGTCAAAATGCCTGAGCCATCACACACACACACACACACACACACACACACACTGTCAAACAGCCACAAACAAACAGCAGAGCCTCATAAGACTGTGCTAGATTGTTATGGGTTCAACTCTGAGAAACACATCACCTGCCTTGCTGCCTTGTCTCATGGGAGGCCTTATATTGTTTGTCAGAAAACTGAAATGGAAATCCCCTGTGAGGCAGAATTCACACCTAATCTTTTTTCTGCTAGTTAAATGAAGGTGCGGTACAAAAACAACATCTTATCAGGTGTTGCGGATTTCCACACACAGATTCTGTTTTCACATATTTCCTAAGCGACTGAAAGCACAACATTTAGAGAAGGCTAACAAATTAGCCACTTGGCAGGTGAAATCCAGCTTATTTCCTCAAGCTGAGGTAACTGCAGCTACGGATGGAAAATATTTCACCAGCGGAGCAGTTTTTGAAATAAATAAGGATGCTCTGCAGAGGAGAATTTGTAAAATACCATATTTTTGACTCAAACTGTACAAGAAATGTTCAGAGTTTTGTAAACACAAGAAACATTATTTGGACTATAGGCACATTTTGTATCTGTTGAGCCTTTGCATGGTAACGGTCTTTTTATTCTACTGCACCAAGAAAGGACAAACTGGTTGAAAAGAGTATTATTATTTTTCGATCAGCTTACATCTTCTCACGATCTGTTGTGGGGCTGGTGCAGGTGAAGTTTCGCTTTGTGTTCACACAGCAGTGGTTACTGGCTCTCCTGCCGTGAGCTCCCTTGGTTATTGATGTAAGAGCTGCTGGAAAACCAAGTAAACGATTTCAGGAAGTTGGAAACTCTGTCTCACGGCTTCTTTCCACATTTTGTACTAAAACCGGTTCACAAAGCAGGCAGTTATGAACTATAATAGAGATGCATTATTGAGCATGTTGTTGTTGCCTTTATTTAAATGGTAACTTCACCCTAGAATTGAATGTACATGTTATAAGTCTCTGTGTATGCAGCTGCTCCATAGTGTGAATTAAAGAACAACTTCCTGGTCTAACATTTGAGATATTAGTGACATGATATATCTCACTGGAATGACACAACTGGGATTCTTTTTTCGGGTGGATTTTCTATTAACTTTTTTTTTTCTCCATTAGGTGACTGAAGAAAAGCTGTGTGGATGTTATAACAGTAAAAAATAGGAGACAATGCAGAAAAGGGCAAACTGATCACCAAAGTATTAGTAGTATTGCCATTTTATTAGTGGCAGAAAAAAAGGTATTGATACTATACATACCCCAATTTATCTTTGTTTCTGCAAATTTTTTATTTTTATCATTTAGAATAAAATGTACTTAACCATAAACCAAGTAATTGATATTTATATATGTGTATTTTATTTAATTTATTAAAATAATGTATTAACATTCCATACATTTCTGTATTAATCATGATATCCGTGTTTTCTTAATAAATTACAAAACAATACACAGACTTTATGTTATTTGAACAGTGTTTAATGATTAAAAGTATTGGTGGTTGTATTGTAAATCCCAGCATTGTTTTTACTTGGTATCAGATCACAATCACAAGTCCTTTATTGTCAGAAAGGCATTTATAAATTGTTTGCTTGGTACATTTATATGTTTAGTAAAACAATTTCTAGAGAGTTTCTTGAAAGTATGACTGTGGGTTTTTTTTTAATACCAAGAATATGCTCTTTTTTCTGTGATGTGTACAGTAATACATCAACATATTACATTCAGTGATGACTGGTCAAAACCCCTTTAAATAGGAGTAGTTGTTAATTAGGCTCGTGACTTACAATGCCTGTGCAGACAATGTGATTTCAATGAGGATTTTAATAAAATTCATGAGTTCATAGAGGTGCGCACACACACACACACGCACACACACACGCACACACACGCACACACACACACGCACCCACACCCACACACACACACAGTTCGATTACTTTCCCATCATGCATTTCTGACTTTGCTCATTTCAACACAGCCACCCAATCTTCAAAACTCTGCGGGCATTTCCAGCAAGCAGCTGCACATGATAACTAATAGGGAAAAGGAGCAGTTATGAATGTCATTTGCAAAGACTGCTTGCTGAGTGAAAGCAAGAGACCACAAGAGAGACAGAGTGGGGGGGGGGGGGGGGGGGGGGGGGGGGGGGGGCAGAGGAAGGCTGATTGAAGGTCTTAGTGTTACATTTTAGCAGCAATTTGAAGATGTTTTCACCCCCCAGGAGTGTCACTCAGAAGCTCTTAGGGAAAAGCCTCAGAGCGGGAGACCATCTTCACATCTGGGACTTGCAAATCACTGTACGAAGCCTAAATCATCCCTCTCCTCTTCATCGCTCGTCTTTTTTCCTCTGAAGAGTCCAAACTTTCTCCCCAGGTTCTCCCTGTGATGACTGCTATAATTAAAGAGACTGGTCGGGGGGAGGGGGGGCAGGTCTCCAACTCATTACCAGATGTTTAGAGGTCATCCAGTTTATACACACACACACACACACACACACACACACGCAAGAGTTTCGCACTGATGTTGTTGAGTGGGAAGACACAAAAATAGATACATTCATGTGGACTGATTCTTAGTGTTGATGGTGTGTTGTCATTCATTTTAAGGTGAAGGTGAACACTGGAGAAAAAAATAAAATAATTAACATTGTGCTGATGATTTTTCATAATCCTGTGTAAGCATTGTTCAGCGCAGAAGACAAAATTTCAAGTAAACTCAAGGCCATCAATTTCTCTGCCAGGACAAAAACATGATCTATGCTTTCTGTGGCAGACAGCGCTGTCATATCCATCCACTGCCTCGGACAGGAGACTCACTATATCTTTTGATGGTCATGTGTAAATGTTAAAGCTCCTAAAAGGTGTGTCTGACTTTATCAGAAGGAAACATATTCTTCACTTCCTTCTGCCTGTCGGAAAACTCCATTTTAAAAGCGAGAAATTATCAGAATGTTCCTTACCACAATCAGACGAGGAAATATGCGGAGCCCTATCATGATGTGAGTGTTTGTCATGTAAACACATTCTTACCTCTGTTTTGGGCGTCAGTGTTTTCCAACAAACATGTTGTGCCAAGAATGTCAAGAATCGCTCATGCAAGGATATAATATTGCTAAATATTTGTAACTGCTGATATAAACACAAACTTTCATTTGTTTGAAAATAAAAATTAAACAAAACTTTAAAGTACTGGTAATTCATTATAATCCTATTTGTAGGTTACTCTTTTGTTAACACCATGGGTTTGGATTTCATGTTAAAAATGTCCTGCTCAGACTTGAGATACGCACATATAATTTGATATTCACACAAATATTCCGCTGTGAGAACACAGGAACATTTTTTTAAAGTTCAAGTTCAAGTCTTGTGAATCAATCTCCAGTTTTCATTTGACCCTCGGGCAGAGTCTGCACGAATTCAGGCCGGTTGCCTCAGACCCTGATGTGACCCCTGGCCACAAAGCCCATGGAAGTATGCCAAGCCAGCAGCAGACTCGAACCTGAAGTAGCTCCAGACCAAGATAGTGCCTGATGATTGTCCATTCTGCTCCAAGAGGAAAGCAGCCTCTGTACTTCCGGCCTTTTGCAGCAGCAAACCATGCAGATTCATGTGACACTGAACACTGCAAATAACATTCTGGTAAGGCAGTGTTCCACATTGCACCACATGAAAAGTGACAGAAATCGTCAGTAAGATAACTAGAAAGCAGGGGCTGTGGAGAGAGGAGACAGAGGGCAGCAAAATAGTTCAGGAATCCGGCAGACGGACCCAAACCTTTGCTGTACTAACATGAGCCAAGACCAGCAAAGCTCCCCATAGCCTCCACCTCAGGACTGTTTCCGGAAGGTGAAAATATCCCGGGTTTTGCAGCCTTTCTTTCCCTCCGATGGATGTGTGGGGGTAGAGTTTGGTGAGGGTGACGGTGTGGATGCCGGGAAGGGTGAGGAGGGCCGGGGGGTGGAGGTGCCTCCATAGGGGCAGCTCTGTGAGTCTGGGTGTTCACCAGAACACTCCACAGTGGGGATGTAGCGGCTGTCCCACATCCCCGGGCCACACAGTTTACAAAGGTCGTGTAGGCTGCATGGGATTCTGGGTAAGAGGCGGAACTGGTAGAGAAGGCTGCGGGCCTGGAAGAGCAGGACGAAAAGTGGCAAGGTTAACTCAAATATGTAGAGTGAAAGGAGCTCTGGGTTGACAAGAAACAAAGTCAGTGAATGCAAAACAGTTAGTTGCCGATATCAAACACAGTGGATTAAAACACTAAAATAAATCACTACCCTTGACTCCCAGCTAAAATACAACAATATAAATATCAAGGTCAGCATTGCGGTGTGTTACCTAAAGCTAGAAAACTGGCGTGCCTGCTCTTGGAATACTGGATGCAAAATCTCAGGCAATAACAAAAGGAGTTACGCCAGCTGCATGCTAACATGAACTCACTGCCTGTGGTTGCAGCAGTACTAACACGGCATCCATAAACATGAGGACGCAGGCACAGGCTCAGTAGCAGGTATGCAGATCATAAATCCTCTGCATGGCATGGCAGCATCCCATTTAGCACCTCAAGGCCTCTGTGGGCATGTTACAGTATATCAGAGCTGCTCTGCTGCAGCATTGGGCAGGGCAAACACAACACCAGTTTGAATTAAATGTAATGCAATCGTCTGCGGAGGAATTGTTATGAGCATGTTCATAAACCACAGACTTTCAGATTCTGTGAGATTAATGTACTTTGTACTTTTGGTACACACAGGTGCAGAATAGCAAAATGGAGCCACATAACACAATCGTTAAATGTCAGGAAATGATCATAAACTGTATAAAAGAGGACATGATATGGGGATATCTTTATTCAAAAATGTGGTCTTTAATTTTGAGAGCACTAATCATTGATTTCAAGGCCCCAACAAGGCAGGGACCATTTCAATGGTCAACACTACACCTGGCATTCTATTGGCCGGGGAATTTTGACAGGGTTGTACAAAAAATCCAAGAGCAGAGCAGAAATCTGAGAGTAGATGTTTCGCGAGCACACTGAAGCAGTCTGAGTGCGAGGAGAAGGGCTAAAGTGCAAGCATTAAGTTTGCGCAGAAGCAGAGCAAATCTAAGCACAAGCAGGGGCTTTTTTATGTGCAAGGTCAGGGTTTTGAGAGGGTATTACAAAATCTGAACATGAAGTCAATGAGTCATCCTTTCAAACTGAAAGACCAAGCTCTTGAGTAAAGATAAGAAAAAAGCTCCATAACATGACATAAAGGCAAAAAATCCCAGAGCATTTACTGCTACATACCTTGCGTAGCACCAGTTCTCCATTCATGTGCATGGAGAGGTTGCTGAAGTGGAGCAACATTTGGTCAGTGGCGAGCTGCTGTTCTGTCACATCCTCCCCATAGAGAACAATGATGGCCACACACAGGAACAGGTGGAAGTAGTCCGTCTATAAAGAGAGAGGGATTATTTATTTTCGGTTAGTGGAGGACATCAGTGACAGTGTTGTTAATGAGGTGAGAAATGCGCATTGAGCAGGGGAAAACAGTTGCAATGACAGCATGGTGTCAGACCTCAGTATTTAGTTACGACCTTGCTGCAGGGTACAATTTGAAGGTTACCACAGAACAAGAAAAGTTCAAAAAGCAGATATGCACAAAATGCAAATTTACACTGAAATCCATTGCAAGGAAGGGGATGGAAGGTGAATTAAGGGCTTAGTTTAAAAAAGAAAGGTAAAATTAAAATGAAGACCTTGGCTGAGTAAGATTGTATACTGTGTTTTTGTGTATATGTTGTTTATTATATCCAAGTGTCAGTTAGTTATAACACATTTTAGATAACAAGAGCAGTCAAGAACAATCCATTGTGACACAATCTTACTTGATGCCCTCCCTTTCACAGAAAAATCAGATATCAATCAGAAATTCTTGCTTCTGGTCCATCTGGTTTATGACATTCAACTGTCTAAACCGAGGTTTCACTCTGCTATCTCCTCTATCACCACCTGTAGCTGAAGATCACAACATCAGAACATCTTGCGGGGAGTCAGAACAGATGGCATGAAGTAGAAAGAGCCTCTGCCTCAGCGAGAAGAGGTGTTAAGCATAAGTTTAGTGGAACTGGATACAAGACATAGAGGGTGGAAACAAACATGCCTTGCAATGTATCGATTTAAGGTTGGCATCATATTGAATTGACAATTTGGAATTGTTGCTAAAACTGAGTACAGTTCACCTGCTGCTTCAGCTTCCATCCTTCAGATACTCTTACAATTCACTGTGCTGTTGTTTTTGAGGCTGCTGGTTTCCCGTGAAAATAAAGGTAATTCTTTAAACTAGTACATACGTAACAGTTCATATACAATTGTAAAGCTGTTACGCTTTTAGGAAGTATTGAAATTTATCAATTTAAAGTGAACTAAAAAAAAATGTGGGATTTTATGATATGTTTAATCTTTACTGAAAGAATCACTAATCCCAGCTGAATTAAACTATTAAACCCCTTCTAAACCAAGAAGTAATATGACATTTTAGAGGTATTTAGGAGGATTGCAATAGTCTGTGGTGACAGGCTTTAACAAAATAACATGGACTCGTTTTTTTTATGCAGACAATATTAACTGTGCATTTCTGCATGCCTCTTGAAAGCTTGGTGCTGTAGTGAAACAGAATACCATAAAACACTTCTGTGCACTAATTTATGCAAAGTTTTTCTTACAAACTTGTGTATGCAAAAGAGGGATTTGCCCTGACCTGATAGTGTCCCCAGCAGGCCTCCCACATGCGCAGAGCCTCGGTGTCGGGGAACTCTCGTTTGAAGCAGAGCAGGATCCAACGGTGGCAGAAGAGCAGCTGCAGGCCGTCCTCCCCCAGCCTGGTCAGGTGCTGGTGGAAGCGGGGCAGCATGAGACGCAGTAGCTCCCGCAGATACATCTGGAGGCAGGTCAGACATGGTTGACACTGGCTTATAAACAATTAAAACTATTCTACAGATATTTTAGTATTCTTTGGCTGGAATTATACTTCTCCAGGCTGCATGTAAGCAAACATACATATGTATGATTTAGACACGTTGGCGTTATACTTATCATTTTTAGGGAACCAAAATTTAGAGAAAATGTAGAAGAAATCAGGAAACGGAAATCAAATTCCACCCAATGACAGTGTAACATCTGTGAGACAAACGTAAAATGGACGGGACAAAACAAGATGGGCAACGATATTCTTATGTGCCGCTAGAAGAGGAACTGTGGCAGTATTTGGCTGAAAGAAAGGCCCAAACAGAGAAAACAGTTGGACCAAAGTGAAAGTTGGGAGGTGTGCACATCTGATGCTCTACGAACCTCTGCAACCTACAGTCACCCATAACACGCTTCTCTGCATAGGTTTGCAAAGACATTTAGGGTCGGTTTTCTCTCAAAAATAACAATTTCATCTGGTGTGCTGTGTGTGTTCATCTGAGGCAAACGTGTTTATAGTTGTTCCGAACAGCCACACTTGAAGGTGGAGTGAAAAGCCGGACGTCATAGAGCGGAAGAAGACAGGATCTCATTAAAATATGGCATACTGGTGCACAGCAGACCAATCACAGTGTGAAGTGGGTGTAAATGTCGGATTGACCATACAACAAGCACTTCTGATGGAGTAAACTGGCACCTTTAAGTGTATCTCTAAAGAAGTATAATTCCAGCTTTTTTGTACTTATATAATACAAACGGATATTTGCCTAATTCAAAAGCACACACAGAAACATCCTACCAGCTGCCTCTCCATGTCTTCATCACGTGGTGAGCTAATGAAGATGGTGTTCTCCATAAGGCCGACAAAGCACCAGAAGGTGTCGCTTTCATCCTGGATCTCAGTGAGCAGAGGGGCCACCAGGTCAGACATGCCCTGGCAGTAACCCATGTCTGGATTAAAAACTGCATAGTTGAGCAGAATCCGCCTGGGGCAAGAACAACCATGGACATCTTAGTGCTGTTGTAACATCTCAGCAGAAAACAGAATATCTAATACAAATGAGCAAATAGAGACTCATAAACATTTCAATTTCTAGCTTTTTATTTTTTTTTGTCTCTAATATAGAAATGTTCACGACCCCGCAGCCCAGCCAAACCACTGAAATGTATGGTCCCACCCAAACACTGAATGATCCAACATCTGTTTCAGCATTGCTGGTAATGCCCAGAAAAACATGACAAGCCCTGCTTTAGTGGTTGCTATGCCAACTCCTCTGGTAACCAGGGAGCTAATCAATGATCTTTCTTGTTTTTCCCCTTTTTTTTGTATATGGATATCACTTTGAAGTAAACTTCCCTGGCAGTCCTTGTGCATTAGTAAGGAGTGTTTAAACAAAGGGAAAACCAGGAGGACGCTTTTTATTGTTATTAGTGCAGTATTAACAGTAAAAATGGATATTGTTTGGGAAAACTAAGAAGATGATTTTTTGGGGGATGCAGACTTTTCAGTGGTTTTCTGTTTGGAAAATCAGAGATAAAAATGATAAGAAGATGACAATATATTTAGTTCAAATGACATGCTTAGACTGAATGACCCAGAGAAAGCTATCTGTGTCATATCAGTACAATAGACTGAGGAAGCATCTGGACATATGCAGTGCTGGTATCACCCCACCCAATAATACCTAGACAAATACCAGGAGCCTCGATGAGAGTCACTAAAGTAATATGCTATTTAAATCCTCTTGCTCCTCGTTTAGAAAGCCATTAGCTCTGAGTATGCATCAAAAGTGCTCAGACGGCTTAGTCAGAGTCAATAAAGCATGAAACTCATTTGCGGCTCCCCCAGGGTTCAGAATATGAAATTAATAGGTATGCTTGCGCGTTGAGCTGAGGAAGGGGAATGATAAGGATGGATTGAGAGAAGGTGACAGAAGGAGAGGGCAGAAGAGACCGAGATAGAGATCGGGAGTGGAAAAAAAAGAGGAAGAAGTGGGAAATGAAGAGGAGTGGTCTGACCTCATGATCTCCACATTCGGGTTATTTTCTCCTCTGAAGAAGTGGTTGCTGCGGTCAGTTCTCACCACGTCTTTATCCACTGTGAATTGGACCTTTCTCCAGAACTCGCTGTGCTCCTCTGGGCTCATGGACAATCTGAAAAATACACACAAACACCAGGCTGAAATGGAAAAGTTAGAAACATGCCTAAAATAAAGACACTGCCGCTGTTTTCTTTATCAAGACCAGTTTACAAAGTAATGATAGATTAACAAGAAAATAGCAAGACAGTTAAAGTTTTTACTACACAATCTCTAAGGAAATTAAGGTAATTAGGATTAAAAAAATAAAGCCACATCAAATAATCCTTACCTCAAATTTTACTCTGGTGTAAAACACTAATGGTTACCTGCAAATGAACTGAAAATGTGGGGGTGGGGAAGCAGTGGACTGAAGGGGCATTTCACCAGTAAGCACTCCACTGAGGATAATACCACAACCATAAAACCTTCATCTTATTCTCTTAATGTTAGGGACTATATTAGCAACGTACTCTGTGTATGGCACTAATGTACTCAAGTCCTAACAAGCAGAGGGGATTTAATTAACACTGTTTGTTTTCCATGTGGTCCCACCAGGAATAATGAGCACACACCTGATGCAACGCCACGCAACTGTTTAGTTTCAGTGCCTTGTGTTTGTGTTGTTGGACCCTCCCTGAGCCACTGTTTTTTTTCTCTCTCATGCTACTCAGGAGTACAGTTTATGTTTTCATCACTTTGTATTTCTGAGGCTATGGTCAAGCAAAAATACAGCTGTGTTTGGATAAGAATATTAAATAGGACCATCACAATTTTTGGGGATTTCCACAGCCCTGTTTTTTTTTTTTTTACATTTATTTCATGTTTATTCTTATAAGGGCAAGTTTATAGCATGGACCAATGCCACATGGACCAATGTTTGACCCTAGATTGGCCTTTAAAATACACAAATCTCAACAAGGAAATACACACAAACGACTCAAAGTACAAACAATGATAGAATAAGATTAATATAAAACTGACTCACAAGCACCAGATCATTTACTCTGATGACTGATTCCTCTTTAAATTATGCTTCTACTTGTTTTGGTTTTTCCAGGCTGAATTAGAAATCAGATGTATTACATTCAAACTCAATAATACAAAGTAGAAATGAGAAGCTGCACAGTCTGAACTAAACCCGAAACAATTAAGCTTGACCAACAGAGAATTAATCAGCAATTATTTCAGAATCGATTACTCATTTTTTCAAGCAAAAACTTCAGTCTCTTGTTCCAGCTTCTCCAATGTGAGAATTAGCTTTTAATGGTCTGTTTTATATAATTGTATACTATATAACTGTATATGCAAATGTCTTTGGATTTGGACTCTTGGTTGGACAAAACAAGACCAACACATATGAAGACATCACCTCTGATTCTGGGAAATGTTTTCACTACAGACCAAACAATTAATTGAATATTTGAAAAATTAAGAAATAAATTTAGTCACAGCCCGATTCTGAGAATATGTGAAGGTGCTTCTTATGAACACAGTTAACGACAGAGAGAAGTGTACTTCCTGTTCTCTTCCACAAATCTAAACTTAAAATAGAGCTCTTTTGAATTTTAGTCACTGGGGCACAAAAATTTTAATATAAGCACTTCCTCTTCAAGCCAGCCGGACAAGATATTTTCTTATATAAAGCATGCAGTGTGTTACATGACAAATGTATTTGAAAGATTCACTAAAAGCCATCTACAGACATTTCAGGAAATATGCTTCATGTATTAACTAGAAACTAACCAACTCTGTACTTCCTGATGTAGAAACTCAGCTTATATGTTACAGTATGAAGAACTAATGAATTATATTTATGTTTTTTAATATTTTCTGTTTTCACCTTTTTTTGCTTTTAATGTTCTTATTTATTGCGGGAAAACATGAAAACTAATAAATACATTCAACTAAAGAAAAAAATAAGAAAGATTATGTTAGCTAAAGGCTCCCATTCAGTGATTTTGTAGTATTTTTGCCACAATGACAATATCCTAAATAATCTTCTCTGTCACTTTCTCTCATTCTGTTTACTGTTTGCCTGTTGACCTATATCTGCAGTAACCCAGTCTTTGGATAGTCAAAGGTATATTTACTCCTTATAGCTGCATTGCTTCCATTTGCAGCTGCTTATTTATCCCAGCTGGGGGGGGAGAACACATGGTTAGGAGATAAGGAACAAAACCACAGACATTTATCCTTGCTCCTAATGATCAACTAGTGGCCCTGGAGGCTGCTCTAGTCAAATGCTCTTTAAAGGAATCCACATCAGAGTCAGAACAAGGGCTCTAATTACCCGACTTTGATAAGACCTTCTGATGTACTCAAAATGTTAATAGGCCATACAGATGAAACCTGTCCAATTATCATATTCATCAAAAACAGAGTGGCACAATGTGTGAAAATATGTGCACGCTCAACCTTTTGGTTGTGGGCTGAAGACAAATAAAGACCCAGTAATGTGCTCGTGTGTGACGAGAGAGTATTATCTGATAAGTGCTGACATGTTTTATCTCAGGAGACCTTTTATTTCACACCCGGCACCCTCCTTTAACACTTCCCTGATTGTGCGTATTGATTGCTCAGTGCTTGCGATGAGAAGACACAGAAGACTCACATAAGGTTTAATGTTTGACTGACTGAGCGTTTGGCAGCCGATACTGCAGCCATGTGACCGTTTATCTGCTGCTTCACAGTGCCAAGAATAGTGCTGTGTCTTTGTCAGAGTTTTTAAAATGAATTGATTTCCAATATGTCAAAAAAATAAATAATCGAATAATTCAAATATCATCTCCCTGTTTCCAACCTCCTCTGCTGGATGTCGTGATAGTCAGTGCGTTTTTGCAGTCTCCAGGCCTCCCTCTCCTGAGAGGTGGAGTCATAGCTGTAGTAGTGCAGCAGGAAGGGCCACACCTCACCACGAATGGATGGGTCGATACCACCAAAGAAGATGGCCTGGCGGAGTGTTGAAGGGAGAAAAAACACAGTGAGCACAGAGGGCAAACAGGGGGCACACAGCGAGGCATCACTTCTAACAGATAACTGTGAGAATAAATCAAACTGTATGCAAACAAGAAATGCAGACAGCGGTGTTGATGACGGGGCCTACACTCAACTATCATCTTACTGAACTAAAATAGATGTGTTATTTCATGAATGTGCAAAATGCTGCAAAACCGAAACCCCTCAAAAAACAAAACACTGTATAATCTGCTTGTCCAGCGAAAACAGTGTTCTTCTGTTCCCACATTTGAAGGTTTACTGAGGAAATGTCTTGGTCACAGTCTAACTGCCACTGAGTCATTTCAGTAACATGATAAACCCTCAACTGAGTCAAACCAAGACTACTCAAATGAATCACAGGGGGACACTGGCCAAGACCAACCCTCTCATTACTTACAGCCTGGGGGCTGCTGACTAAGACTAAAAGTGTTGCACTGTGGGGATGACTTTCGAAATGACTTTCAGTATGTGTAGGTAAAAATGCACAAAAATATGAAGCGTGACTGTATTGCAGCAATAGGTGAAACTTATTTATTTTTTTAAAATGATCCCACAGCATTGTAAAAACATGCGCGTGCCCCACACACACAGAGACACACCTTGCGTAGCTTATACTCCTCCTCCACCTGCCCATTGTGGTTTAGGTGACGTAGCCAGGTGGTGACATCCAGCCGCCGATAAAGCTTCTCCTCTGGGTGGGTCTCAGCCGACGGCAAGGTGGGCCTCTGGATTGAAAACTGCATGCAGGATTTCTCAACTGACACCTGATGAAAAGAAAATGTGGGCGCAGTACCAGAAAATGATTAGATAACTAGGGAACAGTAACACTAGATGCGAAATAAGATTTTGGATTGTAACCCCACCTGGTCTTTAAGCTGAGTTTCCCTGCAGCACTTCCACTGTTGGAAGACCTCAGCCAGCTTGTCCAGGCCAGCATGATGGAAGTGGAGGATCTTATATTGGCTCTCTCTGCTGGCTATCACCAGCTGGCCACTGGTACACGCCTCATCACTGCAACAATAAACAATGATAAAGACAAGAAATTGAGATTCATAAAACCTTTTTCCAATAAGAAATTTAAGGAATGTGTTTATTATAGCAGAATACAAACCCAGGATTAATAAACTACTTACTTACTCTTCACTGAACTTACTTAATTGTATCCACAACTACATTTCCATTAAGTATCATAAAACAAATCGAAACCATCCTGAAACCTAAAACACAGCGTGAGACATTGCACAGTAGCACGACAAGGTGACCCTTTATGACTTCCCAGCTGACCTGAAGAAGAGTCTCAGCGACCTCATGTGACCCAGGTCGACCCTGAAAACACCGCACAACTGCTCCAGAGCCAGCACCTTCTGCTGCTCCTCCCATCGAATGCCCTGCGACTGGCTGCTGCTCTCAGAGGGGGCGTGGCTGTCAAGGCTGGAAGCAGAGCTAGCTGAGTGGGCCATGGACTCCTCGCATAGCTCCCTGGCAAAAAACAAACAAACAAAAAAGACAAAGACGTTTCTATGAATTAGTATTTCAGAAGTGATCTTTTTTTTTATGGCGCTAGATTGTGTGTAGATTGTGAGCTGAATCATGTTTAACAATGACTTCAGAAGGAATGAGACATACTCAGAAACCTCTCCTTTCTTGTGCCTCACTATGTGGAACATTAATAATAAATATTATTATATAGACAGTGGCCAGTGACATTTAGCCCAGTGATAACTGTGCAGACATTTAGGCTTATCCCAAGCTCAGTTCTGCCCTGTTGTTTTGTGTCTCAATACAGTTCCGCCAAAAGGCTGAGAATGGGAGGAATGCGTGGAGGTTTCTGAGGACACACACACACACACAAGGAAATCTGTACACACACAAATCACACTGTCTGCCATCCAATTTCCCCTGTCATTCCCCCATGGCCAGCATGTTGTTCCCGGCACTGAAACCTGAGCCGAGGGTTCCTCCACTGCAGGAGGAGACACACTACACATACACTTATGTACAGAGAAACACACAACACTTTGTGGTTCTCACAAAGATAGATGTACATACACACACACACACACACACACACACACACACACACACACACACACAACTGAATGGACCATAGCTAATGACCATAATGCAGTCTCAAACACGTCTCAAGACATGCTAATGCTGAAAACAGACCAAAACAGAAATGCGTTAAACCCGCTGACATCTGAGAAGTAGACATTTAAATTATATGCTTACTACTTACTATCAAATGTACTTATTATCTATTTAGAAAATTAAAACCAGAGGTCATTCAATTTGAAAATTTTGCTCATTATATCTCTAATATATATTTTAAAAATCCTACAGAAACTGTTCCTGAATGAATATGTGAATCTTTTATAAAATGTTCTTCTATAAAATCCTTTCACCCAGAAAACAATTTTCTATTTACAAAAATTTTACAGGTGAAGTGGAATGTTGGTACTTTGAAAAGACGAGGTAGGCAGGCCAAGTCTAAAATATTACACCCTGAATCAATCATGTCTGGCTAATCATTTCCCCGTTAGCAGATGGGAAAATCACAAGGCTGATCAATCCAAGCTGCACAGTTTCTTCTGCTATCTAGTGATTTAGTGCTCTCTGTCTCATGTATCACGCCACAAACCAGACTGTGGAATATAAGGAGACTGGGAGAAGCACAGAGAGTTCTGTTAAGGGAGTTAGCAATCTGAAAAATGGAGGGGATATTTTTAAAGGACTACTGTACTCATTTTTCATAACTCCAATGACTGTCAAGTTCAGGGTGTTAACAAGGCCTGCGAGCCCATTTACAGCAGACATTTCCTCAATTCTTTTTGCATGCTTAATGTATATGTGCAAAAATGTTTTTGCATATTTTTCCGCATTGAAATAAAAGTGCAAAAACCATGGAAAACGTGGGGAGTGAGCACATGATTCTTGGCATTACAGCACGGTGTTCCGCTGTGCCGCATCCAAGCGGAAACTCAACGAGCGATTAACAGCGTCTGTCAGTGTCAACAGCCTGATTCTGTTCATGTACTGTAGGCAGCAGCCAAGCCATAAACTGTACAGAGAGTACATTATGTAAACAAGCTGTTTTGATGGAGTAAGGCTGCTGCAACAGGCATGTCCCACCAGGCCAGGGTGAGATCAAACTGCCCTGAGGCCCTTCATAACACCTCTCTTCCCATACAGTCTTTACCCCGGGGGAAAGTGCTGCCAGGTCACCCTGAGAACCAGGACCAAGTGCTACAGGCCTCCAGGGACAGCCAGGCCCTTCAGCTAATCCCTGGAGGGAACGGAAAGATGAGGGAGGGCTCGGGCGAAGGGGGTGGTGTGGGCCCTGCAGGCACACACTGGAAAGTGGTCAGTAGAGTTTGGACTCTTATTTATTAACCATGTGGTATTCTTAAGTCAAAGATCTGGGTCCCGAGTCCTGAGATGATAACAGTGCCTATAAAAAGCATTCAATACCCTTTTCATCTTTTATTATTTTACAACATTGATTACCAGATTCCTACGATCAATGGAAACTCACACAGATGCTCTCTATGTAACTAACGATATTGCTTCAAAAAGCTACTGACTGCACTAGTGATAGTTATGTTTTATTAAATGAGGGTGAATACTTACATGTACAAATAGGTATTTTATATTTGTGATTCATTTAGATCACTTTGTAAAGATCTGTTTTCAGATTTCTGTTTTTGATTTTAAAGGATTTTTTTTGTTGATAAGTGTCAAAAAAGCCACACTGAATCTACTTAATAAAACATGAAATCTTCCAACAGGATGGGAAAGCAGAAAATAAATGTATTTCTACTGCATAAATTTGTTTTAATGATCTCTTTTGTCTTCTTAAAGGATGGTAAATTATTTAAATACAGCAAGGATAAAAACTGTGGTCACTAGAGGATGTACAGTATGTAACCAGTGTTAAGTGGTTGCAAGCATGAAATTGCATTACTTCAAGGTGTCACAAAAACATTGGAAACCACTTATCTGAGATGTAATCACATGTTAAAATTCTGCAATTAAAGCCCCAAGAAGGCAGTGCACATTGACAGTCAACAGTGGTTTCTCAAACTACTGTTAAACTTTAAAGAAACTTGTTAAGAAGCTTGACAGAGATTGCTTCGGATTTCTCTTTTTCACTCTCTCCCACCACTCTCTTCCTTCTCCCCCCTTTTCATCCGCTCTCACTCTCCCATACGCGGTTCTTTCTCTTTGAGTGATTCCAAGTGACATGTTTCCAGTTCCTGGCCCCTTAACAGTGTCAATTAAAGCAAGAGAGAGAGAAAGAGAGATTGAGTGGGTTCCAGGGTTTTGGCTGCTGCTCCGCTCTCTTCAGTCCTCTAATCCGGAGAGCTGACATTCAGCCCAGCACAACAACCCCGGGAGCACTGGGAATCAAAGGGCTTCACACAGACTTTAGTAAGGGGAGGGGGGCAAGATATTTGAGAGGTGGGCAACACCGAAAGAAACAATATTGAGAAAAGCAGAGAGAATGAGCAAGAGGAAAAGATGCAAAATAGTGGAAGGAATGGACGGATAGGGGATAGAGGAGAATCCAAGAGAAAGGGGGAAAAACAGGCAAAGGAGAGGATACATACAAGTGCCAGATAGCTGAAGAGACACACTAACAGCGAGTGAAGCACAGAGGAACAGAGGAAGAGAAGGACAGAGTAAAGGTTAGAAGCTGTGAAGCAGAGAGCGCTGCCAAGTCACACACTGACTGCACTTACAGCAAGCTGGGGTCTGAGAGTGGTTAAAAGGGTTTAAACACACACTGACTCACTCTCTCACTCTCCCTGACACAGGCTCACACATTCTGGGCAACATGTCAGGCCAAATAGCTGCGTGAGGAAACGACCACGGAGGGAATCATAAAGTCAAATGGCCTAGGGTCCGAACAGCAACACAGTCACTGTCCAGATGGCTCGCTTGATTAGAGAACAGTCTCTGGGACCACTGAGGTTTTTGGTTTGTGGGATTTGGGGACTAATTTGGACCATCTGTGACATTATAAAACATTTAGATTGAGAGCTGCTTCAAGTGAGTGGACCAGTCTTGAATTTCATAATGTTTCATGCGGTCTACTAAAGTCATCTACCTGCTTTCACTCCCAAGGGACATTCAGTTGTAGTGCAATAAGCCACCATGTGGCCTCAGAGTGTAAACTGTCCCTCACACAATCAATTCTTTTCTTTTTGGCTCCACCTTGTGGTTGCTTACAGTAACTGAAAATGAAAACAAATAACCATCTTGCCACTCAAAAGTTTCTCAGATGAAAACTGTAGCCATTTTCTGTCTGAAAACCTTGACGCAATCAAATGTTCTGTCCTCAGAGAGTGGTGCAGCTTAGAGCAGATGTGAGTACCATCTTATGTGACAGTAAATCCCAGATAAAATCAAATATAGGAAGCATATCAACTGAGAAATATGTCTTTGTAGTATTTGATTATATTTGTAATATAATTGTAGGAATGTAGTAACTGTGAGAATAATAAGACATACACAAATAGCCCGCTCACTCTAAGACAAACACACACAACCTTACATTATTTTACAGCACACATAAAATCAGTCCGACCTGTTATACTGTACATCTTTACACTGAGGCCATGTCGTGTGGATATTTGGGTTTTTAAAGCGACCTGAGGGGAGTTTACGTAGCAACTATGATGAGTATTTGTATGCTGATTCCATGTTGTTTTTACCCAATATATTTAAATGCGACTGCTTTTAGGCCAAAAAAAGCAAATAGGCAACTGTTATTAATAAATAGAACACCACTTTTGAATGTATGATCAAATCTTACTGAATGCAAACTATTAATTGGTATATTTTCCTGTATAGAAAATAAGCAAAGTTTATTTATAATTTGACAGATCTCTGACTTTTCAATACTGGTTTGAATATAGAAACTTGGGAGGACCGTAAAAGCAATTACACACAATTTTATCAGGTTTCTTTTCATGTAGAAATTATTTTTTTATTATGTTTGGAAAAAAGCATTTATTTATTATTATTATTGACTATTATTATCAATTTATGCATAAAATATAAAAACACTGATATAAGACTGCAGATTAAGGCCTTTTCAACTAATTTGCATAATTGCTTTTGCAAATGTGATTCAATTACTTTAAAGTTGAAATTATTTTTCATGTGGTTCTGTCAATTGTACACCATCACAATTACAAAAGCAACCTTACAATAAAGTCATATTAGGTTGAACAGCAATCAGCAGCAATGAGTTTTTATTTCTTTTAGAGACAATTACAAACATTTATATATGGAACAACTAAGTGCAAGAAATGCTTTTATATTTCACAGAACAGGCTCTGCTCTTAAGGGTTCTCCTCACCGAATCGAAGTGGCAGTAACAGATTCAGCAGTGAGCACAATTAGGCCCCAAAGGGCTATCCAGATAGATATCACTGGGATATTAAATGCACATAATGCACAAGGCAAGAAGATGCCATCACAAAGTACAGGCCTGGAACAGCTGACAGCATCCACCAGAACTAATGTGGTACTTCAGTGAATTTCCAAGGCAACATTAAGAGGTACAGTGAAACCAGATAGTTGTTGGCTCATATATACTGCAAAATTATGAGATGTTGTCATAGGAATTATAATATGAAAAAATTATGGGAAAACTGCACCGGTAAAGACAAACAGTGGTCACAAAAGAAGATGCTCACAAACACTGACTGCAGGATGTTTGCTTAACAACGCCACTGAGTACTAGTTAAAAAATTACTATATTGAGTTAACCAGTGAAAAGACCGACTTATTAAGGTACTCTCGCCGAAAAATAAAACAAGCAATAAAAAATCCCTCTTTTTAAAGCTTATTTCTTTGGACGTTTTTGTCTTTATTGAAAAGCTGACAGTATGGAGGCAGACAGGAAATTAAGGAAGAAAGAGAGGGGTATGAAATGCAACAAATGTCCATGGCTGCATTGCATTTATATAGTATGCAGTCTAACTATTCAGCTACCAGGGTGCCCAAAACATCCAAATTCTTGATCATTTGTGAATCAGCAGTGGAGTTATGAGGTGGAGTTATGAGGTGCATAAGGGACTATAGAAAATAGTCACAATTGACATATTTTCTCCACCACTGACAAAAGAAAGAATAGCCTTAACTCTGTTGTGTAAAAATAATAATGTAGATCATGAATGAAGCCCGTTTCAACCCACATACTGACCTGCTTTCACTGTCCAGGAAGACAGAGCCGCTGCTCTCACAGAGGGCCTCGCTGACGGGGGACAAGCAGAAGGGGGAGGAAAAAGTGTCCGAGTCTGAACCCATGGTGCTGTCCCGACTCACTTCGTCCGACAGCTCACAAGAGCCTTCGTCGCCCTCCTCCCCCGCCGAGGGCAGCTGCTGCTGGTGTGAGGAGGGATCCGCTCCTGCCTCTACCACCAGGCTATGGCTCTCGGCGGAGGTGCTGTTGGTAATGTTCCTCTCCTCATCCTCATCTTCCTCCTGGGCTGCTGGGTGACGGGAGTGGGGTCTAGAGGGGATGATTGGTTTGAAGCACCATCAGTATCATGAAAAATTCTGATATAGGGCTGCATACTTTATTCATAATGTTTTAGATCTCAGTGTAACTATGGTTTTCATACTGTAACTACATGTTTTTTCTAATATAGAATAGGGATATATCATTGATTATCATAATAACTTGCTTCAAAACAATGTTTGACTGCTAGGATGTCATGAGAAACCACTCATTTGTACTTTTGTACTATCTTATAATTTTAAAGACCTTGAAGATACACATTTTAAGAAATGGCTTTCCTACCGTCGGCCTCGGCGGCGTGCGTTCCTGCGTACAGGGGAGTTCTCCGGCGTGATATAGCGCAACGCCTCCTCATCCTGCCTCTGGATGCGGGAGTTGGGCACCCAGGTCAGAATCAGAGTGGTGCCCAGGCTCTCATCCTTCTCCGTGTGCACACACAGGTAGCCTGCAGGGGGCAACATAAACCACAGCTAAATTAGAAATATGTATGTTGAGAAAAATCAGGTCAGATGAGAGGAAATGGCAAGACTTTTTATAAGTAGCAGGCAAACCAAAGACAAACATGAAACCTGAGAAGAGATAAAGACACAAAGAGATGACGACACAGAGGGAAACCGGAGAGGTGACTAACGACCTTGCAGCACACTCATACACAGACAAACATGGAGGATCACAGGAGATAAGCTGTTAGTGGTCATACCAGGGGAGATAAAAATGTCAAGCCAGTTAATGCACATCTTTAAAACTACTAGGCAGGAACCACACGTTTCACATGCATAAATAAGGCAAGTAGACCAAGATAAAATTATTTCACTCTGTGTTAGAGCTGTCTTAACAAAAGTGTGTTTAAAGTTGGACAGTAGCAGAAGTTAGAGTGCTATAAAAGCCAAAACGATGCTGACAGCAGAACATCTGGCCGTCAGCTGTAAATATGCCACATGTTGTAGACTACTTTTAATCTTAGCTTTTAGAAAGCTTGACTTCTGTATATTTGTATTCTGCGTACTTGTCATTATGTGCATATATATATATATATATATATACACACACACACACACACACCAACAAAAAAATTTGTTTAAAAAAATGTGTAAGCTGGTGGGAAGCTGGTGAGGGATTGTGCCATTGTCACTGCACTAGTACCTTCTATAAATACAGTACATCCAACGATTCTTACTTTACTTCTTGTCTTATTGACACTTAAGCTGTAAGGAATGCTGGCCTAAATGGTTCACCACGCATCTCAATTCACACCACAAGGAAATACACCAGTAAAATACTTTCAACATCAGTTCAGCCTAACCTGGGTGGTGCTCTGCCAGGCCAGGCAGGGGCTCTGCAGGGTGCACACAGACATTATTTTTGGAGAAGATGATCTCGCCATCCAGGCCTGAGCGCATCGATGTGCCCCCTGCCCCAGGGTTAAAGGTCAGGAGGTCGGAGGCCTTGGAGGAGGCACGCCGCAGAAGCCGACCCAGAGACATCTCCTCAGGCACCGGAACACTGGGCCCATCCTCTGAATATTTGGTAGAAAAGAGAGTTTTAGGCAGAGGAGGGGAGGACAGTCCATGATAGAAATGGCATGGGAGTTTTACAGAGAAGGAAAAGACGAGGGCGGAGGACATAAGAGAAAAAGGGAAACATGACAGGTAAATTTCTTAAAGGCAGTGTGACACAGCTCAGCATTATAGGACTGCACACATCCTCACCTACACTTCAGTTCCTCTGTCACATGTGTGCCTATATTTACTGCAGTGTCCTTACTGCAGGATCCCCTCTCCCTTCTGTACTCGTTCAGCATTTCTCTGTGCCACCTTTTCTTTGCCACCACCTGCACCTACTAACACAAACACAGGATCTGCGGATACTGTACTAGTGTGTAACTAAAGGTGTCCCACCTTCTGTAAACAACGCGCATGGATACATACCGGTGTGTACACACACAAAGACATGTGCAAACACACTTCACTCCATCTGTGTGAAACTCCAAGCATTTATCAGTAGCCAACAGATGTCACCAATATTACCGCTGAACTGGGATCAGCATGTCACACCGCCAGTGTTTATCTTGTCTGCTTTAGAGAGTCAGTCTGGTGTGATGAGACAAACTTCAAGTCAAAGAAAAAGTAAAGTAGTTCTTTTGATGATGCGGCACAGTGTTAATCAGGTATTTCTTCTTTGAAAAGGCTTGGAAGGAATCAGAGTCGGAGAACACTAAAAGCAAATTCAGTCGCACTTTTCTTTTGTTTTTTTTGCTTCTGTTCAGTCACCTCACATTTAACTCATTGACTCAATTTCCTTTCTCTTTGCTTTGACATGTCTGTATCTGTGGACCCACTTAGATGTGTGTAATGTGTGTAACCTTGTTTTTCTTGTTGGCTGAACACTGACATGTACTCCCCACTCCATCTGAGGAATGTTCCCTCCTTTTTCCTCAGAGGGCATGTTTACCTCTGCCTGATTAAGCAGGCACCCCACTTCCTGATGCCAGGCCCCAGACAGGAAGTCTGCTGGCACAAAATCCAGGCATGATCTCGGAGAGGAGGCTTACTGTAGGCCACGATTTGGCTTACATTTAAAAACGTGGGAGTTTTTTTTGGCCAGAGTTTTACCTTTCGTGTAGTACATCTTATAAAAAGCGGCTGCTGTTCATGCAGATATCAACAATCGTGGGCTGCAACTAGTTATTTTCATAATCTTTTTCAGTTGAAGGATTAATCCTTTAGTCTATCAACTGTCAGAAAAGTGTGAATAAGTGTGAGAGCTCAAGGTGATATTTACACATTACTTTTTTTGTCAGACCAACAGTCCAAAATCAAAAGATATTCCATTTAAAATGATACAAACCAAACCAAACCAGAAAATCATCACATTCAAGAATCTGGAGCCAGCAAATGTTTGACATTTTCACTTGATTAATGACTGAAACTATTTGTCTAAATCTTAATCATCGTAAGCTATTCATAAAATAGACAGCACTATTAAAAAATGCTTGCCAAGTCAACGTTCCTCTGTCCACAAGTCACAACGTAAGACTACTACTGAATATCAGGGGCCATTGGGCTATTTGCATGCTGACTGCTTCAAATAACACTAGACTGATCCATTTGTAAATAAACCAGAATGGACTAACGCACGGTCTACATACTCTAACTCGGCATTCCTGCAAGATACACACTCTGAAAAGAAAAACGTGCTACCTGAACATAATGACAGGCTGGGATCATAAACATGACACACAGCTGTTTCCAGTAGCCTCACAACAGCAATAACATATCCACTGCTGTGCTACTATCCAATGGTTATTTTGGTCTGTATATGATTACAGGGTCAGTTTGACAGGCCTCGTTCCGGCTGGCTGTTAAGTCCTTCACTCCTCTCTTCATCTTTTATGCTGTCAACACCGTAGTGCGCTCACACACAGCCTCTCCTCTCTGACCTTTCACTGTTTTATGAAATGGCTCACATCCTTATCACATCCAAAACTCAGTCTAGGCTCAGTGTGACCTGCAGGATACTTCCCTTTTTTTCCACAAACGTTTAACAGATTGCCTGCCAAAATGAGAACTTTTAATGAGAACTTGAAACCTACACCATGGAAATTCAGCTGAGAGGGGGTCTCCGCTTCTCACCTCTGGGCTACATCAATTAAGTTGTCACGCTGACATTTGAATAGAGGATCCAATACTGAACACCCCCTTTACATCTGGGCTGTAAACTGACATGCCTGAGGCAGCTGAAAGGGGACCAGCCACAAAGAAGCCTGAAAAACAAGGTTCTTGTGGGTAAGTTATGAGGAAACTTTATAGGTGACTCAGTGGTAGTGTGTGTATACATTTAAGGCTTCGCTACATCTGAAAATAGATATTAAAGTATATAAAACATATTTATCTTTCAGGAAGAGTGTTATATTGAGCTTTGTGTCATAAAGTAATAGTGTGTGTCCTGAAATTTAAATTCACCTATCTGAACAATTCAGCAACTACTAGCTGGTATTGAGTGATGTAATGACAAATTAAAGGGTGGCTAAACTTGGTGATCTTAATAAGGGAACAAAGGTGATTAAATAATTCTGTTCTGGGAAAAGTGTTAAAATTGTGCTCAGATTTGTTGCCTTAAATTGTTCTACACTCACAAAACTTACTACAGCCTTATGGATGAATTCACTGGGTAGGTGTATCGGCCGATATTAGCTCATCTCAGACATAGACACCAGCATATATGGCAACTCATAAGCAACAAGAAATGTTTGAAGTAGTTTACAAACAGTATCACGATATAAATTGCCTACAAGAGAGCACTCAGAAGTTTATTTTTTAACTATGAAATGTTCCACTCAGTACAAATCATAGACAGATTTTTTTTAAGGGATCTTTATTAAAACTAGTGTTAAAAAGAAGAAGAATATCAGCCAATAGATTGCTATCAGATTTTCAAAACTCTCACATATCAATATCTGTTTTCTCCTCTCTGGCATTTGACAATTTAACTGGGATGTTGTTTTAAACTGCATTTCACTAAAAAGTGTGTTTAATGAGCTTATTTGATGAAGTCGATGTACCTGCATGATTCTTGCAATTACGGGGTTGTGTCCACATCGCTGAATGCACTTATTGTACGTCGCTTTGGATAAAAGCATCAGCTGAATATATGTCATGTAAAGTGTAGCCTAACGTAATCATTTCTGCACCTCTTTCACATATGTAATGGTAGAGAAGAGTATTAAAAACACCTGACACAGCAATGCAGTCCAATACAAGAACACCACAAATTTCAACCTGAGAGATGACCACAGAGTTGGATCAAGTCCTCTCTAAAGGGTGCCACCATGAATGGAAAATCTAGGTAGTATTTTTTATTTTTATTTTTTTTATAAAAAAGGTTGCATTGAACTGCACTGTAGTGCACAGGGGTTTACACTCTGCAGCTCAGCCAGCGTGCAAGGTGGATTTCGGTGGATTTAGGTGGACGGGGGTCTGTGTGACTGAAGGCGGTGTAGTAACAGTGCAGCCTGTGCAGCAGAGGCGTGCCACGGTGTCGGGGGCTCCATCAGCCCTCATTACTCTGAGTCTGACAGGCAGCATCCGCCTGACAGGAGGAGAGAAGGGAGGACGGGACGAGGCTTGAGCCTCCACGGCACTATTCACACACAGGCCCACACTCACGCACTGTGAGCAGGAACTCCAACTGTACCATCTTGAAACATGAATATTTCAGTTTGGCTGCCAGCGCCAATGGCCGAAATCCTCCGCCGGTTACATCTCACGGTGTTCCGCGCTCACGGGCAACTTTAAAGTTTGTTTCGTCCGACTGCTACTGATAAACACATGTCGCATTAATCCCCTCGCAGCAAGGTGGGGGGGGGGGGGATGCGCGTTTGTCGGCGCGCCGGCGTACACCTGTTTCCAGCGGCAGGAGAAATGAATGAACAGCGAGAAGAAGAAGAAGGAAAAAAAAAAAAAGGGGGGCCAAGCGGCTCACCTTCAGCGCCGCCGCAGGAGCCTACAGCCCGGGTCGGACGTCCATCTCGCCGGGCGAACCGGGGGCCGAGCAGCGCGTCTCGGCGTCGTCTCGACCTGCCTTTCCTCACCCGGTTCAGCCTCAGTCGTCGCGGGCTGCGGTCTTGTTTGTATCGCCGTGTTTTCCCGACAGTGACACCACACGTTTGACTGCTGCGCTTTCTGCGAGCGAACAAAAAAAAAAAAAAAAAAAAGAAGAAAAAACTGCACTTCCGGTTGTGACTTTCAAAGTAAAGTGTTCCCTCGGACGACGACGACGCGGGCGCTTCTCAGACCATCCGTGGCGTTTTACTTTGTGAGCCAAACGTGCCCCACTTCCGGTATCTACTTGGTCATGTGCGGCAAACTTGACTTGACATCTCCAGACCAATCCCACTAAATTTCGCTGCTTCCGGAATGTCAAAGGCTTTTTCTGTAGCACTCATACCGGGAATTTTAGATTTCAGGTTTAAAAACAAAGAAGGACACGGAGGCATGTCTGAGCTTTAAAATAACAACAAATGTGTTTTGCGTTAACCAAAGTCATCATCCGACTCAGCCAGCCTACCTTAAAGATCTGACCCTTTCTCAGCATAAATGACGTTTTAAAGGTCACAGGCAAAAAGCTTGAATGCAGTTGGTCCCTCATCAGGAGCAGAGCTGGAGTCAGAGCATCTCCTCACACAGCTGCTGGAGGCTTTACCTGTCAGTGTAAAACCTGGTTCAGTTTAGGCAATACATAATTTATCTCCTCAATACATCAGTAATACGCAATTTACTGCCTACAACCTATAAATGGATTTTTTTTTTTTTATTATTCAGAATTTTAAATTAGAGGTTCATTTGGCTTGGGGATAAAAAATAAGAAATGTTTTCAACATTTACAATAAATCATTGATTTATTTATTAAATATATACTGTGATCGTGGTTTATTCAAATGCATATTCACACTTCTCCACTAAAAATGTAAGATGAAACCTGAAGCTTATACAACATAAGTATCCTTATTAACAAGTCATGGAATCTGGCTATAAGTTTATTGCCACATTTATGTAGAAAAAACATAAAAATTACATACGTTTGTATAATGGATCTCATTTCAGAGAAAAATAAATTAAGCGTGAAACAGTATATGCAACATCTTAGACAATCATAGTAAATAAGCAAATTAAACCTTCTGATGAGCGCTCAAATGCAGTGCTGCAGACGAATGTATCTCTTTTCACAATTTTTACTTCTAATGCACTTCAGTAGAAAAGATATATATATATACATGATTTAAAAAAATGCAAACACGTATAAACAGTTGTCTTGATTCAGTCTTGAGTCTGGCATTTTCAAGAGCTCAGTAGTAAAAAATGCAAAAGCTACCTAAGATTCTTAGGTAATAAAGTTCAGTGCATCAGAGAGCCCACTGGACTGTAAAAACATTTGACATGGGCAAAGCCAGGCTGGTCACTGTCAAAACCTGCGGGAAGAGAAAGACACAAACAGAGTTCGACTGATTGGTTTGATTTTTTGGCACAAAGACAGTAGACATGATGAGTAAAAAGAGAGGACAAACACGGCAAATAAATACATATACATGAGGAAACATACATGCACTTATCTGCAGAATGACCTCATTATCTTTCTGAGGAAGACAAATGCCAAAAGAAATAGGGCTGAGTCGCACAGAACTCACCTTGGTGTCACTGCGGTACGTGAAATCCTTGACTCTGTCCCCATTGGCTAATACATAATGGGGTGGTGAGGGCACCCCGAACACTTGCAACCCTCCCAGCACCAGACCGTCCAGGGCCCCATTCAGCCTGAGAGGATCACTCACCACCTGACACTGAAGTAGAAGCAGAGACATTTATACCATTTATGATTTTCTTGTTTGAATATATACATATATTTATAACATCAGGACAAGAGACTGGTAATGTCAAAGTTTTTAAGCATTTAAACATAATTGTTTCATTCAGTAAAGAGACTTTTGAATCAAGTAGTAGTGCAGTAAAATGCAAAACATTGCCTCATCAGCTTTCCCAATGCAAATATCACTCGTCTCATCCCTACCTGTCCAGCATTGAAGATAATGTAACAATAATTTCCCATTTCAACGGTGTCAAGACTGTCCCCGTCATCCCAGAACAAGTCACCCTGGGCCCAGCCGCCTGCTGACAGTGCCACCGTTAGAAAGAAAGGGTTTCTGCGTGAGGCTGTGGTTGTCAAAGCAGGCGCCTTCACAAGGGGGATCAAAGAAAACATGATGAAACGATACAAAATGCACTCTCCTCTCCAAAGTGTTTCAGTCAGGATGCCATGATAGTTATAGTTCAACATTACCTGAGACAACATTTGATCAAATGCATCCACATCACAGCAATTTTACAGAAAACTAAGGTTACTGCTTAAATAAATGGGTAACAATTGTGTTTACAAAAATGCAAATATACAGTTAAAAATGTCCACTAGAAATAAATCAATAATATAAATTAACTGAGCCCAAATTTCAGTCTTCTGCCAAGGAACTGTACTGACTATCAAACAAAGCCTAACAGTGTAAACTGATCTGCTGCACTGATGATGGTAAACTGTATTATTTGAAGGAACAGCTACACAGTCACTGGTACGCACTGCTTGTTTATTTTACACCTGCCTAGAACATGAGTCAGGTCAATAGAAGTAAAATTGTAAGTAGGAATTCTAAGTACTTGTCTCACCTGTTTAAATTATGTATTGTGGGTTTTTCCCATCCTCAAACATTTTATTAATAATTTATCTACCACATTTAGTCTGCCACTGAACCAAAAATTATACAGAAAGTTCTGAGCTCAGCAAAATGATATTGGCAGTTTCTCAAGAGTTAATGCACACCTGCTGGGGGATAATATGTCCCTCCCTGACATGGACGTTGATGGTGTCCAGAGGGGCTGGCAGGAGCAGGTACTGGCCCTTACTGTAGAAAGGCTGACCCTAGAGAGCAAAACAAAGATGACCGGACCCCAAAGGGAAACAGGCGATTGAAAAGGTTGACTGAACTTGAGTGGTAGTATTGTGAGAGACAGAAAGCTGAATAGGGTTGAGCGACTTACATTTTGCATGCTGTACCAAGTGCCAGGGGGCAGGTAAGCGGCCAGCTCTACTGCTCCTCGCTCTAAGACTGGGCTAATGAGAAGGGAACTCCCCCACAGGAACTGTTGGTCTATGGTTTGACAGTTCGGGTCAGTGGGAAACCTAAAAGAGATGGATAGACAAGGTGCAGAAAAAACACATAGTGTTATAGAAAGTGAAGCATGTGGTCTTAATCATCTCATTTCTGTAGGAAAATAGAGGATAAAGAGAAGACACATACTCCATGAAGAGAGGCCTGGCCACAGTGTCAGCAGAAGTGTGTGCATGATGGAAGAGTGTGTAGAGGAAGGGGAGAAGGGAGTAGCGAAGGTTCAACGCACTCCGCATGGCTGCCTGGGCCTTCTGCCCAAATACATAGGGCTCCTGGGGCTGAGGGACACAGACACATAGAAACACACAGACAATGAGAAGATATAGAGTTACCTCTATTCATAATACATGAAACAAATGGATGTTCTAGACACAGTGGAAAAACACATACAGGGCAGACCCCTACGTCATAATAAAACACACAAACAGTGTCTCTGTCTCACAGCGTTTGGCTTGTCATTGTGGTTTCTCATAAATGGGTAGAAGGACCCAAGCTGCATCCATCGTACACATAACTCCTCAGTGGTGTTGCCTCCGAAGCCACAGATGTCTGCCCCCACAAGGGGCACCCCGAACAGGCTGAACTGCAGCACCGCTAGAGGGGAACAGGTACAAAAGGTCAGTCGAAATCTATCAAATGACCTGAAGTGACTTTAAAAAAAAAAAGCTATTTCTGATGGTTCAGTTGAACCTTTTATTCTACCACATACAGATCTGTCAAAAACAAGAGTGGAGGCCATCTCAATATCAATATGTCAAAACTGAATAACCACTGAAGAATTACATGCATTGAAATCTGTGAAAACGTATGAACATAACAACAACCAGGGATGGAGTATCGAAGCTGCTCCCAGTCACTCCTGACGTCTCCTGTCCACACTCCAGAGAAGCGTCCGATGCCAGGGTAGGAGGAGCGAGACAGGACGAAGGGTCTCTTCCCTCGTACCTTCATGAGAGCACTGAGGATGGCAACCAAACCCGACATTAATACAGTAGCAATAAATAATAAACCAGTTCCAGCAAAAATAGCTCTGCAAACTGCATCCGATCGCTGCAGGGTCCAACCTGTGCGTGGCATAGGCTTCTGTCAGTCCATACATGTTGTGCAGGTTGTAGTGAGTGGACAGTTTCTGCTGAGCCGACACGCATAGAGTTCCTGAGTTCAATTGGCCTCCAACCACCCCTGTTTGTATGACATTCAGAGAGACACACAGGCTACACATTAATGCAACACATGTAGCAATGAACAGATCGGTTATGTGTCTACAGTCATTTACACTGTATCTTTTGCAATATCAATACATGTAATTAATATATAAACTGCCTGTAATGCTAGTCAGGTGCAGCACTGATCCAGTGCACTTACTGGGTGTGTAGGGCGGGTTCTCGAGATCATTGTCAGGACAGCCCTCCACCGAGCCTTGCACAAAACTGGCTGGCTCATTCATATCCTGTTTGGAGCACGGGAGAAAAACAACAGAGGATAAGCTATTCTTTATGTGATTCTAAGGTGCAAACAAACTAAACACACAACCACAAAATCAATCATACCTGATGTCTTGTGTCTTAATGATAGCATTGGTGGCTAAATAACTTAGGCACTGCGTGTGTGTGTGTGTGTGTGTGTGTGTGCACAAATACTCACAATCCATAGACCATCCACAGGAACGTTACAATGAAATTCTCTGATGCAGTCCTCCCACCAGCGTCTGGTCTCTGGGTTGGTGAAGTCAGGGAAGGCTGTTGGACCTGGCCAAACCTAGACACACCGTATGAGAATGTGCCAGACTGCGTGCATTAACACCCACACCCAGGTGAAGAGAAACACACATAAAATACACACCTCACAATGGAAAAGAAAAGCCTACATCCCGAGAAAAAAAAAGAAGTCTAACCTTCCCTATCAGGATGTGTCCTGTAGCATTTTTAATGAAGACGTCTCGTTTCAGTCCATCGTCAAAAGGCGAATAAGTTCCAGGGGGGCTGGTGCTGCTGATCCCCGGGTCCTTAGGCAGACACCAGCAGAGCATGACTCAGTCACAAGTTAAGGACGTTTTGCCGCCATCTACTGGATAAACATTGCTACTTGTGCATCACTTATGCTCATTTGAAAAAAATTACACACTACAACCGATTTAAACGACTGATATATTATGTGTATGTGATTTCCCTTTTTGAATTAAATGCTCAAATACTGACTGATCGTTAAATAAGCATTATCAGTTTGTAAGGTATTTTAAACTTAAAGATGTCACACCAGGATGAGGACGTATTTCATGCCTCTCTTATGAAACTCATCCACCATCTCTGTGAGGTCCCCAAATCGCCAGGGATCAAAGGTGAATACCCTGCCCTTATCCGCATAGTCCAGATCATTCCACTGCACATCCTGGTGGTGAAAAAAGCAAAATGATCTGAAAGTGAGTTTAATTGGATGTCAGCATTGGACACGGACAATGCGTTCAAATTAATACATGCAATACAATTTTCACACATGCACAAAACCTTTCTCCAATTTTGATACAAATTTGTACATAATAAGTGCACATATCAATTATTACTTCCATTTTATAGAGCTTTGTGAGTACTTCATTTACCATGGGAAAATTTGCATTGTGCATGCGTTGTGCCACATGCCGGGTTGTATTAGTGGTTGTGTAACCCCAGCGACACAGATGAAAGCCCAATGACCAATATGGAGGCATCATAGGATAGCCTAGGGATAAATGACAACAGTGAAACACATAAACACATCCACTCTTTTCTAGGTTGCCTCAGGGCTCATTCAAATATATTAACTACACACAGTTACACGTTTTCAACTTAAAAACTACACATTTCTCTTGTTGGTATGTATATATGCCAATTGCTCTTGCTATCTGGAGGTATGTTACTAAATGTCAACGCTGAAAAGACATACCAATGACCTGGAGGTACTGTCGTATAACACTTCGAGGGTCAGGACCCAAGAAAATGTACAGATCCAGGATTCCACCGATAGCCACCCAGGTGAGAGCGGGGGTCGGCTGCAACATCACCTCTACAGAGACATTTGACAGATACTTAGCAATAATAAGTATTCTCATATGCTTGAAACATTTATTCTGTGGTGGAAGGTGAAGACAAAA
Organism: Lateolabrax maculatus; assembly: GCA_031216445.1. Lineage (NCBI taxonomy): Eukaryota > Metazoa > Chordata > Actinopteri > Acropomatiformes > Lateolabracidae > Lateolabrax > Lateolabrax maculatus. The sequence continues at coordinate 15,422,078 of CM062216.1, read as the reverse complement.
AAAATGGCAGTGTGATGCAGTGTTTGTCTTATCTGAACAGATAGCTTTGTACCAATGGCATTGCTGTTAAGAAGGAAAACTCCATGTGCCAAGCCGTCCCCCTCCTGTACTATGTAGAGTGGGTGGGAGCCATAGAGGTTAGCATCAGCCTGTTGAGAAAGATAAGTGTCAACATTTACAACTGGAACGCACATCAGGAAAGAGGCAGGAAATGAGGAAAGCTTAATAAGGACTGTTTTCCAGGAACCGCTTGCCGCAAAATGCTTCACGTTCCAATAATTCGGAAAGTTCTAATGTGCTATAAATTAAAAGGAAGGGATGATTATAGTTTGCATAATAGACATCACTGACATGTTCCAGAGACCTTTTTGGCTTGTGCCCTTTAAAGCAATACAACGACGACTTGCAACCCCTTCTCAAGGGGTTATATGTCTTTGGGTTGTGAGCAGTTCAACCAAAGAATGATGTTCCCTTCTACTTTTGTTATATTCAGATTTTAGAGTATTGAAGTAGTTAAACTATCCAGTAAGATTAGAGAAAAATAAAGTTGGGAGCCACTGCAATAGACTCACATGAGGCGCCATGTCTCTATTCCAGAGAGTCAGAGAAGTCCAGTTAAGGTCCAGGAGGAGGGAGGTGTAATGCTCCCCAAGACCAGACACAAGGGAAGAGGCCAGTGCGGTGGACAGCTGCAGGTACTGGTCAGCAAACAGCAGAGGAGCCACCGTGGTGTTCATACTGGACAGGCACGGGCACAGAGAACAAACAAACATGCACTACATGATGATCATGATTAAGAAAATCATCACATCACCAAAGATATACTGTATGTACATAAATAGCTGAATAAAATACACAAATGTACTAAAATTAATAAATGAAAACGAATGAAGAAGAGCTGCAAAATACAAATGAGGGTGCAATGCATTATTGAAAGTGTAGGCTACAGGTTACAATGAGGTGCATTAGTGGTCCTATATTACTATGTTAATGTACAGTATATATACAGTATATACACATTATGGTGCAAAGTGTAAATTACAGGCATAGAAATATACAATTAAAAGAAAACTCCGTATTAACTTTATTAACTGAAATCTACTGTAAGCAGAAAATGGGACTTAAACAGTAGAAATAGGCACAAGCTGATGAAGGAAGAGTGAGTAAGTTGTTTATAATGATAGACATCGGTAAGGTTACACAGACGTTACTATGATGCCATTTATATAATGCACCCTATATAGAATGACACTGAAGAGAACTACTCACACCACTCTTCCATTGGATTTTCGCCGCACTATGAAGCCAAATGGGTCAGACTGGTATTCAGTGGTATAGAGGGCATCTTGGGTATCTGCTTCGCTCTGAGGAACCCCAGCCGGGAGCTTGACTTCGTATCGCTGAGATGCCGGGTCCTTTAACTTTAAAGAAAACAAATGCACATCCTAATGAACAGCGCATGTAGGGTCTAATCTCTTGACCTCAATGACTAGAGGAAGACATAGTTCACTCTTGCAGGATATATTTCCACTCAAACTACATTACAGTCATTTATACTTCACACGCAAATCAACGGGGAACTCAAGTGGACCCTCCTTTATTTCCTGTGTCGTGTCCTCTGAACTTAAAGAGTATCTGGTACTCACAGTGAGGTGAAAGCAGCCTGCAGTCTCCTCTGTGACTTCAAGGAGTAGAGTGGCGATATCTCTGGGGAGGTAGGAGGGGGTGGCACGAGTCAGGGCCGCAGCCCGGCCTCGTGCCGTGGGGGTGAAGGGCCCCATCTTGTAGCCAGGGTACAAGCTGGGGTAGAAGCACCACGGTGGTCCTGCAGAGTCAGGCAGAGGGCCATAGCAGCACCCCCTCTCTGCACACTCTCTCTGGCTGAGCAGCCTGTCCCTGGCACAGTCAAAGCGACTCTCTGGGGCCATGGTGCATTTACTGTCTCTGGAAATATCAGTCTCCCGGGAGCTTTCAGGGTGGACTCCCCTGGTCTCCCCTGAATTGTCTGGTGGTTTTGCCGGACTGTTATAAACAACCCTTTCGTGTGCTTTGGTTTTATTTTGGTGAGCACTGGCCGATCCAACCAGTCTGGTGTCACGGTTGGAGGAGAGGTTCATGTACAGACATGTTGACAAAGCCAAGGCGAGCAGGAGCACAGCTGCGGTGAAGTTGGGCAGCGGCTCCATGCTCTCTGCAGAGACGCGCTGGACGTGACCCTGCAGTCGTCCCTGCAGACGGCCGTTCAGGGACAATCACGGACACTCACAGTTTGGTCACTTTGTGGGTGTTGGGCCGTTTTTTTCCCCCCCACGGGCTCGGCGGCTGCTGCATCGGTCAGCTGTTAGCGAGCAGTTCGCCATCGATCAGTTCAATGTCGGAGCCGTGATTTAGCGTTTCCCTCGACAAACGACGTGCAGTGACGAGCAGCGGCGGAACCATGGATGTATAAAGCATGGATGTATAAAGAGAACTGGACACAGGGTTGGAGGCGGGGCCTCGTTCATCCCTATGGAAGTTGCTCAGTGGCGCATGAATCAAACATCCGGGTATTCAGAATGCGGAAGTGTACAGATTTTCCCGCTCTGTTGGGCCCATAGAGCATGCGCACTAGCGTTTCCGTAAGCCCCGCGCCCCAGCCGCTCGGGCTCGTTCACGTGAATGGCGGAATAAAGTTACTCCGGATCCAGCTGTTAGTGAACTTTACAACTTTTAGGACCTAATGATTTAAATAAGGGCTATTCAAGTGTTAGAACTGGGTAGTTGATGTACCTCAAAAAAATAATCCACTGAGTTACAGACGTTTCTTTCTCAATGTTTCTCAAAGGGCTGAAAAACTTCCCCTGGCACTACTTCTCATCCTTTCTCAGTTCTAATTCTTGTGAATGAACGAAAATAACACTATTAATGTACTTTCAGACATAAAACAATAATGTGTCAGTCATAAAAGAAAATGTATAGGCTAGAACAACCAACACTATCAAAGTGATTCAAATCAGAAGCCTTACTGTGATGTTTGGTTTCCTGATAGACTCGTGTAGTTTCATCATTTCAGGCTTAAATCTTTATTAAATATTTCATGTTGTGTTGTATTGACCTCCAAATTTGTCTACTGATGATACAGTCCTAATTCTAAATAAAAAATAATACATTCATGTATGTTGCAGATAGGTTATGTGCCATTAATTAAAACTATTTGATAAGTCAAACACACTTAATGTGAACACCTGTAAATCTGATGACACACTGATTAAACTGAGGTACATACTGTACACTGATACAGAAAATTCCCCTGTGTTGGTTAACTTTTAGTTTTTAGGTAATTTTATAATTTCTAAAGCTATGTGGTTTAGCTCTGACATATGTAGTAGGTATTGTGGTGTATTTTCTTACGAACATTACATACTAGTTCATTTATTACTCCTGATGAAGCAGCTGAATGTGAAGTGTGGTCATAAAAGAGTTCACAAGGTGACTTCTCTACAAGGAATATGTTTTTAGAGACCTTTTGTCTCTCTCTAAAATGGAATACCATATGTCCTTAAAGGGTAAAGATTGAGGGGGCAGAAGACAACAACAGATTTTGGTCCCATGATCGGTTGGTTGTTGTTTTTTGGCTGGAAGTATAAAGCTAACCCATGGGAAGAAGGAGGGAGGATGGAATAGGGAATTGGCAACGGAAGTGCACCTCAAACTCACTTGTTTTTGCGAATAAAGTCCTAATTAGTCAAGACAAACGAGTGGCGGCTCTTTTCTTTTCAAGCAACTCCACAGACCAACTTTGGCAGCCTCAGGAAGATACAACAGTATCATAATGAAAAGATGAACAGACAAAGCTCTTTTGACTGTTACCATGTGTAAAATAAGAACATCATGAAGCACTTGTAATTATGTCCCTTAGCATCTTTGCTGAAAAAAGATAAACATCTCATAATTTTACTTCAATAGGCATCACTGCAGAGTTGCAATGTATCTTTTTTTTAAGTTACTTTTCTTGGTTTTGGTGTATAATGTGCACACACTGTGTAACCGTTAAAATATTCATAAGTCTTATGGACAGTGTTAAAATAAGTAGTTCAAAAGCTTGATGTGAAGTTTATTTTTAAAGTATAGGCTTAACAAGTATGCCTAATAAAGTCTGGTAGTTGCTGGTTGATGTATTTTTTCCAAGGAATGACGACATCAAACTACAATTGAAAAAAAAAAAGGGTTTATTGTATTCCATGACATGTTTTGCACATATTTAAAAACACTAATGTTAACAGAGTCAAATATTTCTTTATTTTAATAATAATTCATGTTTCTATCAAAAACAAATCCCGTTACAAATTTAAAAAAGAATATGTATGCACTGTGGCCTGACTGGCTTCATTTGTAGTTTAATCTTCAGGACAAGTAAGTATATTCAACATTTTTCTGTTGCATATCGTTATGTTTACACATTCTTTTCCAACAGGCATGTACATAATGTTGCTCTTTAGCTCTTAATACATTCATTGTTAAAACACTGTTACAATTTCCATGAAAATAGTTGCGTTTATTTCCATTGCTTTCTACACTGTATCAAGAAAATATAAAAGATTGAGTGTAAGCTATCATGATCTACTACAAGTCCAGATGTTTAGGAACAGTTCACACTTAGAGCCAATATGAATTTTATGCTTTGTTTAAAGCTGACTGTGGATATATACTAGATTCTGAATGCTCATTCAAGTCAATAGACTTGAGGTACCAAACAGCCACTACACACTTTATTTCTGTTTAGCTGCTTTCAGCTTCCAAAGGATAACACCAAATGTGAGCCAGTTAGCAAAATACAAGTGCAAGTGCTCACTTAAAAAGCATTGGAAATCCATTTTGATGCCAGGTGTGAACTGCAGCCCATCTGAAGTGGATCTACAAACAATCTGAAAATAGCAGGATATGTTTCTAAACAGAGACTTCTGTACAGACTTCAGAGTAACAAATTCAGTTTACATTGTTATTACCCTCATAATCCAGAGTGAATCATGTCATAGTCCATGTTCATACACAAAAGCTTTTTCACACTTAAGCTGTATTTTTTAGTAAACTTGCATACATATATACATGTATAAGACGGTAAAAATGCTGAATGTACATATCAAACTATCTTACATCTTACAAAACAATGCAATACTCAAACTATACCATGTGCTTCACAATTTTTTGTGTGGTCATATATTGCCTACTTGACAAACTGTCATCTTTTCTTGCTCTTAGTAGTGAGGTAGATACTAGGCCCACACTTCAGCAAGCTGACATACAGCCATATGTGACAGGATCATTGTTTAAAGACAAACTATTTTTTCACAACAATGTTGCAGGCAACAGGGCCTCTAAAGGTAAATCCCAGGTAGAATGTGATGTTTTCATTACCATGAGGCACTGAAGGTACATAAAGAGGCAGGATATTAAACCTCTTATTATGTGGGCCTTCAAGGTACACCACTCCATCTTCAGTCCATCCAGGCACACGTTTCAGTATCTTGGCAATCTCAGGGTTCTTCCATGCCTCTCCACTAAGCCACTTCATGCGTTTCTCAGACACTGAAAATGCCTTTGTGATTCTTTCAAACTTTTTCTTGTGGACAAATTTATCCAATCCCTTTCCACTGCCCAAGAAAAAATGGGTGTAAAGCCTTCTCTTCCGCTGAGGAATGTCCTTCATCTTGGTCCGGTAGTCTTTTTCCAGGTGTTCAACAGCCGATTGCACAATTTCATATTTGGTTTCTTTCTCAATGTCTGTGTCATGATCCTCTGGCCAGAATAGCAAGGTAAGCACAAACAGGGCACTTGGTAAACATTTCCTTTTATCAGATGGGAACTGACGACAAAGTGCCTGTAGATCTTTCATGCGAGTGACATTTTGAGTTTGTGGGGACAGACAGTTCAGGGAAATGTGGGCCACTATGTAATTGACAATATCCTGTTGGCTTAATTTGGCCTTTATTGGATTGCTGGGGTAGAAAGACAGGATTGTCTCTAGGTGACATACTGCATCCCTCTGGTCAGTTAGCTTGGAGAGGATGGATGTTATGTTACCCCCGCCAAGATGATAGATGATCATGCGTTTTTGGAAAGGAGATAAATTGGCTGGGATTGATTGTTCATGTTGTAGAACTGCTTCACTGAAGTACTTCCCATACTCAGAAGATTTTTTTGCCAACCATCTCAGTGGCTTCTCCTCAGGACTTTCAGGTGTGTCTCCTTCATCTCCACCTATGTCTGTCTGGAAGTAACTGAGGTCTTCTGAGATCCATTCCAAGGCATCTTGCATTGTCTTGTGAAGTTTTTTCAAACGGCCATGTAATGGTTCCCAGGCATGTTCAACTTCCTTGGGAATGTAATCTGTTAACAGGTACTTCATACACTCTGAATGGCCATTCGCTCTGTTTGCAAACACGTCCAAAGATGAGATCAGTTTGAGCAGGCTGCATCCAACCTCAACTTCAGAAAAAAACCCTGAACTGTTAACGTTTTCCAGTTCTGCATCAGCTGCTTTCTCACATTCTTGAAAACACTCCAGGGCTTTCAGTGCAGTCTCCACAGCATCTGCTATATTTTGAGCTGTCTTTGGTACATTGTCATTGTCAATAGCTTTGCATTTAGCTTGGAACCATTTCCTGTACACCTGCCCTTTAGTGTCGAGTATGTATGAGTTGCTGGGCAGCTGTTTTGCTGCTGTCTCTGCCCAGTGTTTTGCCTCTTCAAATTTCTCATAAGTATAATGAAGACGAGCAAGTTGTTGTGCAAAGAATGGATCTTTATGGAAAAGCTGGAACGCTTCCTTGAGTAACTCGATTGCTTTGTCTGGCATTTTTTCACCTTCAGTTCCTTTATCTGGGCATTTCTTTATTCCACACACATGCTCAATCAGAGGAGAGAAAGAACTATCATATTCGTCTCCTTTGCTTATTCTGGATCGCCTCATAAAAAGTGCTCTCAAAAACGACAGATACTCTTCCCTTCCAAATCTGTGTTCGAAAAGCACATTCTCACGGAGCAAATCCATTGCCACACTGCTTTGGGTCTGTTGGTTCCCCAAAAGTTGCTGGAGAATTTCCTTTGCAACGAGTGGGTGGATGATTCTGATTGATTCAATGTGCGTCTTGTCATCTCTAAGGTGCAAGAAAACTAGTCTAGCCTGATCACCGAGTGATCTTTCAAAGTCATGTTGCCGAAACCTTTCCAAGTGAATGGTTAAGGCAAGCAAAGCCTCACAATGGGATTGGGAGATAAAAGAGTTTTGAACATAAGTGTTCAGCAGTGCTACATAGAGAATGAGGCGAGTTACAACAGACTGACGGTTCAGACCTTGGAGCAAATGTTCCACAAACTGTCGAATGTAATTCACTTGGAATCCTTCACTCATCAAAACAAATGTCAGGATGAATTCAGGCTGATATCGTTCCTCAAGTGCCTCTCGTTTTCCAGAAAACTTTCTCTTCTCTTGAGCAGATAGTTTGTGAGTGACAGACACATTCTGTAATGGAGACTCCGTGCATCTCTTCTCTGGATTATGGGATCGTCTGCAGCTCAACAAAATGAAACAAAGAGTTCCATACTGGATTCTTTTGGTATTAATGGCAACTTCTAGTTCATTCCTGAGATCATCTAGATATTCTTTCTCTGAGTCTTCAATGAGGAGCAGCACAGGAAGACACCTCTGTGGATCTTTTTCTTCATATTCTCTTAGTTCAACTGCATGTTGTGCAACAACAGCAGCTGAGTAGGAAGGCTTCACAACTGCACACCTTAGATCTTTCCTGTTGTTCCACAGCACCTGTCTTGCCACAGTGCTTCCACCACTTCCTGGATGATGGTAGATGTTTATACTATTCACCGGAGTTTGATCTGCATTCCATTTCAAAGCGTCATTGAGAAGTCTGGAAACCTCATTATAAGCATCTCTTTCGATTACCTCTCCAACATACTTCTGCTCAGCAAGCCAGAAATTCAACCAGTTCACTTTCCCACCACGGTAGAACTGGCGTTCAATGTTTGCTTTCTCCTCATTGATGAAGTCTTCACTTGTTTCATCACAATGATCGACTGTCAGAATTTCAAGAGAATACATCTGTTCCTCTACTTGTTTTTCAAAAAGACATGTTGCTTTCACAAAGACTGGCAAGTGTTTGCTGGCACATGCTTTAATGGGTTGAATTTGCTGCACAGTTGCATTAATGTGACTCATTTTCATCCCAACAACACTGGAATTGTTCACAGTTTCTTTTCCACATGAGCCCTCTGCAAAGCTTTGCCACTTCTGGAAGTTCTTCTGTGATTCACAGATGCAGATGATGTTTTCATGGCCCTCCATGTATGTGAAAAACTCATAAAAGGTGTGCAAGAGTGGTTTCTCAACTGGTGACGTGAGAAGAAAAATGACCTGGAAAGTTCCTTTTGGCAAGATTTGTTTACAGATCAAAGACACAGATTCTCGCAGCACAGACACTTTTGTCTTGATCCAAGTCATTTCATCACATGGAGTTTCATTTCCTTTGAAGTCAGTGCGGCCAGTACAAAAGATCCAGCTAGTTTGCTCGAATAAATGCAAGTGGCTTATGAATTCTTTGACACTCGTGTCACCAGGTATCCTATAGCTCTGCAGAGAATGCATGTTTGCTGCGTGATGCTGAAGGTATCTACTGCAAAGACCTGATATCTTTGAGTCTGGGTCAAAGTCAAACACACAGAATATGTTCATGTTAAGCAGCCAGTCAATGTTGCAAAGGTCGTCAGGTTTGAATTTGTTTGTGACGAGTATGAACCATTTCTCCTGTTCAATGAATTTCTTCCCACTTGTCATTAGCATTGTGAGTTTCCTTCCGAGATCTTGGCAGATGTCAGGAGCACTGAGGAACTGACTCTTCTCTGCTTCTTCTCTTTGAGCATCCCGATCTCGGACTCGCTGGTAAAAATCACTTAGGTCTTTGTCACTCACTGGCTCTGTTTTTGAACCCACCCTCCGCAGAATTGTTTCTTTCTCAAATTCTACTTTGTTAGTTGACTCTTTGAAGTTTGGCAGACGAACTGCATACACCTTGCTTTTAACAACACTAATTGAAGGCACAATGTCAACCTCTACCACATACCTTTTTTCTGTACTTTCTCGATCCATAACCTCAATGAACCTTGGTGGCCGCACGCACTGGCGTACATGATCCTTGTCAGAGGAGATACTTCTTTCAATGTAGTCCAAAGCATCTACATAAATGTCTTTCTCTTTTATAGGGACACCAATTATCTCACCGTGCACATATCCTTCATCCTCCTTGCTGTCCATCACGCCAAAGTGTATTGTGCCATTTGATCTGATATTCATACAGCCAATTGCAAATTTAAGAACCTCTTTGGCAAACTTAGCTTGGAGTCTTGTGCGCTCCAATGTAGCAGCTACAGAAAAAGACTTAAATTCATGGCATGGCGATGTCAGATTAAAAGCACCTGATTCGGGTTGCAGGACTGTGTGCTTTACATATATGAAATCAATCCCTTCTTGATCAAATGGTCGTGGTCTGCAGTCTTCCTTAGAGGTCAACACACATTGTTCCTGAGCAGTTTGTCTCCCTTTTAAGACATCTTGATCTCTCTCAGGAATCTGTGCTGGAGGACCTTCACTTGTTGTAGGAAGAAACTGAATCGATTTCTGGTTGTTTTTCTGTTCCAACTCAGTTTGTTTGCCACTGGTGGGCTTTTTCTGCTCTTGACACCTTTGCTTGGAGTTGATGAGCTCATCTCTCTTTTGAATAATCAAATGAGCAGGCCCTGATTTCATGCAAATCTTTGTCTTCAAAAAGTCCTCATTCAGTGCAAGAAGGATCTGTCCATCTACTTCTTCCTCACAGAGCTTTTTTATGTACTGCTCCTTCACACCAATAGATCTTAGCCAAGAGCTTACTTGAGATTCAGTCCAATTCTTGGGTGACTGTTCAGATTCGTCAGCTGTATAGTTAAAAAAGAGGGGAAAAAAGCAGTAGGTTTGATTATAAATAACAGAATCAGAGAGGCACTATAGTTCTCTTCCACACTTCAGGCATGTTTGGTAGTTGTACAGTTTGGCCTCAGAACAAGCTGTTAACGCAACACTGACATCACCTTTTAAAATGGACACCGTTTTAGCTAGGGCTGTCGCAATAACCGCAATATTGCAATATCGCGCTATTGACAAGCCAATTGCAGAGGATGGCAAACAACCGCCACAACTGCTATTGGTGTTGCCAGGTCATTTTGTTGGGCCTAAGCCCCGAATGTTTTGAGTGCAGCCCAGAATATAATTTAAAATGTAAGCCTATGGCCAGATTGACAACTTCACAGCCAGTTATCTTTGGTCTCCACCAACTCGTGAGGGAAATATGTGGCTCTTAAGTTCCACCAGCTAGTCACTAATTTTGTCTGTCTGGTGTTCTGGGCAGGTAGTGCACAGTGGGTTTATCAGAGTTATACTATACCATCAAAGCGCTTTTGCTGAAAACAGTCGTCTTAGATGCCGGCGTGTTTGACAGTTGCACATTGCAAAATAATGTGAAACTCATTAGCATCATCGCTGCTGGAAACTTCAAGCCTGCTAACGTGTTAGCAAGTTAGCTCAGGTGGCAAGTTCGTTTTCGAGCTCTACTAAAATCCACGGATATTAACATTTCCTGGGGGACAATATCATGAAAAACAGTGCTCGTATGGAACAATGCCACCATCTAATTAATGAAGAGTGTTTTTGGATAAACACCCATCTCTGGACTGTTGGCACTGTGCAGTAGCAGTCCGTGTAGAACGCCTGGTTATAATCATGGACACAATTTGTAAATTTGGACAATGTGACGATGTGCATTGTTTAATATTGAGCATATAACAAATATAAAAATCTAATATAAACAAAAGAGTTCCAGGTCCCTTGCCATTTGTAACAGTTAAACAGTGGGACTTTTGCAAATTTAAATTATTTGGTACAGCCAAAACCAGTGGTGCACAAGGGAATATTTAGATATTAACACTTTAAAAGCAGAGGGTAAAAACATAAGATAAATTTCAATGCACACTGCTCAAACTACTACATTTCCCTTGCGAAAACTGAAAAAAAAGGACATCCCATAAAAACCAACTTGTCACTCCACTCACCCATGATTTTCTTTCTCCTTTTGTCACATTATCAACTTTGAGGTTTACTTATTATCACCTTCCATCTGCAAAATAAAACATTATAAAGTTACATTCAGTCCATTATAATCTATACAATACCCACCCCTGCCACAGCCTGTTCACCCTGCTGCCCTGTTATGTCGGACTTCTTATGCACATCATGGTGATGTGTTTAAATCGGACCGTATGAAATACATTTACAGGTGAAACATTCAAAAGCATATAATGTAAGACAGGTGAAATTATTAAAATAAACTTAAAATCAAGTGGTTGCGCAGCAGAGCTATATTTAAAAAATAAATAAATAAAATTGATTGTCGGTATAAATGTGTCTTAAGACAGGATTTGAAAGCGGAAACAGTGTCGGCAGATCTGGAAGACTGTTCCAGAACAGCAAATGCTCGATATATAATATAATAGATTAGGCTTATAAAAGAATGGGAATGGAAATAAGGAAGTAACTGAATTTATAGTCCAAGACAAACCACATTCAATACAACATTCATAGCCTAAATAGTAGCCATACTAATACACATTCTTATTAATATACCGGTAGATATCATTAAATTACTGAGACTTAGGCTAAATAACACAATTGACTACAGCCACAGATCAACGCCAGCTACATACCTGGTGAGAGACCATACTGACTCAGCAAAAAACATTACAATGGCAAGCAAATTAAATAGGCGATCGTTGTTCTTACCGTGGATAAACACTGAGGAGAAATCACGCTTCGTCCATTTTATCTTCTGAACTAAAAAGAAAACAAACCTGCAGCCAAATTGTTCAGCCTCTGTTACAGAGTTACTCGCAGGAATGATCTAACATCCCTCGACGTTTTCCTTATATCCTGCTCTCTGCTGGGCTGGGCTGCAGCCACTGCGCCTGCGCACCCTCTAAAGTTTCGTTTTTGAGGAAATACATGGGTAATACGTGCAGACCAGGTGCAGACTGCTGAACTTTAGACATTTACTCCATGATTTACGCCCCTGTGCATGAGTCAAAGAACCACCTCCCACAACTATGGGATGTATAAAGGGAACTGGATACAGCGTTGGAGGCAGGGCCCCGTTCATACATCCATGGTTCATACGTAGATTATACTAAAAAGTTTGGTGGCCAACTTTACTTTTCACTTTTAATCACTTTTGCTATGTAGTGCCTTACAAATCCCGTACATCCATGTATATAGGCTACTGCATGCCACAATATCATCGTCACGTGTACACTCATGTTTTTATATGCAATTGACAAGCCAAACAACAGCAGATCATACATTGAGTGTATATTATTAAACCAATACATATCATATAACCTGTTCTGTGTGTAAATTGATGTCAAATATGTCGTCAAGGTGATAGGTAGCTGGATACAGTAAACAATCTATGAAAGTTATCTTCTCTGCAAAAAAGTTATTTTGGGAGTGTAAAAAAATGTAAAAAAAAAAACAAACAAGTGAAAGCGTTCAGAAATATACTACATTGACTGCAGATTAACAGTTAACAGGTAACACGTGGCTATAAGTCATTGTGTCAGTGAAATCAGCATGTGTGTATCTGCATTTGTATTACCCTAGTTAATGGAATAACGTTGGGATACGATTCCGACTCCCATGTTTCGTTCATAAATGCAAGGAGGCTGCACTGCTGACTGATCAATTATAGACTTGCAAAATAAATACCAGTTTGTCAGGGCAGCATTAGCAATGAGGAAAGACTACTGTTTTTAGCCAACAATCACCATACTGTCCCTGACTTTGAAGAGCCATTGCTGACAGATATGTGTAGAATAAAGGCAGAGATATTCATCCAAAGTGAAGTGTATAATGCATATCAAAGCTACTGTAAAGCATTTACATTTAGAATCAAGTTCCACAGAAAGGCGGAAGGGAAACAGGCCAAGTGAGTCGGACAGCTGCACAATTTGTATGTAAGCCAGGGTTTTACCATTTGGGCTGTAAGATAGAGAGTTAATGCAGTTCATGAGAAGTACAGTACCATTTATCACCACGTTACCATGTAACTTTTTTGTGCCACACCCCTGCATTAATCATGAAATTACTGTTTACCAGATAGTAACAGTACTGTATGAACAAAACAGCAGGTCATGTCATTGGGCGTTAACAGGTTTAATGAGATAAAAAGGAGAAATGTTTTAAAAACATTATAAAATGTTTTTGTTGCATAAAAGGAGCCGTTTGGCATCCTTACTGGGTACCTGGACCACTACTACTGGCTCCTGTTTCTCATTGAGCAAAATTATGACATACCACAAACCTCACATCCTGATATGTCAGTTAGTTTTACATATATTAACACGTTTGTCAGTGTGACGCAGGGCACAATGAATCACACACACTGGCTCTGTACAGCTAGCTGCTTGGAGCACTTGTAAATAAAAACATGTGTGACGTGTAAGTAGTTTCTTTTAGGCACTGACTGTGTATACATATTCCATTTTTCCACAAACTCTGTCTTGAGATGCAGCAATCAATCAACAAGCAAAATCTTAGTATAAAAAAAATAGAATTTAATGAGCAAGTCATTAACTTCACTTTGACACCCTTGAAAAGTTATTATACATGAGAATTCTGCAGTCTGACCTCTAAACTCATATTTGACTACATAATCACATGAGAATAAAATTACCTACTGTATTCAGATGCCACCCTGAACAACCTTTGGAACAGTCCACTCTTTCGGAGTCAGCACAATAGTCTTGATTGACAAAAGAGAAGCAGTCTAGCAGCATTAACTGGAATCAAGCACATTTAGCATAGTCAATTTTAATCTGTACCCATAATGCACAGTGATATTTTAAAAAAAGGCACATTGGCCACATTTTATGATTAATCATCAATGATCCAAATTCTGAATCTGTCTATACAAAAATATACATACAGTATCTGTGCAGTGAACAGGCTCACAGAGAAATACACCATTGCACAATAAAACTACCCCAAAACATCCAGACATGTTTCCCACAATAGAGGCCAAATATTTTTGGGACAAACACTGTTTTTGGACATTCCGTTAAAAATAATAATAATAATAATAAAAAAATCTCTTTGCTCAGTCCAACAACACCCTGTTGGTTATCTGACTTCCACGAGGCAGAGACACTTGTGGACGGTTCTGTTTGGGAACATGTTAACCAAGGTGAGCAGAAGGCACTTAACTAAGGGCGCAGCTGCTGCGCTTGGTGGTGGATCCCAGGCACTGCAGGCCTGGTCCTCACCAGCTCACGGTGCAGCAACTGAGCCCCACTCTGTGTCCACTCTTCAAGGTAATGCTCCCGTCTGTGCTGGGTCCACCCGACTCTGGTCCACCTGACTCTGGTCCAGTCCGACTGGTTCATTGTCCAGTGTAGAAGGATCTGGCAGTGTTTGCATCTCAGACTGACTGGATTCCCTTAGCCTGAGAGGATCTGTAGGTGATTCTGAGGCAAATGTGGAGTCCACTATTTGACTGTGCAAGTCAGACTGTGTGGACAGTGCTGCCGCTGCTGGCTGCACTGTTTGAACGGGCAAAGGTGAAGATACAGGCTCATCTGGTGATGTGGAGGGCCCTGATTCAGCAGGTGTTGCGTGAGAGACCTGCACAGGCTGTGAAGAATGTGTAGGTTCCTGGGGCTGTGAGGAGGGTGATGATGTGTGTGTTGGCAGGTGTTGAGTACATGGCTCATTTTGTCTTTGTGGCCCGAGATATATGTACTGGGCCTGTGTTTTTGCAAGCTGCTCTGCAGTGGAGTAGTAAGGCAAGAATGGCCTCTCAGGTGCACAGGTCCGCATGGCCAGGTAAGTGTGCATCAGCAGGTGGGGGAAGCGGGAGGTGAAGTAGGAGACAAAGTCATCAGGGATGGAGCCCAGAGTGTCCTGTACCTCAGAAGGCAACTCTCTGTAATGGTGTTTCTGTTGAAGGAAAATCAAAGTTAAATCCAACAGTAGAGACCAGTTTCTTTCAAACACAAAACATGATAATACATTCCTACCTTGTTTCTCATTGCACGCATCAGGTCTCTGACTGACCCACCCTTGTAGGAGCGAAATTTTCGCAGATCTGCCAAAGAAAGACAAAACCTCATCATTATCCAACAAGGAACTACCTGAACAGAACATCCTGAAATGATACAGCTGGATCTACACAGAGTTTTACGCATCTGGCACATGACGTCTGACTTACTTCAAGTTACTGACAAACAGTCAAAAATATATGCTAAGTATAAAGTAAAAAAAAATACAATAAAAATATAAAAGTAGTTGTTTTGTTTTGTTTTATTTTATATAATGCTGATACACTATGCCATGTAGTATACCCACATAATAATCTCACATTTAACAATGTGTATTTTCCATTTTATAAAAATAGCCTGGTTAATTTGTGACTACATCAATGCCACTTGCTTTACTAGTCAATAAAACCGTAGAGGAAAGAGAACCAGTTGACGTGATATTCAGGTAGAAATGCTGACAGGAAGCAGCAGGCTAACTTCACCACCCACTGTAATATTTTGTGGTAACAGGATGCAGCATTCGGTGCAACTTTGAATGTACATCATGCATGTCAAAGCATTTCTCCAACCAGCTCTAAACTGAAATGCTACCGGAGTCCGTTCATGGCGTGCAATGCTACAGTATAACCCTACGTTTGAAGCAGCACAAGAAATAAGAGGTATTTTACAAAAGGGGACACCAGGAGCTTGTATTTGTATGTTGTGTAAATTAAGCCAGTGTCATACCTGTCTGCAGTGGCACTGTGATATGCTCTCTCCAGTCACCCTTGACAACAGCCCTCCCTCCTCTCTCCAGCTGTCTCACAATTGGTCCGTCCAGCGGCTCCTTTTCTATTCTGTCGCTCACATCCTGCAAGCAACCACAATAAAAACGTCTGTGAATTTCAACTAACATTCCAGTAGTTTTTCTCATTCAGAACAATAACAATAAAGGCAAAACAAAACACTCCTGTAGAAGTGAATTTGGTTCCATTTGCATGAATGAGGTTCAGGTCCAGCACAGTTCACCGTGATGAGAGTATTTGGATATGACCAACAAATTTATAATTTATGGTTTTCATAAATCCTACAAGCTTTTGGAATAAATATTGCGAAGAATCAGCTCTTTATGCAGTCCAATACAGACAACCTGGCATTACTGCCCAAATTACATAAAAACCGCCTGTATTAATGTAAAATGCAAGCAGACCATACATGAGGGTTTATACAATTTCAAAAAGACGTGTGAGCACAGTCTGTAATAGAACAGAACACTTGCAGTCTGTGCTGCACTAAGATGTGGTTTGAGTAAGCAGAGGTTTAAACCACATCGGGGGGCAGCCTAAAACATGTGAACTTTACAATAAGCAGTGAGACTGTGAGACAGGGAAAAAAGTGACTGACTTGAAAGAACTGCAGCTCCTTCTCCAGGCTCCAGAAGAAAGGGTGTTTGAGAACACTCTCAGCTGAAGGCCTCCTATGGGGCTCCATGCTCAACATTTGCTCTATAAGATCTCTGGCTACAATGTCTCCTGGTAAATGACACAGACATGCTGGGTTTGACAATGTGCTCACAAAAAATACAACTTACAACTTACATTGCTGCCAAATAAAGTTCTTTAGTTATTTAGTTCTCACTAAACAAAATTGTAAATATTTTTTTTTTAAAATCATACATTTTTGCCATCAAATATCAATCCCCACAACTCTACCCAAAACTTAAAAATAACCAATCATCCACACTACCCTCTTAACCCGCCTTTATTAATCCACATTAACCACCATTAATCCAGCAACTACTACTATTACTATTGTTGTACAGCTCTGGAACTGAAATCAAAAGCAAAATCTTACTCCTCACCATGTTTGTCAGTTTGCAGATGGTCGAGGGTATATGTGCCCAGTAGAATGTTTGCTTGCCTCTGCAGAGACTTGCCAAAAGGGTGGCTTCCCTGAGAGACCACGTAGTAAAACACACAACCAGCAGAGAAGATATCAACAGCGCAGGTCTACAAGGGAATAGAGAAGTAAAGAATGGAGGAGGTCACAGTGTGGCATATAATGAAACACATTTACCACCAACAATACTTGTACACAGTATCAAGTTATGTATACTAGTGTAGGTTTATTTAGTTAATTTATTTTTGCTGTTTACTATTAGACAAATGGCTACTAAAACACACCCACTAATTGATGCCATTAAGTTTCAGTGAGCTATGAACACTTCTTAAACTTTTTACGTCCTTTAATTGTTTTTTATGTTTGATGTTTGGTGATTGCATGCCTTTTTTCAAAAAGTGTATCATTTTAGGTTTTCTTTCCTGAAGTCTAACAACCAATAAAACTTACAACCACCATGGGATAGCAGATGCTTTACCAGTGACTCACCGGATTATCTTTGCAGTCCTCACTGAGGACCTCAGGGGCGATCCAGCCCTCAGTGCCCGGCACACCAGACCTTCGACTGAAACTGTGGCGGCCCACTGCCAGCTTCTTGCACAAGCCAAAGTCTGAGATCATGGCGCGGACACGACCGTGGGCATTGGGCATGGACACCAGGATGTTGTGGGGTTTCAGGTCTCTGTGAACTGAAGAAAAAGTGTTTACGTGTGAGGAGAAAAATAAGCAGTGTAGAGGTTGTTTAGTAATACAAAACAGCTAAACAATAATATGCTTCTGTATTCAGTGATGAATACCTATGTTGAGAGAGTGCAGGTGGGCCAGTCCTGACATGGTTTGCTGAAGAAGCATAACTGGCTCTAGTCCGTGGCGGTTGAAATCCTTCCTCTCCACATACTAGAAAGATAAAAAAACTCAGTCAGTGTAGTCTCATTTTCACATAGTTTGAAGATGTGTAACACACCATATTACTTATAGCATGGGAAGTCCTTTCATGTAGTGATGCAATGATAAAAGAGCCTGGCTATTTCCTCCACTTATTTAGAAATCACATGGTACAATTACACTAACAGTACAACTGCATGCTAATGACACAAAAAAAGGTAATGCATCATCCATTAAAACTGGGCTATTAAGCTTTCCATTACCTCCTGAAGTGAGGCAGCACACAGCTCAATGGCGATGTACTGGAACTGACGGTCCCTCTCAGTGCAGAAGTAGCGGATGACATTTGGGTGCTCGTCTGACTCCCTCAGCAGCTGAACTTCCCGGTCTGCAAAGCTGAAGCACTCTGGGAGAATTCTCTTCACTGCCACTGGACGGTTGTCAAACTGACCCCTTGTGGAGGAACAATGGAAATACAACACTGTGATATTTCTTCAGTATTTTAAAAATTAAACAAAAGTTTAATAACTGACAGGTTGTTCAGACTTACTTGTACACAATGGTGCCCTCAGCACCATGACCTAAGACCTCTTTGGGACGGAAAGTTATGTTGCCCACTCTGGCAATATTGGAGTCCTCCTCTGAAAAAGACAAATACATAATTTCAGTTACTCAAGCAACAAACAAAAAAAAGAGAGTGTGCACATAATATTCATTTCTCAATCCTTACCTCCGTCTTCATGCTCATTGGCAGAGCTTCCCAGCTCGGACACGGATAGGTTGGAGTGGTTAGAGGCGCGGGGGGTGACGTTGGGGCTGCTGTGGTCTGAGCATTCAGAGCGAGTGCGGGCCACCTCCAAATAGTCGCTGTCGGGGGCCAAACCCAGGCCCACATCTGCAGGGGGGAATGGCTGCTGTCTCTGGAGCAGCTCCAACCTCTCCTCCATCTGTCTCTGGAACTCCTGGTGCTGCAGCTGCTGCTGCTTGTGGACACTCTGTGGTGAGAGACAAGACTATGTGTAAGGCTCTAAGAAAAACAAAACAGTCTGTTTATGAAGTTGTCGGTATGTTGTTTGATCCATCCAATACATAGATAATTCGGACTGTATTCATCCATTATGTCCACAAGTGGATTTGAGACTTATAGTCTTGTCTCTACTTATTAATCAATAGGTAGTTGCAGGCACTCAACACTCCACTAGATGGTGCTGTTCAACTTACTTTGGGGTAGGTAATCACAAAGGCCACCCAGCCAGCCAGCAGGAAAGTGGAAAAGATGATGGTCGCCATGTCTTTGAGCATAGAGTCCACAGGGGCCTCTGGGCGGACAGAGCGACCACTAATTCCAGGTTCTTGGATAGATGTTTCAGGCAAAGGAGAAGGGGGGCCATCATCCATACCACTATCATTCATCTTCTAACACATGTTGGGAGGGGCGGTTGAAGAAGCGAGGACAAGGAGAAAGACAGTGAGAATCTGCACAGATGTTTTGATATCTGAAAAATCTTCTAAACAAAATATCTCATGGGTCACACACTGACAGACACACACCTCCTCAACTTTCTTGTCAGTTGTAGGTGGGATGACGTTGCCTTGATTGCGAGGGAAGCTGTCAGGGAACTTCTCCAGGATCTTGGTGTGAGCTTCAGGGGGCGTTTCATGATGCCCTGAAATGCAAGAGTGAACTTAATTATCTTCATCGTCATCACCATGGCCATTCACCAAAACCAAAGATTTCAGTTGAGATACTTTGTATTGTTGTATTTATAGTAAATGGGCCAGCCGATTTTGTGGGCCTATCACAGATATATCAGTATTGGCGTAAATGTTTTCCAATATGTACCAATAGGAAACTTCTCTTACAGAATATATAATGCAGAAAAAAATGCTTTGGGTGATTTACAAATGGTGTCATCACATAGTTTGTCCCGCAGAGTGCACTCTGACTCCATTGTTTACAATACTCTCAGCACTGAGTGCATCACAGCTGAGCAGACTGCCTGTCAGTCAAGCAGAGTCTTCATGGTAAGTTGATAATTAGTTTGTGAAATACATATTGGAAAGTTGATGAACAATGACACCATCATTTTACTTTTTTCGTTCAGTGTTGATTTCCCGCTAGGTTGTTATTTAGTTGGTGACACGCAATGCTGGAAAATAAATAAACAAACAACATCCCCACCTTTTACCCTCTGTGACAACAAGCTTATCATACTCGTTTGCTACATTGGCCACGTAGCTACTTTAATACCATGTCAGCTGAGTGGAAGCTAATCTGTGAGCATGTATTCACACCAAAAAGTTTTGTTCAGGGCTCGCAGCTTTCACATAGAAAATGTCTATTTTCATTTCATCTCATAAATTCACCATATTGGCCGCTGTATTGGTAATATGTGAATTTTTCTCTCTAAACATCAGTATCAGCCTCACTTAACCCATATCCGTCAGGCTGTTATTATAGTTCTCTTTTTTCAATCGCAAGGAAAGACTATATAATGTTGTTAGCATCTGTTGCATGATTCATTTTAAGATCCAGCAGGGGGCAGTCTCTGTACAACGCAGTCACTTACAACATACAATAATAGCAATTTTACTGAGGTCTTTCCTGATATCAAAACCTATGAACCTATATGAATTTTTAGTAAAACTAAGACTTCTTCATTTTTAGTTGGTGGCTGTGAAACCCCCTCCCTTGCTGTACCAAGAAAGGTCACATTAATCAGAGCAGGTAGTTTACACCAGATATTACTTTGTGATTTATGCACTGATGTAGTACCTATGAGGAGCAGGTAGTTCCTCATGAAGTTGATACGGTTTCTCTCCCGGAGTGCAGCATTGAACTTGACACTGGTGCTGGGTGTGATGACACACTCCTTGTCCTCTTCGGTCTCCTGGCTGTCAGGACCCTCCAGCATGGGGAAGGTGCTGCCACGAGGCTGTGCGTACACACACAAACACACACAAGTATTTAAGGAATTCAAATAACTCACAGATCTCATTAGAAAAAACTCAAGCGTATTTCTTGTAACAGTAAACTACTGTTCCATGGAGCCAGGCCAGTGAGGCAAAGTGACTAGAGCTGGGGCAAGCTAAGACACAACTGGAACAGGATGTATTCATGCAAACTCATCGACATACCTGGAAACCACTAACCAAAAATGAAGACAGATTAAGAAATCATGAAACAAACACATGAACTGCTGGGAAAGTTTGAGTGAATACAAAACTTGCACACATTTTAAACGATAAACCTACTGGTTTTATGTTCGTGTCTTTCTGATAAGGATTGTGTTTTGCCTAAATGAAGATACTTGTAACTGTCACTCACCACAACAGTGACTCCATCATGCACCAGGGAAGGAGAGGCATACAGACTGGTGGAGTATTTACCCACATACAAAGTAGCCCTGAAAAATGACAAAAGTACAGTCAAACAATTGCCTGCTTACTTCTGAAAATACATTACACGGTGTACGTTTCATGCTCAATAGAAGTGTGACAGAATATAACCGTGAGGAAACATCTGGAGTGTACAATTACTGATTAAAAATGGAACATTCAGAGTTCTCTATCAACTTTCTAAACAGCCGAAACTTTCAACCACTGAAAGTCTTGTTTGTCCTTTCCAGCAGAAGCAGGTGTGAACACAAAATATAAAACTAAAAACAGAATTGAAGTGTGAAACCAGAGCTGAAACCAGGCCTGTCGGCACCAACTTGTTAGATATTACATGTCTAGACTCCATCCCAACATTAAGCAATCTCACATCTTACAAAAGTGTATCTTGATTTCAACCCTTCAGTAATTCAGGCCACTTTAATTATTAGGCAGATGGTTTCAACATGTTAAAAAGAGTGTTTGGCCAATGTTTGTTCCCTGAATGGTATTCTAGTTCATGACAGAATTCAAACACCTAATAAATCATTCTTTTTTTTTTAAATGTATCCAAATAGGAAAACTCAAAGTATTTAAGTGATAAAAATAAAAGCCAACAACAGTGGACCAGACAAAAAGTAGGGATCAATGTCTGCTTACATGAACTTGTTCTTGGGCTTCTTCTCTTTGGGAAATGGGTATTTCCACTGGGTGATACGGCCAACCTCTCCAGACATGAAAGTGAGGTAACGCAGGGTTTCCACAGCCACATTAGTGTGGGCAACTTTGCGGAGACCCTCGCGCTGCCAAATATACATGGCCACCACTGGCGAGTTATAGTTCTGCACCCACTGAACGTCTCCTGATTCGCTGTCCACAGTCACTACAAGGCCGTCACCGTTGGACACAAAATGAGCCATCTCTGTGGGGAACCAATGAGGAGACAAGTGATTGGTGCTGTCTGTCAGAAACTAAACAAAACAAAACAAAAAAACAGCGTGTCCAAGAGTCTTACTGTATTTGGTGTCATCATCAGGAAGGGTGGAGGCATAGTCAGAATAGGTGGCATTCCAGCGCAGCTCTCTGCTCTTGGTGTCATACATGGTGATGGTATACTCTAACAAAGAGATGAACAAAAAGGGCATATTCACACAGGGAAAAAATATTTGTATTGCTTTTCTTTCCTAATGTAACATAAGAGTGCACAAAAGTCAGGCTTTGAGTATCCATTTCTAGGTGTAAGTAGTGTTGAATTTCCTTTGCTTCAAAAAATGGGAAACAAAATCCTGCATATTTGCTGTTGGATGAGAAAATTGAGCTTTGACCTGACATCAAGTTAAGAATTTATAACAAGTATTCAATTTGCAGGGCTCTCATGCTCTAGATCATTGTCTAGGATTACTATCCCAGCAGTAAAGATGAGCAGGAGGTAAATTAGGTTTTGCCAACATTTTGGGGTTAAGCAGAATAGTAAACCTGTTGATTAGCCAGATTAAATATACAACTGAATGAGAGGGGCTGCAATGATGATCGGACCATAGCTGAACTGGTTTTGTTTTTACCTGTGCGTCCCAGATAGAGAAGAGATGAAGAAGGACACAGCATTTCAGCAAAGGAGGAAGTCAGGGTCTGCTGTTTCTCACCAGTCAACAGGTCCACCACATACCACAAGTCCTGCTTCTTACCTGTGCATGAGCAAATACACAAACACACACATAACATTATCTACCTCTGCCATATTTACGGCATATATATTGCTTTTGGCAAAAGCTCATATATTTCAGTTTAATTTTTACTATTTATAAAACTCTTTAACTTATTACATTTAATATTTATTAAAAAGTATGTTCTGCACTTTGACTTAATATTGTCATTTTGCCTCCACATATTGCAATTCTAATACTCCTACTTTTAGGTAGCTACTCTGTAAATGGGCTTTCTGTGGTGTTGGTAGTGCAAAAATAACTTGTAATTTTGGCCTATCAAAAGATAACTGACATGGCTATTTACAGATAGATGAGGGCAAAAACCATAAATTAGGAAATGCCCACTGCAATTCAGAGAATCCTGATGAAGAAGGAGGATGTTTGACCTGATAATTCTTGCAAACTCTACTTGGCAAAAATGTCATACATGAACACATTTAAAGAGTGATAATTCGAGTCTGTAGCACTTTCAGACCTTTGTATCTCCAATATGCTTTGTGCCAGCAGCTCCCTCGGTTGAATGAAAACAATAGCTTTACTGATAATGACTGCAGGGAGGCAAATGTCACCCGCTTCCCTTTAAACAAAGACACACCGTCACTGTGGCAGATTACCTTTCCCCTGTTAACTGTTGTAAATTCAAAAGAGCACAGACCGCAGGAGTGGAAGTGAAAGGTAGTTTAAGATATTCTGTTAAAGCCAGAGAACACCTGCTCTTTTTTGGTGAGGTGGCACACCCGGGCTGCACTGCACACGTTCATGGGTACGGTAACTACTGAACAATGTGTTTAATCAAAAGGCATAAAATGATTTGAGAACTAGCCTTACCCATGTAAAGGACTCCATCAGAGCTGCGACAGGGAGAAGCTTGGACCAACTCAGGGATTGTGAATGGTAATTTCTGTGAATGAATGAATGAAATTAATTTATGAACATTAGAGAACCATAATATGCTGTAAGTCCTATCACGATATATGGGGAACATCCTGCATGCATTGTCACAGCTGCAACTTCAGAGTGAGGGTGCCTTACTTTCAGCATGACTTATACTGTTTAAACATGTGGTGAGAGGAGATGTTTTTCTGTAGAAGAAGGAACTGGATAGTGTATGTCGTACTAAAGAGGGGAGATTATGGTTTGTGATAAAAATGATTTCCTCTTACTGTGAGACCTTCTTTGTTTTTTCCTCCCAGAGAGTACAGGCTGCCATCATTGGGGTCAGGCAGAAAGGCTGGTCTAGAGTAAAGATTTAAGAAGCTGCATCACATCTCAAGACCAGTAAAATAAGTGACAGTTAAGACAAGCTCAACTGGTTGCATTCACCAGCTTTTGTTACAGACAGGTGCAGTACACAAGGCTATACACATGTACACCCAGAGCAGAAAGTAACTCAAAAGGTACCTACTCAGCCACATGTGTGGGGACCTGAAGTACTGGATCTGTGAGGGAAAAAAAAGAAACAAAAGGCAATTCAGGACTGACAAGAATATCAACCAACAATGGAGAGCATGGCCAGAAGCTGTTGAGTAAGAGAATGACATGCAACATTGGTGACATTCAACAGCACAGAACACAAAGTCCAAATGAAAACAAGTTCCCCTGTGGCAAACATGAAAGACAAACAGTCAAGCATGTATCCCCAATGATATGTCTCTATTATACCAAATATCCGTCCAACAGACTGACTAAAGCAAAATGGCATTTATCTGGCTATGTTGTGAATTTATCTCCCTGAAGTGCCTCCCAAGTGCTTAAAAGGACCATGTCATGTTTTTGCAGGTTTAAGCCCGTTTACAACAACTTTCATACATTTTACACTGCTGCCTACCATTTTCCGAAGCATACAATCATCATCCAAAAAAAATAAAAAATAAGTTGGTTTGAAAATGAACTTGCTAGACTTTAGATACAGTAGATGAACTATCAGATTCAACACTCAAAGCTATAGTACAGTTGTGTTGTAGGCTAATAAAGTGCACACCTTTTAAGTCTGGAAGGAGGGAAAAATACTTTACAATACATCCCTGCTCACTTACAGAAGGCCATTGCCTTTTCCTCTCTATTAGCTAGGCACTCAATTCTATTTAAATGGAAGGATGTAACCCCTCCATCACACAACCAATGGATCAAAGATGTGGTGTAGAACATCAAGCTGGAAAAAATCAGATGCACCCTCAGTTGCTCCATTAAGAGATTTTACAAGATCCAGTATTCATTATCTTTCTGTACATATTTGTACCTTGAGATGACAGCTTCAGTTAGTCTGAAGAATAGAAAAATTCTCTATAAATAAAGAGTTACAAAAAGAAAGTCTAAACAAAACAAAACTATTTGAAACATGGTCAGCAACAATATAGAAGGTTCGAACACTGCAATAGCTCTTTAAGACAAGAACCCTGAAGCACAAACTGCCATTGCTACTAGACAAACACACACCTCCCCACAGTGTGAACATACAGGGCGTGGACCAGATGGTGCTGATCTCTGCTGAGGTGCCTGAAGGGGTCAACAATAGCACAGGGGAGGCGTAGGATTACCTGAAGATGGTCAACAACAATTGTGCTCAAGAAGCATCAGCATTCATTTTGTGTAATTCCAGAGATTGGTGAGAAAACAATGGTTCTCTCTGTTGCATGAAAAGATGCCAACTCTGGGTAGCTAAAATACAAAAACATGTTTGCAAAGTCAACAGACTGACAAGCAAACAGTAAGAAGACATACATGTGGGCTGGGTTGTACTGTCTTGGTCCAGGGAAAAGATCTCTGCTTCCCCCTCATTATGTGGGCGTACGGTTGCCTGACTGAAGCACAACAACAGGTGTGTGCGGAGCCTGGTACAGAGCTGGTCAAATTTATATTCAACAGCTCTTCCAGAAAAACAGATGATGCGGAGGAAGCAGCCTCCGCCTATGATTATTAATGACTTGGGTATTAGGTGGACCTAACCAGGACTTGTAGGTTCAAACCACAGTAGTTTTTAAAACCTCATAAAATCTGAATGAGTAAAATGTCATAAAATGTATGTTTAGGGAATATTCTGTTATACTATTTCTCTTATTCTAAATTTTCCAATAACTCTTCAGTGTATCTTACTACTTTTAGTCCCAAGCTTATAATGTCTACATTAACACTGTAACCATAGTACATGCTGTGTGTGCAGGTGATACTACAGCAAAGTTGCTTACTCTGGCCCACTCTGACCTTGATTACAGGCTATATTTGCCCCCCTCTTGTTAATAATTACCTAGTTTCCATGCCTAAGAGAACATCTCACAGCATTTTCCTCAGCTTGATCCCAGAAACATTTCAGCATTTTTTGGCCAATTTAATTACAGGTATATGCTTTTAAATTTGTTATCGATGTAAAAATGTTTTTGTTTACTCCCTGTATTACTCCCATGTTTACAAGCATCACTGGGATAAACAAACCAAGGAGCATTGGAAAGTATTAAAAACTTAAGTCTAATTCTTGTCTACCATTAAGAGTAGTAATGCATTTAAATCCTTTGATTTAGATTTTTGGAGAGTACTTTTAAATAAAACCAACAGACTAATTGAAATAAAAATAAAACCAAGTGGCACAGCTTATGGCATATGGCATCAAAGTTTCACGGTGGACCCACTCCCCCAAATCCTTAAGTTAATTATAGTATTATTGTTGTTGTGTTCTGCTATACCCTTTGTGACATAAATTAACACTCAAAGGGAAAAAAGCCAAAATCACTTCATTGAGATTCAAAAACCACTAGTGGGCTCTTATTGTTTTCCCTGTGGCGACACACAAAGCTTTTTTTGCAAATGTAACCTGAATAAGGAACTGTGCCTCGGGAAAAGGCACACAAACAAAAAGTTACACTCAACTCTAGTCCTCTCCTCTTACCTTCTTTCAGAGTCCATTTGATAGAGCCTGACTTCTTGCTAACAGCGTGCAGGTTTCCATCCAGGGTGGACACAAAGAGCAGGCTTTCAGGAAGGGAAACCGTGCTGGCACTGCAAAACCCCTACAGAAACACAACACAAAAAAACAGGTGATGAACTGTACATCATTAACCACATCTCTACTCCACACTAAAATATATCAGACACACTTTTTTATAAACGCACATGAATCAGAGTGCTAACATTAAACAGACATTAGCAAGTAGGCATGTTTGAGCATTCATCCTTCCACTTAAGTCTACAGGTTAGGTCCAAATGTGTGCTCCGGCATTGAGATTGTGAATAATGACTTCAGCCACTAATCACTCAGACGTTACTTATTCCTCACACATACATAGCAGGCAAAACATTAGCAATAAGTTGAAATTGCAGCAGATGCTAATGAAATGATTCACACACTGATCTGAAGAAATCTGGCAGAAGATAATCCACAAAAAAAGAGGCCTGTTTTCAACGACACCCCAGTATAGTAAGCCTTTTTCTGGGGGGGGTTTGCCCCCAGGGAGTCTGCAACCTTGGCCTGTTTTACAAATCAATAAACTACAAATCAATATCATACAATGACAACTGAAGATCAAACTAGGTGGGGGCTGACTAGCTAGGTAACAGAGGACAGGTTGCTGGATGAGCTCTCAGAGTTCAAAGTAACAGCCGGAGCCAAGGGTTTCAACGTGGTGGAAGGTAAACAAACTGGGCATGGGCTGAGCACGTGCGCATGTTCTGAACGTCAGCATTACACTCACGCTACCACCCAGCATACCGTAAAGTTGGTTTGGCTTTTTTAATGGATTTCACATTAAACTGAGTGCTTCAACATTTTCTGCACAGATGAATAGTGGGCTGACAGGCCGTATGGGAACTCTTCTTTCCAGAACCTTTTACTCCCACTCAGAAATATTGGGGACATGAACAGACGTGGTTCATTGTATGACAAAAGTAGGCAGTGCATGTGACAAAGAGGCAATACAATGACAGTTGTCAGAGATATACAAAAAGAAAACTCAAAGAAAGGAAACTCAAACGAAGATGCAGAAAATCCAGTGAAAACAATTGAACCCATAACCATGACAGCAGCTAAACGACCAAGCCTCATGACCAGGCTTATGCCAGAATTAACAACACTGTGGGTGATGTGTGCGCCACTCACCCACTATGGAATTCTAAACACGCTGCTCTTGATAACCAAGCCGTGGGCTTCTTATGGTTTTTGGCACCAATGTGTAGGAAAAGATCCAGTGAGGGTGTTTGAGAGCTCTGACTGCCCGCCAAACCCGACAGGACGTATGAACTCAGCTTGACCAGCTTGTGTACTTTGATATAAGTTCTCCTTTCTCAAGTTATACGCAACTGGTGCACATAAGTTTTCTCAAGTAAAAGAGTTAAAGAGTCTAGGAGAGCCGACTAGTTATCTGACATGGCTTCGACCACTAGATTAATCAGGCGACCGATGAATTCAGCCGGCATTTTGAGATAATTGGTGTCGTCCGACGCCTGCGCTCACTCACAGATGGCTGGACAGAAATCGAGTCCCTTATAGTAGTAGTATTTCACTTTTATCATATGCAAAAAAGAGGGGGGAAAAAAACAACAACATGATAAGGGCATTATTTAACAGCCATCGGTTGCCCTGCTCTCTAAATATCAGCATCGGCCATTGAAAAACCCATATCGGTCGACCACTATTATCACCACTTTTCAGTGGCCCATCAGGGTCAGACTGGGAATGAAAAATCTAGGATTTTCATCTTTACCACAGGAGTCTTAGAGAAGCTGAGACAGACCTCCCTGTCCTGTTGAACCACAGCAGTATTGATGAACATACCTGAATAATCCCCCAGAATCAGTCCCTGGGGGCAGTGCAAACAGCCCCTACATATCTACATATAATGCAGATTACCAATCTATAATTACCATCACACTCGTCTGAGCTTTTAGCAACGTTTGAGGAGATAAGGAAGGTGGTCTTAAGTGCTTTTAAGTCAGAAACAAACAAACCACCAGAGCTAGTAAGTCAGGTTTGGGCGTTTGGTATTGACAGCAAATGCAACCACCATTTCAGAGTCACACAAGGGGCTGCTCTTGGTCAAACAGCTTAAATTTCCATACAATAACAATGTCATAAAAAAAAACAAAAAAAAAACACCAGTGCACAACAGTCTGAGGGGGGAAAGCTGTTACTTTCCAAATCTCATCATTGTCTCCATGTGTGTAATTCAGCTTGAAGTTAAAATGGGAAAATACTGGCCTGTTATAACTGTCCAAACATTAAATGAGGCCAAAACAACCCCATAAACCGAAAGTATCCCATTTGCTTATTGATCCCCTGCTGTAGTCTCACATCCTATACAAGCATTTGTGTCAATATTGTGCACCTGTGACTGTTCCCACTGGGCTTGAAACTCACGAGCATCACACTGTACTGGGAGAATCATAACTAACTTGTTTTTGCCCCCCCACCAGCACCATGTCAGGATTCTTGGTTTCGCAAGCAAATGACTATCTTAACATCTGTAAGCCTCTTAGTTTTGGATGGACACTGATATTCAACAACTGGTGAATATACTACAGTGTTAGGCTTCAGGAACATCTGGTTTACAATGTCTGGCTGCTCAGAGTGACAGAGGAGGTAACTTATAAATCTTTTTTAGAAGACTTAAACATTGATGCACCCCTTCTTATTTCTTCATTATGTGTGAAACACAGAAATGTTTAGTTGTTGCATAAGCGAGTTACAAAATACTACAAAACTGGGCGAAACCAAAGTCTTGGCAGAGTTATGAGGTCTTCACTTTCTCTTCTGCAATGAGGCTTAAAGGGACACTGACTACAACCCTCATGGTATCACTGGGTTTGTGAAACAGACAATGATTTTCATTTAGCATCTGACGTTTTAGGGATGTTATGTGATCATTTGGGTATGCATGCAGGGGAAATCTTTAATATAGAAAAACTCTGATGACAGTAAACAAAACATCAAATTGACCTTAAAAGGCCTCACTACAGTGTGTCTTTAAGAGACAAAGGCCCTGTTCATGCCTGGCATTAACATGTGTCTTGGGTGACCCAATCACAAGTTGACAGCTTTTAGTAGAGGTTTCAATGCACCAAAATAACCATGGCTGTAACGCTTTGCCCTTTCTGCAGACATGGATGTCAATGGCGTTATAGCACGGTAAAATCAGTTAATAATGGTTCTGTCATTATTATGGATTTGTATAATATTTGTAATCAGAAAAAAAGAGCAGTCAATCAGTATCAATGTTGATTGACGAACTTTAGTGTAAGCATAACGAGAATATGAATGAAATGCTACAGAATACATCCAAAGAATGTGTTTATTTGCATATATTACGAGAAAATGAGATCTGATCACAAGTGGTCACTTGAAACGCACGTGGAGATACATTATAATGCAAGGTGTAAACTAACATACTTAGAGTGTCCACTTGTGATTGGACGACCCAAGACACATTTTAATGCCACGTATGAACAGTGCCAAAAACTCATATTTCTAGGTGAGACCATTACTAAGAGATATCCTCTAGTCTAAACTCTCTAATTGGGCCTAAACTGTCACTGTTTTTCTGTTAAAAGTGGAACACTTTCCTCGTACAAACTTGTCTGCGGCACTAAGCAGTCTGTTTGCAGCTTGCTTGGGTGCAGACAAAAACCGACACAGGAACCAAGCAATACTTATCTCGCGCCTGTTTACTTGCCAAAAGAGGTGAAGTGCAGCAACACCTCCAAGTCATCAAAAATATGTTTGGAAAGTCAAGCGTGAAATGCAGCATTAAGAACAACCTGATGATCGATCAGTCTTTCAGTCCTACATGGAAGCGGTCATTAAAAGTTTCCCTTCAGGGCTGTATAAAGATGACACAGGCTTGGGGATGTTTGATTTTTTTCACAGTTTCAGTCACCAGTGAGAGAGTTGAATTATACTAGAATAGGATAGGTGAGGACCCAGGCCTTGGGGAGATGACTGCTCAAAAGTCGAGTGTCTAATGTTTTTAAATTTAGCGGATATCACTGGAGAAACATCAAGGCAACCTTTCCTGTCAACACAGTCTATCAGCCACTCTCTGTGTGGTGTTGCTTTAGTTGGGAGGATGTCACGTGTTGGCCCTCATTCAGGCACAATCTACTGCTGTGATAAGATATGGTGTAAGATCACAACTTTTTATTTTTTTTAAAGCAAATCAGCCTTTCTTAGTTCAATCTGAATCATGTTTACACAAAGGCAGAACATGTCATTAATACAGTCATAGTTACACAGAATATTGGTGTTGTTATAAAGGGCCCGCAGATGTGTTAAGTGAGGCATGAGCATGATGTGAGAAGAAGGGTCTAAAACACACAATAATAGATGCTGAAACAGTGAGCTGGACTTTAGTCACCAACACATCCTCCTTACAATGGAAAATCAACTGACCTTAAAAATAGCTCAATTCTGAAGAAGAGACAGTGAAAAGAGAGATATATATGAGTATGTTCTCTGTTGCTTTCTCATTTAGCCTATATTTCTCTCTCATACAAACCCACTACACAAGCAGACTGTCTAACAGGCTAGGAAGAGAACCTGAGACATGATAGGGGATTATAAAGCTACTTTAATCTTCTTCTTAGCTTTAGTGGTTTACTTGCTTGGTGTCTCTGCTTTGAGACTTTCAAGGGATCTGCAAGTTAACCAGCCCCCCTTTGAGCCAGCCACTAATACTATGGAATCCGTTCTCTGATTACAATATCCTTTAGTAAAAACTAAATTGGATAACTATACATCACTAGATTTATATCTTATTCCAGCGTTCCGTTGCAAAGTTGTACTTTACAGTCACAGAGTTTGTGTATCACATGATATTGCATGTGGATGTGCACAGAAGCATTGACGTTTGTGTGGTCATTTTGTACTGGCCTGGGATGGGTTGTGCATGATTCAATCAGCCGAACCACACAGATTCATCATGCATAACAATGCCGTTTTTGGCGTGGAACTTTTTAAATTAGAGACTACGGATGAAGCACACACACTGCACCAGTTTACTTCAGACGGCTGTAGAGATTTAATCAAATGAAGGTGAAGAACTATCCTTTAAACTTGACCTCAGTACAGAAACTTGTATTTTCTTGCAGATACCGCACGACACTGCAAATGCGTCTAATGTCTGGAGTGTCTATTTAAAGTATTTATGTCTACAGCTCAAAAACTACTAAATGATTAGCTCCAAGGCTGCTGCTGATGTGTAAGAAAAATACTTGCGTTAAGTTTTGTGAAAAGATAAGACATGTAAAGTTAACATGCAAGCAGTGGAAATACAAGCACATCACTGAGGCTCAACAACATCAACACACTGACCTTCCTACATGGTATAAGGCCAAAGTTTCAACAGTAATTATACTAAAATGTCTTTTCTTAAATCCACTAGATTCTGAGATACTTGGGGGGAGTTGATGAGATGAAAATATGAATAGCTTTTAACCGAAATAATAAACATACAGTTCAAACACAGCAATTTCCCTTAACAGAGAGATCCTTTAAAGAGAAAATACTCCTACTGAAGTGTCTCAGAAACCTAATCTTCCTGCTCCGAGGAATTAAGTTTCCTTGATTTGTGACAGTGGACTGACGGACTGGACACGTCGGTGGGGTAAATTAAACGCTTCCTAAAGCACAAATTACTTAAAAACGAGTGTGTGTGTGTGTTTTTTGTTTTTTTTGTCGCCAGCAGGCCAACGTTAACGCTAGCCTCCGTGCGATACGTGAAGACGGCGCGCACCGAGCAGACAAAACCCGAAGGAAGCCTCTCACAGCTAAACACGCGGCTCAGTTTCCACTTTTTTTTTTTTAAAGAAAAAAAAAAAGTGTCGTTTTAGCGGGGTCACTCCGAGCCAATGGCACCCGACTCCGGGCCAGCTCGCCCAGTTAGCCCCCCTCTTACCTTTTGTGGCAGAGCAGCGCAGCAGAGCGACGCCACAGCGCACCACAGCAGGGTCCGCCTGCTCGCCGTCCAGCCCATCCTCGGAGGTCTCAACCCGGGACAGACAGCTGGGCCGGAGGGCCGCAGACTACATAGAAAACCTGATCCGGCTCACAAGCAGGTGTCGCGAAATGTGTTTTTTTTTTTTTTTTTTTTATATCACCGAGCCAGCGGCGGAGGGCAGGAGCGGCACGGCGCTGGATCCGCTTCTTCTTCCTGAAGTGGAGACCGTAAGGAGGGGGCTGGACTTTGGGATGGAGACGTCCACGCGAGTGGAGGAGGGGAAGTGGGGAGGCGGCGTGAGCCAATGAGCGACGGCCCACAGGCCCCGGATGTGGTATAAACTACATCCGGGGTGGGGGGGGGGTATTCTCTGCCTGAGTCCAGCCCTCGACACCGTGCAGCATGCTTTCTGTAGGCAGACAGGAAATATCTGCGTTTAACATGTCGGAGAAAAGATTATTTTCATGCATATTTTCGAGGCAGTGTTATGATACGTGACTTGGGTTTGCAGAGAAAATGACTCCCACTTTGATTAAAGCATTAAAGGTGCGTTGTGGAGCAATGTGACTAGGCCGCACCGGCGTGGAAATGGGGAGGTAAGTTGGATTTTTTTATTTTTTTTAAGAACATCAAATGGTAAATGGCTACAATAAATTATGTTCCTCTTACCTATAATATGTGGTTCTTTACACAGATCGGGCTCTCAGCTCGGATCCATGCGGTGTTTCTTGGGGTGATTGCACATCCACACGTGGACGGATGTGTGTCTGAGGCCTCCATGACCTTATTACAGTGAGTATGAGAAAAATCTCTCAATCACCTTTTTTTTTTTTATCTGGTTCATGAATGATGATTTTCGTGCGTTAGACTTCTGATGTGAAAATGAAGTCAATATATTTAGTCTGACTTGACCCAGAAACTCCAGTCTGGTTCGTGTTTCAATAATTAAGCTCACTCACTTTTTTTAAATTATTTTTTTTATTTGCAGGAATGCAGGCAGGAGGTTTTGGTGTGGATGGATCCCTGCAATAGCAATATAGTAAGTATTTTGTAAGCGTAAAGTGGCTTGTAATGGTTTTGAATGATGATCATGATGCGTTAGACTTCTGATTTAATATGAAGACAATACAGATCTGACTTAACCCACGTTTTGCCTTTTTAATGGATTCTGTTTCAATAACTAAGTGTACTCAAAGTTGTTTTCTTTCACAGCAATCGGACTGCAACGCTCGAAGTGGACGTGCCTCTGTAAATACAAAGTAACACCATGATTCATAGATTAACATGTTTTTGGTTTCCTGTATGTATTTTTTGAACTGTAAGATGTAACAAGTGTTCTGTATGAATAAAGCATTTGTCAACAAACAGTAGTGGTGTTCATTTAATTCCACTTGTTTTGATCATTGGTTTATTTTTTTTTTTATGCACTATACTTTAAACCTGAATGGCCTTTTCTGTGGCCATTCACATGGGTCAAGAGTAGTGCAAGATCATATCATGTCTTGTTATAACTGGGGTTTCTTGGCAATTTTACCAAGTTTCTCTTTTAGCGCAAGACACAGAATCTAAATGCAGTTTAGAACAATAACTTTTAGATATGGGAGCTTTAAGTAGGACATTTTATCGACCAAGAAGTTTAAATAAGTATGCAGCGCCGTTGAGAGATTGTAATGTGAATATATTAAACAATAAAAATTACAGCCCAACAGTTTTATTTTATAACCACACATGTAAATGTTTTAGGGTTTGGAAAAATCTAATGCTTTAATGGCCAAGACTTAACAATGCAATAATTTGTGGATTAGTTGACATTTATTGGCAACTGTTTTGATAATCAGTTTAGTATTTGGGATTTTTTAGAGCCATAAATAAATAATGGTTTCAGTTTCTTTAATGTAAGATTTTTCTTTATTTTATATCATTGTAAATTGAGTATCTTTGGGTTTTGGACATCCAAGGATGACACTTAGGACTCTGGGAGACATTTTTCAATATTTTCTCACCTTTTATAGAAAAAAACTACATTGGATTAGCTGAAACATAGTCATTAGATTAATTTATAATGAAAATAATGGTTGCAGCCATAAATGTAAACTCCATTTAGAAAAGTAAAGATCTGATACAAAGAATCTGGTGTTGTCCTCTAATTTTCTTTTCTGTTACAACCACAAAGCTGCACAACTTTATTTCCAAGCAAAAAGTTTTATTGATCCACAACGATCAGAACCATAACAACCATGACATCACTGAACACAACAGCAATGTTTCATATTTTCATCACTGTGCAAATGAACAACACCAAAACCTGTGAAAACAAGGGCATGTCTTGACAGACAGTAATGGCACAAAGACATTTTCTCTCTATCCTCAACTGATGCAACAAATGTGGTGGCTCACTACGGAGGAATGTTTGATTATTTTAAAGGCACTTTCTGCCTCATACACTTTGCCAACACACATTTGAACGTAAAATGTAAAATAATAGTCGCCTGTAAAGCAGCCAGAAAGATTACAAAATTGCTGTTGTAGTTTATTGGTGTTATTCCTCTTAGACATGTACAGTACAGGAAGAACAGCAAATCAAAAAATTCAAGAAAAAAGAGCATTCATTAGCTGGATGACAACATTAAATAATATGGCTAATATCCAGTATGTTATTTATTCAAATAAAACAGATGAAGAGTGGGTCTGTTTCCCACTCTTTTCACCTAAAAACTCTTATGTATTACTGTGTTCACAAAGTGATTTCAGTCTCCTTCTGCCCCCAAGAATTCACCCCCAGCCGATTATATCTCTGTTTTATGAAATCCATCTACAATTATCCAAACTTCGACTCTACATCACAGGACTGGCCTCAATAGGAACACAAAATAATTAACCGATTGCTTATTTGTCACCGTTTACCTGATACAGTAGCATTCAAATAGGACTGAAAGATTGCTTTGTCAATAAAACAAAATAATTTTCTACTCAACTCTGAATATACCATGAAAAGAAGTCTTAAGCATGTTGCACAGAAGCACGTTGTCAGTGAATGAGCTATTCCTTGCACAGCTAGGGAGCTGCATTCCTATTTATACATTCATCAGACCTAGGCAATGTTCAGCTGCTGAGTGTGCAGATATGTTTTAATTCACCCCTCTAAAGTCAGTTTTTGCTCTAATCCCTACCACACGGTTGAAAGCACACAGGCTGTATGTATGTATGAGTGTCCATAGTGGATTCAGACTGACCCAGTATCTTCGATGGACACAGCGCCATTGATCTGTTTGCATATACGTACCAGGCGGGTGGCACAGGCAGCAGTGTGGATGGGTAGCAAATGAGTCTTGATATCCCTGTGAAATGTGTATTAATGGACGCAGGGGCTTTGAGCCAAATCATCTCCAAATTTTAGGATTATTCCCTCGAAAGTTTGTTCACTCAGACATACACACTCTTCATCAGTGGCCTTAAAGTTCTCAGAGTTGTAGCAACAATAAACTGCTCGTATAGAAAGGCTGCACAAGAAGTTTACACTGTACAACTATCATGTTTGGTGCAGCTGTACATCACAGGTATTAGGGTTCTTCTGGTTGAATCAGATGGCTACTTGTCGATCCACCACCACACACATTTGTTAAACAGTCTCGACATGCCCCATGTATTGTATTTCATCAGAGAATTAATCATACTATTTGATGTCACACAAATAAAACTGTATGATTGGACGACAATCTATGAGTCACAATTCTCTGCCACTTTCCACAGATGATTACAAGCTCGCCAACGCTTCCAGCTTTGTGAGCACTTCATGGATGGCCACAGACTGGGGCAACAACGGGACTGTAACAAGGGTAAAAAGGTTGGGAGAGTTGGCCTGACCCGTTGCTGCACCGTGGGTTTCTGAGGGAGACGGGGACTCGTCATATTGTCATGGTGATAAAATGTCTGTCATTGTACACTTGGAACAGCAGTCTTCACATTACCGAGACCTCAGACTCCTCGGGTTCTGGGTCCTTCAAGGCATCATTTGTCACAGTAACCAAGTTGGCATTTGAACGCGTGTCCATGGCAGAGTGCATTATGGGTAGCCATATATCATCCATGTTTGGCATCACAAATATTTTCTGTGGGAGGACAAGCACAATAACAAGCAAAGTCATCTTAATTTCAACAATAAAAAAGGAGGAGGACACTGAAATATGTCTATACAAAAGCTATTGGGAGTACCTAGTGAAGGGAGTGGAGCATAAACTACTGATTAGTATGCTTTTGTAACAACAAATGTATACCAAATTAAGATAGTGGCATTAAATTATATCTGTTTAAAAAAAATCTGAAATACATCATCCCATGTGTATCCAACCCTGCACTGTTATGTCTGCAAACCAATGAGGCCTAGGTTTGGCATTTGTTGAAAGCCTGATGTATACACTCACTAACAAATGACAACAGTGTAATTTACTGGAGGAATAGTTGGGGGGGGGGGGGGTACATAATAATAACCCCCAGAGGAGTCAGGCAGGGATAAATGTAGATGTGT
This sequence comes from Lateolabrax maculatus, assembly GCA_031216445.1. Taxonomy (NCBI): domain Eukaryota; kingdom Metazoa; phylum Chordata; class Actinopteri; order Acropomatiformes; family Lateolabracidae; genus Lateolabrax; species Lateolabrax maculatus. The sequence continues at coordinate 15,384,624 of CM062216.1, read as the reverse complement.
GGGGTAGACCTGACAGGGACACAGTAGTTTACAGGTGTGCCTCAGGGCAGTTATCTAGCAGCAGGGGTATCATTACTTTGGATATATATATATGAGGGGTGGGAAAGCCACAGGCAGACTTCTTTGAAGTGCATGTAGGTGGGCAGCCATAAATTAATCCCAAAGTCCTTTTATATACCTAAATTCTCACCCTTAAACATCTAGGGGGACATTCTCTTTGTCCTTCTGTAAACTTTCAGCCTTCCAGTCAGGGCAACTGAGGTTTTTGAACTGCACAGAAGTTGGGATATGACATCACCTACTAACTGTATTGACAATGTAAATCAATTGTATTTATGTTTTTCTCAGTGCATACCTGGAACTCCTGGTCCAATTTCTTCTCAATCCAGTCAGTCACATGAACTAAAGTGACCTCCCTCTCGCCCAGTTTAGGCCGTGCTTTCAGCTCTATGTGAGGCGGACTCCGGAAACCATACCTGACAGCCAAGAGGTAAAATTCATGGTAAAATTTTTATAATCTCATACAAGATGAATTGTAGTCTGCAGGATTGAGTTATCAGAAAATAGGCATATTTTGTTTATTCTACTAAATTCAATAAATAATCCTATTTTAGAACATAAGGCACTTTGTTGAGGAAATGTGCTACAGAAGTTAAGATCACAATTATGCTGTAGATCAGTGGTTCCTAACCTGGCTTGTGACCCCTTAAAAAGAGGAAGAGTCTACTTTTGACCCCTCAACATAAATCATGGCCTCAGTGTGGACATGAGATTTGAGCAGTTCCGAAGTATTTTTTCTTTCTAGCATTGTTTCATTTGAAGAATTTTTAGAGGCTTAAATAGGCAGGATTGTTCTTATTTCAATCATCTCATAACCCCTCCGATTATTCTCTGTACCCCTGTAGGGGTCTCAACGCACAGGTTGGGAACCACTGCTGTAGATGCCGATGAAAGTGGTCCATATTATTAGATATTCATTACAATTAATCGTATAAAGCACACAACGTGTACTTAAGGATTTAATATTCAACATTTATAAAAATACATACCTTTGGGCCTTCATTTTCTTAAATGTTAGGTTTATTTAGTTCACTGGTCATTAAACATTTTTATTCTTTCACAGTATGCATGTCTGTATGTGCCCAGCAGAGGGTGCTGAATTCTAAGTCTCAAGCCAGGATTCCCATAAATTCACTAACTACATCCCACAGTCTTCAATACACTCTTCCCTGGAAGTGAACGCACCATATCCTGTCCGTGGGGGGAGGCGGGATGTTGACAGCCAGTGTCCCGCGGCACTCTTGCACCTCCACGGTGAGCAGCAGGGGGGTGTTGGACACCTCCTCCATCTTCTTCTTAATGAACTCCGTCTCTGTGGCTTTCTGGAAGTACTTCGACTTGGCTATCTTGTCCACAAAGCGCATGATCTTGCTGGGCCTGTGGCCTCCCACGTAGCTATGTGAGCAGAGGATGGAAACGGAGGAGGAGAGAGGCAAGGAGTGAGTCAGGTTCATTATTTATTCATAACAGCATCTCTTGCTACTCAGCACCCACGATGGAAGGGAGTGACTGGGTGCTACTTTAAATCAGCAGCAAGCTCTCAAACGTGTGGGATGAGTGGGTAGGTAGGTGGGTGGGTGGAGGAAAGGGCAGGACATTCTGCTTTGACACATCATGTGAATCTGTTTTTGCTCATTTTCTGTTCAGATACGTGATGGTATTGCTGTAAAGCGACATTTGCTCACCCCTCGGCTCCAGGAAGAATGGCTTTGTCACTAAGGAGCTCTGGGGGATCCTCTTCATCCGATGAGCCAGCACTAGACGATTCCTCATCGCTGTCTGCCAGACAGTATGTCCGTGGCCTGGGCCTGTCACACACACACACACACACATAAACACACACGGTTGCAAAGTCAGGTTCTAATGGCTTTGCACAGAACCATTAACAAGTAAAACAAATTCCCATGAACTGCATCCCTACGGATATAAATCATAGGAAATGAATCTCCAATGATTCACTCAAGAAAAGAAGCTATAATCCAGAACAAAATGTATTGTTTCAGTGACAGGCATTTATTCCCAAACTCACCAGTCATTGGACAAATCCACAGTGGTAAGCGTCCAGAGAGAGGATTAGTATATTAAGAGAAGGGAGGAAGAGCCAACAGAAAAAAGGTAGGAATCGTGAAAAAACAGATGTTCTAAATGCAAATCTACCCAATTACCATCCAGCTCTGTTTGTATACTAAAAGGGGCATTTTTCAAACATCCTATTTGGGCCTATTTATTGAGAATGTATTACAAGACAATAACAAGAACAAAAAGGACTCTGAAGGATCAATCTCAAAAATATGCAAGACATTTTAAAACATTTTTAACAGACTCAGCTTCATACAAACTTTAAGAGGAAATTACTAAATGTAACTGAAAGCCTCACCACTCTTTTCCGTGCTCCCCGAGCCCCTCACCCTCCTTCCCCAGACGGGCCAGGTTCATCTTAGTCTCTAGTGTCATGAGGAAGGAGCCCGTGTAGGAGATCTCCAGATCAAACCACAGACCTGGACAGATTGTGAGGGAAAGACAATGATATATTATGTTTCAATATAAAAATCATTCTACTTTACACTCCCAACAACACCACAGCACCATCCAAAAGGACCAACTCTGAATGTTATTTCTGTGAATAAACAAGTACCTCCTGCCTGGTGTCTAATTGCTGTGAGGTTCCCTGCAGAGCTGCCAGGAAGAAGACTTATCCTCTAGCAAACACTGAAAAGGTCAGCTCTAGGGCAGTGGTGCCTACTTATTGGCTGACTTCATCAAGCTACTTCCTGTTTACACATCACACTTCTCAGGAGGAGACGGGAGATTGATTTGGATTTCGATCCCTCCCGCTGTTTGCTCAATGATTCCTAACCTCTACAACTGATATGTGTTGTTTATTACTCCTCTGCCTCGCTCCTTCCTCCTCTTAATTTTCCACTCTCCATAAATGCTCAGTGATTTGTACGTGTGCGGCAGCAGTGTCAAAGAGAAGCTAAACGACAGCATTAAGTCAGAACACATTAGACAGTGTCTCGTTGTCTCTGTCTATAACAAGACACACAAGAAGGAGAAACAGTCTGGAGTGCCTGATTAATTTTGAAGAGGTCAACATATCTGTAGCAGTTACATAAGCATGTATGTGTTTCTGTCGGTCAACCATTTTAGTCCTGACTGAAATATCCCAACAACTATTGGATCGATTGCCATACAATTTTGTATTGACATTGATGGTCCCCGGAAATCAAGCATTCAGAGTTTGATGATCGCCTGTCTTTTTCTGTAGCACCACGGTTGACATTTTAGTTTTTTGTTGAAATCTCCACTCAATCTATTAGATTGATAGCCATGGAATTTGGTACAGGTATTTAAGGTGCCCAGATGATGAATCTTAATGGCTCTGGTGATCCCCCAACCTTTCCATTAGCACTACCAGCATGTTGACATTTGTGGGCTCTATTCTACACAAGCTTGTGTGTATTTAGTAGATCTTGGAGCACAGTACAAACATTGTAAATCAAATCATGTCTTCCCAACATTAAGGAGTCAGGAGGCACTCTCACTCTCCTTCTTATCGTCATCACAAGAGCAAAGACATATAATAGAAGATATGAAATTAGGTATGTTACTATCGAAACAAATGCATCTTGTTCGGTTCATGCAGCTTTACAGCGCAGCACTTCTAGAAATGCCAATCCCCCAGGACTAATTATGTGCTGGGATCAACTGATTATGCTTTGTGAGTATATTTCTGTGGGTGTATAGGTTCAGACAGAACACATTAATGAGCACTGCAGACTCAGCCATGGAAATGTGGCTGACAGGAGAATGACTCATGACTGGCTCCTCAAACTGAATAGAAAAAGGTATTACCTTGTCAATGCTCCTATATCTTTAAACCCAAGATCAAATTACAGTAAACTGTCTTTGGACAAACCTGAATATTTTAAAAAGTATGACAGAAACGTCTCATTTCTTGCTCTTCTCTCTGCTTAATGATTACTTACTAATGATTGAAACACCTCCCACAACCTGTTCCCATTTTTTCCTCTTCTTAAGTTTCCCTTTTCTCATTTTCTCCCCAAACCAGCCACCTCCATAGGAATGAATACGCCTCACATCTCTGTATTGTCTCTATGTGTCGAGCCAGTCCCTTTGCTGGGGCTCAAGGCAGGCGGCAGGCAGGGTGAGTCAGTGTCTCAGTAATGGATGAGGGGGACCCAAGACGTGAAGTTTAATTACTGTGGCTTAATAGAGTGAGGCACAGAGAGGGGCTAGACTCAAGAGGAGCAAGGGAGAGAGGGTTGAAGGGAAGGGAAAAAGAGAAAAGTTCAGGGAAGATGGAGGAATGGTAGGAAAGGGAGATGAAGGAGATGGATGGTTTGAGGGGAAAAGAAAAGTGAGAGCATGTCTCACTATTCTGTCACAAAGGCAAGAGGGAGAACTGATAAACAGCCTGGGTTATAATGACGGATGGATGATGGAAGAGGAAGGGGAAGAAGACTGATGGCAGGAAAAAAATAAATCTCTATTGTAGCAGACCATCCAGAACACTGTGTGAAAAACATGACATACCTAGTTTAGCTTCTCTTCCTACCTTGGTGGTCCACAGAGGGTTTGGAGGCATGGAGGATCGTAGGAATGGAAAAGCCCATGTCTAGTTCTGTCAATGTCAGCTCATTCATAAAATATGGCAGCTGAAATACAAAACAATGTATAAAAATGTGTAGCCTTCATAGCTGAGACAAAAAAATGACATGAAATACAACCATCAGAGACACAAAATTGTCTCTCGAACTGATCACATTGGAACACTGAGAAACATTTTCCTGATTTGTTAGTTGTACTGTAGATGTATATGTGTGCAAGCTAGTGCCAGTACCCACCCTGATCTTACTGAGCTTCATTTGGATCTTTTTGGAGACTACATTTGCCCAGTACTTCTCTCCCAGGAAGTCCCAGAATATCCTTCCCAGAAAAGCATTGACCCAGGCCTCAGGCTCCACAGTCTCCTCTGAACTCCTGCATATCTGGAGGACACATATATGGGTATGTACTGTAGCTTTAATCTTCATTAAATTAAGCTGATAGGGTCTGGTCAGGTATAATAAGTCTATATCACGCCTGGGTTGAGGCCAGGATCATTTACTTCCATAACCAGGTTAACCTGTTAGAGGGCCACCAGGCCCCTGACCTGGGATGTGCCATGATTGTTGATAAACCGATCTGTTCACAATGCAGGCAGGATGGAGATCACAAGAATGCTTTTTAATACCAGGTGTAAATGCAAATGCCTGTGGTTCGGATGTCATTATATAGATGACGTATCCAGATACAGATCACGTGTTAAAACAAAGTGTTAATTCCTTCTCCTTCTTTGCCTTTGTTGACCCATTTCTTCTATCTATCTATCAGCAGAATAGCAATACAAACAAAAGGGGGGCCCAGTCAGAAAAACAATGCTCCACAGGGTACCTTCAAGTGAAAATGCAGGAACTGATTTAGTTGATGTTGTGCTTTAGAGGTGCTATTTCCCTAACAAACTTAAAATTAATCAAATTACCTATGATCTAGTGACATGACCAGGAGTTCCAAAAGACCCCCAGGGGCTTCTGGGCAGATGCCCACTTTGCCTGGTTGGTTGTCTATTTCATTCAGCCTTTCATGTATCCCTCTGTCTCCTACCTTTTTGGTAGTTTTAGGGCTGCTCTCGGGGCTGTGCCCAGGGCTTTCAGTGGCAGTTGGGCTTCTTTCTGGTGCCTGGGGGTTGACATATTTGGCCATGAAGACATTATAGTCCAACAGCATCTTCTGCCTCATCCCTCCAGAAGAGCCACAGGAGAGAGCAGAGGAGGTCTCTCTGTGGCGAGACTGAGACAGCTCCTCCTGGCTTCCCCGGCTGCTGCTCCTGCTGTCAGCCTCCAGGCCTCCACCAGATTGGGTGCTGCTACTGCGGCTGTGGGAGGGCAAGAAGGCTAAAAGTGGAGGGGGAATGCAGGGTGTGAAGAGTAAGGGGAGGTTGATGTGACAGAATTATGCACCAACAAAATTTTCAGAGATTCCAATCAATGCGTCATATTTCACATGCATAATGCATGCTCGAGACATTGTGTACCCTTGGATATTTAGCATCTATTTATTTAATTTTCACAACATACTGTAACACTCTGAATCAGCTTCCTTACACCAGATGACACACTGCATCCTCTCTCTGACTCATATTAGCACTAAAATAGTCATTTCCAACGTTGATGCTATGTATATCCACAAAACAGCTTGGTATTTAAATCATCTTTCCAGTAATCCTGCTCACCATACACTGCCGTTAATCCCTGGACCAACACAGTGCTAGTGTTTCCCTTTGAATTAGGCCTTGTCCTTGCAAGATTATATCCCACAGTGGAGACCAATGCCATAATATGCTGCTTCTCTGTGCATGTAATCCTGCTGACCCATTCACACTCATCTGTTCGCTCAGTTGAGGGGATTGGCAGTCCCTAAGCTGGGTTTTATGCACAGATCTGATGGCTGTGCAGTAACATACTCAAGAGAATAGCTATTCTGACTGTGGGAAGTGATGTGTGTCTGTGCAAATACAGTATGTGTGTGAGAGAGACAGATAACCCCATACACTGTACTTGGCTTGTTTGCATATTGGTGTATGAGACTGTACATAACTCAGTTTCAAACTCACCACTCTTGCAGATCCCAGGCAGACTGCCACTTCTCCCCTCTGATTTAATTCGGGATGCCAGAAGAAATCTCCGGAACCACTCTTCCTTTTCCCGACCCGTCCTCCCAAACAGGTAGATTGTAAGATCCCCCCCTCCAGAGGTTGGCCTTTTGGGTTCCTCTGCTGATCCTGATACTTCAGCTTTCTCGCATTTGTCCGTTAGTTCTAGCTTCTCACCCAGCCCTGTTAATTTGTCCTCCCCTGCTTCGGACTTCTCTCCCTGGGCCTTGGACATGAAGTCCTCCTGCTTGGCCAGCTCAATGCAAATAGGGTACTTCTTGTTCCAAACTCTCTTCCTTGCCAAGCTTTGCGGCACAAGCTGGATCTATGAGGACATATAGACCGAGTTCATCAAATCAGACACATGAAGATGATGATGTTAGAGTGTTTTGTTGTTGTTTGTTGGCAGTAAAATGCCCACAGTGAAATGAGGACAAACAAAAAAATGATGTGTCCAACAGCAATACTTTCTAGAGCACATTGAAACTACAAATATTATGTGGCGGACTTGGCCTAGGGTGTGAGTGGCGGCAACTGGGGGGGGTTGAAAAGAAACAATGCAAATTACTCATCTTTTATGTATTTATATCCATCTAACCTAAAGCCGAATTTGTATTTGACCATCAATGTAAGAACATGTCATTTGTTTTGTTAATAAACAAAAAAAGTGTTGCCATTATTCAGTGTTGTACAGTAAGTTCTAATGGTACGTGCAATTTTGTTGACATTCATTCAAGCATAAATTCTTGCTCAAGCCTAACACAACTCTGATCAACATTATTAAAATATTAGCAAATATTAGATGTTTTTTGTGCTATCCAGGGGTGTGTAGCTCTGTGGTATTATGGTGTGAGGGAGGTATTGGATCTCAGAATAATTAAAAAAATCTGACCTTGACTGTAAGCAGAAAAGTGCATGTTCAGGGACACAATTATGTGTAACCTGGCATCTATAAAAGCAGGTAACATTCAAAACAGACTAAACATCCACAATAATGATGGTGAAACGACACTTGAAATGCCATTCAGTTCCAGAAAAAGGAGAGCAGGGTAGTTGCACGATGAGGACAACCATAATGACCCCCTTTGCTCCATGATACACTGATATGACAAATGTCTTCTTACTTTGCTGCCTTCAGATATACAAAACCATCGAGTCAGCAGACTAATACACAAGACACACAGTTGTGTGTACAGGGTCAGTGACCTGTGATACTCACTCCATGTTTACACACTGTATGTGACTCTGAGTAGTTTTGTCACTGAGCATGAACTATTAGCAAGCATGCACCCAGGCAAAGGCAAATATGAGGGGACGTGTGCTTGATGTCACTATCTGTTAGGTTCATCATCAACACTGAAATACACTGAGGGGCCGGCAGACACACACTTAACACATTAATATCCCCCTCATTTTGTCCTTCTTTCCCACACTCATATTTCACAAGCACGCACAGAAACACAAGACATACACCCACAACCACCACACCTTGCTGTCAGTCAGGTCATAGATCTTCTGGCTGATGTAAGTGACGTCAGGTTTAGGCTCGTTGTGTGTGGCACGGCGGGAGATGTTCCGGTTGGGCTTGGACAGGCGCAGGACGGAGCCTTCAAGACGGACGTAAACAGAGTGGGTCAAGGTGGCGTGGTACATCTCTGGGTCGTAGTTGTGGATCTCATTCATCCAGCCCTGAGAGATTGAGGGGGTGGAGAGGGGAAGGGGTTTAAATGACACTGACTCAAAATGTATTCTCACAGCACCTATAAACACATCAGACTCCCAGTCAAACACCAAAGATTTTGGGTTGATGTGTATACTGTACAAAGATGGATTTTTGTTTTTGTTTTTTTTTACAGCTAGCACGTTCACTCATATACCAAAACTTATTTGATTAAGTTTATTATTTCATGTTTTATCTACTTTCCTTAAATGTTTATTGTGCATCTGTTGTTTGACGGATGACAGAAGATAGCATCCTTTAACCTGTCTATGAAGATTCAAGGTAATTCCGGTCAAAAGGATATCTAGAAAAAGTAAGGGAAAGGCAGGTGAGTGTAAGCTGGTTGGAGTTGAAGATGCTTTTCCACTCTTCAGAGAGGCTTCTTTAATTAATGTGGAACTGCCCACTAGTGAATAGCGCCTGAACGATACTGGATGTTTGAGGCTGATAGAGATATAAATTACCTGAAAGTTTTCAAAAATCTAATATTTTAGTGATATTTTTCCCAATATTCATTCATAACATAAGCAAATTTTAATAACATTTAATGACTCCTTGCAATTGGTTATTATAGAAAAACCAGAACTGTGGTTCTCCTTAATGGAAAAATTATCTATTTTAAGAAAAAAACTATATAATGTATAATAATCACATAAATGTGATAACCAGTATATACGTGATTACATAATATCACAACATCGAGCTCTACTAGTAAAACAGACTGGGAAGAGTGGCGAAACACCTTCAAGACCAACAGGAAGTCCACTTGCCTTAAACTTAATACTCTTAATGTGTAGGGATACAGCAAATATCCTATCATTATCAAATCACTCACCAGTCTATTTCAAAACAAAATCCTCACTCAAAAGGTGCAGTACCAAAAGTTCATACAACACAGCAAAGATAAAGTGGGGCATTTGAAACACTAACTCTTTGTTGATTCTCAGAGGAAGTGCTCTAGGTGTGTGCTCTAGGATCTATTGTTCACATTCGTGTATCATGCTCTGCACAACGGCAGAGTACCTATTTTGGAACAGATGTGCCTTCTAGCTATAAGGCTCTCCTGTGGAACAGCTTGGTACCTACTAAGGCACACACACATAAAAGTGCACAGGCTTACATAACTCCCTCAAACTACTAAACATTTCTCTTTTAAAAGAGAAGTTTCTATAGCACTGAGTGAGGTTAACTGAGGACAGGGACCAAATGTGGTGGCGCTCTCATTCCAATGTTTGGTTCAAAGCTAAACTGTAGTTGTCACTGGAGAAAAAGTGTAATGAAGCTGCAATAAGTTGCTGGTCCCCATGATGCTGTATAGAGTTTCATTCTCATCCAAACTCCCACCTTATCAGTCCCAAAGGAAGCTCTGTGAGCAAAGCCAATTCAATTGTAACAACAGGGGGAATTTCAGTGGTTGGTTAGTTTGAACTGATGTTAAAGTGATAGAGCAAAGAACATGTAGTCTAAAGATACAAAATAAAAGTTCTAGGGGACAACAATCCTACCTTTTACAATTTTGCTTATGCTTGATAGTATACTAACACAGAAATGTTGAACTGTATGGTATTCTCACTTTGGGTGGTTTCTCCAAGGTGGTAAGATAGACGCAGTGCCATAGCCATAGATCGTACCAATGCTATTTACTACATGTGTAAAACCTGTAAGGCTAAATCTAATATAGATTATGTTGACTATCAGCTATATAGAACAAGATCTTTTTTTCAAGTTTATATTAAAATCTGCGACTTTTCTGTAACCACCAAGAAAATGTAAATCTTTGCGAGGCAGGCAGCTTAAATATGCCATTGATAATGTTGCAGCAGTGCAACACCTTGATGGTAGTCCTACAGCCAGTGGAGCAAGAACACCTGCTAAAATAGCCAAGGTCTTTGAAAACTACACCCAAAAGCCTACATGGAGATGGGGGAAAACAAGTTTACATTTTGAAGTCATTTAACAACAGGCCTTGACCCACCTTGAAGATTCCTGGTTCTTTGATATCCAGTTGGGCGACATTCCAGTGCTCTATCCTTCGCCCCCTCGTCCCTGATGCGGAGCGTCGAGGAGAGGACATCCAAAGGACCAGCAAGGCCAACATAAACCCAGCTACTATCCCATGTACCACGGCACTCACATATGGTGGCACTGGAAGGACTAAATACCAGTACACCAATTGGGTCAGTAAGATGAGGCCAATCACAGGCACAGTCTCAAACTCTTCCTCCACTTTCTCTTCCTGCTCTGTGTCAAGTTCACTACACAACCCTGTGCTACCAGTATGGGGCTGCCGGGACCCGGAGTGATCCCCATCTGGTGTTTCTGTATCGGTGCATAACTCAAAGTCTTCACTGTACAATTCACAGAAGTCCTCATCTTCCTGTCGAGCAACCAGGGCCGACATAGAGCATCGTCCCAAAGTGAGAGAAGGAGACTTGGGGAAAGTGGATGAGGAAGCCTGGATGAGTGCTGGGGCTGGTCCCAGTGATGGGAAAGAGAAAAAAACAGAGTCAGGGCCCTTGCCTGTGGGGGTTTCTTCCTCTTCTTCCCCTTCGGCCCCTTCCTCCTCCTTGATGATATAGTTACCTTCTGCGTGTCCGTTTACCGCTGTCACTCCACTGAGCTCCGACGCACTGGAGGACAGCGATTTGGCACGATGAGCGGCACTTCCAATAGCTCCCGCACCAGACTCATCCCCCATGATCTTACTAAAAAGCTGTAGGGGGTCTGACATCACCTCTGAGAGCCGTCGCTTGGTATCTTCTATCCTGGCCTCCACTTCTTGGACCTTGAAAAAAGACCTACCATCTGGGGACGTTATGGGGGAAGAGGGGGCTGTTTTGGAGTCTCCACCTGCTTGAGTGACAATGACGGGGCTGGAGTATAAGCGTGGCTGGGAGAACTGTTTGAAGAGCTGCATGTTGCGAGGGGGAGGGCGCTGGGATGGCTGTACTTGCTGTTGCTGATAAGAGGGGTGATGAAGATAATGATGAAGAGGCCCTTCCGGGTGTTCGGCCTTTGAAGTGTCTGTGGAAAGCGACTTAACAAAAGATTTCATTAAGTGACGGTGGCGTGCGTGCGATGGTGCCACAGTGGTAGGCGCAGGAGACTCTCGAGACTCAACATCGTTGGACAAGGACCTGACCAGGCTGAGGAAAGGCTTGGAGGAGGACAGGGCTGCAGACTTACAAGGGGAGGAGGAGCTGGAGCTCGTGGACGGGGGATTGGCTGAGGGTCGCTCTGAGGGCCAGGAGGAGCTGGCAGGAGGGTTGGAGCTCAGGTGTGCTTGGGTGGAGGTGGGGATGATAGTCATGGCTGGAGAGGGCGCGTGTGGATGAGGGTCTGAGGGCAGAACAGACAGGGTGGTGGATAAAACAGGGAGCACAGCAGCTCCAGAGGAGGTCTCCACACCAGCAGATTCAAACAGTAGCTCCTCCTTTGCCTCCAAGCCTGTGGCGACAGACTGCTCATCAGCCCCTAAAGCTTCCAGACCTTGAAGTCCCCCTGCACCATCAAGCCCAGATTTAAGTCCAGCAGATCCAACAGGTGCCCCGTACAGCTCCTCGTCCTCGTCGTCTTCCTCCTTCCCCAGAGCAGAGAAGTGGATGGTGATTGTGTCACGAGAGAGGGAGCGCTGCACCTGCAGCTTGGGTCCAGGGGCGTGACGAAGGGGAGGAGTGTCAGCATGCTGGCCACTTCCCCTGCTGCTGTTGCCCTGACTGCTCATCACCACCCTGCACAGGGCTCACAGCCTGGGAGAGACAGATAGACACAGAAGCAGTACACTATGAATATCCACAGAAACATTGGTGCAAGGGAGGAAGCCAAATAATTGTGGTGCAAATCAGCAATGTGATTAAATAACTTCAGAGATCCCCACATGCTCCACACACTCTCCACACACACAGTACATAGGACAGAAGAGAACAGCCTCGCAGCTCTTTATTTAATCCTAATGTGAGTAGACTGGACAGGTATGTCCATGCTCCCCGATCCATTAGCCCTCATTATGCAAGGCTGTAGCTGACAGACTAATTTGCTCTTGGGCCTGGTCTCTCTATGTCTTACCAGCATCCTACTCACTCACTCACTCAACCCCACTATGGCAACATGATTAATAGGTTACTTCAGAACACATGAGCCTTGACTAGAGGGGCCATCAACATTTCAACAGTATTCAAACTGCACGGGGGGCAGACTGCAGCAGACTAAATACTGCGAAGTGGTGAAGCAAGAAAGCAGAAAACAAAGCGAAGGTACTACTCTGACTAGTGGATGGAAAATCCTCATTATGGGCTGGAAATTATTAGGATTAGGATTATTTCGTACACTTGGGGGCAGCGCAACAAGCTGAAAAGACAACATTGATATTATAACCCTACGTTGATATGGCACAACATGTTAGCAAACAGTGGCTTATTCACATGTCCAGCAGATATAGAGCTACAGTCATGTTTCTGGCTACCTGGTGAATGTAAGTCATTTTTCCTCCTTTTTGGTCTCCACCAACCCCTGAGGAAAATATCTGGATCTTTAGGGGCTAAGTGTTATGCTCACCACAGTTGCTTTTGTCGCCATTTGTACTGGGAATGTAGCTGTTAGTGTACTGTAGGTTTATCAGAGCTTTTTCATTGAGTGCTGCTGCCGGAAACAGTGATAAGGAGAGCGGCAGGACAGAACCAAGCTAGAAACGTTGTGGGCCATAAAACCAAAACAATTAGCTGAAAGACAAAGGCAAACTGCAAAGTCTGGTGATAATTCTCAGTGGGTCCATCACTACAACAGACATCCTTCAAACTACACAGTCTTTAACCCATTGTTTATATAAAAGTATGAATTAGTGCAGCTTTAAACTGAAAAAAAAAGGTTGAGACCTTGTGTGTACTAATTCATTTAAAATGTGAAACCACAAAATGCATTTTCCTGAGTATTCTTATTTAGTATTTTTCCTCATTTATATTTATAGCTTAAATATTGTACTGATACTGCTCATTTCATTTCTATTCATTTAGTCCTTACACTTTGTCTTTTACCAGGCTATGACTGTCATGTATTGTGTTATTTCTGTGCTTTATGGGGTCCTAAAAAACATAAACATACATGTAACAAACCCTCCTTCCCCCACACAAGCATAACAATATGCGGGACATAATCACACAACAAAGCAGCTGTTAGGCTCCAGTGATCACAGGAACAATCATCTATTGTATCGTCTCAACACAGAGGAATCAGTCATTCATCATGCAATGATTTCACTGAATGAGGCCTCAAGTTGTTATTGAGTTATTGTGCCTGTTTGTTCTTCCACATCACATCGAGTCCATCATTCCTGGTTAGCATTATCAAATAGGCAGAGCGAAACATACACAAACACACACACACACACACACCTATGCACAGAGAGACACACACACAAACATGCTGTTTGCATAAACTCCGGCTTTCGGCTGGTTGATAAAAAAAAACATAATGGAAGAAGGAGGGACAGAGGGAAACAACAGAGCAGTTAGCTTGTGTGATTGTCTGAATTTCTGAGAAAGCCCCGGCACCCCTTGGGGCTCTCTGGTTGGCACTGCATCTCAAGAGAGTGTATTTGCGGGGATGGAATAACAGAGCATTTCTCTTTCCCAGCCAGCCATTCACTTGGCTGTGCTACAATGGGTTTTGTGTATGTCATTTTGAGTATGTGTGTGTGCATGTATCTGTAGGCATGTGTGTTGCTTCTGCCATGGCTGTGCTAGGGGCACAGCAGATCGAATAAAAACAAGGAAAGAGAGACAGAAAAAAGAGCAACAACAAAAAAAAAAAGATGAAGAGCCTCAGGGGGTCTGTAGAGGCTGCAGACGACCTTCCAGAGACAAGCTTTTGAAGTGGAATTCACTTAAAGACAGCAGAAAGGCAGTGAGAGAGAAAAAATGGGCAGGATGACAGATGAGAGAAAGTGATGGAGAGGAGAGAGGAGGGAGGAAACAAATGAGAGGGGGAGACAGAGCCATGGAGATGGAAGTGCTTGTTGTTGTCATTAAGGCCTGAAGGACGGACTAAAACGTTGTGGAGGTCGACAGGGTGAGCAGAGAAGGGTGAGTTCCAAGGTTTCTTTGAGTCAGGTTTTCATGAGGGTGCAGCCAAAAGACAAAAGAGACACAGCACCTCACACCGAATCATGCAAAATCCTACTACTGACGAATAAACCTCAAAATGTCTTGTGGACTTAAGTCTCTAGGCTTACATGAAACTACATAGGGATTAAAAGAGACAATTTTGTTAATACATCTTCTATGTTGTATATTTAAATTTCTCTGGCGCATATTTGTATTGACAGCCATTTTTTGCATAATTTACACATACATAAAATGATGTATGTACTGCTAATTTGGTTCATACACAGTCCAAGAGATCCTTTACTTCATGAAAGCTGAAACATGACACATTGGAAACATGTCCAGCACTTTTCAGGTTGAATAAAATGCAACCTGTACAATGTTTGCTGACACACCCACAGTTTTAGTTATTTCCTCTCATCAATGCACAACTGCAATTAAAAGCTCTGTGTTTGTTTTAGCCGCTTATGGATGAGGACAAAAGAGGAAAGGAGAGGAGTCGAGTCGAGTCTGGCATGGAGACAAGACTCATCCAATTAATCAAAGCAAGCAGGGCCACTCTAATCAGCTAAAGCCAGCACCCCGGGGGGCGAGGGAGGAGGGGAGGGAGGTTGAAAGTGGCAGGGTGAAAGAATGATATAAGAGGGTAAACAGTCAGTAGAAAGGCAAAGGGGTGCAAAGCAAACATAGGAGACTGGAGAGGAAAAGCATAAATGGCACAAAAAAGCTGTGCAGTGATCTACTTCTACACAAAAACATGTTTTGGTAATATTAGATATCCAAAAACGGATACATTCCCTTATCCACAATCTGTAATCCCTCCCTGTTATGTCCTACCCAAAATCCTGCTTCATTGCTTCAATACATTGACAGCATCAGAATGTACATGTGTCTTTAGACGGGCATAGAAGGGAAAAAAATATGAAACTATGTGGTAAAGAAAAAGGAGGTACAACGTGGGTGCTGGAAAAAAGGTGGAGATGTATTTACGGTCAACAGTTTGTCACCTTCAACATATTGTTCTCCCTTCTCCGAGCTGAATGAACCACTGAAAACCACCAATTTACTAAATTGTATAAGAGCCAAGAAGTGCTCTTAATTGATTAGACACCTCCAGCTGTGCCACAGAAAACAGCATTGACTACAGTTTTCTTTATTTTCTGCTTGTTTCATTCCTATTTAAACCACAGCTGATATACTGGAGCTGACAGATGCTGCAGCAGATTCCATATGTGCCTTCTTTTCAGTCTCCCTTTCTTTTCTTTTTTTTTTTGAATAGAGACTCACCTGGTCTCCCTCTCCCTCTCCTCTCTCTGCATTTGATGGATGGGTAGATACTTCTGGACTGTCACACACCCTGACAAATATCAGGCCCTGAGGTGGCGTGCGGAGAGGGAGGGGTGAGTGTGTATGTGTGTTTCTTCTCGCCCTGTGAGGACCCACTGTCCTTATACAAGAGTCACACAACACCAGGGAGCCTGGACTGGGATACACTGTCACATTTAGAGGTTATGGTTGTTGTGAAGCTTAGAGTTAAGAATGACAGGAAGTCGGTAGAATGTCTTCACATGTGTAGTAAATTTACAGCAAAAGCTCAACATTAGGGGAATATGCTTATTAACTTTCTGATGGAGAAGCTTGATACTTTATCTGTAAGATAAATAGGAGGCTACAGCCAGCACCCAGTTAGATAAACTTAGCACAAAGACTGGAAACGGGGGAAGCAACAAGCCTGGCTCTGCCCAAAAGTAAAAAAAAAAAAAAAAAAAAAAACACCTACCACCATCTCCAAAGTACAAAAAACAAACAAAAGCAAGTTTCAAAAAATAAAATTTACTGTTTTACTTGGGCTTTAGTGTGGGACTACCTCCTCGCTGGGAGTGCTACCGCCAGGTAACCAACAGAGACTTCAGGAAAAACATAGAGCACGTTTAGAACAGCAAATTGTAATTTTTACACTTTCGTTTACATACAGATTAAAACAAACAAGATATAAAGTATTGATTAGTGAGCTTTAAAAGGTGTTGCTAGGGAGACTTTGGTACCTTTAGGCAGAGCCAGGCTTGCTGTGACCCTTGTTTCCAGTCTAAACTAAGCTAAATTAACCAGTTGCTGACTGGAGCTTTATGTTTAATGTACAGATATGAGACTGGTATCAATCTAACTTGCCAAAAATATTAATGAGCGTATTTCCAAAAATGATAATAATAATAATAATAATAATAATAATAATAATAATTACTCACTGACTGTTGTTTTTACTTGATAAGCATCACCTGTTTTTCTTTTCCTTTTTGTCAAAAGTCTGTCCATCTTGTATTCAACATGTAGTTTAGCTTTCTAAAGAAATTGTACTAACCTGAATCTTGATAGTGATGATACAAATGATTCAGAATCATAGACTTTTTTCACATTTTGACTTGTAATACCAGGTGGGACTAATCACATTAATGATGTCAATTAAATAATGCAATGCTGCAATTAATAATGTTATTACTCACAACTGTGTTTAACAAGTCAAAATCTCTGTAAGTCTTACAGTACATGAACATAATGTTAAAAGAAAATGTTTTGTTATTATCTGAACACAGGCAATCCAGCTATGACCAATAGCTCTTGCTAAATACTTGCATAAGAGGTCATGTCTATTGATTATGAATAAATTGTAACATTGGCACGTGAGATGTTGCTGCATACTATAAAAATTGCAACCATGGTTGACCTCACTGAATCAATAAAGCTGGAAGCTTGGTCTTTAAATAATGGGAACCAAAGATTGAACCTACCAATATGCTGGCAGTGGAGAACCGTACAACAGCACGTACACCATGACAGAGGAAGGTGAAAGGAGTATGAAACAGAATATCAAAATAAGTTAAAGGTACATTAAAAGAGTACTCCACACATCTTACACTGAACTCCTATAATATTATCAGTTGGACAGTTAGGAAAAAAGCACCAAAATCGATGCAGAAAAAACAGCGATGTTTTTATTCTATACATTCTTTTTCCTTGATGAAACCTGGAGCCTACATTACCCACAATGCACTCAACTGCCAAAAGGGTGTGTTATGCTAGAAGCGGATAACGTTGCCTGGAGCCTCTACCCTCATGTAGAGATGAGAAGCAGAGGTGTAGAAGTCTGGTGAGCTCACTTCTTTCTAACTCCACACCCCCAGATTTTCTTCATTTTCATCTGAATTTCTTCATTTTGCTTGCAGTTTTATACAGACTTTGTGCAGCTCCCTCTGAAGCCACAAAAAGCTGTATACATTTTTTTTCCTTGTATGCAGTAGTATTCCCCAGGTTCTGAACACAGACTTTAATGTGTAAAATTCTCGCAGTTCCCCTTTAAGACTTTTACAGTCCCTTAACACGAAATGGCCATAATATATCTGTATTTGCAGGAGTTATTTTAAGTAACGGATCAATACCAATGACTCAACAGTTACTTCGGTAGGTGCTGAGGCTTTTGGCTTTTAAAAACCCACTTTCAAGCCTGTACTCACAACGACAACACATCCATGCGATGACAAGGATGAGGTGGGCTGAACAAACAACCGTCAAAGTCAGATTATTTGCATCATGATATATTTTGTGGGTATTTCTGTTGGATTTTTGCTTCAAGCCACCCTAAACTGTGCAAGATTTTTGTCACTGCAGTTCCTTGTTGGTACCCGATGAAACTACCTGAACTACTGAAAACTTCTCTTTAAGTAACAGTGTGCTGATGCGATTGGATACGTCAGCAGGTATCAAGGACAGACCGACACGACCTCTGCTGAAGGATGTTAAGTTAGCATGCCAGATTTCCACAGAGGTAAGATCGAATAGAAAAGTAAAACGAGGGAAAGAAATGAAGGCTGGCGCCAGGAGCATACTGAGCGGATGTGTGAAAAATGGGGCAAGAGGAAAATGGAAAGCAAGTCAAGTAAGAAGCAAGTCGGCGAGGCATTAAAAGGGGAGGGTGACAGCGGGAAGATAGATCGGGTGAGACAGAGAGATCAGAGATGAACACGGGATGCACAGAAAGAGATAGAGAGGCTGACGGAGCAGCCGATTGACACTAACAGCCCAGAGACACACACAAATTCACAGATGCTTGAGTATTAATACACTTAGACATACATGACCACTATAAATGAGCTCCGTGGTCACGTGTTGGTGCAGTTGCCTGGATGTGTCTGAGTGCAAACAAAAGTGAGACAAAGGGAGGGTGGACTGAGGGAGTCGGGTAATGAGCAAAGAGCACTTAAAGCAGGTAGAGAAAGAGAAATAAAGAAAAAGACATAAAAGGCTGAAGAGGGTCCTTTGTCCTCCAGCACACTACAGGCCACAGACACAGAGTCACATGACAGCAGCAAACAGGTAAACACACCACAAGCATTTTTTCCATGTTCTGCTCTCCTCTCCAGGGAATACTGGTCCCAGCCATCATAAGCACCCTGGTTACATCAAATGAATATCCAGTACAGTACACTTACATATACAGTATGTAGATGTACTGTACACTTACATTAAGGAATGCAGCCAGAGAATAAGGGAAGAATTGAGAAGAAAGTTTTTCACTGTTTGTTTCCATTGTTTCTTCCAAAAAACAATGAAACAAAACAGGAAAATAGACCAGAGGCACTTAAAGAAGAAGATCTTAACATGGATGAAGAGACTGCTGGTTCATCGTCATCACATCTTTACAAGGCGAGCCTCTTGTAGTTACCACAGAAGAAACTCTAACCCCAGTCTGACAGAGAAGGAGCAACACAAGCAGCAGCTTTTAAAATAGCTCTAGGAGGGCTGTCGAGGTGTTAGTCCCACAACACCGGGCTGGTCACTTAAAGCTCTTGCTGGAGGACAGATAAATGAGGGAATAAAGGGATGTGCAAGGAGGAAAGAAAAGGGAAGGAAAGGACAAAGCCTCAAGGGAGATGACTGACTTTCAAGGAAAAGATGAAAACATGATGCAAGCAAGTTTTGAGCATGACTCACAGTGGTATCTGCACAACCCAGGGCATATTAAGGTTTAATTAAAACTGCACCAACACTTTTTTAAGTTAAGCTCAGATTTTACATATGTATAATTAACATATTGTTTTGTGCCAATATTTAATATTAGGGCTGCAACTTGTGATTACTTTCATTATCAATTAGAGTGAGAATTGTTTTTCCATTAATCAATTAATTGATTATTCTAGGAAATGTCAGAAGATAGTGAAAAATACCCAAAGTTTGTAAAAATTTCTCTAAAACCTTGTTGTATCACACCTATTTAATGAGATTAATTGGATAGGAATCTCTACTGTTCAATGCCTTTGGCCTTTTATAAAGAATAATTAATTTAAAACACGATAAAACAGTCACATGTAAAAAATTTAAAATGTAAGCTCCCAGCAGGCTTTACAGACTGTTTTGATGTAGCTGTTGCAGTAGGAGACCTACATCATATTGACAGTAAACAACACTGACCGCCTGAGGCTCAATATTAGTGTGTAATGGGTCAATAGGCCTGATAGACCAATACATTTGCGTAACAGGAACACACATGCACACAGTGCTGGTCCAGGGTCAGAGCACATTGACTGGCGGTATTATGAGCTCCAGCAGCATCAGAGGAGACACAGAGCAGAGGTGTGATGGGAGAGTATCACTGCTCTGAATCACGTAGCCCTCTCTTAATGAAAGGAAGAGAGAGAATAAAACAACAATAAAACAACAGCCAGGGAGATAAAGAGCACTCACGCAGCTGCGCCGGACCAAACCGGTTTATTCCTCACCTCTCTCTCTTACCCAGAATCCACCGTCAACACGTCAAACATCAAAACCTTGCCATGCAGATCAACGGGTGGTTGCCATGCCAACGGTGAAGCTTTCATCTTGTTCCGCACTTATCCCTGCGTTCTTTTGTTTGGCAGGGCAGCTGTTCCTCACTGTATAACCTTGGTCTCCTAGGAGTGTATGGACTGTTTGTTAACACAAGATCTTTAGTGAGGTGTGTGTGTGTGTGTGTGTGTTCGTGTGTGTGTGGGATGCGTAGGCACTAAACCAAAGTACACAAAAACAATGGAAAAAGCTTAGATCTGCTTCTGAGATGGGTGAAAGACAAAGAGTGAGTGTGTTTCTACGTCACTTAGCTGCAGCAGGGAACACCCTCTCAAAGATGAAATGTCGCCTGATCAATTAATAACCTCTAATTATGGTTGTCAACATCAATACACTTTCTCCTGACAACTTCAGCTGTTGATTCCCATCTTCTCTGTCAGCGTCTAGACATAAATGTGCTCGTTTTCATCATTACAAACTGCTGATTTGCTCAAGTAGTGCCATATGGGTTTAACGCTCCACTTCGATAAATAACAGATTTGCATCGAATATCGATGTCTTGTGCCGCCTAACCCGATTTGACAGTTTAGAGATCAAAAGGTGGATGAACGCGCAGTCTTGACTGAACACACACAAACACAAAGGCATCCAAATATATTAAGCAATTTATAATCTGTGTAAAAGCTGCTTGACAGCCCGCAAACAGCCAGAGGGTTTGGTATTAGTCATAATCCACCCAATTACATGATGAATGGAGTGAGTGGGGGAGCAGAGACAGAGAAAGACAGAGAAACATCAACTGTAAGTGTATTTACAGACAAAGATTAATATTTGAAATGCTGTTATGCTTTAAAGCGGCCAGTGTTACTTTTAGTAGTGCTCTTCTGCAGAATTGTGAGAGTGCAGGAAATACGTACTATATGTGTGGACTGATTAGTTATCAAAAGCCATAAAAGGAAGACATGTGAAAATGAGAACAGGGAGATAATAGCCTATGGCTTATAAGAAAAGGAAAAAAAAGGAAGAATCTTAAATATAATATTTGAAATTAGTATTCATTGATGACTGTGTAAAGTCGATGCACGCTCTCAGGGTGGTAGCAAAAAGACACCCTGTTTGTACACCTCAAGTACTTGCCAGCCAGACCAACATCATCAGAAGATTTAAGGCCACTGAAAGTATCCCAGAATATCTATTCCACTTATTTTCTACCCCACTTTTGACAGTGATGTGCCACACAATAGAGGCATCAGCACAGAGACTGAGCAGAATTAGCGTATTAGTAACATGATCACACAAAGTCAGCAGCACTGATGGTAAATGAGAGCTGGTTGACACTTTTCTGAAGAGAAGAAGAGTTAGATAATAGCATCTTAGGTGATTTAAACCTTGCGTTTGCATACATTTAAGCTGAACGGTGGTTAACTATGCCAATATTGTCCATCGTCAACTAACATATAACAATGAGTCAGCGACATTTTTCATGCCTAAAGTGTCATATACTGTGTACTGTGCATGTCAATAACAGAGAATAGCAGATAAATGTATAATCTCAGGAGGCATAGCTCATATCTGAACCCTCTGTGGTAATAACAGGCTGATGGAGATACAGTATGGCTCACACCAATGTCGTATTCAAAGGATAAGACTTCTATATATTATTCTATATATTTTTTTTATTGTCAACAAATCCCACTGAAAAACCAAAACCAACAATGTGTCAGTCCATCCCTACCCGGTCTATGGCACTCAGCCACAAGCACATTGGATCATACTGTAGTGCATTTGTTGGGGACTATTTTCAGCTGCGGATTAATACACATGGCGCTCTATAGTAAGTATTTACAGCAGTAGGATGGTGAATGTGGGATTGACGATTGATTGATGTTAGTGGTAATGAAGGGACATCTCACGCAGTGCAACAGAGTGGCTCACTGATGTGTTTTTAATCATTTTGGGAGAATGATAGAGCTCTACAGCACAGCGGAATAAGACATTTCAGGATTCGGCTACACAGGTACTTAGTAGAATCAATTCATTGTTGGTTTTGGTTTTGGTTTGGTAAGGATGAAATGCAGGTGTGTATCTGTTAACCTACACTTAAACTGCACTACTTTTACCTCAGATATATAACTGGCTTGCATGCTGAGTGCAGTGTGTGCATAACAAGTGTGTGTATCTAGTCAGCAAAGACTTCCTCCTTTCTCTCTAATGTTAACTTCCTGTTTGGCGAGATAACCGCAACAAGAGGAAAGCACCACCCATTACTGTCTCTTTCTCTCTTTAGAGTACGCTCAAACAGATGTAGCTTCAGCAGAAGAACTTCTTTTTCCAACTGCAGTAAATCACTTCTTATAGGATAGCTCAGCTGTGGAGTATGTGCTTTGTCAGGGTGCTTTTATTCAATTCATATCCTGGTGAATAGGTGGTCAGTGAGTCAACGCGCACACACACACACACACACCCACACACCCACACAGCCATGGCAACGTCAGAAGCCATTAGCTGTGACACTTGTGGCTGCTCGTCACAGTGACAAGCGCCAATGGCTGCTCCACTGGCGTTTCCATTTAAATGGGGAGTGTTGTGTAGCAATATGTGCATGTACAGTACATGTGTGAATGCGTTCATGCATGTCTGTGAGTCACTTCATGTGAGAATACTGCTGTGTGTGTGTGTGTTATCTTGCAAACCAATCCATAAGCAAAGTTTCACTCAACATTACTATCTTCTTTTTCTGATGGCATATTAATTTTCCTCACCAGAACTCTGACCACAGTTAAACTATATGACCAACACTATATGGACACCCATAAGTGATGGTCGGACATCTCATTACAAATCAATGGGAATTAATCTGCTGCTATAAAGGCTTTCCACAAGGTTTAAAACCTGGCTGCAGGAATTGCTCCTTTTCGGCCACAAGAGCATCAAGAAAGTCGTGCTGCGATGTTGGGCGATAAGGCCTGGCTTAACCCCAAATGGTGTTGGATGGGGTTGAGGTCAAGGCTCTGCGCAGGTCTGTCAAGTTCTTCCACATCAACCCACCATTTTTTTATGAACCTTGCTTTGTGCATGGGGGCATTGGCATGTTGAAACAGGAAAGGGTGGTCCCTAAATTCTTACCACAATGTTAAGAGCACACTATTGTCTAAAACATCATTATATGTGGTAGAGTGAACATTGGAAACTAAATTGGACCTAAGGGACCAAACCACAAAAACAAAACGCCCAAGTGCAAAAGTTTAGAAAAGTATGTGTGAACATACTTTTGGCGATAGTGTACACCCAGTCTAGTTAGAGAACAAAAAGATTAATACTTAACAACTTCGCCAGGCTGACACTGCCCTTCGTCTTCTCATGCAAGGATCTGCTTTCAACCTTAGAGCAGGGCAAACATTAGATTGAATTGCACCTTTGAGGACAAAACTCCTGTCTGGTAAACTTAATTAGAAAATGAAAGTGAAAGTGCTGTAAGGTAGACTATAGTAAATAGTGTGACAGTCTTTACAAAGCCATCTGGATATTTATAAGGAGAAGTTGAGGTCTAACAAGAATTAGCTGAAACACAAAGGTGCAACTTTACTTCTCAAAACTACATATACAACAATACATATATCCTGTTCTCTACATTATATTATTCTCGATATTCAAACATAAATTGTTTTATCTGGCTCAGTTTTGTATCAGTAGTGTACCTGAGTAGGAAGAATACCCCTGGTAATTACTATTACAGAAATCTACTATGTAGTGAGCTACAGGGGCTACTTCTGGCACTTTTCTCCTGCACAAATTACTACAAACATTGGATGTGTCACCATTTTTTCTTATTTCCCTCTCTACTGCTGACAGTACAGAATCGCTGTAGCCAAAGTATATGACTTTGAATGTCATATACAGTATCATTAAGTCATCACTATACGGATTATTTTATTACTGACCTCACTTCTCAAAACTGTCTTTACCTAAAAGCTTTACAGCTTCAACTGTACACTGTCCTGACATTGACCGGCACATTGTGGCTCCACGAGGGCTTAAAGTTAACACATCCCAGCCGCTGACACACTGGTTCAAACCCTGAAAAGAGAATGTCAGGGTCGGCTGCTGACTCAAAGTCGGATCGCAAGACGCCCTCAGGCTGAATTATTTTTACTTTGCACAAAATGTAAACTGCAGTTGAACCTGAAAGTTCACAGCTTGCAGCACACACACATGTAAACACAGACGCATCCACTCACATCTACTTCTTCAGCTTTACATACACACATTGATGTGTTCTTAGTTCATGTTGTATTTTTCGGCTTTTCTGTGAATCTCCAGTGTGCCGTCAAGCTGCTTTTCATCCACAAACAACAGCTTATTCAGATGGTTCAGCTGCTACTGTTTCCTTTTTCCCTCACAGCAATTTGTCTAATTAACCTTAAAAAAAAAAAAAGAGTATTCCCTTTAGACTTGCTGACAAAAAAAACCCTTCATCTACAAACACACCTCAGCGTGGGACACAGATGTTGGTGCAAATGCATAAATGCAGCATGTGAAAAACGTTTACAAACGTAGGTCTTTGAATTCAGACGGAGCCACGCACGTGTACCAATGTCAAAGATGTGAAAGAGGTTTGAGGTTGGCGGAAGCGACGTCGTGATGGAGACACAATTAATTGAGGCAGGGAGCTGCCGTTCAAGGCCATGGATCAATTCCAGCACCACCACCACCAACCCACCCACCCACCCAAACACACACACAAACACACACAAGATCAAAGAGTGGAGGAGAAGTCTTACCTTGAGATTTTACAGGCATTCAATCTCCTCTTGCACAACAACCTGTACTGACACACTTAACTCCACAGCCATGGATCATGATGCTAACATGCCTAGAAATACAGAGACGGGGAGATACATTTGTTTAATGGGCACCTCACAACTGTCATCCATCATATATAACATCTTATACTAATGTTGTGAAATTGTGTCTTGCATGAAATGTGGTGTTCAACAACAGAGTATAGATACAGAATGTGTCACTAAACACTTTTTAAACGTATCTCCACACTCATCTGTATTAGAAGCCACATAACAGCTCCAGGTTCACATGAGGACACCGGGGGCAGACACTCCCTCTAAATGACCTGATAAGCAATGTCAGCCAGGCCTACGGTGATCCATCCCTGGAATAAAGAGGGGGATTTGGCGTAATAAGGTGAGAAAGAGATGAGAGTCTGAGTTATGGATGTCTTGTGTGGCCGTGATGCTGTGGCCTGCTACTGGAAGGAGAGTGAAGAGGAGCGGAGAGGACCTGCACAGTTCACAGCAGGCTAGGTGGATAATGAGTTGCTCCACAGACAGGCAGTGACACCTCCTAGAATAAACCCATTTCACATGGCAGCAGCTGCTGTGGGCAACATGATCCAAAAAAAAAAAACAAAAAAAACAAAACTGTGAGGTTTAATACATTTAAAAACAGCCACAGAAATGTGTTTTAACAGGGAAGTGGCACCCTGACAGCTTTGTTTGATGTGTTTGCTGTATAAAAGGAAGGGGACATTTCTGATCATGCTGTTTCAATTCCATTAACACTAACAACCAAACACATTTAAAGCTGGGGCTCGCCTGGCTCCATCCGCCCCTTTGTCCTCCGGACTGTAAATACATCCGAGGACCCGACAGCTGATTCTCAACGCGGAAAAAATAAATAAATAAATACCCCTTGAACCTTACCGGAGTTATCGCATCTTCATGCGCAGGCCACCGGCTTCGCTCTGCATCCAGGCTGTGGATGTGCGTGATGCGACGAGGATCCCGGTCCGCAGCTTTTTTTTATTTTATTTATTTATTTATTATTATTTTTTTTTTTTATTCGCAGCCCCGGAGCCTGCGGAGGGACGGAGCGCGGCGCAGCGCCGCGGGGCTGCAGGCTGCAGAGTCCGGAGCAGACGGCGGACGGCTCGGGCTCCTTTACGCGACAAATGCCCGAGCCCTGGGCGTGTTGCTCTGCGTGAACGGGAGACGGTCGGCGCCACACCCCCCCACCGTCCTCCCCCTGCTCCTCCTCCTCCTCCTCCTCACCATCTAAATGGCATTTACAGCCGAAGAATCAGAAGCGTCCCATCGTCCCCGGCTCTCTTCACATTTCACTGTGTTGTGTTGCAGCAGGGGCAGAGTGAATTGCGTCACGGCGTTGCAGTGTGCACGGAAGACGCGGACCCCCCCACAAGCAGGTCCTACACCCCCCAGTTAATAAAGGCTACAGGTACACACAATAATCAGCAGGTGAAAAACACAAATAGCTCGGAAATTAAAAAAAAAAAATCGTGCGTTTCCTTTTACAGATTACGCCATGCATTTAATCCAAACTGCAAAGCAACACAACCTCCCCCCCCCCTAGGTCAGACCCAGCAGGTGCGGTGTATTTCTGGTTTGGCCAGCAGATCCATCCCAATTTGGGCTCGTTTAATCTCATTATATCCGCGTGGACAGGCTGCCACCTACCGGGCCGAGGGGATTACGTCAGGGGCAAAACTGTCCACGTGAGAGCACAGGGGCGTGTGTGCCCCCCCCCCCCCACTCTCACCTGACGTCCCCCCGAGACAGATCCATCACAGACTCTCCCCCCCCCCCCCCCCCCAACCGTTTTTTTGTGATTGATCTACAAACATTGATCCATGAATCTCATCTGAGTGGTGAAGGGATCCATCTAGTGGACACTGATGCTTCAGCCGCAGCTGGGCCTACAGTAAATCTAACCTTCATATTTTCTGACTTACTTTTGTCCCTTTTCTTCTTTATTCTTTCTCTTTGTTTCCTTTTTTTAAAATATTCACATAAAGGGTATGAAATTTATTTATTCTTCAATAGTGTGCTCTAAACTGTATTCAAAGTTTCTCACTGGCACCCTAAAATACAGATGAGTAGTAATTAATATTTTCTTAAGCCAATATTCACTCTTATTACATTTAACCAATAATATAACTGATAAGGAGACTTTAAAGCCTATTAAATTACTATTTGTTTTTCTGTTTTTAATATTAAATAACATCATGACATGATATGATATATTATTACCAAAAAAAGGTAAATGTCTCATTGAATTATCAGTTTCAGTGACCTATGAAAGCTGTTTAGAAAATTCTTACATGTCATTAATACAAGCCAGGTATGAACCTTTAAAGGGTTAAAGAAAGTAAATATTGTGTCCTGTGTAAAATTGAGAATTTGGTAGTTTGTTAAATGGTTTGATCAAATTTAAGCTGCTGTTATCTGGCTGCAACATGTGCATGCAAATTGAATCCATATATTAGCAGGGAGTTTGATCCACTGCAAAGCACCTGAATACTTTTTCTGGTGCGATTGGACTGTTGGATAGTTTGCCTCCAGGTGGTTTTCTACCAGAGGAAGGACCTTGCTTGTGTTGGTAACTGGTACATGGATTAGCAGCACCACCTTCAGGCCATAGTGAGCACATAGTTAAACTCAGCATTTAAGACCAGTTGTGTTGTTATGTTTTACCATAAAAAGGGAGATTTAATATTTTTTTCTGCAGTCAAAAGACTCGAAGGGATTCCACTGACGAGTCAAGAGGAAAGCATCCCTTGAATCTATGTAACAAGGAAGCGTTCACCATTTAATATGTGTCTCATCTAGGTGTTGATCATCCACTGAAGCTTCTGGGTGTAAGCAGGAAGCTTTCCTGATGTCCTCTTTCTTCCCACTGTGAACAAAGACTTTCTACTCACTCCTCACAGTGGACACTTACTCCACCTTGTGAAAAGGCGTGATCCCATCACAATCAAACAAGCCACACAAATACCTCAACTAATGAAGGCAAAATAGCCAGAAAACATGGTGGATAAAATAAAGTATGTTAGAGAAGAATTGCGGTTAATTTTCTGGTCTGCACTTATGTGTGTGTTCTCATTTTTGTAAGTATTTTGTGGGCATTTTTATCCTTTTTTTTTACAGACAGTAGAAGAGAGATGCAGGTCAGACTTAAACTGGGGACATTGTGGTTCATAGATAGTATCTTAATCCATAAAGCTACAGGGATGCCCTATTTGTTCTCAAAATTTGAAAAGGCCGTAATCAAAACCAACGTTTCTTCTTTCATCCCCTTCCAGGAAGGTGACATTGAGACAATTTACAACCAAAGATCAAATAGTCATTATTAAGCTGTCATGTTATATTGAATTTCAAAGGTCATTATTGACCCTGGAAACTGCAGTTTTTTCAATTTCATGACAACTGGGCAAACTCCATCTGTTGATGAAGATCATGTCATATGATCAAACACTTCAGAACGGCTACTAAATGGACCTTGTGGAGAGATTGTTTTTGCAACTGCAGTCTCCAAGGTCAAGAGTGAACTTTGAACCTCTGTTTGAGTCTTTAGACTGCTCAGAAAAAAAATGAAAATGAGACCATTTACAATTTCATGACAATTGGGCAAATCCCATCTGCTGATGAAGGTCATGCGGTATGACTGAAAGACCCAAAACAGCTGCTAAATGGACCTTCTGACAGTTTTCGCAACTGTCATGTAACATGTTTTTTTTCTATGTGAAAGAGAAAGATTTTTTGATTTAATTTCTAGAAGTCAGCTGGTCTGCAATGTGATGATTTCAATCTGTTGATTATTGTGAGGGATATGGAGTGCAGTTTCACGGTGTACCTGAGGATGTCTACATGATGATGTTGTGGCGTGTACTTGAGGTGTTAAAAAAAAGAGACAAAAAAAAAAAAACTGGGTCAATTATCACTTATATAACAGGGGCTTGGCCTTTTGTAAGGTTTCATTAGCTCCCTCTACCTCTCGACAGTTATTTAACAGTATGATTCACATCAAAGCGACCCCTGCTGCTAAACTCAAAGTCCAGACAGCCCATCTCCACTCTGACGCTCTAATAACCATCCCTTTATGAAGTTCATAAAACCCCCTCCTCACTAGACCACTGCAGATGGCTGGCCAAGCTAATAGCTGGAAAAGTAGCACAGACCGTCACCTCACTTGGACCCCTTTGAACTAAACTGTATGCAGATTGAACAGGGGGGCAACCATATGCATGTTTCTGTGTGTATTTGAAAGGACTCAATCTCTCCGTGTATAGTGTGTGTGTGTGTACTTGTGTGTCCTCATCCTTATCCTGTCACAGCGGGTGGGAGACATGAAAGCCTTTCTACAGTGTTTGGTAATTGCAAAGACCTCCGTTCTGCCTAAACAGCATAAGAGACGACAACCTCATCAGGACACGGTCGAATCCCGACATCAACGCGCACACATACTGTACAGATGGGCACACACCTTTGGGGCAGTTGGCCAATCAATACTCTTGACTGTGTAAAAGTACACTGAAGTGTGTACAGGGCGCTTTTTCTTTTCTACACAGGCTTTTCTTTGTTGTGTGTAACCTTTTGATCTAAATGAAAAAAAAGGGGGCTTAGGTAGGCCAATGTGTTTGAGAGGGGAGGTTATGCTAAAAGGGGTAGAGGGGGGTGAGTTGCCACCTTTTCATCTTACCTCCCCTCAGTTCAGCTTTATAACGAATGTCAACGCTGATAACAAAACCTCATTTGCATATCATAATCCCCATCTCTCGACCTTCTGATCAGGTGTACTTGGAAGCACGGCTGTGTTCTTTCAAAAAGAGAAAAAGATAGAGAGCAAGAGAGGAAAAAACTCTGTTCACTTTGAAAGCTGTTTGAAGTTCTCTGCCAGAGTTCAAATAACACTAAAACATGTGCATGGCATTGAGTGGCTGATTTGTATTAAAAAGAAGAAAGGCGGAGGGATGGAGGGATGAAAGGAGGTCAGGGAGGGGAGACTGAGGGAACTTTCTGGAGCTGGTAAGGCCACAGTCCTCTGGATCTCATGTCACTACACATACAGAGGAGCGGCCACTTTTGTATCCAACTCTGAATTTAAACACAATGCGTTAAGTACTCTGACCCCAACAAAATTATATAATTTTTTCCTTAACTTTTTTTGTCATGCTGTCTATTTTTTGTGTGGCTATTATTGAATTGGCAATGAAATGTTATCTAATGTTATCTTGATGGTCATCATCTCCAAAGCTGCTTCTTTCCTTTTTGTCCCATTTGGGCTTTGCACTGACAAACAGCTGAGCAAAACTCCTCCGCCAGGCTTCAAAGGAGCTGGGTGATGGCAGAGCGAGAGAAAGAGGCGTGGACTCGTGGCAGTGGTTACTGCAGAGGTCAAGGTGTGTGTGTGTGTGTGTGTGTGTGTGTGTGTGTGTGTGTGTGTGTGAGTGAGTGCTATTAGCAAGTCTGCATGTCATAGCAACAGATCCAAAGGTCACGGACCACCCCAGCTGTGTGTTCACACACTTCATCATCCACCACCACACTGATCAATAGTGGCTGGACTGTTCATACAGGGCAGAAGGTTTGGATGGCTACCAATACAATATGTTTCTGCCTTCTCTCTGTCAGATACTCCTTCTTGGCTTGAACACGCTGTTCTCAGCAGCCTATGGTTTCTGAATCCCAGTTGTGAAGACCAGACGTCCTTTCCCATGAGTGAAGAGGGCCTCCAGCAGAGCTGCTTCAGCTCCTCCACATTCTCATAGTCCTCCATTTGGCCAGAGTTGTAAAGCTGGGCCCTGGGAGTCGCCCGCCTCCACTCTGATCCACTCAGCCCGGCTCTGCAGCAGAGGCTGTCCTGCCAGCTCCTTTATCCCAGCTACCGCACACCCAGGGCGGGCAAAGCCAGACTGACAGTCCCCCGCTGCCTCCAGAGCCTCCGTCTCATTTCCCCCTGTAGCCGCCCACCACCCCTCTCAGCTTTTCAATCTTCGAAGCAATTAGAAGGAGATCCCTTTCTTTTGTCGTCTTTCCGTGGAAAGAAGAAAAGCGAGAGAATGAGAAAAAAAGAAGAAGGAGGGCCAAGTTGTTGGTGGTGGTGGAGCTCAGGCCTAGCCAGGAGCCACTTGTGAAGCCCTGGGTATTAGGACTCACATGGTTTGTTTGGAAAGGCTTCTCCAGGGGCCAAAGTGGGATTACGTTGCAGATTGCAAGTTCCCATGGAAGGGGCCTATACCAGCGAGGGCTTTGGTGGGTGGGTTTCAGGTTGGGGGCCATAGAAGAGGTCTTTATGAGTTTGGGGTCTGTCTGAATGGAAAGGGCCAACTCCCAGCATGCTAGCCCTCCATATTAGATGGACACAGAGAGGCTATTGAAGTTACCCAGACATCCCCCCTTTATTTCTGTCCTTTTCTCTCCCTCTCTCTCTACTCTTGAAGGCTTAGCTGTTTGCCAGTCAAGAAAAGAGTAAAAGACTGTTCTGGGGGCTGAAATGATTCTTGTGTTCATTTTTAGGATGAAAATACCATCTGTGATTTTGAGCAAACATAATATGATATGACTGTTAGAAGCTTCAGTCAGGTTTAACCACAGTGTCTGACATTAAATCCATGGCTCTCTCACACAAGGAGATCACCTTGAATTATTTCAGCTGAATGTAGCCTGGATTTATTGTCTGCACTCATCTTAAAATAATCTTTTTACCATTCTTTGACTGAAGATTACCTTTGAAAAAGCTGTATTCTATAAATCCACACAAGGGAAATATTAGTTAGACCGATCAGTCATTCTAAAGATTGACAATAATGACAAAAATTTGGTTTTCAATATGGATGATATTTCTCTTCTCGTGAAGTGCATTTTTATTAAGTACTTTTTAAACAGGCACTATTGGATCAAAACATTTCAGCAGAAATAATCAGCTAGGAGAACCCCCCAAAAGAAGGAAACAAGAACAGTCGACGATCGTATGAAGAGAGAAAGAGGATGAGAAGGACCGGAGGGACCCTGGGGAGGCCTTTGAAGCTGCATCATACTGTTATTTTTTCTAATGTGTGATCAGGCGCTGGAGAGCATCATTTAAAATTTTCAAGGAAATAGCAGAACCCCAACAGAGAGCCTTAACGTGATAATGTTTGTGGGAAGAATAAAAAAGATTCCTCAAATTGAATGGTAAAGCTCTGTGTTTATAAAATAAGACGTCAGGGTCGAGATACAGTGATGTGTAAGGCTCTCAGCCCGGGAACAACATTTTGTTTCACTTAAAATGTACTTGCATGTCTGGACCCATCTTTTCATTTGGTGGCTTATTTTTGTTGTTGAAGTGAATGTCACCACCAACAGAAACCTTTAATTAACCAGTATGCATTTCAGTCTGTGGATTTTGAGTTGGTGTGTCAACTCTCACTGTTTCTACACTTGAGAAACTCACTCTTTGCTGTTGTTATTGCTCCCTCAAAAATCCACAAATTTATCCATTTTTATTAACTCATACATAGATGTTTGGTTTGTTTATTTGTTAGTTTTTTACATATTATTTGCAAAGTCAGACCTTGTGGCTGACATAGTCAATCAAACTTTATTTGTATAACACCTCAGGGGACAAGCTTATAATAAGACGGTACAACTATGAACAGGTTGGTTTGGAAAAATAAAATGAAAAGGTTCTTTTAATTGACCCCCTTTTTAACAGTGTATAATCAGTAGATTGGGTCTTCTGTGCAGGCACATATCTCTACCCTCTAGTGTTGAACGTTTAGTACTACACATTGTTGCTTAAACTGAACTAGAGTTTAAAGACTGACTTCTTCCAAATCAGCAGCTCAGTTTTCACACAAACAACATTTTATATTCAAAACATTTAAAGATGCGATGTGCAATTGAGGGTACAGATAAATAGAATAGAATAATGATTAAAATCTAAGACTACAGGCAAGAGTTTGCTAATCACAGCTGAAAGATCGAAACATACTAGCTGATGATCCAATACACTGATATCATTATTGTGCTCATGATCTGCTGTACTTCATATATTAAGCATACATACATCTTCTTCAGTGTAATTCTAATCATAGCTTCAGAGAACAACAGCTTCAGTGTGAAATGAAAAACCACCATGACATTGTGACGAGTAGCCAGGAACTGCTTCACTACTTGAACTTATGGATCAATTGAAGAAGTAACTTATGAATCGGCATCATCGCTCTCCAGATGTCTCCCACTCCTTACCCTCCTCTCCCTCCTGCCCTTCAATCTCTCCTGTCACCTATAGACCACCCTTCAACCCCCCAGAACCCCATCAGTCTCTGTCTGCAGACCAAACAGCCTCTCTCCCCTTATACTCTCCCTCAACCCCCCTCCAGCCATATCCCTTTGAGCTGTGCCGCCGCAATGCATAAATACATAAATCTGGTGTCAGCGTATGCTTGTGTGTGTGTGTGTGTGTGTGTGTGTGGTGGGGGATGTCGACATATAGACGATGGGCCGGCAACCCCACAGGCGAACCCCTTTCATGTGTCACCAGATCACAGACGCTCAGTGTTTACACACCAGGCCCATCCACACACACAACCAGACCCCTCCCAACCATGCCCCAGCCGTCTCCCCCAGAACCTGTCACCCCGGCTGGGGAAGCTTGGGGACAAAGGCTGGGAGTCAACCTGGAGGTGGTGGTGCCAGACTGGCTCTCTGATCTGACCGACTGCCGCAGACCTGATGGGAGATACGGCTGGAGGTCAGAGGTCAAAGACGCCATAAAAAAGACAGCTGACCTCCTCTAGTTTGGCTCCATCCCAGCCCCCCTCCCCCCAACGCACACTTGATTTAATGTTGTGTGATTACACTGATTTGAATGTCAAGTCATTGAACCTTGCATGGTTACTGAGCTCAGGCTGAAGTCACACCATGGGCGGCATTTTCATCTTTCATAAAACTTTTTTATATCATTACCAAATTCATAGTACAAACTTCTCAGAGCGTCACACAAGAAACAAGTGGAAAATGTTGGTTAACGGAAGAACGATGAGCACAATGATGATTTGTGCAATGACTTATAGTTTAAAATGCTGTCATTTTGACTACTTTCACAAATGGAAGCTGTATCTTTCCATCAGTACAGTCAAAAGTGATGACTGAGAAAACAAGACGAAAAGAACATGACAACGCCGTATGAAGATAACATCTCCAAAGATTCATTTTTGCTTTCAATAAAAAAAGCTGAATTCAACTTAAAGTTCTTCTGTAAGAACCATTAATCATTTTCTTCCTTCCTGAAACAGAAAAAGGTAAAAGAAAGGGAGACGAAAGGAAAAGAGCAGAAAACAACAAAGCTAAAGGAAGCATTTTATCCTGCTGTGTTAAATTGGGTGTGACTATGAACCATTCAGAGGCCCTGAAAAGGATGAGAAAAAACACACACACACACACACATACACACACACGCAACAAAAACAAATTAACATCTAAAATGCTCCGGCTCGTTTCCACCGTTCACTTCAAACCGTCATCAGGCCTCTAATGGGGGCCAAGTTCAAAGCTCCACTAGACTCCCGCTGCTTTGCTGAGATGGAGGAACAACACTTCCGTCTCCCTCTCCCTCCCTATGTTTGTTTATCCTTCGCTTTGCTCTCTTTCGAGCCTCTCTATCCCTGCTTCTTTCATTGCGTCTCTCCTTTATTTTTCATCCCCCTTTTCCTTTCCTCACTTTATTTAACGTCAATGCTTTCTCTTCAGCTTCTGTTTTCTTTGTCTTTTCTCCTACTCCTGCCCTGTCTCCTTCTCTTATTGTATTTTTAATATTTGATTCCAGGGTACATTCGGTTTTCTGCAGCCCTCTTGTTCTTGCGTTCTCCCTCTTTGTATCTCAATCCAGCTTTCATCACATATGCCCGTCTTTCAAATCTGACAGACATTGATCAACGCAGCAGTGGGGATGCTGTCCTGGTGCAAGTTTGTTCAGAGAGCCCCATCTAACCCTGGATATCCAAACAGAGCCTTGAACAGCAAGCTCTCAAAAGACAGCCACTGGTCTGAGATAGACAGTTGCTCAGCACTGCCCTGCAGATATCTGCCAGGATCAAAAACCCTTCCCGCCCGCCCCTCTTTCTCTCCTCTCCTCTCCTCTCCTCTTTCTCTCTCTCTCCCCCCTTTTCTCTTTCGAAGATGGCACTTCCACAAATGTTTAACTCCAGCTATCTCCTCATTAAGAGGTCTTCAAAGCCTTCCATTGATGTAAAAGCATCCATTTGAATTTGTAATCACCCTTTGCTGTACGGCTGCTGCGCTCAGCGTAATTTCCCCCGGATTTTCTGATAGCCGGTTCAAAGAGCTAACAACCAGTTTTCTCCTCTCTGAGTAGCGGGAGAAAGAAAAGGACTTTTTTATCGAACTTTTGGATTCAGGGAGGTGTGTATTTGTGAAAGGCCTTGGGTTTGTTTATATATGCTGACAAAGAAAGTACGAATATATAGAAATTCACTCTGCCGACAACGCTCAAAAGAAGATAAGAGCGGTGAGAAAAACCCACTAGAGCTGGATAAGGTTTGTTTGAAGATTAAAGTTCTGTCATCATAGAACAGGCTATTTTCTTGAAAGGCACTTAAATGGCCCAGAAATTGGTTTGTCTATAGGGAACGCCTTTAACTGATATTGCCTTTAGAGGTAGATATTTTTTAAATATTCTACTGCACAAACTTTAAGGTGTCTGAGGTTGAGGGAAAACACACTTTGCCCACATGACATGTTTAAGAATGCCAAGCAACACATTCAGTAACAACCTGAATGCATATTCAGCTCAAACATCCTCTGTGTGTTGAGCTGATGGAGAGCCAGACTCTGTCACTCCATCACGACGCCAAGAGGAAGAAGAAAATACAAAAAAAAAAAGGCATAAACAGAATAAGACATCTGTCAGATGAGGCAGAAGAACATACCTATACATCTGGATTTCCTCACAGGAAGGAAGTGTTTGAAATCTAATACATAAACATTATTCCCCCGGCTCGCCAGTTTTCCCTTCACCTGCGGAAAAACAGGCTCTTCTTCTGAGCCACTTTGGGGAACTTTTCCTCAACGCAGTCCTCCTTCAGTAGGTTCAATAAGAGGGCTGACTGGGATTTGGCTCCTGCCATGTTTCATCAAACACACTTGTCTTCAGCCATCGCAGGCCTGTCTGTCAGTCAAACAGCTCCTCATAAATAGCACTTTCCTCAGGTTTACACTGCTGTCTTCTGAATTATGGATATTAAATGAGCTTTGTACAAGTTCAAATAATTTATTGTTGAATTCTCAGGACAGGAGCTTAAGACAACTGGGAAATATGGCTCACAGCCTGATAGTGCTGATATAGAACCACTTATACTACTGCTTATACTCTTGCATTGCTAATACAAAACTTACATTAAAGGAACATTATGGTTTTTTACAACATTGGCTTTACTTTTGTGGCCCCAACCGTGGGTTATGGTAACATTGTACTCAAAGTAATTACTGAGGTCTCGGGGCAACAAACATGAGCGGACAGACGATCCTTCAGGTAAACAAACCTAGTAAAATATGTTTGGAAGAGAAAACAAAGGTCAGATTACAAGATTACAGACTGTCCGCAGTAAACATCCATCACAGTTTATGGGGGACTCTTTGACAGATCGCTACGACCTGCAAGCCAACACAAGGGTCAAGTAACTGACGAGGGCAGCCGAGCTGGCATTACCACTTCCCAGCTAATTTACAAGCATTCACTGCCAGCTGACACTGACTGTGAGTTTGACAGTGTTATTTCAGGACTTTCTATTGTTTAAAAATGTTATAATGAATACACTTGAGAGGAAATGGAAAATGATACTTTGCTTCCATTATAGTAAGTTCACTACAGTAGT
Organism: Lateolabrax maculatus; assembly: GCA_031216445.1. Classification (NCBI taxonomy): domain Eukaryota; kingdom Metazoa; phylum Chordata; class Actinopteri; order Acropomatiformes; family Lateolabracidae; genus Lateolabrax; species Lateolabrax maculatus. The sequence continues at coordinate 15,347,527 of CM062216.1, read as the reverse complement.
TCTAACACAAACTACAAAGAAAAAACTATAATAATAATAATATTAATGCTAATACCCATGTGCTGACACATGATTGGGTTTATATATAATTTTATATTTATCGTTTACATATTAATTTTAATAATAGTGCTTAAAATAATACACATACAAATATGAATACTTATCTATAGCTAATGCTAACAGTAGAGTAAATATGGGTGTTCTTTTGGTTCATCTGTGAGAGGATGATAAAAACACTACAGTTTGTGTATTTGGTGTGTGTGTGTGTGTGTGTGAAGTGAACTGGTGGCAGACATGTCACCAGGACCATTGACTCCAGCCTAATCCCTTCCTGATGGCCTTTTCTTCAAGCGCAGATGGAGACTAGGGGCTCTTGACCTTTGACCCACACCACTAAATCACATCAGTCGTTGACTGCGAGGGCTACAGGGCCCCAAGACTCCAGCAGGCAGATGGGCAGCTGCCCACACAAACACACACACACACACACAGACCAACACACACATACACTGACACTGAGGAGTGCAGAAACAGAAATGCTTTCATGCACGTATCTTTATAATGTATGTTTTCACAGATATGACACACAAAAAACACACACAGGTCAATACACCTTTCTTACACTCTCGCTTTCATGCATTTGCAGGGACACACAGATCGATGTGTACACACATACACACACACGCACACACAACACCACTAAATAATGTTCTTTTATATCCGTGTCTAAAGTATTCTCTGTCATCTGTGTCCTTTTACTCAGCCACATCACACACTCTCTCAAGCTTTCTCCTACACTTTGTTTTAAACTCTTTTCTTCTCTTCTCTTCTCTTCCATCCTCTTTTTCAAACCCTTCTGGTCTCCCTGTGATGTGGCATCTCAGTTTCTGCTGAATAAAACACAGACTAGGAGAGAGAGAGACAACGAGAGAGATTAAGAGAAATGTAGACGGCTAAGAAATAGAAAGACTAAAAAAGAAAGAGGTAGACAGTGAAAAAAAGAAAAAGGAAGTCAAGACTTCGTCAGTCTTTTTATGTGGTAAAATCTGTTTCTACCTTTTTTTTTGGCCACCCGCAGCCCACGCTGCTATTTCTAAATATGCCTCAGCAAAGTCAGGCGAGGTCATGTCCTTTACAGTAAGATTAGGTTATAAGCAGTAAATATTACTGTACTTACATTGCTGTCTGAATTTGTATGGTGGTTTTATAAAGCTGGCTAATCAGATGGATAATCAGAGCAGATTTCATTTTTTTCTCAGGAGTTTCAGACTGGCTGTCACGTAGTATCTTGAGCAGCCTCACACAGTGACAAACATACCTTTGAAACTCAACTTTGAACAACTGCTTTGCATGAGAAGCAGGCGAGCAGAGTTGAAATGTGGGCTGGGTTTCCTCACACCGACGTGCTGCTTGCCCACGCTGCGCTCCTACGGAGGTCCTCCTCACTTTGTTGTCCTCACAGCAGGCACCTGCATTCCTGGCATAGCTGTCTCCAAAGTTTCAAGAGCAGCTCACTATCTCTCTGTCTGCCAGTCTCTGTCTCTATCGCTCTCTCTCGCTCTCTCGCTCTCTCTCTGCTCAGACCTCTATTGCCTTGTTGCCTAGAGACGAAAAGTAGCGAGAATGGGGACAACGGAGAAAGAGGAAGAGGGGGCCTTACCAGAGGAGGATGAAAGAGGAGAGAGATCAGAGGGGAGGACAAGCCGGCAGGGGAGTGATGAAGTTTGTTTGGGATACTTTATATTTTTACGGCCATTGTGAGATGCCAATATCCTCTCTTTACTCCCTGGCTCCCAGTTCAAGGAAAAAAAAGGGTTTCTGTAGTTTGTAGTTTACATTTTTCCAAACAAAAAAGGAAATACATGGTTTAGATGAATGGTAATATTCAGTTTTCAGTTTCTGTTATGCCAAAGTGTAAGTTGCAGGGTATCATTTTGAGCAGTAAGACATTGTGCTTATGGAGCTAAGATATCACATCTTAAAGAAAACATATCAGTGATACGCATGGAGGTTCATTATTGACCTTGGGAACACATATCTTGTAAATCACATAAAACGTTCTAAACACAAGCTGTTTTTAGGAGCTTTCAGCCATATCTCATGGCCTTCATGGTATCATAATCAGCTGTCTGAAAATAAGTCCTTATCAATAAGTGGTCGTATGAATAAAGGTGTCAAAACTGCTTGTTGGATGGTCAAATAGCTTTGAAAACCTTTGTAGAAAGGACCCAGGTTAAAACCTAGTTTTGAGGCCTTTATTATTTAAGCATATCTCGTGTTTGCACGGTGCATTTTGTTAAATGACTTTCTGATTAATCAAGTTATCACAAACTACTACACAAACTATGTGTCATAGTGATGCTAGTTTAGAATCTTTAACCATATTGTATCTCGTCATACTGATGACGAATATTACATACCTGCATCCGTTTGCTTGTAAACAACATGACAACAAATTATGATGTTTCCATCAAAGCTACAAGGGAGAAAATGGAAATAGTGTAGCTATGTAAAAGTTATTAATGGTAAATGTTTGGTTTGGCCAGCCCCTCAGAATGAAAGAAAAATTTTCTTTTAGAAGACCCGTCACTTTGCATTCAGCAATTATGAGAAAACATCACAGATCTCTCAGACATTTTCTCTTGCTGTGCAATACTATTGCTCTTTAAGCAATAAACATCCCAACCTCAGGACATGTTCAAGGCATTCTGGGATTGGTTGGAAATAGGAGAACATAATTAGAAAATGACCGTTCAACAATATATAAGTTTTAGTATCAGATTCTGTGAATTGGTAGAAACAGTTGATTTTACTGTAAGATACAACCAAGCGTTCCTGTGAAAGAAAGGTTACAAAGAGATACAGGCCTACAGTACAAACCAGATCATATTTTTTACGCCGAGGCAGCAGACTCATGATGTAAAACATACGCTCTCTATTGGCACGCAGCAGTGGAAGGGAGTTGTTGTGAAAGCCTGTCATTTTGAAAACAAATCCATAACAAACTTCTAAAACTCATGTTCCATGGTTACAACACACACACACACACACACACACACACACACACACACACACACACACACACACACACACACACACATCTGTTTACCACTTTGCTCCATCTAAACCCATGTGTGTATGCATGTGTGTTTGTGAGAGGGAGAGAGACACGGATTTTCCTTTTGGAATCTCAACATTCCCATTGCCTCTCTTTGTGCAGCCATCCTGGCTTATTTATCTTTCCCTCCTATCCCAAACACGGGAGCGCTCCCCGTAGCTCTGATCTCGCCTGCCACCCTGATGTGTGCACACACCGACCCCTATGAACCCTGGTGCTCTCTGGGTCTCTCTGTTTTGCTCTCTCTTCCTCATTAAACCTCAACCCTCCTCTGCATCTTTGTTTTTCCTCTCCTTTTGTGCCTTGTGAATTGCTTCAGGGCAGTGAGGAGGTTTGGTTAAATGTCCTGTGCCCTCCGTGACGTCATCAGCTGTTGTTCGCTGTCACAGCTCCTGAGGTTTGCCTTTGAAGCCAAAGGCTGCTCGTGAAGACACATCTGATGGCTTTTGCCCTCTCTTTCATTCGCTAGCTTTCATCCCTCTATGCAGCAACAGACATCAAGGGAGATTCCTAACAAGCATGTTATTTAGACAGTGATGTCAAGGCCATTGGGATGTTGTGTTATGTCTGAGGCCAAGCAGCACCGGAAGGGAGAAAACACAGGATTCAGACGCGGTTAAATCTGGCTTCCAAAATATAATGACAGACGGTTATATCATAGACTGCTCAGCTCAGCGTTTTTCACCCCATCTCTTCCCCTGAGTGTGCTGGAGAAAACCAGCTATGACACTCTTTGGATAATACCCTTGTTTTGGCTGATGAGATCATTGTTAAAGCCGCAGATGAAAGCAAAACATTGTGTGCCGCTCTGACTGGAGTACTTTTAAGTAACTCTCAGCAGCACTGTGGTCTTTGCATGGCAGCCGCCCATGTCCAGATCACAGTCCGTGATAGAGGGCCGGCTGGATCAGTAGTGTGCCCACCCTGAATAAGGCCTCTATTGTTGGCTGCAGGTGTGTGTTTTTGCATATCAGTGGTACAGAGGGGAAGGGGGCAAAGCGAGGAGGGTAAGTGAACACCTTGAGTCAGCATGTGCAGGTGAGGGGTCAGGAGGGCAGCGATGGTGGTTTGAAAAAAACCTTCAGAGAACAATCAGAGGTGAGAAGAGCGAAGCATATTGCTGATGTGTAAAGGTGGTAACGATTTAATAAGTAGGGGAGAATCAGGAGGTTATGGGAAACCAGTGGAGCATTAGTGGAGTGTTAAAGTGGCAATAGACAACTTTTTTACTTTAATTTATCATTATGAAGCAAATGTTGATTGCCCAGTGTAATGACTATCCATCCATAATCGTTTTCTTGGTGGTGATCCGCGCAAATACCAATGGTTGGTTTTTCACTTTACTGTGTAATCCATCATGATAGCATGTGCTTTACATTTTCCTACTTGACTGTTCACACAATGTTCCTTTAAACCCTTTATGTGCACAGGTCTGCTCTAAGATAATGATATGCAGAGATAAGAGTATTGGACACAGGGAATAAAAAGGGGACTGAGCAGTCATATTTAGATAAAAAATATTGCAGTTACATCTTAGGTTAAGAGTGTATCTGTGCAAAAAGTAGGAGTGCAAATGTTTCAGTCCATGGGGACTTTCCTCAGTGCAGAAGAAGATTTCCAATTGTCTAACCATACATTAACTGTATTACATCAATATTACTGTTTCATTGTGATGTGTTCCCTCCTAGATTGTGATTGCGGTGTGTTGACGATCCCCAATGAAGAAGGCTTGAAACTTATTGTATCTGTCATGTCTCTATGTCTGCTAAAACATTATGTAAAAATACAAGAGTACAAATAAGGTGGATGACCCTTTTCTTGAAAACCAACACATTATGGCTTCATGTAAATTTATACATGAGCCTATACTGCTAGGCTATAAGCATGCAATATGAGATAACGAGGCATGAAAACAGGTTTCAGGAAAAGATAAGATTAAAAATAGATAAAAAGGATATGTTTACAATCCTGTAGAGAAAAATCAGGGCCAAATATCTCTGTAAACTACACCAAAACGTGTTGAAAAGTGTGCTGCTGAAACTTGGTATTGGCTGGCCGAGAGGAGGAGGAGGTGGTGGGAGGAGGAAAAGGGGAATAATTTGAGAAGATGAGAGGTGACAGTCATCCTATCTGGCCGAACAGGTCTGGCACTGCTGCAGACTCACCAACTCACACACACAGGCACACAAATACACAGACGCAAAGTGCAGGCGCACACAGCACACACACAGGTAATTAAAGTGTTGGGTGACAGAGTGTCGCTTCCTTTGGCACCTCGAAGTTGGAACCGCTATCGGACACTCTCTCTGGTTTGCTTGTCTTTTCAATTCTATGTTTTCCAGTCAGAGTGTCTGGTTTGCTGCCTTGGCCGACTGGCTGGTTGACTGACAGCCTGGCTAAATGTTTGTCTGGCTGCCTGACTGATCAGCCGACTGACTGACAAGCTGGGCGGCTCTTCTTTCTGTCTATCTGGCTGCCTGTTTTTCTGCAACCACTGCTCTGTCATTCCTGTTTGCCTGGCTGAGCATCTGTCCGTGATCTGATTACTCCATCATTGTCATTATAATTCACAAACATACATCTCGCCTTCATCAACAATTAACAAAGCGGTGAGCAGAATGCATGCTTCCATAAAGGCTTAAGAATTTGTAGAGTCTTTAAAGGTGGAGGTTGTGCCAAGCCCCAACCTGAGCCAAGCCCTGAAGCCAGTGTGTTCTCACATTTCAGCCACCAGGAATGGGCAAAGGTGAGACAAGAGGTAGATTCACTACAAAGAGTTGTGTGTGTGTGTGTGTGTGTGTGCGTATTTGTGTGCGTTCAGTTCGTAATCCAACCCTGCCAGATAGCTCCAAGGAGAAGGACATTCTCTGTTGTTGTTTCCCCTTTCCTGCATTCCTGCCTCCCCTTGACGTGTGGCACCAGAAAAGGTGGAGGAGGAGGAGGAGGAGGAGGAGGAGGAGGAAGAGGGAGGAAGAGATGTAACAGGTTGTTTCATGCCAAACCAATCGCCCCCGTGCTCCCTCCAAGAAACAAATCACATTCATTCCGGCAGGCACCTGCTCTCATCAGGGCTGAAAAAACACACAGACGCGTGCACACACACTTGGTCTGCACTGCCTCCTTTGAGCCGCCCTCCAACCACACTGCTCCGCTGTCAGGACTCAGAGCAAACAAGAGTCTGCCCCGCTCTGAAGAGAGAGCAACACTCTATTTTTGAGTACAGTGGATGATGATGAGGCCACACAGAAGCTTTGTGCCAAGCGCTCAGGGCTGGGGAAGCCAAGAATACACAAAATAAAAGCAGAGCGTGACAGCAGGAAAAGAAGGTATGCTCAGGTATTGTTTGGAGTCGAGCCTACTGTGTGTGCAGCGGATTCAGAAGTTTGTTACAAAGAGCAAAGTAACTCTGCTCCTGAGGGAAGCTCTACATCAGCCTGCCTGCACTGAATTCTAATATCAGCCACTTAAAGTATGTAAATACACTACATAAAACTGCAAATAGTATTCAAACTGTGTGCTGTGCAAAACTGTGCAGGTAGAATGTAACTGGTGTGAACAGAAATGTGAAATAGTATCAGCCTTCCTGTTCACAATATCTTAGCTTTTATAACCAGGATTTTAGAAATACTGACATCATTAGACCAATTTCCCCCAATTTCCCCCAGTGCATCCCCACCTCCTTAAGACATTTCTGACTAGATACCAAAAAAACTTGTTGATTTAACTGGTATTATATTTTATTATGTTTATATTGGACAATTCTGGAGCTCAGGATTTATTTCCAGTACCAACCAAAAACAAAAAGAGGTATGTTTACCCCTTGTCACAGATGCATGTGTCTATAGCCCCTTTCACAAGCCCCTTTCACACAGGCACTGCTCCCCTGAAATTATTCGGACATTGTCCGGACACGGTGTAAGTGTGAAGGCAAATGTCCGCATCCGCTGGAGCGGACTTTAAATGGACTTTAACGGGCCGGTTCCATAGTACAAAGTGTAATGTCCGGGTGTGAATACAACAGGTAATTGTCCGGACAATGCGTGTTGACTCCCCGCAGCTCCTCTCATCCACAGCCGCTGTATTTTATAAATGCGAAAAGGGTAACTCTGCACATTGTCCAGACCCGATTGGACGCACATTGTCCGGACTTCATATGTGAAAACGGCATATCAGTTCCAGAAAAATATTTTTTCTTTTTTCTGCTTTCCTGTTATCATATCATATCGTGACTCCAACCCCAGGGTGGCAACCAATGCTTTATGAAACAAACAGCAAGTTAGGGTGTGAATGATGGGGCGGTGAATAGGCGATTAGTTTGCATTCTGATACAATTCAACAGTCAATGTTCACTTGTTCTAACTGTAGCCACAATATTTTCCTAACTTCAACCATACCGTAGTTGCCAGTATTGTAGAAAGAAATAACTTTCTAAATTGTAGATGACAAAAAACATTGTCATTAACTGTAATCTTAGGCTTTTCAGGATCAAGGCCAATATCAACTTTATATGACATAGATGTGGTAAGCTTGAAGGTATAAATGCTGCTTTGAAGAATTGTTCACACTGCCAGGAAAATAATTCCAGTGGAGAAATGTGAAATCTCTTTTAATGTAATTTTTTTTGCCTTTAACAGTCACATTTGAAGTTAGAAAGTTAGACAGAATATCAGAATCAGTTTTAAAAACTCACAATGTATAATTTATATTTCAACGTATGTTTTCCATACATTGACTTACATTAATTTCCTGAAGACTCACCATAACCACTACTTGCTTAAACATAACCCTTACCCTAACTTTAAACCAGGTCTTCACCCTAAAATATAATTATTTATGTTATGGGGAAGGCAAGTCCCCACAATGTGACTGTGTAAACAGATTTATGTCCCCACAACATTAGCAATACCTGCCGACACACACACACATACACACACAAACACCCAACATCATCACAGCTCTTGCCCAGCCTTCCATCGAGGGTTTAGGCAAGCTTTGTTAACATGATGTCAAGCAAACTTCAAAACAACCCCTATCTCAATCCTCTGCTCTCCCCCACCCCCTCTGCACACACACACACACACACACACACACTCCTCCTCTCTCTCTTAATCTTTTTCTCTCTCACACTCTTTCCAGCCTTCTTGCTCTCGCTCTCTCTTTTAAGCGTCACTGCTTTGCTGTCAGGAGAAAAAGTGATCAGAAGCTCACAAGAAAAGATCATGGAAAAGACTTCTGCTCTGTCTCTCACATACACACTATACATGTATGTTAACGTAATTAAGTCACCCACGTTAGACAGCTTGAGAAATCCACAGCTTGATGCCTATCTGAAGCCACTGGAGAAGCAGTGCCCTTTTGTTCATGTATGTGTGTGCAGTATACACTCTTGTGTGAATTCTCCTATGTTGGCTAATTAAAGCGGAGCGTGCTGCAGGGGGTCAGCAGACATGTGTGACGCATCTCTGACATGATTGATTGTGACTGTCAGGGCTCTCAGATGGGTGTCTCCCTGCGTCGGGCCCCGAATAAAGGATTACACAGGCCCTTGGTAACCTTGGCTGGCTTTGTGTGCCTGGGTCCTGCATCAAAGACCCGGCGGGAGACATTAGCATTTTTAATGAGCGGGCCGGGCCCCGTGCTGGCACAGGATGCCTGATCACTTTCATCAGAGCGGCACAGAGCGGAGACGGGAGGGTGGCACAAATGGAGGCAGAAAACTACATACATGCAGGCAGCAAGACACATGGACACATAAATATATACTTAAACTACGTATCACAGCACACACAGGACTCTCCTTTAAAAACTGCACCAGCAGTGGCATCTTTCTTACTCATCTTCTGCGCACAATCTCCCTTTCTTTTCCCCTTTCCAAAAGAGATGAATAAAGACATAGAGCTTCACATCTCTCTGTGACTCAGTCTTCTCCCTCTCCTCTCTTCCTTGGAACCATGCTATTAAAGCCTTTTCTAGCAGACGCATGGGCAGGATGAGGCCCATTTTTTTTTAAGACAGTGCTTCATGTTCAGTTAAACTGAGACCTCTGAGTGGCCTTCAGAAAAGTCATCCGGGGTGTGAGATCGCCTGATCTGCCCGCACTTAACTCTTTAACCCACTTTTTTTTTGAAGTGGTGGAGCTGTCTAAAACAAACACGTGCCTCCCAATTCTTTGGGCACAATAAGCATGAAACAGGCTGGAGTTTAAGAAGATCGTAGCAGAAAAGAAGAAAGTAGGAAACTTCTGCGGCAAAGAAAAACACTGAGAAGGAAAGAAGTGCCATATCGCCGTGAGTGGAAGATATATGTTCAAAAACTGAGCGGCACACACAAAAACAACCCTGAAACACTTCCAACTTGGTGTCTAACTATATTTGTTCATTTGCTCGAGACACCAGCACCAGAACCTCTAGGAGATGATAAATAAATGCATGCCTCCTACCTCCTCTCTGGCTGAATATTGAAAAAGCAGCACTGGGGGCAAACATATGCCATTTGCGCCATGTGACAAGCACATTAAATCTTCATCACAGGAAAAAGCCTCTTTATTGGCAGATGTAGTTTCAAAACGATGCCAAGAAGAGCCAGAGGACAAAGCCAGTGGAGGAAAATAAGAGAGGAAGTACAACATCATCAACGAAAGCCACAAAACTGATAATAACGGCAGCACCTACAAAAACACAGAAAGTAGAATATGAATGAGAGGAATAGAAGATCAAATTCAAATCCAGTTAGGTAACATCATCAGTCTATCAGTCTTTGATGTTCCTTTTTGCTCTCTGTGGTGCGCTATCATCACAGACTCCAGCAAGCACAAGACAGCTTGGAATAAACCCTAAACTGCAGAAACAGTTGCTCCAATGCCTGAGATGCAAATTCGCCACAATAGCGAGGATAGTGGCTAAATCTCTGCCCGTGAATAGCCCGGCGAGAGACTTCCAAGACTTAATATCCCTTTAGAAGTCTATTATCTCTGCCTGGCAACTTGCATTTCAACGAAACGCACAATCCCGAACCCACAGGACTTTAAAGTAAACTGCAATCCTCGCATCTACTTTTAAATAAGTAAACCTTATCAACATGCAGCTAGACCCAGTAAAACAAAGAATTCTGTTTATATGTCTTTATGAGCTGTTTTTCTTTTCCATTTTGGTGTATCTTCCATATACACACACACACACAACTCCCCCAGTTTTTCCTTTGAGGATGACGTTTAGATATGGACATCGTTTGATGTGACTCATCAAAGCAGAGATTGGGGTGTGACAGGAGCGTCTCCCGATGTTTCCCTCGCTCTCCCGCTGTCAGCCGAGCGGACACACAGTCAGGAGCCGGGAGGTGACCACTGGAAACTTTCTATTTGATCAACTGATAGGCGCATACAGGGCCGCTCTTCAGCTCAGTTCAAAACAGAAATCAAGGATACGGACGTGGCAGGATGCATATGCAGAGAAAGGTTCCCTGGTGGGCTCTACTCTGTGCGAGGAACATAAAGGTGTAAAGGACATGAAGGTGTGTCAAAGCGGTGTGTATGTAGTGGTCTTTTCACAACATCTGCACTGGTCTGCACTCTCTCCAGAGAGAAGATAGAGGGAGATGAAATGAGAACAAACAAGTGCAGGAGAAGAGAGGCAGCTCTCAGCAGTATCCCGCCTGTTGGACTTTAAAGAGCAGGAAAGAGACTGCTCGGCCTTTCTCGCCCCGCTAGCTCCAACAGATAAGGGGAGACCGAGACGCACCAAAAGGAACACGAGGGACTGAAAGAGAGAGAAAAATAAACTGTCAAGCCTGTGCAAGATGATAACACTTACCAAAAAAAAAAAAAAGCCTAAACCCATTAATCTGTCAAGAAGCCATGATGGTAATTACCAGCATTGTTTGTGAGAAATCACTGTGAGAAATAAAAGATGCTGCTTGGATATGTAGAGCCTTGCTAGCAGCTCTATGAGATTGTGCTTAGTGCACGGAGTTAAATGAGAACACCAGCATGCTAACATTCTCACAATGACAATGCTTACACATTGATCTAAGACAGTATAATATTTACCATTTGCACCTGCTTAGTTCAGTCTGTTTGCATGCCAACATTTGCTAATTAGCACTAAACCAAGTGGCAATCTCCGGGCCTGAAATGTGAAACCAAAGTTACTCTAAAAGTAAAGATGATATGAAATGTGGCCGGCGCCCGTCCTCCCGCCTCCTTTGGAAGGGTAGTGAACGTGCTGTGGATGTTTTATAAAGCAAAGACACACACTTTTTATTTCATTTAAATTTTAGTTTGGAAACCGATGTCGGCAGCGCTGCAGTGAATCCAGGCCAACCAACAGCGCCATGTTGCCAGATCTCATGAGAGTGTGTCGCCTAGGCAGCGGCAGGCCTTCAACAAAACAAATTTTCTCCTGATTTGTATGGCTGAAACTGACTCTGAGCGGGCTGTCTCCTTTCTGAACTGTCTCTGGTGAAGCCAATGCAGAAGTGCCTTAAACTTGCATTCTTTCTTATAGCCAGCAGAAGGCAACTGCACCGGTTGCAGTAAGTAGTCTGATTGTATAGAAGTCTATGAGAAAATGACTCTACTTTTCACTTGATTTATTACCCTCAGTAAACATTTTCCTGATGAGTTTATGGTCTCAATTGCTAGTTTCAAGTCTTCTTTCAAGTACAGAATAATGTTCAAATGATAAAGCAGCCTATGCTTTAGGCGTTCAGCGCTACCTTCCTATCTAAATAACGTCACTTCTAGCTGAACTTGAACTCGAGGCTTCAAAGGCCATCGGTAGTCCACAAACCAATGGACAACGTCACAGTGGCTACGTCCGCTTCTTTCATACAGTTTATGCACTCAACACAAAATAGAGCTGCTGATGGAAATGTCGATAGGCTGGTAGGCAGGTAGGCTAAATTTAGTTATAAACCAAACTGCTGGTCAAATAAAAGGTCTGACCTGCTGGTGGTGCTAAATGAAAAGTCAGGGGATCACCAATGTTAGAATAATTCATCCTTTAAATAAATTAAATAAAAAACACAAATGCGAACCTCATGGTGGGGCTAGAAGAGAAGTCTTACCAAATATGGTTGGATTCATCCTCTGGGGACCATGAAGTGGTGGCCAGACTGACACTGCCACCCACAGAGCCATGCCGCTAGCATGGGAAAGAAAGCAACCAGGGTTTAAATGAGTTTACCTTTCTACAATCCATTTTGGAAGTTGTTTACTGCATGCCAAACATTAGAAAAAGTTGAGCTGAGCGACATCATGTTCAGACCAGTTGTCTGTTTTGCCACATCAAAGGCAAATCCCTGCTTTAATAAACAGTGCTGCACGCCTTCGCCCACTGCTATGCAGTTAATGTGGCTGGTGTGATGGTTTGTAACGCCAGCAGACATAGGGTTACAGGCAGCGCAAGGGCAACTTCAGCGAGTTGAGCTAAAGTGGTGAAATGACTGCAGAGTCTACAGCTGCAGTTCAAAGCCTATCAGCGTTTGAATCTTAACAAGAAGGAAAAAAAGGCCCCTGTGCATAGGAAGAGAGGGCAGAGCCTGGCTTAGATCTTCAACCTCTGCATGCACACGGACACACACACACACAAAAACACACACACACACACACACACACACACCCACACAGGCAAAGTCATGGCTTAGGCAAACACATACACTGACATCAAAACACAAACATTAAAGGGCACACAGACAATCACATCAAGACACAGCAAGAGCCACAAGAGTGCTGACACACAAATGTATAAAAAGCAAACAAGCTCATACGCAAGAAATCACCAAACACACACATGCACACACACACACACACACACACACCCACCCACACACACACGGCATGAGTCTTGTGTTCCTCACTGGACAGCTGTGGGAGGTCACACAGACATGACAGTTCTGCTATCAGGCCAGCATTAAGGCCTGCCGCTTTAAACACAGCCTTTTGAAGTCACACCAAAGTCAGACACTAGGATCTCTCATCTCCCATCTCCCTTTTAACACTGCAGTGCCGACATTTCATTCTGCCCCCCCTTTCATGCTCCCAGCTTTGAATTCTGCCTTTTAAAAGACTAATTTTAACTTCTTCAAGGCTGGAAAAACAGGCAAAGGCGTGTCGTTAAGATTCTTCCGCCTGACGTGCTTCTTTTTCAGCCAAGTAACGAGTCTTCAAAGGTAGCCAAGGTCCACCAAAGTAACGCCGTGTCTCTGATGTTCAGTGTCAGCGGGCTGATAAATGGAGCATTATGCCTTTGACAGGTTTTCACATCAGCTTTTATCTTAAGGGTATCGCATTTAAATGACTGTGGAAATTATCATGATACCAAAGCATCATGAGACATTATCCTCGCGAAAAAAAATAATAAATGTGTTAATAAAGGATTCCTTCTCTTCATATGAGGTTACAATCATCAAAAGAAAAGTTCATGCAACATGACGTCGGACCATAGCTCATAACTATTCCAAACAGCCATACTCGAAGGTCAGCTAGAGAGGGGCGAGACAAGATGACTCATACAAACGAGGATAACGGAGCACAGTTTCTGACAGTCGCTCTTAGAATACATTCATGGTATTGCGTCCGTTTTTAGAAAGTGAATGAAGTTGTTGTGTTAAGAACGAATAAAGCTTGAGAGAGAGGCTCAAACCCTGCCTACTTTCTAACACACTTGGGCTTGTTGGATTGGGTGTTTCGGAAAGTTGTGAAATGTCGGACACAGCAACCCCCATTCTGACGCTGGAAAGGTGTGGGAGAAGGAGATTTCAGACGCTGTTTGACCATTTGAAGGGCTCTTAAAGCATGATGACGCTTTCTCACTGACGCCTTCCGAGTTTAATGGGGTGTACATAACGCTTTTTTGGAGTGGTATCAGGATGTCCTCCTACTTCCTGCTTTGCTGCTGTCACATAAAGATCATTGTAAGATGTTTGAACAAATGACTAATGCTGTTGTTTTTCTGGTAAGGACAGTCCCCATAAATAGACTGGAGAAGAAACATGTAAGATGTATTTACAGGAATCAGTTCAAGTCATTCCCCTGGTAGAATAACTTCCTTGTCCCCCTCAGAAGCCCACTTTGTTGGAAGGCGCCGCGTTTCGCTGAAACTCTAAATAAGTGATGACAGGCTGAGTCTGAGGTGCTGAGAAGTGGTCATCACAGACCATGGTGAGAACTTTGTCCGTTTGCTTTTGGGTTGGAACAGCTAACTTGTTTTGGTGTGTATGTATCTCCCCCCTACCAAACACGCACACACACACACACGCACACACAGAACCCGTCCACAGCCCTCCTCTGTAGCTGACCCAGTCTAATTTTTCTGTTTACTCCACTCAGTGTTTCACAGTTGAACAGATCAAACGTGCTGCTAAGCTGTGGGTTTGTTTACTCCGGCTCTGACCCACGCCCAGCCAGGGACGCACAAGCACTGCAGCTCTTTTTCCACATTTGGCATTTTTTGCTTTTCATCTGGATCACAGCCCTCGCCTCCCTCCCCTCCCTCATTCCTACTTCTGATGACTCCCCCTGCCCTCTTTACCCCTTAAAAGTTTTTTGTTCAGCACACACCCAAGGTTTTTGTATGTCTCTGTCATCTGTACACATGTAAATTCAATCGATCGATTACCTCTTTTGATTCTTCTCCCCTTCACCTGTGGAGCCTTCATACATAGTCACCCTTCTCATGACTCCTCTTCTTACATTTATGAAGTGTTTTTTTTTCACTCACACCCTCTCCTTGATTCTCCCCTGCCTTATTACACGTTCCCTGTTATCCTTTCTGGTTCTCTGCTTTGAAACAATCCTCCTCTCTTTGTGCGCTCTCCCAGTCACGCACAAGTATACGCACTCCCTTGCAAGCAAATGCACTCACATGCATGCTCACACATATGCTGATGCAGGCTGTGTGTGTGATGTGAAGCCAGGTCCATTCCTTTCCCAGGCAGACCAGCAGGAGTGAGGACCCCCAGCTCACCTCCCTCCCTCGTTCTGTCTTTCTGCTTCCTCCCTTTCTTTTTTCTTTCCAACAAGGTAAAGGCAGAGGACGGAGGGATGACGTCATTCACGGGGGGTCCAGGAGGACGTAGAACTGTCATGAAACGAGAGCCAAAAAAATAGTGGTAATCAAGTAATGATTTTGAACATGGCCTTCACGGTCCTCCATCTTTAAAGCTTGCCAGTACAGATCTTTTTCAGCGTAGTCTCATCCTTGGATACAGGTTAAGGCACGTTTGTTCTTATGGTTTATACCTACTCCTCTAATGAGATCATTCTTTCCAAGTAACTTCCTAGGAAATGATTTAGAAACTACAAACCTATAAAATAAAAGATTACTGAGATGATCTATCCTGATGAAATACTCTTTAATGCACTTTTTGTTATGGGTAATTTTGCCCAAGCTTATATAACTCATTGCCTTTGCATTGTGGCCTTTTAGTGTTTTTGGGGGTGTGTGTGTGCATGTAAAACAGCTCATTACCCAGAGGGCTTTGGAGTTATGTGGGTGTTGCTTGTATCTAACAGACTGAAGGGGGGCTGTGGTTTGATGTTCACATGGTTCTAACTTTACTACATACTGTAGTGAATTCACAGAGCCCAGAGGCGTCATGCTAACACCACGCAGTTACAACAAACAAGAAACCAGATATAGAATATTACAAAGGAAATGCGAACAATTTGTAAGATGAGAATGTGTGTCCCTGAATACTGTCTGTACTTCAGTGAAGGAAAAAGCTCGCCTTTTGACTCTCTGATTTGAAAATAAAGAGGAGTGTGAGGCTGATTTGTTGTGATCTCGCTGTGTTTATCAAGTGGGCATGAGAGCATCCCTATTGTTTAATAATCAGTGGGATGTTTGGATTGGAGATGCAGGTTGGAGAAAAGACCACCATCTCTGCATGCAGCGCCCCAAACAAGAACCACATGTCCCAGCCCCGGTTCTTTAATTCTCTCTCTCTCTCTCTCATACCCCAGCTTCCCTCTCTCCGCCCCATCCTCATGCTACAGACTCTCCCCAACCCCTTCACCCTGGGAAAAAACGTGGAAGCTCAAAGACTCCAAAACACATGTGGTTAGCCATAAAACTTCACATGCACTCTGTGTATCCTAAGCCCCTTCCAACCCCACGCTCCCGTCCCCTCCAACCGCTCAGCCGACCGGCGCACACATCGACCTACAAGGAGGAGAAAAGTCGTACATAAGAGGAGACGTGGAAACAAAAGGACGAGAGGAAGCAACATCAGGCAACAATCTGAGCTGTCTGTGGTGGGGAGCAAAAACAAAGACGTTTGGGGGGGTTGGTGGTGGGACAATGGCGACAGTCAGAAGAAGGTGACTGCAGGCTACCATTCCTGCACGGGCCCAGAACAATGCCTATCCTGTGGCTTGGTGGGGCTGCGCTGTGCACTAGGTGAAATTTAAGACAAATGTAAACACCAAAGGAGGACAATGGCGCTCACTCTCCTTACAAAAGATGCTTTTCCTTCAGCTGCAGGGAGGATGCACACATAATCCCCCGGCGCGGCGCGGCCAGCTATCATACCTCACGTCCTCAGCGCTCTTTTAGCGGCACAGCATCCGATACCACCACGCTACACTGGTGGCAGATTGAGTTTCTGGCCCTCAGTGTCAAACCCCTGTCTTCTTTATTTCCCAAAGCATGTGCGAGGTACATAATCTCTTCAGATTCTTGCCATGTTACTAGGGAGGGAAATATAATCCCTTTTCTTTCTGTCAGTATTGTGGGAGAAAAAAAAACAAAAACGTTCTTTTGAAGACTTGTTTTAGTCTTCAGATTGTTTTGGTCACATATGTTGGTCATTGAGTTACCAGGTACTTCTAAAAACAGGACCAATCCAATGGATTGTTCCAATCTTACAGACATAGGATATCTTAATTTATAGTATTCTGTATTACTTCCCTCTCCTATAATGAATATCTAAGTGATTCCTATATTCCACTCCATCAGTAATACTACATTTGAACAGTCTATGAGCTACAATAATAACCCTGTTAATTTCCTTTTGATTGATAGGTTCTGGTTCTTCTTGGCCAAGCGGCTATCATCTTTACATGTCAGCAAATTTGGCATTGGCTGATACTGAAGGCGCGGGAGTCTGTCATTGGTTAGAGCCGAGTATCAGGCAGTATAAAGTCACGTGATTGGTCACATGGTAGGGGGATCAGCTACCGCAGTGGCGCCTGGCCAGGTTCCAGACGAGGCCCCCGGGTTGACCACAGTCCCATTGCTGTCTGGGTCGATGCCTATGTGGAACAACTTCCACGGCCGATCCAGGTTCCAAATGAAGGGGTTCAGGACCCAAAATTGGGGGTCTCACTCTTTCATATCCGTCTATGGTGGAATGATTGGAGTGTATTTAAATGAGGTTGAGGTTCGCGGTAACAGACAGTGAGCAGACTTCTTTCCCATGGTCTCTATGCTCAGCTGTGCTCTAGTTTGATGTTGTGGACTCAACATTACCATACATTGTGTTTTAATCCTAATTGTCTGTCTTTTCTGGGATAAAATCCTTCCTATTTCAGATTGTTTTTACTAAAAAAAGGCATCTCATTTGCTTTTTAATGGATTTTTCTTTGAAAGGGGTCATGGTCACATCTTTTGTACTACAACAACAATTTTTGGAAAGTGACTAGCACAGTAATGACTGCATATGGACGTCAAAGCTTTGCCTTCACCAATCAAAGCGCATCTGTGTGATCCTGGTTCCACTTCCTGTTTAGGTTCCTGTGTGCCGTTGTTCACAGTCAGAGCCTTTGATCTCGCCTCATGTGGGCGGGACAGGTAGCAGACGTTGGATATTATCGGGGGAAACAATGGCCGGCAGAGATGTGGACATGAGGGGGCCGAGGTGCCAGGTTGGCACAAAGTCGTGCCAATTCATTAAAGTCCACAGCTGATTTTTAAAGCGGTGAACAGTCTGTGGCTCAAATAGCTGTCAGTACTCATTGTATAAGACGAGTGCCTCCTGAGGGCAAGAATGTATGGATGTGGCATAAATATAGAAAAACATGTGTGATTATGGTGATGTCGGAGTGTTGACGTTCTCGGGAATAATCTCAAGTCAAGGTCAATTTACTATCTTTTTCCTGGACCGTTTAACAGCATCTGTCACAGGAAACCTGGGGCTTTGATGCACAGGTTTACAGTATGTCAGTTGGTAATTTAATTACTTGCAAATTAGTACAGCTGAAGTACAATATCAAGTGGAGCTTGCATAATTGTTAAATCTTATGGCTCTATCTTGTAGAGGGGCCCCATGTCAAAAATCTAGTCCCCACAGGTTTATGGTGCTTTTGCCTAAATAACCTTGTGTTTTATAACATTACCACAAACTAACTGGCATACAGACAACCTGGAGCCTGGTAGTATTATTCCAGTATAGGAGTACTGGTGGGTTTTTAGGGTCCCTGTGGATAATGTAAGCTTGTGTGCTGTGTGCACTGTACTTGATGGGAACTTGGAGGCAACAGCTTAACCTGTCATGTCTTTACATACACTGTTTCTGCTTAGGGCGGGGAAAGTCACTGATGATTTTCAACAGAACTGGCTAAATAATATTCTGTAACCTTGTCAAGAGATTGAAATAATACAAATGTACACAAATAAACTCATCTTTGACAAAGCACGTCATTGGCAACCATCAAATGCCAACAAATTTTGATACCCACCCAAAAAGCAACTGCATGTTTGAATAGCAGCCTAGAGTCTACCTAGCACAGTGCACTCTTCAAAAAGATGACCCCATCTAAAATAGCCCTCCATACAAAGATCGGTTCACAAGACCTTCTGACTGTGGATCACCGCTGAGTGAGAGCCTCTTAGTTCTAAAAAGTCCAAAGGATGGCCTTCAAGTGTATGCACTGACCTTTGCTGATGAAAGGGCTGAAAATGGTATTTTAACAATATCATGATGCCCTTTCAATATGAAAGGCAGCATAAGCAACACTCTTAGCCAACGAAACTTAAAAGGAGAGAGGGTGGCAGAGGAGCGTGGTGTGCAAAATGTGAGTGAAGATTAAAGTGTGCACGTGTGTGAAGCTATAAGCTATTAAGTACTTAAATTAAATAAGGTATCATGTAAGGTAGCCTGGTGTACATTACGATCCTAGCTTTCTTTATATCTTACACAACTGTGGGTCTCAGTTGATACTACACAGAGGAAAAGCTTGAAAAAGCTAGGGAGAATTAATTTTATGATCTGTTTGATATTAAAGTATAACACTGGTGATATTTTAGGTTTTCTAGTGTCAATAAACCCAATGAAAAGATCAAAATTAAAAGGAAACTGACTCCCGTAACAAATATTGTCTGTGTAGCCAAAGCTACAGATTATTCCTCTGTGCTATTAACCTACATTGCTGTCCACAAATTGCTAAAAACGCATTAGAGCGCTAAATGTGTATTAATCCGCAGCTGCAAATAGTCCCCAACAAATGCAATATTTACTCCTGTTTGAGTAACATTTGCAAAACACTACTATGCCCAGCTGTTTTTGGAAATTAATGATTTCCTTTTTTATTTATTAACAACATATTTGTGACCTGTTTGTGACCAGATTTACATCTCCAGTTGGAACAAATGGGCTTAGAGCTGAGAGCCATAGACATTTTGAGTATACATAAAGTACATAAAGTATTTATGGACTCACACAATGTGGGATTTATTATCAATAAAATGTGGAGAAACACCAGTCTTTAAAGGGTATATGCTTGATTTTCTGTCCCAGACTATAAGTGATCAATAACTCACATGGACCTCCCAAATGCCCCTGACAACATCGACCAATTGACTCCATGTTTTTGTACTTTGTTGCCTCTGGTTTCATTCAAGAGGTAATGTCACTTGAACTTTGTAGTTATCTATGGCCCTTTTTACACAGCTTGTTCAAGGCGAAAAATAAATGCCGTTATTCTGCCTTGACTTCTGTTAAAAAGGTTCAAACGCAGAACGTAAGAATTATGTTGTTCCGCCATCAAGCCGGCAGCGGAGGTAGTAACAAAGCCGAACTGAGCCGGCAGGACGAGACGCCGCTGCTGTTGTGTCACACGCCACGCTTCTTTGTCTTCCGCAATGCTATCTAAAAAAAGTCTGCGTAATGACGGGCCTTCTTAACAGCTTTATTACGCAACCTCTGTGTAAAAAGGGCTCATTATACCTACAACTCAGTTCATACCTGAGATTGGTACTGGTGCAGTGACCTTGTGTGTATCAGTTTGAAAGTGGACATTATAAATAAGGTTGGGCAATTAAAGGATAGGTTCGCAATTTTTCAATTCTGTCTTTAAACAAGTCAGGTGCACATCCACACATCCAAAATAACAGTCTTTTCAGTATTGAAGTTCCGCTTTGTTTTCCCCTGTTGAGCTGCACTGGACAGTTAGAAGTATAAAACAGGGAATTTTGTACAAAAATGTCTGTCATTTTTAAAGATTAAGATGCATTAGGCAGGGGGCTTTCAGTGACCATACTGGTCATGGGGATGATTACAGCAAGAACTCACCCGCCCTGTGAGTTGTCATCTATTCACTGGGACCCTAATTAAGTATGAGCAAAAGACCAAATTACACTCACACACAGTTCCTGCCACAGGAGGCCAAAGGTTTAAGCATGTAGCTGGGTGAAAATGTACTTACAGCACATATTTGCCAAATGTCTCATTAACACACAAACTTAGATGCTCTCCCTTCTTTCTCTTTCTTACACTAAAACACACACAGGCTCTGGTGGCCAAATTAATGCTGCATGTTTTAATTTCCAACAGGGAGTAAATTAAGAGCTGATAATGGATGCAAATCTGGCAGAGATTTCTCACTGGATCAGAGTTGCACTCTCCGCAGCGGGGTGTGTGTGTGGTTAAGTTTGTCCCACACACACACACACACACACACACACACACACACACACACAATCCCAATTAGAGCAAGGGAAATCCATAGAACAACCCATCACAAGACACACAAACACAAAACCATAGGAAGCCATTTGCTAATTTGAAAAATAGAACATTTTAATAAAGGCTACATCTCTTCATAATTACAATAATTAAAGTACCGAGGCATCTTTTCAACTGAGCTCTATAGAACGCATAATTTACAGTTTACAAGTGGAGCCAAGGAAGCCATGAAAAATATTATAAAACATAAACATGATGAAACAGATACTAAAAGGCATAAAAATATCTTTTCAACATAAAGGCCCCTTGTAAAAACCAAGGGAATAATAGGACCCTGAAAATTGGGTAAAACACGGCAAGAATCCATGTAGGCACAGCTACTGTACTCAATTAAAACACTATGGACATAGTGTATATCACCACCATCATTATCATCTGCACCTCATAGTGCAGGCTTCAAATACACAGAGTAACCCTACTCAAAAGCAACTCAGTCACACAATCACATAGGTAAGCACGTTGGGGAGCACATTATAGAGCTTTTTGTTGGTAAATATTAATATTGGTGTAAACACATTTTGGGGACTCAAGGACCTGTTCAGGGCAGTTTCCTCTTAGTAAATACGTAGGCTATTTGTGCGATGCCTGCGCCACTGAAACAAAGGCACTAAGACGCGACAGATCAAGGCTAGCTGGGCAATATCCCAGAGTAGGGAATTAGACATTAATAGCATTTTTGTTCCTTTTTCATAGTACACTCAGGGCCCTTCAGAGCAGATGGGGACACAACCACAAATAGCACTGCAGTAGTAAATATATTATCGAACTTTAAGTGATAGACAGCCATTCTCAAAGCTTCAGCAGTAAGCTCTCCAGCCAAGAGATCAGAGATGTCCCACTAAATCTCCAGGAACAGGAGTGGAGTTTTTGAAGAGGTATTTTTGAAGTTTACAGTTCAATATGAGGGGCAGAAAATGAATAAAACCCATTTCCTTTGCTTGAGAACTGATGCTCAGGAGGGAAAGAAAACAAAAATCACGGATGTGGAAAAATTGGAGAAGTTTCTCCAACTCCAAGCAGCTTGTCCATGGAAGAATAACAGGGTGGGGACAGGGATATTTCCAATAAATAGCAATAGAAATCTACACAGCAATACGAGCATCACAATACAATGCAATGTACATGTATATCTGCATATACATATCAGCGGCGTGCTAGCAAATGCCCCGTGGGCAGGTGCTAGCACAGGCAGGGTCAGGTAGGCTGTCAGTCTCAGATTTGAACCCACCGCCCCACTTCTTTGAGGAGTGGTCATTCACCTAGAGTCTCTAGAGTTTTCTCTTCTGGAAACACGGAGATGTTCCAGTCCAGCAACACGCAATCCCTTTCTTTTTCTTCACTTCAAGGCGGGCTGCTCACGTGATAGTCCTTGTAAGAGCGATAACTTGGTCCTCCTTCCATTTTCCGCTCCATCTTTCGCCCGGTCCACCTGCCCCAACCTCTTCAACATTCCTTCAACATCTCCAGTCCTACAGTCTTAGCTTAAAAAAGACACATACTTTGTGTGTGTGAGCATGTGAAGGAGTACATCCATGAAGGTGTGAAGCGTCCGTAGGAGCGTAAATCCACAGCATGGGTAGGCCTCACTCCATCCTCTCCACCTTGCCCAGGATCTTGCCCTCGTAGGTGGGCAGCAAGGAGCCGTCGTCGGACACCTCCTCAAACACTGCACCACACTCAAACTCGTCACTGGCCTTCTTGAAGTAGTACCTGCAACACAGAGACGAGAGAGAGTTAACACCAAAAGACTTCCTCATCCTTTTCATACACAACAGGCACGATTCAAGATACACTGAGGCGTATAAATGTCTAAAAGTCAAAAGAAAGACCCAAAAAGTCAAGCAGCTTGTTGCCACCCTTTTTTGTTTGACCTTTTTAACATCAAGCCTCATTTCCGCCATCCATGAAAAGCCAGTCAGTACACAATCAACCAAGCCTGCTGAGCCTACAGCCGCTGGCTTCTCAGGGTGGGTTGGAACCTGCTGCTAAAAAGTCGTGGTCTAAAATAAGAGGCTCGCTCTCTTCATCCCTCCCTCCGTTTCTCCTCTCTTTTACTTCTCCCTTTCCTTTTCTCCATCATGTATTTGCGAGTCTTGCCCCGGCTAACAGGGGCCAATTAGGCCAGCGTGCAAATGAAGGGGTCCTTTGACAAAGGCTGAAATTTTGGGTGCCTCCAAGTCTGCCTGTCGTTACCCCCCGACTACTACACACCCGCTCGCGCGCACGTTAGAAGACACACATGCGCAGGCTTTCACTCACTCCTCATCCTTGTTTCATTATTACAGGGACAAAGAAAAGAACAGAGACGCAGTGGAGGAGGAGGAAGAGCGAGCAGTACACTGTGTCCCTCCTTACCCCTGTTGATAACACGAGCTCTCGCTGAGTGCTATAGGAAGGGCAACCCACTGACGACTTTCCGTGTGTGTGTGTGTGTGTGACAAAAAAAACTTAAATCGTAGGAGGGGCTTCTCGTCAGCCCTGACTTCACTGGGCCATTAATGATGCAACCTCCCATCCTCATTTTAGAGGAAGAGAAACCAGCAGGGGTGGGTTGGTTGGGGCGGGGGGAGTCACAGAATTCACTCATTAACTATGTAATGGAAAAATGCCTCGGTTTTCTCCATGTGTGGGGTGACTGGAATGTTCATGAGCATTTTGTTTTTAATGAGATGGGAGGCTGACAAAGTTGAACATGCAATACTTATAAAACGAGAGCTATAGTCTTTAAAAATGAAATCCTTGCAAAGGTGCCTGAGGGCACATGCACCAATCAGCACGAGGGTGGTCACTAATGAAAAGCAGCAATACAGGAAGGTTTCAACTAAACGGAATACAGGAGGTCCCGCTCAGGAAAATAAAGTGAGTAAATACGACAAAGTAGATAAATAGGAGGACAAAGAGCAAAAGACATGCCTGATAATTGTATCCTCCTTTCCTATCTGGAGGAGGAAGAAAAAGAAGAGAAAAAAGTTGAGCCATCCTTCACTTTAAAAAAAAGAAATCTTCAAAAAAGCCATGATCTTTTTTGCTGAGAGAGACAGAGACCGAGAGAGCCTGCATTTCCACTGGAACATGTTTTATGTGGCTAGATCTGTTTTCCCCTCCTTCTCCCCTTCTCTCTCTCCGTTTGCACTGACATCTGGCACCAATATCGTCTGGCAGGGCCCAGCAGTACTGTTCTTTGTTGAACCGCTGCCATGTTGAAATGACCCAACTCCACACATTCTCTGGCTGTTATTAAAGAGCCGCGGAGCTCTCTTTCCAAAAAATGTGGATGGTATGACACAGGAACTGAGACAGCGAGCCAGAGAGAAAAGAAGAAGAGTGGGGGGGCGGGAGTGGGGGGGTGGGGGTCGTCAAACAGACAGATGTGGAGATCTCAGAGCTAAGTGCTTGTCACATTTGTTGATCCAAAAAACGCTGCACACATCTGGCCAGGAAGAAATTTCTATAAATTCTTTTGCTTTTTTTTCTCCCGAAACATTTTGATACCTGTAATTATTAACACAATACTTAAGAGACCATGACAGCCTAAACAATACGTGTTTGATCTTTTTCTTTTAATGCCCACTAGAAAGGGGCAATCAAAGTAAAATCTCTCTCCGCAAACACACATCGAAGCTGTGCAGCCTCAGTCAGGGCCCTGAAGTATAGCAAACAAGAGAATCTGGCATTTAACAATCTGCCTTTCAAAAATATCCATAAAATGATTACAACATGTGTAAACATTGTGTGTGTTCAACACAAGCACATTATGCATGCACACACACACACACACACATACACCAGGGCAGAAAAAAAAGAGCCCCTGATAGCATCAGAGAAGAATTTGCACGCTGGCCATTTGTGTGAGTCTTTGTTGGTTGAAATGAAAGGGGCCGGGGCTTCAAAGCCATGTGTATTAAGTGTGCCTTAGCATGGAAATCAATACCAGATGGGACCCAAATCGCTGCAGTTCAAACTCTTCCACTAACCCCCGCACCACCCACCCTCCCTCGCTCTTGTCCTTCCTTTTCATTGCACCGCCCTCAAAACACACACACACACACACACACACACACACACAGATAACAGTGGACAGTGCTGCACACCGACACAGATATAGCACGAATAAATGTAGAGAAAATATATCAGGTCACACAGGCACTGACCACAATTCAAAGATTTTACCACTAGCCTGTAGCTGTTCAGCTACCTAACATTAGACGTTCTCGCTACAGTTTGCGGTTTCCTTTAGTCCTGCCCTGTTAGACTGTGCCACTTTTAATTGCTCACAATGTCTTAAAGGTCACCAGGTTATGCCCGAGATGACAGTAATGATCACATATTGCAAATTCAGCTCCCATACCACGGTCGATACTAGAAATGACTCCTCTACCAATTCCTCCACATCCTGGATTGCCACTTTTAAAAAAAATCAAAGTGCATTATAAAGCTAGCCTTTTCTACAGGTTTCACTTTCAGGCTAAAACCAGTACACTGTCTCAATGATACAGAAACAGATCATTTTTTGTTCTCAAACACTATTTTACATCAAGGCCAATGACTTGATAACGTGTTATTGCTGGCAAACACACTATTTCCCGGAGGAATCAATGGCAAAAGTTCACATTACATCACTCTAATCACTCTTGTAAAACTTTAACCGGCATCTGTGTGTTCAAACGTCCGTGTACACACCTGTAGTTGCCCTTCTTGCGGAGCTGCTCCTTGAAGTGGCCCAGAGTGAGACTGTGGCTCTTCATGGTCCTCCGGTAGGGGATCTCCTCACCACAGAAGAAATACGTCACCACCGTCTCGCCACTGCACACCCCGTAACTTCCTAAAGCCTTTTTACACTCCTTCATCCTGAAAGTAAATGAGAGGGCGAGAAAGGGTGTGTTAGAAGGAGTGGACACCTTCATGGTCCTTAACAAGATATTAATCAAAAGAGAAATCAGAAACAGAGCAAAGCTTCTAAGGGACTCTAACCAACATCTATTACTTTGAGCGAGTGTTCAGACTACAGTACCAGACTAGAAATACAGTAACAGCACCCTGACTGAAGAATAACACCAGTGAGCGAGTGACCCAGTGCCATCAGTAAGTGTGTACTTGTGTGTTGAGTGTGCACATGGAGAAGGGGCACAGTATTATCAATTCCCCTTCAGCTATGTCCAAGGCTTTGTAGGCCCACTTCAGAGGAGCTCTCTCTTTGCTAAGCTCTGCTCACCCCAGCCGACTGCTGGCTCACTGAAGGACAGCCAATAAAAATGATACATATATATGAAAGGGATGTCTGTCACGTGGTGCGGTGACTACACACACACACACACACACACACACACACACACACACACAGCACAAATACACAAGACTCATGTAAACAGAGGCCGAGCCAGGCATCTGTGTACAAAGCTTAAAATAAGCTTTGCAAAGGGGGTCACTTTCTCTTTTGAGGGACTGTATGTGGGTGGGTGCACATGTGTGATATGTAGGTTTGCACATGACTACTTGTCTGTCTCCCTACACGTGCGGTGAGGGGTGCAGGTGTCAAGTAAGAAGAGGTAAAAGGGTAGAAGTACACTGCAAGGTGGAGGCTATGGCTGAGAGGAGGAGGAAGAGGAGCAGAGAGGAGGAGAGGAGGGGGAGGGCAGGACGCTAGAGGCATCGTACTCTTCTGATTGAAGGCCGGGGCTGGTTGTGAGGAGGCCGGCGGGGCTGGGATTGGCTAGAGACGGAGGGACGGACCCCTCACCCTGGACAGGCACTAGATGGCTCTTCTCTTGCTGGAGACTGGACACTGAATGCCTGGGGAGGAGATACGACAGAAACTTTAATACTAGGACCAATAATGGACACTGATTTTTCCTTCAGGGACAATGTGACACATCAATTTATTTCAAAAACCAAAACTGGGATGGCGAGAAAATCATAGGGGAAGCAAGAAAGCTGACCAAGGCTAGGAACAATATTCAACAGCTACTATCTAGTTTCTGTGTACCGTTGTTTGGTGGTCTTGGTGGAGACCTCCTCCAGTCTGCGGCAGGCCTCCTCCAGCTGGGCCAAAGTGTTGGGAGGGGGCAGGGGAGGCATGGCTGGGTCCTGGATGAACGGCTGGGCTGGCTGATGGCTACGTAAGTGGCCACAGCTTCCGCCACCACCCCATGTGTGCGTCTGGGTGGAGGAGCCTCCAAAGGATTTCTTGGTACTCTGGTTACTGCGAGGGAGAAATAAAGTAAGACTGCATGCAAAGGTAGGACATAAACTGGGGACATTTTAAGACTGAAATATAAGCAAAAATCTGAGCACTCCAGGTACCAGCAAATGCTCACCTGTGAGACTTGTGCCTGCCTTGCCGTTTACTTTCCAGGATCCACTGCAACACATTCTGGGTGGGATCCGTCGTGTCGCTGGGCAGCTGTAAGTCCTCCATAAACCTCTCCGCTACTCCCTCCTCGGCCCCTGAACGACACACACGTCTGGACAGAGAGCTGGAACGCCTGTGAGGAAGAGATGGAGTTAGTGATGTTCGTTTTTATACATCAACGCGAGAGAAACTGGTAAATTAACGGGACGTGAGTTCAGAGGAGTGCTTCGAAACTCACCCCACGCTGCTGTCCGCTGACACGGCCCCACACATCTCCCTGCCCAAGCTGCGGCTGCGCTGGTAAGGCTGGCAGGGCTGGCACTCGCCACTGCTGGAGCACAGGCCGTGCACCCTGAGCGCTGCCTCCCTTTCAATCTGCTCCTTCGACTTCTGGCTGGCGTGATGGTGGATGTAGTGGTGGTGGATGTGTTTCGTGCTCTGTCTGCTCACAAGGGTTCTGCTGGGGCCCAAGGCCAGAGTGATGGCCCCTTGGTCAGGACCGGAGGCCGCAGAGCTGGAGGGCCCCGTCCTTACCAGGGCCTTCATCCCGAAGCCCGCCCGCGTGAAGGGCTTGTGCTCGGGGGAGCTGGAGCGAGGTGAGTGGCGGATGACAGCGGGGGACTGGCAGCCGGGGGTCTTCAGGACGCGAGAGAGGTGTTCGTCCAGGATCGCCTGGGGGTCCTCGTCAGAGGAGCCAGGGAGGAGGGCCAAGGGGTGGGGAGAGAGCTGGGGAACACTTCCTATGATCTCTGTGTCTTCTCTTTCCTCCTCCTGGTAACAAATCATACAATGTCATTAACTGAGGAATAAAAAGAAGGAAAAAAAAACGAGAAAAAAAAAAACACCTTATAATTGACTTGTTACAGTAAAGAACAACGTCACACATACCTCCTGAATCTGCTGCAGTCTCTCCTCCAAAGAGTTGATGGTGTCCTGCTTTCTCTTCAGGCTCTCCAAGCGGGAGATGAGCTGGGCTGCAAACTCCGCTGGCTCCATTGGGACCATCTCCTTGGGGGGACAGCGAGTACGCTTTGGGGAGAAGGCGATACGTTAGCCACTGTACCATCCCTGCCATCCCTCCATGACAAGGCCCCAGCCCCGGCCCCAAACTTCTACAGAGATATCCATACTCCTCTCCCCTCATCTGTCTACATTTATGCATTGTTCTGCACCAGCGCCTGCTCCACCATTGGTGGTACTGATCAGGGCACTCTCACAGGCACCCAGGGCTACGGGGTTGTTTCAAGGGGTGGCATGCCTGGTGTATGGTCATGCTGGGCTAGGCCTCGGCTGGTTCCCTCTGTCATCATCAGCAGGCCTCTTTAAAGTCAGTTCACTTCAAAGGCTTCCTCGTCAAATATCAAACACTCAGTGGGGGGAGAATAGGGTGGCGGAGGGAGGGATGGAGGGATTGATAGATGGGAAGCAGTGGCTTTACATCTTGGAATAAAAGCCACATATCGACAGGGGGTGGAAGAGAACTCCAGGGAGGAAAGGATGAGGGATTAAAAAAAATGGGAGAAGTTGAGATGCAGAGATGTGTGCTTGCAGGAGGGGAGAAAAAGAGAAAATGAAGAGAGGGAAGGATTGGAGGAAAAAGATAAAGGTGCCAGAAAAGGATGGGAGATCAGACAGGTTGAGGTAATTTATTCCCCCCTTGCCACACACTGGGCACCTTTGAGGTACAGTATAGTGACAGCATGTGAATGTGAGTGCGCGCGCGCGCACACACACACACACACACACACACACACACACACACACACACATTTTAAATTATTTGCATTTTTGCACTGGGGCTTTCTTGATTTTTCCTTCGTCTTTTTTGTTTCTCCCATCCCTTTGTTGTACGGATGAAGGAGAGAAAAGAGTGAGAAAAAGAAGCACTGTGTGATGGAGCCTAGGGCTGGTGCACCATGGGAATGGCAGCCATTGCCAAAAATCAGACGGGAAACAAAAACAAGAATAAAAGCGAAAATAAAGCAAAAGGGGGACAGTGAGAGGAGAATGGCGAGAGCCAATCTGTGGATCTCCTAATACAAGTAACACTTGCTGCATGTCTCAGAATGTTGGAAAGAAAAGTGGGGGGGAGGTTACATCAAGTTTATTTTAACAAGCTGCTTCTGTTACTACTTCTTCTGCAGGAGGCTCCCCTGCCTCTGTTTCGGACCTCCTTTCCTGTTCTTCTCTCAACCTGAAGTTAGCCTCTCTTAAGCCTTAAGCTACCAACTCCCCTCTGACCCACTGAGAGCTCACATGACACGCTCAAACTCTTCCCTAAGATCCCTCACTTTCAGGGAAGGGGGGCTGGCTGAGAGAGTGTGTGTCAGTGTATATGTAGGGGGGTTGGGGGTGCTGTGAAAAAAAAAAAAAAAAAAGGGGGCCAGCGCTGTTGGAAGTTGTCACTTCCCTGCGCGTTTGCTCCATTCATCCTCGGATCAAAGCGCTGCGTGTGTGTGCATGTGCGTGTGAATGTGTCTGAGTATCTTTGTGTTTTTGTTGGGAACCGGGCTGATTTCAGAGCCCTCGGGATAAAGCGGCAGTGATCTTCCTCATCTCTCCCTATTCTCCATATTTACAGCATCGGTAGGGAAGAAAAACCCTGGTGTGTTCCGAGCGCTGCGGCGATAAACAGCTTAGAGACCTCCCCGTCTCCCGCAGACTTCAAGGAACCCTAATGGGGGTGTAGGTGACACCAAAGGTAGCGAGGGGGCTCGTGTTTGCATGTGTGAGTGAGTGTGTGTGTGTGTGTGTGTGTGTGTGTGTGTGTGTGTGAAGCTGGATCTTTGACGTTACTCTTCAGATCTTTGCTTGGTGTTGTTGAATTGAGAATGCCGAATACAGTTTGTGGGGTTCTATTCATAGAACCAAGAGAGACCCAGAACAGAGGGTGGTATGGAAATTACACTGTGGGACCCCAGTTCAAAAAGACTTGTGAGCCTGTGTACGTGTGGTTGTGTGCGTGTGTTTGTGTACTTACAGGGAAGGCAGGCAGAGACACTTGGCTGTTCATCCTCATGTTACGCTGCATTTCTCTCTGTAGATGCTTCTTGGAACCCAGTTTGTACGGAGGGATGCCATCTCTGGGGGTGCACAGACAGATCGCAGGGGTCAATTACCCAATCAGATAAGTCATTAGAGACCAAACAGCCATTCAGGAAGGAGCTTGTTAGCCCAATGGGTGGATCAAACGCAGTTCAAGCAAGAATGAATCTAATTGATTAATCCTCCCATCGGAACAGAGATGACACTTAAAGGTAAACCATGCCAGCGTTTCCGTTTCCTGTTTGTGTGTCAGGGTCTGAGTGGGGGGGGGGGGGGGGGGGGGGGGGGGGGGTTTGTTTGCCCCAGTAATGACACTCATTTTTCAGCTCTGGCTCCAGCACAGCACTGGGAACCCTGCTGGCCACTTCCTTTCAACACTGCACACACTTACACACAAACATGCCCTGCAGTCACAGTGTCCCCCCCCCCCCCAGTCTACTGGCAGCATCAGCATTCCCCTACTGACTTTCATGTTGAGCTGAGGACACTGTTAGCATTAGCTGCTCATTATACTTATTCAAAAGGAGTTTCTGCAGGACAGGACCCAGGGGTGTAACTAACCTGGTTAAATCTGTCTGAGGGACTGAATGGCTTAAGAAACCAAATCAAAACAACAAACAGTACAAGCTCGGGCTTCAAACTGAAGCACTCGACAGTGTAAAACTGTCTTTTTCTCCATGCTAAACTGCAGTTTCCCGGTGACCTATCCTAACCGAGGAGCACTTTTCCAGTTTTGCTTTGAAATGCCACAGTCATGCGCATACGCAACCCCCCCCCACCACCCTCCCAATCTTCATTTGGCAAGCGCTGCCGCAGCCAGCCTCTGATCTCCGCACATCAAAAGGCTGGTTTGTAAGATAAGGTAATGTTTGAAGTCTGCGCAGCTGCATTCCCCAGCGTCCAAGCAAATCCATAAATAAGATATAAGCAAAAATCCCCCCTCCACCACTCTCTTTCTCTTCCCACCCACCCGCCTTCTCCCCCACTGTTTTTTCCCCCTTTTTCTATTCTTTTTCTTTATCTGTAAATGAGATTCAAATGTTTATGGGTCCTTTCAACTGACCTACGGAGAGGAAGATATTCTGATCAAGGCCAGAGTGGGCAGGAACTGAGGTGAGGCGGGGGCAGGGCTCTGTCACTGCGCTGGGCAAAGTACAGCCGAATAGGACTATGGGCCCCGGTCTCTTTGAAGCAGGGCTGTCTAGAGATATGCCAGAGCAGAGGACTCCCTGTTGTAAAAACAACTCTTTATAGCTGCCATATTTATGTGTAGCCCAGCCCACTGGTTGCACTGCACACCGGTGTCTCTGTCTGTATGTGTCTTATGTGTCTTGGTCACAGTACACCTCGGCGCTTCGTGACATCATCCACGTAGGCCTTGGCGCCTCCCGGGCGAGACGAGGCAAAGAAGAACTTGTACCAAGATCTTTCTGCTTTCTGTCCAAAAAACACAGCTGACCCAAGTGCCCCTTGGCCTTGGGCTGCGCACCATGCAGTGACTTCATAGTACCTTGTCACTTGAGAGACACGTGATTGCGGCGAGAGATCCTATAGAGGGACGAGGCCACAGGCACGTACACAGATAAGCAGGAACCACATGTGTACAGAGGCGTAACACTTTTGCATGATTTGTGTGCTGAAACGATTAGCCAATTCCTTGATAGGTCAACACATAGGCAGTTAACCGACAACAGTTTTATATAACTTTGACAGTTTATAGGCTAAATTATGAATCAGTTAATGGACAAAAGGTGAGCAGATTAGTCCATATTTAAACATTAGTTGCAACCCTAACTACTCTGTGAAACTATCTCACCAACAGCGCCCATGTCAACTCAACAACTACATGGGAAACCTCTATACTCATTCGTGATCTCACAGAGTCTGTCTGTGCTTGACACTGACCCATGCCACATCCCGGCTGCTCCAGTGTATCTTTAAAGTGTCGTCAATATTTCCACCACACCAAACAATTCTTCCAGTTTGGCTACGACTCTCAACGGCCAGCTGAAAGAAGGTGTTCCTACACCTTTTTTTTTGATTTCCACAGCACTTCATTTCACATTCCTGAAACACTCCTGTGTGCTGGCGTTCTCTCTCTCACACACACACACACACACACACACACACACACACACACTCTCTCATGTTTGGTTAATATTCACTTACACGCTGCTGTCAGTCACGGACATGGCATCGTCGGTCAAGGCGTCACTGGACACCTCGCTGTCGTTGGTGCTGCTGACGGGGGCAAACGAGCCCACATGGCAGGGGGTGAGTGAGTCTCCTCTCTTGTATGATCTGGGGAGGTTACAATAACAGAAGTCAGATTAATACTAAGACAACTCCATGTAACGGTATCCAACAGGTGGGTGACATTTCATTTGTACGTCACTTATGTTGAGGACGCAAGATCAAGGCAGGTTGTTTCTTTGGAGGTTTAATTACAAAGTTGATTAAATAAGTAAGTGTGTGAATATGACCTTATCTGCTACCAATATCAACTAAACCCTGTAATGAGTGAATGTGACCGGCTACTGTGGGGCCAGGCAACCTCCTCCACAAGTACAAGTTCATCTGCACTGGGAAAGCTGTTGGTTTCTCCTCATTCCCCCATTTATGCCATCTTAAAAACAGCCTGCAATTTCTCTCTTTTCCATTTCTCTCATTCACACTCACTCTTTCCTCAGCATTCATCTCCCGCTGGGTATGCATTCTTGCCATGGTACAGGAGGAGGAGAAAAGGGGGGGGGGGGGGGGGAAACAGTATAGAGCGGAAGCATGAGAGTGTGTCAGAGAAGGAAAGAAAGGGGAGAGGAAAGAAAAAAAAAGGGGGGGGGGGGGGTCTTCGTGAGGAGGGAGAGACCCAGCAGGACTAAAGCTGTAGGCCCCCAACTCCAGGCTGACCTTCAGAAGGGCTTGCAAAGAGTCAGGTATTTAACACAGCTGGCCTTGCATTCTTCCCTCCCTGCCTCTCTCTCTCAACCCCCCCCCCCCCACCCATTTATGCTTTCTCCTCCCTCCCTTTCTTTCATGAGGTGCACTCCCCCCCCCCACTACCTCAACCCCTCTCTCTCTCTGTCCTTCCTTTCCGCTCTCTTTCCCCTCACTTTTGCTCCAAAAGCATGCCTCGTAGTCCCCATCCCTTAGATTTCAAAAGGAAAAAAGATAAAAGTGGAGGGGGGGGGGGAGCAGCAAAGGAAGGAATCAGAGGAGAATTGAAGCAAACAAGAAAAGAGGGAAGAAGAGAGTGAGAGGGTTGGGGTGGGGAGGGGCTGATTCTGTACTGTAGCTGCTGCCGTTCAGGGTTTGTTTTAAAAAAAGAAAGTCGGATGAGTGGAGGTGAGGAGAGGGAAGCGGAAAAGGGAGAACTGGGCTCCACATGTTTTGAATCTGTATGGTGACAGTGGGAGGGGTGAGAAAGGCACCGGGGCTTCGTGTCAAAAGAGGACTATGGTCCCACTTTGGGCAACAAGCCTCTGACACTATGGGAAAGTCCCCACCACTCCTACCAACACACACACACAAGCTGTCACTCCATGCTGTCCAACGCAGGTAGCTGTCAGTTTGCTTAGCCTGTCATACTCATTGTAAACTTTAAGATCTTCATTCAGTGTCCCATTAGCAACACCAGAAGAAGTCCCAATGTTCAATGTTTTTATATATATTTGATTTTTTTTTTTTAAATACACCAACATTTAACAGGCCTACAAACTCCCCAAGAAAAGCATAGATTGGTTTGTCCCTTTTAAAAATGGACAGGCTGAGATGGAAAGGCCATAAGGAGCATCCAAATGAGGCATACATCCATTTCAAAGTGCCATCAACACAGATCTGCTTTAGATTTATACCTCTGCCAAAGGCTTGAGGACAGTGTGGTACAGGAGGAGGCATAGCATAGCAATGTCATCATCTATTATTTGCCGGCTGGGGCCAGAGCCAGCCGCGCTCTGTGAACTCTTCCCCGTGGAAGACGATCCCTCATTCTGCCGAAACTATTTCAAAGCCCCGGAAATCCAGGCGAGAGCCAGCAGAGGGCTGCTGCTGCTGCTGGAGATGGTGAGAGAGGCCAGAGAGCCAGGGAGTGGACGACAGACAAGAGTTTCTTTTTTTTTTTTTTTAACACAACTCCAAAAAGGATCCCCTGGAGGGATTTGGAGCAAAACACATGTTGCACTTTTACGCATGAGAAAGAAAAAAAAAAAGGTTCCCAGCTGCTTACAAGGTGGATTATTACCAACATACAGCGTGTATTCTGTTTTTTTAAAAGCTTTATACAGTTTTAAAAGCATTGCAGCCATACCTGTATCCTCTTTCCATCACCTCCACCGCCCTCATGGACACGGTGGTGGCCCTCTGCGCCTTCGCCGACAGTCCCACCAGCGCCTTGGCTCTGAAGTCACAACTCCACTCCTCCTCCTCGTTGAGCGTGGGCAGGTATCCGCACACCACCTTCAGGTCTCCCAGCCCGCTGGAGCTGACGTGGTTGGGGTTCTCTCCCCCGGTCCTCACGTACTCCACGTAAATGTCAGAGGTCAGAAACATCTGGTAGGCGTTCTCCTCCATGTTGGTCTGGATCTCGGTCTGCGCCTGGTCGAACATGGCCGAGTCTATGTGCTGCCTCTTGATGTTGTCCCGTATGAAGGTCTTGGTGGCCGGCTTGAGCTGCTTGGCCACCACGCTGTTGTTCTCGATGTAGCGCTTGTAGATCGCCTTGGCGACCCTCTGCGTCTTGCTGTCTTTGAGGTCCATCTGCCTGAAGCCGTTGCAGGCGAACCAGAAGTCCAGCGCGTCCGCGCACTTCTCCCGCTCCAGGAAGGTCCTGAACAGCAGGGCGCCGTCCTGGTCCCCGAGGAGCGAGTGCAGGGACTTGGTCCAGCGGGAGAGCGGCGAGTCCGGGGATGCGCTCCCCTCCGGCTCCCCGAGACCATCCTCATTCCTCCTTGCAGAGGAGCCCGGGGGCCCGAGCGGGGCCGCTCTGGGGGGCCCCTGGGGTTTCATCGGAGCGAGTTTGCAGGGGTAGCAGGGCGCCTCGCCCTCCTCCCCCGGCACCGGCGGTCGAGGAGCATCTTCTCGGAAACTGCTGGCGATGTGGTCCATGAGCGCCCGGCTCATGGCTCCTGCGGAAGGCGGCGGGAG
Source organism: Lateolabrax maculatus (assembly GCA_031216445.1). Lineage (NCBI taxonomy): Eukaryota > Metazoa > Chordata > Actinopteri > Acropomatiformes > Lateolabracidae > Lateolabrax > Lateolabrax maculatus. The sequence continues at coordinate 15,311,915 of CM062216.1, read as the reverse complement.
GGACTGAGAGCCCGCGTTGTGCTGATCGCCTCCCTGTGAGCTGCGGCTGTGATCTGCTCACTCTCTGGTGTCAGCGGGGGAGCTTCTCTCTGGCCGCCCGTCTTCTCTCTGAAACACAGAAGTATCGATCTGATCAAAACCAGATCCGCCCCAACTTCAAAAAGAAAAAAGAAAGGGGGGGGGGGAGAGGCAGCGAGAGTCTCTTCAGAGCCTGGCTGACTTTTTTTTTTTTTTTTACAGAAAATGATACAGAGAAAAATCTGATGGGAAAAAACGCCGCCGCAGCAGCAGCAGCAGCAGCATTACATAAACAGCATCCCCCTTCGCTCCTCAGGCTGGAGTGGAGATTTCCACCGAAGCGCCGTTGGCTGGGACGCGAAATTAACGAGAACTGAACCGGCCCGAGCACTGACGAGAGCAAAACCACCTGAGCGACGCCTGATCTCTGTAAACACCCCCCCACCACCACCGTCCCGTCAAACAGCCGGAGAAGCAGCGATCACACGCAGGTTAACCCGACCCGAGCACCGTCAACAAGTCATCCATCCTTCAGAAAACGCCGGAGCTTTACGCACGGACGCGGCTTTTTTTTTTTTCCCAGAGTTTCTGGATCCATCACGTCTGACTTGCGGGGGGTCGCAGCCCGCTGCAGGATGAGACCACATGTCTCTCTCCCCCCCACCACCTCCCCTTCCTCTCACTTCTACATCTCATCACACAAGCGGCCAAGTCGCGTCAAATTCAGCCTCCAAGCGAGGACCTGCAGGACACCGACGTGGGACAAACCACAAAAAAAAAAAAAAAACGTGACCGAAAATAGTGAACTGTCTGCTGCTCACCGAGCTTTAACACGTCCAGCTGTCTGTCTGTCTGTCTGTCTGTCTCATCGCAGAGACTCTGAGCAGTTTTTTTTTTTTTTTATTGCAGATGTTTTTTGCTTCCGAGCATCAGCGGCTCGTCGCAGATGTCACTTTGAATCACTGACACATCAACAGGTCAACATCTGACTACACCGACACCGCAGGACACTCGAAAAAAAAGAAAGAAAGAAAGAAAGAAAGAAGTGAACTCTTTGAAATGATACTGCACGACAGCGTGTACATTACAACCCCTCTCACGTACTGTCACGTAGTCCGGAGCCTGTCAAAGTTTCTCTAATGTTCCGGTTAAAGCGAAAAGAAACACACACGAACCCTGTTTCACGTCCGACCCCAAGTGAACCAAAGTCTCTGATCTTGTGGGGGGAGAAATTCCTCAAGAAGAAACCACCGATTCTTTTTTTTTTTTTTTTTTTTTTTTTTTACAATGTTCTACTTTAACTTAACAAAAAAAAAAAAATCTGAAATCAAACAATGTCGAGAAGTAAGTGGAGGTGAGTGACAGAGAAAAAGGCTTCGACGCGTGTTTTCTGGATCTTTCAGCGGCTCATTTCTCCCGGACATTACTTCAAAGGCGAGCCAGCAGCACATCAAAGGGAGCTCCGACGGGGGCCACTGCGAGGAGGCGCACACTCATGTAACTTACCATCGATCCTGCGAGTCCTCCCCTCAAAAGATTTAAACTCCGGTTGTTAGTTTTTTGTTTTTTATCCACAAAAAAAAAAAAAAAAAAAAAAAAAAAGCGCGTATATAATCCACGGCACGGGTCCCCGCGACGCGTCCGCATACGGTCCCGTCCAGGTTTCGAGTCGGTTCGCGGAGGGGGAACAACAACAACAACAAAAAAAAAAAAATGCACTCGAGAGGGGAAAGAAGAAGAAGAAGAAGAAGGAGAAGAAGAAGGGGAAAAAAAAAAAAAAAAAACGCCGCTTTTTTTTTCCTCCCTCCTCCCTTTCTCCTCCCTATGGTTTCAGGCTGCCATGCCGCACGGTAGGTCTCTCCTGCAGGCGACTCCAACACCGACTGAGCCGACAGGCTGGAGCAGCGCACTTCAAAGCCGGGAGCCGACTGCCTGGTCCCGGCAGCTGCATAAAAAACAATTGCAGCCTGATGCCTCCTCCTCCCCCCCCCCCTCCAAAAAAAAAAAGGAAAACAGGTGTCGGTGCGTCCCGGGTGCGTTGCAGTCGCCGTAGGTGAGCCGTGTCTTAAAGGCTGGCTCGGTTTTCGAGAGCCTATTTTTTTTTTTGTTTTGTTTTGTTTTTGTTTTTTTTGTTTTTTTGCCACGTTTTGTTCAATCTTTCTCCCGGATCGCGGAGTTGCAGCAACGCGGCGAGGACCTTATCAAAGACAAGCAATCTTGAGCCAACTCCCCGAGGCTCCGGAGCGTCAGAAGTAACTGATCTGCCGCCCCAATAGCATTATCGCTACAATCCCTCTGTTGCTACATAAACTTTAAAGACGCAGGGATCTTTTTTTTTTTTTTTTTTCTTTCTCAAGTCCCGCACAGTTTTTTGAGATTAATCCACTGGAGTCCTGGGGATGCACAGTGCGCGCACCGGCCTGCATCAAATGGCACGTTCATATCCTCCTATGAATTTTTTTTTTTTTGGTCACACAACAAGAGGACAACAGCTCAGTAGAATAAAGACACAGTGTTTTTTTTTTTTTTTTTAAATCCCATTAAGGCAGTGTTTGCAAAGGACAGAGACACAGACGTGTCCCTCCTGCAGGATTCAAAGGCTTGCTGAAGAAAACCCAAGCAGGACAAAAGTTTTCTGCGTTAGTCCTAAGCCCATGCATTTGAAATAAAAGTCATTTTAACTATCCACAGACGTCCTGTAGATACAGCATGTTTGCAATAGGAAGAAAATCCCACCACAGTGCTGCTATCACTCCACAGCTCCTACCAGTGGCAATAAGGGCACATGGTACATGCAAACACACAAGATTAAAACATCTGTCCACCGAGGACAAGTTCCCTGAAGGGTGTTATCATATCATTCAAGGATGAGAAGAACTAAATCTCTGCCTCGTGCATACCCCTTAACTGCAGTATAAAGGCAGCATGAAAGGGAGTGAAAAGACAGATCAGACATTCGGTATACAGTACATCTATTCAGAGGTCTGACTGAGAGGAGTTGTTTGGATGCAGACAGTCGTGGACACTTAATTTTCTTTATTTGTACTGGACCAGCAACAGGCAGTGATGTTGACGGTGTTTATAGAAACAGAGCCTAAAGTGTTTGGCAAGGTCTTTGGTGCTCAAATGAGCCACCACAGGAGACCCTCTGTACAAGATGACTGGTTATAGTCTTGAAAGGGAGACAGTAGGTGTCTGTGTGTCCCTGTGTCCCCCCCCCAGAGATTCAAAAAGTACAGCACAAAGGCGGCAAACACTTTGATCAGCCCGTTTCCTAAAGGTGCTGTGAAACTTTCTCCCTCGATGCCGCGCTTCCCATCAAGGTTAATAAAAGAGGAAATTGCTCTTGAAGAGGCCATGATGACTAAGGGATTACTCATCATTCAAAGGCCACTTTATCGCGCTCACATCCTGCACAAAAAACATTCCCAATGTGTCAAAAGACAAACAGCGGTTGCCAACCAGGGCTCATGGATGAATGGTTGAGATAGACAGGGGGAAAAAAAAAGTGATGGATAAATGGTGGAAATTCATAGCTAAAAAGAAATAGATAAATAGTTGAAATAAATGGCGCTGGAGTAGCGCTTGAGTTCATCTGACAGGGCTGTCTGGGCGGATCTGACAGAAAAAGGTTGGGAAACACTGATGTACAGTAGATCTGACATCTGGAACCACGCCAGATGTGAGTCACTAATGACTCCGAGTTAAAACAAGTCTGGACAAGCACAATTTCTCATCTCATAAACGCTCATCTACACAGTCTAAGTCTTTCTGTAGGTATACAGGTCATCTGGCTAATATACCGAGATCTACCGCGACAATGTCCGCCTTTGTTAACTTTGGAAGGCTAAGTCTGACCTCTGACAGTAAACACACCAGGGTGGAAACCATCACCATGGCGATGGTGTGGACCCCCTGCCGGTACCAGGGGCCAGTTGGGCGCTCGTGTCCTGCCTTGTCAACCCCCTCCATGGTTCATGGGAGGTCCCCATAGGTCGGGTCTTCGCTGCTTGCCCCTCAGGAGCTGACCCCAGGTCTGAGACTACCCTGGATCCAGGGGTGTCCTTGGCTCCTGGCCCTATAAAAAGACCCCTTGAAAGAAGGCTACAGGGGGAGAGGTTATGGGGCGTAACTGTCTCTCTGTTTGGGAAGATATTATTACAGGGACAGGTCAAATTCAGCCTGACTACAAAGAGCCCTATAAATAGAGACGGAAGGACGTGCATAAATCATCACTTGTGGGTCCAATCAATTCTTTAATGTTGACTGCTTCTTTTTATATATATATAACATAATACACAAAGCAGCTTCATTTTCTATGGTATCTGAAGTCATATTTGATGAAAAAAAAAACTCCTATCCAACAACTGAAGAGGACTACAGAGGTTTTTATGACTGTGTTATATGGTCTCCTGAGCAGCCTTGGCCTGTCGTAACTGCTACTGGCCACCTCAGTTGCAGTCATAAACACTCAGTGTGTGTGTGTGTGTGTGTGTGTGTGTGTGTGTGTGCGCGCGTCCACCGGTGCTGTCCTCTGTGTGCTGCAGCTCTGTGATCAGTAACTGCTCTCAATTACAGTATTGTGTGCTGTTCCTTTCGGCTTGGGGTTAAACTCTTTGCAGACCCCTTTGAAGTACTCATCCCTTTATCTCAAGCCAGAGCCAAGAATTTGGGGGAGGACAATGGAAAATGAAACCAAGAGGGAAGCTTATGGCAATTATCAACCAGGGCCATGAGGAGGAAGTCAGCTCACACAGACGAGAGAGAGAGAGAGAGAGAGAGCAGATGAAGAGAGCAGGAGACAGCCAATGTAGGACAGGGGGTTACTGTTTCAAGTTTGTTTGGTGTGTACACACCCCGGGCAACAACCGACTGCCGAGAGAGGAAATGGAGGCTGCCTCTTCAAAGTAGGTGACAACAGGGGGACAATGGCCTCTGAAGGGAGCAAGGAGCTGATGAGAGGGTCCGTGGTGGTGGCGGTGGCAGGGGTGCAGGGGGTCAAAAACACAACATAAGGACCAAAGAGAGGCAGAAGAGGACGGGAGGAGAAGGATGGAGGAGAACGGAGGCAGAAGTGGTGTTGTCAGCAGAATCAAATGGCACGCAGTGAGCTGGGGAAGATACAATTAAAGTGTGGAGTTAAGACAGGCTTTGAAGTTGGACATGGTGCATAATACCCTTAAAAGTTAAGGAAGGGCAACAATTCGTCGGCTTGTTATGGGGCTGTTTTGAAAGAGGAAGAGGAGGGGGGGAAAAAAAAGAGTGCGAGTGGTGGGAAGGTTTGTTTTTGAAAGGGTTCAGTTTGAGGGGAATGAAGTTGGATTTCAAGCGGCAATTGGCCCCAGAAGGATTTTTTTTTTTGCAAAACAGAGGATGTAAAGTGCGAGTGGGAGTCGGCGCCTACCTGTGCATTTTGATGATGGGAATGAGTGTGTGAGAGATGGAAGAAGGGAGAGAGATGTGTCAGAGAGAGTGGAATAGGGAGCGAGACAGGTGAAAGAGAAAAGACTATGAAGAAAGAATGAGACATGAAATAGGTAGGGAATTGGTAAGGAAGGCAGAGAGGAAATAAAAGAGAGAGGGGGGGGGGGCTGTTGAAGGTTATTTATTGGGTTTTTTCCCTCGTTTTAATCCCATTTTGCGCTTGACTTTTAAGTCTTCCAATGTATAGAAACAATGTCGGATGCACTGTCTAATCCCATTTGGGCCATGAAGCTCACTCCACACTGACAGTAATGACTTTCATTTCCTCTGCTGCTCGCACTGAAGCACCATGCAGACACTTCACAGGCCGGACGCCACTGTTCCGCCATGCTTGACAGGACAGCGATCCGTCTCCGAATCAGTCTTTACCTGGACCCCGGGCTCCCTCACTCATCCTTAATCCATCACTTTAACCCCGTCTTCCGCTTTCCCGACTCGGGAGCGCAGGGTTCCCAGACGGGTGAGGTGATTAACTTGCTCGCCCATGCAACAGATGCTAGATTTTTATCTCTTTCCCCACTTCCTGTTCCTCCATCTGAGGGGTGTGACATATCAACAGGGTGAGCACCATGGCAACAGATATGTGCTCAGATGAGGGCAGATGGCTCAAACACTGTCTCGCTTGACAAGAAGATTTTGAGTTTGTTCGATATCACATTCAAAACATGCACCGTGTCCACACAAATGCGGATAAATATGAAAATTCCATTTACATGTCAGATGCTTGGCTTTAAAACACTGAGTTACCAAATCAAGAGACTATGAATCTCTCTTTTGTCGAGTGCAGGCAATGAAATAACTTGACATTCTGTGATAGTCATTTGAGGGCAGTAGCTACTGTTGAGCACACAGAGTTCATGTCCATGTCAATATTTCAGGGAATTTGGGGGGTTTAATGACCTGTGCAATCAAACAGATGGAGTTTTTAAAGGTTGCTTTGGATATTGTTTTGAATAAATGTCAAGATTTGACAGGGGTTTTAGTATTCTCAGCCACAGTTGCATATATGTCAATGTGGAGAAGCCTTTCTAACAACATTTGCAAGTGTATGAATACATTTTGAGATTTTGTAATCTTTAGAAGTTTTTGGGTGCGTTTAGAATGAATGTCAAGTGATTTCAGTGCTGGCGCGCTTGTATGTAAAGTCAATGCGAAGACACAACTGGGCACAAATAGATTGAGTCGGAGCGAGTTGAAGACTTGATCTTATCTCAAATGACTCAAGACAAAAGGAAAAATTTGTGAAAAAAAGTGATAATTTATGTTCAGTCTTCGTACCCTTTCCACAGAAATACAACATTTTTAAATGATCAGACTGTAGGGAACAGTTTTTTAAAGTTAATGAATGGAAAATCAAAAAGGAGAAAAAATTTTATCTGCACTGGCGTGGATGTGTCCACAGTCCACTCACTCATTACCACTTCTGGTGCCAGAATTTGTGTATACTAATAAAAAAAAAGGCTCAGAGAGACAAATGGAACGAGTGAGACAGAGATACCAGATACCCAGACAGAGACACAGGGGCAAACGATACAGACAAAACTCCCACACTGTCTTGAGTGCACGGTCTTCTGTCCCTCTGCTCAGCCCACACTATCAGCCCAAACGGCAAATGCATGCCACCATCACATAAACACAACCTGCGGTGCCTTCTTCACTAAGGCTGCATAGCTTCTAACCCACTTGTTCTCAAATCACACAGCTGCGTATCCTTTTCATAGCTCTTGTTGCGTTTGAGTGACAGGGCCGGGTTAAAAAAAAAAAAAAAAAAAAAAAAAAAGGAAAAATCACTGCCATAAATACCGAATCAACAAAGAGAGAGTGATACAAGCTAGGAAGAGAGACAAAGGCAGGGAAGGCAGAAAACATGATGGAAGACATCAGCGTGTGTGAGAAGTGTCGGCGATAAACAGGTTTATTCATGCAAGCAGCGTACAGCAGCCAAACACAGGCCTCCTAGGGTCTGACTCAGAATACAGCGCTATAAAAAGCTCCAGTGATACACGGCTCACGTACGCGCAAACACACACGTCCAATGACTTTGTCAATCACACGCTGATGTACAGTCAATCCCAGAGGCCTGTCACAAGCGCACCCAGTCACATGAGTACATCTAGTAAGAGGCAGAGAGGAGAGGCACTGAATGACCTCGAGTCACCCTGTTCTACAGTTGATTAGCAACTACTGCAGGTCGTAAAATTCCCGTCCTCCAATAACCTCTCCGATATCCTACAGGAATAAAATACTAAACTAAACAAAAACTGGCTTCCTTGGGATTTAAGAAGAAAAATTGGCATTTGAAGTTATTCTACGTTTGTGATTCAGCGTCATGAGGCGGTTATCTTGTGTGCAGTGATTTTTAAATGGGCCTTTTTGCACTCCCATCATGAAAACTGCTCTTCAGCCAATGAAACATTAAAACCTCCAGCTGAAGCAAACACATTAAAATCGCCTAAATTTCACATTAAGAAGCGTCATTCACCAGATGCGAGCTCACTAGCGTGAAGAGAGAATGCGGTGGGTGAGTGGAAGCCTTGGGAGCTCGCGGACTGCCCTTTACTGTTATCACACAACAGTCCACTGTCTGATGTGGAGATAACTGAAAGGAAGCAAAGGCTTTGATCCTTAATGGGGCCATGTCGGCTGTGTGGAAATGACATTCATGGCTTGTATTTACACAAGCACAATTATGGAGGTTTATTTTGGTGGTAGACAATCAATTAGAGTGAAACTATGTCAGAGTAATAACACAGATTAAAGGAGAGGTTATAGCTGGAGACTGTTTGGGTGTAAATTAGCAAAACACGGGCCTGTTAAAGAGGACAGAGTACACACTGACCTTTAGATCTACAGTTTCAGCAGCTCCATGTGAAGTTAAGGACTCAGTATGCTTCAGATGAAAGGTTTGTCAGATCATCTAACAGTATCTGAAACCTCCTTTTTCCGATCCAATTTCTGTAAAAGGGTGAAGTGTGAGTGAAACAAACTCCTGGCCTTCATGGTGTTGCGCTCGTTTGTACATCTGACATTTGACAGCAGCAAAAAAAAAAAAAAAACACACACACAAAAAGAGCTTAAGAGAGAAGAAATCGTGCCAACTTTCTCACCTCCGCACACCCGGCCAATCGCTGTGTAAAGAAGACATGGTTGTTGGATTGTCTCTTTCAGAAAGACGCTCTGTAAGCTCCAAACCAAGTGGTTATCAAGTCATAAAACAGCATCTGAGCCCTTTTCCAAGAGCGGAATTGGTTGAGAAGTGTCTGGAATCGGGAAACAAGGTATAAAAAGTGATGCAACCGAGAAATCGGCTGGCACCCCTGGTATTTTTCAGCTGTTGTTTCCTGACAACTCCACCTGCTCCTGTAGGTGGTTCTTAAGTAAAACCAAACCCCTTGAAACAGCAACACACTCACACTTATTGGAAAATGATTAGGGAGACAATGGGATGCAGTTGGGAGGAAGCTATGACGGCTGGCTTCCAGTGTGGCTTAAACACTTTTCAGACATGGTCGGATGACATGTACTTTCTAATTTCTTAGTTAGTTCGTAGCGTATTGAGGTCATTACTCACACACATGTAATCACACATACAGTACATGCAAAAAGTGACACATATACTTCATTAGAAGTACACATGCACATATGATGCTATGTTGCAATAGTTATGAATCCTCTGTGCACGTCTTCCAGAAACAACAGACTTTAGAAAGGCCTCGTGCTGAAAGACTAAATTCCTGTTTCTCAGATGTCAGTCTGACAGTCCTCTCTCCTTTCGTCTCTCTTTTTTTGTTCCTTCTCTCTCTCTCTCTCTCTATGCCCGAGCAGCAGAATCAGCACATCAAATAAACACAGAGAGGGGTATTGTGTTTCGTCTGGAGACAGCAGAACAGGTCACGGACAATGGGAACACATGGAAGTAAGTGAACTGCGGGTGTAAAAAGAAAGCAATTCCAATGCAAATAAGTGTAGGGGCCTCTTTGAAATCAAATCTGATTTTGGAATTTAATAATTCCTCCAAAATGTTTTCCAGGAAAAAACTGGATTCTTTTGAAATGATCAGTATTCAAGCCCATGCATTCCTCACCTACCAGAGACACAAAATACCAATAGATGAGGGTTCGTTATGAGGTATATCCTTGGTCCACCAAATGTTATTATCATTATAAAACCTCCACACTCTGGAAACATTGGAGAAGACTTGGAGACATGGCGGCCATTTCATGGACTCCAGTGTCTGAGTCATTCGGTTTGAGTGGAGCCGTTGGTAAAACACAAAGTGGTGGCGGAGGCAGAAATAGTGGGTCCAAGGACTGTAGCGTTTGGCCAGAGGTTCAAACAATCGTCTCGCAGCGCTCTCTATCTGAACCAACCACACACCCCCAACCACTCTTTACAGTTCAAATGGGGGCTTGAGCAGTAAGCCATGTTAAATAGTGATGGGGGAGATGGGGATTAAAGGTCTTTGACTTTAGTGTAAAGTTACAGAGCTAATCTTGGTTAACATGCATGTTGTGGTCATGTAAAAACAAGAGCAACAGCATGACTTCCCCTTACTGAGGGGATTAATCATGAGGTATTTGAAGGAGATGAAAAACATGCTCAGATAAAAAAAAAAAAAAGCATGACAAGAAAAATGATGGAAAGTATTTTATTAAAAATGACGATGACAATATATATCAAGTGTCTATCAAATACCAATAACAATATCAAGTTATTAAAAAATATAAAACTGAACAATGCAACCAGTTGTGAACATAAATATATTTTTTCCAACAAGACAAAGCAAAAGTAAAATCAGACAATGAATAAACAGTTCATATGTTAATAAAGCCATGACAGACAACAGCACATCAAACTAAAGATGATGGTCCAGTGGCATGACAGGTGTGTAAAATACTAGTAACAGTCAATAATGCTCACATCTGATCAGGTTTCTTATCCTTCATGTCCCGGGGGAGGGTCAGGATGTGGTTCTCCCATGGTTACCTGTAGAAAGAGTTGGGTTATTCAAGTGTTAAACCATTAACCAACATTATAGTACATGTGCATCGATATTAAATCATGGAAACAAATTTCTCTATGAATGACTGTTCCTTTGAGATTCTCAACGTCTGTGTCATTTTAAGTTGTGAGGTAGAGTACAGTAAAAAAAATAATTGCTTATTTACTGTGATGTGCGTGACTGACAGTCCTGAGAGATGTTTGCAGAGATGTAAGCGGCAGCGTCGTTTGACGAGGCCTCTTATCACTGCGTATGTATAGACGCTTTTCATAAAGACATAAATGGCTCTTACAGTATGATGGATGCGAGGCAAATCAAAGCCCTCAGGACTGTAAGCTGTCATAGTCAAAAACAAGACTTCTTCTAATGTATCTGTGCCATTAAAAGTGCGTTACAAAGTATACTGCAAGCTGATGAGTAATTCTGGATGATTAAACTTCACTAAAAACTCACTACTTGAAGTACACTGGTATAAAAATGAAGGCACATACATACATTGTACTGTACTCAAGTACAAACATCCACATGAACTAAGTATAGGCATGTATGCACACACATGTTTCTAGGCAATCTAAACAATCCTGCTAACCTCCTGCTGCGACAGGCATCCAGGTCTTCCTGTAACACAGAGGCTCTCTTCTGAAGGAAGTTAACCTGAAACACAGACAGACAAAATTTGGCACAATGTAATCTTCAAAAACGTACTCACTCTAATTAGTCATGTAATCAGAATGAGGGAAGTCGGAAACCAGTGCACGCGAACACAGAATACTGGAAGTGGGGAAGGTATGATGGCTCTGGGTGAACTGTGCTTTTGGCTGGAGGGGGTTAGAGCTAAGTGGAAGAAAGGCTCGGTTGTTGAGTCCAGGGGTCAGGACAGCAGGGGTTGGGGGTCAGGAGATTAGGGCAGCGGGGTTAAGGCACATAGGGACAGAGGGAAGATTATGAGCCAGGTTAGTTGAGGTTAGGACGCTGCGAGAGGAGGCAGCGCCATTCTTTTGTTTGGCTACAAAGCGTGAGTTTATTTATGAAGTGTCTTTGGCTGAAGAGAAAATAAACCCCATCTACATTTACACGGCATCTAGAGCCTGGCAGAATAATCACGGCTCCGAAAGAATCTGTATTGTTCTGGGACTACCGTACTGGAGCCGAGGGTACATTCCTTTCTGTGGGGGAGACCTCAGGAAAGTTCTAGCATTTCATCTGGCACTGGTGGTGAAGTATATGCAAAACCCCACCGAAATGTGGTTGGATGCCTCCAGAGACACGAAAACTCTCCCCACCTTTTTTTCACTATGTAAAAATAATGCACTTTAATGTGCAAAACCCAAGACATCGTCAATGAGAGGAGAGACCATTCTGGTCACGAATTACATCTTATAAACATATCCGATCACAGAGCTGCGGTCTGTGCACTGAAATGGGATCTTGCTAGACCTATTTGAACAAGGCAGGGGTTTATGATGAGCCCTTAACAAAAACTTGTACTGCATGGCCCCATCATCATTACAGAAAACCCTCTTTGGTTTACAATGTAAAAGCTGAGAAAATAAAATGATTCAGTGTCAAAATGGGCCCAGTTTAGAGAAACAGCATGGTTATATGAATGTGGTTATGCAAAGGGGGGAGCTGATGTAGAGACGAGGAGAGATTAAGGTTTATCAAGAGGATCGGCAGGGTCCAAAGCGAGAGCAATGTCTGTGATCGAGTGCTACACCAAAACCATCTTTGGTGTCATCCAAACAAATAACTCTTACATGCAGATTTGTCAGGGTTATGTTTCTGATATGTTTTGATTGATCAACGGAAAGTGAAAGACAAAAGAAAATAGTAAACTTTAAAAAAGACTGAGGATACAGGATGCCAAAAAATACCTGCAAACTGTTACTTTGAAAATCTCTCCAATAGATAGTATAATGTCCAGTACTATAGGTGCTAGGTGGTCTGCATCCTCATGACTTCACCCCGCTGACCCTTAATTCATAGTGTAATTTATCATAGTCAAATGGCTGAGTGCACTTAAAGGGGATTCAGACCAAAAACAGCCCTGTGTTAAAACAGTGCAGGGGGCTGCGTTGGTGGGGACGTGTTGTTTATGGTGCCGGTGAGACAATGAAACACAATCCAGGAAGTCCAGTTGGAGTAACACATTAATGCGTTTAAAGGTTTATCAGACACCAAAACACAGCACAGCGGTTTGTAATACAGACAGGATTTTTACAACTCTGGAACTTTATCATGGCTGCAACTATTTTGTATTTTGTCCCAAACATTGTGAAATAAACAGTAGAAATATGCTTTTACAAAGTAATCCATCAGTAATTTGCACTTGCACTTGCAGCACACTGCGTTGTTTTGCTTGAACACCTTATGTTGGTAACCCCACTTTGCCGATGGACTGGCTCCATTCAAATGAATGTTTTTTCATGCAGGGCTATTCTTGGTGTGAATGCATCCTTATACACATCGAATTAAAACTTAGAGGATTGCTTGTGTCTGGTGGTTTTATGAAACATAACATGACAACAAAAGAACATGAAAGTAAAAAAGGACACATTTGTGTACATACAGTAAATAGGCAGTGTTTAGTTAAAACTATGACAAATTGAAAAACTGTAAAAGTATGTAAAAATGTATTAAAGTATTTAAAAGCGTATGGATTAATGAAAGAGAAAGAGAAAGGAGGAATATTCCATAGGTTGAAAATGAGAACCTGAGCTCCCAGACAATTCCATGACATTCTTGAAACTAAAGTCACCAAATTGAATATGTCAGCGTGTTTGTTCTAGTCTGGCCTGTATCTTATCTGTATCTGGCAAACAGTCAGCTCTCACCTGAGCTTTCAGAGAGGTGATGGTGTCCTCCAGTTCCTGTCTGAGCTCTGCTGGCATCAGACCTTTGATCTTCCCCTCATACTCTTGACGCACCACAGTCACCTGAGAAGACAGAGGCAGGACAACCAAAAAGTGTCAGTTAACCTGGAAGGAACACCTGGACAAATGAATAAATAAATCCATGTAAGTTATTCAATCATCAAATGAATATATATGTATTATCCACGCACACACACAAACACCTGCACAGATAATAAAACTAAAAATGTGTCATCATCATCTGTATTTATATCATTTGTTGGTCTATTTAGAAAGAAAGAAATGTTTATTGACTTTGATACAGTTAAATGAATAATATTAATCAATTAAAATCATTGTTGAATAAATGCTTCTGCTAACCATTCACATACACACTCGCATGTATGCAACTCCAGACACAGCGACCAGGCGAACAGCTCCCTTGGAAGAGGCACACACACACACACAGACACACACACAGACACACACACAGACACACACACAGACACACACACAGACACACACACACACACTAAGACACACACAGACACACACAGACACACACAGACACACAGACAGACAGTGGGTATCCCCTCTTTATTTATGGCTCAGAGTATTCCCTCGCTCTTCACAGCTCCTTCACATCTCCACAGGGGGTCCACAGACTGGCACGGCTCGCTCTGCACAACACCCCCTACTGGCTGCCGACGACTACAGCCAGATCCGACACAAAGCATTTATGGGCCTGACACAGCTGGGTTTGGAAGAGGACAGGGCCGCGGCGGAGGGCAGAACACATCAAACGCAGCGGCGGCTCAATAGCTCGCTAGCTTGCTATCTCCATTGGGGAGGACTGGAGGAAGTCTGTCTGGGGCTAAATTACACTCCACTAAACCAGAGTCTGATTATAGAAGTTGAAAAGGGTTTGGTTAGCGCAACCCCCTCTTTTACCCACAAACGCACATGAATGGACGCAAACACACATATACAGACATGCACACACACACATGCAGGCACAAACACAGGGCTTTTACAGTACTGTAAAAGCATTTACAGCATTCTGAAAAGAGTTGCCGAATCAATTAATTCGGAGCTTGATGAATGGTTTAACAGAGCTCGAGGAATCAACGGGCGCTGTGAAAAGAAACGGTTTTCCGCCACATATTTCAAGGTGTAACCAGGGGAGAGTCTGAGCATTTCAACCGACCATAATGTCTTTGACAGAGCCAGAGTCCACGCTCCCCACCTCTCCCTCTCATCAGTCCAGTCTTTCAAGTGAAGAGAGCGTGAATGAGGTGAGGGGGAGGGAAAAAGATTGGTTTTCCTAAAATATTTTTCCTGTTGTGGATATAACTGATTGTTCTGGCTTTGGCTAATTAATCTTCCTGGGCACAATGAAAGGGATTGGGAAGCACTTCAAAGCAAGCTCCAGTATAAATGATCCCAACATGAAGCAGCTCACTTTGTCTCGGCACAGTGTGCAGTAGATTAGTCTGCCACAACTTTGCCAAATTTTCAGGCTCCTTCTGCCCTATTCATTTTAAAGTGTCGGGACAATAATATTGGGTCAAGAGCCCATCAGTTTATAGAAATATGCCTTTTTTCTCCGTGTGAGAATGAAGTTGAGGATAATTTGAGAGCGACGGGTTTCAGAGGCTTTAATTTGAATGTCCAGGAGTTAAAAAATCGGCTAAAGCTACGGGAGTGCAGATTTTCAAAAAGTCTATCTATCTATAGCAGCTTCTGTAGTCATAACAAAATGGCAAGCCAAGACAAAACACACTCCACTACCTCAGACCGAAGCAATAAACAATGGTTGAATAAACACATCCCTTACCAACCACTCTGAATATAAGTCTAGATTCTTCAAAAGCCACGCTCCTTAGTTTTGCATTCTTGGTTCATGTATGGTGCAGTCACCACAGCAATGAGAGATCCGCTCTGCCTAAATTACAAGCTCCTTTGTGGCAATGCTGTCTCCATTTTCCTTCCCATACATTAGAATGGGCAAGGCTACAACTGCGTATTCACCAGGACTCAAAGAGAGCAACTGGGGCGACTGGAAACTATACATACAGTCGTAAGGCTGATCAAACTAGACAAGCCATGAATGTTTGCTTTAGAAACAGCGACAGAGCGAAGCCAAAATAAAACTAATGTATTATGTGATAAAATAAGGTTTTGTATCTGACATTTGTCTTTGTGGTCAACTGCACTGAATGGCTGGTGTGGCCGTTGGTGTGAAACAGAAAAGCATAATGAAATCTAACTTATCATTATCTTTTGTAGTGGTATTATAAACATTGTACTGCTCTCATCATTAAATATGGCATAAATATATGCTGTATATCCACATTAACCTGAATGCATAAGATACATTTGTGCTCTTTCTGCACAATAGCAGATCAAAGCATTTGCAATCACATCTTTCCACGGCATGTCTAACTAAAGCTTAGCCATAGTTTACTATGCAATGTGTGTGGGTGGAAGCAGCAGCCTTTTTTATAACAACATCGCTGTTGTGGAAACGTATGCTGGGCTAACAGCAAGCAGACAAGGATAGGTAAAGGACCAATTCAAATTTCGGACTTCACTGTGTCTCTCAATGGCGTTAAAATTCAAAACAGGAGCATCTCTCAACTCCCCAAACTCTTCCTTCAGCTTTGCATCCTCTCGCCTCTTCCAAGGTCCCTCCCTCTCACATCTCTATTTTTCTTCACGCAAACACATTTTTCTTTTCTTTCAACATCTTTTTAGAGCAAAGGCGTGTCTGTTTTTCTGACAGGTGGCAGGAGGCATGTGACAGCATCTGAAAAAAAAAAGCCTCCTCACCATTAGGACAGATGTTGGGTGCCTTTGAACAATACCGTTGATCAAACCTTCCATGAGGTTTTGGCCATTGACGGACTCCAGATGAGAGTGAGCAGGAAACAACAGAGAGGAAGGGAAACACAGGGGGAAAAAAGTGTGCCACTATTTGCCAAAGCAATGAAAAGGGACTTTGAGTTTCTGGAGAAAAATCAGGTTTCATCTCCACAGCTCTTTTAAAATGAGATTTTGTTTGTTCCTGATGAAGCGCCATTCTCTAGTTTTGAAGACTGCGAGGAGCGGCAGTCGTTTTCCCCTCCCAGTCATCTTAAAATGACAACATTTCATCTATATATAGTCTTTAGATTGTGGTTTTGACTTTCCCTTGCGTTTGGTACCGTCACATGGCGTGGTTTCTGACAGCTGCCAGCAGAAAGGAACAAGCCCTCAACACTTTCAAGGTTCAAATGAAGTTTGTCATATCGTTGGGAAGCTTGATGTATGCTAATGAAGTTGGGGTGTGTGTGTACAGGCTTGCGTGGGATTGGTTTGGAGGGGGGGTAGCTGCTGGAAAGACATTTTTGATATACCCTCTTGTTCCAGAGTGACAAAAACCTTGTCAGGAATAAGGGGGTACATCAAAAATGACGCCACTCACAAAGTTTGCACCCCCACATCTACTGAGTTGGCACTCAGAGAGTTCACCAAGGAGCGATTTGAATTCAAAAACGCTTTGCTGCGAGAGGGAAAAAAGAAACCGCTTCACATAAGTGAAAAAAAAAGGGAAAAAAAGGCAGGAGGAGATTAGAAGTGGCTACACATCTTAGTGAAGTTGTTAGAACTATGGGATGGATTGGTAGCTGCTGATGTAATGTGCCTCAACAAAAACAGCACACAGGAAAAACGACTGAGCCTACAGAACTTAAGTTCAACTCCTCTGCATTTTTATGTCTGCATCAATTTATTTTTTATTTTACCATGCTCCCATGTTGCATGAGAATACATCTCTGAAACTTGTACAGTTCACCGTGCCCACTGTATCATTATGTATTTATACAAAGAGCTGTACTCTTCAACATTCTGCTCTTCTCTTCAAGGAGAATTGAACCACACAGTGAGCTGCTGATCCGCCATTTTAGAGTGGGGGAGCCTGCGAGGGCCCTGCAAGTGAAAGGCAAGCAACATCTGTGTGAAGTCTGGGCAGAAAGGCTGTTTTTGGTTTTTGGATGTGAGGGATCAAATTATAAAGACAAGTCTTGGCAGATAAACTAGGGCAATAACAGTATGAGGAGACAGAGTGGAGGTTTATTATCGTACACAAAAAACAATGCACACGTGAACCGGTGTGCACATAACAATGCAGATGTACACTAATGCTAACAGTCACACACACAAACCAATGAAAAACATACAACAGAAGTAGTTTCCCTACTGATGCCATACATACTCCACGCACACACACACACACACACACACACCCACACACACACACACACCCACACACACACACACACACACACACACCCACACACACACACACACACACACACACACACCCACACACACACACACACACACCCACACACACGACCTTAGGAAGGGACTAAATACATGATTTAGACAGTCAAATTCAATTTCAAAATAGACCGTCTCTCTCCACACAAAGGGAGTAGAACTGTGACTCGCTGCCAAAAGAAAGGGGTGCCCATACACACCTGCACACACCTATGTGTAGCTGTAGACACTGTAAACCTGCTGTTCTCAACCAAGGAACAGGGACAATGTAAGAGTAAGTGTGCAATACAAACAGGTACAGCAAGATCAACGGAAGCTTACTACATGAAAGTACTGGTGAAACGACACTCATCCATCACTGCAAACAGCAAATTCCAGTGGCCAAGAAAAAGAGCACCAATTGGAGTTAATTGCACACCTTTACAATGAGGACTTGTCTACCCAGTGAGGAACTTTGATGACTGATTACTGAGGACTAAAGGCTAAAGAGCATTGGCTAGATATGGCTCCCTTCCTGTGGGACTTCCTGCAAACAGGGAAAGCTACTGGATCTATAAATTGAACACAAATAAACACAAACCACGGGAACTAAATGAAGAAATGAATCCCTTTCAATTATTTTTCTACAATGTTTGAAAAGCTGAATCTATGTTGTTTTCTAGAAAATGAGATGATTTCTTTGATGTTTTTATGATTTATATGGCATTGGCATAAATAACACCAAGAACCTGTCCACCGTATGAGAGACAGCTACTAGCTGGGCGCATGCATTTTAAATGTCTACACTGCCACTGCCTCTGCCTCTTCTTCCTCTAATGGAGACACACATTATGTTGAAATGTTAGTCGCTGCACCTTATTAAAAAGCTGTTACTATAACCGTGTGCTTCAGATCTCATCTTTTCAGATCGTGCCTCAGCTGTCCTATCTGTTGAGGCATCAGTTTTAGCTCCGAGTTGGCTGATGCGCGGAGATTCCTTCATTCTTAATCGACTATGGCACACTTCCTGTTTGTGTCTCTGCTGCCAACTTTGACATAGCAAAACAACCTGCGATAAATTAGTGAAATGTGTTTGTGGCAGAGAATCAAGAACTGTCAAGTACGGTAAATTGGTACCAAATGCTTAGTCAGACTCTCAGTCTTGTTTACTCATTCTTTGGTTCAACATATTGCCTGAGTTAAATCATAATGTTGCTGATTTTATACCAGAAAGCGGCATTTTTGGCATCAGTATTGAAATATGTTTCTTACTGGTGCCAGTATCAAGACATTTTGTAGCCATACAAGACTCAGCTTGATAGACCACAAGCAATAAGTGGGGTTTGAGTGTTTTAATGTGCTAAATAGAAGCATAAATTATAAATAGAAATACCATTAATGAAAATGAGGTCTGCAGCCTTTTTGTTTTTAAACAGAATGTCATGAAACAGTTGAACACTGTGGAAATAGGAATGTGGAATGTTTTTCTTTTTCCTTCAAAAATTATGTTATGCTATTTTTACATATTAAAAATGTATTGTTTACATTTGAAATAGCTTTGTCCTCAAAAGAAGGATAATTCAATGACTCAAACTTAGATTTAGTTGATGTCCCCACAGTGATGGATGATAGAAGAATACTTTAAATACACTTTGATTTTTAATTTGTTTTCCAGCCCAGAAAAACATCAGTGACCCTTGATCGTTATTGAACCACAGCGGTGCTGCAACTGGACTCTAAACATTTCGGGAACCTGTTTTTCTTTGGTCCTTCTGCAGTCTACACAGTGTTTAGATTGATTAGGTTGAATCTGTGATTTGCCGATCCATAGTATGTCCAGCTGATATTCAGTGATCCAATTCCAATAGTGCTAACCCTAAACAACCTTGTATTTCTGTTTTGAAGTTTTAAGAAACGCTTTGCAAAAGCAACATGTCTTATAGGCATTATTTTGCACTTGACACTGAAACAGGAACCTGTTGCTATTCAAATCTGAACAGATTTTGATGCTAACTGTTGCTCAAAGGTGTCTTTGTCTCTTTCTGCCCTTTCAACTGTCAGTACAGTTGAACCATTTTACAGCATTTTGTAATGGACAAAATATTACTTTTGTTTGCAAACCATTCAAAGTAAGTAATATCTATTTGTAAAGAGGACTTTCCACAACCTAAAAGCATGAAAGACCATTCAAAGATATAGAGAAGTCCTCTCAGTCATCTGACTGTACTGAATCAAGCATTTGTGGCAGGTGATTACAAACTTTTGAACTGTAGTGTGTATTGGCATCTTCACAGCAGTGGGCCAACATTTGACTGAACCGACATCATCTACCTGAGGTACACTTCCTGCTTGATGCTCTGTATTATTAAACACCTTTCACTTCTAAAACAGACAGACACTGTATCTAAGGGAATGTGCAAGATGCTGAAAATGATCTTGAAAATATCGACTTTTCTCTCTCTCTCGTGTCACTTGCAAGTTATAGCATACAGTATGTAAACAATTTGACACAGTGGTTGCTAGGGAACCTGCCTACGTGTTTGACTTTTAGAAACATAAAAAGATTTACTCTTCACCTTGAGAAATCAAGTTAGGTCAATGGATTTTGCCAATCTTTGGGAAAATGTTTTACCAATAAATTAATTGATTTTGTCTTCAATGTTAAATCGCACGCAAAATAACACTAAAAAAACAGATGAAAAGCTAAAAAAGAGTGACCCAACCCCTTATCCGGATGAAATTATCTGACATTATAGCAGGGAGGTTCAAAGGTCAAATCCTACTAAGTCATAGGAAACAGCGTGCAGCGCCTCTGAGACTGGGTCAGTGACCAATGGCTCCTAAAAACCACTGACCCCTTCCTGCAGATTTATGACGGCCAGACACTGAGGTTTGTGACGAGTGTGTGAAGTGTGTACAAGGGTCAGTGGGTGGATCAGAGGGGACACATGAGAATGAATGCCTTTGGTGTACATACCAGTGTACAAAGAACAGCCTCCTGTGTGAGTGCAGTCATTAGTGCTTTCTTCTCTGTGTGTGTCAAGGTCAAAACGGAGCCTGATTACAGGGCATTCTGGAGAGCCATGGGGAGTGTGTGTGCCAATATATGTGCACACAGAGGCTTCCCTCTGAACACAGGCGGTGGTGGCATTCCTGGCCCTAGGCGCTGGCTCTTGAAGCCAAATCTCAAGGAATTTGGGAAATGTGTGAGGGGGCATATCTCTGGCTCTGAACAGGAGATGGTAGAGTGATGAGGGGAGGGTAGAAAGGAGGGAAGAATTAATTTTTTTGTCTTTTGTGGCCCCCTGCAGGGTCTACTAAGGATGGCAACAGAGGGGTGAGGGGCTTGTGACACCAGGTGATGGGGGAGTAGAGATGGGTGTTGAGAGGGTCAGTAAGGGGGCCAAAGAAAGTTTTGCATAATTAATAAGAAGAAGTTAAATAGAGGTTATGTGCGGGCAAGCAGCAAAAAGAAATATGATGAAAAGGCCAAGGGCAGGGGGTTGAAAAACATTAATGTTGGGCAGCGGGAGTGATGCAAGGGTAACGGTGAGGAGCAAATGAGTTTGAGTGAGAGACAGCCTGCCTCTCTTGTACATGCCTGACGAGCATGAAAAAGAGGCAGTGAGAGATGGAGAGAAAAAGAGTGACTGGATTACCTTCTCTTCAGTCTCCAGCTCTTTGCTAAGCAGCTTCTTCTCTGAGCAGTGCAGCTGCCTCTGTAGACTTTCCACCTTTTCCTGCAGAGCCTGGGGGAAGGGAGAGACAGTCAGTGTTGTCGGCTGACTGACAGAAGAAGAAGAAGAAAAAAAAAAGCAACTCGAGATCTGTGTGCTGTAATGTATAACTGACGCACAGTGATATACACTAATCTAGGTACATTTGAGCTGGCGAGAGACACAGACTGAATGTGAATGAGAGGCTGCGCAACTAAGAAAACAAGAGCGATCAAGACGGACAGAGCCAATGAGAGAATATTCAAGACACAGAAAGGTAGACTGAAGAAAGGACAGAGGGACAGTGAGGAGAGATGCAGTCTGTGATCAGTCTTTGCATGTTAAAAGGCTAATAATAAAGTCATGACTGTAATTACTGGCAAGCTGGCCTCATTAAGCCCAAACTAATTTCTAGACAAGGGCATACAGAAAGAGACACTTGCTCACTCAGGGAATTAGCAAACTTTCTAGGCTTTTGTAAAGTTGCATTTCTTTAAAGATAATTATTTCTTTGGAGGTAATAAGAGAGATATACTGTATCATTTAGTGGATAAGAACCTCTCTCATGTACTCCAATACCTGAGTTGATCAAATTTCCCCACAGGGCGCCAGTAAAGAATTTAATCTATTTTGCTTTCTAAGATTCAGGCAAGAAAGAAAGAAAGAAAGAAAGAAAATGCACTGTATGTGTGTGTGTGTGTGTGTGTGCACACGTATGTGTAAGGCATTTTTTCCCTCTATGCCCGTAAGTGATAGCAGTGGAAAGAAAGGCGCAGTTCCTGCATGCGGCGCAGAACCAGATGTTTTGAGTGCACATGTGGACACTTCATCTTTGATTAGTCTGCATGAAAAGCAGAGAGTGATATGTGCACGTACGCACACACACCTTAACATAGAAGCACTGACATGCATTTACACTTCCACACACACGGCCTCCAACAAGTGTATGGGGCACTGGCTAGCATCAATATCCTCAGTGTCTCTCCCCAGTGGAGTTGAGTGAGCGGGCCAGGTGTTGCCTTTTCGATTCTCAGAGCTGAGGGAAACACAGTCCAGGTGATAAGCATGACCGGCCTGATCTACAACCCACTACTGACATAAATCACACATACACTGTTAGGCTTCAGGGCCAAGTTGAACTTCTGGGTAGAAACTTTCTGAGAAATACTGACAAAAAAAACAACAAAAAAACAACCGCTGAAACCTCTGTTGTCAGTTAGATTGCTAGATATAGCAGAACTCACAAAGTTTGAAACATCAAGACTGCACCACAGTGTGAACCCATACCTAAACTGCATTGATTTATAATAAGTAATTCCACATTATAATGGACAGTAGTTATTTTAGGCCACTGGCAGATGGATTTTAAGATCAACACATATGACTAGATTAGTATGATTCTTGAACATGTTGAGGTCAGTTTTAGCTCGGCAGCATGAAAGGCAGCTGATTTCCAGCTAATAATCAGGGTATTTCTTAGCCAGTCAGGATCCCATCACAGCCCACATCTCCATCCAGTGCAACCCCTTGCCTACGATTTCATCATTTCATTTTGTTTATTGGTGAAACGGCTCAGTGACACTAGAAAAGCATTTTTAGTGTCATTTCACATGTTTTCTGACGTGACCAAGGCATGAGTTTGAGTTTTTCCTTATTGAAAGTCAAAGCATAGAGAGTAACAGAATGTTTCGTACAAATAAAGTCTTCTGAGGCAATATGAATAAGCATAAGCATTAAACTACTGTACTGTACAAAGTATATCTCTTGTTGTATGTCAGTGGATTATCTAATAGATTATCTACTCACACGCACACACAGGGTTTCAATTCTTAACCTTCCTTCCTCCAACACACCCCACTGTGACCCTAACCTCACTTACATCCATCCTTTTAGGCAGCAGTACCACCCCCCCTTTCTAAACCCACTTCTGATTCCCCGCATAGTGACGCAGCATTTCTGGACCTGGACTTCTGGGAAGTAAGGCTGACTAGTGGGCCTCACTGGTGACGTGTTCGTATCTTTCATGTGGTTTTCTGTATCTGATGTGCTCAAAACAACTTTGAGGGTAGAAGTTCAACAGTTGTCACTTCATTAATAGAATCATATCGGATGATTCTGTTGATGAATACAAGCCCTTTGTGAGTCAGAAAGAGCCTCAGAAATATTTAGTCATTTTCCCTGTCAGACATAATGGTCGTCTTATACGGTACTGAGGGGGCTGTGTTTGGGCATAGAGCAACAGATATTACACTAACTGATAGCCACAGATTTTATTAAAAAACAGAACAATAAAGTGGACAATGTAGACACCTGTGAACACCTGCACAACCGTCGTCATGCAGTTTGGATACCAGAGTCTGACTATAATCCAGTGCTAGCCTCGGGGCAAACATCTCGACAATGAATTTGCAAATTTATATGGCTAATAATAACAATAACTTACAACTTATTATTATTTATAATAATACATAATAATAAGTTGTTTCTGAGATCATTTATGGGTAAATATGAGAGAAGACACACAATTCCAGAAAAAACTCTGAAGACGACTTGTCACTCCCAGGTGCTGCAGATTTGCCTCTCTATCACTGAACCCTCATTTTCTAACTTCCTGTCTGTCTTAAACCTGTACTGTATATACACACATTTATTGCAGGCATGCACGTAAACCCTCAATGTACACACAAGATGCTGGTTGTTTCTATAGCATTTAGTGTGTCAAAGTGCGCGAATGACCGTGTGTAGAGGATCCTGCTTAAGTGTCTCCAGATGCTCATGGCGATATGGTCTTCATCAGCCATGCAGACTGGGATCATTGTGAACAGGCCAGGAAGATGGGGAAATCAGATTTCCTTAGGGCAAGATGGAGGGAGGGGGTGTGGAGGGGAGGGAGAGGAGAAAGTGGACAATGAAACAGAAAAGGTGTAAGAAGGAGAAAAAAGTAAACAGAATGCAAAGCAAAACGCCTGGGAAGGTAAGACAATGAATGGTGGTGATATCAGGATGAGAGACCGAAGTTCAGAAAGGTATGAATATGAGACAGCATGATACTGAGAACGAGGGGAGAGACAAGAAGGAGAAAGACACGTGGCCAGAGTGAGGAGATGGGCCAGCGGTGTACCTCTGCTGCACAGTCCCACAGTCGGGAGCTCGAAGGCCTCTCTCACCTCTCCATCAGCAATGTGCCTCTGCCTTTCATTCCAAACTTTGGCTCAAAGGATTAGCGAGGCACACGCGCACGCAAGCACCAACAAACACACCGCTCAGAGCAATCCATGCAGGTATAGGCATGCATTAATATTAACAGCAAAAGTTCTAAAAATGTGAGTGCTACACTCAGTCAAATGAGTGTGCAATTCCAGTGTTGTATGCACACAAACACACACACACACACACACACACACACACACACACACACACACACACACACACACACACACACACACACACACACACACACACACACACACAGGCACACAAGCACACCAACGCCTGAGTCATCTTTCCTGGGTGGTCCTCCTGCACAGATAAGGCAAGCATGTTTCCCTAGGGTGAAGTAAAAGCAACAGAGGGCAGGAAAAAAAGCAAAGAAGAAAGAAGGGAGGGAATAGTGGGAGGAGGAAAAAAGGCCAGGGGCCTCTTTAAACTTGGTGTTTTGTTAGGAGCCGAGCTGCTCTTCATGTGCGGCGGGGCCTTCTATTTGCAGCGTGCTGTCAGAAGTTTCTCCCAAAGTCTGGATTAAAGAGATCCTCTAATGACACTGAGGCTGGACGACTTCAGACAGCAGCAAAAACCTCACACTGCACCGCCTCCAGGCAAGGAGACACACACACACACACACACACACACACACACACACACACACACACACACACACACACACACACACACACACACACACACAAGCAAAAGGATAAGAACAGATACATACACAAGGGGCACGAAGCACACAGACATACATAAGCAAAGACACAGTATGTGGACTGCGCCCACACACACACCAGCTTTAGTAGAACAAGGCGGTGTGTATGTATGTCTACTGATCTAATAGTAAATAATAAAGGAGGTGCTAACCTCAAGGAGAGGTGGACGGCCAGAGAGATGAGCACAGACTCTCTTTTATCTGCACTTTCACCAAAGGATTGTGGGAAAGGTAAAGAAGTGAGTGCAAGAGAGAAGCTGTAGGAGGAGGAGAGAGGTCTCCCTCCTGAGGTGTTTAAGATGTGAAACTTTTGCTTTTGCTTTGCTGTCTCTGTGTGTGTGTGTGTGTCTGTGTACAGGAATAAAAAAGATGTGGTTTAGCAAGTCGACCAGGACAGCCCCACTGAAAGATATCACTGATATTGGTATGAATTGACTTGCTTTCAGTACTTTGATGCTTTTTCAGCATTCTGAGTTGATTTCAAACTGAAGTGGGAAGATACTGGGATGCCGGCAGTAGAAAACACTCCTGAACAGCAAATAGAACAGTTATCTTGTATATTGCAAGATGCACACATGTCGGCACAGCTTTGGTGCCGCCTTTCCTAGTACTGATGAAAATAGTAAGACAATTGCGGTGGTAATGAAGACATGTTGCAACCGAGCTATGCCCACGGGGGGAACACACTGTTCTCTATCTTTCCGTCTCTGTCTCTTTCAGCTGCTGTGAGCTACAGTAGAAAGAGAATGGGAAACAACTCGGAAATATGCGCCATATGCCCTGTGTGTTTGTGTGTGGGTTTGCATGCATATATTCTGTTTATCAAATCGTATATCATTCAGTGGATGTTATGTTTAGCAAAACATGCAAATACAGTTGCAGTCTAAAAACTGTTTAAAAACAAAAAAATAAAATAAAAATCCCTGTTTTAATTCAGGACTGAATGTTCACGTTTTTACCAGAAAAGGAGTCACGGATGCCACACAAATTGCTAAATATTAACAGGCAACAATATGTCTTTATATACATCTTTACATACATTAAGTCAGTCTTCTAACCTGTCAGCTACATTAAAGTAGCTTCGCATCACCAGAGCAATTCGCAAATGTGGATTAGAACCTCTCAGTTCACATTCGAGTTCCAAGGGGTGTTATCAATGGGCGCAGACCAAAATGCCTCCGGACGCAATTTGATACACAACTACAACCAATCAGAGCAACGAAACGTCATCCTGTCAGAAGTACGGCAAAGACATCTTTCCTATCAACAAAAAACAATGTCCAGTTTGTTTAATACTGACCGAGTAGCAGATTCAACGGAACGCTCTACATCAGCAGCCCTTTGTCAGTCAGTCATCGTGTCAAACCCGCCCCATATTAGATTAATGTTTGTGATTGGCCCAACCAATTCCAGGACAGGTGGAAATCTATCTGAACGGGGGGGGGGGGGGGGGGGGCAGACGCATCTGCCAGAGCAAATAAAACACATGCTCGCCGATTGTCAATAAGACAGTTATGCGAGTGTTGTGTTTCTGCCCCCTGGTGATCACACAGCTTTAACTAAGAATCCGGTGGCTGACTCGTCTGACTCGCCATTAATGTAGTGGTAGAATGGAAATTCCATTCAAACTTCATGATTCTTTGAATTGTAATCAGAAGAAACATAAATCGGAAAAACAAGTGAAACTCTAAAAGTGTAATTTCGGCCAAGAACGATATGCGGGCTGGCAGTTCACCATCGGCCCCGTGTAGGCAGACCGCTTGGTCTTGGTTATTTATCACTCAGAATAAAACCGAAACATGAAGATTTAATAATGGTCTCCAGATAAGGAGCATAACAGGCCTGAAACAGATATTGTGGACCAAAACGTTGTCTTGATAAGAGAAAAACAGAATAAAACTATTTATTTGGAGCCTTACAGTATACAGACCTCTTTCCTTTGTGCCCAACTTGTCCGCCTCTGCCTAGAGCCTGCATTCATCTATAAATGGGATTCTTCAAACAGGGAAGCACAAGACATTAGGCCGTCATGGTTTCTTTGTACTTAGCATTAGGCCTGTGGTTTAATGAGTAATTTCCGTTTGTTGTTCGTGAATGGAGCATGGTCTCTATGAGCTGTTTTACTTCCCACGTTCCCTAGTTGCATCCTGGAATGTTATCTCTCTCCTACTTCCACCTCCTCTGATATGTGGATCAAACACTGCCGGGAATCTGCCCACAGCCGGAGAAGTCATCAATCAGCCAACACCAGGCACACATAGAGTTGCACGCACACACACAAACGTATACATGGACATGAAGGCCAATGGGCGCTTACAAAGATACATGTAAGTGTCAGAGAGTGAAAGAGAGAGACTGACCCCTGCCTTCACACATACATATACAGATCCAAGATGACACATTTCTAACTGACACCAGTGCTAATATAAAGGACAAAACGGGCCTGAACCCGAAGTCTGAGTGCAGCCTTACTGACAGCACTACAGTCTTCTCACTCCTTTTAAGATTTCAGAGCCACACGGCTGTAACCAGGATTTTACAAAATAGTTATCATTTATTTACACACTGGCTTTGTGAATTACACTAGGCTCAAAACATTAGTAGTCATGCTAGAGAGAGGACATGATGGCAAAAATATATTGTTTGGTTGTTCAGTGCATTCAAGGCACTATGGTCCATTAAGGTGGGAGCAACATGAAAAAAGTTCAAATGCTGCATTAAGCAACTCCAGAACAACCTTTCACACTATGTAACTTATCAACATCTTACAGATAATATGATGTTGTCTAATTGTCCACTTACAAATTCTGTAAAAATATGGGCATGCCACTGGAGTCCTCTCCCTTTTAACCCCAGTTTACCCAGCTAATTCCCAAGTTAGATGCTGTATGTAAATCTCGTGTGTGGTTACCAGTCACTATTTTTGCTTTGTATCTCCCCCACTTTGGATAATTAGTGTGCAGTACAACCAGCACATGTGAGCTGGGAGCAGTTGCCCCTAACTTTATATGCAGAGGTGTGGTTTTGGTTTGCCGGACAGGCAAACCAAAAATTGGTCTAAAGGCATAAAACAGTCTGCACAGACCTTTAGCTGAGGTGTTGATTCTCAGTGAGACTGGCAGTTATACCCTACCATTTTACAGGGAGTCATCTGTTGAAATGTTAATATTGGAAACATTTCTTAATACACCTTTAAATAAAAATGAAAATCATGAAAGTAGTATTTATGCCCACACACAAAGAAAAAGAAGAAAGTGACAGAAACACATGGCTTAACAAACTTCAGTTAACAAATGTGCAGTTCAAGGTTAACAGGAAGAACGTGGACATGTGTTGAAGGACGTGGACAGGCACTCAAATGTAAAAGACAAACGCACACACGCATACTCCCAACGATTGAAGCAGCTCTTTGCCTCAGCAACAGAGGGTCTCCAGCACACCTGTTCTTGATCCACTGCTGCCATTCCTTCCCACAGGCAAAGTCATCCTTTCAACCCCCTCAGAAAAACTAATGCATATATAACTAAAGAACTACAGACAGCCTGCAGCTGCTACAACTAGCCCCCTTGAAAGTGTGCATGTTTGTGTGGCTGTATGTGTGCATAGGAGCCTTGCCCCTTGTCACTGGTATGCATTCATAAAAACAAAGCACCTAGATTATGTGGACTTCATCAAAATTTGACAAAGAAATGCACAATCCACACTGTCTAGAGTACAAAGAACAGTGCACCTCATGTATTCACTCTCACCCTCAAACAGAGTGAGACAATGGTCACTGTTGCATTATGTAATGTGTCTGCTGTCACTTCACCCAGAGGACACTACAACAGGACCTCTCTCTTTGACTAGCACTAGAAGTTACTGCTGGATCGGCCTGGATCAAAGGTGTGTATCCCTGTCTTTGTGTGTGTGTGTGTGTGTGTGTGTGTGTGGGTGTATGTTAGAAAATGCAACACCACTGAAAGATGTAGAGACAAGGGCACTAACTCAAAGCTATGTTTGTGTGCGAATTTGAGCGACAGAAAGTTACAGATAAAGACTTAGTGAGGAGAAAATAGGAGAGAGGTAGTAAACTGTATGTATAAGAATGAGACTAATTTACAGGTGTGTGTGTGCGTGCATGCTTGTGCACGCGCATGGCAGCATTCGGCAGGCAGAAAGACAGGAAGCACTGCTGTGGGGAGCAGGAACAGCGGTGCTGATCAAAGCCCAGGCGGGTGACACTATGGGCGGAGTGCCATTGTTTATTCACCAGCCACCTCTCCCTTTTGGCAGGGCGAGGTGAGCATGTGTGCTTGTGTATGTGTATGTGGAGACAGACAGAGAGAGTTTGAGACAGAAAGAGTTCGAAGATACAGAGTTGGAAAGATTGGGTGTGAGAGAGACAGAAGAGACAAGGCCTGTGTGTGTGTGTGTGTGTGTGTTTGTACCTTTCTCTTGGCAGGCTAATGTGGGCTTGAGTTCTGTCAGATTTGGCAGCTGCACATTTCAGGCACACACACTTATATGTACACTCTTGCACACTGCCTGTGCACACGGACACACCGACACACATCATGTACTCAAGTAATCCCAATAACATCACTATTAAACTTCACATTCACCTCAAACCTGTGTTTCATCAAAGGAAAAATAAATTCACAAATGGAGACCAAGATACCACATGTAGGGAAACAGATGACATGAGGAAGTGAATAATCCTCTAACCCTGGCTATGTCCCAATGCGCTGCACTGGCTTCCTCTATATTGGTTCCCATTCCCCTTACCTGATATGAATAGACTGGATAGATGAAAGCAAATACAACGCTTTCATCTTGCTTTCACCTTCCACAGTCCTTTGACACCGGCCTGGTTCTAACGCATTAAAACTGCCAACTCCTGCCTTCCCCACTGTTATGAGATAACTGGTAACCTAAGTATAACTACAACTCCATATGAGATATCATTCATAGGAAACAAAGGCAGGAAGTAAGGTGAAACATTGGAAGGGGAATATACAAAACCTCAGCTTCCCTTTATTTGTTATCCAATGTGTGACATCGCAACTTCCTTACATACATACTTACCATACAGTCTATGTATGAACCAGAGAAACCAAAACAATTAGCTAAAAGTTACTAAAACCTGCAGTTGGGTTTAACAGTACAAGAAGCCTTCACATTAAAATGAGTAATTTCTTTCCATGTTAATATTTAAAAAATTCTCTAATTGAGCTTTAACTCCACATCCGAAAGCCAAAAAACCAAGGCTACTAACAGTGTGTCTGCTCATTAATCTGGACAGGGACAGTGCACTAACCAGCCTGTGCACTTCACATCTGCAACAGCTTGCAACACACACACACACACACACACACACACACACACACACACACACACAAACACACTTTGATATTTTGTTTTTTTGCCATTCAAACTGAGTAAGGCCAGCAATGCAAAGCCAGTGTGCGTGTCTGTGAAAACACACACCAAGCAGGCACACACTCAAGCAATATGTGCCTATATCGACATACACGACCCACTCCCAAACACATCACACAAAAATACTCCTCCACTTAAATGTCACTTATACAAAAAAACAAACCGATAATGAGCGCACTTAACAGTACTACAGTTGTTCTAAATATGTGGTTTACGAGATACAAAGGTCTCTGCAGTTAAGACCCACATTTAAAAGAAGTCACAAGTTCAGTAGAGCCAAAGAGGGAGCTAAATTCGGGCTAGAAACAGCAGAACGGGGCTGGCGAAGAAAAAAAGGGACATCTGATCCGGTGCAGCATGCATTCAGAACAACTGTTTTGGGATAATCCCGATTCAAATGCGCGGCTAACTTTGATGTTATTTTCTTCCCCTCCCATTGTCTGAAGCCCCTCGCTCTCTTCATAATCCGAGCCCTTTGAAGTGAGCAGCATGGAAACAATGTCAGCAGGCGACACACTCCCTCCGATGGCCCACTGACAGCTATCCGCCATTTCTTTCTTTCTTTTTCCCCCCCTCTCCCCCTTTCTCCCCTTGTCCTTCTGTTTGCTGTCTCAATCCTCACACTTCCTCGGTCCTTTTGTTTGTTTTGTTCTCCCTTTCTTTCTTCACCTTCTTTATTTACCATATCACCCTTTTCCACTCCCTCTTCTTTCAAATTTACACCAACTCTCTATGTTATTTCCTTGTTTTTCTGTCTCTTTATTTGCTGTTTGACCAATCTTATCTTTCTGTCCCTCATGGTGGCTCTTCTTCTCCTCATGTCTGGCCTTTAACAAGCAATCCAACCATTAATTGGAGTCTCATTAGTGGGTGGTTAATACAAGGGGGATCATAATAATGAGGACACAGATAATCGAAACAGAAAGCCTTTGTCTGCTCCCAACACAGATGCCAGGACCTGCGTCTTATAACACTGTTTACAACAGGGGAGATGGCATGTGTGCGTTGTGTCATGGTGCAGTTAGATTACTAGCAACGACATACAATATGAGCAAGTGTAGCCCGACTCAGCTGTCACTAAGTCTCCCTAAACGTGACACTCACGCACATGGAACACCATAACATAATGACAGACATTTCACTCACACAAGATTCATTATTGTGTAAGTGTACAGTGTGTAACTGCATCATATAATGTTTCTGAAGTTTTTGTCTTCCATTTAGACAGCAAGCAAAAATTGTGAAGAGGTAACTACTCCCTTCAGTAGAACAGGAATAAAAAGTGTATTAAATAAAGTGCTCATGACTGAATATTGGGTGACACTGAAGCATAAAAAAAAGTCAGCAGCTCATCCTCTACAGCGCTTTGCATGTGTTTAGTCATACTGGAAATGACCTCCGGCAGCTTTGTTGATCATAATGTGAACACAGTGTCACAGTGAAGGTGTGTTTATGATTGAGTAAGGGGTTCTGAAAAAGATCTAAAGTTCACTATAAACCCTGTGTAACACATAAAAATGATTGTCTGAAGGATCTGGACTGAATGTTTTGGACCACAGAACCACCATCAGCTTTTGTTGTCAACCATGTATGGAGAGCAACATAACACTGGACATTTCAGACATTATAGGTGTGGTGCAGGGCTGGGGCCATTTCAGAGCAAACTGGCCGCTTTAGGAGAAAAAACTGAAGGCCGAGCGAGGGGGGCCTGGGCTACCAGGGCCTGGAAGGAGAGGAGATCTAAAGGGAGGCTCACAGACCTGCCTCCTTACTATATGAGGCAGCTGCAACCACAAACAGACAAGGTTGTGTTTGGAAACATGTCCTGATCCCAGACACAACAAGTCTTTATTTAGGGAGCCACACCCAATCAACTGCCACTGTGTCCCAGTCTGGTTGCTAGGGCAAGAGGCAGAATAAAAGATCCTGTGAGTCCAAAAGAGAAATTTACATGGAGGAGGATGAAGATCAGGGAAAAGAACGGACAAAATGAACAAAATAATGAATGTTTTATCTTCACATTTTTAAAGTGTTCTTGTGTAATTTCCAATCTCAAAATGTTATTAACCAATACTGTTCTACACATGATCTTTAATTATGAAGGCTCAAAGAAATAAAGATAAGTGAGAAATAAAAAACGTAATGCTAAAAAATGAGTGTAAAGTTTAACGTTAAGAGAAAATAACAGTCATGAAATAGAGAGGCTCTCATTTACGAGTTGGGGTGCATCAGACAGATTTATAAGGTTCAGCCAGACACAGAGCACACAAGCCACTTAAAGACACTATGGAGTTGGCAACCAGCCATAAAAATGACAGAGCACATGCAAACAAACTGTGACCATGGTTTAACAAAAGAAAAGTGACCCGTGTCTACTCTATAAAAGTCAGATCCAGACAAGGCCTTTTGGAGGATGTAGTTTACTGATGCCCCCCCCTCTCTAATTCTAAATGTTCGCCTCTGCAGGTGAACGCTACAGAGACCACTGGCGTGGGACAGGAAGTATATAAGATTGCTAGAAAGAGGAATAGATAAAATGGTAGACACCTTGAAGATTGACCAAAGCTGGCGCAGATGCTGCCAGCAGTACAGTTTTTAATCCCCTCCATTACAGTTGATAGTGTATTTAGGTGTACTGAAGTAAAAAGGGTTACATTTAAAAAAAAAAAAAAAAAAACACTAACAAAAGACAATTTTATGGGGTTGGGTTATTGCTAACAACCTTATGCTAATCCAACCTAATAGCAACTGATCCCAGAACAGCTGTGCACGCACACACACACACACACACACACACACACACACACACACACACACACACACAGATAGAAAATGTAACAGTGACGAGTTAAATCTCCATCCTTCTCAGTCCTTTTTGTAGTGTTACTCATTAACTGACTCACAAACTAATCCATGCATACACAAATGTCACAGTAGGAAAAGCACAGGTGTAAGTTATCAAATGTAATGATGGCTGAATTGCATTTAACTGCTTCAGTTTCAGGGTCCCGGTATTGTTCATATTGGCTCACTGTCAAACTGTCTACCATGGACAAGATGTTTTGTAGGAGCAGACAAAGAAGCAAAGCTGTGGCTGGGGTCTTTATTTCAGGTATACTGCCTCGGATATAATATGCTGCATCAAACCCTGATAATGCAGTAATATTAATCTGAATTCCACACCTAATAAGCGGAGTAAAAAGTTCCACATGATGGGTAAAGGAGTGGCACTTTGCAAGACCCTGTATATTTTCTTTGTTCATATAAAATGAAAAAAATAAAGGATATTAATTTGGTTTGTCATATTATCAATGTTGATGGATGCAATTATGAAGAGTGATTAAGTGAATGGTTTCCTAAGTGCCCAACACTGACCTTGTTGGCCTGATCGGCATGGTGAGTTATCGTCCTCCTCTCCTCATCCCATCGAGCATTGGTCTCCTCCAACTGCTTTTCCATTGCCTGCTGCAGACGAACCGCCTCTTCTTTCGAGTCACATACAGATGTCTGCAGCTCCGCAATTAACTATGGATGAAAAAAAAAAAAAAAAAATCGAATGTTTGATTTGAACTCTTGATTGGTCCTCATGTGTGTGCAGGATTGACAGAAAAGCCCCACAAGTGGCAGATGGACACAGCGTTATACCCACTGGTCAGTGAGTAAATAAATAGATAAGTTTGCATACTGACACTTATAAGTAACTTATACGTTAAATGTAGTTTTTCTATGCTTATGTTTGAAACAAGAGATGCAGTAAAACAAACAAAGTGGAGAGAAAACCTGTTGTTCACTAAACAAAATGCTGATTTGTTTCGTTTCGCTGGTCCGCAAAATGACTAGTATCAGATGGAGAACGCATTTCACATTCGTCATGGATTTGGATAGCAGTAACAATCACCTTGAAACACTGCTTTTCCCAGAGTCTCGTGTCTTTTTTAAGACAAGACAGAAGAAAGCACAGAGAGAGAGAAAAAGAGGAGAAGGAAGTAAAAAAATAGACAGGAAGGAAAAAACAACTTCCTTTTTGAAGAGCAGAGTGACTTTGTGTTGGTGAACTTGCGGTGCACACCAAGATGAAAAGGAACTGCCTCGGCTTTGAAATTCTCCAGTCAAAATTAACATTCTATTTAAGCCACTGTCAGGGAAAGGCAGGGGAAAGATGAGAGAGAGTGAAAGAGAGAGGGAGAGGAAGGGAGAGAGGGGGAAAGAGAAAGAGGCAGAGGTGGGGGGGCAGTGCTGCTGCTAGCTTTGGGCTAGACAGATAATTGTTTACCGTGTTCAAACTCTGGAGGACTGGCCCTGCTGGAATCTGCACATTGTGTGGGAGTTAGAATGGTGCGGGACGACCACAGAGAGAGAGAGAGCGAGAGAGAGAGAGAGAGAGAGAGAGAGAGAGAGAGAGCGAGAGAGAGAGAGAGAGAGAGAGCGAGAGAGAGAGCGAGAGAGAGAGAGAGAGAGAGAGAGAGAGGGAGAGAGAGAGAGAGAAAAAAGAGAGAAAAAAGAGAGAGAGCGAGAGATGAGGGGGAGATTAGGCTTATTTTGTCAGTGGGAAAGCCACATGAAAGCAACAAATGACATTATTATGGGAACATCATTTCTGGGCGTAATAATTATTTTGCAATATGGATTCCCTGCATCTGTTGGTCTTCAGCCCCAGGTGGTGGTGGCGGCACTCTAGACTAGTGATCTCAGCTGTCTGTCTTGTTATTCCTGTATATAGACACACTACAGCACCTTTTTCTGTCTGATAGCCAGCCAGGCCTTTTTAAGTCTGTAATTGGTCTGGTGAGACTTGTTTATTTCCCCAGCCTGCTAGCATCTATGTTTAGGGCTAAAGGTTGGCTTACCTCTCCATGAACCTGAGGTAAAAAAAAAAGGGAGAGACTAGCAGGTCTGGTGTGTATTCACCTGTTTGTAAACAGGAAGGTGAAAATTTAAGGCCATGCAATGATGGCCACCATAGAAAAGGAGGAAGCTCTGCAATGTTACACGAAAGCACACACCTCTGATTTGTTCAGTGATTAAAATAGTGAGGTGAAAACTAAACGGTAATTGTGACAAAAGGTTAATGGTTATTTTCTGCATGGCATGCACATCATGCTTGGCACCCCAACTAAACATTGGAGCTGAAATGATGAATGAATTGAATTCATTGACTTATCAAGTAATCTTTAATTTCACTATTTTTAGACATTGTGTATTTAATTGATTATTCAAGAAACTTATTCATTGCAGATCAATGTATACAACAACAACAAACTAACAATAGTTAGTCGCAGCTCTACCAAAAACAGAAACAAGGTCAATTATTGTATGTTTTGGCCCCACTGATGGGCGACTTCATATCTTAAGTCTCTAATGATCTACACATACACTTTTACTTATAAAGGCATTAACCATGGGCCAATTCAAAAACATTGACATATCATCACCTTGTAAAGGTGTAACAACATTAGAATTCATTGTGCTGTGTTTCTGATGAAGCTCATTTTGGTCTCCACCAAATCCTGAGGGAAAGAGCGAACAGCTGCTAAATGCCCCGCTTTGTTCACCAGCTAGTTGTTAACTTTGTCTGCTATTTGGTGTTGGGCAGGTAGCCCACAGAGTTTTTTCACTGAAAACAGCTGCCTGCTACAGTATGTCTGGAAACAACACTGACGAGAGCAGTGGGAGTGAACCAAAACAGTAAAGTTGCGGACCGCAAAACCAAAACAAAGCACTAGTAAAACGCCCTGTAAAGGTGAGGAGAGCTGTAGAGTCGGGTGATGATTCTCTGTGGGTTCATCTCTAAGCTCAGCCCCCCTTCACATGAACATTTGATAAATTGTTAATATAACAAGTATTGATTATAGCAACTTTAACAATGTTCAATACACATAATAACCTGAGGTATAGAAAGTGAAGGATGGTACATTACTGTTTTCAAGTATTTGTTACAAAGTGAAAATGTATCAAAAGGAATAAATACTGAAAAAGATCCTAATTGGTTAACACATGCCTAAGAGGTCACATGTGAACACTATTTGTGGAACTTAACAACCAGTATTGTGCGGAAATAAATCAGGTATATTTGCATATGGAGTGAACCTCAACCTCTTCTTCCAGAACACAGTACTAATTCGTTCCGCCTTCTACCTACTTCCACGGTGGACGGTCAGGGATAAAGTAATGATCTCCCACCAGTACCACAGCTACCACCCACTGTAGCCTGATCATTAAGTGGGGGAAGAGAGCAAAGCCCTGTTCAGTTCACAGGTCACCCAGGAGGACCACTCACAGCTAGACGCTCAACACACAGGATTGGATTGGAGAGACACTAATTAGGATAGTCTCTGCGTCTGTCTGTGTGTGTGTGTGTGTGTGTGTGTGTGTGTGTGTGTGTGAATGAGAAAGGCAGAGAGAGACAAAAGCAAAGAGGCAAGGTGCAAGAGAGAGGGATGTGTGTGTGCATGCACGTAAGCATATACCTTTACGTGGTGCGTCTCCAGTCCCCTCAGGATAATGTATGGCGTGGTATGTTTTTAATTGGGCTATTAGCCATGCAGTTGAGCTCAAGAGTGATGCCCCCTGTCAGACACTGAGGGGTTAACAACTGGGGTTAGCCTTTGAGGTTCAAAGGCCTCTTGTTTACATTTGACTGAGTTGCCCCAAGGGGGGGCAGGGGTGGGGGGGGGGCGGGGGGGTTCCACCTTCACCTTTTAAAAACAAAGACACCCAAGCCCACGACAAATAGCCTGCATTAATCACGCATATTAATATGTTTGCACAAAATCCCACACTTTCAGCATAACCCTGCGTATAACAACACACTTAGACAGAGGTGTTGAATTCTGCGTACAGAGACTTTTTCTTTAATGTCAGAGAGAGTTGTTTGTTGAACCTGTGCCAGCTTTGTGTCCCCAAAACAGAGGATTAATCACTTGTTGCTTTGTCTGCGGTGGCGTACTGCACCACCAAAGCGGGCAAACATGGCTGAACTTTCGCACAGCATCCGACTTCTTTTGAAGTCGAGCATTGTGTAACCTAATAAGCTACCGTTTTCTAACAACATCTGCTTGTCAACCCCGCTTTCAACTCTTTGCCTTTGCCAGCCAACCCAAAATGGGGGGGATTTAAAGAGGAGAAGAAAGAAAGAAAAACAACAAAACCCCCTCTTTGAATCTCCTCTCTGGGTAACGAGGTGCAATTACGGCCAAATGATTGTGATATTTTACCCTGCTACATAATCAAGGAGAAAACCCTTTTCGTTTGTAATGTAAACACTACTTAGGGTGTTTTAGATCTTTTAAACTGGTGAGGTAAAAGATGCCTGAGACATTTTGCTGAATGACAGAGTTTGTCCTTGGAAGTTATATACCTGGTTGTGAAGAAGAATTACCTCGGTCTTAAATTGGCTCGGTATGAGGAGACGATCAGTTATGTTAAACATATGGCCCTCAAGTGGAAGTGAGGCCAATCTCCTACATGACTTGAGGAAGAGAAACAGGTAAGGAGTTTAAATAAAGAGATATCACAGGCAGACGAGAGAGAAAGGAGGAGTGCAAGTGAACGGACATGGGACACATTTAACAGTGTAAGTGTATTAAATTAGGAACTTTAACCATAGACTGTATAAAAGAAGTGGACGTAGCCCCCGTGACATCACCCATTGGTTTTTGGAACACAGACGTTATTTGGACGAGAGGGTAGCGCTGCCTCTATCCTGATTGGCGGTTGCACAGTAATGACTTGTCAATGAGACCATGCACTCATTAGAAGAATGTTTACTGAGGTAGTAAATCAAGTGAGAAATAGGGTCATTTTCTATTTACTTTTATACAATCGGACATCTTTTTGCAGCCAGTGGAGTTGCCCCCCGCTGGCTGAGAGAGAGAATGCAGGTTTAAGGCACTTACGCTTTGGTTTCACTTTCCAGACCCGGAGGTTGCCTCTGGACTTTAACTGAGGATGATTTCTACTTTAAGTTAAAGAAGCTTCAGAAGCTACTTACGCAGGATTAGTGGCTCCCATGAGAGAACTACAGTACATGTCAGGGCTATGAGTGCTACAGCGATATCACACGGAGGCTGCTTGTGTTTTCCCTACAGCTGTCAATTGATTAAATGTTTTAATTAATTCATTAATCATGTGATATGCTGATTAATTAATGACATTAATCGCATATATCAATATTTGCTTGGAAAAGCCCCAAATAAGGATATTACATCTCAAAAACAACAAACATTATTGTGGCACATGACTAAGGCACAGAACAGAAATATTAAAAGGGGGCATTATAAATCAATAAATTGTTTTATTTCCAATAAGTCTTTTTATTGTTATCACTCGGGACCGGTACTGTAATTGAGTGACGCATAGTGTCAGAGGGGTGCGTTCGTGAATTCACTCCAGTGGTGTAAGTGGCTCCCAGAGTGTTGTCTTGACCATCTCTCTCAGGGGCTCAGAGCCTCTTATATAATTAAATTATATCCGTTAACTTGCGTAATTTTTTTTTTTTTTACACGCATTCATTTTTTGTAATTTACATATTAATTTGACAGCTGTAGTTTTCTCCTTCATGTTTTTGATGATAGTAGCAAAGACAACATGGAGACAGTTTAAGAAATGCTCAGTAAACTTCTCCTGTACAGTAGTTTTTATTTTGTGATCTAGCTAGCAAAGCCATTTCCAGTGCAAACCCTCCCAGTATTGCTCTCTAACTGTCAATGAATGAAAAAAAAAGTATTAAATTAATACATGGCACGGACTGATAATATATGATCCAGTGTTGCAGTGGTGCTATGATGATCAAAGGGCTAAATTATAGGCTGAACTATAAATATATTCCAACATAGAAGATAAAAACTCAACGGAGAAGCAGAAATCTGGATGTAGACCCGTTAACACACAGCACCCCAACTTTAACCTATCACAGAACAAGTGGGCACTACAAAGTAGCCACTACATGGTAGATTAAGCAACGTGTGGATTTTAAAGTAGCATGAATTGATTTGTGGCCTCTTAGGGTCAGCTGAACAAGTTGTAAACACAACATTGATATATTAACTGAATGTTAGCAAATAGTTGCCACTGACCATGATTAGCATTCATTTGGAGTCGTGTTTCATGTAACGTTCACTCTCCTTCTAGCTCACGACGGGCGATTATACAAAAATATTGATTAGTGCAGCTTTAAGTGAAAACATTTGTATTATTCAACACTAGAAAACACACACAAAAGAGTTCTCCTTAGATATGAAACCTGACAACCTGAGCTGACTTCACATAATTCTGTCCGGGCTGCAAAAGGGAGCTTTTCAAGCATCCCTGGACACAGCGATGAAAGAGGTGGTAGGAAAAGAAAAGAGAAAAGCTGGACAGTGGAGTTTTAGATATTCTTTATGTAATACAAACTTCTATTTTCTATGTGTAGATTTGTCTGAGCTCTGCACAAACCTCATGCCAGATATGGGATGTACGTGTGTCTGCTGAAGGGTAAAGGGCAGGGTGGCTTGCTGTGTGTTCGAGAGTGTGTGTGTTTCCATGTGTGCTTCCTCACCTCTCCCATCAGTACATTTGTCCACACTTTCAAGCTGTTCAGTGGAAAAAGAGGAATATGAAATGAAAGAGGAGAAAAAAGGGTAGAAGAGAAAACTGATT
Organism: Lateolabrax maculatus; assembly: GCA_031216445.1. Taxonomy (NCBI): domain Eukaryota; kingdom Metazoa; phylum Chordata; class Actinopteri; order Acropomatiformes; family Lateolabracidae; genus Lateolabrax; species Lateolabrax maculatus. Next base: position 15,271,559 of record CM062216.1, on the reverse strand, counting down.
ACCTGGGCAGACTTGGCGAGCTTCTGACTGTACTCCTTCTCAATCTGCTTCAACCTGCTGTTGGTCTGCAACAAGAAGGGAGAGGGGAGTGTGAGAAAGAGATATGCAGACATACGGATAGAGAGACACAAAGAGAGAGAGTTGTGAAATTGAATCTTCTGTTAGGAAGTGCACGCACTTCCCTCCCAACCTTCCCATGCTTACACACACACACACACACACACACACACACACACACACACACACACAGACTCATGTTGACCTCTGCCTCTTGGCAGTGTGTCCCCGTGGTGCAGGCCTGTGGCCCCTTGGCCCATCGCCAGTCCCAACGTTCGTGTGTGCCAGCAGGTAGTGACGGGCATGGTGCACACAGTGGGCACCACTCCCCTTTGATCCCCTGCCAACAATTCATCACTTAACAAGAAGGGGGGCAGGGGGGAGAATTAAAACGTTGCTGCCAATTAGCTATAGGGAGGAAGAAAAAAAAGAGAGATGATTGGGAGAAGCTGGGAGACACAACACGGTGGAGACAGAAAAGGAGTGAATGGAGATTGTTGTTAGGAGTTTATTGAGCCGCGCTCGTCTCTTTGTTTTCGGTTGTTTCTCTATGGGAAGCTAGCCAGCTGGAAGTGTGAGTGTCTAATACAAGATTGGTCTCCGTTCAGCTAGCCGTGTTGTGAAGCCAGAGTTTCAATGAGAGGCTGAACAGTGGAGTGAGATAATTAGGTGTGAAGTGCTGGAATTCGTTGGGGATGTCAATAGCTGCCTGTACGCATGGTGACAAGGTCTATACAAGCACTGTAGAAAGACTAAGGCTCAAATTAATGGGGGATGTACTGTAGGTCATTCTTTGAAATGCAGGCAAGTCTTTTTCAGGGGATGTGAATCAACTTAAGTTTTAAACTCATGTCTGAAAGTTTAAAGTACAGTGTATCGGTATATTTATATTGTTCGGATTCTTTTGCTATTATTTGGGAAACGCACATAATGCAGAAATCAACAATTAATCTCATTCATAAATCTCCTTGGCACATTACAAGTGTGTAATTGCCATTTGCTGGAATTTACTGTATACAACATCATTGTGCTCTTCTATTTTGCATCACTATATGCCAGTTACTAGTTAACCTAATCAATATCCCCACAGGAGTTACAGAAGGTCCACCTCATCTTATCTCAGCAGGCAACTGTAAGAAACTCTTAAAAACCTGCTTTCTATATCTCATCTCACAGTATGCATCTCTCACAATGCCAATGATGTGATAATCAATAAAGTATAACAACTATTCTTTTTAATTCTTGAAAAATGGATGTTTAATGAACATAGGAAATATAAAAATACCTATAAAAACATAAGCCTTGCCAAAATGTATTTAGAAAATTATTTTAAAATGCAGTAAACCTGATTTCTTTACAAAACACCCATGAGACATAAATGCACACACACACACACACACACACACACACGTTTGGCTCTCTCGTCATGAAAGCCACTGACAGACAGACAACTCACTAACAAACACTGCTTGATTGAACGCACCCCTCGCAGCCATCAACACCTGAACTGCGTTTGGACTCTGCACCCAATCCAAACACTTCCTGACAAACACCCCCGTCTCGCTATGAGCGGACACACCTGTCACCACGGAAACACAGAGCCATCACCAAGGATACCGGCCTGTCTTCCTGCGCCAGGACTCTTTGAGTGGCACCCTGCTCGTCCCTAGGGGCCCTATAGCAGCTGATGAGAGAGGGTTAGACAAAAGGAGGATGTAGAAAAGGCAAGAGAAAGAACTGTGTGTGGGAGAGGGGTGCAAATGCAGTCCTTCAATGTTTTTCTTTACAGCTGACACATTTGTTGTCTCCCTTTATTGCTGCTGGAGTGCTCCATATTGACTGCAGCTTAGTTGAAATGACACTGTGGTAGTATTATATATATATATATATATATTTATTATTTTTTTTAACCTGTACCTTTCTACCTATAGATCACTTGCAAGCAGGCCACACTTCTCACAAAAACACAATCACCCAAAATTATGAGGCACATGACCACAATTCTTTGATTTGATGTCATTATCTCTATTTTGAAAATGATGACGGGTTCGGGAAAGGGTTCAACTTAAATGAGGCTCAGCAGCGAAAATGTTTACATCAAAAGTATACATCAGCATCGCTTTTGCAATTGACTGTGAGGTAATGAGGTGAGTGTGACTCGCTGTACTGTATATGACTGTACGTTCACATGTGAGTGTATTCATGGAAACATATGGCCATATTGACATAAAAACAGGCTCAGATGTTTCATAAAAACATAAAGAGCTTGCTACTAGCCTATTCTTTCTGCCTACAGTCACTCGGGAATTTAGCAGGAAGCATTATACAACATCATACATTATACAGCTCAACCACCTAGACACATATTAAAAATGGCTGGAAATAGATGAAGATATGGATAGTACATGCAAGGCAAAATAGCCCAACAGGACTGTAACAAATACAAAGGGACAATCAAAGCTAAATTAAAAATCCCAGCTATACGTGTGTGTCTGTGTAAGTGTGTGTAAGCACTTTCAAAGAGACTACCTGTGCCCTGCCAAAGGCATTTTTGTGCTGAAGGCACTTTGAGGCTGTATCAGGCTCTTCAATCGCCTCTTAATCCTGGCTGTGTGGAGTGCGGCTCCTTTGAAGTGTGCGCGAGTTTGTGCGTCTGTACGGGTGCGCGCGTGTGTGTGTGTGTGTGTTAAGGAGAGTGGAAGTGAATCTAAAGACAAGGCATGCACCGCTTACCAGAACTTAATTAATAATCTGCAATGGGAACCAGGCCAAACACACCAATATAGACACATAAATACCCGCACTCAGGGTGACAACTTTTTTTTCTCACACTCACACTCAGACACACACAAACACACGATACACACACAAGTCACACTTATTCAAACATAGACAATGGACAAACAGGACGCATGAAGGCCAAGCACACACAAGTTTGATCTATAGCTGTTTGGAGGTGAAATTTGCTCAAGGTGTGCAGTCCCATTGTTTGGACTGTTGTATCGTTACTAAAAGAGGAAGAAACCAAAGTAAACATTTCTCAGTAGAGTAATCCTGCTAACACACGATAACGTGTGTGTGTGTGTGTGTGTTCAAGTCAGTGTGTCTGTTTCCAGTATTCTTAAAAACTGTTCAGCGCAGTCTATAGTCCTGGACAGGATATTGCCTCCATATGGCATTTTTCTCCGATATGTTTCCAATCATCTCACATTGCTAAAGAGCAATTATGGTTTTCAGCATCGTCCTGTAGCTGAACTCTGACAGAAGATATAAAACTACACTCAAGACTTTCTGACGCAAGGATGATGTCACTCCACACACAGCAACGACACAATGTGACAGCTGATTGACAGGTGATAAGGTTAAGGTCAGGGACGTTTTTAAGGCGACAATGAGTCACAAAACATGTGCATTTAATGGTAGTTGGTAGATCCACCCTGCACACAACATGCTTTATATTACACACCAGGGAGCTGATTCGTGGACTTCGTTTCTCGAAAAAAAGAAAAGAAAAAAAAAAAAGATTTCAAAGAGAACCTTTTCCCCATAGCTCCACAAAGCCTTCAGTTTTAGTGGCAGCAGTATTTGTAAGCATTCAAAACAATCCTCTGTTCACTACGCATGTCTCTCATAACAATTTGAGTTCAATCTGCCAGCGAGGGAGAGCTGGGAGATGTTATTTGCTCGTTTGTCTGTAATCATTGCTGTCTTGCTGTGCTTGCTTGTGTATCTGTGTGTGCGAGAGAGAAAGTTGATGCTGTAATGACAAGAGGCTTTATTTCCATTTCACAGTTTGCCATCACTGCCTGTCAGTAGTGATTCTCTTAATCCCTGCTGCTCAATGTCAGTGCCGCATCACACACAGTACAGAAATAATGCATCACGGGCACACACAGGCAGGCATACGCAGATAAATATAAATCAAACACACAGGCACACACACAAACATACCAAATGTTCGGTGATTCCACACTCAACCAGCCAGTTCTAGGTATCAGAAAACCAATTACATCCATTAACATCAGTGTGAGTGGGCTTAACATCTAACCCACATCATAGGGTCAAGAAAAAAAAAGTTGGTTTGAGGTGTTGAATGCTTAATGGATGGAGTCGCTTGTAGAATCACAGATTGCTTTAACATAACCAGGTGGACGTACTTTAAAACTCACAGAAAAAGTGCCTCATCCAGGTTTTCTGTGTACAGATTTATGTTAACTATTACATACAGAGGACTTTTTAAGATTGGTCATTGAACTTTGATAGAACTGCGATGAAATTCAGTCTTTCTAGTTTTCTGCCTAGGTAGACCTCACTTTCTATTTATTTATGCCTCCATCCCTACTTTGATCAATAAGTCTGCCTGATGTTCAGATGTGGAATGATTCCGAGTTGAATTAGAAACTTAACCCAAAAAACAGAGCCCAATATCTTGGTGTCCCACTTAAAACTCCACTTCAAACCAAAGTGTAATCTATAGCGTGCAACAAGATGGGAGCTGCCTGACGCCATGTTTTAATGCGATTGAGAAAGTGTGTCGCTTCCCTCCCTCCTCTTGGATGACTTCAAAAAGTGAGCAAGGGAGCTGTGTGATGTTTTTTTGGGACGACAGAGCCTTTACTTTGACTCTTTCATCTGCTGGGTGACTCACTCACTCTCTCTCTCTCTCTGCCGCCGGGCCTGATGGTGCACTGAGGAAAACGAGGAACTAAGATAGGTTTGGGCATGCGTACAAACACACACAAACACATAACATATGTTCATACACAAACACAGGAACACAATCTCTAGCGCATGAAAACGCTTTAATGTGTCTTTGTGCAGCAGCTATGCTGTAAACATATACCAACAGCAGACAAATACAAATTCAGTCACATAGGCCCAATAATCTGAATGGCATTAACTTTACCTCTTTCTCCCCTAAAATCCGATCCTTCGCTCTGCCTCCCCCATCGCTTTGTCTCCCAGTTAGTCTGTTAGTGTGAGGTGAATGCGGGCCCTCTTTGATCATCCCTCATCCTATGTTTCTCTCCTCCTTGTCTAATCCATGACGACTGAATAATGAGATTTGGTGTATCTCCAAATGGCAGAGGACCAATCTAATAAGTCAGCAGTGACAGGGGGCAAGAGAGAAGAACAAGACGTGGCTATGACAACAACAATGACAACAACCTCGTACCACCATCTTCTGGCTGAGAGAGAGAACAGTACACTCTTGAGGCTGAAAGTACATCATCTTAGAGGGTCAGGATCAAAGCTAGTGTACATGGATTGATGTGGATGATTTATGAAAATAAAAAACATTGTTTAAAATCGGTGTTACGCAATTAAGAGCATAGAAAGAACAGTATAGAGAGGGGAAAAGAAAGCACGAAGGAACAAAGGCTGGCATCGTGTTGGAATTGTAACTTCAGTGAAAATTTGGAAAATCAGCTGTGTGCATGTTTTGCACTAAAAACATCTTGGGTGGTCGGTTCACAAGTGCACAGCTCTAAATATGGATGTGAAAGCAACAAGAAGACACATTAAGATCCAATTAGTTAAACCACATTTAAGGATGGTCAGGGATGCACGTGTTCACCCATGGAAAACAGTGTGAAAGCAGATGCATCTCCGTCCACATTAAAAGATTGCCTAGTCAGCTTTGTGCGTAGCACAACAAACAAAAGTTAACAAACAAGTTAAATGAGGTAACAAACTGCCACTCCAAACCTTTCTCCATCTGTATGACTGACCACAAACAAGTTTTCCTTTTCTTTTTAAGCGACCATCACAGTTTCTCACAGATGAAGTCGAACGTGAGCAGAAGGACAAAATCTGCTCACAAATGTTCATTTAACATTATTATGACATCATGAAAGAACTGTAGGCCATCAGGACTGAATCAAGATCCAAAGGGAAGATCTGGATTCAAGATATTATATCTAGAAAGGGCCAGCAATAACCACACCAAATAATAACCAACAAGTTGATCATACTTAAACACCCCTTTGGTCAGTTGTATTGGCAGGGAACTAGTCAATTTAAAATACATTAACCAAGATTTTTCATTAGATTTTGTAGTTCATTTCTATGTATAGTAGAAGCTATTTGCAGTGACACCACAGTTCCACAGCACCTACAGTATCATTGGCTGTCGAACAAACTGTGTTATGTCATCTGAAAGCCCGTTACAACTGCAGTGTCATGTCATAACGAGTGGAGATGCATAAAGAAAGCCGCAGCTCAAGCTAGGCGACTAAATGTCATACACTGTCTGAGCCAACCTAAATTTCAGAGGAGGAACTTCTGTGTTGGATGTGCATAGACTACTTCCTTAAGCAAACCAACTACCTGTGGGGGAACAGAGACTAATTGCAAGACAGAGGCCTTCATACCTCAGCTTTCTAACGCCCAACCTGTGTGTGTGTGTGTGTGTGTGTGTGTGTGTGTGTGTGTGTGTCAGTCGTGCTTTCATGTCAAGGGAATCACATGGGGCATGGCCAGAGGGACACTGCAGCGGTGTCACAGGGAGCAGGGATTGGCTACTGCATGCCAAAAAGCTGCTTTCTCATTGGCTGATGTTTGCCTTCAGGTGGTTTTGTCACACTTGGTTAGTGTTTGATGAAATGCCCTGTCCCTTTGATCTGAAGTGAAAGTGGGCATGCAGGTGCACGTGCACGTACACACACACACACACACACACACACACACACACACACACACACACAGAAGTACTACAAATACATACTCATACACACGTTTCTGTTCTACTACTTGCCCAAGGAATCACCAGAAAGTGTGGGCTTCACCCCATCGTCTGTCCCTGCGTGTATTTTGTGAATACACACTTTTAATAAATACCATAATAATAAATACCATTAATGCAGTACATGTGCAATATGCAAACATACCAAGTATGTACAAGTGTGCGCTCTCTCTCTTCCACACAACACACACACACACACACACAAACACTCTGGTCCACACAAACGTATCAGACAAAATTTGCACATCTAATCTCCTCTAGCAGTTCAAAGAGCCATGCTCTCCAGACTAAGGGAAAATATGAATTCAAGGTTCCAGACGTTATTCATTTCTTATCAAACCTGAGGCCTCCTTATCTTTTGTCTCACAGTATCTCAGATCTGTAGTATTGACGAGGAGGGAGTGAGTATTACAGCTGTGTGAGGTGAAACACAAAGAGCTTTTCTGCACTAACCAAACTTTAAGCTCACATACAGTAAGTACTGCGTATCAGGCACTAATTGCAAATATGACCTGTGTTTTATATGCTAGTGATCACTGTGTGTCTGCACTCATGTGTGAGTACAAGCAAACGTGGTAAGAAACAGTGTTCCCACACTTCTTCAATGCCCATCCCTGATTTCTTTACAGAAAGCCCTAATGGTGGGGGCTTTGCCACAACTTTAATGGCAGGATGGGTGGGGGGGGGGCGTGGTGAAAGACAGAGATAGATGGACAGTGGAGGTGTGGAGGAGAATAAGAAAGTTAGATAAGGAGGTGGTGTGGGTGAGAGGCAGAATTCGTGCTCACTGTAACCCAGAGATGAAGCGTCTTTATCTGGCACAGAGGCAGTTTCACAGGCCCCTCAGTGGAGAATGGAGATTGGGAGGTCTGGGGTTGTGTGCGTTCAGTCTCACCCATGAACACACACACACACACACACAAACACACAAAAAAGATAAACTTCAATAGCAACCAGACTAAAACACCCCCCACACCTTCTACTCAGCCCACCTCCATCACTTTTCCTTCTCTCCTCCTTTCTTTTTGGTGCAGCTCAAATGTGTGGAACTATCTTAACGTCTGATCTTATCGCCTCTGATATTCTGTTTCTCATTATTTCATTCCAACAGCTTTGACTGTCTACTCCCAAAACATCCTCCCATCCCCCTGTATCCCTCTCTCTCCCTCTCTGTCTCTCCCTTAAACGCATGCGTCTTTGATGGGAATCCATTCATGGATTTAATGGATTTCTCTGGCCTTTTTTCCAGGATCTGGGAGATGTGTTAAAAAAAAAAAGAGGAAAAGCTTGCCTGCCCAGGCTCTGCTTCCAAGAGCATGGTGGACTGCAGAGGACAGCATTTCTGTCTTCATCAAAAGAATGAGAAATTTTCAGCTTACAAAACAGGGCGAACGAGTCAATATGGATCTGAGAGCTGGCTGACTTCAATCCCATGTGAAAAAAACATGGCAAAACGAAGTAGTGAAACTTCTCCCAGCTCACACTGAAGTCAAACTTGGAGACGGATTAGAAAGTAGGAAAAAGGGGGAAAAGTAAGACGTTCAACCTTTGGTGAGTTTTTTTTTTTTTTTTTTTTTTTAAGAAGCAAGCACTTTCAGCTGACAAAAAAAGGACGGAAAAATCATTAATCTCTTTCATAAAAAGTGAAACTTGCACATTGCTTATAGTGTTATCAGTTTAAGTCCAACATTCAGCCTCACTGCTTTGAATCCACTCCAGCTTCCCTGACAACTGTGGGTCATTTTTTCCTTGTTTACAAAAAAAGATGGAAGAAAGGGGAGAATTAAAGTTTACCTAAAAGATAAAATAAGTTTTAGCTGCAAAATAGCTTTCACATATCCAAAAATGAAAAAAAAGAGACTGATGGGAAATAGCATGATTTCTTCAAATGAGGATTACCCTGTAATATGCACACTCTTTCCATCGGCTCTATCTCCCTCCAGTACCCTTGGTTCTGTCTGCCATATGGAGCCAAAATGGCCGTCTGGGTGCTTTGGAGGTCCCTGCATTCCGGTGCTAATGCTGCGCAGCTGGCGCAGGATGGTGTCTAATGAAAAATACTCTCTTTGATGGGTGCTGCCGAGGGATTAGGTTCTGATCAACACCACCTTAGGTCAGCTTCCTGCTAGACCAGCACAAGATTATGGGTGATTTCCAGGCCGTGGGTCCAGTTTCTGTAGTGGCGAGGGGAGCAAATATGAGACAGAAAGAGAGAAAGAAAGAGAGAGGGAACCACAGAAGTTCTAATTGACGTACTTCCTGGTTCACTATAGCCAAAAGCAAATCTAGATAAGGACTCTACAGAAAAGCTCCTGCTTCCTTCTATTGCTGACTCTTAAATCCAAACCCCTAACTAGTGTGTACATTTCAAAATGTTATATCACATGATGGTAAGAGGGTCAACCAAAAGACAACGCCTTCTCCTGTATGTAGGAGGTAATACAACCTCTCTGCCTATCTTTTCCTCCCTAATTCAGTGTTTATTTGCTATTTCAGACATGAGTGCTCTCCAGTCTTTTTTATGTTTCAGCTAGTGAATCAATGAAGGTGAATTTTTTTTTATGAAACCTTTATATAAACAGGCCACGCAGGCAATACAGAGTGACGTAACTTGATTTATGCAGACAGCATCCTATTGGAAACAGACCATATCCCATCTTTTCCGTTCTACCCTTCACCCACCTTGTCTTGAGCAGCGTCCTTCTCCTGCTGGTGGCTTTTCTCAAGGTCGCAGCGGATGCGCTCGATGTCAGAGCGGAGCCGGTCCAGGGATGCCTCTTTGTCCAGGAAAGCTCTTTGTTTTTCCTCCTCCCGGAGTAATGCCATCTCAGCCAACTGTTGCTTATGCTGTGCATGGGCACCCTGAAGTTCCTCACATAGACTTGACAACTGGGCCTCCAAATCTGAAATCGTCTGGAAAGAAAGAGATAAAGTATGTACTACGGATTTAGGCAAGTGATATTAACTAATGTGCTGCAGATATTGTGTGGCTCCAAGATGTGAGGGCTCTTAACTTAAGTCAAGTTCAGTTATTTCATGATATTCCTGTTGATAGAATAGATAGCTAACTATAAATTGGAAAATGGATTTGTGTGTAAATGTGTTATTTAATGCACCAATGAAGATAACTTTTAAGAACATCCACCTGTATTCCTAGCTGTCCTCATACATTTCTGGGGCTGACAAATGCCTCGTCAATGGTCTGGCTGGACAACAGGCTGGGACAAGTTCTCTGACCAATATGTGATAAACAGATACACTCTGTGCTCGGCAGGGTGGAAATATAGAACCAAATATCTCCATATTACATTCCTACTTGCCATCAACTTTTAATCAACACTGTATAATGAGAAGTATGAAAATTTGAGTAAAGAAATTGCTGCAGAGAGATTGAGAAAAAGTAAGCGTGAAGGAGCGAGTTTTGAAGTGTATAAAAGTTTCACAATCATGCTTAAATGTTTCTGTTTTCCTCTGGGTGTTTGTGCGGGGGCTGCTGCTATGGCCTGACCCTTCTCTTGACCTCTCTCTTTTTGAACTGCTCAGCCAGTAAAAGTCAGCATTATACAGTAGGAATGCCATTAAGCACAACTCCACGGCCTCTGAAACACCAGAAATAAGACTTGTCTGACAGAGTTTGGGAAATGTCAAAAGGAAAAAATAAGCTTATAGTTGTATCAAAACTGAAATTATTTGTAAAATAAATGAGAGGGCCTCAAAACTGAAAGAGTTTCTTTCTTATTATTTCAAACTACAAGGTTTGGTGAAAGCACATACTGTATGTACATTAGGACATGACATGGGCCATCCATGTTACAGTTGGATGTAAGTTCATTATCCTCAAATAGCCTATGTGTAGTACATAGAGAACACCACACACATTACAGTTATCACTATAACAGGATAATTCCCTACAATTTACAACAAGCAATGAGCAAAGGGCATTGCAGTTAAATATAGGTGGTTCTTAGATGCATTGCAGTTGAGGTTTTCACACCTCTCTACCTATATTGCATGTATTCCCCAGCTATTGCACATCCTCATTACCCTCCTTGGTTTACTTGGTCTATTTCTTACTTTGGTTTGCACTATGTGCTCTGCCTCCTGCCTCTCCTTCTCTCCTCAAAAGCCTGGGCATCCCAGGACAACGCCATGTTAAGGCAATCAGACAGAAAGTGTCTGAAGTCTTTTTTAGCGGGCACTGGGGAGAATCAAAGAGACTTCAAAGGAGTGTCACAAAAACAGGCAGATGCTGTGGCTCTGTGTTATACCCCCCCCCATCCCATCCTCTACAGTGGCACACACAGACATATCCACTTGTGCACACAAATACATACGCAGACAAACAGCCACACATGGTCTAGCTGTCACACTCATACAATGGCATGCAGCACATTCAGAGAGAATATGAGGTAAAAACAAACACACAATCCTCTATCTCTATGTCCCACTCCCCTGTCTCTCAACATTACCAGTCTCACTGCTCCACTTTTGCCTTCAAGGGCAAGCAGCTATTAGATCTGAGTCCTGAAGAGACTTTAATGTATAATTCTCTCTTTAAAAAATGATCTGTCCTCCAAAAAATAATAAGTAAGAGTATAATCTTCTAGAACAGAGGCATTGGCAATGACACTTCAGAAACTTAAGAGGCCAAAAGAGCATGTTTCCTTTGGAAGTAAGTGAGCAAAGCTGCTTCAACAGGGCACATGTTAGCATGCTGACGTGGAGCTTAGTGATGAAGCAGATCTTGGTGACAATAGGAGAGTGTCAAATGAAATATATTGGGTCAAATCATGTCAGCTAAGAAGACAAAAGACTGGCAGAACAACAGAGGAGAGAGAGTAAAAGGAACATTGGCTAACAGACTATATACTGTACAAGTAACTACTTAACCACAATGACTCCAAGCTGCTTTTTAGCCTGATTTGTTGCAAAGACATGCTGATAACATTTAACCCATGCGCTACTGTCTTTGCAAACTGTATTGATGTTTTGTATATAATTGTTTAGGCAGCATATGGACTGAACAGCCGGGACGTGCTGGTAATAAAACTGGATGTGTTCTTACTTGGTTTGATTACAACAACAAAGTTCCTTTTCACTGTTCTATAATATACAAGCCTTCCTTTTAGGAAGAATACCAATTATGTTTTGGTGAGTGTCCACATGTTTTATATAAGAAGGGTCTCCGTTTCACAGTCATTTCTTTTCCTTGATTTATGTGATTTAACAAAACCAGTCTTAATAGATTTTTCTACGACTGGTATGCTATTTTATGTGCATAAGTGCTATGTTTCCCCATCAAAAAAGCATTACATAAAGGTTCCATAACTATAAACAGGCAAAATATCTTTCTCAAAGTGAATATTATGACTTGGCAAACACAGGTATAACTAATAACGTTTTTAATATAGCTGTTTTCCATGTATGCATGTCAGTGCCAGCGCCCTGGTATTGTGCATGCTGGCTTACAAGCACACCTGAGTGGAACAGAGCCAGTAATCTTATTAGTTACTGTACACCTGTGCCTTTCCTGGTATGACAACTCCAACTGCTGTGTTAGAAAAGCTTATAGTTTACTTTATGACAGGTGGAAAATGTTTAGCTTTAACTCTGGTGACTTGGGCTGTAAACCCCAACTTATGTTAAGATTTATTTTACTTGAATTGAATGTTAAAGAAATAGTTAAGTTAAGCTAATCATGCTAGATGAGAGTACTATCAATCTTCTCATTTTACTCTTGGCAAGAAAACGAATAAGTATATATTCCACAAAATATGAGACTATTGCTTTAACAAGCCATTCCTTAATTATCTGTTCATAAAACATTGCCTTAACCTTCACTGTTTTATTTATCGAGCCCTGAAGCTAACCCTAACCACAGTGGTCTCACTTGGTTTAACTTATTCATTATGTAAACTCTTTGTCTTACATGGAAACATTTTGATAGTCTAATAATCTCACATTTTTCAAAACTGTGAAGAAGAACTGACAAATAATAACCAATAAAATATCCTAAAATTTCTCCTTCAAAAGATAAATTATGTATTAGTGTTTAGAATGTGTACAATACACATGCATTATTTGACTGACCTGCACATAGAAAACATAGATAAGAGTGTTGTAATGTATGTTTTACTGTTGTCAGATAAAGAGTCGTCTGGCTGAAATCCAAGATGTGATGTACTGTTTGCACGTATTAAATAGCTTCATGGTTTGAAAGAGAGCTGTAACACTCAACACGTCACAAAGCACTGAAGGCTCTGCCCGTGATGAATCGTTCTGAATGTCAGAAAAATCAGCTGGGTTCTAACATAAATAATCAGATGTATAGAGGATGATATGATGAAAGCATTTACACTATCACAAACACACTGACATACCAGCTCAGTGGGATACTCATCCGGTACTGGAAAACACTGAGTGACAAGACAAGATCCACTTGACGATACCAGATCTCAGGGACCAATCATTTGGTAAATGACAATACACAAGCACTGAGACAATCAATGTTCACACTGGTCTAGCTGTCTGCCTTGTTCTCTTCATCAAACATCCTCTTTGACTTAGTCTGTCATCACCCTCTTCGTTTGACTCTTAATCACGTACTTGGGATTGAAATTCTTTGAAAAATTGACAGCATCATTATTTAGTCCATCACAGCCCAGAAGAAAGACCTCACAAGACTCTCGCTCTCTCCCATGCTGTTTGAAGTCCAGATGGCGTGTACGTTCTTTTAAAAAGAAAGACAATTATTTGGGAAAATAATGCCCATAGAATGAGTTTTGAGGTGGAGCTGGTGGGAAAAATATTAATGACGGGTTTTGCATAGAACAAACAATTCTGTTGTTGGCAAAAAAACAAGGCTTCAAATTAATTTATAATGCCGGCCCTAGTTTTTGAAGTCAAACTCTTACTAATGTTTAACAATTGAAAAACCTCATGGACACAAAATATAGTGTATCAAGATAGTGAATTATATTAAATTGTTTTATCATACAATACAACAGATCTTTACAAAGATAAGAGAGATTAATTTTGTAGAGAATATAAAATAATTACAAAGTCCTACAAAAGTTTCTAGGCAAGTTGAAAATGGTGGAATGATGAGTGGAGTGTGAGTTCAGTGTGAAATATAGTTTTCCTATACAAAGTTAAACTTATTTGTAACACTCCATGAGTGGATGTGCACACACCATATATTTCTCATCACAATATCTCTAGAAGGGAGGCAAAAAAGAAAGGCCATTACATCAGGATTCCAAAAACAGTCTACAAAACCCCTTCGTCCTCTGGGGGGCAATGATCAGCTAACAGAACAACACAGAACTGGCTGCGGCCAAACATGTTTCACCAGCAAGACATTTCATCACCCTGGACAGACAGCCAACTGAAAGCTTCCTTTCACGCTTCGGTATTTTGAAAAACGGTTTAAGTAATAGCATATTCTTTTAATAGCAACGTTCAGGTCCACAAGGCTGGAAATTGTGAGTTAATCCCCTGAGTTAGTGGGATGCCAACCACACATTAGGCCTTAAATCCAGCGACTTAAATCGAGTTCTTTCATTAGACAGATCATAAGGTGTAACACTTAAAGGGCAAGATAACTTAAAGTGTAAATGTTGACAAACAGGGAACGATGTAATCATTCTGAACACAGAAGAAGCCTCATGTACACAACAGATGGGTCACGTTACCTTTATAATGTGTAGCGGCTACATGTTGAGCGAAAGCCAGAGTTTTCTTGCATAACAACCTCTGGTGGGGTGAGGACAATGTGTCCCTGTGTGAGTTTTTTAGCTCTTCCCTCCACTTGTTGCTACGACTCATTGGCTCTCCTTCTTAAACACAAGGCGAGAGTCAGGAATGCTATTTATTAGTGTCAAACCACATCAAGGGGATGAGTGGGTATTACTCATCCTATGAGTGTGTGACTGACATTTGCTATTCCCTCAGCCAACTTTCTAGCTGCAACTGTCCTTCCACTGATTCCAGGAAGACTGAGAGAAAGAGTGAGTAGGAGAGAGGCAGAGAGGCAGAGAGAATGAGGCCTGGGTTCAATTGCAGTTACAGCAGGCATTTGGCTTGTCTGTTACTGACACGTCAACTTGATGATGATAATATCATTGTCGCATGTTTTCTGTATGCATCAACAAAATGCAGTTTTTTGAAATTCAATTCACATTTTCACAACTTCCACAGCCCTGTGTTATGTGTTTAGAAAGACCTCCATTGAGGGCCACATTGTTATCAGTGTGACAGAGTTCTCAAGGGGTAAACAACTTTGGTAATGCAAGAGTGTTTGATAATAAGTGGCTTTGCTCAATGAAAAAAAGCTCATGTTTAATACATATGTGCTGCTGGTGTGCCAGCGTCTTGTCATTTTAACAGCGCATCCAAGGAACAGTGCTCACACAGAAAGTCAAACCAGTTCACATCCCGACCATTTTCCTAAAAAACCTCACAATCCAGTCCTCCATCTTTCTAAAGGCCTGAGCGAAAATCTGGATTTCTGCCGCTTTAACATCTGACATTACACAGCCGTCTGATCTCTACTCAGAATATTGCACGAGCAAACAGGAACTGAGAATATGAGATGAGTGCTGGGGAAGTTTGTTTTCTGTCACCTCCTGAGATCCTAAGATTTGTCAAACTACACGTCATTTTGACATGAGTGGGACGGCATGTTATCAGCAGAAATGTCCTGTTGTGACGGCATCTCCAGAGAACCAAATAACACACTAGCTGATGCCATCGGTGCTGTGAAAGACATTTTCCAAAAATGTTAGACAAGGGAACATTAAAAGAGGGAGTGAAAACGAAAAAACATGACTTTTCCCTCATGCTATACAGTTTCTAGCTTTTTAAATATTTGACACTGCAGTGAGACAAGCCAACCAATATCATAGTATACTGGTATGGAGATATAAAATATATAAAACAATTTCCTCAATGTGTCACAGATGTTATGAGAATAATAATGAATATTTTAGAAATTTCTTCTAGTTTCATTGTTAACACCTAAAATGAAAATATCAACAAAAAATTTAACACGGAAGACAGAATGATTACAATTAAGCAAATCCGGGAGTCTCTTAAGTTGTCAAATATTGTTGCATTTTTCAAGAACAATGGGTTTTCACCTTTGATACAGTGTAGGTAAACACCTGCGCTAATAATAAAAGAAAAATGTTATTAGTGATAATTGTACATTATCTCATAAATGCCCTTAGTAAATGATTGTACTTAGTGATGACAAAATAAAACAGTTATGCTAAGTGCGATTTCTTCGCCATTCAGTCGGCGTCTGGCACCATCTGTGCCCGCATATCGTTTGAGCCCATTTTGTCCACAAATGCAGCATATGTCCGGCTGGATCCCTATCTCCAGCTAATGGCCAATAAACTAAATTCTCTGCATGCTGACAATATAATTTCATCAGGAAGCCTGAAGAGTCAAACACATCCCCAGTTGGGGGCTGGTTTGTCAAACGGCTTCCCACAGAGCTCCAAGCTAGCCAGGCTGGAGAGAGGCGAAGACAGAGCGAGATGAAGACCTGCTGCTGGTTTGCCTAAATTGTAACAGAATAGCCTCTCAGTGTCAGGGATGTCCTATAATATAGACCCAAATGTCATACACTCATTGTGGCAGTCAATGCTGAAATAGAGAATAAACACGGTTTTCCGAAGGGAGATGGCTACCTGCGGTGAGATGAAAATGCCATGCGGAGATACACCTCGGTGGGAGTACAGGGCGCTTGACGATAGTCCACAACCGTAGAGCGAAAAATAAAAGAGAAATTCAGCCCAGTGTTTTGGAATAAAAGCTTGCCGCTCAACGGAACAGAAGTTGGTACAGTGTGATTTTTTGGTATCATTAATTCGATTTTATTTTTATTTTTTTTTACTTTTTCTTGCATACACCATTGTTTCTACCCAGATAAAGTTTATTTTTATTCAAATAGCAATATTTAAATTCTTCCGGACCCCCGCTCAAATTATACAGCAATCTATAAAATTATTCACACCCAATATCAATATCTGTCTTGCTTCAATTAAAAAAAAAAGTGTCTTAACCCGCTGTGCCTTTGAAACCCCAGGAAACCGTCAATGGGCAAAATACAAAATGGTTGTCCACGGGAGAGCGGTGGGTCAGCATGTGTGTATGTGCAAACGTGGATCAGTGGAGACCCCCTACCTGGGAATCGCGCTTCCTCCACTCCTGGGTGTGCTGTTGGTGCTGTTGCAGGGCGGCCCTGGCCTGCCTCTCCAGGCTGCTCACCTCCCGCTGGCGCTCCTGGACCAGGCTGTCCTTTTCCGCGCTGTGCTGCTGCTGTAGCCGCGTCCTCTCCTGCTCGTGGTGCATGCGCTGCTCAGCCATCTGATTGGACAAGCAGGCAAAGAGAGACTTCATCAGCCAACACACACTCAGAGCAACCCTGTCGTCATGACAACTTGTCCATCCACCGATCCATTCATCCTTCCTTCGTGCTGTTCCTTCAACCCTTCTCTTCACCTACAACACCCACGTGCCCAACCAATGTGGCGAAATCGGTAGGAAGAAAAAAAACGCGAGAAAAGTTTCTCCGATTGCTCACAATTTCAGAGGAGGACGTGATGTGATGTGTTTACATCTGGCTTGGTCCCCCACCCTCCCACCTCTCTTGCCAATTGTACAGACCGGCCCTCAGTTTCCCACTCCTCTCTCTCTTCAAATCTGTCCCCCTCGCCCTATTCTGCGATCGGCATATAAAAGAGCAGTTAGTTTGGGCTATGCATGCAAGCTGGTAGGGGTTAGCCATCTGGCTCAAGTAACTACCCAATGCCCCATGCTATGCGCCTGACAGCATGCGAAAATCGGCTTAGGCAATGACTATGATGAAGAAGAAAAACTGGAAAGGGAGGCAAGGACAGCCGAAACTTTGAGGAGGAATATTTTAACCATTTTCAAATCCATTCATTTGTTTATTAATCAACATCAGTTTCCATGTTCAAAATTAATGGGATTATGCCCAAGCAGTAATTACCAGGCTGCTGTCATTGGGGTTTATACTGCTAATGAAGGATATCTGAAGTCAGAGTATAGCAAGGACCTGTGTGGACCAATCAACAAGAAGGCTTGGTTACGTTACAAACATAAAGTAGACTTCGGTCTCACTGGAGTTACAACCAGATACACTAAATACAGTAGAGGAAAATAAAAACACTTAATGGTGCACAAAGCCCCAATTTTCAGGGCTTAATCATCCTGTCAACTGAAGAAAGTCTGCATCCCGGTACGACTGTGAGCGGAGTCACCTGCTGAGAGGTGAACCTTGCCAGCGGAGCTCCCAGCCCAAAGTCCCAAAGCCTTTCCCAGGCTCAGCTCCGTTCCCACTCCCCCATGGCGGGGGGGGGGGGGACCAGTGACCCCCACACCATCCCGCCGTGCAGACCCAGCCGGAGCCTTGAAAGGACAGCAGGGGCCTGGGGCCCATTCGCCTCCCTGCTTTGAAGCTAATCCCCTGCACATTGTGCTTGACGGCACCCTACCTGGCCTGCCAGAGAAGCGGAGATCCACAGCCTCTATGCCCGGTGCCTGCTCTATCCACCGGCCTATCTTCGGACGTTGCGTGCTATTCAGAGCAGGTGATGAATGAGGGACTATCTATAGGAAGCTGGATTCCGTCCCCGGCACTGAGAGGAAGGCCACAATAGACACTTCATTTTGGCAGCCACGTTACCCTTCAGCTTTTGGGAAAGCTTTGCTAAATGCCCTCTAAAAAGGGCAATGGGAAGAATTATAGCTGGATTAAAATGTCTTTTATCTCTGTGGCTCAGATAATGGCATGGCAGACAGACATACAGTACACCCTAAAGATACCTCATACATGCCATTTTTCAGAACAATGCCACAAAGCTCCATTAGACAAACACTATGCAGAATGTAGGCAACATGCTTCCACATGCTGCCAGTGGTGATGCGGATGTTGTCAACGGTACATTCCACAGACAGACAAATTTGCACCGCCTTCATTTCCCTTTCAAGGGCATAATAGGTACAAATCAGATCCACAGCCAGAATACGTTGTCCCGCATGGATAGTCAGATTCATACAACAGCACAAGTTACAGCTGACGGATTGATAAGCAGGCAATTGCTTCGAGAACTCCCCAGCAGGACAGCAGGACATGCAATACCAGAAACTGGGGAAGGACATCGTGGCTTACTGTTCGCTCCTGTTTAGAGTCTTGGGCCATGGGGGTTTTGGAAGAAAGAGGGGATCTGAAGTGAAATGAAAATGAAGAAATGGGCAAGATAGATCCATTGTGAGAAAAACAGCTAAAGAAAAAGACGGAGAGAAGGGGAGATGACAGAGAGCAGACCCAGCAAGGAGCCTGGTTGTGACATCACGTAGCGCCAGCATGCAGTGGAGGATGCTGGGTGCTGCGGTTCTTAAAGGGACCGGCGTGGCGTTTATGAGGGAAGACTGAGTGGGTTATAGCACAGCTTGGTGCCACAGATACAGAGTGGGTCGGGTGTTTCTGCACAGCACGACTCCTGTCAGCCTAGGCTGACATGGGTGTGTGTGTGTGTGGGTGTGTGTGTGGGTGTGTGTGCGCATTGCACACATTGAGACAGGACAGTGAGGTAATGGGCTTCTTTCAACCCCAGGGGGGAATCTGAAATGTTTGGGAAGGAGGAGGATAGAGGAGGGTGTAGAGGAGAGTAGAACAGAAGCCCTTTCTGGTCTCAGCAGGGGAGGCTGGGGTGAGTGTGGGATCGGAGGGAGAGATGGAAGAAAGACAAACCACTTATTCCTCACTGTAGGCTTTGAGGTGCGGAGTATAGATATGAGTGTATATTTGTCTGTATGTACAGTATCTGTCTCATGTCTATAAAATAAGCTCCTTCACAATTTATTGTCCTGATCTCACATCTGAAAAGTGAGGCTGTTGAGGTCAAGGTGATGACTCCAAACCAACCATTTGGCCTCACTACATCACTCCAACGTCAAGAGGCAGAGCTCTGTCAAGGCACTATGACGTCCAGCTGCCAGGAGGGTCAACTGGAAAACAATTCCTTCATACATAGTTCCCTTTTTAAAGTCTCATTGAAGCTGCCCTTGGGGGAATGTTCTTTTGTGAGCGTCTGAATAGACGATCTTGCCCCCTGCAATCTTGTGACACCATCTCTGTGGAGTGGAGGCGTAATGCATGCACGTAGCAGGCATGGGAGAACGTACTTGTGGTGCAAAAACACAGTATACAGAATGTACACACAACATAAAACAACTGTGCTCACAGTAAGTCACGTGCACACGGATACATTTCCTCTCTTTGTTTCTCTACCCCTTCTTTGTAGCTATTGTCACCAGCACTCATATCAACATCATCGCAAAGACAGGCCCTTCGTCTTTATGTGTTTTTATCTTCAAGACGAAAGCTTTCCTGATGTGCCCTGTGTAGTTGGCTTCAACTGTCAACTGCACCCCCACTCTCTGTAACAGCAGATTATAATCGTCACTTGAATATTTTCTGCAACGCTTTGATTTCTTACCTGTTTTTCACATGAATTTATGATTCCTCAGAACAACATACTGTAGTTGGCACTCATAACACTGATTAATTCTCACAGTTACTGGATCCCTATTAGGGATGATGAAATGTCTTTTGAATATACATACAATCTGTTCAACGGTTTAAGCGTCTTTGTTGCCTTTCTATGACAATATACCCTTGCAGCAATAAACAAAAAAAAAATGCATTTCCCACTTGCCCCAGTTAAACTTGGTTTTGGTTGATATTTTAAAAAGATTTCAATATAACGAATACATCAAAATCCTATTTAAAATCTTTTGAAAATGTAATTTTTCCCCATAAACATCATTATAATTACAAACACAAGTGTTCAGCCACGGAGCAAATCAATAACGGAGAACCGTTACCCCGCTCCTTGGAAATAAGACTGGCCTTATATTCTCCATTTACAGCTATCTCCAGCAAATTACACACAGTGTAAACTCCGTCTGGCCTGGAAATGAGAGTTAGCATGCTTATTAACCAGCAGGTAGTGTGCTAGTTTGGTGTTTGGAAATCAATCTATCTTCTGGATATGGATGGGGAAATACAGATGCTACACTAGTTAGTGCTGTACGCTCTTTTACATAATTCAAAAAGGAAATAATTAAAATATTTCATAATGATTTATTATTTATGGCAATAGGAGTATATGAATGCATATATCTCTTGTCACATCGTGCAATTAGCTGCTATGCAGGGCTGCATGACTATACCTGAAATAACAATCCTAGTTATTTTGCCTGGTGTTGTACTACTGTTATAGGATTATTCATCACAATAAATACACTAGATTGTGAAGCCATATTTTGTATCTTACGAATGAATTTGGGAAGTCACTATTCAACAAAATATTTGTTCGCGCTTTACTCCACTATAGCTGCACACAAAGAAAGAAACACAAAATGGTAACTAACAATGATATTGTTATCATCGTCTAAAGAGGTAAGATTAAATTAGATTAGATTAAATTACACACCGTTTACATTGTTAAAATATACAGCCAGAGAGTCCCACAAACAGGCTGGTGAGGTTAAAGTGAAATGTAGTAGAAATATAAACTATGCTCCCTGCTTCTAACAGACTCTGTTAAAATCCATTTCTGTGGTTTAATTGAATCTGATGTTCTATAAGAGATGTCTTCCTATCAGCAAACTAGATTTCAATAAGTTGTGAAAACGGTTTCTAGACTTCTAACCGAAGAAGAGTGACAGAGATGCGATGATAAGGGGACAGTGCATCTGCTATTCAGATTGCATTAGTTTTCAATTGGCAACGTTTAAGATATTTATTGAGCTTAATCTAAAGCGTGTCCCTTATCATGAGAAATTAATCAGGTGGAACAGATGGGGAGGAACAACAAGACTATTCCTAATGGATGTCAGTCCCCTTGGCTGGTGTGGGCCAAGTGTTCACTGATAATAGAGAAAAGATAACAATGTGATGATGATGATGGAAGCAAGAGGAGGATTCTTTTCTTTGGCTGTATCATGAGCACAGAAGCACAACAACTATTCACACATGCAGATACAGGTAAACAAACACACTGTAGACAGACGGACATAAAGTTACAGACTCATACAGACCTGCTGCTCATATTTCTGTCTGAGTGCATCGAGTTGCTGGGAGAACTCTTTGGCCTGCTTCTCCCTGAGGGACTTCGAGCGGATGAGGTCCTCCTCTACCTTCTCCATCTGGCGGCATGAGAAGAAAAATACCAAAGTTTAGTTTTATTTAGACTGACTGAAAATAATTCAACAATACATTAATTATAAAATGTTTGTGTAAAACATTTAGGCTGGTTTCACAATCTGGAATACATAATGTTGCTGAAAACCATACATAATATCTTAGTCAAAGTCTCATAGTTCAGAAGACGGAACACAGATTTTTGTTCAAAAGTGTCAATCTTTTTTCGTTAGTTCTATTTGAGGCATGCATAATCAGAGCGTAAGTACAATAAATCTAATACATGTGGAACTTGCAAAATAACACCATGCAAGATCAGTGATGCCGCTGCATCAGATTTCTTTTAATTTGAAGTTAATGCCATCTAATTGCCATCGGGAAGGAATGTATTCATAACGTTACATGTGATCTTATCGCAATGATATCATAACAACAGCACATCAATATATTAACCTACTCATCAAAGTATATTATAATTAACATTAAATATGTAATACCAGTAGTTCACATCAAAATTCACACATTCACAGGTGCAAGAAAATAGCTGCAACTCAAGGACTCAAGTAAAAGAAACACAGTTAAAAAATAAGAAAGTCACAAGCTTCTGTCTCTTTGAGGACTTTGTGTTTTTCTGGAAAAAAGGGATTTGGCAATATTTACGCTATTTATCTTAACACAACTTCCTTCCAGCCTACCACTTTCATATTTTCTGTTCAGGTGACGATAATCAAAACAATTAGAAATGTAATTTACTGAAACGCCTCTGTATCTGGGCTATACTGTGTGTAACGCTCAGAAAATGCTAAATGTGTTTTGATTAATCCATTTAAAATGCTGAAGCCTCCTTTGAACTATGCACGCAACAGAGATTTGATTCCGTATGGTGGTTCTTTTTTTCCAAACCAAAATAGGGCAGACTCTCTCCTTTAAGTGCAGTCTAAAAGTGGAATGCTGATTTTAAAATGAGAGAAAAACAGAGAGAGGAAGAGGGTGATACAGATAATCCATTTAGATATAACACCATCGGCAGACAGAGAGAGGGAGAAGATGAGGAGAGGAAAGATGGAGGGATGAAAAAAAAAAGAGTAAAAAACTTCTTTTGAAGTACTTTCTGCAAAATTAAAGCCTTAGCAGGAGAACGTGATGTAGTGATGCACAAGTGGGGAGAGAGGATGACAGGGATGGAGAAGAGACTGCTCCTCTCTCTTGTGGCTTTGATGTGGGCTGAGGATAAAGTCAGATTGGAGATTGGGATGCCAGGGGCTCAATGGAAAAAGAAGGAATGAGCATGAGATGGAAGGATGAGGACAGGAGAAAAGAGTTGGAGGAAGAAGAGGAAAAAAACAGCAATACAGACATTTTTCCAAGCATCGCGAAAAGAAGATATCACTTCCCATCCTGGTAAAAAAAAAAAAAAAAAAAAAATGTAGCCTTGTATTCAAGAAGGAGGAACAACCTAGAAACCAAACCAAGGCTGTCTGTCTGCCAGTACAATTTATTTTTTTTAAATTCAGTGTAGTGCCTTCAAAAGGCAATCCTTTGCATACTCAAAGTGCAGTATGCGTAGGCCACTACCTATTCAGATTAGTCCAAGCCTCTACAAGCTTGAATAGTGTTATTTTTTTTCACTTGAATGGGGAAAAAAAAAATGTTTGGGTGCCTTCACTGCCTTCTTTAGGGTTCAGATGCAAACAGTACAACTTTTCTTTTTTGTCAATAATACAAACATTTTAAATTCAGCCTGGGGAAATAGAAGTTGCTCTGTGTGCCCACAAACATCCATGCATAAATTTGACTCCCACACTGTGCCTCCACCACACTGATGCCTAAAAACTTATTACTACTAATCAGCAACTACACATGCAGCCCTTTAAAACATTCAGGACCACACTCGGTGATGCCTCGTCAATAAAGTGCACACACAGATTAGACAAAAATGCTTGACTTGAATGCTGACTTGTAAGACAGCATCAGAAGTTTACAGCCGACTGTGTATCGATTGGAAAACTCTCCCAATAAGCAGCAGCCCACGCGGTGTGGAGTGCGGATTGTGAGGCTGGCCTGACGAGCTAATTAGTCTGGCTTCTTATTGCGTGTGACCTGTTCTCCATCGAAACCCAACCATCCCACATCCCACCCACTGAGAGGAAGTGAGTTCAACGTGTGGTAGCAGAGAAATGAGTGCACCTGCTTAATGAGCAGGATTATAAATCATTTCATTGATTTGGAATGCCTAACGGCAGAGGGACGATAATGTTCGTCGTTCTCAATTATAGATTTTTCAGTATATGAGCAGTTAAAGGGGAAGGGGAGGGAAGGGAGAGAGACAGAGGGAAAGAGACATACGGAGGAATTCAAGCGCAGCCAGCTTGGCGCCTTGTTGCATCTGTGGTCACATACACAGGCTGTTTCTCTGCAACTACTACATACATATATATATATATATGTGCATGTGTGTGTGTCTGCATTGTCTGGGTTACTGCCTGTCAAACAGCTCACACCCTTTGTGGTAAAGAAAATATGAAAGAGGGTTAGGGTAAAAGTGCGTATGTGTGTGTAAATGCACACAACAGGAAACAAAAAATGTAATAATGTGCCACATGTGCATTAATATTAGAGACTGACTGGATGCACAGTACGCATACATATAATAGATAACAGGTGTGCATGATTACCGCTTTCTGGTAACATACATTTTCCCTTCAATTCGTAGTGTTTTTATCCGTGTGTGTGTGTGTGTGTGTGTGCCTGCGTGTCAGACCTGGAGTTTCATGTCAGCATAGGCCTTCTCAGAGCTGAGCTCCACCTGTTTCTTGAACTGCTCCAGTGCCATATCTGCCTGCTGGATCTGCTGCCTTTGGCTCTCCCTGGCTCTATCCAGCTGGCTCTCCATCTCCCTTCAAACCAAACACACACACACACAAAAATGAATATATGAAGCCATAGAAAAAAAACGCAATTGCAGACCAGAAATACTTTGTTAAGAAAGTAAGCAACCTCTATTTTTAAAGAACTTTTCAAAACAGTAGTTACAAAGTGCTTTCACAAAAGTAAGAGAGAAAATAGAAAGATGGATGTAGAAATGTCAAAAAGAAGGAGCTGAACACAGCAACTGTTTTTTTTCTTTTTGCACAAACACTAAAAGGCTTGGTTAATCATGGTTATATCTGAAACACGCAACAAAAAATATAAAAACCCCTTGGACTGCACCATGACCATTTATAATTTTTGGTATTTTGATTTCAAGTAGAGTGAAGAGTGATGGAAAATTCATACAGTTACAGTATCTATCATCCTCAAATACATTGATGTGTGT
Organism: Lateolabrax maculatus; assembly: GCA_031216445.1. NCBI lineage: Eukaryota > Metazoa > Chordata > Actinopteri > Acropomatiformes > Lateolabracidae > Lateolabrax > Lateolabrax maculatus. Next base: position 15,246,197 of record CM062216.1, on the reverse strand, counting down.
GTGTGTGTGTGTGTGTGTGTGTTTGTGTGTGGATGTGTGTATCTTCCATGCAGGTACACTGCTGCTATTGCTGGCAAATGTCAGGTCATGGAGCTGCAGGCTGACTGGATTGACAGGCGTACTAAGAAGGACAGCCTCATGCTGAGGGCTGTCAGCACCCAGCCAGGAGGCCCAGCCACAACATCATATACAGCGATACCAAGCAGCTGTCAAACCTAACCCAAAGTGGGTGTGTAGGGACAGGAGTGTGTGTCGGGGTGGATGGAAAGAGGGTAGAAAGAACGACAGTGCTGGAAGTGATGGAAGAGTGTGAAGGTGTCATTTTTGGTAAACCACCCATGAATTTGAATGTTAAGATTTTCGGCCAGACACTCATCACATACTGAAGTCCTAAACCAGATTTAATCAAAAATATTTACAAATGTTGTGTCAAACATAGAAGTAGTAGTAAAAAAAGAGCATGTGTTTGATTTGAGCTACCTCATTTACATGATTTTTATCTGACTAATAAGCAAAAGTAAATGTCTGGCAGATTAGATCATAGATATTACCTTATATAATGCCCTTTTATATTCATAACTGGTGAGCAAACTCTGTAGTCTGTAACTGTAGTCACGCACAATAACACACATGATTTGTTTTCAACTTGGACACAGACTTGACGATGAACAATCATGTCAACATGCACTCACATCGGACATGTTTTATCAGCTCCAAGTGTTTGTCACATGATGCTCATATTAGATTTGGATTGTTACAAGTTGGCAGGCTCCTAAATCCATGACATGGCCATGGAACGTGTTGTCGAATTCCAAATCAAAAATCTGGATAATATTACTGACCTAAAATGTTTACTGTGTATCATTTATAAACATCAATATATGCCTTAATGACATAGAACATTATCTAAGACATTTAACAAATACTTTTAACATAAGAGTAAAAGCTGCTGCAAAAATGTAACATAGAAGTGATTCTGGTATTAATTTAATGAAAGTTTAAGTTTCTAGCCCACTGCATTATATTGTAACATGTTTAAATCATGTGTCCATACATAAAGTCTGGATAAATATATATTTTTTTAAATAAATATTAGTTCCTTCCAAGAGCACAGACTAGCAATCCAACAAAACTTCAATTACAGTCTTATGAAAAATACTTAATTATGATGATGAGAAATGCCTCACTGGGAGACACATTGAGGATAACTTTATGAAACTGGGATTGTTAGATAAAAAATTCATGTTTTTAGACCAAGTACATGCAAAAGCAGGCTGTTTTATACTGCCATGAATCCCCCAAATCGTACAAAAATCTCTTAATGTAAGATCAACTTTTTGCACTTGTGTCCCAACTACTCATGAGTGGTATATGGTAATAATGTCATGGGTGAAACTCACTGAAGATAGTGAATAAACTGATGAAACTTTCACAAACGTTCACATCGAATGTGCAACTGTTCAACTCCGAAAACATTAATTCAAAGTAAGGCAATTTTTTTAGGCAGCAAAGACACAATTGCTATGCAGCTACCAGTTCACTACAGCGGCTACTAAAACCTATTTCTGATTAATGCACAAAGGGAGATGTTGGGGAGATAATACAGCATCGGGTCTGTACAGTACTATGTGTATGTGTGGCTGTGTGTCGGTGTGCTTTTCTCCTGCTCCCTTGTAAATTAACTAACATTGTATGGATAATTATTCCCCGTGGACAGACGAGCATGAGGAAGAATGAATTTTTGGCCAGTGGGTGAATTTTTAAACCAATTAGAAGTACAACTACTACAAAATTACAACAGGGACGCTATGGGTGGTGGGGGAGGACTGAGACACTGTTCCCCACACATGTCTGTTTGTGTGTCACATAACAGGAGGACTGTCAAGTGTGTGCAAGTGTGTGTGCTCCAATTCATTAAGGATATGGTTTATTAACAGTCATGAGGTATCACTACATCATCTACAGAGATAGAGCAGTCATTGCCTGCACACATTCACAAAGTTTGCATTTTTGTTTGGTGATGAATTCACTTCCCATAATCAAAGCTTGTTTATAAGTGTTTATAAAGATAAAAAAATGAATGAAAAAACAGAAATAGGGAAAGACACAGGAGATAAAAACAGCAAAACAAAAAGAAGGCAATAAAAAGAGCAAAGAACAGAGGTAGAGGATTGAAAAAGGAATGTGCAAGCTTTCTCTCCTCTTTATAGTGTTCTGTCTCTTTATAATTTTGGTTTCTCTCATGTCGGACATCAAACGACAAAGAAATTGTTTTTTTTTTTTTTCTCTCCCAATTTTGTGTACTCTGTAATTATTAATCAGTGTCGTTGCATGACTGCCTTCCGGGCTCAGACAGACACAAAGGATATGTGGAGAGACTATGATGGAAAAAAAGAAAGAGGAGAGAGAGGAAGATGGAAAAGAGGATGTCACAGAAATAGTTTTTTAAACTTCCAAGGCAGTGCAGAAATGAATTGGGTATGTGTCTCGCTTGAGAAACGACGGAGAGCGTGTGCGCACACATGCACGTGCGTGTGTGTGTATATGGGCCTTTGTTCATGAGTCCCAAACTCTGCGTGTGACTGACAACTCTACTCAAGGAATGCACTATGACTATGTTGGAGCTGGCTGCTGGGCCTATACCTCTGAGGATTCACCGAGAAATTCACTGCAGCTAACTTCAAGTATGTGACAGACCAAAACATATTATGTTTTAAACCTGAGGAGAGCAGGTGAACACATGGCACCTTCAGGGATTTCTCGGAGAATAACTCTCTGTGTGTGTTTCTCTATGTGTGTTTGTGTGATTGCGTGTGGTCACTAGAGCGGTAGACAGCGTGTCACCATCAATAACAGAGCAATAAGGGTGAGATGAGAGGACAGAGAAAAAGAGTCAGGGAGGCCTGGCAGGGAGAAACAGAGAGGGTAAGGAAGGAGAGGGGTGCCAGCGCCAGGGCGGCCCGTTGGCTTTAAATGGATCTCTGGTCAGAAAAGTGGAAGGAGAGGAGGCTCAAATTAAAGATGTGCCTTCTCTAAAGAGGAAGTCCTCTCATCCCTCAATCCTAAACGGCTGTTTAAAGGGGAGGAAGAGAGGGAGAGGGGGAGTGTTTGTGCTAGAAAGGGTGAAAGAGCTTCCGCCATCCAGCCGCCTGGCAGACGGGAGGGGTGCAGGGATGCCGGCGTTTTCCGGACTGCCCTAACCGCACAATGCCACGTGCCGCCTGTGTGTGAGTGTGCACCACATGCTGGATATACAGACACAAGGAACTTATTGTATTTGAATATGTGTATATGTGTATATGTGTGTGTGTATATATATATATATATATATATATATATATATATATATCTGCATATACAAAAACAGTTAATACAAGAAAACACATTTACGTTAATGTACACAGAGCCAACTGTAATTGCTTATGCAAATATTCTTTTCATGTAAACAGAGTATTTAAGAATTGTATGAGCTGTGATGTGGGTGGAGCAGCGCATGGAAAAGACTGACAAACAGACTAGAATGCACGCTTGCATGTGGATGCCTCTGGTCTCCAGTATAAAAAGACAGAGTGAGAGTGTGTGTACACGTGGTGTGTGCGCAAGTGCATGCGAGTGCCCGCGCATCTGCGTCTGTGAGCTCATCCAAACGGAATGATAACGAATCCACAGACACATCAAAGGGGCCTGGAAAAAAGAGGGAGCATAAAAAAAGAGAGAAAATGTAAAACTGAAATATTCAGCGCCCTCTGAAGAAAAAATAAAACAGGCTTGGTTTTCATCCGCATCCCCAGAGAAAGAGAAAGGGAGAGAAAAAAAAGACAGAAACAGACACAGAATGGGAGACAGACCACAAATAAGTGAACACTAAAGAGAGACAGCACAAGGGCAAGAAAATACTAAAGACAAAGAGAGAAAGAGTTAAAAAGAGAGAATAGAAAAACAGAGAATCATTGAGCTTGATGGCTTTAAAACTGCCTACAAAAGTAGCCTGTTTATAACAGCATTTCACATCAAGATATGAAACATTATGGCCACATATGTAGAAAGGATGAGACATCATTATAATCCGTCTCCCACAGTAACATCAGTACACATCAGTCGTCTGGGTGCTCTCAGGGAACAGTCGTCTCACTAGTGTTGCTACCAGCCTCTGGTGTTCTTAGTCTTCTATGACAGTAAACTGAATATCTGGGGGTTTTCAACCGTTGGTCAGACAAAACAAGACACACGAAGGTGTCACCTTGAAATCTAGCTGATATGGACATTTTTACTATTTTCTGACATCTTTGGACCAAATGATGAATAGAAAATAAAAAAGAATTGTTAGTTACAGCCCTTACATAGATTAATTTCAAAGAAAGGTCAAGAATAGCATTGTTAGCTGCAGATCACTGGACGTTGCAGAAGGGAAGAGGCTTAGTGCCTTGCTCAAGCGTTTGCAGACATGGCAGATGATATTTCAATTCCTCTATACAAACTCCTCTGTCTCCTTTGAAGCTCATGCACTCCATCAACACTGGGGATGAAACCAGTGACTTTCCCTCGCGCTAGTTACAGTGTCAAAGCCAACTAAAACACCCTAAGGAGAGAGAAGAGGATGAAGAGGAATCTGATGCAGCCCCGGCTGACAGTACCACTATGTGGGTGGACAAACATGTGGGTGAGACAGAACAAAAAGACATACTAGATGTCTGTCTCATCCTTCAAAATGGCTCTGGAGTTCAGTTACTTTCACCACAGAAAAATTAAAGAGTTATCTAATATTTCTACACAACTCTTTTCTGCTTCAGTATAGTTCAGATATGCTGAAGGGTGTTATTTATTCTTTGTATACATGAAACTAAAACTGTGCCTACAGCACAGAAAAGCAAACTGCACCAGATGGTATCATGTTATTATAAAAATGTTTAGATTTGAAGAATAGAAAAGAAGAGAAGAGAAAAGATCTTACTCATGACGAGGTTTGGAAGAGGGATTTTGTTGCCTTCACAGTGCGTTTATATGCTATTTGGCGTCATGAATTATGCAAACTACAGCATAATATGCTAAATAAACTAGACACGGGTCCCTAAAGTAAACATACTGTATTTACATATCCCAAATATTATACAATGGCAAATGAAGCTGGAAGGTTTTTAATGAAACAATGAAAGCCCTAAAGACAATATATCGAGATTGAGTTGTTTCAGTGCATGAATTAACTGAGCCTGCTTTAGTAATAATTAATTCTGTCAGTGCACATTTGTAAGTAAGCAAGCTACATGTAAAAATGTCAAAAAAGGTTATGTGTGATAATCCCACAAGCAAGGCATTTAACACCATTACACCATTTCACCATGAAAATGTCACACTTTCAATCAAGGGCACATATTAAGTGATATGAGATACTGCAATGATCAGACATGATAAATTAAGGCTAAATAACCAAATGTCAGGATAACAGAGTAGAAACTTATCTGCCTCATTATCTATCCATTTAATCCAATATTTATTTAAGAAACCCAGCCTAGACTTGCTCCATTAGACATTTCTGTAGTGATACCAGATGGTAAGCTTAGCCCTGCACCCTTATTAACTATGAGCCCCTATAATAAAACAAACAGTTTATATAAAACTTATGAATGGCTTTTCGTGCCAAGGTCATGTCTGCAAATCAGTGTTTAATACATTGATTATAATAAAGTATATTGCAAGAGTATCTGAGGATGTAATTGTCCTTTAACTCAGAGAACCTACGCTCTACGACCCAGTTAAAAAGCGCTTTACCATTTTCCTTTTAGTCAGGTCTGTGGTATCGAACTGGCGCTTAACCCATCTCCATCCTCCCCTTTCAATGCAGTTGCCATGGGAGTAAATATTGAGCCCTGGTGAAGCTTTTCAATATTCAGGATCCATACCTCCACCTGCTCCTGCACCTCTACACTAACTGGGGTTGCAGGCTGCATAGCCACTGCTTGTCTACCTCTAGTCCCTCTCCGGATCATCACCCCTGCCTCTCTCCATCCCTCCTGTCATGGGAGAGAAACGCTGAGAAAGATAAGACCTCTTCACACACACACACACACACACACACACACACACACACACACACACACACACACACACACACACACACACACACACACACGGTATGCATATGCGTGCAAACACAAAATAACATGAAGGAACATACTGGATGCATCCTATACCTTTAAGAGTAGATGGGCACTATCTCTTGCAAACAATGACACGCAGAGCAAGAAATGCACATACTTATTAAATACCCTGCCTAAAAAAAAATAAAAATATGTCTCAAGAGCCAATTATAAAATCAATACAAAAAACACGAAATTGAAACAATAGTAGAAAAGCAAGACACTTTAAATTAGGGATGAACAGGATTATATTGTGTAAATTCTACACACCATGACATCAAATCCATGATAGTGTGAGTTTGGACAGGCAGTCACACAGCATGTGTGTGTAGCCTCTTGTAAGGTGAGTACACTTTCCCTCCAGCTGCCTAAAGTACACTCTGCCTCTGCCACTCCAAACTGTAAACGATCAAACTGAGCAGAAGTTACTGCTGAGACACAGTCTCAGTGTTGCGCCAACCATGCACCACACCTTAGCAGGCACATGGTTTTGATGAAGCCAGTTAGGTGCCAAGCGGCAGGAAGAAGGACTGGAATGGTATCGGGGGAGAGTGTGCCTTCATCGGTAAGAAATACCGTAATCTAGAAATAGAGCAGCTGTTTTTTTTCCCCAACTTTAAACATTAAGGGGATTTTCTGATGTTTTTAAATTGTGATTTGGAGGTCACTGTTGCAAAAGCAGGCAAGATGTTCCCCAGATGAGCTCCCTCTCTCTCTTCCCCCCCCCCCCCCCCCCGTGGTGCATCTCTCCATCTCTATGCTAATGCCCTGTAATGATCTGAGGCACGTTGGGATGAAAGAAGAGGAGAGAAACTTGTTCTCTGCACAGCTTTGTAGTGCTTTCTGTTGTTGTTGCTATAGTAACACAGGTCTGGAACTCAAATTGACGCAACAATGCTTATTTGCATGGTAGGACAGATGATTTTCTTTTTATACTGGAAAGAAAGATTGAGCATGAATCATGGAAAGAAAGGGGTGTGGATAACAGCTATATATGCTACATATGAACAACTGTCAACACATTCAACCGAATGTGTTGACAGTTGACAGAAAGAAAATATCAAAACATAAAACACTGTTATTAATAGGTCTGTGTTGATATACTTTTAACAGCAGATTGTGTGGATCAACAAATAAATCTAAAACACACATCAAAACACAGTGCACATACCACGCAGTATCAGGCACATGGAAGGCATGTTGAGCAGTTCTACTTGTTTAATTTCATCATCCATCCTCCCATCTTCACACACACACACACACACACACACCCACACACACACATACACACCCCCACACACCCCTGCGTGCGGTCTTGCTTTCACTTTGAAGTCCTCCTGGATCGCCTTTAAAGGCCGTCAGTGTTGCCACGACAGCAGGCAGGTAGCAGACTTCAGACTGCTTAGTGTGTGTGTGTGTGTGTGTAGAGCCTGAGTACTTAATTAGCTAAGAGCCCGATGGGCCACTTGCTGTTTCTTAGTGTTTAACACTAAACGAGGGAATGACTGGCTCGTTACTGATACTAACAACAAGGATAATTTATGCACAAACTGATCTGTCTGCTGCATTTAAGCTTGTCCTCTGTTGCCGGGCTGACAATGACAAGCACAAACAATAAGCAGGCACAACCATCAATGTCCCTTTGCAATCTTTATGCTGAATGCTAAACACCAAGAAAAATTGCGAAATTTGTTTTCATGTTGTTTCAAAGACAGAAACACAATGGGAACAGTAATAATAACCATGTCCTACAGCTTAATACAATTTCTTTTCCATGAAAAAAAAAAATCCTTATTTTTAGAGGCCATTTAAAAAGTGTTTGGCTAAGACACAAAGTGCCTTGGGCCATTGATGAGGACACAAGAAAAAAGCAAATACAGCCTCGCTCAACCCATTCTTTTTAATCCACTGCCTCTGGGTTGTTATTATATTGCGACAAACTTCTCAAGGGAGGTGATGGCACTGTGACTGGCCTTGGCTGTGTATGGCTGGAACTGGAGCTGAGGTTATTGAATGGGCGTTGTGTTTAATTGTGCAGAAGGCATTCTAGTTTCACCAGGGAGACTGTAATCTGCTTGTGACCAAGTAATGTGGTATGGGATTAATTACCCAATGGAATGTACTGACTGGCTGACAGGTTGGTTGGCTGATTGGCTAGAGTCTGTTGAAGTCCTGGCTGTCAGCAGAGTTTGTAGTTTTGGAGGGAAGGGAGTGATAAAGTAGGTCTCTACTTTTTGGGGACTGTTAATAATTACCGAAAGTGCAAAAGATGGGTTCAAAAGTTTGAAAACAGATGGAGAATTTGCAGAATTATTATCTGAAGCATTACTTTGACTCATTAATTTATTTATTAATAATTTAAATCCCTGCATAATATTTTTGTAATATTTTATTAGGGGCTTGAAAAGTATCTGGTAGCATAAAATAGAACCTATTCACAACAGACAAGTACAGGTATATGTTCAGTGTAATGAAATATAATAATGTCCAAATATTTGGACAAATTCTATTTTGATGTTGTTGTTGATGAAGTTTGTTTCTGAAATGTTCATGCCAATAAAGCCCTTTGAATTGAACCAAATTGAATAACATTAATTAGTAATGACTGCATTGCATTTAGGTGAGCCAGTTTCAGGGTCCTCGTATGCGCTGGCTCAGCAGAATAGCTTACCAGGACACTTAATGGAACCGATCTATTGCTATTATTAGTCAGTCAGCCATCAGACTGTTTAACCAACAAATGTGCAATGACCTCTTTATTCCTTTATTCTTTATTTTTTATATTTTATATTTTCCACTTGTTTATTTATCTGATGCTGTATCAAGTGAATTTCTTCAGTGTGGGATGAAACAAGTCTTATCTTATCCTAAAACTTGAAACATGATTATTGGATTTTTTTGTGGGCAGTTGGGGCTAAAAGACAACATTGACATATTATCACTGTATATTAAAGCTGTTATGGTGAACGTGCTAGCAAACATGGCCCTATTTACACATCCAGAAGACACAAAGCAATATTAACATTCAGCTTTAACATATTTTTAATCTTTTTACCTTATGCATAAGAATACTATAACTTTTAAGTATTTCTACTAGTTTAGTCAAGTCATGAATTGAATTAATACCAACTGACTGTCTTATCTTTTTTATTTATCATGTTTTATATCTACAGAAACATAGTATTTTCTTCATATGGTCATCAGTGTATTAGTGTAGAGACTGATTGATTTACACAGTAGGATTAAGTTTGCTAGTTTTCAAGACAACACAAATACCTATCACATGTTAAGCTCTGATCTGTATGACTTCTCATCACAGTTTCCCAACTCTCAACTCAAACACTCAGTTATAAAAAAAGATCAAAGAGAGTGTGCAAGGGTTGGCTTGTTAAAGCCAAACTCCACCTTGAATCAGAATTCATACACACTGCTGTTATGATCAAAGACTCAAGTCTGTAGACATAAACAACTCTCTAATAAAGTTTGAAGCCATGAAGTCAAGGCTCAAATGTGTGAAAATAATAATTGTAAAATAAATGCTCCACAAGCATTATATATATGTTGGAAATTTCATGACCAAAGGGGGTAATTTCAGTACAAACAGTAATAAAGCAGAAAATGTGTCCATATACCTGTCAAATAACCTCAGGCACTATCACTGTATTTTGATGATATACTTGCATTATGATCACACACACACACACACACACACACACACACACACACACACACACACACAGGCTAACATGCCATGTGTTACACCATTATGTTAAACACTAGGCCAAGAGTGAAGGTGTAGGACCACACACAGACACACTAATACACAGATTTTAGAGTTCATTAATGTGATTACTGTGTAAGTTTTAACATAACCGATCGAATATACTGGAAAGAGTATATGGGTGAAGCTATTTGTATTCAAACTTTGTATTCAAAATGAAACGGTCAGATTTTTGCTGCATCCTATCAAAAACCCAATCTTACCCAATGTTAATAAATGTATAGTGTTAGCATTAAACCTAGTTTAATACTATGAATACAGCTAGAATAGAGCATGTTTGGATTCTGAATAATGTTTTGCTAATTCAGATTTACCACTGACATTGTACAATTTAAAAAAGAAAACCTTCACTGTGATACAAATGTGAGTGTGACAAATAACACTTTGGTCTTTCTCATTGTACCTGAGTGCATCTTCTAGTTTGGCTATCTTCCTCTTGGCCTCTGTTCTCTCCATCTCTGCCTCACTGTGGATTGCCAAAACCTGAGCAAGAGAGCAAGAGAAAGAAGGGGGGGGGGGTAAGTGAGTGCAACAGCAGACACCATCAAACATCACTCAACAAAACTCTCCTGCCTGTGACCTTGTGCATCTGGTCTCATCTTTTCTCTCTATCACCCCATCAAAAGTACCATCTGAGCCTATGTGCCTGCATAAAGGGCCTCTCCCCTGGATGTATGGCCGCCATATGGACTCACGTGTCTCATTTACCACTCGTGAGGAGTGGAAAGAGGAATCTTTCCAGGGGAAACAAAATGGAAAATGAACGACTGACTCCCTTTCTTTTATTGTTTTCATCTCCTATCACCTCGCAGACGGAAGAAGGAAAAAAATGAGAGGTGGAAAAAAAGATGCAGGTTGGACAGAATAAAAAACAGACTATATTTGAGGAAAACAGAAAGACATCAAAACCAAGCCTAATTTAAATTCTCCCTGACCCTGAATAAAGAGCACAGAGGCCTGCTAAGTTCTTGCAGGTGTATCAGCCAGAAGGGCCCCAATCTCTGGGTACGCCAGCTTGCCACCAGCACACACATTATAATTGTGGCACTTTGAAGATGACCCAGGTGCAGCAGGGTTTTAAAACCAGATTTTCACCTGAGAAGTCTGGCCTGGACTGGTCTGGTCCAGCTCAGATCATTAACAATAGTCTCCTCACTCTATGGTTTACAGCTGCTTTACAGCTTTGAAGAGGGTCTCTCAAAGGTAAAGAACTGGGTGAAGGGGCAATTAAGTGTGAGACCGGGTAGAGTGACAGTGCAAACTCAGACAGAAAAATGTCCCCTTTGAATGTCCTCTTTTGCAGAGTGCCTCTACATTTCTTTCTGGATTTGCTTATAACTCCCTTTTTCGACTTTCTTTGCTTGATAACCTGGATGCTAAATTATATATTTTCCATCCTCTTCTTTCCTCTCTGTCCAATATTACACCTAACTGTTAATCATGGCTCTGATTTTATGAGACCAGACATAAAATCTGAAAGTAAGGGGAACCAAAAGTAACATGTGACTCCAGGCTTTGATCTCCACTTGACCGTAATAACTTTGTCCAGGGCTGTTTTAATGCAACGACAGAAGCTATGGAGTTCAGTGGATCAGTTTTCCTGAAGGAGCAAGTACACAGTACCTTTTTCTCACAGTTGCTCTGTAGTTCATCTTTTTCCTGCTGAAACTTTATCCCTTGATCCTGAAAGGAAGCAGAAATGATACCGTATGGCACAACGGATACTGTGACACGTCTCACAAAGACAAGCCCATTCTAACCGTATTTTTTATAGTTGGTGTTCCTACAGTGACAAATAGAAAAGATGCATACCATTTATGTTAAGATGATACACGTGCAAACACCAAGGTGTGTGCAAACATATACATTAAAATATGTGCACAGCTGCCACCACCCAAATCATACCCTGACTTGTTGGTGTCTTCGATGTTCACTGTCCAGGAGCTGCTGTTTGAGCTGAGCTAAAGATTTCTCAAAGTCCTCCATCACCTCAGAGGCCTGGAAGAGAGAAACAGAGAGAAAATTGGAAAAAATAAAGGCAGTTAAATTTGGCACAATTTTGTATTTGCATCAATCGACAACAGTAAATTTAGCAGGCTGGCAGGGAGAGTCATGTGGAGGTGTTGTGGTAATTTGGACCTTAGCAGCAGACAGAGCATGTTCCTGATGTAAGTGGCTCATGTCAGTCTCATGTTTGGCTTGGAGCTTCTGCACCGTTTGTTCGTGCTGCTCACTCTGCTGCTCCTTTTCCTTCTGTAGAATCATATTTCTGTGGACAGTATAGAGCATAACAGAGTGGTTAACACATACACTGACCTGTTTTGTCTGAGCAAATTTAAAGAATTTCTTGGCACCTTACTATACATGCATCTTGACAGTAGTGTGTTATATATTTATGATAATTCCTTAAGACCTCAAACAAATATTTTATAATAAAGAGTACATTTTGCCGAACCTAGTTATGAAGAGATGGCTTATACATAGTTTTAAATAATATCCTCTTTTCACCAGTCAACATTTCTTATCGCTCCTTATTTCACAGACCGTCTGTTGGCCTCCTGCAGTTCGGAGCTGATGGATGCAATGTGGATTTCCAACTGGGCCTTCTCCTGTGTCACCTTCTGACGCAGCGCGTTGCCCTTCTCCACCTCCACCGACTGCTGTTTCACCCGCAGCTCCAGCTCACGCACCATTTGCTCCTGAACCACAAGCATACACAGAAACCACTGAACCAAACAGCTTGAACCACTAAGGGCACTAGCCTGAGAAAATGTCATGGGTCAGAAGATTGCATGCTCCCATTGTGAAGTCAGACACAGAAATCTGGTTGCTAATATGGAAGAATGCAGCTAATAACTCCAAAGATCTGGAAACCAGCAAAAACATTTTCTATGCTACACAGGGAAAGATCTTTTCAAGTGAAAAAAATATCTGTCTGTTTTGTTCATCCAGTCTTCAAAAGCTCAACTGCAGCACTATTTAAAAAGTCAACTGTTGAAAAGTTTTTAGAGCTGTAATTCCAGCCAACTTTTTCACTTGTTGCCCTAATTTTGACATTTGGATCAACTCATAGCAACACAGGGTCGTTTTCCTGTTTAGAAACCTTGTTACTCTTATTTAAATAGGTCAAATGTCAATATGTTTGTATATTCATTATATCAATAAATTCCAACTGTAACAGGATTATTGAAGGCTCAACTGCTTAAAAAAAAAAAAAGGTACACAGTGGAGTTTCTGTTTTTTTTTTTAAATCAGTGTTTTGTTTGTATGTCCTGCTACTTAGAAACACAGTGGGATTCATCAAAATTAAAACATGTCACACAACTCTTCTCCAGTATGCCAAGACTTATATATTAACAAAAAGACATGGTGTGCTGGAGAAGAGTTGTGTTTTAATTTTGATGTACCTTGTGCTCCATGGCTGAAATTAGATTACTTCACTTTTGAGTTATTTCTGTAGCAGATGTCAAAAGGTCAAGGTTTTCAATAAACACAATGATCAAAGTCCACCAGATGCAGACAGCTTCTTCCGGCACCGATTAGATGAAAAGAAGCGTCCCCTCTCTCCATACAGTCCCGTGGCATGCGCATGTCTGTCTTTGTATGTGTATATGTGTGTGCTTGTGACAGCATGGAATGCAGTGTGGGCAGGCTGATAAAGGCGATGACGGGGAGCTGATTAAAGATGGAGCGTGCTAGTTCATCTCGACGATGACCGAGGCAGGTGATGACAGGAGGTGGAACGATGGCAGAGGAGGGAGCGGTGTGTAGTACGAAAGCCGTGCCCAGCAAGGCTGGTGAGACAGATTTTTGTCTTTGTGTGAGCAGTGTAGGGCGCTAAGAAAAGGAACAAGGGGCCTGTGTTGTGCTGGGACGCGTGCTGACACTTAACTCTCTGGCAGGAGATGAGAAGAAGCACCTCTACATAGCGAGGCTGGACTGGGCACACCTGGACACACTCGGAGGGAGCAAATTACGTCCCCTAATTAGGTGTTTTAGACGTAGAATTACAAGGTGTGAAGTGCAGACTACATAAGCTACATTATGAGCTCACAGATTTGTAGTGATAAAGTCTTTGAAGATGTAAAAAACATGTAATTTGTAATAAAAAAAAAGTCATACAGAGTGATGGATGGCCTTTTACAGTTTTTTGTATCTGAACTAAAGCCAGCAACTGGAAGACAGCCTGCATCACTCATCTCCTGAGGCTTGTCAGGCTGTGTGTATGCATGCATGTTGTGTTTCAAACTCTTGTGTTGGAGGAGAAGCAGCAAGTGGAGGAGAAAGTCTGACAGAAGGCTTAAGGGAGACAAAGTAGACTTTGGACTTGTGGAACAGGTGTCAAACAAATACTCTTGCAAGTTTGTTTACTCCTGTTTTACTATGACTATTGCTGGGCATACACAGATATGGTTTTCTAAGGCAGATACCACTATACAATACAACTTCGTTTTTGTGTAAGACACTGTTTACTTTTTTATTTTAGTGTTCAGGCACAAAAAAAAAAGAAAGAATAATAATCTGGAGCAAACACAGTTACACACTAGGAACAAAATATAACAAAAAACCTCAAAGCTCAACAATCAGCCAAATACCAGCGGTACAAAGGAAGGGATATTGCTACTAGTTCATCTGTAACCACTAGGCAATATCAATCATATCTCCATTATCAGTCAGCTGGACTTGAACATGCATAGACTACAGTCAAGAGTTTGGCTGGTGTAATACCTAGGCAGATACTGGCTTGTCTTTATTTTCAAACACCTACTCAGTCACTCTATCTGCTTTGCCCTGTGCATAGATAACGTCCAAAAATAACAACATCTAACATATCTGTAAGCCTCCTGTGAGATCTTTGATCTGCGTTGGATAGAAATCCAACCAGGTAGCAATGGGCAGATGAGCATTCTTCATTTCACTGTTATTAAACCAGATCCAGTACGCTGTACTTGAATGAACATGAATCATCAATCTGATTTTGTCCTGGCTTGCATAGTTTTTATGTGAACTGAGCAAACTTTTCACATACTGTAGTGTCCTGGGTTTGAACTTTTATTAGCAGCTACATCTCCCCCTCATTGTCAGCAGAGGAGTAGTAGAGGCCAGAAACAGATAGATAGCATATAGTTATAATTTACCTTACAAAACACATCCTCAAAGCTAATGAAGGTCCTACCACTGGGTCAAAGGAGGAGAATATTCTACAAGTACAAAATGTCTGCATATTGAATAACGTCAGGTCTGACTGATATCTTGAAGGCTTTATACTCGTATAACCAGCCGCAATAAGTCAACAGAGCAAGACAGACCTTTTCGCAGCAGCACAACACAAGACAAGATCGATTCTTAAGGATTAAGCTTAGAGACAGCAACCACAAAACAAGAGTCGTATAATAACTCAACTGAGATAAAGTCCACTTTGAACATCCTATAAAAAGCACATGTATGTATATATATATGTCTGGGTATATATGTGTGTGTTTGTGTGTGTGTAGGTCAGCCCAAACTCACAGCAGGAGAGAAGCTAATTCACAGTGACAGAGGGCTCTTTTCATTCTCCGGGGCCTTGTCTGTCCTCAATTATTAAAAGAGGGGCCTTCCCACTGGCCCCTCGCTGTCCAGTGTTTGATGCCTCTTAAATGTGGGCCTGCTGATAGATTAAGGCCAGAAGCAATATGTGTGTATGTGTGACCCGTATGACAGCCCGTGAATGCTGATACTGATAACAATACTATTTATGAAGCACAGCATTCGACTGGCCTCTGGTGTTGATGATCCCCACTAATGAAATGTGCACGATCGCACTTAAAACCAAAGTCCTTTCATGTGACATCAAAGAAACTGTTACTTTGGGAGCACAACCATTGCAATGCGTAAGGTTTAATACACACTTGGATCAAAGACCTTTATAAAAGATGAGAGTCATTCTCACCCAGAGGTTACAGAATGCCTCTCTTCATTTTAGCCACGGAGTGGCATAGATCTCAGTTTTATTAGAGGTATAACAGGTGTACACATGTTCCTTATAGATAAACAAGGCAAGAGTTTTATGCAAAAATAAACCCAATTTTAGGGTTGGAAGTGTCTGAACACTGAATTTCCCGCTGCTGTTTAACATTAATCTCCTAAACAGCAGCAAGATAATGCTAAAGCTGTCTGAAAACTGTACTGCATATAGTGATGATCACAGTTGGATGGAATAAACATGAGCATACCAATTCAAGTTAAGTCATGTTACATGAGGTCTGGGTAAAGTTAAAAAAACTGTTACAGCCTGATGCCATTTGGAGTTAAAGTTGTCTCGTACACACATACAATGGCAGTAAATAATACAATGTGCTGACAAAACCAATGTTTCCTTCAGCTTGATCAATATCTAAATCCTAAAGACGCACACCAACGCCTGTTCCTGTACTCACAGTTGTCTGTGACCGAGCATTATACTCAGCCTCCATCTTAGCCAGCCTGAGGTTGGTGTCCTCCAGCAGCTCCTGGATATTCTCAGTGTGTTTCTTCTGCAATTCAAACTTCTCATGCTCCATCTCTGTCACAGCAGCATGCAGCTGGAAGGGCACAGAGTAACAACACATCAGTCACTGATCTTTCTCGCTGTATTTCCATGACTACTATAATCTCTTGTTTCATAAAATCTATTTCTTTAGGCATGTAATGTCTTGATCATTCAAGGGGAATAAACATCATTTATATGGCTAAGTAGTTTTTTTTTTTTTATTATAACATCTGAGAAGATTTCTTTCCACAAGGTTGCTCATCCCACGCGAAGTGACCCAGAAGAGACGAGTGGAAATTTCATTATGATCTTACTGAGCCACAACAGCTTGGTTAGCTAGAGTTATCATGAGTGAAAACACAATTTACCCAGGGCAGAGAGCATTAATTTTTCATCACTAAAGAAACCCACACTAACTTAAGCACAGCTTGAAAGAATAAAGATTTTTCTAACAGTATAGCAGAGCCTGCCTGCTTGCAGCAAAGTCTGCTCATATCATGCTATCAAACACTCTTCCTCTGGCTCTGGGCTGCTTACAGGGGGTTGGGCTGCAGAATGTCCAAGCCCTTCAACTTTTCCTCATACCTTCTTCTCCCACTCGTTTCTCAGGGAGTCTGCACTCTGATCCGACATCTTCTTCAGCTCAGCAATCTGCTTCTCTTTGCTCTCGCAGATGACCTGGGATTCCCGCAGCACACTTTGAACTGTGGGAGAGCACACATACACACACAAACGCGCAAAGAGCAGTCAGGCCCTGCCTCAGGGTATGTGCACAGATGGACACACACACAGACAGACATACACTCATTCTCACTGACGCGCTGTCAGTAAATCAATGTCAATAAAGATATTGCTTCTATCAAATGGCCAGTAGCGCTTCTCTTTGCCAAGTTTATGTTTCTCATCAAATGCTTTTAGAGACAGACGATGACTTTAAAGAGGAGAGGAGCAAGAGAGGAACAGGGAAGAAGCAATTAAGCATAAAGAAAAATGCAAACATTATGCAATTAAACTTTAGATTGAGCAGCACAGCTGGAGAACATCACTCTACACCAACAGTCTCTTCAGGAATTGTATCTTTTTCGGCTTTTTACACTGAGTGTTCAAAGACACTAGTATAAACATCCTTCCAGTTAACCCTGCAATCTTGTGACCCCTCACCTTTCTTCTCCAGCTTATGGATCATCTCCTCCGATTCCTTCTGCTTGGCCCGGTACACACCCTTCATCTCCTCAATCTCACCATTTTTTCGGTCCAGAATCTATGGAGGGAGATGGTTTTTTAACACATACTGGAGAATATTAAGCTTTTTACTACTAAGAAAAAGGCTATCTTGCATACAATACAATGGTTCTTGTTAATGTGTCTTAGTTGAAGCTTTTGGGTTCAGACACACATCCCTAGTCCTGCATCCAGGACTGGCTCTACAACGTTTCGGTTAGTTACGTGAATTTTCGGTGCGTAGTCTTTCTGATTACATATTTTGACAGTCTTATACTTCAATTGCTTTATGACAAACTGCAATTTTCTTGACTTGCAAAATTATCATTAAAATTGACAAACATGCGTAATCCATGCACAATTGAAACAGGATCAAAAAATGATTTGTCTCTCGCCCTTGACTACCGTACATATTTCTTCCGAAATAATGTCCCATGGTGGTCCACTGGAAAGGGGAGGGACTTCGCCCTCTACAATCAATGTTTTCTGATTTAAAGGGTTTATTTACATTAGTAATGTTTGTGAACACTGAAAAACAGCCCTCTATTCTCAACTGTGATCATTTGAGAAAAAAGGATTTTTCATCTTTAGATTTGGTTATTTATAAGGACGTGGAACATTTTGTATACATAATTCACTGTACGACCTGACAAGACTTCATCTTCCACATGTCTATCTAATCCTGAAGAGACTGCGAGCTAACTGAGTGAAATGGCATCTGAGTGAACCACCTGTGCTGAGGTGTGATGATGTTACTGCATCTTCTTGCGGCTGCCATCTGTGAGTAATTAGTTAAATTAAGCTATGGAGAGTTGGAGCTGCATTATAAAAAGACAGGATAACACTCTCCATGTCGTGGAAGAAGGTGACTTGGCTTAACTGCATAACGCAGATACTGTATATATGTACATTATCCAGTTGATCTAAGTGTCTATTATAGTGTCTATCTATTGTGTCTAGTGGCCAGGGTGGTAGAGGGCACATTTTCTACAAATTCACACCCCTATTATTATGAAACGATGGTATGCAGGCTTTCATGTACTGTATAGGTATGAAGAATCAGCAGTGAACTGTCCTAATGTCACATTACTTAATTCTACTCTCACAACAAAATAGAATCATCTGCTTATAATGTTAATCTAAGACCTGTTTTTAAGCATAGTTGATATTGGTATTGATTGTACCCATCAAATAAACAAGACAGAACAAAACAGACTAGTCCAACAACAGATGGTGCTATGATTTTTGGCTGAAATGGCAGAAAGTAAGAGTGCTTATTTGCCCCGTCAAAAATTGTCCCAAAGCCCGCAGCCCATAAGACTTTATATTTCTAGCATTTTGTTTTCTGTCCAAGTGCACTTAGTTGCCTAGCCTGTCATCCTCTGTGTGGATGAGATGGGGGAGATGAAAGGAGGAAGGGGCGGTAAGGCAAAGTTCACAGAACATTTAGGGAAACCCAATTTTTTCCATTTCACCACCCCAGAGAGATTGTTGTCTTTTTAGGCGTTCACCGAGCAAGGCGTTGACACAGTGTCAGGTCCAGAGAGTGCACTAGACGGTGGGAAATGACAGCTTTTAGGGTGCCCATTTTAGGCTTCTAAAAGACATCATAATGCAGGGGGAAACCAGCCTGGCTGTTCATGACTTTAACCAAAATCATCAGTGAATGGAGTACGGATAACTGAACTGGAGAAGAAAACACACTTACAAAATCTGGAGTTAGAGCATGAGTATGCTTTCTGTATATAGAGAGAACCAGAAACAAATTTCACAACACATCAATGAATCCTAGCGGCATTTAAAACAAAAGTCAGTTATTAATGTACATCTATCACTTTCTGGTGTATGCTGTGGTATACTGTTATCTCAGTTTAATTGCATGTTAAGAAAAAGAACATGAAGATGTGCCTCTTCACCTGAGGTTATTAAACGACACAGAGGACTGATCTACAACCATTAGCATACAACACTCAGGCCTGTTCTCTCATTACCCTCTCCATTTCAAGCAGGGGGACAATGACCAGTAGCCTTTCAGCAGCATATACATTATTCATAAGGAGCCTAATTAAAACTAAACCAAGCTTGCCCACCTTCCATCTGGCTCGTCAGAGTGTACCCCTGAATCACTCCCCTTTGAAACCATTAGAGGGAATACCGGGTAAAATTCTGAGGAAATTAAATCGGACATAACTCGCAATCTGTACGTAATTAAAGAGAGGGAGAGAGAGCTAGCTGTCATCCTGTCTCTTGTCAAACACAAAGAAGCAATGGGCATCTTAAAGTGGAGAGAAAATTGGAGTGTTTTCTCTGTTTTATTAAAAGCTGCTGTGGCAGCAAAGGAAAGTCATATCGAGGACGTGACAGATCCCAGGTGCTTGATCTGCAGCCTAACTGATGGGCACCCAGTGTGAAATAAACCAGCATTACTGCTATTTTCACCCGCTGACAAAGAGCTTTGAAGAGCTGATTATTTGCGGGATGAGGCGATGAGAAGAGGAGAGACTCGCTCTTTTCCTTTTTATTAGCCACTAAATGAAATCAAGAGTCGATGATGGGCATCATAACCCAGGTTAGCTAGTTTTCATGAGCACTTAAGTTAACAAACCTGGCTGTCCAGGTGCCGCAGAAGAAATTATCTAGTGATTTGAAAC
The DNA here is from genome assembly GCA_031216445.1 of Lateolabrax maculatus. Classification (NCBI taxonomy): domain Eukaryota; kingdom Metazoa; phylum Chordata; class Actinopteri; order Acropomatiformes; family Lateolabracidae; genus Lateolabrax; species Lateolabrax maculatus. Next base: position 15,225,899 of record CM062216.1, on the reverse strand, counting down.
TCTCTTTGTGATATTTCCCAATACAAGATAAAACTGAGGATTCTGCAAAAATGTTCAGTTATATAGTAGATGTCCTACTGTTACCGGCTGATTTTGGTTTTTATACACTTGAAATCATGGTTGCCTGATAAGATGTAGTTAATAAAAATGATTTCATGATTATCGCAACCAAATAAAATCAGTAGTGGTCCAGATTGGGATTCAACCATGGCCGGACTACCCCCTTCCCTTGCAAATTTTGTTTGCAAATACACTATGGCCAATAGCACTATAGGACCTTGGTTGTGCTTCGTACAGTATGGAATCATAATTCAATTAATATAAGACTAGGTCTGCTGGTTAACTGGGCATTTATGATTGTAAGACAGGACTTTATAGTCAAAAACAAATAACGAATATAAAGAATGAGCAACTTTTCCAACTTTCTATCATTTCCTGACAGCAGTTGGCGAAACTTATTGTGATGTGACCTGTGACGCTACACAGTTAAGTGTTGTGCTAGCCAATTTATGGCTCCAGTTTGTAGTGTTGGCTCAATCTTAGGTGCTACTGGCAGAATATTCACTACTTCAGATTTGATTCTTACTTTCTCAACATCTGCATCGTGTCGCTGCTGCATCTTCAGTTTCTCCTCCTGGTGCTTGGCCTCCAGAACTTTGATCTTCATCTCAGTCTGGAAACACATAGAAAACCAAATGTCATATGTGTAACACTACCATAGATTTCTGGAGCGCTTTTAAACAGCTATTAATTCAATATATGGAATGAAGTTGGTAAGGAAAAAACATGCTTGAGGGGTGAAATATTATTACCAGGCAACATGAGCAACACATTTTGTTGTAGGAAGTTAAACATTGAGATGTGTGTCCTAACTATTTTTAGAAAGATGCCTTGGAAAAAAACATCATCACACTGTATTGAATGACAGGATAACAGAAATAACATAAATCTGGATGATAGAAAATAAAGAGACCCCGTATTGCACACAAGCGCAGCGGATGATGAAATAAACCACATTAACATTTCATTTATCCAGGCGCAGAGCTTCAAGAACCAGTGTGAAGCTGAGATGTACTCAACTGTGTGTGTATTTGTGTGTGTACATGGTTGCGGTAAAATGTTCAGTCAGTCTATAGTAAGCACAACAAAGTGGAAGCCTGTGTTTTTGTGTTTTCTGCATACACATAGCAGTTGATCATGAGGAAAGTGGCTGTTTTCATTTGAACACAGTATTTTCAGGGGATCACAAGTTCAGTGTTGTCATGTGCGTGTTGGAACAGATCTCCTTAAGCTCCAGGACTTCCCGGTCTTAATCAAATAAAACCCTAATGACCTATTCATCACCTACAGTATTGACTTGTAATCTTTCCTAACTTTTTTTTTATATCTTAAATTACATATTAGTCATCTGTTATTGCTTTAAAATAATTATCATATCTCTGGCATGACAATATTATTCACAAATATGGCTTGGTCTTGGTAAGGCGTTCCCTTTGCATGACTGCATTTGTCTGCAGATAGACAATAATACTAAATGACAGATATTTTTAAATTGTATAAAGTAGTTGATTAGTTGAAGACATCCTGTGACTAGCAGTCAGAATTTCTCTAGTCAAGGACAGCCATAGCAGCCCTGTGAGGATGTAATGCTCGTTACAAATGTTTTTGGGTGCTGAGAAAAGGGAAACGACAACTTTTATATTCTCAGAGCCTTACCACTAGTGTGGTTAAAAAAAGTAAACTTTTGCCTGAGGGTGTGCCAGAAAAAAAGAATATGTTTTGTAAGATAAAAGGGGTTTAGCCTCTGGTTAGAATGAAAGACTGGCATATTTTTGCGAGTGGTGCCAGAGAAACTGTAGTATATTAGTCATTGGCCACTGACATCAACAATAATAGCAGAATAATAGTATATATTCTTGGCTGAATTGCTATCGTTTTTTACAGTACAATGATTTTAAAACACCTTTAAAACACACCTTTTAGTATCGTTAACAATTTATGTAAGTTATTTTCAGCTAATTTTACATGGCTTTTTGCTGCTATATTTTCTGATCCGATTTTTGTTATTTCCATTTATTTTATTGTTATCTTTAGTTTTTTTGTAAATAACAAAAGCTCAGCTTTTTCTGGCTACTATCTTGTTAGATTTTTCTGCTCACAAACACACAACATATGGAAATACAAAAATAACCTTTGACAGAAAGAAGACTGGCCATTGAGGTCACTTCTCATGTTTAGTCACTGTCTGTTCAGTGTTTTATCATTGCTGGAGCAGGGTGACGATGTTCTTCCTTGAAAGTGTGTGTGTGTGTGTGTGTGTGTGTGAACATGTCAGTGGTTAAAGTCCCGAGGCTAGCTCTTGTTTGTTTTAGTCATCAAAACAGTTAAGTAGAAAATTCCCACATTACTTGGCACAGTCAAACCACATTAGACCTTCTCTTGGTATAAATCAAAGGGAAGCAGCTGTGATGATGGCCTGAATAATAATATGATTCAATTACAATATGGTTCAACTGTATAAATATTGATACAATACAATCATCAAGCATACTGGATGTTAGAGAAAAAAATGTGTCCATGTTTCGGGATAGAAATGGGGGAATTTATATAACCCAAAGAGCTTGGATTTTGTCAAGATGTCAGCACTTCACTTTGGATGATCATTCTTAACACCATTAAAAATAAAAGTCCAATTAAGACACATACAAATGCCTTCTAGATGCCCTCATTGCCCTCATTATTGCACTTCAGCTACATTTATACACTGTATCCTTGACAAAGCTCTGTTAAGTATTCTGTCGCTTTCTTCTGTCTTTTTTCTTGATTTACCACAGTTTCTTGTGCAATTGAGGGGACCACAGGAGACCTGTCAGAGTAGAAAGGAAAAAGCAAAAGAAAGTGAGAGAAAGAGAGAGGGAGAGAGATGGCAGTGATTGAAAAGCAGAAGAGTAAGTGGAGACCTGATTCTGCCGGCGCCCAAAAAAAAAAAAAAAAAGCACATGTGGGGGTGTCACTTTCTCATCCTCTCTTCAAATGCTCTTTGGAGAAAGTTTGTCAAACTAGATCAGGGGTGTTTGAAACTTGTTTATAAAGGCGTCAGTGAAGGAAGGAGGAGGAGGAATGTCGTACACCTAAGGCGTCTGAGATGCCTTCAATCAGCCCGACTGGGTGGTACAGCTTTTTTCCCTCTTCTCTTCTTCAGAGTTGTAGCGAACGCTGTAAGATGCCATGTTTTTTGACACTTCGCTCTTGAAAGGATGAGAGGGAAAAAGGGGGGGTAGTTTTGTGGGGAGCGGGTATGAGAGAAGGAATGTGAGGAGAAGACGGAAACAGTTGCTTTTTCTGCTCTCAAAACCGACGAGGGGTCAAGGCCTTTTTCCTCAGGGGGATGTGTTCACAAATCGTCTGCTAACCGTTTGGGCTCCACAAAGCAAGGTTGCGTTTGTGCATCTCCCTCGTCTTGCCTGAGACGTACAATGTCCTGGTGTGTCTTTTATCCTCAGTAAACACAGATGCTCTACGATAGTCAGTATGCAGCGTTCTGCTATCTACTGAGGAGTAGCGAGATGCCATTTCCACACTCTGACAAGAAGTCAATTTACTCTAGTTTGTCCAGATAATGAGGTTGGATAAAAACTTTGGCTAAAATTGAATCTCTGAAATGTGAAAAAAATTACTTTCATAGTTTTATGGTAGGGTTGGAGGGTAGCACCAAGTAAACAGATTATTACTTGAAATTGCTAATATGACTACATGAAGTACATAAGAATCAACGACAGAGCACAGAAATACTACAAATAGTAACTTTATTATTATGGACCACTGTTGGTCCCTTGTGTCTCCCAGCCTGAAGCATCATCTTGAAAGCCAAATGATAGAACTAGTCCCCTTTAAACTACTAAGGCTCACTAGCTTGCTCTTTTTTAGCTTTGAAAAACGTTCAGATAAGACAGGCTATGGCCCTCTAAATCACAGGCTGAGAGCTCAAGTCCCGTCCCAGAGGATCCTTAGATTAGAGAGACTGCATCATTATGGCAACGGAAAGCAAAGGGGCCTGATCCCCAAGTCAGGGGCTTGTGACCATTAGAGTGTGACTGCTTGACACTAACACATTCATCTACCACGCTGAGCTTGTTGCCAGCAATCTCTCAGGTCAGGTACCAAGGGGTTAGTTTGAAGACAGCATGCACACACGCACACACAAACTTTCAAAGAAAGATGGGATGCTTTAATCAGCCTGTCAGTATCTCTTTCTGTAATCACACGACTCGGGCCTATGCCTGAGCCTGACTCATCAGTCGCCATTTAATTGAATTTCAAAACCCAGCCCTTATAACGCTCAGCACTGCTAAGGGTGTGCTGAAGGATTAGCAGGACATTTGTGCTCCTGCGAGACATTTTCCACAACTCACCCATGAGCAAACACACTGTATAAGCTAAGTGACTAAAGGCAATGCCAGCTTGCGGTGAAGTTTCTCAGCTGCCACTCATTGTTCCATAGGAAAAGAGCAGTCAGCATTCTTATCAATACAGTCAGTAGCTTAGCAGGAGGATGAGCTCGGTGTGAAAGCTGAGATGTTCGTTAAGCTGTCGCCAGCTTAATGACATGTGGCATGTATAACGCTTTAAACCTGGGTAAATTTTCAACTAGGCTTTGGGGATTAAAGGGAAGTGATGTCACTGTGATTTTTCTAGACTGGGTCTAGACAGCCACGCAATAGCAGGGTTGGGCAAGGCTTCCATGGTACTGCAGGAAAGCTTAATGTGGCTATTGAGGATGATATGGTTGAGGTTTGATTGGGGACTTGAGTCACTTCTATAGGGAAATAATGTGTCTGTGTTTTTGTGTGTTTCTGTGTGTGGGTGCGTGGTCACAGCTGTATCCTGTTGGGTTCACAGTTCCTGAAATCCACCTAATAATCTTTTAATTGCTAATGGTGACTCAAAACACATGATCAGTGGGGGCATCTTAAAATTATAAAAATGAAAGGAAAGAGGGAGTTTACAATGGCACGTCATAAACCACAGACCTATTATAATTCCCCTTTTACAGGGCAGTTGGTATAGTCAAAGGGTAATTCCCAGAACCTTACAATGGGAATCAGCAATGGGACAATGCACAGAGTTCAAGAGAAGGTTCTGTATAACGGGCAGAAAAAAATGCCCTGGAACCAAAGCCTCCTGCTAAACAGTATAAACAAGACTAAGAGTCTACAGCTATGCTAATGAAAAAACACAAATGGCAACCTCATGGTGGCGCTAGAGGAAAAGTCAGGGGATCACTGAAGTCAGTAGGATACATTGTCTGTGAATCTGTACCAAATTCTGTGCCGATCCATCCTAGCCTGAAAACCAGACAAATCTGCAAGCTCATGTTTTATTTGCTCTGGCAGATGTGTCTGGCCCCTCTCCCATTCAAACTGATTTCCTTGGTACTGGGAGGCAATCACAACCGTTTATCCAGTATGAAGCGTGTTTAATACGATGACTGAGAGAGGAGCGCTGTTGAAGCATCTTTGTAAATATCCAAGATGGCACTGCCGATATGGAGCGCTCAACGGCCGCTACAGCAACAGTATTAAACAGACTGGACGGTAAATTTTCTCTAAAAGAAGAACAAACAACTGCACTTAAACTTCATATTGATATTTTTTATTCTTTATTATCGGGTTGCCCCGATAAGTCTCTAAAGACTCTTCAGCTGATCCAGAATGCGGCTGCACGTGTACTGACAGGAACTAGCAAAAGAGAACATATTTCTCCGATATTAGCTTCTCTGCACTGGCTCCCTGTGAAATCTAGAATAGAATTTAAGGTCGTCCTCCTCACTTACAAAGCTCTTATTGGTCAGGCACCATCATATCTTAAAGAGCTGATAGTACCGTATTACCCCACTAGAGCACTACGCTCACAGAATGCAGGGTTACTTGTGGTACCTAAAGTTTCTAAAAGTAGAATGGGAGCCAGAGCCTTTAGTTATCAAGCTCCTCTTCTGTGGAATCAGCTCCCAATTTGGGTTCGGGAGGCAGACACCCTCTCTTCGTTTAAGAGTATGCTAAAAACGTTCCTTTTTGATAAAGCCTATAGTTAGGGCTGGCTCAGGTGAGTCCTGAACCAGCCCTTAGTTATGCTGTTATAGGCTTAAGACTGCTGGGGGACTTCCTAGGACGCACTGAGCTTCTCTCTCCTCCTCTCCCTCTCTATCTGTACGCATTCCTATCCCACTAATACAGGCTACCAACTCCATTTCTTCCTGGTAGTCCTTGTGCTTTCTGTGTTTTTTCGCCTTCTCACTTTCTGCAGGTATTTCTGCCTCTGGAGCTGTAGAGTCTGGATCTGTGATTGCCGGCCGTCTACTGCCCCCATGTTCCTGCTCCACACTCACTGCTGCAGTTGTTCTTATTATTAGTCTGATTTGTTGTCTCTCCTCCTGTTCTGTCTCCCCTCTCCCCCTCTCTCCTCCCCTTTCAACCCAACTCGGTCGATGCAGATGGCCGCCCACCCAGAGCCTGGTTCTGCTCGAGGTTTCTACCTGTTAAAAGGGAGTTTTTCCTCGCCACTGTCGCCAAGTGCTTGCTCATGGTGGGAACTGTTGGGTCTCTGTAAATAATATTTTAAAGAGTATGGTCTAGACCTACTCTATGTGAAAGCGTCTTGAGATAACTTTTGTTATGATTTGGCGCTATACAAATAAAATTGACTTGACTTGACTAAGACATGTATGTTTGCTGTACCGTCCGACAGGACAGGATTTCTCTGATCTGATTGGTTGTCTCCACCCATTGAAAATCGGTAATGAACTGAGAGGTTTAGTTTGCCGATGCCAGGCTACATCCATCCATTAGATTTTGAGAGATTTCAATCAGGACCAAAGGAGAAGATCAACAGACAACTGACACTGCCTTCCCTTTAGCCATGCCGCTAAAAAGCATAAGCACAGTCTGTTGGCAGTGACCTCTATAGACCTTGGAAGAATGGAAGGTAAGGTCAGGGCATACACTACACACTATATCTTTTATTAGTCTCTGTCTTTCAACGCATGGATACACTTTTCTTTCTTTTTCACTCACATTTTCCCTACAGCTTTATTTCTATTCTATATGCAAATAAACCATTCTGGGCGGTGCAGTGGTGCAGTTTTTAGTCTCACAGCAAGAAGGTTTGAACCCGCTGGCTGGTTGGTGCCTCTCTGTGTGGAGTTTGCATGTTCTTCCTGCGCTGGCATGCGTTCTCTCCGGGTACTCTGGCTTCCTCCCACAGTCCAAAGACATGCAGGTTAAGTGGTGACTGAATTGACTCTAAATTGCCCATAGGTGTGAATGTGAGCATGAATAGTAGTCTGTCTTAATGTGTCAGCCATGTGATTGACTGGCGCCCAGTCCAGGTACAGCAGGGCTGTCAACTTCTGTTTGGTCTGTTGATCGGTTGGTACATATGTTCTTGTTCAACCAAATTCTCGTTGCTCAGACGATTGCTGGTGTTACTTTCATAAGGAGAAAAGCACCTTGTAATCCATTATTTTCAGGGGTGGGAGGGACATACAGTGTTTCCCATACATTTCATTTTATTTTATTTTTTATACTATTTAAAATGGATAAGATCTCATGTCATTGGCAGCGCGTTGATTTGTTCAGCCCCTCCTCGCCCTGTTCTCTTTCTCTGACAACGGACCTGTTTGTGAATAAAAACCTCCTCTCCGCGCACTCACCCGCGTCGCCAGGTCATTTTGTTGGGGCTTAAGCCCCGAATGTTTTGAGTGTAGCCCTCGAATATAATTTTTAATGTAAGCCTACAGCCAGATTGACAGCTTCCCTGCTAACCTCTCCCCCTGCTTTCACTCTCTGCCACTCCGTCTCTCATTCACTCAACCACACACTGCCCTATTCTTTAAAGGAGTAACTGCACTCTTAAACAGGGGGCATGATATCAAGCTAAAGCAGGAACAGTAGAGGCGAAATGGCAGAGTGTACAGCTCCAGGGGGAACCTGCGTGCACTATGTGAACTGCTTCCCATATTGAGAGCATTGCGGTCTCAGTGGATATGACAGGCCAGTTCAGTTTCCTACAGCATCTTTCTTGAAAATGTCTGCTTTTATTCAATCCACCTACATACAAACTAAATCTGAAAGGTATTTTGTCCACCAGATATACTACTTACATACAAGGGGGTGGGGGTTAAATAACTACAATGACCCAACAGTATAATGCAATCAAGTATAAACTCATTTTTAATTACAGCCTCAAAAATGACTGTTGGGTTGAATAAACAACCCTCTGACTCAATGTTAACATAACCAAGTTACTCTGTGTATATCAAAGTAAAGTTGGTGTCAAGGCTTAATACGTTCTTCTGAGAGGTGATAAATTTATATTCCCACCACACACAGCTGTATGTAGCCAGTCAACAAGTCTGAAGACAGGATCAAACAGCATGGGACGTTGCTTTAATGTTTTCATATTGGTGTTGCTATATTCAATATCAACCCACAGGTAGACTGACTGGGTGGATGTGTATGGGGGAGTGTGTGTGTCCACGCATGTGAATCTTCTTTTAGCAGTCACAAACAGATCTTTGTTATGTCAGGTCAAGAAGCAATTCTTGTCCATCATGTCTCTGTGTGTTTCTTCCTTTGCCTTTCTTTCTGCCCTTTCTCCCTCCATTCTCTGCCTTCTCCCAGTGAAGCCGATCTAACTGACTGGAGCGCTTTCCCCGAGCAGACATGAAAAGCCACGGCTATTACAGCTAAGTCATGCTCAGTTTTATATTTAACAGTCCGGTTAAAGGCGGATGGTGGGGGGAATGAGTGGTGATTCGGGAGAGGGTTGGGAGGGGCAGAGGGGACTTCAAAGCATGCTTTCAGAATGGGATTTTCAGCTTAAATCCACATAAGGAAAAAACTGTCATCACTGGGAGCCGGCATTATTTTTGTCTTCTAAAGGGAACGCTCGCCTCGGTCATTTTAACAATACAAACTATGCACAAAGATGTATGTACACGGCTGTGTGGGCGTCTAATGCCATAAAGCAGTCAAGGAAGCTTTAACCTCTGTACTGTATGTGTTCAACACTTGCTTCTATACAAATGCTGAGCATACTGAATAGTGAGTAGCAAGGATTTAGGCTTACTGGAATGGATATACTATACTGTTAAGGGCAGTCTCTGAAATATCATGCACTGCCTTTGGTATACAGGGAGACTGCGTCAGAATTATGATATTTATCACTCACAGAAGCTTTCAGGTACTGTTGGGGTTTGCTAAGGGCTCTTACTGTGGTGCATACCTCCTTGCTCTGTACAAGCAGTGGGCCCTGATCATCGGCCACGGTGCTGTTCCTCCCAAAACTTGACTTAAAAATCTACAGAGATAAAGAGAAGCAAGATTAGTCAACTGAAAAGTTCAGGGGCAGCACTTTTGTCTATATAAAAATAAATAAACAACAAGGGGAACCCTTAACAACTTACCGGAGACAAGGGAATGGGCTTCTCTCGCAAATACCTGGGGTTTTCAATCTGAAAGAGTAAAATGAAGAACTTTAGACCTCTCTTTCTCTTCTTCTTCTCCTAACAAAGTCTTACTACTACCAGAATCTAACCTCCGCCCTGAATTTGTCATAAACAATGTGGGTAGCACATCAAAAGCCCGGTGCTGTAGCTAGAGTCTCTTCCGTCAACTCTTGTCTGTTTAGAAAGACAGAATGCATCAGGCTACTTCAAGGCATTGTGTGTGTGGCCGGCTCTGTTTCCGCTCTCAGCCCCTCTTTGCTGTCCCGACACAGTCCTTTTGTCAACACCCAGGACCACTAATCTGTAAGCTATCCCCGGTCCGTTTACCTTCAGATGGAGACAAATGTCTATACATCCTTGCCAAACACTGACACAGCATGTTCTTTGATTATAATATGAAACACAAGAGACGGAAAAAAAGAGTGAGATGCTAAACTACCTGAACGTGTGAGGGTAACAGTCCAAGTGACTCTGCAGCATTACATCAATACAGCTCACTAACTGTGACACAAACTGTACATAAAAAAAAAAAATAAAAAATCTGTGTGTTGACAACTTGCTATTTTTCTGACGTCTGTTCATGACCCCATTATTTTCTTGTGAACTCATACAATCATACAGCATTTCTCTCTCATGCACTGGGGCTGTCTGTAGGGGCTGCCAACAAGCAGCAAGATCACGGTCTTTAAAAGCAGTAGAGCTGACTTTGGAGATGACAGCAATGACGCCCAGTAAACAGTTCGGTTGCTAATCTCTTCAACATGGGGATGAAGGAGGAGAAGAAGGAGGAAGAGTTGGAGGAGGAGGGAGACGAAGTGCAGGGGGAGTAGGGTAGTGTGAGACTCATTCACTCTTAAATAAAAAAAAAGTATATAATGTTGTGAGGTGGTGCAACCCACACAAAGCTAACCCAGAATGAATGGGAGATGAGAAAACAGGACCTGAGAGAACCTCAGAGCTTAGGACAAAAATAGTTACAGCTACTGTACAAGGATAAAGTCTCAATTTTTTTTTTCAGGGTGAGCCAGTGACAGGTGAACTAGATGAAAGTAGCTCTGCCTCTTGACTAAGTCTGTGTGATGCAGATCAAAACAGGTCAGGCATTTTGTTAGCTGACATTATGTAAGCCCTCAACAAAAGGAGACATCCAGCTTAACTACAATCAGATTTATTATAAACTGTAATACATGCACACACAGGGAGACACATGCACAAGAACAGACTCACTCAATATAGTCAGCCGAAAGCAGCATCAATGGTGCGTGCCACGATGTGTGATGAATTGCTATTTAAATTTGGCACTGGCTAAAAAAAAAATCCATATTTACCAAGTGATGAATCAATCAATATCCTTTTAAACTAGTGCCCAGGCTGAAAACAAGAATGGGATTTCTTTTTATACCCCCAGACAGCCAGTCATCAGATTTGATTGAGCACGGCCCACAGGGCAAGGAAGACATGTAGACCAAATACTGTGGTGTAATGCTGGCACAGTGCGATACTAAACTTGGACTCGGTGCACATATACGCCTGTGTGCACACTCTTTGCTGCGTGCCCACACACATGCTCCTGTGTGCACATGTTTGTCCAGCCTCACAGCTGGCACAGCGTCCTGTGTCATTGGAACCTGACGTGGATGGATGGACGGATGCAGAAGAGGAACAACACTCCACATCACAAGGCCTGGCTCTCCAGCCAAACAAACACACGGTGATTGATGGCTTCCTAGTTTCGGACTAACATTGAGCAAGTCGTCAGCACACCCACCTAACCACAGACAATGGATGGCCAAGTGGCAGGGACTGCCATTGAATTCTGTATTGTATGAAAACATAGGCTTAGTTAATGCAATTTTCTCCCATTTGCATGCTTTTTCTTCACTGGCAGGTCAGTGTATGCTGCACCTAACTCTAATGTAACACTCATCTCCCATTAGAGATAAAACTTGTTAAAAGATGAAACAAATGAAACAGATGGTGGTCCAGCTGACTCAGGTTTTGTGCCTCTAAAATGAACTCCTATCTGAGACTAAAGCAATCTGGTGTCTACTGTCCAGTATGACCACCATGCTGACTACACCGACTTTATTACATTACAGGTGAAATTAAAAAACTGATATGGACTGCTTTAGAACATCTAAAGGAAAGCTTAAGATGTTCTAGATAGTGTGACGCTTGGCTGTGCTGAAATTCGTGGGAGCTGGGCGCTTTGAAGCAGTGCATCTATAAAACTTCTGTAAACTTGAAGGGGGTTTGTGTGTGAAAGAACATCTGTTGATTTGAAAGATGCAGGCTTGGGGGAGCATTGCCAAGCAATGCCTCTTATCAGCGTCTCAACACAGAGGAGTGCAGAGCGGAGCAGTGCACGGCTTCACGTCTGCTGATAGATACCTCAGATTACCCTAGGAACGAAAGAGAGAGGGAGAGTCAGAGGAAGATAGATGGACAGACGGAGGGACTGCCAGTGAGCGAAAGATAGGATGTTAGAACAGAAAGAAACAGAGGAAGAAAAGAAAAAAAACAGAAAGAGAGGGGCTGTAGAAAACATCACTGTGTGAGTAATGTGGGTGAAAGGACAGAGGGGACAAGCAAATGAAAAAGAAAAAAGAGAGACTCTGGGTCATGCAGGTGAGGAGATAGGGAATAAATAAGGGAATAAAAGACATGAGGACAGAGTGCTTATCAAGCCCTGGCCTGGTGCACTCAAGACAGAGAAGATAAGGGAGGTACACACATCTTCAATTGCTCAGTTTATAAAACCCTTCTCCCACTCTTCGTCTTACTCTCACATCCTACAATAGCAGTGACCTGCCTCAAGGAAGTGGTTTCAAGAGGACATAGGTGAAAGGGGTTTTATACCCTTTGTTCAGTAGCGTGTAAGCAATGCGGCCAACTCAGCATCATTGCCCTATTGATTTAGATCTACTCGTGAGCTCAGGCATTTCACTGTCACTGCAGATGAGCTGCAGCATGTTGACAGCTGCATGTAACCAAGAAGCTCAAGGCATGCCCCTGGACTCACCCCGAGGTTCCAGCTGTTGAGACGAGCCTCCAGGTCACTGTCATCGGGAGTCATATCTGCCTTCAGCCTCACATCCAACTGAGGAGGGAAAAAGGGGAATGATAGAGCACATAAACAGCAGAAAGAAAAAATGGGGAATTAATGGAATTAAGCGTGGTGGGGGACTGGTGGTGGCGGTTATAAATTAAAGAAGGGAATTTAAATGATTTCTTTGATTGGCAGTTTGGCCTGAGGAAGCAAACAGCAGACAGTGATGGAGGTTATCAATTTGACACAACATAATTCCTCTCTTGACAACAACAAAAGGGTTATTTAAAAGCTTACAGACATACAGTACACCCACATGTGTTCTCCTCCCATACTAACAGCACTCTACTCCCTCGTTATCTCCATTTCTCCACCCTTTGCTCCCTCACTCTCCTCCCTCTCACATACAGCGCTCCAGATGTTTGGCAGTTCCACATCATTTCCGTCATGCAGTAAATTCCACAAGAGGGGCATATGCAGTTAAACTGCCTGTCATTCTTATTTTCCCCAGCCTTTTGTTACAACGGGCCTCCGGATTTGTTTTATACTGTATAATTCAAATGCTTCCAGGGGTTCTGTTGATACAAGATCAGTTTACTCAAGTCCAGGTTGGGCAGCAAGGTTGAAATAGGGGAAATATCTAATAAAGTTGAGAGAACGATAGGGAAAGGAGAGATGTTGTTGAATTTGATTAAGATCTGGTGGAGTGTGGACGTTGGGTGTACCTCGGAAGAACTGCACTGACACAGAGAAATTGCTGAATGGAATGGCTCAGGATTAAATGCTCTTTCTGATTAAAAAGGCATTAAGGTCCCAGAGCCTCACCCTCGAACAAACAGAGTAAATGTTTCATTTCAATATCTAGGAATGCTGAGCATGCGGGTCACTGGCTGTTCAAAGCAGTGCAGTCTCTGTATAGTGCCAGGAATTCAACGCATTGTGTTTAACACTGATAGGTATGAATGGCCTCAAATGGTTTTGGCCACAGATATACTACCAGTTGTGCCAATGAACCATATATTGGCTTGTACCATGAACACATGATGGTCTGATGAGAACAACACATTAAAGACTTCAATGAGCTTCTTATGTGATCCTACATGAACACACCACATACCAGAAAATTTATTGTGATCATAACCTTTAGATGCATTTTGGTTGCTTGAACCAACAAATCATGAGTTCAGGGAATTTCCTTCGACTTCATGGGGAAATGAGTTTAGGAATTTCCAAATTGGTCCATAATAAAGATGAAAGCAAAACACTGTGGGTACTATTTGTATTGGCACCACCAGGTTTGCTGTTAATATTTCAATGTGTCATCAGAACAACCTATAAATCTGAAAACTGTACTTGATGAATCTTAAGACAAGTATGCCAGGGAAGTCCAGAGGTGTTGTTGATAGTCTGGAATATTGTGAAGAACTAACCATCCTGGCATCATGCCTGGGTGACTGTTTGAGTGGACTGGAGGACATGGGTTGTGATGGGGTCTTTTCTTCATACAGCCTTCTCCTGGAAGAGAGAACGTGAGAAACAAACAGTAAGAAAAGTGTGAGAGGTAACCTAAAGTATGTGTGTGCGCGCATGTCTCTGGAGTCTGCTCTTGTCCCTCTGTTTGCATATGAATGTGCCTGCGTAGGCAGCCTGCCTCGCTATTTACACAGATCAACATCTGGCATTGGTTGCATGGTTTGTGGTCTGCATTTCATCCCATCTGAACAATAAACGTCTCTGCTATACATCAGTTTGTTTCCATGGATAGCCCACAGAGCACCAGTCTATGGCTTGTACAATCCTTTTATAATCATACACCTCAATCATTGTCTCTCATCATGTCCATCATGGTTTAAACAATGAGCTTAACAGGGAAACTGCTTATATTCATTGGCACACATGCACTCACAAACACTCACACTTCACTCACTGACTGACTCATTCTCACTACGCTCTCTCTCTCTTACACACACACACACACACACACACACACACACACACACACACACACACACACACACACACACACACACACACACAAAGCTCACTATCTCATTAAGCAGAGGCACATGAGGCACTAATGGCGCACTAATGGCCCACTAATGCTAATTGAATGAAGATGTTAGAGAATATGGTAAGATGTAGGACAATAATGAAGAAAAAAAAATTGCTGTCATCTAATGAAGACATCAAATTGCATTCTAGGGGGCACTGTTTCACACTCTTAACTTGGAGCCTATGGGTGTTCTTTTCCTCCCATGTAATTTTTTAAGCATTCCTGGCATTGAGAATTTTGAACCCCATTTGTCACAGGCAGTGTTATCGCATGTAGGAAAGAATCGCTGTGAGGTTTCTGGAAAGACTGCTGAATATAGAACAGGAGGGATATCTGTACAAGCAGAGCCATTTTTGTAATTTGTAACTTTTACCTCAAATCCCCTAACTTGACGAACATCCATACAACACCACCAATATGAATACTTCTTGCAACTCTGTTGACTGAGTAAATATTATTACAGTTTGTGTTTATATAGGTATTCCATCTCAAAGCTATTTCACAGCACTAACTAAAGAATAGAAGGCTGGCTCAATTATTACCATGTTCCTGAAATGTGTGTTTTTTTTTTTATAAAATTGTAATTGTTGGCTGTAATGGCTGTAGGTACTGATTGAAGACCTACAGTTATATTTATTATCTATTTATTGTTATATTTAACTGCATGGACAGTGATGTCCATCAGTTAATATGTAGTATTCATTTGCTTGGTATATTATTTTGATAAAAGGACTTCTAATAATGGACTACCACTGTGTGATTTTACCTTAACTTGTTGTAAAAGCTTTAAAATTACACTCAGATTGTTCATATCTAGGTATATTATTTGCATATAAGAATTAAAAAAAATGTTTTTCTTGCTGATTTTCTTTATAGCATTTGTGACTGTTTTAATTAGTGTGTCAGTGATCACTTATTTGTCGTGATGTGATGTTGTACATATGTATTTTGTTCCCAGGGCTCTCTTGTAAAAGAGACTCTCATCTCTATGTAACATCCTGATTAAAAGGAAGCTAATTAAACTAAACCAATCCCTATCTTTCATGCATAATAAAGTATTTAAATGCTCATGTCTAAAATTTTTTATTAGATAAGATTCTGGGGATGGCACTGGACAGTTATGAGGACATCAAATATGATAACACAGGTCCTAGATACTATCTCTTCAAAATCACCAAAGTTTTAGATGTTCAGGAGGAACACTGCAGTGAGAGCCAGGCTCTTACCGAGCCAGACTGTTTTTTTCCTAATATGTAATAATTACATTGTGCTTCTGTACATGTACGGTTGGATTTCATGGAGTGGTGTAATGTTCATTTACATATCAGGAAGTCTCTCAGTGACATGCCATGTGTTGTAAATAATGTGTTATCAATATATGAATTGACCTGAGCACCATCAAAGTGCTGATGCACATCTGCCCCATTGGCAAGGATATATACAGTATGAGGGACACATGTCCTTAAATAACTACAATTACAAAAAAAAAAACTATCAAAAGGAAAAGACAAACAATGATTGCAATAATACAGTCAGGGATTCAGTAATGTTTCACAAATTTAAAATTAATTATGATGATGAAAATTTCAAATAAAACCAAGCTGCTTTCATGGACTCACTCACTCCTTCTCTCTCACATACTGGTTTGTCTTTGCATGTGCGTGCGCTCTCACACACACACACACACACACACACACACACACACACACACACACACACACACGCGCGCAGCTCAGAAACTTGGATAAGGGGGCCAAGCTTTGCAATCTTGGGCCTCTAAGTCAACAGGTGGATGAGGATAATTGAATCAGATGTGTCTGGAGTCTGAGGCCCAGAGATCAAAGCAGTGGCAAGTCAGGCCAGAGCTACACACACACCCACATGCACACGCGCATACACATAGAAGAAAATGAGAACACCATGTAGAGCCTCAGAAGCTGCAGCTTGGCTGATTAAAGCAGCCTGACATCCATACCCCAGCCTGACCCCCAGGTGCAGAGGCAGTGGGCCTGGGTCTCAGCCCCGGGCACCCTCAGGAAAGAAGTCTGACCTTGGGACACAAACATCCTTCTGCCCCTGCACCCTCTACCATAACGCAACACCACCTGGAGGCAAGATCAGTGGAAACACTGGCCTGTGAGTGAGATACGTGAGGAGTTTACCCCAGCATCAATGTTATTGTCGCACTTAACCAGAAACAAAAAGTAGAGGAGGGAGAGGGGAAAGGGGGTTTAAAAGTTTTCATATGTGGAAGGAAACCACACAGATGGAGGACAGCAGTCCGAGAAAGAGACAATAAGGCCGCAAAGAGAGGATGCAGAAAATGGAGAGTAGTCACATACAAAGAGATTGCCAATACTACTAACTATTAACTTTAGTGGTGAACTTGACACTTGCAGTGCCGATTACCAAGTTAACATGTCAAAATCCACCCACACCCACCATTTCTCCCTTAAGTCTTTATCATGATCTGTCCACTTTTACCACAAGGTGACATATAAGAAGATGGAGTGGACATGTAGGCTAATCACCAAAGCTTTTTTGTATGATCTCTTGACCCTCACTGACTCACTTGCTTTCCCATAGCATTCCTCTGCCTGAATTAGTGCTATAGACAAAGCAGTGGCTCCATCTTGTGGCTAAACTGGGAACAGCACAGGAATAGCAGAATGCATGGTGGAATTCGACCAGGGCATTTTGGACAGACAGACAGACGTTTTTACTTCTATACTTGTGAGGACATTCATTGACATAATGCATTGCCTAACCTTAACCCAATCGTAACTTTGACCGTCAAAAAGCAGTCGCTACCTGTGGGGACCTCAATTTTCTCAAAGTCCCCATGGCTTAGTGTGCAGTCAGGTTATAGTCCCCATTGGGATATACGAACAAGACACACACACTACAGCATATCCACTTCTGTGTGAAACACAAGTAACATCTCAAAGCATCACAAAATTATCCCAGCTTTGCCTTTAGATGTTGAAACTTGAATTGGACCCAACAGTTTCACAAGCTAAAAGAAGCCCTGCCCATCACCTGACTAATGGCGAGTGAGACAGAGATCAAACGTTGCCACATCATAGCGAGGGAGTCAGATGAGTTCCTTCCATTTAATCTTATCTAAATGAGAGAGACACATAAAAGGACTCTTGGCCAGGCTAATTTTCTCCATCAGGATGTTAGCCTGTGATCTCAGCGTCTTTCATGGTCTTATCCCAATCAGACACTATGGTACTCAGCAGTCTGCTGCCCACAAAACCTCTCTATCCACACCCTCTATAACAGAGGGGAGGAAGGGCTGTGCCTTACTGAAGGTAGCCACACTGTTTCAAATCATTTATGTAAATTATAGAGATGCAGATGTAGCCTTTTGCTCACATAAACTGTGAAAACAAAATCTATCACCTTATGTTGAATTTAATTAACTTATTTAAACAAATTCATGAAATATAAGAACCACCAACAACCTAAACACTGTAATAGTGTCCATTAACTTCACACTCAAGGAGAAAGCCATTTAAGTATGCTGGCATTTTAAATGTGCTTTATTTAGTCATTTTGCAGTGTAAAGGTAGAAACTCGAAACACAGAATTAAAATATGTTCTGCTAGTATGACATAATGCAATAATTAAAGTGTGACAAATAAAAAAAAGAAAGGTCCTAATGATTTTCTAAGAATCAAATATTCTACAACCCCCTGGCAGTGCATTAAATATAGCAGCAGAAGGCCTGTACCCTTTCTTACAGTGCCCTGGTGGATAAGTTTTCTTTTTATTATGCTAATGAGCATATCAAGCTACTGGGCTCTGATTCGCCTTTCCTTGTTAATTGGAAAACCCTAAGCCATTACTAACATCACTTTGTCAAGCTCCTGAAATGCCTGGAGTCAGTGGAAATATCCCAGAGCAAAAGACAATGACTGATTATTTAGCGAGGCATGTTGAAAGAGTTCACGTGTGTGTGTGTGTGTGTGTGTGTACATGTTTATATGCACAAGCAGCAAAATAATTTTCAGTTGAGCTGTTTTAATTTCTAAATCCAAAAAACATATATTTATATTTCAGGTATCAAGCTGATGTTCATTTAAGAACTTAAATCAAAAAGTTTAAGAAACAAAGAAAAATGTAATGAGGTACCAGCCTTATTCTCCACTTCTCTCTCTCCTCTGTGGGGGTTAGACCTCAGGTTCAACAACTGGGAAAGTTTAAAGAGGAGAATAACAGAAAGATGGCTAGAGAATACGAGAGGTTCCTCATCCTCTCATGCTGTTTTGAAGTGCATCTCTTTGAAAAGTCAGAATGGACAGCTCATGCAGACTGATGCAAGAACTTGGCAATGTCTTTGGCTTTTCAGATAGTGTTGCTGAGCAAATACGGGCGATCGGTCACGAAAGTTGTGTGTATCCAGCTTCACAACTAAGTTCAATGTTTTCAGTCTGATAAGAGAACTGTATTTCTGCAGGAACACAATACTAGAATTCCCATATTTGACTTTTGTCTGTAAAATAACGCATTTGAAAAGAGGACTGCCAGAACATCTCACTGCCATTTTGATAAGCAACTATGAGCTCTTCAAGGGACAAATGAGAGTATGTTATTCTTCCACTTAGGAAAGTTATATTGCAAATATGCTGTACATGGAAATCAGTTTCAGAAGTTCCTCACAAAATTAAATGAGGAAGCAGCTCAATGCAAACAGTGGTGTAAAGCACCAAACACACTATTGAGAAAATATGGAATTTCTGACTGATAAACATTTTTTAAACACTCTGTCTAACCAATCAACAGTAATAGTACACTTGCAGCAGCAGCTCTAAACTCCAGAAAAAAAAACAAAGCATACAAACAGAAAAGTTTAAGTTAATATCAGATTAATAATTGGTGAGGACAGATAAAATAAAATCCTTTTCCATCAACAGACGTGTGTCTACTCAAGGCATGTTGGACCTGCGTTGGACCCATTCATATGAGACAGATAAGTAGTCACCCTGCTTCAGTTAGAAGGGAATCCAGTCTGCAGTGGAGTTCCATACACCTAAATGATAAATCTGAGAATTACACTGAGTTACAGTGAATAATCATCAGATATCGCCTCTCTGTCTATATGCTCTCTTTTCAGTTGGTCGAGTTGATTAAGTGACTTTTAATAGTGTTATCATTGATTTAATTTCCATTCATGGTAGCAACGCCAGTTCACGAAAGCCGAAAACCATGCACCAATGCATAATAATGATCAAATCTATAAAGCTGAGATCCTGACCATGTTAGCATGTATGTGTATGTATGAAAAAAAAAAGCCAGAGGATTAATTATCATTGCCATGTTTTATTTAGGTAAATCTTTAAAAAAGGTAAAACTATGTATATTTCACCGAGGTAATGAAGAGTTGAATAGTACCTGTGATGAGCTGCAGTATGTGTGGAACTGATTCTGTCCTTGAGCAGACCGACGGACAAACTGTCATCAATATATCCACCCAGCTCTCCTGTCACCCAGTCAGGCAGACCGGCATTGCTGTGCTCCACAGACTGACCAGTCAGTGGCTCATCAAAGTAGATGGACTACAAATAAAAATTCAGACAGGAGATGAAGATTGGCTTAATTAAGTCTATCAGCATATGCAATCCATTGTAATGATATTTGATGATTTGCAACTGCATTACTGGTTTAAAACCAGTAAATTGTGTCACTTCTACATGGCAACACAGGAATATTTATGACTCGATTCTTACCATGTAGGTAGGGAGTGTCTTGAGGCCACCATGCTCCGGTTTGCTGGTGAAGGGCCCTTCCAGGACCCCTCTTTTCAGCATTTGAAGGAGCAAACGGGCATACATGTTGCGGTTCTTACGACCTATCAGGCCTGAACCACATGTGGCTGGATCACACAGCTTCTTTATCCACAGAGCACATCGCTGGCGGTCTGAGTCCAACGCAGGAGAGAGGGACAGGGGAAATCATGATACAGCTAATTGAACACATTAAGGTACTAGAGTGTCATTAATTTGCTTAGCACAGTGTAAGAAAAGCACGAACAGAGCCTGCAAATGAGTGAACGGAGATTAAATGAACTCTCACCTGTCCTGATGGGGTGTTTAAGGACATACGGCTTCATGTCCAGTAGAAAACGGTCGAACTCGGTGTCCAGCCTGTCCCACGAGTCCTCCTGCTGGCTCATGGTGTCCTGAGCGGAGGGATAAATGGACACGGCGGTTAACTTTTGCTTTCAGCTGACCTGTTCAGCAACAGAGGGGAGATCCAGTCGTAACGAACGGGCAGGGTGACATCGGCACGCGTAACGAAAGCACGACGTGACAGCAGCCCGATCACTCGAACAAGCAGAGTCCACCAACTAGCTAGCTAACTTGACGACAGCGCAACCGAGGCTTCGGTAAACGGGCCGCAGCAGACCGCGGGCGTGCTGGCGGGCTGTCATCGTTCCCTGCGGACTTCAGCAACGGACCGACGACACGCTGCAAAGGGGCACGGCGTTCATGTATAGAGTGGAATAAGGAGTGAGAAAAAAGCGACTTACTCCGAGCGCTGAGTCCGCCGCTCAAAACGGTTCAAAACTTCAGCGCCGTCGCCCTACGCCACTTCCGCCTTCCGTGGCGACGCAGCGTCACCCTGTTGCCATAGCGACTGTGCATTGTTTCTTAAATTTTCTCCACTTTTTGGAGCTGTTTTGTGTGTTGTTTTAAAACACGATATTTAATAAGAATATACGCTGTTTTTTTTTACTCCCACCAGTGCAATATTGATTTAATGTGTGCTTTTAAATTTTCCCCGTTTAAACTAAAAATAGACTTCAACTCTCAGCTCGAGCAACATATAATGTAGGGGGAAAAAAGGTGAATATCTGAGATAGTTGCCACAAAGGGATGAAAAACTTGATTTGTTTTGATGCTATTGTATCAGTGTAAGCAAAACCTGCAATGTGGTTTAAATCCACACGATGGCGCTCAGCACCCTCTGTTTGCGGAGCGGTCAGCAGCATGGTGCCTCGGTTCTTTCGTTATTAAAACTCAAAATGTTAAAAATCCTCGCGCACACCGCCCAACAAAAACAACCGGACACCGTGCCCACTCTGCGTTAGCACTAGTGACCGTGCCTTTTCAGGTGTTTAGGTCCCTGTGACCAAACTCTGCAGTGTCACTGAACTGCGCGTTGAAAGTGAAGGGAAATATTCCCACGGCACGTGAAGGCGGACGTCGCCGACGTCACTTTGAATGAAAAAGAAGCGCTCAGCTGTTCGTCCCGGCAGAGGGGAGGCGTGCGGTCTGTGAGCAGCACCCGAGCAGGAACAGCACCACTTGTCAGGCGCTGCGAAGAGAGACCAGGACCTCGCTGAGATCGGTCGGGACAGCACCGAAGTTGTGGCTGTGTAGGGTTTTTTTTGTTTTGTTTTTGTTTGTTTTGCGCCGTTATGGCTGACCACCTTCTGCATTACAGTGATTCAGCTGGGGTCGGGAACAGATTCGCACGCAAAGGTGCTTTGCGGCAGAAAAATGTGCATGAAGTGAAAAACCACAAATTTACTGCAAGGTTTTTCAAACAGCCGACGTTCTGCAGCCATTGCACAGACTTCATATGGTAAGCAGCCCTTGTGCATACTTGTTTAAATTGCTGATGCATAAAGGAGGTTTTCATAGTTATGAAAAAGGAGCCATTTGTAATGTTTGTGTTTCAATAAGTTTAATATGTTCACATTAAGAGCCTGGATATAGCTTGCAGATACTTTATCCCTCAAACTGCATTGAGTTCCATTCCTAGAGCTTTAACAAGCACAATTTCAGAGTGCGCTCAGACTTTTAAAATATATAAAAAAGACAGCCAAATGCAAATTGGCCACATTTGGAAGAATGAAGCAGCCCACTAACACTTGTTTCTTTATTGCAGGGGATTTGGGAAACAAGGATTTCAATGCCAAGGTAAACAACTTGTTTGTGTATGTTGGTGCATCTGTTAGTGGCAGAGTCAGAGGCATAAGGATACCAGTGTAGCCTGACATCACCATTAGTCTTCTTGACCCAAGAGGCAGAAGCCCAGTGCAACACGTCTCCTGGAGAGATTATAGTGCCATGCTTCACACTGACAGAAAAGTTGAGTGCTGCTTGTTCACACAGTTTGTTTTCTTAAATGTCTTCACTCTGCCTTAACACCTTAAGTGGGCCCATTAGCAAATACTGCAGATCTAATCTTAAATGAAGCAAACAGAACAAAAAAATTCAAATTTTAAGTTTTATTTTCTTCAGAGGGTGCATCATTCTGCAAGAATGAAGAAAAGTAGGGTGAATATTTGCAGGATAGTTGCTTTGAAACAGATCAATTGGAATATTTACCTGTTACTTTGACACAAAGCACTCCTTGTTGGTTACCACTTGGTCCTGGAAGAAAAACCTTGTTTAGGCATTGTTTCTATGAAGGCTGATTGTTCAAACAAGCATTTAGAGACTTCAGTTTGAAATAGTGAATATACCTTTGAGGGTTCCTTACACCTTTAGGGGCAGCTGGTTGACTGGGTGCAAGACCTTTGACGCCCTTTGAGCTTACAGACATTGGAAGGGGAAATTCTGGAGAATAGCTGGATTCTGCAAGGCGATTCCTGGCTTGACGGTAGCCATTTCTGGACTGGACAATATAGCTTGGAGGAGGTGGGGGAGGAATGATTGGTTCACTCACTCTCTGGGAAACATCAACTTTTTGGGTGCTGATGTATGTTTTTTGTGGACGCCAAGAGAACTCATCACGTGGCCGGTTCACTCCTCCAGGGAAGCTAAAAGAGGGGCTTTCCATCCCAGATGGATAAACAGGATGGGCGCCAACATTAGTTGGATAACTGGGGAATGGGGATTCCTCTAATGTGGAGGCATAACCAGTTGAAGACCCCTTACTCATGTCTTTAGCTTGGCCATACCCTGCTGCAGTATTAGACACACCACTATAACGTTGAGAAGGCTGAGTATTCTCAGAGGGATATTTAAAGACTTCCTCATAGATAAGATGGGGACGTTCGGTCGAGTCACGTCCAGCTGCGTTGGAGGCAGTGTTAAAGTCAGCCACACCATAAACACTGCTAACTGGCTCAGGCCAAGATGGGACCAAATCTGGCTGTTGTTCCACTGAAGGCTTGTTGTAGCCTGTGTATACGGGGCCAGTCAGTTGGTTATTTGAAGCCTGCCAGTCACGCTGATCAAAAGTTGAAGAAAACACTTCCTCTTCTCCATCATCACCTAAGTTAAGCAAGTCAGCGACATATGGATATCCATACCCTGTCAGATTAACAATTAAGATGAGACATATATATACACACTTCATATTTCTGAGGGCTGATGTGGTAGTTGAGGATAAAGTCATTACCTTTCATACTTGGTAAACCAGCACTGCCATCAAATAGCAAAAAATTGCAGGCAACCCTGAAACAGAAAACAGTTAAAAAAAAAAATAAAAATCTGATTGCAGTCTCTCTGTTAAAAGGTAATTGAAACCAAATAAAGTGCTCCAAAACTCACAGCATGAATAAAACTCACCACAAAAAGAGTCCAAGAGCCATGGCTGTTACCCGAGACGCTATGGTTTGAGACAAGCAGCTCACTGGGTCTAACTCGACTGTTATAAATCCCTTTGTGTGTCTCTCATATCAGCACTCCAGGTCTTAACGAACACCATTAGCAACAGCTGCTCACAGAGCAATTACGGGCCAAACTGTTAACAGGTATGGCAGCTGGACACCAGCACCACCCATTGTTTCAGTGCGAAAGTCATCCATGTAAACATGCTCAATGTGTGTTTATACTGAAATACTTTCTGGTTTTGTTTATTTGAAGAACACTGAACACCTCTCTTTGAGCGTTTTGCACATCTAAAGAGTCAAAAGGCAATAGTAGATTTTCACTCAATGCCTCTACGTGGAGTCAGAGTGCCACATGTGCCCTGAAATCAACACCGTGTTTGCCACTGTCTTTGCCAGTGTAACATTTCTCTCTAGACATCTGATACCGTGACAGCCAAAGGGGAGAATGGCAATGGAAAGGGCGAGGAGTGAGGGAGACAAAGATGAAAACAGCAGGAAGAGTTAACAAGGGGATTACTGAGGTCAAATTAAAGTTAGATCATCAGTAAGGGCGCTTGTACACAAAATGGAAACAAAAAATGACTGCACTGCACTGATGATGAACTCACAACATAGGGACAATAGACCCATAATGCATCTATTTCGCCCCCACTTACCTACAGCAAAGTTACTGACATGTGTGTCTTCTCAGAGTGATGCTGCAGTGAAAATATCTGTGGCTTTAATTAACTCTCTGCCGAAATAGCGAAATAACCGTGTGTGCTACTGTACATCCATATGGACACGTACTGTATGCCTTTTATATGTTGTAACCCACGCTTTTACACCAGATTCAGAAAGTAACAGTTGTTCTGTCAGGCCTTAGGAGATGGGAATATGACTGGAAATGTTGTGCTCATGCGTACAGTCTGTTGTGCATATCTTCGTGTTTTCATTCATGGATAAAAGTGATTACATTGCATAGAGATTAAAATTCATGTGCTTTTTCTTTTTCTAAATGACAATGTATTTCAAATTCCACATTTTCAGATTAAATATATACACGTGTGCAGGGGCGGAACTGTCCATTTGTAGCACTGTTTGTCAGTGGCGCTTGACCATGAATACATAATGGACGTGGGGTGACAGATGCATGTTCTTGAATGTAGACGGTGCTTTTTCTTATACAGTAGAGTGTGCATAAGGAATGTATTTTCTTTTGTGAGAATCATATAGATAGATAGATAGATAGATAGATAGATAGATAGATTACTTTATTCATCCCCGAAGGGAAATTAGGTCATCGTAGCAGCCGGTATATTTAAATACAATAAAATACAGTACAACAATAGAATACAATACAATACAATACAATACAATGCAGTAGAATAAAATAGAATAAAATAAAATAAAATAGAATAAAATTAAATGTTCCAGTATATATATATACAGTGCAAGGAGACATTTAGTGCAGTTCTGTGGTGGTGACTCTGACAGAGGTAGATGAGTTGTAGAGTCTTAACAGAGGTAGATGAGTTGTAGAGTCTTAAATAGCGGGATAGTCCCCAGACGCCTTGACGTACAGACCTCTCTCTTTTCTTCATTGGATGGATGCATAATGGCTTTTGTAATTGTTGATATGGAGACATTGTTACATAATATTGGATTATTGTTACAGTAACTGCAAGAAAGACAGTACAGGGAGATTTTAGCTCAAATATTTGTTATGGAACTATAAATCAAGGCATATATTTCCTTCTTTGAATCCAAACATAGCTTGTTATTCAGGCTTAAGAACTGCTTCTCTGAGGCATATTGACACATACAGTCAATTAGTTATACTCATATCTGTGCTGCTAAAGGTGAAAATGTTGCATGTGTGAGGTACAGCTCACTCAGCAGAACATTTGGCTGCTAAAAGATATTAGGAAAGGGATTTTTATCCATTTCTCTGCATGGCTAATATCAGTTTATGGTTTCTTATGCGTGAACATGCGTGTCTAGAGCTTCCTGCTGTGCATTGAAAAGCCAGCAGTTTCTTTATTTTAAATTCCCTTGTGATTACCAACCTCCACCACACAACAGTGAGCAGTAGACTTCCGCTCAAAGTAGTGCCATGGCAGTGGAAGCGTCCTCATTACTAGAAACTCTGTGTGGGTGGAGGGCTGAGGCCCTGCTGTTTCCAGGTTGGTGACTGGTCTATTTCTTTATTGTTAAAGGTAACAAAAGGTGATGTCTGGTTCTCCTTGGTTACCGATGTAGGACGCATGTTACCTCTTTACAGATGAATAAATCACTTAATAACCAAAATCATATGTAATGCCCTTTTGTTCAGCAGCCTCACATTTACTGACATTTCCGTGAATAACCAGGGATGGTTGAACATTCACTGTAACTGCTTTATTTTTCATTTACCTTTGGAACTCACCTCAATATGACTAGAAAACCTTGTAATTAAAAAATTCCCTCTTACAATTCACTGTGCAGTACATTGGTTGGTGTATTTAAGAGAAGTGCTTTGTTCTCTTGTTGGCTGTGACGTGGTCCACTGTAGAGAATCTGCAACAGCGATACATCCTGTCGTATGGACATGCTGAGTTATTTCCTATACTCCCAATACAATTATACGCTCAACTTGGACGTCACTACCCTTCCTTTTTCTCCCTCTCGCTGTGCATCTTGTATTTTTTCATTACACTTGCTTGATTTGGGTGTTGGTTGTGATTTTTATTTATGACTCATACATTTATTGTGTCAAAAAAAGAAACACTTGTAGCAAAATATAAAATCAGGACTTGATCTACTGTAGTGAAACAAGTCTGTTTATCATACTGCATATGTAATTTGAAATGTTGTACAATTTACAGCCAAATATTAACCCCATTAACCTTGACTTCTTGTAAAACATTCCAAGGTTTAGAAAATTGGCATGAAAATCTTAAATTTTAATTTAAAAGGTCATATTAGTTTACTAGGAATGTGCCTCCCTCAGAAATAAACAGTCTGTATTGGACACCTATACTATATAGAATAAAATTAGGAATGTGATTTGTTGGAAATACCAGCACAGTTTTATGGAGTTATATATTCAACATATTTTTATTTCTTCTATCTTGTTTGCTCTTCAAATTAAAAGTTTAAATCGAATCAAGACCGTAAAATCTAAAGTCAAATTGAATAGTAAATTTGGAGACACCCCCTAGAAATAAATAATGGACTGTTATTTTTAATTTACACACCACAGACAGATGGATAGCCATTCAACATTTCAGTTCCTTAACAATTCTTTTTACTGCAGTTTTTGACTTGAGAAAGTATGACAGACGAACAATGATTAAGTCATATCAAAATTTGACCAAAAAGTTGTGTTTTAATTAGCTGAATTGCAGGTCAGACTTGTTCTGCATTATTAATTCCCACAGGAAAACTATTCCTGCTCAAATGTCACAGCGTTAAACGGTGTCCCCTGCTCTGAACTTTTCTCCAAACGTCAGATCATCTAATTGAAACCAGTGGTGTTCGAGTGAGTGACTGTGTTTCAGCACTGGATCACTTGCTACCATAGTGGATGCTCTTCTCTCCCCCTTCTCCCACCTCTTCCCTGGCCTTTGAAATTGAGCGTCTGTGGAAATGACTGCCATCTGGAGAGTTAAGAACTCCTCGCTGGGAGGAGAGCCCTACGTCTCAACACAAGCAAGGCGAGAAATGGAGGGAGTAGAGGAAGAATAAGAAGAGGAAGACAATGTAACAATGTAGAGAGTGTTTAAAGAAGCTGAGAAGGAGGCAAAGGTGAAGGCATACGGGACGAGACTACTAATAAACACAGGAGGATTTGCAATTGCATGGGTGGAAGTGTGAGGGTGAGAGAGATGATGAAGTCAAAGAGGCCTTTTACACATTCTGGCTTCTTGCTGCATAGTTTTGGCGAAAGATAAAGCAAACAGTGTGACTACACAGAGCAGATGAAAAAGAGCAGAGTGAAAACAGTGGTGGATATTATGTCTAGATGATGACCAATTATAAACTGGCCATTTGAGTAGTAATCGCTCTCAGATTGTCGGCGTGCTAAAGTTAGTTTGTAATTTCCATTTGGTGGCAGCGGAAACAACTTGTGAGCACACAGTATTATCACATTATCACCTTTTAAGTTGATATGCCGAACCTGTTAGCAAACAGTTGTTCATTTACACATCCAGCAGTTACAGAGCAACATTATCCTGCTTTTGTAGTTGTGTTTGTTGCACCCTATTAAATGTAAGTCCAGAAATCACTCCCTTTTTGCTCTGTTTTTGGTCTCCAACTCCTGAGGGCATTGTCACATTGTTTTCACATTGTCATTTGATATTTTCATTATAAAAATATAGATTACAGCCGCTCTAAAGTCAGTGAAATTTAAGTTAGATTGCCTTTATCTTCTGTAATGTGACATCATTCTAAATGAAAATCCAAAAACAAATCCCATTTAAACGACCTGATATGTGGGCAGCCATTTAAATCAGGTCGTTTAAATTGGATTGGATCACTCTAAGAGGTTAACTTATTGGCTTATTGAATACAGAGCTGTATGGGACTGTAGGCCTCCACCCACCTACGCATTTGGATGACTTCATGTACACACCCATTAGTTTAAGATGAGTGATCATAAATGTTTTAAGGTTTTACAGGGAATGGGTTTTTGATATAAAAACAAATCAGATATATTGTATCTATACTAAGAGATAACAATTAACACAGGGACACAGGAGTAGAACATAAAAATGTACTCTTTAATTTTCTTTTTTAATATTCCGATAATGTAGTGAGGTGAGGGCATAGACACATTGATTTGAAGTCACTGACTATTTTATGTATTCAATCTCAAAAGAAAACATTCTCCTTTCACTTCCCTTGTACAAGATATTTTGCTTAAGTATGTTTCGGGAGAGAAGGTGTTTGCTGTCTGTTATTGCTGTGCATCATCTCAATGTTGTTTTTGGGTCTGCTCTTTGCTTCCATGGTGACATCTCCATAACTGTAACCAGCCTAGTTTGTTTGAAATATATTTGCATACCAAAAGCAGCCAATTTGCCCCCTCAATTTCAACCCAGTGACTATTTACTTCTCATCAAGTGATAATTATGGGATCTTTATCATGTGCACAGATGAGGGCATTGGATGTAGGCTGCTCCACCACTCTCTGGGACATTTGTTACCCCCTGTGGGCGACATCATGTATGTGTCAGTTAGCATAACGAGGGCTGACACATGCCTCCAACGAGACTGTCACTGAGCCCTAATGGCAGCGTAGGTGTAGAGCCAATCACTTCCTCCGCTCAGCATGGAGCGGTGAACCTCATTAACCAATCAAGGAGCAGAAGTGTGGGGGCGTTGGAACATGAGAGCAAGAGCTGTGCATCTCCTGATGGGGAGTCCCAAACAATGAAAGTCTTACACAACGGCAGGCTGAGACGCAGCGCTGCTCTTCTCAAGTGATGCCGTTGAGATCTGAAGGGTCCTCCAGCTCCACTCTGCTTTGCTTGTTAAGATGGCCAGGATATGTTTAATTCAATTCAATTCATTAAAACTTGTTTTGGTTCCTTTACAAAACAGATCTAAGCCTTGTTGCTTTATTACAGATTTTTTTTTTAATGAAAAATGATTAATCTCCCGCTCAATACTGTGGGTGTTCTCTCTGCTGTACTTGACTACTTCATGGCCATATTTGTAGGAAATAACTTGAGTTAGAGAATCCATTAATATAAAAGCGTAGGTCATTATTTTTTTAATTTAATGACTCATAAATGCCAAAGTGAAGTTTGTTTATTATAAGCTTTACCCTCCCCATATTGCAAAACTCATCAGTGAACTCAAATATTAACCTAACAACAACAACAACAACAAAGTCAAATGCTAAATCATACCATATTCTCAAGAGATACATCCTGTAATGTATTTTGAATTACATGCAGCACAGTAAGAGCAGGAAAACTGAGTGTTTCACCTTTCACAAGTGACTGAATATCAAAAATGAATTTCAACTAACCTGACTGACATCAACATTTTTCAGCAATCCTTTCAGTTTCACGTCAAACTGTATTTCGCTTATCTCTTGAAAGGTATCAAGCTTATCATTGAGTCTAAGAAGTATCTGTTTGGGACTGGGTTAGGGTTAAAATAGGCTTGTTGAAGAAATCACTGAAACATTCTTTAATATATCAACGATTTTAAACCCTCTCCCAGCTGAACGGCATTAATTACACCAAGAGTGGAAGCTTAGCTGGCCGGGATAATTATGTGTAATTCTTCCTCTGCTTGTCTCTGCTCCACATTCAAAATGTCCCTTTTTACTATTGAACTCCCCCCCTTCTCTTGTCTCCTCTCTCTTTCTCTCCACTTCTTACTCAACACTACTGTAGCAACAAAGTGGGCCATTTCCATTTTGTTATTATGTTGACAGTTTTTGTTGGCAGTTTTATATTATCAGATCCCATCCACAGACCCTTGGTGTTGTTCTGTTTGAACCGATTCAAATTACTCTCAGTATTTAGCAATGATGTAGTGTGTTTATAAAGTGTGTCATTGC
Source organism: Lateolabrax maculatus (assembly GCA_031216445.1). Lineage (NCBI taxonomy): Eukaryota > Metazoa > Chordata > Actinopteri > Acropomatiformes > Lateolabracidae > Lateolabrax > Lateolabrax maculatus. The sequence goes on along the minus strand of CM062216.1, from coordinate 15,195,174 downwards.
CATGTCAATAGATCTATTCCCAAAATTTGCTTTTAAATTTAATTTTCGTTGATAATACCAAAGCTCTTTTCAATATTCTACAAATATACAAACCACAGACATGATTTCCAGTATATACACCATAGATTAAGGGTTTTCACACTTGGTCCCTTTCAGCCCTCCAAAGAAACACTAAACTAAAATGATTAGTCAGCATTTTTTGCATATGTGAACACTGTCAACACTCTGTGTTGTCGTTCGCTTAACCTGTGCATTGTGAACACAAGGCGCTCCAGTTACGCTTTGCCCTTTGTCATTGTATTTTAGCCTTCTGGGCTTGCCGTAGAAAGATCACCATCTGCGGTCAGTACTGGGGCGCTCGGAAAAACAAAGAGACGGAAGAGGACTGAGGCCCCATCAGAGCTGAAGTGGACAAGAAAGAGAACTGAGTCCTCTTTCAAATGAACTCACGATGTGAACGCAAAAAGAACTGAGTCCCTTTTCTGCTGGTCCACTTTTTAGCCCTAAAACAATAACGAGTCATTTTTCAATTTGAGCAGTTTCTCTGCCCTGCCTGTGTACTTCAAAGGCCACCAAAGTCGCACACTGTCAAGAAATATTGGCTCTTGCTATTCTTTGTCTCCATTGGTGTCTTGTCAAATTGAATTGTTTCACCATAACAGCCTATACCTAAAAGGCTTTTTGATCTGTGTGCTACTTATCCCCCCTAAAGGCAGAGCGACACAAGACATAACATCAACATAAGGGGATTTCCACAGTCTGGGTGCTAGACAAAGAGCTCTCATTTAAAACTCACTCACTATGAAGAGTGGATGAGGGGGAGGAGAGAGGATTGGGAGCAGGAAGAAATGGTGACGTTGGTGAGAAATAGACAGGGCAGGAGAGGGTTTACAGTCTTTCATTCAGAGGATGATCCTTGTACTGTATACTGCCCAGTACTGTAATGCCAACCAGTGCCCCCCAAAAGTGCAGTAAATTACTGTTTTTGTTGACACATTTCTGATAAAGAATCGCTGTGACAACTACATTGCATTTCCTGTGACTACTTCAAAACAAAAGTCGCCCTGTGTTTCGCCAGTGCAATGCTCTTATTGTGAAGCGGCAGGAGTAGAAAATGTTCGGTTTTCATTTGAAGCAATTTAATAGCTCTGATACGGCTGTAGGAGATTGGAAGTAAACAGTGAGGCCGATATCAATGAAAAAATTAAAAACAGTAATTTTGTACATGCATTCATTCTTGTGAATCAATCGTGCGTAGTGCGTACAATGGCGGAGCCCGCCACTAACAACGAAAAATAATAAATAGATAGGTAATTACAAAATGTAAATACATGGAATGGCTATTGCAGAAGACCATAGATAGTATAAAAACAGGGTTAGATTTCACAAAAATCTTAAGGATTATAACTTTAATTATAATATCAAAATAACATTTGTTATAATGTTAGGCTACCTGACTAAATGTATCCTTTTACAACTAATGGGATTTGTCTATTACATACATTGATTTTATTTTCTGAAGTTTGGTAGTAAATTCTGCTCATCTTTGTGCTGTTACAAGGCGATCTACTGATTTGAATGTGCCGCCTGTGTCAACTGCACCAGAAGTCACGTATAGTATGTGTAACAGAGGAGAAGATGAATCGGCAAAGATTTTAAACAGTAGGTTAATATCGCCTCTAACAAATACAAAAAAAAAAAAAACGCCAAGCTACTGCGCCTTTTTCAGGCACACACACAGCACACTTATATCCCCACAATATGTCTTGCAACTTGCTAATGTCTGTGTTTCTGCAGTTCCCAAAAGATCAACCCAGGTGACTCACACACCAAACCTGCCGTGTATCTTCTCATAGAAAATCATTTTGCTCAACAGCATAAGTTCTCTATATCTTTTTTCTCATCTTCAAAAGCTACTGTAAACTCTTGCCAGATATGCCAGCATGGTGAACCAAGGTTACCATGGTAACAGTGCTTGGCCCTCACTCTGCCTGTGATTTGCCAAATCTCTGCCAACTACCCTAGGCGAGCACTTCCCTTAAAAAAATAAAAACATAACACAAAACCACCCCTTGTTTCCAAATAATCCTTAAATGATGATTCAACATCGGAGCTTGGCATCACCTACTCAGCTTCCATTTATACAAATAAAACGGGCCTCAGTATCTGTGACACTGCATTTGTGAGCCTGTCTGGGTGTAACGTTTGTGATCTTATAAGGCAGTATAGGCCTAAATCAAGATATGACTTAAGTGATGAAATCCCAAACCAGCAGCACTGGGTGATCGCACCCTGCAGCACAGAAACAGGGAGGAGACCATTTCATAGCCAATTCACGACAGACTCTGCCCCCGTTCTCAGTGCAGCAGTGACCGCCACAAGTGCAATATTTTCATTTTAACAGACTGTCTCAGCAGATCATGTCAAAGTGTTTTGCTTGCATAACACAATGTCATCTGGTGACATTAAAAAGGGGTCTTTTTTGAGGCTCAGCGACATTACTCAGCTGAGAGTGGGTAGTTAATTGTCAGGGAGCTGCCTGTGTGTTTTTGCTGAGACACAATGCAGTGTAATAAGATGACACATGCTGTTCCCTTATAATCTCTGTTTTAACAAACAAAGGCAAAAGAGCAGTCAGAGAGGGCTTGGAGGGAGAAATCTGAGAGGAGCGAGAAAACGGTGAAGATAGAGGGATGTGTGTGACGCCATCCTCAAAAAACGTATGTGAGGCTGCATTGGTTTGTGCTCTGTGCGTAAACAACAATAGAATATGACAGGAGCAGTCACAGCGCTGCGATTTAATCTTTGTGGTTTCCAAAAATGGCACCAAGAGGAGATTTATGACAAGATGCAATAAACGGCTGGCTCCTAGAGTTGCCACAAACATGCTGATAACTTTCCACCACGCTGTTCTGCATCTGTTACAAATTGACTGTCTCTTCCCAGTATAGTATCAGTATGTTTTTGTATAGCTTATTTGTTTTTATAGATTGGTTCATGTTCATGTTTATGTTTATGCCCAACAATCTGCCTTTGCATTCCTCTTGGATTATTTGACCCACGTACAGACTGACATAGTGTGAGCTCATAGCAGAAAGTGTATAACAAGATTTTGAGAATAGCCTGTGCTGTTTCTCAGCAGTGCTTTGTGTGGGGAAAGATGACTCCATGTTAAACTTTCATCCGTAATGGATGGTGCACCAACGATTTATATACAGTAAAAGACACTATCAGCACATAACAGAAGACCTACATTCAAGAACCAGACATTTAACCCCACTATTGGCCTATACCTCTTATCTACCTAAACCATCGGGTGCCATGACAACTTATAATATGTTGAGGAAACTCAAGGTGAATGGATCAATAAAGTAAGTGTATTTGTGTGTGCAACCCTCGGCTGTCTATTCTGGATGGAAAGACTCTCCCAGAGGGAATTTAGAGCAGGAGTGCTCACCTCTACTGTATGTGTCTCACCACTCCAGCTGTGCTTAATGAATTCTGTGGTGATTACACCCACGGCTATTTTGGGAACGGTTTAAGTCAGAGGTATCATTCTTGACCCACATAAGGTGAGCACAATGTGCTCTAAAGAGGATTTCGAGCTCACTGGGTCTGTGTCTTATAGGGTGTGTTTGAGACTGGAGCGTCCTCAGGTATGATGCTTGAGGGCTTTAGGTCCAAAGTCAGAAAGCTAAATATAAGATGTGGTCTGGTTTTCATTTGGTACTCCTCTCCCAGATCCCATATTCACAGTCACCTTTTTACAAAAGGTAATGATAATCTGTGTTGTTGATCGTGGGGGTCATAGTGGAATGAAAATCAATAACCATAATATAATGTCATCATTCCTATTTTTCAATACTGAGCAGACTTTATTCTAGCAAGAACCATAGTAAATTTGTTATATTTAAAAAAATAAATGGGTGGCAAGCCAGAAATCTTAGGAATGTTGATAAACAGACCTCTGCAGTAATCAATAGTGGTCAACACAACTTTTCTTTGTGGATGATGTAGCACTCATTGTTGTCAGTGCACGCTGCATTATCTGGCTTCCCATCTTTAAGGGCTGCAATCAGTGATTATTTTTTTATTGTTGATTAGTCTGCCTCTTTTTTTTCTCGATTAAAAAAACATCTGCACCAGTGAGAGGCTGGAACTAGTGAATTTGTGGCATTTTTGCTTTAAAAATATTTGCCATGCTGATTAATTTTCTGTTGATTGACTAATTGATTAATTTACCACTGTCTCCTTTCTACTTCTTTTTTTCCCGTTTTTTTAAGTCACTATTGATAAAGGTGTCAGCTAAATACTTACACTATACTGTAAAAAGTAAAATCATACTGACAAAAGAGAGACGGAAAAATAAAAGGTAACTACAAGATACGTAATAGACGAAAAGCAGGGAGTGGATGGACGCATGGGACTTTCCCAGCCTCAGAGTAATATTTTTGCTATTTTTGTGCAAGGACAAAGATGCAGAGAGACAAGGAGGCAGGGAAAGTGAGGGAGAGGCAGAGGGTTAGAGAATGTGTGTGCCAGTTTTCTGAAGCATGTGTTCCTTCTTCCTGCTCCTGTGGTGCTGTGTGTGTGTGTGTGTGTGTGGTAGTGTGTATGTATGTGTATGTATGTGTGTGTGTGTGGTAGTGTGTGTGGTTGTGCAGTTTGAGGGTCACCCAGTCAGAGACTGCAGCGCAGCTCTTAGTCATCCTCACACCTCACTCCCTTTTTACCTGACCATCCATCTGTCTACATATTTACCACCAGAAACACATTCACTGCTGTAAACAAATTAAAATATGCAAATGTACACTTATACGAAAGAGTATAGTAAACATTGAGCAGATTGTGTTTGGAAATTGTAATGTGTAGCGTATGCTGCCTACAAGGGCAGAGTGCAGGGAAAACACATCTTCGGCTGTCTATTTGAACCAATAAGCTAGTTTAATGAATTAATCTTAAATAGTAATAATACTATTAAAAGAAATCTCAATATGTCATTAAAACGTAGCTTATCCAAATGAAACCACGTAAAATCCAGGAGATTCAGAGGCCTCATAGACCTCAGTTAATATTCTGCTAAGTTGGCTAGTTTCCTTTTAAGTGGGACTAGTTTATCTGTGTTACTTTTTTTCTCTATTATGATTTAACCAAATATGTAGTAACTCTGTTTTCGTTTTGTTAGGTAGTGTGGTATGCTTTACGAGTGTTAATGTCATGGAAAGCTGCAAGCTGATGATGTGCTGTGAAAATAACCAAGACTCTCTGCTGTTAATATGTCCAAAAAAGACTCTAAGCGGACATTAAAGGTAATAAAACCCACCTACATTCAAATACTCTCTCACACACACAATATTATGATATTAGATGCCTGTATTTTTGACAGGCTTTTAATGTGCCAAAAGCTGCTTTAAAGAGGAACTGCTGGTTAGTATGAACTCTCTTTCACACATTGTGAAAAGCTCGCCTTAAAGCAGCAATTGGCGCAGACGCAGCTACTTTTCTGAACACGTCGGTGCACATACAAACCTCTTCCTTTTATTGTCTGTTTCTCTTACATACATGCAGTCACATGCAAATTCAGAGGTGCTCCATCTGCAGTATTTTCACCTTGTGCTCTCTTGTGGAGGAAGAGAGGAGAGGAGAGGAGAGGAGAGGAGGACAGGAGACGGAGGCTGTCAACTCAGACTCTCTAATTGAAGGTGTCACGGTTGTGTCTCCTCCTCGTCTTTCCCAGCCTCCCTGCTCCGCTCAGGGCAAATATAGCAACAGGCACCACAGGGGAGAATCAGCGCTTTTGCTACCAAGTTTTTTTGGCATCTGTATGGTAGAATGGAAGGAATTTTATGCTTTGATCTGCGTTTATCGTCTCTGGGGTCTCGCTGGTGAAATTACAAGGGAGAGTATTTCTTAAATTCCGAGCTGTCTGTTGTTTGTGTGTTTGTGTGAGTTGGTAATACTAAGACTTTCCTTTCTTTAACTCTTATGTCTTTAATGTAAACAGCTTCACACTACAAGTAGTGAGTGAAAGCCAGAATACTACTTAATTAGTCTGAAATACAGTCATAAGTCTATCCATTAGGATTACAGCTATCTAACTAAATGAATTAAACCATTATGAAAACTGTGATCCTCGCTGCCCTTAAGTGTAAGAAGGATGTGTGTGGGTTTGAAGGGGTTGCACTGTTTGTTGATCGATGATATATTTGAAAGCAATGGGTCCTGAGGATTACTTACTTAATGAAAACAGAAATATGGCCAACAAAACTAGGCTATTACTTTAATTAAACCATAGCAATAACTAATGATTAATATAGCCAAAACTCCTTTTGACTATCTAAGCCTTGTTACACATTTCTTTTGTTGTTTTGTTGATATTCATCTGATGAGCTAATCAGGCTGTTTTACCTTAACTTTACCTATCCATCCACCCATGCATTTTTGTTCTGTATGCAAATTCTATAAATACTAAACAGCTTATCTTTATAAGTGTAAGGTTATATTTGTACAAGGAGATGTGAAACAATGAGATGATACCAAATAAAATGAAATAGATTTTTTTTTTTTTTAAATTAAGCCAAAAGATGAATTGGAAGTTAAAAATCTAACTGGAAAAAAAACATCAAGTACATTAGGGAATTACAAGAAAATACTGCCCAGTACCTCCTCAGACATAAATGAGAAATATGTTCAAACACCAAAAAGATGTAAGATAAAATTCAGTCATAGATAGGGCTGCAACTAACAATCTTTTTCATTATCAATTAATCTGCCCCTTATTTTTTTGATTAATCACTTTGGCAAAAACATTTAACAAAAAAGTGAAAAAAATACATTTTTAGAGTGTAAGCTGAAATATTTAAAATGCTTTTTTATTCTAACCAAACACACCAATACCCAAATATATTCAGATTACTATCAAGGAGACTTTGAAAACCAGCAAATATTCACTTTGCTCAAAATTTACTGTCAATTCATTAATCACAGTTTTATGCATTTTATTGTATATTTGTCTGGCATGAACATATGGTCTTTGCTGATGTATGTACACATGTGTTTTGTGAGTATTAACAGATGCAGTAGCTGGTAGTGGCGCAGAAGGACAGACATATCTTGCTGCAGAGCAGGAATAGAAAGCCATACATCAACCACACACCAGGACTACTCACATTCTGTACACACACTGTGCTGAGCGGCTGCTGTGTCGCTGACACACTACAGCCTGTTTCCATCTAGCAGATATTACAAAAGCACATTATCACTGCGACACCCTTTCAGGCTCTGTAATGCAAACTGAATGTCATACAGATATAGTAGCCTTGACAAGTCAGTCCAGACTGTGTCAACAGCTCTTTGATCCCGGCCGGCTACACGGACAGAGCAGGACCCACTGGAACAGTGTGGCGGTAGAAGCTGTTGAGAAATTAGGCCTCCATCTGTAAGAGCAGCTCTTCAGGTGGAGGGCTGGTAAGAAACACAGTGGCAGAGAGAGGAGTGAGAGAGGTGGGCGTAATTGTATCTTAAACTGAGGTTAACCACATAGACATTTTCAGTGGGCCAACTAAATCACCCCACTGTAGAGAGCAGTTAAAATAAAGAGAAGGGTGCGAGGCTCATAACCACTCGTCCTACAAGCTGTAGAGGTTTCTCTCTTTCAACCGCTTTGTTCCAGACTGTAATAACTATTTGATAAAGACCCATTACGTTTTGTGCAAACATTCATCGTCCCCAAAGGATGAATCATGCTGACTTTGTTGATCCCCTGACTTTTCCTCAGGCACCATCAGCAGGTCAAAATGTTCACTTATCCAGTGAAATATTTCAACATCTAATAGATGGATTGCTGGGAAATTTGGTACCTTAATTTCCTTGTAGTGCCACCTTGAGGCACCTAAACCTTGTAAAGCTGATGACATTCCAATCACCCTCAGCTGCACTTTGTCTTCAGTGCTAATTGGCATGTTAACAAGCTCAACTAAGAAGGTGCATGCTTAACATCAGCACGTTAGTAATTTTAATTGTGAGCATGTGAAGATACTGAGATAAGCATTTAGCTGTACCTAAGCTTCACAGAGCTACAAGCATAGACTCTTACTCTTCTATTGTTGTGCCGTTCCTGAAAGCTACTTTTGCAGAAATTACTCACTTACACGCTAAGAAAAAACCATCTCTGCTGTCGAGCTTGAATTTTTTTTACATTCAGAGATGCAGTCCTGAAAAACCCTGACCAAAGATATAGATATACATTCTAATTTCCTGCTTGCCTCATATTTTAGTAAAATACTGTTGGAACTGACCTCAGTGCAAAGGTTACTTTGCAAGCCTTGCTTTGTAAATGCAATCTTTGTTGACAGTCTTTATAAGGTTAAAACAGTGTGTTCATTTAAACTTATCAAGAAAGTGAAGGCAAAAGGCGGAATTTATGAGCTTATAGTAAATGTGGACATTTATATAGCATCAAATCATTCATTCAGCCTGTATGACCGCTCACAGGACGTCTTGGTAAATGTTTCATAGGCGAAGATGGCTTTAGGTTTAAATCAGGTTTAAATGGCAACCCCATGCATTTCCAGTTTCACTGACACACAGTATAGCCCTGTCTGCTCAGTAAAAGGTCATGAATTATTTAGTGCACCAAAGAGCAGGAGTATTGGCCAGAAATATGTAGTATACCTGAAAGGATGCTCTATCTCCTTCTGATTTTCAGCGTTTTTCTCTTGTACTTCAGGAACACATCATCAATCACTCAGTAAAAACTCCAACCTGCATATCTGATTTTTTGACCTTGGGGGCAGCAAAAACAAGTTGTGAACTCAACACTGACGTATCATATTTTTTTTTAAGTTGATATGGGGAACGTGTTAGCAAAAAAATTGCGTATTTAAACATCCAGCAATTACGGGGCAACATTCGATAAGTGTGTCTGTCTGCTGTTTGCTGTGCTGAGCAGGTAGTGTACAGTGGGAGCGGTGAGAATGAACCAAAAGAGTAAAGCTGTGGACCAGACAGCTGAACAATGAGCTGAAACTCACTGTGAAGCTCTGTTAAACCGAGGGGGAGCTGCAGATTCAGCCGATAATTCTCTCCTGGGTCGTCGCAGTGATTGACCGCTGTCACGTTGTCACATTGTTTTCACACTGTCATGTTGATGCACTGTTCTTAGAAGAATATCGATCGTAGCCGCTTTAAAGTTCTGTGATTGTCACGAGTGTGCAGCTGTGTCATTGCGTATGTGCGCGTCCTTACGTAAACAAACCTCTTGCAACCTGCTGACAAACTTAGAAAGTCAGAGATGTAAAGTGTTGCCCTAAAAAAAAAAAAAAAAAAGACAACAAAGAATAAGAAAACACAGGGTGGCGTGGGAGGTAGCAGGTGCTAATTGAAACCATCTTGCAGAAAGCACAGAATGTCATTTCGCCACAGCTGCTGCCTTTCGTTTTTCTCGCTCCCTCATTCAGCTCCAAATGGTACGACCCGTGCACTCGACAGGCTGACTAATCGCTCTACACAGGCTCGGATGCAGGCGTGTGGATTAGCCAGGCCAATTAGCCAAGCAAAGAGACGCCTAGTGATGAGAAGAGTCATGCTCCCTTTCTCAGCCGAGTGCCATTAATCAGCAATAATGGGGCTGAGACAACACTGCAGTCTACTGACTGCTTTACTACTTACAATAGCCAGGTTTTCTGGCTCAAGCCTCTTGACCTCAATACAGCATGACGGTGTTTCTCTGGGGCTCTGCAGTTTTCAGGCTACAAAAATACACTTCTGGACAGCTTAAGAGTGGGGCAGAGGATGAGAGGTTGTGCCTGTGTGTGTGTGTGAGAGTGTGTGAGAGTGTGTTTTCAGGTCTCTGCATATTTGAGGAGGCTGTGTCTGCATGTGAAAGTGTCCATCTGCGAGTTTTCTCCTAGCATCTGTACATTTACATCTGTGCATCTTGGTGAGGACATGTGTTTTTTGTGTGGATGTGTGTGTATGTACAGTATATGTGTGTGTGTGTGTGTGTGTGTGTGTGTGTGTGTGTGTGTGTGTGTGTCAATGGCAGAGTTGTCCAGTCTGCTCTTGTCTACTTGGCTGCTTCACAGTAAACTGGCCCCAGCTGACCCTGGATCAGCTCATCAGCTTTGCCAAACCAGAAGATGGGAAGCGTTCAGCTGTCTGTACTGTACTCTGTCTACTGACTCACAATCAGATAATACAAACTTTAAATCAGTTTATCAAATCCCAAATACTAAACCAATATCAAACACCTAACAGAAAATCTGTGGTGTCTCAAATGTCTCCTCTATCTACCTCCGAGCTGACTGTGTATATCAACTAATTTAGAGTCAAATACATTTTTTTGTGTTGTTATTCAGAATTTACAACCTATAATTCATGCTCGCAAAAGGCTGTGATGATTCCTCTTAATTTAAGTATTGGGTTTGTTCATCTGACTCCAGTTGGATGTGTAAGTCTCCCATCACCGGGGGTAGAAAAATGTGAATCATACTACTACATAAATTCATTATGATTCATGCAGCTCAACCAAAGCACCGCTGGAAAAAATGTGTCAGTAGTTATTAAAGAAGTCTTATGCCATTCTGATACTTGCAAACCGTATTTGAATGAGGTGTCATGTTTGTACATCTGCACATTCACCAGATCTGATGCAGTTGTCCCTGATCAACAGAGGATCTTTGATATTTTTTGTGAAAATAGCTACGACTTTTAATATTCATGGTGAAGTTCAGAATGAAATGAATCTCAAACAAGGCTTTAATCAGAGCTAAACATTTTGTTTAATTCCATTTGAAGGGAGCTCTAGTATGAGTATGTTTCTGTGCACATACACATACCCCAACAACAGAACAGTTGTAATAAGGGTTAGCCATGTTAACAGAAGGCGCGTAAAAAAAGCAATGGGATCCAACATGAAGACACAATCTTCTGCCAAAGTTTAAACAGTTTTGGTTAATTCACATGAGATATTTCTGTCTGTGCTATTTTGTCTTATGGTCTTAAAACTGGTTTGAAATGGGGGTGGGTCTCAGTTGGAAAAAAGTCTGTCTTGTACTTCAGTGCACCAATTAGGATTTAATCAAAATAGGATGATGGTTGTGAGATTGTTCACCTATATTCCCAGGCCACTGTCAGTTAAATCTGATCAAACAGGAAGCAGATTAGAGTTTTTGAGTGTTTAATTATTATGTAAGACTATGTAATTTTTGCTGAACAGTGGCCATTATGTATGTTGTGTAAATGGCAGTTGCAGGCTGATGGCTCATTAAACTTCCCTTCATTTTTCCAATATTCTTGTCAATTAGTTACTTTAAAGACATCATTATTAGGCAACCTTAAACAATAAGCATGTCTCCTGATGAGGTATGCTGTCAGTAAACCGATGCATTAATGTCAGTTACACAGCAGTATTTATCCAAAGTTAGTTAAGATTAGCCCTCACAAGCTACTGGTTATACCAGACCAAGTAAGGCTGCAGTAGCAAAACCCCTGAGTGCAGGATGTTAATAAATTCAACTATTTATTTTTAAGAGAAACAATATGTTGTCTTTTCTGTCAAAAGGTACATGGTGTTGCTTTAATGTTAAAGGAGAAACACTTGAAGAGTTTTCAAGGGCATATAGTAAATGGAGTCACAGATTCATGACAAAAAATGCCATTGCAAATAAAAGTGTTCATCAGGACTCAAGTTAGGACAGGAATAATTGCAAGAGAGTAATGCAGGATTGTGGAAGAAGTAAAAAATTGCCTCTGCCCGTTGGTTTGATGTGAAGAGAGTGCGAGAAACAGTACAAGGCAAGAAAAAGTTCAGCAGCACACATCAAAGCGAGCATACTTGAGTAGTCAAGTGCACCAACCTGTTTAGCTGCCACCTTGTATCAGTCGTATATGAGCAGCTGGCATCACAGCCCTTCAGCACTGTGTCTGCCTGTAGCTTCAAATAACCTGCGGCCACTCCAGTAATGGAGAGTACAGCCCAGTTGTTTATATCTTATATAATCTGTAGGTATGAATCATGAGTCTGGCTTGGGCTGTACTGCATTAGAATTGTATGTTAATTAACCTCTACAGTACATTTTTATATTAAAGGGTTATTTTCTACTATAGAAAAGAGTTTTGATCAAGGTCACTGTCTTCCTCTGTATTTGACAGAGAACGTGAACGACCAGAAACAGAGAAAGGATAAAAAACAAGACCTATGAGAGAATTTATGGAGAAAAGTGTGTAATTTGTGTCTTAAAATGTCCTGAGACAAATTTAGCCTTGACTTCACTGGTCCCAAAAAAAAAAAATGAGTTGAGGACATGCAGTGCCGCAGGAGTGGAAGATGCTCTGATGTTGATGTGTGGTATCAGCCTGTCCTCGGGCATAATACTTGGACTTGGCTGTGACCTTTGCCTTTTGCCTGAACGCCTGCTCTCTGTTTGTGTAGGCTGCGCATATAGAAGCCTGTGTCATAGTGAGGAAAACTATATCCGTAGGCAAATGACTGTGTTTGAGCATGTATGCATATTCAGGTGCTTTTTTTTTTTTTTTACAAAATACTGCTTGTGTGCTTGCTTAACACCTCCCATTGATAGCCAGTCTATTGTACAGTCTAATTTGGTCCTGCCTGTATGCAGCAGTGACAGCCTGAGAGCTTGTGTATGGACCACAGCAAGCCAGACTCATTACATTACAACCACTGTGACACCTGATACACAGGCACAGGGGGCTCAGAGCCAGACCACTGCAGGTGATACATCACTGACTGGACATGTTCGTGTGTGTGTTTGTGTGTGTGTGTGTGTGTGTGTGTGTGAGCGTTTGTCTCAGCGAGTAAGAGTAACTGAGAAGATGAGGAGAAAAGGGAGCCAGGCGTAGTGAGTGTACACTGTATGTGTACTTGCTGGTGTGTGTGTCGTCTGACAGAAATAAAGTATAAGTTGTGAATTAATGTGTTTATGTGTGTATTTTTATACATGTGCATGTTAAAATGAACGTCTGTGTGCATTTATGCGCATATGTCTCTGTATGCAAATATACACCCAAAAATGTGCGCGCTCAAAAGCACAAACGTGTATGCACACGCGTGTATGTTAATGCTTAAACCTGTGTATTTGTGTGTGTCTGTGTTCAGAGTCATATTTAATTCATGAGGCAATATCACCATTTCCCCTGTGTGACTCAGAGATGCCTGGCAGCCAAACGCTCCCACCTGTAGTTTGGAATAATTGATCCAGTCCCCCTGTGGCCATTTTTTAATACAAACACTATTAGTGCTGTTAAAAGTGTGTTCATTTGTGTGTGTGTACGGTCCGCATCTGTACGTCTGTGTGTTTATGTGTGTGTCTGCGTGTATTATACCTGATAATGCATCTATTCAAGTCTAATTGTTTGACTTATTGGCATGTTTATATGACCATTTTTCTGCATACTTATTCCACTGGTGTATGGCAGCTAATGACACAGAGCTAAAAGTTTGGAAAATAATGCCATATTATTTAAACAGGATTTCCTGGGTCCAGACCTTTCAATCCGCCCACTCAGACGAGTTGACTGCTACTGGTCAGGCATCGACATTAAAACTGTAGTTTCTCTGTTTAAAAAATAACCGGCCCAATCAGCGCTGTGGGGGGGCCTAACGATTAGCCAATCAGTGGGACTAATGCCATGGTCAAACTGTTGTCAGGCTGTTTTTCAAGCGTTGTCAAGATGTCTGCTCCATTTCAGTGCGCCGGTGAATTGCTTAACACACGGACTGGGAAAACTACTGAAATGGAGTGTAATCATTCAGCCAGTGGCATTGATAAGCCAGCGTCTTATCAATCTCCCTTCACGTGTTTATGGGCCAAGTGGTCGTGGTCACGTAAATGCCGCTGTCGCCGGATCCAGCGTATCTGCCGGCTACGAAAACTTTCAAATGGTGTGCAGTTGCCGTCTACTCGGCGGCATACCACAGGTGAACGACGGCGTGGTAATAGTGCCGAGCCAACTGACGTTAAATTCAGGCGCATGCATTGGTCTCTGGTGATTGGTTAGGGAAAATCGAATCCTCCTGCCCCACTGAACTCGGTCAGACTGAAGATGGAAATTAAGTGTAATGAGTTGAAAATTCTGTCTGAGATAAGGCAAAAAACAAGACTAAGAGTCTACAGTCATGCCAGTGGCTCTGTGAGACTGCACTTAGGCTCAATGGTGCTTTAAACTAAATACTAACATCAGCATGCAAACCAATTCACGATAACATGATGTTGTTTAGCCGGTTTAATGTTTACTATGTTGACCATCTTAGATTGGCAGGTAGCATGCTAACATTTTCTAATTAGCACTAAACACAAAGTACAGCTGAGGTTGAAGGGAATGTCGTTAGTTTTGCAGGTATTTGGTCATAAAGTATTGGACAAAATGAAATTTCCAAATGAAGAGAGAAATTTGACCTGCTGGTAGCGCTAGAGGAAAAGTCAGAGGATCACCAAAGTAATTAGAACTTATCCTCTGGGCACCATGAATATCTGCACAAAGTTTAATGGTAATCCAATCAGTAGTTGTTGAGATATTTCACCCTGAACTACAAATGTCAACCACATGGTGGCGCTCGAGGAAAAGTCAAAGGATCACCAAAGTCGGCAGGATTCTCAGAGCCGTCAATGTATGTACAAAATTCCATGGTAATTCATCCACTTGTCACTTAGATATTTCAATCGGAACCAGATTGGACCAACCGGCATTGCCATCCCTAGAGCCATGCTGTTAGAATGGTAACTAATTAGATCCTTGTGCTAACAGAGATTTGTTGCTGCTGGCTTGAACCGCTCAGGAGATGCATGGGGAAACACACCGAGTGTGCACAATTTTGATCTGTATTACAGTTTTTAGAGGCCCTGTGTGTGGCTGTTTGTTGTCCCTGACGGTAAAGTGAAAAAAAAACAAATCACAACATGCACGCCGGGGACATCGTCTCCACTGTCTGTGTCGGCTGTAACAAGCTATCCAGACATGCACAATCAAACACAGATCTCAGAGGACAGGGAGCCAAGGTGATAACTGCCATCGCCTGTCAACCTGCAGCACTGTGTGGGAAGCGAGGGTTGGGACAACATGAGCCCTGTGATGCAATCTGACAAGGCCAAATTCACCTTGACCTCCACTGAAAGTCCTCCCACCTTCTCTCAACCAATCAGATGTTATGAGGTTCCAATTTTTACCTCTGTAACTTTACCTGAACATTCTGCAGATCAGTGAGTTTGAGAGGATTGTTTTGTTTTGCTTTGTTAAAAACTGAGCAGCATCCCTACCGTGCTGAATCTCCCAAGAGGTATTTTCTACTCTGTTCTCTGCAATTCCCCGCTCCCATGCATGCATTGCATAATTCCTTATACATGCACATACTGTATACAAACAATCAAATACACACACATGCATATTCATACAGCATGATATCGTGGTGATGAAGATAATAGCTAGACACAAACAGAATTCTAGAGAAGTATTACTAATTTTGTCTGCCCTTCAGGAGACACAAGTAGCAAGATTATTATGTGCTCCTTTTTTTCATCCTCATATCTCTGTCTCTTCTTCTCTTCTTTTTTTCCTTGTAATTTAGTCCAACAGTGGTCTTTGTGCACAGCTTTATTGTTGCCTTCAAGGTCACACATTCACTGTTAACTCTGTGTGTTGTGTCCCTACTGTATATCTTTTTCCTCTATGTGCCTATGTCATACATAATTGAATGTATGCGCTGAAATTGAGTTTCCAGGCCTTTGTTGTAGCTGCCGCTCTGTTAATTTCCTCTCTCTGCAAGTAAACACTGCTTGCTGGTATATATCACACATACTTGAACTCCTAAGGGTGGTGGGAAAAGGAGACTTATATTGTGATATACTGAAGCAATTTAGTCTGATACAGTTTGCTACAGTTTGTACATGTGAACCATTCTGGTATTACTTGGACAAGGTTTTTCCTGCATGG
The DNA here is from genome assembly GCA_031216445.1 of Lateolabrax maculatus. Classification (NCBI taxonomy): domain Eukaryota; kingdom Metazoa; phylum Chordata; class Actinopteri; order Acropomatiformes; family Lateolabracidae; genus Lateolabrax; species Lateolabrax maculatus. The sequence goes on along the minus strand of CM062216.1, from coordinate 15,179,223 downwards.
GGAACCTGAAGGGAATTCAGAGATTTTAATGAACCAAAGGAAACACTTTTCACACAGTCTAAAGCAGCTGTGCACAACAGATAAAATGTATAGATAAATGCAGACTGATTTACAGAAGTTTCTGCTTTAACCACATTAAATGTTAATTTCTCATGGCTTTTCAAATGCCTCCACTTGCTGAAGGGGGATAACTAAAATTGCTTATTTACATATTATGATTTTGCTTTCAGTATTTAATTTGCTCTCGTGGACAAAACCATCAGATTGGCAGCAGATTGACATTGTGTCAGAAGCAGACGTGGTTCTGAGACATCTATTCTCAGCACAAGGTCTAAGCCTCTCCTCCCACCTGTGCATCGTGCACTCTGAGCTGGGAACCAAAATACCATACAGACTGGTAAAGTGAATTTCAATGTCGGTCTTATATGAGTTGATATGGATTTCAATAAGAAGAGATCAATTGGAAGTGTATATTATTGAGTTTAACAACAAAGAGACTTTGTCGATTAGACCCCATTGACATGGTGCATCTTCATTAAGCATAGGCAAAATGGAGATAGGAGAATAGGCGCTGGTAGTGGAGTAATGCCAGGAGATGGAAGATCGAACCTCTCAATTGAATTTCTCGGATCATCCTGAAAGAAAGACGGGGGAGGTGGTGGCGATCGGGAGGTGGTGGGCTGTGTGATTGTAGGTCTGAAAGAAAAACAGTAATATTTAACAGCATCCATGGACTGGCTCAAGGAATGCAGGCAGAATGATAATTTTCCAGATATGGTGATATCAGAATTGTGAATTAAAAGTGTTTCAACAGCATTGGGAAGCAGAAGTAAATGAGTAGATTAGAGCCAGAAAAACAGCAGGAATTCCCAATAGAAAGAAAAGCAAGAGGGAAAACATCTTCCTCAAGTCTCCTTAAATATATTATTGTAGTATATGTATCACTATATTGATTTATACTGTGATATGAAACATTTGCTTGAAACTCAATTGAGAAATTATTTATATATAAAGTAATCAGATGGTAATGATAATAATTTTGGCTAATGGAGTGAATTAATAACCGAAAAAGAAAGGTGCTTCGTCATATTGATGCAAAAATCCTGTAAATCCAATTTACTGTCAAATCATTTTCGCCTAATATTACATATTAAAGGGACAGGTATCAATATAATAAATAATTATGACATATACTGTCTCACCATATGTATCGTCAGTTTTATGGAAATAATGGAAACATTGAGATCATTTGACCAATGTAAGCTCTTTAAGAGAAGTAAGGTATGTACGTCTGGATTTATTGAAAATACTGGACATATATGTAAATTACCATCAAACATCATACCAGGAAAATATTAAGTGAATTACTGTGGTCACTGGCCATCGAACTCCACAAGTCCACTGGTCTCAAGTGAGAGCTGGTGGTTATGGGTTATGTGACCTGGGGCTCTGGGAATCTCGGTCGAAAGATCAATTTTACTTACTGCAATGGCAGGAGTTCAGAGGTCACACTATTGAAGAAAACATGTCAACAAGTAATATGATACTGACATGAACTGTGTGGAAAGATACATCTTATACACACAAGTAGCAAATCTGCTCACAATATGGACATAAACAAGTGCTGAACAGTTTTCAATATGTCAATATGGTAAACAACAAATGGATATAGTTTCCCTTTGAACTCTATCAAAATTGAATGAGAACTTGACTCAGGCAGGAGTACTGCTCTCTGCTGTATGTAGGATACAGTACTTCCATTGGCCCATTGTACGATTCTCTCTATGGTTATCTTTCATCTTGTTCCACCTCTCTCATTCAACACTTACACAGAAATAGCTTTTCACTAATCATTCACTGTTACCCTGATATATGTCTTTTTTTGTTTGCACATGGACGTTTGTATCAGTGCACCGCCGTCTGTGTCTTTAGAGTGACCACTGGCCAGGTGTAGAGCAGTGTAGAGGAAATGTCTTCGCTCACTTTGCCACCACAGTGGGGTTCAGTACACGCTGTTCCAGCCCTGGCCAGTATCGAGCCTAAAAATAACCAAGAGAGGAAAATACACCTCCCTCACCCTCTCCACGACTCTCCTCTTCTCTACTCCTCTGTCATTTTTCTTGCCTGAAATGACACAATCTGCAGAAAAACCACAGAGCCATAACCAAGGGGGAAACAGAGCATTTTACACGATCAGCAGCCTAGTTGGGGGGAAGCTTGTCTGTCTGCGTTTACATAAAGTGCATGGCAAGAAGTGAGGTGCAATTAATAATTTGTGCATCATTTCCAGACAATGGTTACAAAGCTGTCACTTCAACTAACTTCACCTCAACAATATCGTGGCGCTAAAATGGTAGTATAATAGTTGTTTGAGCAGACAAAAACTATTCTGACTCCCTTCAATACATCTCCACAGTCCTAGAAATCCTAAACCCCTATGGATTTGTTCCCTCCCTTTCCACTCATTCATCCATCCTCTTGCACACTTCCTTCTTTTCCTCCTGTGGATCTTATATCAAAGCCTCAGTTCTCTTTGTGTTCGGATGCACTCTGGGGGCCCGGATCAATTGAATGTGTCTGGAAGGTAGTGAGTTGGTCCAGCGCCTCAGGTGTCCTGCCCTCTCCCTTATCTCCATGGCAAGCTTTTCATCTGGGCAACAGCACAGCATAATTCTATTAACAGTGGCTCGCTAGATTACCAATTTCACCAGATTAGCCACAGTTAAACCCACACTTTAAAGGATCAGCAGTGGAGAGATACAGATTGTGGATGGATAGGTGAAGAAATGCCACCACAATGTGTAATTGTGTGAAAACATGCCACAAAATTCCCACCTATAGAGAGATTCAATTCTGAATACAAACGTAGGGTATAATGCGCTTTCCACCTTCCACACATACGAAAGCGTTTGTGTTGTGTAAGCTGCTTTTGTAATTCCAAAGCCCCTTATCTCTGTGCTTATGCAATTAGGCTGGTGAAACAAAGCACATAGTAATTAATCATAATATCCCTGACGATAAAGTATGTCACTTTGTCACCTCTGCTCCCGCTGCTTCACTAGACTAAACCATCCGGAGACAACAGCATTTCTTACCACTGAGTTTCACATCCGAAAGATTTATTATAGTGGCGTTAAAATCACCAAGAAAAACACTCTTAATTAAGTCTTCCTTTCTCTGGTAATAAGACAGTGTGAAGAAACTTGTGTTTTTGTTGATTCAGCCCGTGGCGAGTAGGTGTAAGGTGTGTGAGTGTCTTCACAGCTTTCTTCCTGATTGGTTGGGTGCATGTAACATCCTGTGTGCTCCCAGAGTGCCTCTGTGCTTCAGTCACTGCAGCATATTGGCTTCTGCTTTCTTAAAACAGCTTTTAGATTAATGTGCGTATCAGTGTGTGTGTATGCGTGTACGTGTGTGTGTGTGTGTGTGTTTGTGTGTGTGTGTGTGTGTTTGTGCGTGCGCATGGAAGTCGAAGCCAGGGATTATAGTCACAGAGAAACACTGTCTCTGTCTTGTGTAAATCTGGGTAAGCTTGCCTGACTCACACACACACACACACACACACACACACACACACACACACAGTCCAAAGCTAGATTTATCCCTTCCACTGCACACAGTTTAACAGTCCTTCTTCACCTCTGAACTGAGATCATTGTCAAGTCAGTCTGCTCAGCTCCACACTGCAGCACCAGCAGACACTCAAACTGGTCTGAGATCACCACTAAACAGAGGCAGCGATGGACAAGTGGGTGTGTGGCTGAGGGTGGGAGGAGTGCTGATGGATGGAGGGAGAGTAAGAACTACGGGCGTCACTACGCCCTTGATTCACATATTGTAAGTAGGCTGTGGGGAGCAAAAGAGAAACCTGGTGGTTGCACTCAGAATTAATCCTGCTGAGTAAAACTGTGTTACAGGAGATGAAAATACACACAGCAGATTTCATGAGTTTTGTACTCCTCCTTTGCATGAAGGCAAATGTTTTCTTAATTTCGTTGACAGCAGAGTGGGCAGGATGTAGGCTGGGAGGATTGAAAGTTTGCGTGTGGGGCCAGTCGGAGGTGGATATGAAGTGGGAAGTAATGCTCTGAGGTCAATGCCAAAACAATTGCTAATACACTCAGCAGTGACAGATGGAAAATATCTCGTTCACAAAACAAAGAGTGATTTCAACACTGGTTTTCATTCCCTCTGTCTGTTTTTAATTAATTAAAAGATAATTAAGAGGGCTTCTTTTGGGAGTGCTTCTGATCAGGGTCCTAATAGGCCCTGAAATGTCATGTAATGGTGCTGGCTGGGGTTGGGGTTTGAAAGTTCATCCTCTGGGGACCATGGATGTCTGTACCAAATTTCATCTAAATCCATGTAATAGTAGTTGACATATTTGAGTCTGGACCAAAGTGGTGGCCCAGCTGATCGAACATTGCCATCCATCCAGAGCATGGCTGTAAATTCACCACCGACTTGGTCCTAGAAATTCCCACAATCTGCATTTACACCTGTGCATAGCCTGCTTCTGTACATTATGAATATGACAAATGGCACAGATGACAACTTCAGAGCACTGATAAATCACTTTGGGCTACTATTCTGCTGAGCTTTTTAGCCCCCTCCTTTTTCTCTCTGCCTCGTTTCCTCTTTATTACTGAAAGAGATGAATTCATGCCGTACGCTGCCACTGGCTCAGCTTGCTAGTGGCAAAGGAAATATCCATCTCTGACACACATACACAGAGAGAACTGCTGTAGTGACTATTTGACTAGGATTATAATGATGGAAACAATCATTATGCTGAAAATACTAATGATGATAACGATGCTCATGTTAATGATGAGGATGAAGCTATTCATCTAAAATGTATCTAATTAAGTGAGTATCATGATACAGTACAGCTTTTTGCATGGACATTCGAAACCCTGCTGTTTCTTGGACTTCTCAGGAAACTAATTTCTGTTGTTTAACCAATGGCCGTCAGATTGTCTGGCAAGTGTGATTTAGCTGGCAGAGTCAGAGACAAAAACCACACAAATATGATGGTGGGAGAGCACAAAAGTGCACATAAACACGCAGGCAGCTTGACAATGAGCGAAGCAGACAGATTGTGTGAGAATGGAAAAAGAAGAAAGAATGAGGAATTTCAAATAATGGCAGAGAAAAATACAGTTTCACTGAGTGACAGTCAGCTTGTGATCTAGCTGTCACAGATGTCCACACTTTTGCTTCTCCCTCAAGATCTGCGGCAGCGTCCAAGTGCAAATGCCACTGTCGCTGACGTGAGAACAGCGTCAGGTGTCATGTCAGCCATGTCTCGTTGCGTGACACTTAGAGGCGGATCCCAGATCAGTGGGAGACAAAAGTGATGCAATCGGCATCAACCCAACAGACTGTAAAGAGCCGATGGCTGCAGAACACACAAGATAGTGACATTTTTTGTGTGGGTGTGAGTGTGGGAGTGCACATGCACTCGAGTCTGTCTACATTTGTTTGTGTGTCCATACAAGCGAGGCTTGTCAAAATCACTTTGAGGTTGATTGATGATGATTTACTTTCACATTCTCTCACTTACTGCCTTTTTCTTTCTGTTGCTCTTACCGCTCAACCTTTGTTAGATTGTTAGAAGTTACATAAAACACCTGACAGAATAAGGATATCATACTGTGTGTGCATGTGTGCCTCTCTTTATATATATTTTTACCTTAAAGTGCATTAAAATGTGCATTTAAGGACAAGTTTACAATGTTGTGTCATAAATTGTTCCTGTAAAACTGTCTTCTCTCTTTCTCTTCTCTCAGTGTGCTGTTTTGTGGTTCACAAGCGGTGCCATGAGTTTGTCACCTTCTCCTGTCCTGGAGCCGACAAGGGTCCTGACACAGACGTAAGTTGTTAATACTTTACTTCTTTTTTCACTTTAACTTTTTTTTAAAAAAAGGTTTTTCTTACATTCAGCCCTTTCTCTAAATATTTGACAAGATAGTACAGCATGTAATCTGTAAATGTAGAAGAAAAATATCGATATTATTCTACAGCATTTATCCAAGTTTCAGTTTCACTTTTTTTTTTTTTGCCAACTGATAAGAAAGTAAGTAAAAGAAATTCTGAGTCTGAGCTTTTTTCTCTCAACACACATCAAAGAGAACAGAAAAGACTAAGCTAAAAGAAGCGTTTAAATGTCTAGTGAAAGACATCTCATCCTGTTCAAATTAATTTAAACAATACTTAAACTCTTCTGCCCTCACTATGTCTAGGTGCACAGCTATGCAGGGAGATAAACACACTTCCAATAAAAGTTGAAGACTATGTTTTGATTGCCACTAAACTTTGCCTAATTTAGGATAGTGGATCCTCTTGTGTGCTGTCTGTGTTACTGTTACAATAACTCCACTGTTGGCCTGGGAAGGATGTAAACAACCATGTGTCTCTTCTGATATAAACGCTGTCCCCTGCTCTTTTTTTTTTCTGCCTGCTTTTAACTTTACAATGTGTGCGGAGGACATGATCCCTCACTGGCTTCCCACTCTGTGAAACTGCCAGTACTATTTGATGGAATTAATGCTCTGTGGTGGTGAGCAAGCCTTTGCTCTATCAACATGGACACATTTTAGCTCTCATCAAATGTTTCATATTTTAGTTGCAGCTGTTAGCAGCTAGATATTGGGAACCCCTTTTCATGTTTTTTCCGGTATGGCTGACTTATTGTAGCATAATGATCAGGTTGATGACAAACCAGGTGCGTGGAAGCAAACATGGCTATAAAGATTTAAATATTATAGACAACTGCATACCTAGTTGTGACATTTAATTATTACTAAATACATGTTGAAATTCAAACACCCTTGAATTTGAAGTACTGATATATTTTATTTTGTCAGTCTTTGTCTTTTTCAACCATCTGTTTGAGCCCTCTTTGAAATTGTCAGTTGTCAAGCTTCAATTTTGGAAATTTCAAAGGCTTAATCTCCTGAATATATATATTTTTTTTGTGTTCACAAATTCTGATTTGTTCAGAAGATCAAATCTTTATGGCTATCATTTGCCTCCATACAGGTGGGCATGCGTGTTGGTTCTGTCGCCCGTGTGCTTTAATTCAATGAAACAGATCTTTTAGAGCATGTACTTTCCACTGAGTGGTTGTCCCATTTGTCTTTTCAAATTTGAAGTTTGCACAAGACATTACACTTAATAGATGATGGTGTCTCTCCTATTTGCTTCTCTCAGCCATCTTTACAGACTTAAGAAAATCCATTAAGACTGACCATTTAACAACACTCGAAAGATCAATGTATCAATAATATATTACCAGAGAAAGTATTGCAATATGTCATCATATTGATTTTTTGTGTCAATCTGTAAAAGCCAACTCCCTATCTGTAGTATATCAGGTGTGGAGCACTTCTCTGTCGCTGTATCAGCTACTGTTTGCTTCCACACATCAGGTGTGATACAATTGTCCCTCATTAGCCTTCTCTCTTTCCCCCAAGCCCATCTGATGCTGTCGGGGCAGGGTGGTGGTGTTTTATCCGTGTCGGAGTCTGACCCCGCTGTGGTCCCTCAGGAGGCAGTATCTCTGTTTGGAGTGCATGTGTGACCCCACTGTAACAGTTGAACCTCAGTCTCCTCTTCCCTCTGGCCAGGAATGGTATCTGTCCTTGGTTAGATAAGAGATGGAGGTCAAGCACAGCCGCAGCTTGCACTGATGTCTGTGCACTTACATACAACAAGCCACTTTTGGAATTGCCGGGGGGTGGGGGTGGGGGTTTCGAGGAAAAAAAAAAAAGTGATATAATGTTTTTGTAGAGGGCGCTTTTGTTTTACACCTTGTGTTTTATCATCTTGTATCAAAGCAATTGTTTGCATTGGCTTATCGTCATCTTGCTTTCTATTTTTAAGTCTCATTGTTCATTTTCTGTATCACTCCTGAGCTACCTTCTTGTTATTCAATCATGAATCTCCTCAGCTATGTCTGTCTACCTTCCTGCCTAACCAATTCTTTCTCTTACTCTCTTTTATCTCTCTCTCTCTCTCTCTCTCTCTCTCTCTCTCACACACACACACACACACACACACACACACACACACACACACACACACACACACACACACACACAGTTGCATTGCTGGCTTCAAGTGTCCATTATCTACCCCGCAGAATGAATAGAAAGCCTTTTGGGGATGGACCTCTTTGAATTCCAAATAATGATAGCTAATACACAAACAGCTCTTTTTTCTAAAGAGCAAAGCTCAATTTTTGACACTTTTGAATGTAGCATACTTAGGTTTATAAAAGAACTTCAGACAGGTGGAATGGTTTGTGGCGTTTTGTGGAACCCTTCACAGGAGCTGCTTGAAATGTTGCTATGGATCAGCTGCTGAATTGCTTCTACTCTCGAATTGATTCTCAAGAATGTGCTCAGATATGGATTCATTTGTGATCAAAATTCTCTAAGATGTAGACTTGATGGGCTGTAGCTGTACTCCTGTTTCGGGGGTTCAGATATGGTTGTGAGGTGTCTTTCCTTAATGATTTGGCTGGTAGCACCGTACTGCCCAGTGCCCACTTGAAAAATTGTTTTGGTCCTGTTTGCTACTTTAGGTTTATCAATCAAAAGATTTTGGCCCTTGATCACACAGATGGTTACATACAACCTTCAATGTAACAAGTGGTGGTCTATAGTGACCACAATCGCTCGTTTTTCTGAGACGTGTCTAAAACAAACCAATGTCCAATGTCTTAGAGTTTGCTCCTGTAGGCACACAGCCTTGAGAAAATATGAACTACAGCACTAACAAAGCCGCAAAATCCTAAAATGCTGGCTTTCGGACACTCGGCAGGACAACTGGAACCAGTTACTGTCTCATTTGATAACACAAAGCACAGTCAAACAAAGCCATTTAGCAGACAAACGTTTTTATCATTAGTAAACCCCAGTGCCTGCCTACCAGAAACTTTCAAATGCCTAACTGTCATCTGTGAGGTTTGTCGGGTTCAAGGCAAAAGCGCTACCATCAGCCGGACTAGGCCAACATCACTGTACAGCATACTCCCAACAGGGGATATTCTGTATTTCCCTGAAATAGCCGGGCACGGTAGTTTGTGACAAACTTCATTTGGTGTGTTTGAGTATTAATGGCATCAGGACAATGTACTGTATGTAGGATTGACTCACATTGCTCTTGTTCATCATAGTAAAGATGAACATGTCCCCCAGTGCAACATTGGCTCATTTTTGGCTACAAGTCATCAGTTCATAATGCAATGATTGATTGATGAATTGATTAATCAGCCTCAGAGTGAATGACGGTGACTCACCAACATCTATCCACCCATCCCTCCCTCTCACCGTCACTCCATCCACACTCCTCCATCTCTGCCCCTTCAGCTTCTGAATCAGTGTGGTGTCATGACTCTCTGAATCTGGCTTGGGGTTCAGACACACACACGCACACACACACACACACACACACACACAGTCACTTTCTCTCTTACTAACACACACACATACCCTCTGCCCCTTTGCACTGTGGGTTGTGAGTGACCCTTGTGCCAGCCTCCATGCGTGAATGACGTCATCTGTCCTGCGGATGCTTTGATCCACTCACAGAACAACAAGCAGAAGCAAGAGAGATGTTTGCATTAGTATTTGAGTGAAAAGAACGCTCTCTCTCTCTTGCTCTCTCTCTCTCTCTCCCTCTCCCTCTCTGTTTCTGTTTTTCATTCAGCACATTGGGAGGCGTGGGTGGTAAATAGTGCTGTATTATCAGTCAAGGATCACTCTGGAACCAGTGAATGAAGGTGACTCATCCATAGAGAAACAATATGTTTTTCACAACCAGATTACATGTGCATAATAAGCCTAGGTCTTCGACCAGATCAAGCTCTTTTAAAATCTTCCTTTTTCCTTTTTGCAATATCACTTAATTTCAGTGACAGATTTGGTCGGTGTGACGAGGGAGATTATGCTTTGCACGGGTATATTGCTGTTACTCTCTCCTTGGCAAATCCTCTTTCCAACCATCTGTCTTTTGCCCTGTTCATTAACAACACTACTGCAGAGCATTTGCATGTGTTCCATGTATTTTAGATGGCTTTTTTTTTTTTTTTGTTCATCCCACTCCATGTGTTTGATTTATCACGTGTCTTTGCCAGACTTTTTTTTTTTTGTTACATATTTGGGGGATTTAGAAATTTCTGTGTTGTGGATATTTTTTATCTACAATGTTGAAAATATCTGAAAATAAGACTGGCAGTTCTGGCAAAAAAAAAAAACACAAGCCTCGTTCTCCTGACAGGCTGGAGTGTTTTTGCATTAAAAACAAACGCAGTAGATCAAAACAAAGCAAAACAGTGAAACTGGTGGAAATGACTGACTCACTCCTACTACACCTACTACTGACATTTCTTTGGATCAGAATACCTAATTTTGCTCTGTACTTTTATCCTTTTGGCTTATGTACAATACAAACATGCTATATTCAAACTATTTCATCATCATTAACAAGAAGCCAAATCGAACAAGAGATTGCAGGGGCGCAGACTTAGAAAAGCAACTTATCTGCTATCCAGGGGTTTAACTTCTCACCTTGCTACAGTGATGTTGAAGTTTACTCAAGGATGTGCCCGTACATCATGGCATCACTCTCAGATGGGGTTACAGATGCCACACTCTTTAACATCAGCAACATCGCCTATTTAAGAAAAAGTAGCAATACAACACTATAGAAATATTCCATTACAAGTCCTGCAGACAAAATGTTACTTTAGTATTAGAACATGTACTTGAGATGTATTAACAAAATGTACATCTACATAAACTACTACAGTCCCCCCTCACCTCCACTCTGTCCCTCATTACAGCAGCCATCAGGCCTGTTGAAACTGACTCTGCTGAAACCTACACTGGTGGTTTAATTGGTATGACGAGCAGAGAGGCATCATTAGCCACTCATTCCTGTGAAAATGAGGGTATCTTTGAGAAAAAGAGAGGGAGAAGAAAGTAAGCTGTGATTTGCAGGAAAAGGGCTTTTTTTTCCTTTAAAATAAAACTTTATTTCTTAGATAGCACATTTTTTTTTACAAATCTATGTAGCCCCTACAGTAGGTGTAAATAGTAAAAATAACTGAAACATTACTTTGAAATGTAATCCACTCTCGAAATTAGAAATCATGCCCTCTAATTACTGAATTTATTCCCACAAATAAAGAATATACTGGTGTTTTATTTTATTTTGCAAAAAATCTTTCAATTTTTATTCATAAAATATTATGATAAAGTCGTTTGTCACTTTATATAAACTCAGCTTCATGGGGTCATGGAGATTACTAATTACTAAATAGAGCGCAAAGTTTTATTTCCATCGAAATAAATTTGCAAAATAACCAACCAGCTCAACTGTTTCCAGTTCAGTAGTTAGCTTTATCCAAATGAGGTCATCTGTAATTCAGCTGCAGTTTGTCAGGGAAATTACTGGGGGAGCAATTCAGGTCTGAGAAACTGTGACTGTCTGTGTTCAGAAAATTACATTAGGAAGAGAGTGCTGGTTCTTCCAAACTGAATTATAAGTGCTTGTGGATGAGATAAAACTGCAGACTAAGAAGCGTAAGTCTGTGTGTTTGTGTATGTGTGTGTGTGTGTGTGTGTGTGTGTGTGTGTGTGTGTGTGTGTGTGTGTGTGTGTGTGTGTGTGCCCAGAAAGGTGTGTCTGTGTGCGGGTGACTTCAGCTAATTAACCAGCAGCACAGACGGCTGCATGGTGGTAAAAGGACAGTGGCTTCTCTGAGGCGGAGAATTGTACAGGGGGTGGACATAATATCACAAACACCTGTGCAGTCTAATGCAATTCAGCACAAGAGTTCTCCAATACTACTTTATTGAGAGCGCTTAAGAGAGGCACTGGTTTAGATCGGGTTTATCTAATATTTTTTTCCATATCTCATAAACAAAATATCATGCTTCTTTGTGCAGCAGTGTAAGGCGGGGACACCGCCGGGTACAAGTATGATTTGGGCTTGATGGCTGAAATTAACACAAACCATGTATGTCAAATAGGTAACTTTCATAGGTCAGCAAGGTATTGGAGTTATTCCACAAAGCAGGCGATGAATATTAAGTTTGTCTTGATAGCATGAACATGAGCACACAATCAGTCAGAAATCCCATAGGAGCTCATACTGTCGATGTTACACTAACTTGTGCAGAAAAGCAAGATGGCTGGCTGGCTTATTGCCTGGTGCACAGCACCTGTCAACTGTCATCCGCCTGCTGTCAACCTGTATAGAAAAAAAGAGGGGGGGGGGGGAGAGCCGTAGCATCACAACACGTCTGATGAAAAGAGTTGACTTGCCGCATGATTCTGCATCACTTGACAAGTGGTGAGCTGAAAACATGGCAAATCCCCTTGTTCCTTCCTTCCCCTGGTCCTGCTGTTGACAACTGTGACGGCTGAAAGCTTCTTTGTTTTTTCCCTTCAGAGGTTGGGCCTCTGTCCTCTCAGCTACTGGGCACGGTGCACTTCTTGGGACACTTGTCCCCTTATTTCTCTTATCTGAACATTTATTGTCACATAGCTGATATTTATATTGGCACTTCACTTTTAAACTCAGTTCCTGTGCTCAGATATCAGCGGACCGAGCTCTGCTTCATGTCACACATATGTCAGTGACTAAGCAGAGTGTCTGTGCAGCATTCGCCTCGCCTGGAAGCACACAGCAGCATACACTTCAGCGGCGTCTCACACCATTAGCCTGCCAGTCCCGAGCCATTACCCTCCCAGCGGCTCGTCTCTAACCTGCAGCAACAGCTGGGAGAGCTAACTAACACGTCTGCTACAGCAGCTTACACAATGTCAAATCTCTCCGCATGTCAGTGCTGAAGTGCACGGAGAGCAGATTACAGCTTAGAGTCAAGCCCCGCTCAACGCGTCGACACGTGCTGCGGAGTGCAGGCAGGGATGATAAATTAACTTGACGATAACTCTGTACAACAATATGTGCGTCAGACAGGTCGTCTGTCTGTGTGTCATCAACCCAGAGGAACAGATCGGCCTGCAGATTACAGACGTTATGGTTATGTAAAACACTGCTCTTCAGTCAAAAATCACAATCTGTAAGAAACTTTACTTTAGGCTGACCAGATGTCCCAGACCGACGCAGCCTCTGGTGATTTCACACAGATTGCTCTCAATGAGAGGAATGAAGTGCAAATATATCTTTTTCTTTGCTACTATTGGTTTGACTGCTGTTCAACAGTCAGAGGATGTTGTTTCTAGCTGTCACTCTCAGGCTCAGAGCAGATTTAGTTTGACTCTTTAAACAGTGTTTCAACTCCCTGTGGGTCTAGTGCTTGAGTTTTATTGCAACGTATTGTACAGTTGGGATGCAGTGACAAGCTCTTCATTCAGTTTAAGATTAAAGTAATAATTCATATGGAATGTACTAAATTTGTTTTAATATTGCTGTGTGTATGATTTATCAGGAATTTGAAACTTATTCTGGCTTCTCCTTGACTGTGGATTGGGTTGTACCTCATTTGTACACGGAAATGCAACAGGTACATTATTAGCAATACTATTTATCAAGTCTCATTTGTATGTCAAGTATAGTTTAGCTAATACACTAATGCACTTACAAAAATGTATTACCTGCTGTAGAGCTCATGTAAAATCTACAGAAGTGCAAGGATGATAAACTTGTTGATCTTGTCATTAACTTTTTTTATTGATCATTTGTCCATTATTACCCTTGATATTTAACAGGCATATTTAACATTTAACAAAGCATTTATTTAGAATTTACTCTTAAATCCCATTTGGACGGGATTAATTTACAGGGTAATTTTCTCCATCTGGTTTATAATCTAGCAACATCACTTTATTTGATTTAGATTAGAAGGTCATTAGTTAAGCAGTAGTGTGAATACTTGAGTTTTTGTGAAATCTGTAATATTCACAACATGCAATGTTCATAAAATATGACTTGTATGAAAACCCACTCTAATTAACAGAAATCAATAAGCTTGAATGTCTCAGATGTCTGAACAGCTGGAAAATATGAGCGATTATCTAAGCTGCTGATTTAATCACAGATATCAAATTGCAATCTGCAATTATTGGAAGCATGCCTGATTACATAATCCAGCATGTCAGTTAGAAACTAGTAAATATAAGTGTACTTTGCAGACACCTAATTACACAGGAAGTGTGTGGAATCTTGTTGTTGTTATCCCTGCCATGTTTACATCTCTTCCTGTGCATGAGAGTGAGTGCACAGAGATATAATACACTTGGTGTCAGGCAGTATCTTTTTAGTGCCGCTTACAGGGTGTGCAAATGAAAACATCACACGTTCCCTAAATGCAGCACGTCTAGATGTTGGAGTGTGAAGAACACTGTTTGTATGACGGTCCCCAGGCTGTGCTGCAGAGAGAAGGGAACCACTCTGTCAGCTCTCACTCACAGTCTGCTTCTCCTTGCCTCAGGTCTCTCTTATTAGCCCTTATTATCCGTCATCCAGTTCTACTCATGTTTGAAAATGGCCACCTTACCAAAACACACACAGTGGGACATCTGTGCTTTAGTGCAGCCACCAGCTGACTTCTGCAAAATGCCTGCCTCTGTTACAGCAGCGCCGGCCCTGCACAGCAGTGGGTGGGGTACAGTTTTAAAGGTCTGAGACAGTGGGCCAATAAACCAGCATTTTGCTTTTCACAGCTGGGGATATTTTTTGTCTTTAGTGGTTTACCTTTTAAGGCTGCCACTAATAATAACTTTCATTATCAATAAGTTTGTCAATTATTTTTTCAATTAATCAATTTATCTTTGAGTCAGAAAAAATTGATAAAATGTCAGAACTCATATGTCAGACTTCAGTGGTTAATTGATTATCAGAGTTGTTAATGATTAATGTTGTGTCATTCAACTAATAAATTAATCGACTAATTCAATGTGACTTTTGAAATGTTTCCATATTCAAAAAGTATTTCAAAAGCTTTAGTATCCAGTATTTCTGTGCAGCTTGGTGAGGTACTTTGCTTGTCTTGACAGATAATAGATTGTGTTTATCTTGCATTTTTGCAGGTCAGCATATTTGTCTACAGTCCTTCAGCCACACTTGTCTGCCAGAGCCTGCTTGTGTGTGTATTTTGATTCGTTTCACACTGTGTGGAGACTAAAGCGATGACAGATTCTGGAAAGCTGTAAAGTAGGAGTATCATATCAAGGTTCTTGAGTTTAGTAGGAGTATTATATTATTGCTGTTGAGTTTTTGACCACTAGTAGCGCTACAGTACAGAGCAATATCTTTACGAGTGGATTTCCACTTTCGTTTGCCATGGATATATTAAGAGAGCCACTCAGCCTCCCTTTCTATTTAGAATTTTTAATTCATGAAGGTTAGATATTTGTAAAACTCTCTAAGAGTCTAGAAAAGCAATTTAAGAGTGTTTGACGTCATCCCAGTGTAAAGTCTATGGGCTGAGTCGGAAGCAGGAAGTTGTCTACTATATTATGGCAGATTCTCAAATGCTGATTTATTTATACATTCGTGTACATTGCACATTTTGTTTCTCCATTTGCTTTGAGGTGAGTTTGATGATAATGGTAATACTGAAGCTACACTATTACTTCAAACTTTCAAGCAAACTTTTCTCTGTACCAACATACTTAAGCCCAGCTGGATAAAAGAGGAAATATGGCCCCAACAGCTGCATAAAACAATACCAATGGTCTCCTCCACCCTCCTCTGTGTGCCTTCCTGGAGAAAACAGTTTTAATAATGTGATTACGTAATACCATCGTGTGCATGTTCATATCTACTGTATATGTGTGCGTGGTCCACAGCATGCATGATGAGTATATTCCTTTTGCTTATTAACAGTGCAGCTCATTAAAATCCCCTCGTAGGCTGACAATGACAGAAGCCTTCTACCTAAAAACTCCAAGGACCAGGACAGGAGAGGGAGCACAGGAGGAAAAAACAAGTGCAAAGCAATTAAGAAAGCAGAGAAGATTTACTATATTGTTTCAGTGTAACAGTTGGGTCAGACAGTTCTAGTGCTAATAAAGTTAAAATATTGTGAAAAATTATGAGCGCAGCAAATAGCGACATAACATCAGTGTACACTGGGATGATTAAAGCTGTGGGCTCATTTCAGCCCACACAGCCGGTATATTTCACACGGGACACTTGGTTTCAAATCTTGTTTGGGTTAAAGAGTCAAAGAACTAATGGAGAAACACTTCCTCAGTGCGGTTGGCTCTCTAATTAACCTCACAGATTTTCCAACTTAGTGTGACCGATGCATTTGTTATGGAAGGTAATTAAGGCTTGATCATCTCAAAGATAAACATGGATACTATTTCAGCACAGATAGAACCATTCATCTTACTTATCAACATGCCACGCATGCCAATTATGTCCAACTGCCTGATGAAATGTTAATTGATGGGAGTAGGTCATATGTCGATGAGAATTCAATTTCTCTCTTTAATAAGGGGAAATCAAAGTGTGCTGGGACCGACAAGTGAAGGCTTGCAGAAAAACAGAAATTTAAGGGCGGGTAAAGACAGTGAGAACAAGTAGTAAGAGTCTGAAGACTTAGCAAAGAGAAATTGAGACATCAAGGTTGGAAATACGAGTGTGGGCAGTTTTATTAAATTAAGAGGAATTTAGTGAATCTTCTTCTGGGGATTAACAGAGAGCTTCTGCACCTGAGGTTCTGGTCTTTAAAATAAGCACGAAAAGTAGGAGGAGGAGTGGATAATGAGGACGGAAAGGAGAGGAGAGGGTGGTCAGAGGAGACAGAACATGTGAGGAGGGCAGTAGGGATGGGAAAGATGGGAAAGATGGGAGAGAAGAAAGCAAAAATCTATAATATTGTCACTTCTCCTCGCATGAACCCAAAGAAAAGTAGAGCAAAGAAGGAAGTCTGGGCACTGGAGGGCTTTATGCCTGAAAGGAATATGGAGGAGAAAAGGGGTGAAGTACATCAGAAGAGAGAAGAGGAGGAGAATATGGTTTGTAGTATGTTGTGTGTGTCAAAATGCCAATCCCTGCATGTGATGAACAAAAGGAGGAGCAGTAATCAGGGCATAATGGAATTGCATCATAATTAGCTTAGCCTGCGAGATGAGCCTCATGAAGAAACCAATTGGCCTGTGAGTGGCCTTAAAGTCTATACACACACACACACACGCACACGTACACGCACACGCTCACACACACACACACTCACTTTCTGAAATAGTCACCCTTGTATCCATGTACTTGTGCCAGTTGACAATGTTTGTGTGTTCTCCAAGTCCGGCATGTGTGTTTACCTCCTGCTGGGCTGTATTGTGTGTGTGTGTGTGTGTGTGTGTGTGTGTGTGTGTGTGTGTGTGTGTGTGTGTGTGGGCGACCTGCCCTTCTCTTTGCCAATTGCATCTGCTCTCTCTCCTCACATTTTTAGGAGCATTTGGTCCTTCAGAACATTATTTGGTCCTCTCTTTCTTCTCTTCTTCTCTGGTGCAGAATCAGACAGCGAGGCACTTCATTGTTGTCGGACATCTATTCATAGCTTCTTAGCTTGTGTCAGTCATTTGTGTTTAATCATATTTTGGTACTAAAACTGAGACATTTCACTAGCAAAGTTAGATTGTCTTTTGTAACTAAAAATAGATAAAAATATTCCTACATTGGAGAACTGGGTAGTATAACCAAAAGCCAATATAAGATCATTCAGGGTTGCACCAATCAAAACTATTTGATGCTGATTTGCCAATTACCTCTTTTTCCAAAAAATAAAATCTGTAAACCTCCCTGTGTGGAGGTCATTGGGAATATTTGTACGTAAGATAACATGGGACCAGGGTTTATTAGGGCACAATCAAGTCAGTTGGTTTTAGCCAGAATCTTGTAATGTGTTTGTGTTTTGAGGCACATTTCTCAGTCAGGTACATTCATGGTACACACACACAAACAGATAGCTGCCCCAGAAACGTCAGTGCGAGCCAGTGTTTGTGGCTGCAGTGTTACTGAAGAGAGGAGTTGCTTAGAAAGGTAGACTCTCAAGGAATTTAGCCTCCCTGACATGTTTACCTCTCCCCGGGCCGACACGCTGCGTTATTGTGACCCATTGTACGCCTCACACTAACCTAGTTTGATCTCTTTTAAGTTTAACTTCCTCTGTTTACCTCAAGACCTCGGCCCATTTCTTTGGATCAGGCTTTTTTGAAACTTTTAAGTGGCTGGCACCAACTGGAGCATTCACATTATTAATGAATAATTGATTACTTATGTGCCGTGATACCACATGTCCCGATTACATCCAGGAACCTCGCCAGTCTGCACTCCTTCCGCCACATAAACAAGTCCACAAACCTGAATGAAAGGTGTTGAATTGCGCGATCCTTATCCAACTCGCAACTCAGACAACAACAGAATCTTTTGTCTCTGCGATTCACATCTCAGATGCTTATTTTGTCTTTAATCATTCAAGACACACAAGCACTCATTGCTGGATGTGATTGCCGAATGCATGGAAGCTCATTTAGTGCAGACAGACTAATGATGGTGCTAGATCCTGCTCCCCACTGAGGTGAAGTGTAGAAGATGAATAGTCATAAAACTTGCACTCTCAGCAGGTGAAAGACTTGGAGTGGCCTGTTGGGAAGTGTTTGAGATGAGGAAGTGCACCACAGAGCCTAACCTGATTTAAGAACTTAATGGCTGTGCATGAACAACACCTCACTACTGAGCATAATTTCATGACGCTCAAATTGGGTTTTGTCGTCGATGATTAATGTGCATAACAATGCCTGTGAGTGCATGGAGATTATGGATAACAGAGGTGGATTTAGTATTATCATGTATTCTCTTCCTATTTAAATGCCACTGCAATGGCTGTTGCTCTTGCTCTTTGGCATTTAACGAATCCCAAATTGATATCAAGGTTCAATTTGTTGTCTCACTCGCTAATAAATGAGAAGATTAAGTTTTGATTTAAGTTTAATTTACTAGTAATGAAAACAGACTACGTTCTGTACCAGAGCTCGTATAAATAGGTCTGCAAAAACTCTGTCTGAAAAATATGTAATGCAATACAAAAATGGTATTGCATTTGAGTCAAGGTGATAATTTCTCCCTCCCTCCTTTCCTTTCCTTTGCCCTCATTTTTCATATTTTCTTCAAGTTCATCACTTCTTTCCTGCAACTTCTGCAGATTGCGCTCATTGTCGTTCAGTCATCATAAATGCAACAGCAAAGACTGACCAGGGACGTAAGACTTGCTTTGCTGTCATAAACATAGTTCTCAACACTCAACACATAATAAACACACATACACACACACAGTGCAGGTGTGTCCTGCCTTAATCTCCCTCTGCCTCCATCCTGTGGTGTGTGTGTGTGTGTGTGTGTGTGTGTGTGTGTGTGTGTGTGTGTGTGCGTGTAGGTGTGTGTGTGCGTGTAGGTGTGTGTGTGCGTGTAGGTAGGTGTGTGTGTGCGTGTAGGTGTGTGTGTGTGCGCGTGTAGGTATGTGTGTGTGCGTGTAGGTGTGTGTGTGTGAAAAGTATTTGGTCAGCAGGAGCGAACCGAAATAGCAAGTAGAAGTGATTGAATTCTCTTACAGTCCACACAGAGTGCTTCTCTTTGAAGTACAAGAAAGAAAAACTATATATATGAAATATAAAGCTGCTTGCATCAATATGTTTGTATTAATACTTGGAGAAAAATAGCCGCATGTGATGTGAAAAGAGTATTATTTAATTATCACTGGACTCTGCAGTTCCACTCATCTCAATGGAGCATTGTATCACCTTTAAGCCTATTGTTTTGTTTTTCTTTTATCTTTATCTTTTATCTTAATCTTTTAAACTTTATTGTGTTTGTTCACTCTCATCAGGGTTGTTTTCAGCAGGAAAGTTCTAATAAACACACTGAACACTACCTGCTCAGCACCAAAAGGAAGACAGACACAGTAAGAGACTAGCTGGTAAACATATTAGAGCATTTAGCAGCTAAAGAGCCAAATACAGAGCCAAAAGTTAGTGAATATGGACTTATATTTGTTAGATGGCCAGAAACACAACTCCAAGTAAATAATAATGTTGCTATATCTTCAGCTACCGTAAATAAGTAACTGTTGGCCACCAAGTGCCCCAACTCATAAAGTGAGATTAAGTGTTTACAGCTTGTTTCTGCTGCACACAAGTGGTCAAAGAAAATCAATTATTAAGGTTTTAAATGCTAATTATGTAAATATAGATTCATTGGCAACAATTTTAATAAACAATATAGTGTGAGGATTTGCTGCTTTTCTTTGTCATGTTTCATTAAACTTCAGTGAACTGAAAATGGTCAGACAAAACAAGCGATTTGAGGACGTCATCTTGAGTTAAAAAGAATGTTGATGACCATTTTGTCAGACATTTGTGCAATGTCACAGACTAAATGATTCATTGATTCATAGTAACAATTATCAATAGATCAATCGATAATGAAAATAATCGTTATTAGCAGCCTTAAATTTATCCTAGCAAGTATCTCGGTAGCACACATGCTGCAATGTTGCATTCATAGACATCAGCTATCATCAGTACTTACTACCTTGCAGCATCACTAACTTTTATTACACATCTCATCCAAAACATCATAAAAATACTACATACAGCACAGCTATGTTGCTTGCTGGTGAGCTCATAATGAAATATACAGTATTAGATAAATAATAAAAACATTAACTCAATCTGAAATACCATTGAAGGGATGGAAAAAATGCTTGACTGAGGCCTAATCATAAATACAATATTATTTAGCACTTCAGTATAATCAAGTAATTCAATTGAGTTTATCAGATGAGAGTTTCTATGAATAATTTATAGGCTTACAGTACAGTATAACAGGTGTGTGTGTGTGTGTGAGACTCTGCATCTACTCATGCCTACCCCTCCATTTGTGTATGCGTGCGTAATCGCAGACAGGCTGGTAAACAGTGTGTGTTTGCGGACAGACGGCAGCCAGGGAGCTGACCTATTCCTCAGACTGGAGGCGGAGGCAGCTTCTGATTAATGTCACCTCCAGGGAGGGACCACAGGAGAGGTGGTTAGGGAGGGGGGAGGGGATGTAGCAGGTTTTTTTAACTCCAAAAACACACTTTCCTTTCAAAATTGGCTAAGAGGTTTCACGTACCTACTCTTGCTCCTGTGAAAGTGAGTCACAACCTGTTGACTCGTTCGCTGTAAAAAAGGTTTTGCTCAGCGATGCATCATTCACCAAGACCAGCTCCTCACAGCATGCCCACACTTAGTTATGTTACTAAATAGATGCTGAGAGAAAAATACCCTAAGCAAAGCAGAAGTCCCACTTAAAGCGCAAATACTAGAGAGACCACAGATATGTTTCTTTATTCTATTATTACTTAATTATTTAACCAATTAACGTTTTTAAATCAAATACCACCATATTCTCTCAAGAAAAATGCATGCTCTATCCTCCTCTGTTGAGAAAACAATCTCAACTCATGGTCCACTTACTCACTTGTTCAGGAGCTTTTGATCGTATAACACATCCTCATCGGCACTGTAGACTTTCGAGCTCTCAATTATTCTGAGAACTTCTCAGCCATGTTGAACGAAATTTCAGTTTTGCATTTTCAATTCTATGGGCATTTATTAATGTGAGCATTCACAATAATCACTCAGAATCAGCTGGGGGAGCTTTTTACAGTTTGAACCCTCTCTGTCTCTCTCTCTCTGTCTCTCTCTGTCTCGCTCTCTCTCTCTGTCTCTCTCTCGTCTGTCCGTGGATTGCTACAATGGGGGGATAAACGAATAAGACAAAAAAGCCAAACTAAGTGATGTGTTCTGTCTGTCTGTCTATCGATCTCCTCCGCTCGGTTTTAGTACTATGGACCCCGCCACCGCCCCTAATTTAGCCATACTCATTTCGCAATTTCACTGCACAACAGATTGAAAGAATGACAGAACTGATAACATAAAATATTACACAAAAAAACATTTGGGGAACATCGTGGTTATGGTCAAAAGTAACCAATGTTGACTGTGAAAGGGATGCAATCAGGTCCAGGATCAAGAGGTCTTTGCACGCAAACGTAGGTGGTTTTAAGTGAACAAATGGCCAATGCTGTACTTTTTCCTGTTCATCACAACAAATAGAAAAGCAGAGTTTCTCAGCTAGATCTACAGTCGCAACAGGGCAATCAATTTTCTCCATGAGGCACCAGGGGTGAGATGCCACGCTGAGGTCTCTGTCTGCCTCTGTCTCTCTAACAAAGCCACCGCAGTTTGTGCTGCTCCACTGGGGATGTCACCTCACAGGTCTTTCCTCCCTCCCGTCTTCCTTCCTCACCACCCTTCCTCCCCCTTTCCTCACTCCCTGGCTCATCAAGCACATGAACATTACATAATGCTCTATTTAAGAAAAAAAAAAGGCTCAAGTCCCCTGGGTGTTTTTAGGTATTTAGGGGTATATGAATATGTGTATTTGCAGGTATGTGTGTGTGCCTCTGTCTGTGCCTTTGCTCTCCTTTGTGTGCTCCTTCAGTATTTTGCCAGAGGATATTACAGGGTTGAAGGGAGGTTCTGTGACTCAAGATTATCTCCCCTGAGAACAGTCGTAATCAGTGTCCTACTTCGTAGTCTCAGGTAGAGCAGAGTGACGCATCTGCCATACGCTTGCACCATTTTAGAGAAAGAAATAACTGAGACAACCACATTAACGTGACCTGTACTGTTCTACTGTGCTCCTTTTTTTTTTTTCTCCTCTATAGAAATTAGTGACTCTTTGGCATCAGCTGTGCTTCAAAATGTGAGAACAGAGGGAAATACTTCAAGAAGATGAAACAGGTCCAGGCACATCTCTCTTTCTCCTTGTCTCCTGATTCATTTTTGGTTCTTTCTTAGAAAAGTATACCAACTTAGACTCTATACAGCCACTGGTTAGCATTAATCTTTCTACAGTATGAAAATCATTTTGCAGAGGCTTGCTTTAGTTTGCTAATCATGTCATCCTGACGGAGATCTTGTGTTTGAGACCCCACAGAGGGTTTCTGGGTAAGGAACCATAGTTTTATAGAAGATGATCGGCAGTAAAATCAATGTGATTTTGAGGTAATGAGCTAAAAAAAAACATATCAGTCATTAATGTTTCCATCACTCCCTCACACTGTCATTTTCCCTCTCTGTCAATCGTGTTCCCTCTTGCTCTGCTGGTTTCTTCCTCTGACTGTGTCTTGGTGTGAACCTGCTGATGCAGGCCTAACTGCCTCGCATCCCGTAGCGCTCCCGTCCCCTGCAGCGATGACAGGAGGGACGGACCTTCCTAACCGTTACTGGGAGTGACTCATCTCACACCGACACAGGAAGAGGAGGAGGATAAATAGGAGGCAGAAAAACACCCGCTTGAGTTGTCACTTTTTAATAATAATTAAACACACCGAGCAGTTACGGATGCTCCACAAGCACACACTCACACACATTTCTTACGTTCTTTCCTCTTGTCTGGTTTTACAGCACATCTCTCTTCCCTGCTCATTTTACCTTCCCTTTTTCTCTCTGTGTCTCCCACCACACCGCCCTCCTCCCTCTCCCTTTATCTCTGTAAGCACAGAAGCCCTGCGGCCTCATTAAGCTGTCACTGATCCCTCCCGCCATGGCCTAGCCCGTCGGATCATTAGTCAGCCCTGTCTGAGACGCCCATCCTGACAAGAATAGATCAGCCTAAACCCCCAAACCTCTAATATTCTCTAAATGTCTTGAACGCAATCGAGTCAGCTGCTGCCGCCACCTTATCAAATGATCCATCAGTTCAGCCACGGCATATTAAAACCAATGTGTGAAATATTCATGCAGGCTGTGTAATTGGACATTTGTGTCATGAACGGGCTGATTATGTGTGATGTGTGTCGTATGTAAGGACAAGTATTTCTTCTACATTCTTAAGTCCTTGTTATTTTTTATCCTCTAAATGTACCAACAGGTCATGCATCTCATTGGAGGGTTGTTCAGCCGCATATCCTTAATGGAATTTGAAAGGGGAGAGAAACAGAGACATTTTAGGCTATTATAATATACATTAAGCTGTTGGAGATAGAAGGTCAGGGCAGAGTAGGGCTGGATTTTAATGGCAAATTGATGATATTATACTGCAGACTTTATTGTGATTATGATTTGCATTGTCATTGCAAGAATTAATGTTTAGATAATGTATATACAGCTTATACATGTCATTTTGAGCAGAAACAGGCGTGGTCTTTGGAAAAATTATATAATGGTACTCAAAAAAAAGCCTGTGTTTAAACAGCATTAATTTATGAGAATTTAGGTCAAGACAAATCAGCAAACTGTCACATTTGAAACGGTAGAACCATCTATATATTCACCACTGTGTTTTTTTCTGACTTTTTCTTTTAAACATAAACACTGACTTTGCTCCCTTATAATTTCAAATCGCGCCTCCTTTACGTTTGTTAAGTTACTGTCAATGAAACCCCTTGATTGACAACTTTTTCAGTTGTCCTTTAATTTCCCTTTTTTTTCAATGCAGTGTTTGAGAAAGCCTTTTGCCGACGCGGTCTTACTTACAAAGGCAAGTAAATGATAATATCATAATAATTACTTAGGTTTAGAGCTAGAGCTCTCAGGAAACCTCAGCACAGACTGTGTAATCATTTATCATCCTCTGGTTTAAAAACAAAGTACAGTACATCCAAATGACAGACAATAATCATCTTTAACTAAAATCAACATCTTCACATTGAGCTTCACCGGAAGAATTTCCACCATTTGTCACTCGTTTTTTTTTTTTTTTTTTTTTTTTTAGTTTAATAGTTATTACTTTGTTTTCCATCGTTAATTTGGTTGTCCTCACTTGACACACTTGACGGAGGAGGATTAAAAGTGCAATTAAAGCAGTATTTCCTCACTGAAGTATATGTTTATCTCTAGTGAATTGTACACCCGTAGGTCTATGACCCTTGTATCTCATATCATCAGTGACATGTCCCTCTGTCTAATCATGAGAGTATAGTTTGTATGGATAAGCCATACGAGGATGTTCCAATATCACTAACACCTCGTGGATTAGCAGCCCACTGACAGGCCAGCTGTTGATCTTTTGGCTTCATCCTAATGCTGCGTAACTCTTAGATGATCTGAAAGCTTCCAGTCAACAAGTACTATAGGGGCCTTTAGTTGGATAGAAACAGGGTGTAGCTCAGACTGGTGGCAGGAGAAAAAAAAAAAGCTTCATATTCAGTGCTTGTACTGAAGAGACGGAGAGCAGCTGTGTTGTTTATGTAATTGCAGAGATGTAAATAGTGACGGACACACGGTTGTACCCACATACACACAGATTCAAGTGGTGCGACGGTAATCATCTCCTGTTTGGACGCTGGACAGAAACATCAGGGGCCAAAGTGGTCTCTCTGCCAGCTACAGAGCATATGACATAATCCACACGCACACACATCAGTGCATGCAAAATAGACACAAATAAACACAGCCTGAATGTCAGAGGGTTTAGGACACATGGCATCACATCACACACACACACAGGCATCGAGCAGAAGGATAGAGGTCACCACAATATCTGTTCACATATTGAAACACACACCCTAAAGTGTAAAACTGAAATTATAATTCTCCTCACTTTATGTGCAAGGAAATATGAAATAAAATGATGCTACAGCTATTGTGTAGATATTTCGATACCTCAAAAGGGGATAAAACTGTTTTTTGACATATCTGTGGTAAGATTCAACCCTCTGGGGGTTTCCCATGGCAGTTAGACGGCAGTAATTGCACACTGTTCTCAGAAGTAATTTTTATTTATTCTTTTCAAGCCTTATTTGTTTTTCACACTTGCAAACCAGCAGAGGAAACGTACAATATACATTTAGTTTTGGGGTTTTACTTTTTCACAGCTCTGTATTTCCCCCCTTTTTCAAGCCCACATACTGTAGCAGAAGTTATGGACTGTTAGCAATTTAAGGCATCTGTCTCTTTACAACATTCAGCATTTGGGAGTTACCCATCCGCTAACTAGCTTTCTCTCCCAAAGTCAGTTTGAACATTAGCACCGATTCCCACTACATGTGACTTTTTGTTCATGTTCTGTCACAACTCACTGAGTAATTGGCAGCTCCCACACACTCAGTGTTGTGTTCGTCCCACATTATAGATCCCATATTGTACAGAATAGAAGTTAAACCAAATTAAAACAGAATAAAAAAAAAACAAACTCAAAATGTCATTGAAGGGCGTAGTTTTTAAACAGCAGAGATTACAGTTAAAAGGTTGTATGGACGAGGGGAGTTATTGAAATCACAAATGGGACGTAACAACGGGTAACAACTTTGGCCCTCCTCGGCCAGCGAACTTTATGGCTGTTGGAAATGAAGTGATAGTATGAAAGATTTTTACTATCCGCTCACACAGAAATTCCACCAATCAAATGACCAAAACAGACATTGTCTATCTGAAACAAAAAATAACGCCCCCTGGAGAACACTAATGGACTCATGCTATCACAAGTATACCCTACCTAGAGTCTACAAGTCTATATTGATACCCTTCTGTACAAATACATCACTGGGACATAATGTTGACATTTTACAGTAATAATATATGATATACATCCCTACTGCTGTACTCAAGATGATAATGATCACATAGAATGTAATAAATAAAACAACGTCTCTGTATATACATTATTGTCACAGATGGCCACTGAGGATTACCATATGTGTAATTACGTCCCATGCTGCTGTGGGCTTTAGCTATCTATCTCTCTTATGTACCCCATAGGCCGGATGTGCATCTTGCAATTTTCCAGGTTTCTCTGCTTGTTGACGTCACATGGCATATAAGCACTTGTGCAAAGCTGTGCTCATCAACACAGAAGATTAGGGATTCGTCGAAGAGATGATTATTATCGACTCCTGTGGGTGTTCATTGTAATTTGAAGGACAAGTAAAGCATCATGAGCTTAATGATACTTTCAGTTCTATAGACGCAGGCACACACATGCTCATGTTGTCCATTTTGCTCGGTTTAGTTCTATTTGATAAGTATGTTCAGTTTGGTCATAGCAGAGTGTATGATGTTGCTCCCAGCTCTGGTCTTCGTGCAAAGTCAATAGTTCACATTACTTTGAGTGACAGAAATGAAACTGTATAATGGCTTTTTTTTAATTAGTTCCTGTTGTCTATACTGTATGGAAAATAGTACTGTGTGTGCATGCACATGTATGCTCTTGTTACGGCTGTAGTTTTGCACATACACCTCCTTGTCTTCAGTGTTTATATTGTGCATTGGTTAAATATAGTTTCCGTATGTGTGTGAGACAGATGGCCACCTGGGGCCTGTCCTCCTTGGTTTCTGCGTCGCAGTGATTAACGTGCAGGTATGTTAAAAGCCAGTTGTCCGGTTCTCTTGCAAGTCAAAGCTTTGATAAACACACCGGGGGAACTGTGGTAAAATGGGGGCTGCTGCAAAGCACTGTGGGAAGGCAGGTGATAGATGACCTGAAAAGTTTTGTCGTTTTCCATTTTTCTTAAACTTTATGACAGTATGGTAATAGTTGACTTGCGCCTTTGCTAAACTGCCCCATGTGAAAATCAGATTTTGTAAGTACAGTAAAACAACATGTAGAATTATTCACGCTTGAACTGAGATTTAAGTGTCTGCAGCAAACAGGAAAAGTGTTAATGAACACTTTATGGATATTCTTAGCCAGCAATTATTCTCTGCATGTCTGCTTCTCACCTCATTATTTTTAGCTCTACCTGCTCACTAAAGGTCATCTTGTTGTTGTCCCTTTTTTTGCATAATGTGGTGCTTTTATGGTTAGTTAATTCCTGACTGTGATGTTCTTCTAATTGGACATATTTGTAGTCACTGATAAGAGAGGAAAAGCGGGAGTGACACTGATGTCTCAGCAGGATTACACTACAGAAACCTTCATTTCAGACATATTTCCTCTGTAATGGTTCAGTATTTTAAATTGTTTTACCCCAAGAGCGATGTTCTCTTCTTCCCAGTACAACCACAGTCTAATCTGATGGCCACTGAGCAACTCCAGCAGTTAGGGGTTAAGGGGTTAAGGGCCTGGCTCAACGGCACCAGATGAGGCTGTAAAGATGGGAACATCAGGCTTTAATGGCGGAAACAGCCGTTGATTTCCTGTTTCCTACCTATAGACAACATTGGTTTCTTTTAACCATGACCTCAGCTGTTCCCTGACCATAACCACATGGTTATTATTGTAACTATGACGACGACGCTCTATCTTTAAGAAAAGTTGTTGCATTGACCAAAACCATGATCTTTCCCTTAAGCTAACCAAATTGTTTTTTTGCCTAAACCTAACCAAACTTAAAGATAGAAGTGTAAAAGATCAGAAACGATATCTTACTGACTACTGTTGCATCAGATCAGAAACGCTTTTGTGTGTAATTCTTAAGGGGATGAACCAGTGGTGTATTTTGCTGTTTGATTTGGAGGACTTGTTGACTCAAAAGCATATATCTCCAATTTTGGCAATTTAAATGTTCCTTTATTGGTTTAGAATCTCCCCTTACTTCTTTAAAATATACTAAAGTAGCACCTCAGTAAATTTGAATGCACTCAATGTTGCATTCAACTATTCAGTTAAATAGGAGAACACATAATGAACATTAAAGTGTCAAAACTGCCACCTGCTCAGCCTTTCTGAAGCTTAATGTTCAGCTCCTGGGATCCGATACTAGGTGACACACTTTATGTGCACTTCTGAATGTGTACGTACTGTACGTAGCCATTTGTGCTGGCCTGGTATAAGCACAGTGGCAAGCCTGGATTCCTATTACTGTAAGTGGGATTCTCCACTACCTCTCGACAAAGTCAACTATCCTCTGAAGAGCTCAGCCTCTCTCGCAACCATTTAGCTCAATTACTACTGTGTAGAAATGGAGCTATCACCCCTGGTGTCTCCTAATGGAGCCTGACAACTGCAGCCACAGAGACCTCCAGTCAGATGGCGGAGCACCCAGGAAGTGATGATACTTTCACAGGTTGAAAGCCCCGCTTGGCCTCTTGTGTGAATACAGCAACAAAGGCTGAGCTTCAGCACATGTCAGAGAGAGGCCCACACACATTCACACACACATGCATATAAAAGCGGGCCTCATATCCTAGTCAGTCTAATTGAATGCTGTGTTTGATGATGAAAGTTGGGTCGTGATGAAAGGCCATCTGTGGTGTTCAGAGGTGCAGTGTGAATGCATCTGAACACAGGATCTCTCTCCTCTACTGTTAATTGGAGCGCGACAGGGAAGGTTTAAGGGCCCAACACCTGTGTCTGCTCAGTTTGATTTCACTGTGTGTGTGTGTGTTTGTGTGTGTGTGTGTGTGTGTGTGTGTGTGTGTCAGTGGTGACAAGTAACTAAATAAATGTAATCAAGTACTATACTTAAGTACAGTTTTGAGGAATTGTACTTTATTTGTTTTTTTCTGTTTTCAGCTCTAAGGCTAAAGCTATCATTTAACGTCCTTCAAAAACACCTCTATAATTTGAAACTGGTCCTAAACTGTGCAAAGACCAAATCAATGTTGTTTACGAATGCAAGAAATACTGACTATGGTAATTTTGAAATTCGCTGTTAAACAAAACTTACTTTTAAAGTCCATATTGATATGTTGTTATCAAAGCAGGGATTAAAATTGGCGTTTTAATTTTTGAATTAAATGTTGCTTTCCATTATTTATGAGAAAAAGAATTGTTGAAGCAGTTTTCCTCTCTGTACTGGACAACAACTATTTTACAATAGCCCCATACCTGGAATATGTTTCAACAAAACTTTGAGTTGACCTCATTAATACCGTTGAAACAATTCCAAGGTTTAATTGCTAATCGTATTGATGTAACTGTCATTAGCTGCAGTTACATGGACATGTTCCAACTTAGCTGTTTAATGGAAGCTAAATGAAGGGATTCGATAAGACGCCGCAAAGCATTTAATCAGAATATAACATTATTGACATGTGCAAAGTGGTTCCACCCGCTGTGAAGAGTCTAATCTGCTGGAGATATAACAGAAAAAGACCACACACACACACACACATACACTATATTTGCTGGTCCCTGGCTATAATATAACATTAACTCTACACTAACATTAGCTGTTTTGTTAATGAGCGATGTATTCTTCTTTTGTTGCTGTTTGATTTTAGTTGTTAGGTTTTAAATAAAATAAATGAGAATAATGAATTCATCACTTCATAACCCTTCAGATTTATCTTGTGATCCGCTTCCGGAGGCCCAACCCCCTATTTCTCAAATTAATTGTATCTAAAGAATTAAAATTAACTCAACTCCGACCAGCTAAAGTGTTAAAATGCTACATTGATGCATTGATGCATCAGTATTAACAAAATCTACGTCTAATAATGCATAATATATAATATAATATACAGGAGCCAGTATGTTTACTTTTGATACTTAAAGTACATTTTGCTGATAAGACTTATGTACATAAGTAGGATTTTGAATAGGACTTTTACTTTAAACAGAGTATTTTATTTATAAGTAAAGGATCTGAGTACTTCTTCCACCATTGGTATGTGCCCTCTCTCTATGATAGTAACGTTGGATTGCAACTGTTGCATAATACCGTGTGTGTCAAGCTATATCACTCTCTAAAGTACCCAAGAGAAATACTTCTTCTCATCCAACTGGTACATACAGCCTTATCTCCATAATTGACTATACATCTCATCATCAAAAATCACTGCATCCCTTAATCCAGTGAGCTCGCTTGGAGATTGCTGATGTTGCTCTCTGTACCATTCCTCACTAATGAGCTCATTCATATCATGTGTGTCTGTATATGTATGTATGTGTGTATGTGTGTGTGTGTGTGTGTGTGTGTGTGTGTGTGTGTGTGTGTGTGAGAGAGAGAGTGTGTGTTTGTGTGCATGAGGCGGCGCACGTTTGCATGTATGTGAGTGGCGTGTTTGATATTCTAATGCCTTTTGATGTTTAATTCACTAAGAAGACGAGAAAGGCGTGCAATCGGAAGAGGCACACAACAAATGACATGATATACAAAAACATGTATTCTACCAAGAGAACAGACAAACCATGGACACACACTCACACACAGCATCACTTCATATAACATCAGTGAGCTTAAAAACAGCACAATGTTGTCATTGAATGTGCATGAAACTATCTCACGGATAATACTTGTTTCATTCCTCTTTTAATACCAGTTCCCTGTTTTTATTTGTTGCCTGATTTACAGGCTATAAATCTGTCTTGTACATAATGAGGCTAAAGGGGTATTGTCTGAACGCAGTGGCCCATTAGAAATTGACAGGCTGCTGCAGGTGGAGGGAGTCAGAGAGAAAGAGATGTCATCCCACTAATTAAATCAGTGATGGATAGTCAATACAGGTGCCAGTTTCTCCTTTCACAGCCACAGTTGTGAAGACATAGATGAACTTGAAGACAGCACACGCCGTCATAGCTGTCATTGTAGCTGATCGGAGAGATAATATATGGAGATGACATGGTAATGAGCAGGCCATTGGGCTGTTTTTAAATCAGTAATGACAAGCTTTTTCCACTATCAGCCTCTTCCCTTCTCCAAGTCTTGCCCTTATTTCTCACTTTCATTGAGTCTGCTGCTGTGTTCTGCTGTTGATATATCTCGTGTCAGTTCATCGGCCCTTTGTCCTCTCTCTTCTTTTCTTTTCTACTGAGTCACAGCTTCATTGTTTTTATCAGTGTCAGAAGACAGATTATTTCCTACAAGTGACACAATTGATCGTGTGAAGCCAATCTCCCCTCCCCCCCGAGACTCGGGTGGCTGTCAGGGTCCTTATTTGAATAGCTAAGTGTGTACTTGTGTATAGACGGGTTATAGTTTGGCGATCATTTGTCTATTTGACATCAGAGGACTTGGGCTGTACTGCAGAACTTAGTACTATTTCTAGGACTAAAAACTATTTCCTTTAAATGTTGTAATGCAGCACTTTATTATAAAGCTATGCAAAGATAGAATAAACGTCCATAATGTCTGTGACTTTAGCTACTTTTATGTCCAGGGTAGATACAAAATAAACATACTGTGGGAAAGGCGGGCTGTAATTGGCTGTATTCAAAATGCTTGTATAACACAAAAAACGTCAATCAAACCATTTTGCACAATATAAGAAATATGGTTGCTGTTTGAACTTGTTCCCACTTCTGAAATGCAACTAAAATGTGACGCAGCCACATTCAGCCTATTTGTGGCCACTGGCCACTTGTGTAAACGCCGCAGAAAACATTTTCCCCATAGACCACCATCATAAAAGAGACATCTGTAATACTTTTGATAGCACACTTCAACTGCAAACAAGGCCTTTTTTTAATTCCATGAAGGTTATATATTTGTAAAACTTTCATCGAGCCTAGAAAATACATTTTAAAGTGCATGACGTCGTCCCAATGTAAAGTTCTTGGGCCAGCAGTAGAATCTCTAATGAGCATGTGCAGTAGACGGAAGCGGACTCAAACCTGTAAGCTAGGAAACCTTTTGGCTTGAGTGCTCGGTAAGCAACTGTCATTGAAGTGATTGGTCACCATCTTTGAGTTTGGTATCCAGTCCTTATGATACAGCCATGGGTTAGTCACACAGTCGTAGGGCATTATGTGTGAAATATCAGTGAAGTTACTACTAAACCAGCAGTCAACAGTTTTCACTGTATAAGCATTTATTTAAGTTGTTAAAGATGAGGAATAAATTCCCAGAGATGTTTCTTTCTATCAGCAAAGCAGCACACACACACACAGCCACAGTGATGCCAGCAGGTTTGGCAGGTGAAGCTCTCCGTCCTCCTCTCTCTGTGTGATTGACAGAGTTTGATTCCACATTGTGGACATGAGCCTGTTCGGTGAGGCAGTGGCTGGCTGGTGGCTTTGATGCCACCCACCTGCACACCCACACACACACACACACACACACACACACACACACACACACACACACACACACACACACACACACTGCCGAGCCTTGTGTCTGACATCCATCTCCTGTTCTGTCCATGTGTCTTTGTTTGTCTTCAGATCTGTTGTTCTCCATCTTTCTTTTCTTTCCTTTTCTCTTCAGTTCTACCAATCGAGTTCTGTTTCACTGTGTCTCTACTTTCACACCACAATATGAACACATGTTTTATCTCTCTGCCTTCATTCAGCTGCTTACAAACTATACAAATCTCTCTCTCTTTGTCTCACTTATTCTGACTGTATGCACTCTCTTTTTAAAGCAGTTATTGAGTGCAATACGCAGTGTTTGCCCTTCACCACTGCAGGTCAGACTGTTGCCTGTTCAGTCAAGGCTGTGGGCAGTGTGTGTTTGGACTCGCCTGACAACACTAGTTGTTGTGGGTCACACAACCAAGAGAGAATAACTGAGAATCCCCTCGGCTATAAACATCCCTGCATTGTTTTTTCTTCCAGCCATGCTTCAGCCTTGAGGAAAGGGGGGAACATTTCATCATCATATGAGTCTGGCTTCGGGATTGCTCCATGGTGTTCATTTCCTCATTAGTTTTTCTTCTATCTGCTTCGCAGTTGTAGGGCTTTTACCATTAATTTGGAAGAATGAAGCATGTGCACACACCTAATTTCATTAATCCACAGAGTGATTTTCTCTGTACTTGTTTTCCTCCTCTCTACTGTTTGCTTTCTCTCTGCTGACTTTCAATCTATCTCTGCATTTTCTCTAACCCATTATCGCCATAGCAACTATGTTGTTCACTTTGTTCCCCCTAGCCCCTCATCCCGGCACACACACACACACACACACACACACACGCAAACACACACACACACAAACACAGTATGATTGTGTCTTTTAATTTAATTGTAGTTTCAGTGTTTTTGTGTTGATCTTCTTGAAAGATTTAATTCCTCACAGTGATGTCTGGGGACCATTTTGCTATCCAGTGTGTGTTTGTGTTGTGCATAAATAGTTCCACTGACTGTTTGGTAAAACAAGAAATAGAAAAATAATCCCTGCTGGAGCTTCACTGAATCAAATCACTAAACCAAATCAGCTCTCCAATCTGTTTGTTTGATTGAAATTCTTAAGGCAAGGATTTGGGATGTTTAATATGAAATGTAATTATGAAATTATGAAAAAAGTTCTGTTCTGTTTTGTTCATTATTATTGTGCTGAGTGTTCAGATCAGACCTGACAGGATAAAGTGATATGCTAAGGTCAAGTTTTTCAACTTGCTGAGATGCTCAAAAGTGTTAACACAAACCAGCTGAAACGAACAGGACTCTTTAAACAAGACACATTTTTACAATGCACAACAGCGTATGCATGTTGAATCTGGTATATAATATCACACTAACATTGAGGGAAATTTTCGAATCCAAGATGGCATTTTTTATTGAGGCACAGTACTATTAAGACACTTTGTAAAGGTAGTGCTATATACAGTGCAGTCCATTTACCACTGGAGTATAATTGTAGTAACTGATAAATCATTTCAGTCATTTTTCAAGTGAATCTGCTGCTTGTTTTATCATATATGACATATGTGATTAAATAATTTTGTTTTTAGACTTCTGGTTTGATAAAACAAGTAATTTAAGGACTCTGGGAAGTTGTTACTGGCATTCTTAACCGCTTTTTAGAAGTTTTAAGTTTCATGGACTAAACAATTAATTGAGAAAATAATGAAAATAATCCTTAGTTGCATCACTAAATCTTTTAAACATTTCTGTTGGATTCAGCCTTATATATTCTCTAGCTTTGAAACTTCTTGGGATCTTGACTAATATGCCCAAAGCACACAATCACTATGGCTAATGAGATTGTCACTGTGGTACATGGCAACCATAAGGTCATAATTTATTCCTGTGACTTGACTGACAGACATGGCAGACTGCATGTTGGAGGCCGACTAATCATAGCTTGCAGTCTTTCATGACTTGTATGACATACATATGTAGGTAATTGGTAAGGGGCTGTGTAGGAACCGACTTCATAGTTCAACTTGACAGCACTAATAACATCATTCCTCTTTTACTTTTCCATGTTTGTTGAGGTCCAATGGGTCACTGGACCAAGTTGCCAAATTCGCAGAGAAAAAAATTCTCATATGCTAATATTTTTCTCTTGAAGATGTTGTCTTCCAGTCTGATCCACTACATGAGATAAAACAAGCAATTTTCATGTCCAATGCCCAATTTTTTTTTCCCAGTGCCCCACGTGTCTGACTTATCAATGTCATTTCTGTTGTCATTGATGCCTGCTCTGTTCTGTACCCTACTGGGGGTTCTTGCCGCTGCTCTCCCTGCCTTAGGCTTTCCATGTGTGCACCTGGAAGGGCAGGGAGGTCCCAGAACAGAGCATACCACCAAATACATCTAACTGCAAATATATCTACTGCATGTAGATCAAGTTTCTTTGTCATAGTGGTCCTGACTGAACTTTTGTTTGTTTACAAGAAAACTTCACGGGGCACTTTTAAGTTTGGGGGATGTGTTTGATTCAGTACCGATGGTTAAGTGGAATTTTACAGGACCCTGTAGGCAAATTTCTTCCTTTCCTTTCCTTTCTTTTTCCCATTCCAGCATCTCTGGAAAAATGCAGTGTGTTGCTTTGGTGACACTTCAGTAGGCGGGATGCTTGACATCTAGTCTCTCATCATAATGATATCAAATCAAAGAAGGATGAAGATCACAGACTAAAAAATGCTTTAGCTTATGAAGCATCATAGAGTAAATTACACTTTTTCTTTGAAGCCCTCAACCCAATTTGTATGAAGCAGATGAGAAGCTAGCTCCGAAGGGTTGCCTGTTAACCAATTAACCCCATACATGACTCACATCAGCCTCTTTACTCTCCCCTTCACTTTTCATGGTGATCATTTCCAATAATTAGATATTGTTACCTCTATTGGTGATGCGCCTGTCAACGCCTGACTATAATTAGCAAGACCCGTGTTTGACTCATTGTCACTCTGCTCTCATCATTGACTTCTTCCACTCCTTCTGCTTGATTTGACCCTCGTTACGCTCCGAGGAATTCGGCAGCAGCATCATCTCGCCTCACTGGAACCCTCCTGGTTTCGCCTCAGCAGCTTTGTCTGTTAGTGTCGAAGGTTTGCCCGCAGCATCTCTTCCCGGCACAGCATGATGTCCCGTACTTAAATGGCTGAGAGAATGTTTGATAGATACAGGCTGAAATGAGGGCTTATCAAGCTGGTTGAAGACTCATTTTTTTAGATGGCCTTTCTCGACTTTTAGAGGTTTGTCTTTAATGTATTTTTGCAATTCATAGATCTATTTGCCAGTGCTTCAGCTCCATGACTAACCCGTTTTGGAACTTACATGTTTGTGTCAATGCATTTTTGCATGTGCATCTAAGTGAACTGGCAAGTCAAAAGCAGCTCCCAGGCGTTTCACCCATGGATGGATTACTGAACGACGTTACCAGGCCCAGGGGTCCAGAGCCACAGATTTCTGTGTGAAGCGACTCTTGTGAGCATTTGTTTCGGAACACATCTACAGGATCATGACAGCTTCAAATAGAGTGTTTCTGTAGGACATAACACCATGATGTTAATTTGGAGGAATCAAACATGTCTACAACTGTGTATTTGCTTGATTTTAATGTGGCAGCGTGGGCCACAATGAAAGCTGCCAAGAGTGCTGCCTCTTCAAGTGTTTGCACATTTAAATATTATGCATATTATTCTTTTTGATACGTAATCAAAACAAAGAAAGGAACAGGCTCAACTCCTTGCCGTTATGTTGAGTCTCTCGAAACCCTTCAGTGTGCTGCCAGCCAGGAGCAACAGTGAGCTTGACAAGTAACAAATACAAATTATTACAAATAATATATCTACGTTGTTATATTTTGGGTCTTCCAACCATAATTGCAGAAAAATGCTGTCCAATGGCCCTGCAGTTAGTCCTACCTTAAAGAAACCTGCCATATTCAACTGTATTGTTATTTTGGAGGTTGTACTTTATGTAGTTGTTGTTGTTGTTGTTGTTGTTGTTGTTGTTGTTGTTGTTGTTGTTGTTTGTGTATTTCATAATATCTCTCTCTTTGCTATTAGAGCAAGGCAACAGTTCCATTTGGGTCAGAAGAGATGAGACTGAAAGACAAAGTTTTTTCTGTGTGTCTGAGCAATTTTGCAGTTTTTGTTGTACTGAGCATCTGCACTTTTTGCACCAACACAAGGATCTGTGATTGGCCTAAAGGATGGATTAAATGTACGCATGCATGCATGCAGACATGCACACACACACACACACACACACACACATATATACACACACACACATATACAGATGAAGAAGCTCAGGGCACTGAACAGATTATGTCTTCACACCCAGCCTCTTCGTGCAATGGGCTGCACTGAGTCAAAGGCTGTGGTTTACTGTGAGTGGAAACTCTGCCATTTTAATTTTACCCCTGGCTCCCAGGAGGAAGGTGCACAGACAAAGAGACAATGAGACGGAGTGAAAGAACCAAGAACATATAAGGGAGATGAGAGAGAAAGAAGTGAAGGCTTGCCATAAAAGTAAGAAACTTCCAGGGCTTGGTGTCCAGAGACTTGGAGGGGAAGGGAGTGGGGAAGATGGCTGATAAAGTCAGAGAAAGAGAAAGAAATAGAGAGGAGGGAGATAATATCTCCTCTGTTGCTGCTGAGTCCCTGGTGTCTGTTGTTCACTCAGGAAGTCTCTTTTAAGATAAATCCAATGTTCCCACAATTGAGAAGTTGAATAGAATGAGTGTTCATGCAGTAAGGAGGCAAAAAAGGTTTGCAGAAGGAGGGAGACCCAGGAGAGAAGACTCAGGACTCAAGGGGCACGACCACAACGCCATCTGTTTTTTTTTTTTTTTTGTTTCTCTTTTCTCAAGAAAAGCCTACAGGAAAAGCTGGAGGAAAGGAGCAAAAAATAGGCGAGTTTACCAAAAGGAGAACACACTAATTAGCCTTTTCCGGGACCCTCACGCTACTGACTCACTCCCCTGCCAATCACACTAACCACTCAACAGCTCCCTCCTCTTTCACACACAGACTTTCCCTACGTCTCGCTGTTGCCATCTCACTCTCCTTCTTCTGTCGTCACGTTGTTTGCTTGATTTAGCTTGTTTGTGGAAAAAAGGGCACTTTTCAACGGTGTGGGCCCACTTAGTCAGTCAGTGGCCTGTATAATTACACATGCAGTCATTCTGACACATTTCAGCGTGATGGAGGCGACGCTGGTGGGGGTTTATCCACCCTCATTTGCAGGGCTTTAATTACAGCTATGTTTGTTTTGTGGTGATTGTACAAATTAGCTAACTCAGCGATCACAATACTGGAGAATATTTGAATCGATTTCCAACAAATGA
The DNA here is from genome assembly GCA_031216445.1 of Lateolabrax maculatus. Taxonomy (NCBI): domain Eukaryota; kingdom Metazoa; phylum Chordata; class Actinopteri; order Acropomatiformes; family Lateolabracidae; genus Lateolabrax; species Lateolabrax maculatus. The sequence continues at coordinate 15,140,837 of CM062216.1, read as the reverse complement.
AACTTAACAGATTCCCATGCAAACTGTGTTACCAAACATTGAATGTGTTGCAGAAAACATCATATTTTTTTTATAATGTTATCCAACTTCTCTTGTCATCCCTGTTACACTTCAGTGAGATTTCTTGGAAACCAATCAGAGCATCAGTCCCCAATTGCTCATTAGCTCGATTTTTACTCCACCTCAGTGCCAGATGTTCTGGCCAAGATAAACAGTTGCTCAGCATTGCTGCTCCTGGCGCCTCATGATCACTGTACGGTGTGTATTTGTGCCTTAATAACATTCGAAGACTGAAACGGGGAGGATGCTGGGAAGGCTTCCAGGATGACAAGATGGAGAGAACTGACACCAAGCACGAAAACACTCGAACCTTACACATTCCCACGCACTGATAACGGCGTGACATTTCCTTTCCATCTGGATGTTTCTTTCTTTCTTTCTTTGCGTCAGTCTCGTCCACCGATGATACAGTGCAGACTATTCATAGTGTGATTTGCAAATCATACAGCTAAAACTCAACTACCCGACATATAAATTAAAGTGAAGTGCTGTTTAGTGCGTTAATGAGGCGAAAAAAATCAGATCTGTTTGGGTGCTGTTTGCAGTTGTTTATTCCATTAATCTCTGAGGGAGACATTAAGCAGTAGAGTGATGAACAGATGTTGTGAGACAGGTCCATTTATATTCCTTTTAACAGAAATGTTGCAAGATGCTCTTAAATTACGATGAAGCCCTTATTTTCCCCTTTTCTTATAATGATACAGTACAAGTACAGCATAAAGAGGTTCCTCTTAACTTGAAACGCCTACCAAATATTAATCTGAGGGATTTTGGCCCCAAGAATGGAGGACTTTTATTTAACTTTTGTTGCAAGCAACACAATGTAAAGTGTGTTCAAGGGGGAAAAAAAGCATACCGTAGAGTTTAACAGTGGGGGACAAAGCTTCATGACTTGCTTTAGAAAATATATGATCTCTTTTAGAAAATACAAACTTGATATGTTTTTTTTTATTTTTGAATTCCTGGAGAACACAGATGTACACAGATGAACTTATGCAGAGTATCTGATATTGTAGAGGACCTGGATAATACCTTCATTACACTGAAAATGCTTTTTTAGCTATGTTTGGCTGGTCCATCACTTTAGTCCGGGCTGTAATATCTCAACAACTGCTGGGTGGACTACCATCAAAATGTATACGGACATTCATAGTAACTAGAGGATGAATCCTGATGAATTTAGTGATGTTTTAATAATTCCGATCTGGCTATTTCATGGTTTTCCCATCTCTCTCTTTGTTGCCCAGGACCCCAGAAGCAAACACAAGTTTAAGATCCACACATACGGCAGTCCCACCTTCTGTGACCACTGCGGTTCCCTGCTGTACGGGCTCATCCACCAAGGGATGAAATGTGACAGTAAGTACACACCCTGTCTGCGTCCATATGCTTGTGTGTGTGTGTGTGTGTGCACCTGTGTCGAATATGCTGTGCTGATTTCCATCCCACAATAGAGCCGGCCCTAATGAGAACAGATGGGAATAGACTGGTACTGTACTACACTCAGCCACATCTGCAGCCCAGGCAGAATTCACTGCCCCGCCCTGCTGAGTCCTCTCTGCGCTCCCATTCTTTCCACCCACACTCCTCTATCAAGTCTTCCCTTCTTTCTCTGCATGTATGACCCCAACCTGCACTATATTTTCCTCATTTTTGTTCTCCTTTTTTCCCCACTTATTCTCTTTCTTACGTCTTTGCTTTCCAATTTTTTTCTCTTTACTCCTACACATTATTTCCCCTCATTTTCATTTACATCATTTCCCTTCACATTTTGACCCCCATGTCCCTCCTCCTTTGTGTCCCTCACTGTACCTCCTCTGTCCCTCCACACGTCATCTTCATCCATCACTCTCCCTCCCTCGCTCCTCCTCTTACTCTACATCCATCTGTGGGTCTCTGGTGGCGGCCTCATCGCAGATGGTAATGGTAGCACACCAGAACAAATTGATGCGGGGAGGCCATCGTCATTACGAGCTGCTTCCCCGTCTCTTCTCTCTCCTTCGCTCCTCCCAACATGTCAGCCTGAAAAGTCTGCCGAGCGGAGGGAGGAGCGGGGAGAGGGAGTGGGAAAGATAAATGGTTGGATGGAGGAGGACACAAAGAGGGGGGAGGAGGACAGGCCATACAGAGGGGAGGAAAGGAAGAGGAGGTTAGAGAGAAAGTTAGAGGGCAGTAAGGGACAGTGGAGGAAATGAGGGGGAAAAGGAGAACAAATGTTCTCTCTCTCCTCTGGTCATCTGTTTGTGTGTGTGTGTGTATTTGAGTACAAGTAACAGTCACAAGCTAAATAATTCCTTTGTCATTTCACTGCTCCCACTAATGCCCATGCCAGGTACCTCTATTTACACTGAAAAAACTCAGACCTAGTGGGACGCAGTGGAATCTCATCCGCTTACAACGATTATAGCTTTTCTAAGTTAATGTGGCGATTATTTATTGATGTTTAAGTGCTACACAGCACCTTTGAGAAAAGACATTTCTGTACTGAACCTCCAAAACATTCATTTTTTATTTTTTTGCTACATTGAGCCTGCAGCCTTGCATGCATCTGTTTTTGGGTCCAAAAGGAAAACATGAGTGAGTCCAGGAGTTACAGACTCAGTCCTGGTAAAAAGTTTTTCTAACTATTTCAGTCAATGCTGAACTGGCATTGACTTTACTTACTTGCTTTAAAGTCCAGTGGAAAGCTTCCAAAAGATCCACAACCTTTATAGAACTGCTAAAAGTGACATTTTGGACTTGAGTGAAAGATAAAAAAAACAGTTGGTAGCAGTAGGTCTTAAATGGCTGCTGTACAGGAAGGTGAACCTTCTGAGACTGTTAAACATACTGTTTTTTAAAAAGAAGTCCTCTACAGATAAACTCAACACTTTGTATGCTGTATGCTCTTTTCTCTAGCCTGCGACATGAACGTGCACAAACAATGTGTGGTCAACGTGCCAAGCCTGTGTGGGACGGACCACACGGAGCGCCGGGGTCGCCTTTTCCTAAAGATCGAGGTCAGCGGGGACAGACTGCACGTCACAGGTTGGTCTTTTTCTAAATCAGTGTGTAGTTTTGTGTTGTGCAGTACTTTAGGCTGCTCAGTCTCAGTGACGTGAGCAAGAGGCTCCCTGATGTGACTGTGAGTGGTTGATTTTCAGAACATTGAAAGAAATATCTGGCTTCGTTCATGAGTGGCTTGGACTCGAACTATTCAGAAAAATTGTTCATTCTGCCTGTAGCCAGACACTTGCCATATGTGGTCACTCACTTATTCACTCAGGGACACTGGAAGGATGCTGAGGGACGATGGGCACATCCCAAACCTCTTACTTGATATTTCCTTCATTTATCAGAGATTTTTCTTTTCATGTTACTTCCCCCATTAACTTGTATTATGGACACAAAGTCAGAGAGAGTAGGAGAGTCAGTCTGTCAGCAAGAAACACTTTTCACATCATCAACATTTCAGTCACATGTAAGGCTGATTATTCCTGAGTGTTGGGTTTCATATGAGTTAAATCATTTCAATTTTCCCTGAAACACTTAGCCTAATAAATAATTTCCAGTTTTCAAAAGACACCATAATCATATTCTGGGTTATTAAATAATGAATCACAATCAGAATATCAGTAAATACAGGCGCAAATAATTAATAAATAATATAAACGCATTCCGTCAGTAGAAATGATTCCTGTCTTCTGAGCAAGACACAGTGGAAACACAGTAGGTATAAATAAAGAATGCAGGTTGTTATTTATGTGCAGGTGTTTGTTAAACAGGTTACAGGCTACAGAGAGAAAACACTGGAAAGGATGTCTCATTTCTCTTCAGACATATTTCCTTGTTTCTTCTGTCCTCGCATGGAAAAGACACAAGTGAGGGAAACGTGGGTTCAATTTCAGTCTTAAGTCTGCCTTTAACTTCATCTTTCCAATGTTCAGCCTGTAATTTTCCTTAAGGAGGCAACTTTTCAGTGTCAAAGCCGAGGGGTAACCTCCTGGTCTGAAAGTGAATTCAATGCAGATGTGCCTTAAACCTGCATTCTTAAAACTTAATTTTTACAGTCTGTTGTCAGTGGAGGTTTTGACTCTGTTGCCAGTGTTTTCAGTTAAGATATTATGATCAACTGCAATTTTTTTATTTTAACTGACTCAACTGGGAGTCTTTCACTGCACCCAGGTAACGGATGTAACTTTGCTGAGCTACTTCAGCTGTCATTTACAATATTACTATATGTTGGATACACACACTAAGGTTTTGCAACATATGTTGATTGTTTACAATCTGTTTGGGATAAGTGATATCTACCATTTCATCCCTTGTTGCTTGGTTGGAGATCCAAGGTTGGTTTGGGCACCTGCAAAGTACTGTGGGAAGTAGAACAGGCATTAACCTCCCATTTACTCTGTGCATGCTCTATGAGCCAAAAATGTTCAGCAAAAAACCTTCAATGGAATGAAGTGTGTGCCATTCCTGCCATCAATGAGGTCAACAGCAGTGACAAGGACTGCCGAACAAAAAAATAAATGCAAGACCAATTAATAAAATATATTAAAAAAAAAAAAATTAAGTAGATAGATAGTTAAGTTTGAATAGATCAAACTTTGAAAGGGTTGGATAGGATTTGATTTTACCTGAAATGATACCTTGAAATCAAACTAACTTCACAAGAAAAGAAAGTACTTACAGAGATCTCTTTAAAAAATTGTTGTATGCAGCTGTGTCAGCATAGCATGTCATAAATTGTGAGCCCGTGTGTGTATTTTCAACACCTCCAAATTATCCTGTCAGTCAAGAGCAGCACCTGGAGTGGTTGACTCGCCGGTGTTAAAACCCCTTTGGCAGGGAGAGAAATGACTGCTGGGTCACACACACACACTCACACACACACAAATACATGGTGAGGCAGCGGTGGTCAGGGAACATAATCGCTGAAGCCAATAAAGTGTTTCTAACTCAGTGGGGATCAGACAAGAATAACCTCCAGCTACAGCAGGAACAGAGTGACAGATGTGATTGACTTGGAAATATATTGCTTTCATGAAAATATGTTTGTTTGTTTATAGTCTTCCAGATGTAAGCTTCTTACATCATTTGTCGCTCTGCTTGAATTGCTTTTCGGTCTATTTTATTGCTGTCTTTTCATTTGCTCTGCTGAACACAACATCCAGCTCTTTTGTCTGTTTTATTGCTTTAACAAGGTCTGATCTACTGCGAAACACCGCCAGTTACGTGTTCTGTTTTATGTCCTTGTCTGTGAATTTGACTGCGTGTGTGGTGTGACGACCACCGCCCCCGAAATGAGGCAGAATATTAGCAGTGGTGACAGCGGCGGTCTCGTTGACATGGTTACCTCAGTCTTTTCAGATTAGGCTAGATGGACACAAGTGAAACTGAACTGCCTCACATTCATGAAATGAGACGGCTATTACCATGATGTTACCATAAATTGATGTGCTTTCTCTCTCTCCCCCCTTGATTGTCCTTGATTGATGCGTACAAACACCAAAACACCCACCAGTGTTTATGAAAGTGCTGCTGCCGCTTCACACCTTTTTAACTTCTAGGAACGTACGACAGTATGCTTTGCACCTGTGACTGGCATATATTATGTGGTGTCTGATATTTAGAAAAATACAAACTCTTGACGTCTGTGTCTGTTTTCCCTTCATCGGTCTTATTAGAGCTGCAACAAGTGGTTACGTTTATCATTGATTCATCTGTTGATTATAATTGCTGTCAATCAATGTGTCATTTAGCCAAAAAATACCCATCACAATTTTCCAGAGCCCAAGGTAACAACTTTGAATTGCCTGCTTTGTGTGAATATCAGTCCAAAACTCAAAGATACAAAATTTACAATTATTTAAAAAAAAAAAACAGAGAAAAGCAGCAACTACTCATATTTGAGAAGCTGTATCCAGCAATCATTTGGCATTTTTCTCGACTAACACCTTGAATGATTTCAGCACTAAATTCGGCCACTTGTGGGCAGCAGACCAACATGTTGATAACACACCTCTTAAAGTTTTTATGGCATATTTGTTTGCTAACAGCCTTTTCTATACGTCCAACAGTCACAAAGTGACATTTGCATTAATTTTAGTTTTGTTTCTGTCCACCTTATCAATGGAAGTCCCAGTTACCTCTGTTTTTGGTCTCCACCAACTGCTGAGAAATAAATGTGGCTCTTAAATTGATAAATTCTCCATTATGTTCCCTAGCTAGTCACTCTTTTAACATGTTTATCGTTTTGTACTGAGCAGTTATTGTGATGCTAACATACTAATCTTGTGGGCCAGAAAACCAAAACAATGAGCTCAAAGATGCTAAAACGCTCTGTAGAGCTGAGGGGAACTGCTGAGTCGGGGGTAATTATCTGGGTTCATCCACTATGTGACTCCTTTCACATTACACATAGTAATTTGATTCATTCTTAATATAAGAATATTGATGATATTGATACAGATGAGTGCAGCTTTATGTACAAAGTCTTTATCATGTGCATCACGTACCTTGAAACTCTTAAAAGGATAGAAAGACAGAAGTAAATGAATGAAAATGATGGACCAGCTGAGACAAAACATGGTCTGTGATTGACAGTATGCGTGAGGAAGAAAGACAGAAAAAGATAAAATAACAATTCTGAGGACAATACAGGAGGGAGGGAAGGCAGAGGAATTGTATCTTCTGCTGTGTTTTGTTTTGGGTTTTAGATTTTTTTTTCTCTCTCTCTGTAATGGCAGCGGTCTGAACAGCGAAGCCTCAGCTTGTTCTCCAGCTCCCACAGACAAGTGGCGGGCCTTTGTGGTTCACCGCACAGATGTGAACTTGATTAAAAAGAAACAGACACATCTCCCAGGCTCTTTCTCTTTTTGTACCCCCCCCATCTCTCCATCCCTTCTACCAATATTGACATTTCCTGTTATCTTCTTCTACCTGTTCCTCCGAGACCTCAGCATGTCTTCCCCCCTCTCGTCATCCATTTTCCCTCTATACCCACTGAGCCGCTGTCCATACTGTCATGCTCTTTTTCTCCCTTACTTTTCTCCCTCAATAAGACATCAACATCTGTCATTTATCCTGTCATTCTCTCTTTTTCAGCCAGCTGAAACTGTTGCTCAGTTAAGTGACTTGTTTTTCCCTTCTGGCTCTAATGTCTCATGGCTCTTCCTGTACCTTGTCTGAAATGTTCGTCTTTACTCTTTCCTTTCTCTTTTTTCCACTGATTACCTTCATCCTTCGCTTACTCCTCTCCCTGACTGATGTCTCTTCGTGCAAAAGTGACATAAATAACTTGTGGGCATGAGCACAAGTTTATTGTGGCGTTTTAAGGAAAGGCAAACATGCAAACGTCCCTCTATGACCTGCCTACATACAAACATACACACTCATAGGGCATCTGAGGATTGGCCCAAAGTGAGCACACAGCGATTTACTCAGGGTGAGATTTCCTACTGCTGACATGCTCGCCTCAGGTTTAAAGCACGGTTGAACAACAATACATTTTTTCCCTCCACTGACACAACTCATAGCCCCATCAGGCCTGTAGTACAAATAAATGCTTAATATCTGATATTATGCTTTTTATTCTAAGAGGCTTTTAACAACAGTAAGGGTTACACTTTCTGTGTGTGTGAGTGTGTGTGTGAGAGAGAAAGAGAATAAGTTGTGTTTTAAATTTATATAATTGTGTTTTTATCAAATACATTAGTAACAGTTTATTTTTTGTAGCATTTACAATCATATAAACAGCTAATAATATATCTGTGTCTATAGCTTCACCTGCATAGTATATACAGATATGAAACAATATGATACAATGCAGTTGCCAACATATTTTCTTTTTTATATTAATATGAAATATCTATTATTTATATTCATTATAATTATAATGAGATTATTATTTATTAATAAATAGTTTTTCACTCTCCATGACAAAAAAAAAGTTTTGGACCATTTGGTAAGTCGACTTTTAAGTAAAATTTTTCTTTTGATCAAACCAAGGTCAAAGGTCGTGAACAAACCTGAAGGCTCAACCTGTCTTCATGAGCTTTGAACTCATTTATAAACCGTTTTAAAGCCAACTGTAAATTATTTGTACATGTGTATAGAAACATAATAAGATAAATATAATAATAACAAAATATAAATGTTTTTGATTAACTGTTTTTACACATGTTATGAATGCTTAATTGGATAAGTTATAAGCTTTTTAACTTTCTCATTGAAAGAAACAGTACCGCAAGTGCTCAATGATTTGCATCACTCCACCACCATGTCTCAGTGGAGAGTATCATTTCCTTGAAAAACCCTTTGTTGAATTTCCTAATTGCACTTCATTTAAAACAACCACACACAGAAATAACAATCTAAAGGTCATTTTGCTTCTTCTTGTCCCTCCACTGTGTGTGTGTGTGTGTGTGTGTGTGTGTGTGTGTGTGAGACGTCTGCATTCAGATCGCTGGCAGTGCACTGCAGGGATCCATCCAGCTCCCATTCGGCCGTGCAGCTTTCCCCCAGATTATCAGGCATCCATTGGTTGCACATGGCATTGTTATGTAACAACACATTTGAATTTCAAAGCCTTTTCGGGAGCTTAGGCTACACTGTCGACCCACCGCGGCCCTGCACACACCCGCCCTGGGATCCAAATGATAAGTCATTTTTAGCTGTGGCATATCTTTTATTAAGCAGGTATTCTGTTTAAATACAGAATATATTGTTTGCATGGATGTGTGTTTCATCTTCTCTGTCTGAGTCACAGAGGGTTTATGCTTCCAAAAAATATCATAAAAAATATCATAGGAGATTGTCAAGTGTCTTTCGGAGATGAGCATGTGCAAACTCAAGTTTCAGCTCAGACATGCTGTTGGATAGAATTCTTTTTTTAATTATCTGGTAGCATTAAGTGCAGGAAATAACACTCGCACTCACATAAGTTATATGAGCTATATCACAATAATGAGTCATAGTGGATTGGTAAAATCCTTAACAAGTTAACAGACACATAATATACGACAACTTTTTCTGTTTATATCATGTCTGTTCTATCCCAAACAAGTGATGAAGACAAAACACACACATGCAGGAAAGCACACACTCAAATTTTATTGGTAACTACCTCATGAGGAGCGAGGGGAGGATACAGAAGGAAAGCAGCTCTTGTTGTATCTAAGCAACAACAGACAGCAGAGATAGTCCTTGATCACTGCTGATGATTTCATTGTGTGTGTGTATGTGTGTGTGTGTGTGTGTGTGTGTGAGAGAGAGAGAGAGAGAAAGCACATGTGTGCACAATTACATTTACTGTGTATGTAGCTTGTGTAGGCACACACCGTTTTGTGACTTATCCATTGTTGTCTGTTTATCTGCATGTGTGTGTGTCTATGGGCTTGTTGAAGTTGCTTTGGCGTTTTTTGGCGCCAGCGTTGCCATGGCGTTGACTGATGCCTTTAACGCTGCCACAGCCAGCAGAGGGGAGGATTTAGATGAGAACGTGGGATGCTGAGATTTTCCTTCTGCTCTTCGTATTTTTGTTTTATTGTGTATGTGTGTGTGTGGGTGTGTGTGTGTGTGTGTGTGTGTGTGTGTGTGTGTGTGACTTTGTGTAACAGAGACAGGGGGATAAGGAGTGAAATACAGTATGAGGTTGAAGCAACACATTCATGAACATGGTGAAAGCTTCTGACACTGGCCGGTTTGTCAGATGCACAACTCAGAATGAGAGACCTACACTGCCCTCCACTGCACGAAACTGGAAAAGTAGGAAAAAGTGTAAAGTTGACAAAATTATTATTTTATTACGATAGACCACTTTATGGTCCTGTTTTTTGACTTAATGATATAAATCCTGGATATTCTATTTAGTCAAGGGTTATTTGTTTTTGTTAAGGTATTTTATCTCAGTTGAAGTCAATAAAAGCATAATACTAATATTTCCCTTCATGTTTCTGCCATAAATGTTTGTTTTCAGCCTCTTTCTTTTCCTTCTTGATTCTCTCTGCGCACAGAGATGAAGATGAAGAGTTAGAGCTTAAGCTATTTATTCTTTCTTGTACAGTGTTTCCTGCAGACCTTAAAAAAATGTCCAACATAGAAAATCCAGTACAGGACAGCAACTAATGATTATTTACATTAGCAATTAATCTGAAGTTCAGTATCTTGATTTGTTGATAATCATTTGGTCCATAAAATGTACCAAAGTTTAATGTCTTAGAAGACTGAGAAAACAAGCAAATATGCACATTTGAAAAATTGGGAAAAGTGGATTGTTTTGCTTTAAAATTGACTTTAATACATTAAATTTATTACTAAGATAGTTGCTGTTTAATGTGCTTTTGTTTTTTTAGCTCTAATCCAAGAAACACTAAGCCCTAATTCGTCTGTGTTTGTGTTTTTATCATTATTTTATTCTGCTTGTGTTTTTTTTCCCTCTTAATCCCTTTTAAATATGTCGCCTTACAAACTGTCATATCCAGCAAAGAAAAAGCTAAATGTCAAAATAAAGCTGATTAAATCTTGCGAAGAGAGAACTAAATGTGCTGCAGTGACTCTAAATGACATTTCCTTTCTAATGTTTGCGAATGCTTTGTCTTCAGCCCAGGAATATTTATGCTTTGTCCTGAAAATACATTACCACTGTTTTAATGAAGAATCTCAGCGAACGTGTCCTTGTGTGAAAGTTCACACTGACTCTCTGAAACATTCAGATTATAGCCCTTTTTCTCCTGCACTGTCTGATTACATTTAAATATGCAGAGTGGGGAGGTTGGAGCTGTTAAACACAGTTTTAAAGGATCAGTGTGATCCCGTTCCTGCTCTCCGTCTGTTGTAGTTTTGTCGTGAGTTAGTGTTTCGAGACTTCAGATGGATTTTCTCTAGCTTATTGTTTAATATGTGCTGTATGTCCTGTATGTATCGCTGACATTTGTTTGTATGTTCACATGATGCTGCTAAGTGGGGCAGTGGTGGAGTCGGCCCATTGGCCACTTACAGTAGATGTTGTCGCCATGGTGAAGGTGGCATGCTCGCGCCACCCCGTCCCCCTGTTCCTGTTGCTATGTAACAGCACTCCTTTTTTTCCCTCTTGTCAGTTATCACACAGGGAAACGTCACACCTCCCTCACATTATCTGCTCACCTATTGCCAAACCATGTGCACAAATGACAGTAAGCGAGTATACTACAAGGAATCTGTTTACTCGCCCCACTTAGGAGAAAGTCGTTTTATTATCACCTGTCTTACTGTCCAAATGTGGGAGACAGACTTTTAGCCGAGTAGTATTTCTTGTTTTTGTTGATTTTACATTTGCGTGCAGCCTAACACCCACCAGTGTTATAATCCAGTTGGTGCTGTTTCACACTGTCAACTTCGAGTGGATTTTGACAGTATGTTTTGCTTCGCAGCACCTGTTATCAGCGCATGTGGTGTCTGATTTGATGAGCCATTAGCTGAGTAACTGTGGACAAAAACACTGAGTCTGTGTCTCTATCCATCTATCTATCTATTTATCCATCAATCTATCACTGTATCTATCCCTGTATCTATTTCTCTATTTTATGTTTTCGTGTGGTTTTGCATGTTTTACAACAAATTGCATATAAATTGTGATTACTGCTGACTACGGCTGGGTTTCCTTTGACAATTTTTGATGCAACAGTAGTACCTGAGTTTAGGGATTATACCAAAACTATACTTTTTTTTGAATGCTTTCCTTTAGATACACAAGAAACATGAACTTTTTTTTCTACTGAACCTTGTTTTTTCATTGAACAAAAGAAGAAGCCAAACTTGTGAAATGTTAAATGTTGCTTCAACACAAGCAGTTGAACAACAACAACAACTTTACCTAAATGAAAATTATGATTTCAATCAATAGATATCTTCAATAGATATCTGTTTAAAGAATTTGTAAATAAGACTACAAATCTGGTAAGTATTTGTCAAATACTCTATGCCATAAACACATTTTGATCTGTATCAGAAAAAAGTATTGCAGTTTGATACCCAGCCGTACTGCTCACCATCTGAAGTACGTTTTTAGATCCCATTATTCTCTACAGGCAGCCTTTGTTTTTATTTATTTTTTTGCCAGTGTGGTTTAAAATCAACCTGCAAAGACTCAAAACTTGGGTGATATTAATAATCCAAGTTCACATATGTAGTACTGAGAAGCTGTCTGGACCTGGAGTGACTTGCAATGACTCACACTGTTCTATCTCAGTCCATTTTAACCCCTCAGTCAGCATGGAGTCGTGGAGACTCTGGCTCGGGCTCAAACACACACATATGGTAACATTTTCTCTCTGTGACCCTTCCTTCTTCTAGTGGGTGAGGCCAGGAACCTGATTCCTATGGATCCAAATGGTTTATCAGACCCCTATGTTAAACTGAAGCTCACCCCCGACCCGAAGAATGAGACCAAACAGAAGACCAGGACCATCCGTTCCTCCCTCAACCCCTGCTGGAACGAGTCCTTCACCTTGTTAGTCATTATTGAGTATTATTATTATTATTATTATTATTTATATGTCAAGTTATATAGTTCTTAACAATCAAAATAAATAGAATAAACCTTTCCAATGATCTTAAGGAGTTGCTGAAAGACATCTGTCGTCACATATTGTTATTTTTTCCCCTGTGTGTGTATTCAGTAAGCTGAAAGCATCAGATAAAGACCGCCGTCTGTCCATTGAGGTTTGGGACTGGGACCGAACCACCCGGAACGATTTCATGGGCTCCATGTCGTTTGGAGTGTCCGAGCTGATCAAAGCTCCCAACTGTGGATGGTCAGTCACTTTGAAAGTTTGAGATTCTCCAAAACATCAGCCGGTGTGAGGAAGTTGTCCTATCCAGCCAGCAAAAAAAATTTAATTTCATGCTGCAACTATAGAGCACAGTATGTGATGCTGAATGTAATGTGAAATAGTAAACACAGTAAACTGCATGTAAAGTATTGTGCCAGTGTCGCGACCACTGTTGCTGTGATTAAAAGTGTAGTAATGATGGCCTTTTTTTAATAAAAGGAGACTCAAGCTATAAAAAAACAGATTTCTCTGTTAGCATATAAAGTGAGTTGATCTCAGACTTGCTCTGATTGGTTATATAACCTTTATTTAATCAGGTGAGATTCAGAAATGTTTTTCAAGGAAGACTTGAAGAACAATAATGTATATTAGACTGCAGTAAAAGCAGCAAGGTATAATAACTAAATCAAAATTCAAAGCAGAACATGAATTGAAATAATAAATAGATAAAAAATAAAATCAGTACTGTGGATTGCTTTCTTAGTGGTTCCACAGTTCTGAGAGCTAATGGCCGTGAGTTCAGGATTGACCTGGGGAAAAAATAAATACAGCCCAGTGAAGGTGTCTCTTCATGTTCACTTAAGGGTCCTTAAAAGTTTGAAGGTCTTTAAACGTCAACAAGTGGTCCTTTAAAACTCGCAAAACAGAACAGTGAGGAATGCCATTAAAGTAAATAAATGATGATCTCCAAGAGCAAAGTAATGTGCTTCCACTTCTTTATTTTGAATATCCGCCAACTTGTTAACTTGATACTACACTGGCCACAGCAAACCAACTAAAGTCACTGTGAAACAGCAGCACTGAATGCTGAACTCCATTCACCCTGACAAACAGCACCTACTGGCGTCATTTCCTCATCTCCCTGTCTTTGTCTGCCTGCTTTGTCTCATACTGATAAACACACACTCACAGAGATGTTAAAGTCACTCTTCCATGTTATCATACCTGCCGCCACCTAGCCTAAACTGAGCCAGATCGACTGCTGCTTTGAGAACAGTTAGAAGCTCCAGGAAATACCTGCCCGTGAAAAATGTTTGGCATCGGCAGCTTGGAAACTACTACGGCGCGTCTTTGTGTGTTTGTCGGCTGTATATTCCAGGTCATTAGACAAGTGGCCAGAGGATGTGTACGTTAGAGAGGAAGTAGAGTCAGGTCGTCACTGCTGACAGAGAGCAGACCTGCAAACACCCCACGACAGCTTCTTATGATTGAAGCGGTGCAGAGATGTTTTTTTTTTTTGCTGTGTGGGCGGACAGAGGACGAGATGCATGGACGATGGATTATAAGTAAAGTAAATAAAAAATATATTAACTTTTCCTCCATGTTTTTTCTCTCTCAGGTACAAGTTGCTGAACCAGGAGGAGGGAGAGTATTACAACGTTCCCATCCCCGAGGTGGACGACGTCAACCTGGAGCTCCGACAGAAGTTTGAGGTGAGAGGTTTTACTCAGGTTATGAATGTTGTAACATTTAATAAAAGCGTAAGTAGGTTTTCTTTGTCACATATGCCTATTGTACACACTCACTTTAACAAAATGTGTTTTTCTCTCCTGTCACCATGGTAACCCCGTCCTGTGCTGTGTACCTGAGAGGGAGATCACTTTCTCCTGGCATTAAAGTGAATGCTCTCTTTTTTAAAAGAACATTTTTAAAGGAAAATCCCACATATATACAGTACAAGATTACAGTTGACAAAGGGAAGCATGTTCCTGAGTGTAAGATGTGAAAGTGCAGCTGCACATAATAATTCTTAATACTTACCCCTGTCAATGGAAACAGTTACGAAGAGTATCCAGTGGTGCCAAGGTACCAAATGGCAGATTACTTCTCAGAAAGCCCATTTATTACAAAAATAAAATAAACCAAACAATAAAGCCCAGTCTTGACCTAAATGATGATTAGCACTAGAAGTTATTGCTTAAATAATCAGTTACGACTCTCATTTTCATTGCTGAGTTACTTCTAGGTTCAATCTGCAAGTCAGCATGGACAGGCTTTCTAACTACTTTATTCCTATGCACCACTGCGTTTATTTTAACAACTGAGCAAACCCATTTGAGAAGTAATACGGCAGAAAAAATCTTGTAGACGGTATAAATGAAGCCCAGAAAACACTGACATGATCCTTTAACCAAATCTAAGGAACTATTCATTGCAACTAACTCTTGCCCTCTAGTGGCAGGTCTATTTACTGCAGTGAGGTTTCTGTTACAGTAATACATCAAAACATCTTTAAATAAAACTCATAACCTCTTCACATCCATATTATTAACATGCAGGTAGAAGGTGGCTGCTAAATTAAACGTTGCAATGTAAACAAGTAGAGAGACGTATGGGATTCACCTGAAGAGGAGGAGATGGAAGCAGCGCGAGTGCAGTTTTATTAAAGTCCAGCTCCGTGTGTGCATACAGGTGTTTTATTACTGAGTGTAAATGTCATCTCCTTACAGAGGTCCTCAAGACACTGAGTCTTGTTGTTTTTAATTTTCCGTTTCTCCCTGCACTTTACAACGCTGACCTTGACTTTCCTCCAAGGATTGTGTCTTTCGCACAACTGTGCGGTTGCCGTGGAAACTGGGGCGAGATGCAGAGATGCAACCAGATGTGACAGAAAAGGATTTATTCTGTTTTTCAGTCATGCCTTTGAAGATTGTGTTGTTTATCGATAGATTATTGAAACATATCAGGTCTCTGTACACGTGTATTCTGTCACTTTGTTTTCCAGCAAGACACGCATGCACACACCAGCTAACCTTTTGACCGCCCTAATAAGTGAGTTTCTTCTTTCTTCTAGGCCTGCCAGTTAAATATCCACTATCTCAAGGTAGCTCTTCTGCCTGCTCGTCTCTGTTTCTCTCACTCCCAGCTTGCATCAGACTCACTTTACTTACTGTATTGGGATTGTTTGTGGATCTCTGTTGGGCTTCCACAAATTAATCTGATTTACTAACAAAGGCTCTCAATTGCATATAGTTGAACCAGCCCAATTTGCTTGCTGTTATACATGCACTAAATGAGCGTGCTTTTATTTCTCTAACTCCTCTCACATACTCATACACTAACTTTTTCCTTCTGTCTGTCTGTTCTTTAACACACTTAAACATAAAACTAAAGGGACTACATATCATTTTAATATAAGGGAGCAATTTAATCATACATTTGGAGGATTTTGCAGCACCTGCTGCAAAGGTCAGATCAGTTTAGTCTGACATTTGCAGCATTTGCTTTTGGCTTTACAGCGCAAACAGGAAAGCAGCTGGTGTGCTCCAGCACAAACAAGAGCAAAATGCAACATCCTCTTTGAACGTGAAGCCTCAAAAACATTAACAGGCAAAGTCACTCTTGTATGAACATACAATTTGAATAAAAGAGCTGCACATAATACCTTTGACATACTGTATGTACACCTTATCGTACACACACTCACACACCAGACAGCATTGTTGTTAGTAAATGTGTGGACCACTCAGGCCTCTGGTGGTGTCATCATTCTCCCCGCTATCAGTGCTTTGGCCAAGAGAGCTTCACACCTGCTCCTCATTGGCTGACAGTGTGGTCCACAGTCCGCCCTCTACTAGTCTGTCTCTGCTCTGGACTATAGAAGGCTGTTGGGACATAGAGCATGGATGGACAATTAATGCACAGCAACTGTGTGAATGGATGCACACACAGGCAGGTTCTGGGTGTGCTCAGTATGCATGCCAAATCTCTCCACACGGTGGCAGTGTTATATTTTTATATTTATTATAGACTGGCTGCATTGTGTGTGTTTGAATACCACTTTGTGTGGCCACTCTGACATAAATATTCCAACTTTAGTTTGTGATGAAACAGGTAGATGTGGTTTTTGTGAACTGTTTATGTCTTATTTTTGTATACGTAAATGGTGCGGTCGGTTTATGTAAATGTACTGTATTTTGAAAATTACCACTAGAAGCCTCTGCAAGGTCAATGATGATGGAACAACTATTGCAACATTACACTACATTATTCAGATGTGTCCTGCTGACAAAACTTTACTTCATGATAAAAACAACAGTGATGTAATGACATGTTATGTCTAGATGTATGAACATTTTCGTGTGAAGTGTTGCCATGTACAAAAATATCTAAATTAGACATAAATGTAAATGTAAAACTTGGTTGACCTTACAGCAGCGCTCAGAAGTGTTTACTGTATGTCAGTGGTTCCCAAGTTTTTTGAGTTATCAGCATTATAACCAAAAAGTATTTTTTCCTTTCTGGATTTTTGTCATTGGAAGGATTTTTAGAGGCCTGAAGAAGTTATATCCACTGTTTAACAAGAAAAAAAAGTTAAAAAGTAGAGTAAAAATCCTGAAAAAAATAAACATAATTATGATGAACAGTTTCTTTTTTCCTTTTCCTTTTAATCTTTTTGCGTCCCTCAGGTTTAACATAAACCATAGCCATCACACATGATGATGAGAGCCACAAAAAATGAATGACACAACTGTGTGAAATGAATGATTTAATTAATTTGTATCCCCATTGGTGTAAGATTTTGGTGACGACATTTAAATCTATTTTAATAATGCTATTATAAAATCATGCCTTTTAATAAGCGCTCGGCTTGCTTCACATCTATACGTCTGATCTCTAGTCGTCAGACCTCAGAGCTGTCTCCTCTGGGACTCAGTGACACCTTGGCTGCCAGGTGAAATAAATTAACTGCAATGAATTACTGTACCTGGTAGCACACAGAGGCAGCAGTACGCTGGGTCTAAATGAGAAACCCCAGAGTATTTCCACTGTAACTAGGACTGACACACCTAGATCATGTTTACATTATTCTGCTGTTAATAAACCCAACCAGGTGTACATGTAGAGCCACTTAACCTGAGTCAAATATGTGACAGTTATGTTGAGTATATTCCCCCAATGAGTCAAAAGTAGAGAAATGGTTGGCCTGGCAACAGCCTCTCTGTGCCCCACCGGCCGCCTGTTTTCTCTGCTCTATCTGACAGAAACAGACAACCGCTGGAGCCCTGGTGGGCGCTAGTAGGGTCCTAATTGCCCTTTTTGTTCAAACATAGTTGGCAGGGCAGTCATTATAACAACAGGGAACCTTGCAATGCTGGCACCCCCCCACTCCCACCCCCGCTGACTGCCCACCTCATGATTTTGCAAAATGCACCAGTAGAGAGATCGTGCTGAATATCTGTGAGTGTCTGGCATGTCAGTAGGAAAAAATATACCATAGAAATAGAGAAAGAATAGAGAAGCTTGAGATGATTTTGATTTGTGAATGTGCAGCTAACAAGTTTTTTTTATGATGGTGAGGGATGTTAGTGTGGCACCTTGTAGCAAATGGTAACATAATAACTGCTTAACAATTACAGAATTTATCGCCCATGTATTAAAATGTAATGGCCAGCATCAAAAATACAGTAACAAAATCTTGAAAATCTCTCAATTCTTTTTATTTAACCAACAAGACCACATTTTACATTATTTCTAATTAATGATGCAATAAATATATTATATACTTCATCATGAATTTATGTCATTGACAGGTTCTTGTATTTTTAACCTATTTACAGATATTTTTATTACATTTTAAAATGCTTTTGTGGTTATTGAATTATCACTTTTAATGATATAACTGATATTACTGTAATAGCTGGCAAGCACACTTCCAGCATCCTCATGTTGTTTTTTTCTACTGAGAAAAACTGAAGTAACCAGTGATTAAGTCCTGATTCTGTGGCAGTCTGCAATCTGCTCTGAGCCAGATGTGAATATCTGACTCCAGACCAGCTGTTAACCACCAGTATGACATCTGGAAAGGTTCTTCCTGAGATTTTATTCACATTTGAGTTGCTCTTTTTATTATTTGCTTTATTTGTTAATGCTTGATCATCAAACTATGTACATAAAATTACAAGACAGCCACAGCAGTAGGTAAATTAAAATCTTGAGTATACTTTTTACTTTAATGCCACAGAAAGCCAAGCTGGGCCACGGTAAGAAAGTGATCACACCATCAGACCACCGGCGGTTCAGCCTGCCTTCAAGTAACATGGACCGGGTCCGACTGAGCGACTTCAACTTCCTGGCCCTGCTGGGCAAGGGCAGCTTTGGCAAGGTGAGAGCCAAGCCACTAATGTGTAACGCTTTAAATATGGCAACCAAAAAAGGCCTGATAGTCAGAATTAGTTTCAGATTCTCTTTGTTTCATTGTGACCTTTGACCTGTGGTGCCCTCATCAACGGCAGGTGATGCTGGCAGAGATGAAGTCAACAGAGGAGCTGTACGCCATCAAAATCCTAAAGAAAGACGTTGTGATCCAGGATGATGATGTTGAATGTACGATGGTGGAGAAGAGGGTCTTGGCCCAGAGAGACAAGCCGCCCTTCCTCACGCAGCTGCACTCCTGCTTCCAGACTGTGGTGTGTAAAACTTGGGCCACAACCGTGTCATTATTATTATTTTTAATCAATTCTTCCTGCTTAGACACACACAAAAAATATTACTTCACTTTAGTTAAAGGGCGCCATTGTGCTCCTTATCATTCTTTCATCAGCTGTCTCTTCAATCCTGGCATTTTTAACCAGTGTGAGTGTGTATTTGTGTGTGTGTGTGTGTGTGTGTGTGTGTTGGCCTTTCTACCATTACATCTGTATTTGCCTTACATTTATTTCGATCTTTTGCCGGCGCCCCCGTGGAGGAAATTGATACTGAGCTGAGACTACCCTTGAATACGAAATCTTCAGTATGACGTCAACTCTGTGCGTAGACAGGGTGACTCAAGGAGTCTTTAATAAAAGCTAAATTTACTGATCAAAGCTTCCTGACTTATAATACAATACAGCCACCGAGCCTATAGCCATGGCTGTAAACTATTAGATAAGATCATGTTTGAATATTATACATACATTATATTCACATCCTTGTTCATTCATTTTTCATTCTCTGTGATGCACTACTGTTTTGTTAGTGTGCACATTATGTACTTTTCTTTGTGTAGCATCTATTTAGAGCTGCTCTTTGGGCAATAACATCCTTTTTTTCTAGGATCGGCTGTACTTTGTGATGGAGTACATCAACGGGGGAGATCTTATGTATCATATCCAACGTATGGGCAAATTCAAGGAGCCACAGGCAGTGTAAGGACACTCTTTAGTTTATCTCCAGGCACATGTTTTAATAATAACCCACCACCTAGCTTCAATGGTTTACACCCATCTTGAGTTAGTACTATGGCTAACGAAAGTCTTAAAATTCATATATTCTGTGTGCAAACATTTATGTTATGGGTGGTTCCTTTAACGAGTACACATGATCTAATGTCATTATCCAATTTAGGGTTAGATCTAATGTATTTTTTTTTTACATTTTATGCTTTTATTAGACAGTAATAGTAGAGCGATGACAGGAAATTAAGTGAGAGAAGAGATAGGGAATGACACGCAAAGGTCCCCATCCAGATCTGAACCGAGATCGTTGCAGTTCCTGGTCAGTACTTTAACTCATAGATTACCAGATCACCCCAAGGTTTATTCATATTTATTCTTTAGGGCAAAGGGTTTATTGTGTTTTGCTTTCTTATATTCAGTAGACTCACTACCCCGATAAATGTATTTTTATGAAGTTGTGTATCTATTTTCTGATTTTCAATTTTGCAGGTTTTATGCTGCAGAGATTGCTGTCGGTTTGTTTTTCTTGCACCGAAAGGGAATCATCTACAGGTGGGTGAGTCAGAGAGAAACCAGATTTATGTAACGAACCCCACATTCAACAAAAATGATACATTTTTACATGGAAAACAAAACACACACAGGCTGTTTACAGTAAAACATTTTACAACACATCAGAGGAAAAGATTTTAGACGGACAGAAAAGGAAGAAAGAAATGCTTTACAGAAGGTCACCCTGTTTCTCTTCATTAATTCAGCTAAGAACTCACATCTATTCTTCATATCCCACCAGCCTTGTGTTTGGCATCCTGACACCACTTTGTGACAGATATAGCTGCCAGAAGTGCTGAATGAGGGGGAGAAAATGAAGAATTGAGACATGAAGCACAAGCACAGACACAGACTGAATTGTAAGAGCAAAAAAGCACAGGGGAAGCAGGATGAGGGAGTAAAATATTTCAGGCCAAGAAATTACTGTTTGTTTCCCTGCGCATGATGCGTGCTGCAGACAGATAAACTGCTCAGAGAGGTGGCGGTGGTGCAGGGCAACACTTTTCTATGTTCTTTTCTAGTCTGGACATAGACTCTGACAGTAACACAAAATAAGTATTAAAGTGGTCACAAATCCAGACAGATAAATGCATGCACTGTACACAAATGCTCACAGCCTGTCTCTGCTGCAGGGATCTGAAGCTCGACAACGTGATGCTGGACTCCGAGGGCCACATTAAGATTGCTGACTTTGGCATGTGTAAGGAGAACATGTATGAATGCATGACCACACGCACCTTCTGCGGCACCCCGGACTACATCGCACCAGAGGTGAGAATGAGATGATTTTAGACTTTCCTGTCCACTACATTATGAATTTGAATTGAAGTAACCCGAAACAAATATTCCACACAGTCCAACGTACCCCCACTTGACCTGACATGTACCTGTGAAGGCAAGGCAGCAACAAATAATCTCTGTCTGTCACATTGTCTCACAGTCTTGTCAAAATTGGTGTTTGCCCTGTGTTACATTATGTTATCAAGGGACAGCGTATGATGTCCTTGAGAGAAACACTGAATGCCCCTGAGCTTTAGGTTATTGGAGGATTGCAAATGTGAGCTGGTATCTAACAAACAGTCACAATCAAATATTAGCAGCCTTATTCGTGATTGAGGTTTTTTGTGGTCGAAATGCAATATGATGCAAAAGTTTAACATTTACATTTTGGGCATTTGGCTTATGTTCTTATCTAAAGTGATCTTTCTACTGTATTCTACTGTATTAACAAATTCTAGGAAATATCAAGCAAGGGATGTAAGGTCAGAAACGTCCAGCAAACAAAGACAAATACGAGTTATTTCCACAGAGTAAAGAGCAGAGATGATTCAGTTAGGGTAATTCAGATGTTTGTCTGTTTGGTAATATATTTATATGTACTTCTATGTGTATATATCCACTTATCTATCTGCACTGACTCATGAGGGAGCACACTGTCTCACAGGTGGGAGGTGAGGGAAGCCCTTACTCTCAGGACTTCCTCTTTCTCACAGGAAACTTCATTTAGACGGGTCTTTTTCCAGACTCCCTGGGCTTTCCATCCCTCATAGCCAAAATTAATCACATACAACTCAATAAGCATTTTTTTGCGAGACATTGATGGTGAATGACATTTTTAAGGATTTTAATTTCTAAAAGCTCCTCTGACTCATGTAGCACAAAACCTGTGCTGTTTTGACATGAAAAGCATTTAAATTTTCATCCAGGCAAAGTATCCAAAAAAATAAACCTTTAACAGGATGCAAACCCATAGCAGTATTTTCTGATTAAGTATATCAAGACAGAGACATAAACACTTGAATATCATGTGTGGGTGTAGTTGCATTTCTGTCTCTGTTAAAGGCGAGTGCAGCTGTGATTTAGCTCTATGCTTGTGCGTCTGCATGATTATTATTTTGTGTGTGTGTGTGTGTGTGTGTGTGTGTGTGTGTGTGTGTGTGTGTGTGTGTGTGTGTGTGTGTGTGGACTGTGTGTGGGAGGGAGGTGTAGGATGGCAAATTGGATGGTAGGAGAAAGCGCCTTTGTTATGGTAGCTCAAAATAGCTGACTGTATTTAATGGTTCTTTGATTTTGGTTGGTTTAGAGAGAAATGCTGCTTTCAGTGCTACTGTTAACAGTTTTTCTGATATCTTTACTGTAGCTCTCTGGTGTTGTATGTAACACTCTATGTAACACCGCAGCTTTCATCTTTACCTGCCTGCAATCAAACAATATTGGCAGAATAGCGACAGGTTTGAAAATGATTTTGTCATCAGAAATAAAGCCATCTTTTATCACTGTACATGTTAATAACTATACTGAATACAGAGATGAGGAAGTGTGTGTATGTTTGATTATTCCAAGTTCTTAACTTTTTTGTCTCTCTCAGATTATAGCATACCAGCCATATGGAAAATCAGTGGACTGGTGGGCTTATGGTGTTCTTCTATATGAGATGCTGGCAGGACAGGTAACATGTCGTTTTTTTAAATCTAATTAACCTCCCTCAATTAGGACTATACATTTAGTCAATAAAGTCTCTTTAATAAAGAGATATAGTAGCCATATGATGTAGAGAAAGAGACAGTTTTTAGCTCTTATTTTCAAAAACATTATAGATTAAATTATTACTTAATTAATCTAAAAAATAAAAAACATTACAGTAGGTTCCAAAAAGTACCACAAATAAGATAATAATAACAAGAGAACACTGGAAAACTGGTAGTAGTAGTTTTTCTAAAATGATAACAACAACATAAATTAAAGCAGCATTTTAGTAAGACTGAATTTTTATTTTTTATTTAAAAAAAAAACTGTATGACTAACTTCAGTCATTATAAACTGTGGACAACACATGTCTTTGGGACAAGAAACCATGACAAAAAGTTATCTGACTGACTTGAGACACTTACTGTAAGAGAAAAGTACATTTTAAGGTTTCCAGTTTCCAGTTTTACTGAAGATGGATCGCACACAAAATAACAATTATAACCTACATAGTACAGAACTAGATAATGTTTTGATCCAAATCACTTTTGGTAGAACTTATAAATGACGTACAATACATATACGACCCATGAACAACACAGGACTGCTAACTAAAATTTCTACCAGTACTTTCTTGTATGAGTGAAAGACAGTGATGTAACATACTGTACAGATGTGACACCCACAGCAGCTCCCACTGCTCAGCTCACCTTCACATGCTGACTATGTCACCTCAGTATCTTGTCAGGTTTCACAGAACAACCCTCAAACTGCAAGATGTTATCAAACCCAACTTTTACATGAACTCCTGTCTTGACTTTCTCTTCAGCCACCGTTTGATGGAGAGGATGAAGACGAGCTCTTCCAGTCCATCATGGAGCACAACGTGTCCTACCCCAAGTCCATGTCTAAAGAAGCTGTGTCCATCTGCAAGGGAGTAAGTACTATATAAAGGACCATACAGTATTTTGTAAAGCACACCACTGATTTTTAGATTTCATGCAGCCGCGGCTTTCATTTAAATGCCGGTGTGAAATTAAAATCAACTTGCAGAGGCTTGAAATGTACATAATCCACCACAGCTGAATTTCATACTTTGATACAGTTGAATTTTATTCCATACTGAAAGGAACTGAAACCATTGGCTGCCTAAGAGTTTGGCAATCATCAGGAGGCACATTTATACATTTTTGCAGTTGGTGGGTAAAAATAACCTGCACAAACATCACAAAAAGAAAAAAAACAGTTTCCAGTTCATGAACATGACAGCATTTCGACCATGGATGGTCTTCCTTAGGTGCCTGAGAGTTAGGAAATTAAAGGGGCTCTCTAGCGATTTTGTATTACCTTCCCATTAAGTTCAGGAATTTGCGAGAGACAGATTTAAAAAAAAAAAAAAAAAATGTTTTCAAATTGAAGGCCAAATACAAGTTCCAAATACACTGGATGGTACTTTTCACATAATGCACCTTGATTTTGACCTTGCATTTTTTATTCTTTTATGACATTTCATAAACTAAATGGAATTTTAATGGAAGATTAATTAATAGAAAACTGAAAAATTAAAATAATCTATTAGTTGCAGCCCTATACTGGGGATCCCTTTACTCCCCATGTCAAGTAAAGAGATGTAAAAAATCAGTGGAATGCCACAATCACAAAACTTTTTCAAAAATGTAACCATTTCAGTAGTAATATAAATTATAATTTATGACTGCACCACCATAAATGGTATCATACTTGGCTAAAGCTTTCTAAACCAGCAGTATGGTAGTTGTTCCCTCAACACAGTCAAGTCACCAATTCCCATGGCTTTTGAAAATGGTCCTTTATTTAGCAGGCACCTGTTCCTCTCATACATGGGCATCCCTTTTGTGACATAATCACGGTGACACGATCATGATTATTTACCAACAAGGAAATGAGTTTTCAGAGTCAATTTACACACTAGAGAAGATTCAATTAAGATTCAGGCACAGTCAAATCAAGTCTTTTAATAACATACCTCGCTTTCATTTATCCTGATATTATACCCTATGGTTGCATGCAGCCACAAAAAAATATCATTCATCATGGAGATGGTGACAAAAGAGATAATCCT
Organism: Lateolabrax maculatus; assembly: GCA_031216445.1. NCBI lineage: Eukaryota > Metazoa > Chordata > Actinopteri > Acropomatiformes > Lateolabracidae > Lateolabrax > Lateolabrax maculatus. The sequence continues at coordinate 15,115,707 of CM062216.1, read as the reverse complement.
GATCCCTCTTATTGTTTGCTTCACATCTCATTTGCAAAAATGATTCATGGTCGAAATTAAAACTGTCTGTGGAATCAGAAATTGAACTATGAAAAGGAGGCGTAATTTCCTGCAACTATTTACTATATACTATTAAAGCTGGATGAGTAAAAACAGTTTGAATGTCAGTTTGGCTCTGCATGATGTTGTTGACGTGATTGTGTAAAATAACACGGGCAAGAAGCAGAGATAAAAAAAAGTGAATCACTGATATAAGATAGCTTCAGAGATCTCTCCTCTGGACCTCTGCTTCACTATTTTTACCTTTTCTTTCCCTCAGGCAGCTAACTGCCTCTGTCACATCTAATGATCCCTCCTCTTCTGTTTGTCACCAGCTGATGACCAAACACCCGTCAAAGCGTCTTGGCTGTGGGCCAGAGGGGGAGAGGGACATCAGGGAGCAGGCCTTCTTCAGACGCATCGACTGGGAACGCCTGGCGAACAGAGAGATCCAGCCGCCATTTAAACCCAAAGTGGTGAGTGAAGCCATGTGTGTGTGTGTGTGTTGTGAGATTGAGTCCTGCACATGTGCTTATACTGATTTCTGTAGATACAGCAGAGCTTCCAAAGTTTAATAACAACATCAAATTGACTGATCAGACACCCTCCATCATGACATACGGGATATTATGTTGTTATAATGTAAATTTCTCAAAACTTAGTTGAAAAACAGTTAAAAATTTGTGTTATGTTCTTGGCTAATCCAGCAAATTAAATTGATACAAACATCATCATATAAAAATCTAATTTTGCCATAAAGTATCCTGCTAATTGATTTGCAACATTTCTTTAAAAAATGGCAAACTATGCCATCATGTTACAGTTAAAACTGTGTCATCATCTTGCCCAGTGCCACCCATAACATTACACACTGATGTGTTTAAACTTCAGTTTGATGCACAAAGTCTTTATTGTGCGTCACCTTGTCATTTTTGCAAACAGTATATTTCCATGCAAGTGTTTTTTCACGTCCATCTAAATACAAAACTCACATGCTGGTATGTACGTTGAATGAGTTTTCAGTCACTGTATCACTGTATCATCATCTTCAGCAGTCTGAGTTAGACATATCAAGCAGGTATCTCTCAAAATTTCCATCTTTTTAGCTCCTTCTTTGTATTTGCCCAGACAGTAACACAGAGAACACACTATGTACTAAAAACACTTCAACTTTTGCAGATACTGTGCCCGTTTTGTCTGACTTTACGAAGGAGATTTCTTCAAGGCCAGTATATAAAAAGGAATGATTACAGCAGCCAAAAACTATTTCAATGTACTTGTGAGCAGGTGAAGCAAGTTAAGCAAATTTCCAGAAAGTTGACAAATGTTGACAAATGAAAAGGCAGCTCACTGTGGTCTTACATCAGTTTATGCAGATTTTCTGAGGAGGCAAGTTTATTGGACCAGATTGTTTGATCAAAAGAGCACCTGTTGTAATTCATGTTAATTCATGACATTTATTTGTTGCTTTCCACTGAGTGTGGCATTCCTTTCATGACTAAAAAATCTTGCCACACATACCGTGAGGTCCTTTCATCCGTTGCCATTTACTGAGCTTTTCATTTTTTGAGCCGTATAACAGTGACTGAGTGGCAATGCATTCATGCTGCTGCTGTGATAACAAGAATAAGATAATACATTTTTACCAACATTTGTACCTCAACCAAGAGGCAGAAATGACATATAAATTTAAAGTCAAACTGGTGGATATTTCCAGACGCAGAAAGAGATGATGGATGTTGCTGTGCTATTTAGTTTTCTTGGCATTCCTGCGTGCGGAGTGCGATGCTAAAAGCAACCAATCTGTGTGATTCTCAAATGCATCCCTGTACAAGAATTGAAATTCCTTCCTCCGTGAGTCTTTGAGTGTGTATGCATGAATGGGTGCATATTGTATGTTTATGTTCCTGTTCATCTTCACCCGGTGTAATGGTTTGTATGCACCCAGTAGAGCTTGAGGCTGGATCCCAGCTGCAGCCACAAGCCCTGTGTTGCCACTGACACCTGCTCCCCACGACACCTTAACCTCCTCCTGTCACCACAAAAACACTCCTTTTCTGTTCGTGGACCCGCACATCCTCCGTCCCCTTGCTGCCCACAGCGCCCGAAGCAGCACAAGTACTGCATGCAAGGATTAAAAATAGCTCTCTAAGAGCAGAGTTCCCTTTGCTTCCACACAAGGGCCACAGTAAATGCAGGGTTACACAGCGGAAGTATCCGTCTCCACTCACGGGGGGAGGAAAACATCGCTAAAAGTGGATTCATCCATTCAGGGGGGCTTTGTGTGATGTATCATATTTGTGAGCTCATACACTGTGTCATTAATTGGTCTGAAGGGACTGGCAAACAAAAGATCCATCTGAGGCTTTAATGGCTTGGCTTCTGGAGTATTAAAGAGCAGCTGAAAATGTCTGACATGCTGATATGTCTCCTGAGAGAATGTGTCGCAAACAGCAGGTGCTGAAATCCACTGTAAACTCCAGATTTGTTTTTCTTGTGCATTACTCATTCTGGAGGAATTTGTCTCGTGTTCTTGGAAAAGTGTCGTGACTGCGCTGATACCGTGCATTACACACAGCAATATCCATATATCTTCTGCTGCTTGAGGCACATGACAGCACTGAGCGGAGCTGCTCATCGAGGCTGATGACCTCCACTGTGGATGCTTAGGGTTAGCTCCTAATCTAATTACAACTTCTGCCCGGCTACACATCGGGCTTCGACATTTTCCTGCACCACCTTCCCTCTGGGACTGCTGGGAAGCTTTCTAATAAAAGACTCATGACGAAAAGCCATTTAATCAGTTCACAATGCTGTGACTGTTAACCTTTTTTGTAGTCTTTTACAGCCCAGAGATCAGAACAACGATTGATCCTTTCCACATCTGACATGTTTTTTTTAAATCTCTTTCAGTGTGGCAAAGGAGCAGAAAACTTTGACAAGTTTTTTACACGTACACAGCCTGTGCTGACCCCTCCTGACCAGCTGGTCATCGCCAACATCGACCAGAGCGAGTTTGCAGGCTTCTCCTACATGAACCCTCAGTTCATCCATCCATCCCTGCACAGCGTGGTATGAGGAGAGAGCAGAAAAAACTAAAGCATGGACTGTCGCTGACTACAGGATCCTTCCAAACTCAAAAAATGTCCCGCTGTCAAACGACTAATATCACCCTCTACAGTATTCTGTCAACTAGTTAACAATATCTGTGTACAGAAATTGCTGAGGAGAGTGGAGCAAAGTGTTAAAATTATGTTTTTGGGTGAGAAAAGGTAAATGGCACTGATATTTTTTGCATAATTTCCCCAAACATCTCATAATATGTTCTTTATTCCGAATCTATATCTGTGTTTGTCCAAACCTGCAGCCTTTTTCTTGTGTATGAATGTGTTTATCAGTTACTATCTCATTAGGTATTAAAGATGCAAGATGTTCTCTTTCTCATCCCCCTCATGTTCCCCATCTTACTACGCAACAAGCTGCAATGCACGACAAGAACGGAACATATTTTTCTGCTCTGTCCCAGCTTTATCTACTTCTGAACCGCTACACGTGTATTTTATATTTATATACTAAAAAGAAAAAGAGGTAGTATACTGTTACATGAGTGCCAAAGTAGAAAAAAATTTCTATTACAGTCCTTAAAGTCCTTGTAATGTTTTTCCCCTCTGGCTTTCCAAACACTGTCAACACACTAAAACCCCGAAACAGGGACCATTTATATGTGTTGTTTTGTAGGACGTGGAACTATAGAATATCTTACTCAAGCTGTCTAGGCCTTTTCAATCCAGTGCTTCAAAGATCAAAGAGACAGTATAAGTTAAGTTTACAGTTAAAGTATAAAGATGCTATTTCCATATGCACAAAGCAGATCTCTGTTGCATGCTTATTTTCTGACTCTGTATGAGCAGTAGACTCTAGGATGCAGTACACGTCTGGTATCATTGTAAAGTTTATTATTATGATATAAACTATGTTAATATATAATTGTTGTATGTTTTGAAGAGTCTTATTATGAAAAAAAGTTTCTAATTGTTAAGGAAAAAAAGGTTTTGTTCCTGTTTTATGTTCTGCTTAGCTCAACTTTTATGTCCACAGAGATGTCTAACCCTCTATTGTATGTCAACCATTCTTTTTTTTTTTGTAAATATGTTTCAAAAAGAGAAGTTACTTGCAGATTTTATACTACGAACTGAATGTGCTTTTACTAATGTTGACAGTTTGAACATTTCTATGTTTAGATTACCCCTAAGAAGAGTATATATATCTACATATATATATATATATATATATACACACACACACACACACACACGTTTGGCTGAATCTTTGGTAGCTTTGGTATCAGCAAACCTTGTTACATGTATTTCCACTATTTACCCATTGTTTTCTACTACTCAGTGTCATGGAGAATATGCAGCACCAACTTTGCGTGAAGTGGTTGAATCCCCTCTTGCCTTGGTCGTCTCAGGGCTGACTCCTTCTTTAACAAACTGAATTCAAAACTGAATAATGGTATGAGGATTTCAGAGGCTGAAACATGTCTTTTCTTTCTTGCGTATATTGTGTGCATGCATGAGGCGAGGCCTGCTCTAAGCATGAGAAAGACCCCTGCATGATACAGAGATCCCCCCCGGTGTGGAGCATGGAGTTTCCCCAACTTTTGCGCAGAATGAGACAAATCTGTCCAACGAGCCCGTGTGCTTTTCTGCTCATCGTCTCCTCCCACTCGCTGTCATGTAGCCCAACCTGTTTGGCTAAAAAGCTGAATTATAAACAGACAAATATATGTAAAATGCTTCTGTTGGCTTTTTGTTTCACTGGTGCCAAACTGAATCTTTTTGTTTCCAGTCAGGTTTGTCCAGCAGTGTTTTTTTTCTTGAGAGGCACACAAAGCTACAACAGTGAGGTTTCATAAAACTGCCAAATTTGGGAAAGGCTACAGCTCTTAACCCCTGAATGAATTACTTAACATGTAGACTGGTGTTGCAGCTGTCACATCTGGACCAAAATGAGATTTTTTAGGTTAAGGAGAAAACTGAATGTTTACATGTCTCACATTGAGAATCTTTATCAGACGAGAGAGGAAAAATAATACAACCTTTGGACCCATGACAGATAATCAAATGTCAGGCCAGTCAGGGTACAGTACCACTACAGGCTACAGTTAGAGCCACAGGGATGTTTGAATGTGTTTCCTTTCACTGCCCCTGCTTTTGTTAACCTGATTCTTCTTGTTCCTCTGTTCATTGTGGTATGATGGATACTGTGTATAAATAAAGTATGAAAAATATTAATCTTCGCTGTTTTATTTTTTGGGGAAGAGTTCATGTGTGGCTGTAGTTTAGCTTAAATTTGTTATTTTATAGGTACATGTGGTGAACTGTTGTTTCACATGTGATAAACCACATGTATTAATGGACTGTATAAAAAATATTTGGGGGGGGGGTTAAAAAAGTGGGTGGGTATTATTACTTTTCTTTTGACTGAAGGTAAGGTAGATGGCTATATCGAGGTTCTGCGACTCAAACATTGTGTTGGTTACATGACTACCAAAAAGACAATACAACTGACTTTATATATAAGTAAAAACGTCAGATCTAATCGATATTTATCTTTCAAATGTGGAATTTGAAGGCTGCTGCCTGTACCTAGGTTACTCCGTAGCAGTAATAACCACCTTTTACTAAGCTTGTGTCTGGAATATTCAACATTTTGTGTGTTTAACGTGTGTGTTTATGACTGCATTATATTGACATCTGTTTCTGATATTCTGCCCCCCCCCCCTCATGTTTGTAAATGAGGTTAGGGAAAAACAGACACACATTTCAATACAATGCATTGCAGCCCAACACCACTGCACACTAAAACCTCAATAATAATAATACCTTTCAAAACTGAAGTGAAACTGAATTATCATCTTTGTAAAGGCATTTATTGCTGAGCTGCCTTATTGGATTGCATTAATTAACAGTTGTACCTTTATAATGACCTTTTACTGATCTATAAAGCATTAATAAAGGTTTTATTAACCTTTCATAAAGCCATTTGATACACTCTGTAAGGACACCATAAAGGATATAAACTATGTCTTGAAAACAAACCCCTTTGAAGGTGCCCTCTATGTACCTTAGGCAGAGAGTTGTCATGTTTTTGTTCCTGTCATAAAAATAATAAAATAATAATAAAAAAAACTCTTTCACACATTCACAGCACAGCTTTCTCTGCGTGATCTTCAGGTACTTGTTGTGTTTTCTTTTTCATCATCACCTCAACAGGCAGCTGTCTCACTTCCTGTCAGACATGAGTGGAGCTGTCCTTGGTCCTGACACACACACACACACACACACACACACTCTCTCTCTCTCTCTCTCTCTCTCTCTCTCTCTCTCTCTCTCTCTCTGTATTTGCATTCAGCAGCTGATCTCAGGTCCGGGCGTCTGACTCGGTTTTTGCTCTGTTGCACTGACGCACTGCTGCATCGTCTCGCTCCTGAAAGCCTCTCGCGGCTTCACTTTACAGTTTTTCTGAAGGAATTTGTGGCAAAATCGACGACAGAGCCGCTTCATTTTTCCTCCAAGTCGTCACTGACAAAAAAAACCCCCAGACAGTCCCTTCTCTCCCGGTCACTGCAGGCTGGAGATTTTTAATCCACAACTTTCAGCACAATCTTTGCTCCAGGTGCAGGAAACAGCGCTGAGACTGGACGGATTACAACAAACAGTATGTAACTGAGTCATTATTTTGAAATCAAGTGTTTGAATGGCTTTGTTTGCATGTTAAATTCGCATATTTTTTTTTTTACTTTTTTAAACTTCTGCTTCTAATTAATTGGACTACATTAACACATTCACTGATGTTTGATATATTAGGCTTACTATAGGATATTGGACACTGCCACAGGACATGGTACAATCTCACTATAGGCACTATAAGTCTATAGGAGAATCATAGTAATTCAGGGTTGACATTGATGTGTTATCGTGAAACCTACAGGCCTGCCTAGTATTTTCAATGACACATATAAATAACTGTATAGCCTAATCATTTGCAACAAGGTTATAAATGTATGATTGATGTTGGAAATTAAGTTTCAGCAGACTATTTTGAGCTTTTCCTGTTTGATAAGTGAAGTGTGAGTGTTTCTGTTATTTTGTAATCATCTATTTACTTCATATTGAAAGCTGGACGTGAATTTTCTACAGAAGCCTCAACATATTGGCATACCGATGGTTAAGAGATCTGATGTGGATGTGACAAGGCTCTATAGTCATGACTACTATATTTATAGTCATCTAGTAGCTCACTTTGTCTTTTCACCTGCAAATCACACCTTGTTTGTACATTAACAATGACTTGATTAATGAATATTTTAAAGAGAGAAACATTTCCAGGATTATATGAAATCATCAAATGATTCTAATTTCCCCATCTGGCCTTTTTTCACCTGTGGGGAATAATGGGGCAGATTTTAGGTAAATTTCTTAAAGGTATTTCTTAAATTAGGAGTGTCCTGGTGGCTCAGAGGTTTAAGACTCCAACCAGCTCTGCACTGTCACTGTCTAATGAAAAAGGTACAAATTAAAGAATAATACCACTGATAAGGACTGACAACAAGGAAGGAACTCAACATGAAAAATAATGTGAGCTATAAGGCCTCTTCAAAGTAAGAGAGGTGACTTTGCTGGTGGAGTGTTTGTGTGAATAAAATCTGACATCTCAAAAGTGGTTTTCAAATAATGTGAGCATTTGTATTCACAGCAGCCGGCTGCCACACGTTTAAGTCCCTCAGTCTGAAGGCTCAAACAGGTTTATTATTGACTCACACTTCATTATTCTTTTTCGTGGCAGGTGACACAGATCTACAAGTGACATGGACTGAATTTGAATTTATTGTGACTATAAAACTTTAATATCGGTGAGGAAGTGGATGGGTCAGAGATTAAAAAGATTACAGCAAGTTTAGAAAGTCAAAAACCTAGACTGAAAATAAGACATGAAAAAGTATTTTATGACGGAGTCTTACAATATTGAATTGGATTAGATGCGTTTTACAAAAACAAAGATGTTATTGATTCCACAAGTTACCTAGCTGTCCTGACATTTCATGAACTGCTCATCATGACGAGATTTGATTTCCTAAATCTCTCCAGCTTTGTCAGAGAAAGCACTCTGAAATATTTCTAATATAATGTGGACAGGAGAAAGAGACGAAGCTCTCAGACAGTGTTCTCCCTCGTCATCATCTCTGTCTACAGCTCTATCTGTCATCCTCTCTCCCACCCACCTTCTTCCCCTCCTTCCCCTTTTTCTTAGTTGAGCTCACAAAGCACCTGGCCACATACACACACACACCTCCAAGGATCTGAGCGTGTCCTTAATTCACACCCAGATGTCGCCTGGATTTAGTTTAGATAATGGATCTACACAACCCTGAGAGTTTCTCATGGTAATCTGAAGAGCAGAATACTGCTTATTAAGGGTGTAAATAGGCAGCATATAGAGGCTGAATGAGGTAACAGATTCTTAGTCAAATCCAGTGCAGAGGCCCAGTGAGGGTTTTCTAAAGACACAGACAGTCCATACCTCCTGCATGGTGACCCAAAGAAATTAAAAAAAGACATAAATAAATAATCAAAAAAGATGAGAAAATACAGACAAATAATATAAAATCCTTGTGAAAACTTTAAAATAACAAATACATTTTTTGATGAATAGTTCAATATTTGGGGAAGCAACAGCCAATTACATATCTGACACTCCTGTTTGTCTTGACTGAGGTATAAAGACATGAAATAAAAACAGTGGGAAAAAAAACTTATGTATATAAAAACTGCTGTAATTAAATAAATAGACCTGCAATAAACACTGTGAGAAGTAATATGAAATAAGAATTCATAATAATGATTTTTAGAGAACTATTGGATTATTTCCTCTTTTCATGGTTTTGTCTTTATTTATTCATATGATTATTTATTTCATAATGTCTTTATTAATTATTTATTTGATTAGTAACACTTTGGTTCTCCATATCGAGCTTTCTTTAAAATGTTACCAGTAATCCTAACTTCTTTTCCTCTTCTTCCTCCAGATTGCTTCTTGGCTTTTTCTTATTTTTAACCACAAACTGCTGGAAGCTCCCCCGCTGTCACCATGAGCGCGTGCAGCAGGAAGGCCCTGACATTGCTGAGCAGTGTCTTTGCAATCAGCGGCCTGGGGCTGCTGGGAGTGGCAGTCAGCACCGACTACTGGCTATACCTGGAGGAGGGTGTCATTATGCCTCTGAACCAGAGCACTGACATCAAGACCTCACTGCACTCCGGCCTCTGGCGAGTCTGCTTCCTGGCCGGTTAGTAACGAGTCTGCAGTTCCAAAACAGTCCAAGATTTGGGATTCTTTTTTCTGTGCTCCTGCAGTTTGACACTTTATCATGTGTAAATCAGGATTGCGGCACAGATACATGTAATGGTGTTAGAGTTTAGAGTGGATTCATCATTCAAAGATGTTCGCTTGTACTGGGAGGCATCTAAATGTGTGTTCTGATCTTGTCACACTGACATGTCGTCACTGCATCAACTTAGACACAGATTGACGTTCACTGGTTCAAGTCCTTCATCAGTGTGTGATCAGTGTGTGTGTGTGTGTGTGTGTGTGTGTGTGAGGTTGTGAGTAAGTGTGCAATACAAGAAGCAGAGTGAGAGAAAGAGCAAGGGAGAGATAGAAAATGAGTTTGTATTTCTTCCCTGTTTCAGTCACACAGTATAAAACAAGGTGCGTTCAGTGTACAATGAGTCCTGCAACATCATTATACACGCACACACACAAACACACACAAACACTGACGCATACACACACAAACACTGACACATACACACACAAACACTGCCACACAGAGAAACTTGCACCTACGAGTCCTCAGAGTCAGATGTCATCTCATCGTGCCACAAAATTAGCTGGTGGATGATGCCAGCTGCTGTCTGTATGTGACACTGAAGTGATAATAATGACTGTGTAGCTGTCTTTGCAGGATGTGATGCAACTCACACTTGATAAATTGATGATAAATCTAAGGAAAATGGGGGAGGGTAAAATCCATCCTGAATATGTCTATTTAAAACACAGGAATGTACATTATATAATGTAAGTCCTTTAGAAATAATATTGCCTATATCTTCCACATGACACATGTTGTCAGTGTTGGCTCGCATGTAGAAGTAATAGCAAATAAATTAGCCCAGATTTGTTGGGGGGGGGGAATGTTGCCAGGCAACCAGCAGAGACTCCAGGAAGTTACTGGTCCCGGTCATGAAATTGTCGCTTTTAACCAACAGACGAGCTATACCTTGTTAATTAATAAGCCTAGGGGAGGATTTTGTTACCTTCAGACAGAGCCAGTCAAGCTGTTTCCCCTGTGTCTCCGGCCTTTATGCTAAGTTAAGCTAACTGGCTGCTGGCTCCGACTTCATATTTTCCATACAGACATGAGAGTGGTTTCAATCTTCTCATCCAACTCCCAGCAAAAAAAGCAAATGAGTGTATTTCCCAAAATATTAAAGTATTCCTTTGGCGTACAGTAAATAAAACAGTTTCATGTGTCCTTTGTTGAGTTTTGTCTCACTGGGTTTTGGCCTTGGTATCTGTTTCATGTTCACAAACAGTGATTCATGTTAATTGTCGTGGCGATTTTCTAACACTTCTGCCCTACAGTAAGTCTACTAGTCTCTAATATCTCTCTCCTAATATGTCCCTCTTTGTCCTGCAGTAGTCCTCAGTGTGTTTCCACCTTTTACCATCACCCGACCTCCACACTAACCTGCACACCTGCTCCCGAATCAAACAATTCAAACACATCAGCTCCACTGTACTGTGTGTGTATATATATATATATCCCTGCCCTTTAGCCATTGTTACCTGTCAAGGTCATCCATTGTACCATCTCAGCTGTAGAGTTTGAGCTTTTTTTTGGTCTTCTTGTTCCTGTCTGCCTTGTATTTGACCCATTGCCTGCCTCTTTGGACTTCTTGTCTGCCGGTTTTGAACAATGATACAGTAAACTTTCCATTTGAAAAGAGATGCTAGACAAGTCTCACTTTCTGATTCCTAATTCTTTTCATGCCTCCTCATCTGTCTTCTTCCCCATGTCTTCAAACTGTTTTTTCTCTTTCCTCTTCAGGTGAAGAGTCTGGTCGCTGCTTTACCATCGCATACATCATGCCCATGAATGTCCAGTTGACGTCAGAGTCCACAGTAAACGTGCTCAGTGAGTAACGGTTCCAGCCTTAATAACTCAAGGTGCCCCCCTGAGGTTGTTCACAGCCAGGGGGTATTTTTATGGCAAAAACTTGTTTTCCAATAAGGTTGTGCTCAGAAATCATCTGAACTTAGCCAGACAGATGAGTCTGAGTCATCTGAACTCTCATAGTGTTGCCCTCCTCCTCTACAGAATACTTATTGCCTTTTCACAGACAATTCACCTCACAAGTCCTTCAGTGTAGCTCAGTGTCAAAGTTTCACCGAAGGATATATTCACTCTTGTGAGTCAGCGTAATAAGCTCTGATATTGTACCCCACTCAAATCTGGAAAAGGTGCAGATGACGATCTAGTGTCTACATTTTACTTTTATCGCAACAATCCCCCCCCCCCCCCTTTCTCCCAAGAGTACCATTTTATATGGTTTAACCTAGATACAGACATTTTTCTTTAAATAAGATACTCTAAAGTATCTTTCTGCAATCATAGTAATTGGTAAACCACTCACTTGTAAGTTTTGGGGTCAAACAGCAGCTTTCCTCCTCTCCTCAGAGATGATCCGCTCAGCCACTCCGTTCCCTCTGGTCAGCCTCTTCTTCATGTTCATCGGCTTCGTCCTCAACAACATCGGGCACGTTCGGCCTCACCGCACCATCCTGGCGTTTGTCTCTGGAATCTTCTTCATCCTCTCAGGTACAGTCATCTTCTTTATTTATTTATAAGGATCCCCATTTGCTGATGGCAATGGCACCAGGTCCGAGGTCTTTCTCTTTTGTCTTCTTTTCATCCAATTTTTAATTTATTATTAATTTTTCCATCTCTCAGGTCTGGCTCTGGTAGTGGGTCTGGTGCTGTACATCTCCAGCATAAATGATGAAATGCTGAACAGGACTAAGAGCAGTGAAGCCTATTTTACCTATAAATATGGCTGGTCCTTTGCCTTCTCTGCCATCTCCTTCCTGCTCACTGAGGTGAGCAACTGACTATAAAAACAAATGACTAGTAAAGCTGTTTAGCACAGCCAACATCCTTTTTTGTCTAATGCAGTCAATACAACTGTTCTTCCGTAAAGTCTACATTTATGATGCATATAATGTTCAGGTTTTTAGCTTTTTTACATTTTGTCATTTTAGCTTGAGGTCATGCTTATTGGTGGTGTTATCTGGGCTGCGTTATACCGAGAGGCGTTTCTAATATTCTACCCACTTCATGTATGCAAATGGGGAAGACAAAGGATTAGAAACACCTCTGTACAACATCACCTTTAACTGTGACTTCAGAAACAAAAATATAATTGAATTTACACATTTCTGAGCTTCGTGAAGATAAACGTTATGGCAGAGCTGTTGTTTTGGATTGCAATAGACTGTACAGGTGTACTAATAAAGTCTAGTACTGTGTCTGCCTCCAAATAGTTAACCTGAGTGTGTGAATGATAATGAGTGTTAACTGCCTCCCAGTGGTCACAGAGAGGAACTGCAGCAACACATTAAAAGCACACTGTTAATATCAGTATTCTTATTAATGTCAATATTTACAACTCATTATTAATGTCATCATAAAGAGTTGTTTTTGTGCTGTGGAGACTTAAACTGCTAGAGACTGGGGGGCTGTAATTGTGTTGGAATGCATTATATTATACAGTAAATTGCATTTTCTTTTACACAAAAACACTTGTGAACTCATTATCCTTTCATATATTTTGTTCTGTTGACTTAATTTCAATTTAGTGTGTCCTTCTATACCCTGCAGAGTGCCGGTGTCATGTCCGTCTACCTGTTTATGAAGCGCTACACAGCAGAGGAGATCTACCAGCCTCGTCACCCCAGTTTCTACCGCCCTCGTCTCAGCAACTGCTCCGACCACTCCGGCCAGTTCCTCCACCCAGAGGCCTGGTCGCGCGGGCGAAGTCCCTCTGACATCTCCAGTGAAGCTTCACTCCAGATGAGCGCCAGCTACCCTGCTCTCCTCAAATGCCCTGACTATGATCAGGTGTCCTCTTCACCCTGCTGAGGGTCAGTCATCACAACAGACGCCACCTTAAGGCCATAGGGTCACAAGGCCTACTGAGTTTTCTTTCAAGATAAAAGACACAACTTAGGTATTTAATCATGAGTTTGATGTTTTTCAGGGAGAAAAATATGTGCAGCTTTGGCTGTGGCCTAAGGACTTACATGTCCTTCTGAGCTGCTGTAGCTTTTTATAGCATCACAGATGCTTTTGGGGAAGTTTTTTTCTAGGTGGATGCAAAGTCTGCAGGTTTTAGGTGTTATTCTTTCTGCAAAAGTATCAAGGTTAAAATCTGGCATATTGTAGATTGCCTTTCAAACTTTGTCTGAAAGGGGAAAAAGATTCTGTGTTTTGGTTTAATTGTATCTGTGTATTTTACCCTCCAGTGCCTCATAGCTGTCTATTTTTGTCAATATCTTGGTTTCCTCATTTTGCAATAAATAAATGTTCCTTATGCTTTAGGGCCTTTTCGTTCTGGCACTTAACTGTGGCAGTACTGATGGCAAAAATCTACCCTAAAACAAAATTTCCTCCACTTTAAGCGATTTCTCCCAAAGCAAAACCCCACAGAACAAGACCATCACGTGTGATGCCATGAAAGGACAATCCCTCACTACAAATACAACCATCAGACAGCAGGGCAGGTCACGGTCCTGGAAGGAAACAAGAAATCCTGTCAACAAGCATCCAAGCTGCTGAAGTGTCACTGGGTTTGCTTGTTGCTTTTTATCTAATTAGATATGCTGTTTTGTCTGTAACAACTTGACTCTGTAGTTAAGAAGAGAATCACCTATGATGATCATAACAGTAAAACATGATGAAAATGTTAATTTCCATGTGTAATGAATAAGAACTTTTCTGGTTATTAGTACATCCAGACTGAACCAGCTGAGTTCACAGATTTGTTTTCTATAGATTTTTATATAATATGTATAGCTGTTGGACATTATATGAATTCATGGTAAGGGTTGATGGAAAGATGATGCTGCATATTAAGTGCTGTTATTCTGAGTGTCTGTCTTGATGTAACTACACTGAGCTTTATCATTAAAAACGTTTGGTACAGTGTGCAGGAGAACTCTGTAAAATAAATGCCATCAAAAAAAAAAACAGCCTTCACACTGTGATTCTACATGTATTCGCTGGGAGTCAGTGTTTGGTCTTTTTTTGTGCGTGAGTGACATTTTATCTTCACAGGTCACAGTGTGTTTTTATTTAAGTCTAAAAAATAAATAAAATAGAGATAATTTCAATGTCCTTTGTCATTTTGACATTTGACTGACTATTACAAACACCTCTGAATATAATGCAGTCCACTACAACACCATCACTAACTATGACCTCAATGCTAACGCCCTATAATAGAGTCAAAAGAAAACAATTTTTTATTTTCATATTATCATCATAAAAGTAGAAGTTATGGCAGAAATGTGTTGGTTTAGATTGTATAGGTGTACCTAATAAAGTAGACATTAAATGTATTTAAAATGAGTGAAAATCTTAATTTTACAATGCTGCCTTTTCCTGGATTCACCCCAAACCCTACCATAGCCCTTACTCTAGTCCTCCATAATCCTTAAATCAACGTGGCTTGTAATCATATGCTTATATTTCATTTTCTTATATTATCATTATTGACTCCATGACTTTTGTAGGACAAAAAACAGTAGAGGGCGCTCTCTCCTCATTCATCCTGCTCCACATCTTCTTTCCAACCCAGATTTCTCTCAGGGTTTCAACAATTCCTGTTCTACTTCACTTCCTGTTAATTTACCATGTATTCAACATTCACCATTGCTCTGCATGGTGGAGGTTGACATCATATACATTCAAAGAGCACCTCACAGCACCTCGTGAGAAGTACCAGTATAATTCATTAACGATAGCTCATTTCTTATGCAAATATGTAGGTCAAGACAAGTATCAATAATTAACACACCATACATATGCTGTAAGCTTTATGTATACTTTATATAGATACACGTAATGTACAACGTGACCAATAGCTTTTACAGAGAATATAAAAGTTAATGTAACTATAAGCCCACACAGGGCGGTTAAGATAATATTCTGCCCTGCCACAAGGCTTTCATTTTATTTTACAATCACATAGAAAACTACTGGTGTTTATAGTTTTTGACATCTTCATAAATGATAGTATCATCATCATCATCATCATCATCACTGATATTACTTCACTATAATCATTGCCATTAACATCAAACATCATTTTCACTATAATCTTTATCATCATCAAAAATGCAACCATCGTTCTCTCATCAGTCATGGCTTTTTAACAGCATTGTCACAGTTATTAACCAATATTTTCATCTTTGTCATCATCATCATCATCATCATCATGTTTTTTTATGATTGCGTTTAAGGCTTTTGTAAAGAAGACCCCAAACAACAGCTGATGCAAACTTCTGCCTGTAGGCTCAAATATGTTACACAGAGTGTGCATACTACAACAAAGAGACCAGAAACCTATACATCATATATATACATACATAACTTAAGCATACATTGTTTAACATTTACAAGGTAGTATTAAATCATTTCACAAATGAAAATAAATACAAAATGATAGTTGGTTATATTTATATACTTTAAAGAGGAACACAAAAGCAAGCAAGGATCTTTAGGATTACAAACCAAATGCAAACAGGATCACAACAATACATCGACCTTCACTGACATAGGTCATGGACAAAAAAATAAAAAAGCTTAATCGGACTGGTACCCTATTGGGCCATTGCACAGCCATAAATAAAACCTACCAGGTGGACTAAAAACATTTTTTAAAGTTAAAATCCTTAAGATATTCATGAAATCAAAGCATTTTTGATACTATTTATGATCAGCATTTAATCTGCAATGGCAAATTAATGTTTAAATATTAGTTTTTATTGGTAGTGGCAGAGTCCGCCATTTATCTGCTGGATTTAACAAGGAGTTCACAGGAAACGATGCATGCATGTAACCCAGCGTTACTGTTTTTAATTTTACCTCATGGATATCAGCTTCATTGTTTACAGTTCAATACAGAGAAACACTGGGTGGCTTTTATTATGGAGCAGTCAACGGAAACATATTTTATTTGTCACTGACATTACAGTTAACCACGATTGTTTATCAAAATTTTTGGCATCGTTTTTGTCAGCAGATCATTTTTGTTTTTTACAAGGGAATAAAGGAACACGAAGGAACAGCCACAGTGAACAGGCTGCCAACCAATGGTTGCAATTACTTTTGACTGACTTCAAAACATTGTGAATTTGTTTGGCTGCACTGTAAACAGATACATCCACTGCTCTTCTTTTCTACATTTCTGACAAAGTGGCTGCACAAGGACTATTTTCTGTAGTATTAAACCACTCTTTCTGTTACCACCAATAAACTTGGGTGTCGCCTAATCAACCAGGAAGGAAATCTTAAGGATTACAACTTTAAGTCCAAAAAGCAAGTTTCATCTCAAGTCTTGGCAAAAGCTCATTTTCTACTAAACTAAAATAAAAAAGTATGCACATTTCAACATTCTCTGCTCCGCACAAATAAATGAAATCAGCCCAGCTGACTCAAGACTGTAATGCTTTGTTAGGAAACCTAAATGTTAGCCAGCGCTGTTTTCTGAGGTTACTCTGAGCAGGGCTTCAGCCATGGCACCTGTAGAGAAGAATTCAGCACCAGAGTGATATGATGAAATGGTCCAGGTGAGGTTATACGGCATTACTCTACCCACCACCTCCTGACTGGATGTATCTATCGGTCTCTTTTTCCCACCCTCCCCCATCCAAATGTCTCTACTCACCCACACATTGTGTGCCCTGTGTTGCTGACCATACATCTAAAGTCTGATTTTGAAATTAAAATGTGTTTTTCTTAAAGCACAATGGAGGGAACACTTGTATGACTTATGCACCCATACTGTAAATGCTGTGTGCATTGATAGCATGCACACTGCTGCATACACACACACACACACACGCGCACACACACACACACATCACACA
The DNA here is from genome assembly GCA_031216445.1 of Lateolabrax maculatus. Classification (NCBI taxonomy): domain Eukaryota; kingdom Metazoa; phylum Chordata; class Actinopteri; order Acropomatiformes; family Lateolabracidae; genus Lateolabrax; species Lateolabrax maculatus. The sequence goes on along the minus strand of CM062216.1, from coordinate 15,098,394 downwards.
CACACAAACACACACAAACATATTGGTCTATAATAACCCAGATGCATGCATGTGCACCTGAAACATGGCAGTTGTGCTTTAGGGAGACCTAAAAACATGTTATGACAATGAGAGGGGGAGGTAGGGGGTGTGTATGAGATGGAGGAGAAACAAACTGGCTGGTTGGTTGTTTGTGTGCTGCTCCATGCGATAATCCAGCTCACATATTTTAGTTTTTCTGGAGCTCTGCTGTCCCTTCAGAAGTGTGTGATGTCTCCCCAGCAAGTGCACATGACTTGTAGACAGTCCAGGGGAGAAACTGAGGGGCAAAGTCTTTTCTGGGGTTTGCAGTCATGTTGGTGGTGAACCAGCCTCGCTGTGTGTGGTTTATGTGTTCATGAGCTGAAGGAGGGAAAGATGGCGGGGCTGGAGGTTGAGAAGATTGTCCCTCTTCACTTCTTGTTGGCAATGCGTCTCTTCCTGGTGGCTAGCATGTCGTAGAAGGGGTCTCTGCTAATGCTGGCCCTGGAGAAGAAGCCAATCAAAGGACAGCAATGAAATAAATCATAAGGCCACATGAGAGGAGGGTCTCGAACATCTTTGATATGGAAATGTAGGCACATTTATACAAACCCCTGCCTTAACTAGATCAAAAAAAAAGAACAAAGTTTGTGCAGTGACCTAGTTTGGTTTCCATGGTTTCTGATGAGGAACCCCCCCCCCCCCCCCGCAAGTTTTTCTTGGTACTCTGGTTTGCTGGAACCTCCTACAGAACTCTGCCATGCACGTAGTAAAACACAAAATCACACACTTTCCCTCCTGCTGTTCTGCAGGTTTATAGGTCTGAAGGAGGGCGAACAATGGTGCTCTAGATTATTGACTCTTCTGCGTTCTCCCGCTCCCATTTTTTAGAGCGATGGAAAAGCAGCGTACAATGAGAGCGTGTGAGTCAGGAAGCCATTTGGGCTCTACTGAGGAGCCCAGTTTCACAGCTGCTAAATCCTGTTAGCACCAGCACAAAGCAAGAAGAGGCTCAACCCCCCACTGTGGATATCTCTGATTCCCTTTACAACGCCACGCGCTGAAGAATGAGTCTGTATATGATGACTATCCCACTCTTTTATACAGCTCATTGTCATTTTGCGCAACCCAATTTCATGAAACAAAAGCTCCATTGTGGAGCGATCAAATCCAAGGAAGGCTGCCGTGACTAATACGAAATAACATTTCCTCTATTTCTGTCCTTAAAAATATGTAAAAACTTAATACATATAATGGAATAGGAAATATAAAATATAAAAATACATATTTTTCTCTTTTACCACCACATTGCATCAATTTATGAGAGCCCACATTCTCTATTGACCCAGTTGGTCCACCGTCATCTAGGTCTGTGTGTTTGTGACTCAAGATAATCAGATAGAGCACTGCCTCTATGATCATCTCTACTGTAGAAGAGGGAGAAAATCATCATTTCCATAAAACGCCTTTTATCTCCCCAGACCCCAAGTCCTCTTGGACCCCTCTGGTGCTGCGCGAGCTGTGGCTCTTCAGCCCAGTTTGGAGCTGCCTCTCCTGGATACGTTTGCTGGTCCACCCCTTGGGTGCTATAAGCAGTGACTAATCCCCCATCATTTCCCCAGTGAATACTCTTTCGGGGGGGGGTCACGATATTACAGTATACAAGTGTTCTGTTCTGCTGAGCCAACTCTCTTTGACATTGCACCATCTTCTATGCAAGCGAATACAGAGCAACATTTAGGTCACTGACAGCAAGGTTATTATTACTGAGAGCTACAGTATGTATTGTATGTGACAGAAAGAAACCACACTTATGTTGTCTGTTTAACTATTTATATCAAACATTATTATGACTTACTCAGTATAGATTTAGGTGTTTTTAAATCCCACTTCAGTATATTTCCTGGATCTCTTCTACATCAGCATTTTTCTTATAGTCCATGGGCCAGACAATATTTTGGTACCACTTGAGGTGGCAGATTATTGAGTGTCAGTTTTGTCCCTGTCAGCTCATTAAGTCAACCACCCATCACAAGAAAAATTACTTTTAACGCTGGTGCATATCCTCATTTTGGCTTGATTTAAGATCCTTTATTAAAGGAATAGTTGGACATTTTGGGAAACACAGTTAACTGTTTTCTTGCTGACAGTTACATTAGAAAACTGATATCACTTCATGTCTCTCCGTTAAATTTCCAGCTACAAAAAGGCGCATAAACGTGTGGCTCCCAAAATGTTAAACTATTGCTTTAAGTGTGGAGTTAAAAGCAGTTAGACCTCAGTGGAAGTGAGGAGTCTTACTTGATGGATTTAATCCACTCCTCTTTCTCTTCCGGCGTGGGTGCTGATATCCTGTACACCACATGGTTGCCCTCAACAACTCGCCCATCTGCCTCCGTCTTGCAGGCTTTGATCACCTGGCCCTTGTGATTGGGGTTATAGAGCTCAAAACAGTTCTGGAGAATGGACAAACAGCAGGGCATCAGTAATATGATACTGTGAGATAATTAGATCTGATTGCACATTGACCAAAAAAAAATATTTTTTACAATTAACATCCAATAAACAAGGTAACACAGGAGAAAAGATACTTGATGTATGCTCCAAGGATGAGGTCTCTAATGAGGCAACACTCACAGGTTTCCTGGGCTCCTCCACCTCCCTGATGCTAAGATTCTCCAGCGGGATGATCCCACGAGGCTCCTTGTCCTAAAGGAGAGAGGGATGAAGAGGACAAACATGAGAGGAGGGAGGAAAACAACCAAGTAAATACAGAGAGAGTAGTTGATAGCAAAGTAAAAACCCAACAAACAAGAAAGAATATAGATCAGAAAAGAGGCAAAGATGCAAGAAGAAGTAAGATGAAGAAAGCGGTAAAAATCGGTAAGCGGTAAGAATCACATCAACTAAAGATCAGAAAGGAAAAAAACAGACAGAAAGAGAAATTAAAGAGGAGAGGAGAGGAGTAGTGTGTGTGAGAGAGAGATAGGGAAAAACAGGATAAACTCCTGTGACATATTTTGGTAGCATGAAATCAAACCCCCTCCACCCCCCCGTCCCTGCTGCTCTTTAACTGAGCAGTCAGACCAGAGGACGGGACATAATGATAGTGTCCTGAAGGATAATAACAGAGAGAGGACAGTGCTGACGTAGCAGCTAGCGGGGGCACAAAGGCACTGATAAAAATCCTCAATGACAAAAGTATAAAGTTATTCAGAAAGCGACGCGGATAGACAAACAAAAACACACATGGACAATAACCATAAAGAAAAAATATAGATGAATGAACAATCTTTATTGCAACGGAGAGCCAACGCTAGGAGTTTTTAAGCTCCCACAAGTCCCACTGTGCAAGGGAATAATTGACGACAACTGATACTGACCTGACCTGAAT